>CM062918.1:12783740-14166861 GCA_031878705.1 Tapirus indicus
TTAGAAGGATCACGTCTGGATCAATATTAGAAATGACCTATCCAAATTAATAGTGAGCTACAAGGAAGCACAAAACACTGAAAAGGTTTAAACATTCAGATTGACTCTGTCCTCAAGGCCCATGAATATGTATGGCACAGGCTCAAAGAGAAAGAAGATTTCATATTCACACTTCCATAATAGAATGACTGTGCCACCTCTAGGAGCCACAGTCCTCGCTTGGAATAGAGCCAGCTCTAGATTGTCCTCGCACATGAGAAGGTTGAATACACACCCTGCAGAGGATATAGCACATTATTCATCACTCCCAGCATCCTCGTGCTGGGAGTACACACCTGGTAATTGCATAATTTCACATACCCCTCAAAAGTGTACAGAAAAGACTACATAGATAGCACCATCTTCTAGCTTCAGAAGTTAGAAAGTAAGGGAAAGTTGAGCCCATTAAATTTCTTAGGATTGAACTTTTGTTAGAAATTGAACTTCTGAACTCGGAAAAGATTTTAATTGAAGTGTCTTTAATCCAGATTCCCAAATAGATGAATTCTAAACACACGGAAGCCTCTTGTAGCCGGGTAGAGATTGATTATCATGGGTAACATTGAAGCACAGCATAGGAAAAGGGAAACATTAACAGAGAAAAGATATAAATTGTATTCGGTTCTTAAAACTAGATTACTTACAGTTCTTTTCATTTATGAACCAGTTATAAAAGTCCAAAAATAGTTAATGTATATAAAGCAGGAATCACAACAAAGATTACTATTTGTTACACCTTTTAATGTAATAGTTCTGAAGATCTTTACCCTTCACATTCAACATGCAAAGATGTGAATGTGGTAACATTTAAAAAATTTTAAGGGCATGGCTTAACAGACCATTTAAGAGATACAGTCCTGTGAGTATTACCACAGAATTACTGATTTTAAATTATGACCCTTGAAAACAGTAAGTGTAACGTGCTTCACAGTATGTTTCCACAGCACTTGTTCATTTTATAGCATTTATCACTTATAATTATCTGTTTACACATCTGTTTTTCGTACTATATTTTGAACCCCTGAAGGGAAGAACTGTGTCGTCTTCATCTTTGAACACATAGAATGTAGTAGGCATTGAATAAATGTGTGAATGAATGGATAGGACTTGTCTGATAGTTAATTACTGGACTTTTGAAGGTGTCTTTGTTCCAAAGCACTGACTAGGTGGAATCTTAACTGGAGTCTGTGACAGTAACTGGTGGTTCTAAAGGGTAGTATCAGGAGAGGAGAGCGCTGAAGGCCAAGACAGCTTCATGTGCACGGGCCACATATGTGTGAGCGTGCATGGTGGGCCTGAAGCACTAGGTGAACAACTGGATCTGGCTGGAAAAGTACATTGCAAACACATTTTGGAGGGCCCTGAAGGTCACTGACCGGTTTGCAATTCCAGTGTCATTGGAGCACAGTTAAGTTTTTGAGAAAGAAAAACCTGTAATTTAGCTTCCTGTCTGGTGGAACTATGAAGCCTGAGTTGCAGAGACATTGGAGTCAAGGAAAGTAGTTTAGGGAATGTATCACTGTCCATACCAGGGAGAAATGAAGGTCTGAATCAGGGCAGTGGGACTGGAAGGGAAGAAACATTTAAGACGCTGCACCTGCAGATTCAGTAGCCCCTTACAGCTGATCAGACGTAAGGAAGAGGGTTGTTGTGGAAGAGGCCTCCTTACCACTGAGTTTCCTTAGAGCACGGGTTCCCTGGACCTATGTGTATGTGTGTATGTGTGTGTGAGTGAGAGAGAGAGAGATCACCTTTTCATCAGAACACGGGCATTATAAATGTAGCTATAAATTACCTGCTAAGGTAAAATAACAGGAAAGAAGAGACAGTTTTGAATGATCTCTGTCCAGCTGTTTATTTAGTGTGCTGTGCTCTCAAATATTTTCTCTCAGGTACCAAAACTTGTTAAAATTTTCACCTTTTACACAGATTTTGGACCTAAAAGTAAATTTTAAAGCTAGTCCAGTGTATCCACAACAGATGTGTTTCTAAGTGTTCTACTTGTCAAAGTATTCTGCTCAGACCTAAAATAAGCCCCCAAAGACCACATTTTACTGTTTTTAAGTAATTGAACCACTGGTGTCATTCTTCTCTTTCTGATACCTCTTACTTTGGTTTCATGATACAGTAATAATCTGATTGCTCAATGACATGGAAACTATCAATATTTTATAGATTAAACTGTTAGGAAAACAAGGGGAAGTACATTTTCCTCAGGTATGTAAAAAGCCACTTCTTGGGAAGGTGAGAGACTGAGCAGTAACCAAATTAAACATTAAGCCCTTACCTCACCACAGGTATTCAGCTCAGTTTGGCAAAGGAAGGATGGTGTTTAAATAAGCACTTTTTTCCCATATTTAATAATTCCACCACTTAATGATTTCCTACTTATTATAACTGCTGATAAGAGGCATACCTTGATATTCTTTTAAAGCTTTTGACACAAAGGAAAATGTGAATTTGACCTTCTCTTCAAAATCTCAGTTGTCAGAAATGTTCAGGAGAAAATTTTGCCACCTACCTACATTGACAGTTTCTTGGTCAAATGTGCTGATATGTTAATTTGCCATTCAAAACCTTGTTGGTTCTGTGAAACTAAGAACAAAACCTAGAAAGAATTCATTAGGTCAAGGTTTAAAAGGTTCGGCAATCTGTCAGTGAGAATGTTGTCAGCCTCAAGTGATAGAAATTTAAACTCAAACTGGCTTAAACAGTGTGGAAATTATCTTGTAAAATAGGAAGTTCAACGGTAGTATAGTCTTGGGGGTTAATTGATTACTGGATAAATCACGCTTGTCAAAGAACTGGGCTCTATCCCCTCTCAGCTCTGCTTGGTGTTTGCTTTTCCCAAGGCCGGTGGCAGGATGACCACAGCACCTTCAGGTGTCCTGTCCAGATGCAGCAGTGTCCAGAGGAACTGCCTCCTTTGAAGGCTCTCTCTTAGAAGTGAGGAAGGTTTTTCCAGAGGCTCTTCCCCTAATCCCTAGCAGACCTCTCCTTACTCATTGGCTAGAATTGGGCCCATGCCCGTTCTAGTGTCTGAGAAGACAAGTGGGGTAGAATCAGCATTCCCCGGAGTCACATAGAGGAGCAGTGGATAGCTGCTCACACAGACAACTAGTGTCCATTATAGTCAGTCGGTGGTGGGTGGGTGTGTGTGTGTGTGTGTGTGTGTGTGTGTGTGTGTGTGTGTGTGTGTGTGTGTGTGTAGCTGCTCACACAGACAACTAGTGTCCATTATAGTCAGTCGGTGGTGTGTGTGTGTGTGTGTCCCTCCCTCCCTCCCTCCGCCTGGTTTTTCTACATTCTGTTTTCCTCTGTCTATTGCTGCTTGAGGTGGAAAGGTTATAAAAAAGGAAACTAAGTAGCAAATCCCCAGAGCACCTCTTTCCACAATCACTCAGCCCCTTTAGAAGCTGAGAATTAGTGGAAAAGTGTGCATAGCCAGGGACGAGCACGTTGCTGCGATGTCACTACTGTGTACTTTTAATATCACCTTTGGAAGGTAACTTCCCAAGTACAAGAAGGCAGATGGGTTGCAGAGAGTGCTTGGTGAGTTCATGGGTTTTGTTTCTGCCAGGGTTCTCCATATTTTATTCAGTATTCTATAAAGGGAAATTGTTGTTTAGATTTTCTAAGCATTTGATTACTTACTATTCTTTTTCTTTTAATCTAGAATTTTTCTGGAAAAAGAAGAAAAGTTCAACCACCTCAAGTAAGTTATTGCATTTTAATTTTGGCTTCTGAAATAGTTTGATTAGTTTTTTACCTTTCTTATTAATAAAAGTTTCTGCTATGGTTGCTTTTAGGTCATACTCTGGGATGTAGGACTGAAAAAAAGGGCAACATAAATTAGTGTACTTGAATTAGAGAAATAATTTTATTTCAAGGACATGGAATGACTCACATGGGCCAAATAAATATAAAAGTCTTTATCCAGCTGTTCATTGTAGAAGAATCTATCAGTTACAAAATGCTGAAAAATAATAAATGCTCAAAGAATTTAAATCTCACCCCCACCTTTTGCAGACACCACTGATTAGCAGCATCTAAATCACAAAGGGCGTTTGGCAGAGGCTGACCTTAGCCCACCCCTGTCCGCAGTACTACTATATTAATTGGTTGAATCTTACTTAGTAAGGTTTTCCTAGCCTTTAATGGTGGTACTGTAAATTTAAAGTTGGGGAAAGCTTTAAAAATTTTTTGGATTTGTTTATTTTTTAAGGGTAGCATATTATTTTTTTATTGTAAAATTTTAAGTAAATTTTTGAGAGCATCCACTTTTTCCAGGAGAGGTAGTTGATTGCAGATGATCCATCCAACATGAATTTCTAGGTATTTTAAGCAGTTAGGCTAATCCTGAAGTTTAATTTTTTTTTTTTTTTTTACTATTGATTATGAGAATGGTCAGTTGAAAACAAAATTTTTATAGTCCTTTCAAAGTATCTAAGGTCCAAGAGAGCTCAGTCATTAGGAAAGAGAAAGAAAATAATATTTAAACCTTGTTATTTTTATGCCTTTAAATTTATGATATAGTCAATGTATGTAGTTCAAGTTAAAAATTATTCTCATGAGAGAAAAAAAGACATTTACCATGCTTTTGGATATTTAAAATTTTTGTAGTTCATCTAGCACTTTATCTGCATTAAGAAACTTCAGACTTATTCAGCAATTTGTGTTCTTATTGTTTACAGCAGAACTACTCACTGGCTGAACTTGATGAGAAAATTAGTGCCCTCAGACAAGCCCTGCTCAGAAAATCAAGAGAAGCAGAATCCATGGCAACTCACCACCTTCCATGAAAAACTCCTCTCATCCTTGTCATTTTACTTTTTTATATACATGTGTGTAACTTACACTTCAATTAATTAAATAGGTATGTATTTATGTATGTAGACTTCCTTCTGAAATCAAGGTTTATTTTCATGTGAGTCCAGCTTGCCCCATATAATCTTCAAATATTCCAGTGAATTTTGAAATAGTTAATGCATTGAAAATAGCATTGTAGAAATTTATTCCCTTCTGTTTTAAAGGAGGTATTTTGGAAATTGAAAAACTTAATTTGAAAGTAATCTTTGTGTGTGTGTGTGTGTGTGTGTGTGTATCACAGAAAGGAAGATTTATTTTAAATAATGATATTTTAAAGGGCTTTATATTTGTAACATCAATGTCAACTAGTTTATTAGTTTAAATTAGTACTTTGTACATAATAGGCATTCAACAAAAATGTATTGACTGAAATGAATTTTAAATGAATGCATACACTTGTTATTTTTCAGATGTCAGTTTTCATGTAAATAAACAGATCTCACTTTTAAATCCCCTCATTGGCTGTGTGACCTTGAGCAAGTTACTTAATCTCTGTTTCTGCCTTAATTTCTTTATCTGTAAAATGGGAATGATAATAATAGAACCTACAGTTGTCATGAAGAATAGGTGAGATCATGCATGGACAGCTTTTGAAACTGGCCCCACGGGAAGTGCTCAGTAAATGTTAGCTGTGATTACTGCATAAAACCAAATCTGTTTTTGGAAAGAAGTTAAGATGTTACAAACAAATTATAGTTCTTCTCCCTTGAGAGCCTCACCTCTTGATAGTGCCCCAGTTATGTTTGTTAGGCAGTGCTTATATTTCCATAGTTGCAAATTAAACATTTAAAAGATGCAGCTACAGTCAAGGAGCAAATGTTTGGGTCAAGAATTGTTCTGTTGCAAGAATCAGAAATCTACCTAAAATGGCTTGTAAAAGGGGAGTTATTAAAAAGAATCAGAAGTCTGGAATTTAATTGCAGGAAGTAGAGCTGGACATTGTGGTATCTAGAAAGTCACCAGCAGTTCATCTCTTTCTCTGTGTCTCCAGCTGCCTCTGGCTCTGCTTCTATGTCTAGCTCTGTCTCTGTCCCCTGCCATCTTTGTTTTACTGCTTTCCCCCTCCCTGTCTCTCTCCCTCTGTCTCCCTCTTCCTCCTCCTTTTTCGCTTACACGTAATCATCTGTGCATCTGGTTTATTTCCTCTGTGAACTGGTTTCTCTGAAGGCCTTTTCATTTCTGCTTCCCCACACGAGGTTACATGTTAGCCCTCTCATGCTTTGTCAAGCCCAGTAGCCTGGGCTGGTTCATGCCTTTGAGCTGCCATGGTGCCAACTCTGAATCCAACTCTGTAGAACCTCACAGTTCCATTGACTGCTGCTTACCTGTTCCTGTATCTCTTAATTCAAGTCAAGTCCTTCAGGGACTGAATCTAAGTGTGACCAGAGATTTCAATCAGTTGTGGCCAGGAAGAATCATTCCCAAGAAGTGGGTGTGGACTATGTTGATTCCACTATCATCTTACCACTATATTTCTTCTCTGCAGGGTAAACTCATCCTTCAAGGTAGTCTTGCCTAACGTGATCCAGTGTTATAAGTACAGCTACAAGTGCCTGCTCCTCAGTTTCTCTCTGGCCCTTGTAATCACTGTCATGCCCAGATGACCTCCTCTGGGTTTACTGAATCACATTTTACTAGCATCACAGCAGCAATCCAACAGGGAAAACGTCAATAAAAATGATCAGCTAGAAAAAGAGGTTGACTTAGAGGTGGAGAAGAAAAGTAGAAAACTGGATCATATACTGGTCACTAGTCTGCCCCTAAATAAATGCCATAAATCTGTTTCTTGACTCCCTTGGCAGTAGAACAAGTTCCTAAGTCATGTCTGAGAGTCCTAGGATCTGGCGATTAGAAGGATTTCCTTTTCCATTGTCCTTAAGGCCTGCTCTCCTGAAGAACATTAGAGTCTTCCTCTCTCCACTTCAGTAAGTATTGTCTGGTGCCAGCAGCCCTTTCTACTTGAGTCAGAGCCTCCAGACTCTGGCCTCAGCCAGGACTCAACACCATGCATTGGTGTAGGTACTTGTTCAAGACTTACTTCTGGTGAGAACTACCCCAGAATTTTAGTGGGCTTTCAATCACTGCCTTTCTTGAGTACATTATTGACTAATAGGTGATGCCAGGAATTTCTGTGGAGGTAAACTTGCTCTCTTAATCACCACACTACCTAATAATCATTCCTTCAGGAAACTTGTTATTCAGCTCTTCTTAGACTCATTGTTCTTAATGGCCCTGTCCTCGAGAATAAAGGAGGAAAAGTGACTGGAAAGAGGTTTGCAAGACAGAAAGCACTTCTTCCCTAGTCTGCCCCTAAAAATCTCTCCCCTCCACAGGTTACATTCAGGGGAAGTGTTTTACTGGAGTTGGGGGTTTAGAGAGTGGGGTGATAAGCATCAACATGTTTATCCTGTGGAAAAGGGCTGGGCTTCCCAAACTGTTCTAGCTACTGCTAGACATCCTCCTTTTAATTGCTAGTTTCCTGAGCCCTGAGCTTTTCCAAATTCCTGAATAATGTATGGATCTGATATTCAACAATCTCAGCAGAAAAGATATCCCTTTATGAATCACAGATTTGTAATTCCCTGCTTTTGCCTGCTTTTAGCCAGACAACCTGATATAGAAAACTGCCACTGAATTTTAATTATGTCCACAGGGAATTAATACATTCCTACATTTCAACACTTGACAACTTTAAAATCTGATACTTTGTCTTTGGTGACATGAGTTTGGGTCCCAAGAGATTTTAGGCAATTGTTTAATTAGCTATTTTGCCATCTCTTTCCTCCATACTGGCCAGCCCTGGTAGTCTACTGGTTAAGATTCGGTGCTCTCACTGCCATGGCCTGGGTTTGTTTCCGGTCAGGGAACCACACCACCCAACAGTTACTATACTGTGGCAGCTGCGTGCTGCTGTGATGCCAAAAGCTGTGGCACCAGGATTTCAAATACCAGCAGGGTCACCCGTGGTGGACAGGTTTCAGTAGAGCTTCCAGACTAAGACAGACTAGAAAGAAGGACATGGCCACCCCCTTCCAAAAAAATTGGCCATGAAAACCTATGAACGGCACCGGAGTATTGTCCGATACAGCGCCGGAAGGTAAGAAGATGGTGCAAAAAGACTGAGCAGGGTTCCACTCTGCTGTCCACAGGCTCGCTAGCAGTTGGAGTCGACGGGATTGCACTAACAGCAAAAACTTCCATACTACCAGTTTTCCATGGAATAGGGAAATTTGTCACTCCTAGCTCTGACTTAGCTCTTTGGCTCCAGTGTCTTGTGTTTGTTTCTTATGATTCAAAATCTGGAAAAAGAGGAATTCATATTCTCAACTGTCCACCCCTAGACCAATATCTGTGGCTTAAGTGTTAGGATCTCCAACACACTCGCCCAGCCCCTTGGGGAATGAGAGCGGCTTCCAACAAAGCAAGCTCAGGCTGGGCACTGCACCGCTGTGACATATACTGAGGAACAGTCTCCCTTTATAAAGGTTTTAGTTCTCTAAGAAATACTTTTTTCCCATGACTTCAACTGAAAACGTTTATGATCCTTTAACCCTAGAGATACCATCTTGGCCCACTGGACAAAATTTTAGTGTTGGGTTTCTTTTCTTGAGCAGTGTTAACTATTTATAAGGATTGATATTTCATGATTTTAGTCTTTCTTAATATTCCCCGAGGGATAAAGAGAAAATTTATTTTTTAAAAATAGAATAAAACATTATATCTTTTAGTTCACATATAGGTCCATTGGACTCTTTTATAACTCTAAGATACATTATGAGATCTCAGTGATTTAATTTTCCTACATCTTTTGAAATATTTTGCATTTCATCATCCCAGGAATTATTGAATCATTACTAATCAATTATTCTCAACTATGCTTAAAAAGAGTAAAATAATAAGGAAATGGAACAACGATGGTATCACCTAGAAGAATGTAATAGTAAAATAAATGATCACTAGCATGTCATCTTTCAGTTTTCATGTAGCTTTGCCCAAAGTATTGCATCATCTTTCAAGAAGGTATGAAAGTCTGGAGAGAGACCATCTTTAGAGTCTTTTTTTGGGGGGCTTTCAATGAATACAGTTGAGAGTTTGGAATGTTTCATTTTAACCATAATGGCAAGTAGAGGAAAATTAACAGAAGAATTATGATTATTAAAGGAATCAGAAGGTGAATACAAAGAAACAGAGGGCAGTACTCTAGATCCTATCGATGTTGATGAAACTGACCATGTAAGCAAAATCTCAGACCACGAGTCTTCAGATACATATTCTAAATGAGTTTTCTCAAACTCAAGAATGAATGAATGAACCACACATTTCTAAGGACAACAAGGAAACATGGTATTCTCATCTAGTTATTCAACAGGAAGGGCTTCGTCATGCAATAGTTTACAAGGACCTGGACCATTTCATTTTGCTAAATGGATGGTGTGGCAGTATTCTTTTACCTTTTATAATGTTTCTCCACCAAAATTTACTTGATATAGTTCCTAAGTTGAAAATGCTGAAGACAGCTATGTATACAAAGGAAACAAATGATGTAGAAATGAAAATGTCATTGGACCGCTCGTTCTAATTGGTGCTTATAAATCTAAAAATTAAAATGTTTTCCAATAACCACCATCCTTCAACAAAATCATATCATCAAAGTTTTTTAAAGTATTGCATTTTGGCATTGCAAGTGCAAGGAGAACCAGAAGTAATGATAAGCTAGAAGCTAATAAAAATGCATTTGAAATCTAAAGTCACTCTTTATAAGATGGACATGTTTCGGGTTTATGCATATCAGGTGATGAGCAGTTAGTTACATTCAACCGACACTGCCCATTTCAAGTATATACACCTTCAAAGTCAAAAAGATATGAAACAAAAATTGTGCTATGTTTAAATTCTTATTAAAGTTTCTAATTAAACTATCTCTTTATACTTCTGTAAATTATTCATAATATATATTTTTAATTTTAAGGTTCATTGGACCTAGATGATAAATGGTGATGACTATTTTTCCTGATACATTGAGAGTTGACATATTTTTAAAATCTGAAGATCTTTGCAAAATTCATAAGCCTAAAATTAATTTTTTATACAAATACAAAAGTAAAAAAAAATGATCACATATTTAGGCAAGATAAAATCACTTTCAAAGATTTTCTTTTAAATGGTTCCAAGAAGCTTAAAGACATGTGAGATCCCTTCTCCACACACTTGGATTGCAAAATGTTCACAAGCTTCTGCTTTTTTTAAAAAAAGTAAACATTTAAATAGCTGGCAAACTGCTTTCTCTGTGTAAAAAGTTGGGATACTTTCAAAAACAACCCATCCTTGTAGGACAAAATGCTTCAAATGTTATTTCTCATAACTTGCAGCTCTTGGTAAGCGCAGAACTGTCTGAGAAATATAATTTATTATAAGCCCTATTTTCCTGTCTTTACATGGCTTTCTTAGGATGACCTTTATCTACACTGCTATAAATCACTAGGAAATAAAAATTTTTTCCAAGTTACCTTAAAAAGTTTGAATAATGATATAAGCTTAGACTATTAAACAGAAAGTTAAGAATAGATTTTTGCCATTCTAGAATTATGAAATTAGCCCTTTTTTAAAAAGTATGAACTATTTCCAACGCACAGAAACATACAGGCAATAATATATCAGATTGATTTATGTAGATCTACTTTACCTATTTCAACTGCTTTTTAATATTTCAAACGTATGAATACACCAGAGTTTATTTGTTTATTTCCCAAGTGAGGGACATCTAAGTTGTTTCCACTCTTTTTATTTCTGGGATGGTGCCCTGAACTATGTGTGGTAGCCTCTGGAGTGGGTAGCTTTCCAAGCTCACAGCTTCCAACGCTGCAAAACAAGCTACTCTAGAGATTTACTGGAATGTAATTTTTTTAAAGGGATGCAAATTCACAAGTAAGTTATTTATTTATTTATTACAGATAGAACTGGATATATCAAGTGATATAGAAAAGTATAACCAAACATAAAATGTATGTTCATTTTTTAACTGTGACAATTCTGTTTCTGTCCCGTATCATCTCAGTTGATTTAAACATTTAGGGCTTAATAGCATGGGAAGTATGCTTTGAAATTCACTGTTGCTAAAGAACTTCAGGCTTCAGGCGGCAGCCTATTAAATAGCTCCTATTCACCACCGTTTTTTTCTTGCTCCTGGAATCCTGATCTCATTTTTCTGTCTCCATAGAAAGACAAGCAGAGATGAACTCTCATGCCAATCAACAAATCTGTATAAAATATGATTTTTGCTTGGAAAATTGTGGCCTCTGACCTTTATTTGCCTTTACAAGGTAAAATTGGAAAAAGGGAATTGAAAGGGCATTCTGTTAACCTTAATCTGTTGCCTGAGGCTATCAGCCCAATGTACCATTATGACAAAGAAAAGGAACTGTGGAAAATTCAGATTCATTCAACACATATTGAATAACAAGCACTGTGCAAGGCCTGGGTATACACTGATGCATAAAACAGATGCAATCTCTGCCTTCAGAGCTTTAACCTGTGTATGTCCTTATCCACTGCATTGACAACAGCCCAAGTTGCTTGTTTTCAAAATAACTGGGGGGATCTGGTAGTGTCCAAGAAGTATAACCAACATGATCAAGAGCATATATGAATGAAAATAACCAGAAAACTAAACATTATTAGGGTTTGTGTAAGCATTATGCTGCTTTTGTTTACAAATTACAGAAAACCCCTACTCAATTGGCTTAAACAATGAGGGTTTATTACTACACATAAAGAGAAGCCCAAGGTTGGTTAATGCACTAGTTTGGTAATATTATCACTGAAGACCCAGATTCTTCCCATCCTTCTGCTCTGTTACCACTAAGCCTTCCTTGTAGTAAGATGGCTACCATACTTCCAGGTGTCACATCTAGATAAAACAATGTAGGACAGTAGAAGAAGCAGTATTTCTTCCCAAGTATCTCTTCTTTGATGAGACATCCTCTTACATCTCATTGGCCAGAATTGCATCACATGTGCCTTCCTAAACCAATCACTGGCAAGGGGAATTACATTTCCATGATTGGTTCAGACTACTTCAGCTCAATTAAAAATACTGAGCATACATATGCCAAATGTTCTCTACTTTTGACTGAAAAAAACAAATACAAAGATAACCCAAATAGAAGACAAGTATTGTATAGAGCTCAGGGATATATAGACAGTGATATGGAAGGGAAATGAAAATTTCTATGTTAAATAAATTGATCAACTAATTTGCTTTTAATGCTTCCATCTGACTACACTAGCCATCTGCAATAAGAGACAAGGTCAATGTTGGGAGGTGCTGATGCCCCCATAAAGTATTCCTGATAATCTCTTGTTTTCAGCAAAATAATTGCAAATATGAAACTTAAAATGGGAAATATAATAGAAATTAGGCATCACTCAATATTTAAACTCTTGTTCATTGCATCAATGAAACACCATTACTGAAAGAACACTCTCTTCTTTCAAGAAATAAAAGTATGTTTATTTTGTTTTGACTCTTTTTTTGTGTGTGAGTGAGGAAGACCAGCCCTGAGCTAACATCCATTGCCAAGCCTCCTCTTTTTGCTGAGGAAGACTGGCCCTGGGCTAACATCCGTGCCCATCTTCCTCTAATTTATATGGGATGCTGCCACAACATGGTGACAAGCAGTGCATCTGTCCATGCCTGGGATCCGAACCTGCGAACCCTGGGCCGCCAAAGCGCAAACTAACTGCTGCACCACTGGGCTGGCCCCCGACTCTGTTTTATATTTTGCCAAGAAGCCAAATTTTGCGTTTTATGTTGATGAGTAGAGTAGAAGGAATTCTTCTTGGATTAAATAATACCGCTGATGATAGAGAAATAATCCCTTGAATTTGTGGAGTACTTTATGTTTTCAAAGTGCTTTCTCATACATTAACCTGAGTTGTATCTCATTTACTCCAAGAAAGGGTAAACAGCTGCAATGACTCCTCGTTTTTCAGACATGAGAACTGAGATGGGTCAAAAGTTAAAAGATTTCCCCAAAGACTTCATGGCTAGTAGTTAAGGAATCAGGATTAAAACCAAATTACTTCATTCCTAATCCAATGTTTTTGGAGCTATTTAACAAAGTTTCACATAACTTAAAATTATTTGACATTGTAAAATCCTATAGAAAAAACACAACAAAAAAATCAGGGGGCCAGCCTGGTGGCATAGTGATTAGGTTCACACACTCTGCTTCGATGGCCTGGGGTTCATGGGTTTGGATCCCGGGCATGGACCTACACACCACTCATCAGGTCATGCTGTGGCAGCATCCCAGATACAAAATAGAGGAAGATTGGCACAGATGTTAGTTCAGGGCCAACCTTCCTCACACACACACACACACACACAAAATCAGAATCTCTCTTGTGAATAAATTAAAATATGATGTCTTCTTTTAGAACTTACCTTTTCCAACCTAGACCCAGCCTCTAGGGCCCTGAAATCTAGAGACCTTAGATACATTAGGTTCAAAATGTTCATTTTCCAAATGTTCTTATCACCTTCTCCTCAGGAATTGCTATATATTCATATAAATTCAAAATCCAGCAAGTCTTGGCCTGTGTGACTTTAAATCCTACTTACATCGTGAATCTGAAAAAGCCTAACGTCAAATTTTGTTAAAAAGAACAAAATTTCCTAGAATAGGACCCTCAAAGACAAATTTGAGAAAAATCTCAGTTTCTACTGAGGGGCCTTGTGTAGGAAAAATGACTCTTCCCACTTTCCTGGATTTCAGGAGCATAAAAAGTGAAGAAATGTTTTAAATCTGTCACCCCTCATTCCTATCTTTCAACAGTGATGGATAGGTGACAGAAAACTAAGCAAAGCAACGGCCAAGAAAGATATTTTCTAACTAAAACTAGACAGAAGGGGCAAAAATTTCCTTTGGAGGATTGTGCCAAGCCATTTCTCTTTGGGAATACTGATCTAAATGGAGATTATAGAGACTGCAAAATTTACATCTCCTGCCCGAACCAGACTCCTAGATCTGGTGGTCCACCCAAAGTCACCGCTTAGATGTCTCGAGTCATCAAACTCACCACTTCAGAACTAAACTCCTGATCATTTCCTCTGACCTGCTTTAGCCACATCCTTCTTGTCTCATCCCATTCCTTCTTTCTAGGCCCTCAGATCAAAAAACTACCTCTAACTCCTATCTTTCTTTCATACCCTACATTCAATTTGTCAGAAAATTCTGTTGTCTCTTCAAAATATATTCAAAATCCAACCATTTCTCTTCACTTCGTTCCTACCACTCCAGTTTGAGCCACCATCCCACTAGTCCCCTGGGTTACTGGGGGCCCCCGGCTCTGCCCTTGCTTCTCCGTTCTCTATTGTCAACACAGCAGCCACAGTCATCCCTTAAGTTTGGAAGTCAGTTCAAGTCACTTCTTTGCTGAAAACCCTACAATGGATTCTTAGTTTATTCAATAGAGAAAACAGAATCCTTGCAAAGGCCTACAGGGCCTGCATGATCTGCCCTCCTCCGTCCTTCTCTGACGGTCTCCTCTTCACTCATCAGCCCCAGCCATACTGGCCTCCTTGCTGCCCGGAAGGTCCTTGCCGGGGCACTGTGTCAGGCATTGGAGAAGGGAGAGAGGGAGAGCCACCCTTGAGAGGGAAGAAGGGGCCAAGTCCAAAGGGCCTGGTAAACCAGCTTAAGGAGCCAGTGGGAGGAGCATGGGCATGGCCCCATCAGACGCTTAGGCTAGAGAAATTACTCTGGCTTCTGGCTACAGTGTGGGGACTAGATTACTATGCTTGTGTATATTACACTTGATTAAGAAGTTATTATTATTATAAACAGGGTCTTAACCTTAATCTCTGGGCCTCAAAGTAAAAATTTCAGAAAAAGGCCCCTTTGAAGAAACCATAGTAGATCTGTTTTAGGTATCTTGTTATGGTCTGTTTAAACGTAGTTATTATATGTATAGCAAACATCTGCAATTTTACTCAGTTCTGTGAATTTCTACTAATGGATGAGAGTTTAAAATGGAGAAAAAGAAAGAGCTGACAAGAACTTAAGTACTTTTGAGTGCTTTCTCAAACCAGACAGGCTGAAGACCTTCTCGTGCATTATCTCATTTAATCCCTACAATGAGCTGAGAGGTTATTGTGTTATTATTCCTATTTGCAGATAAAGGATTTTGAACTCAGAAAGGTGAGTCCTGCCCTCTGTAAGAGGCAGGGTTGGTTAACCTGCCCTCACCCTCCCTGAAGCCCATGTCCTTTCCTCTACAAAAACCTGCAAATACATTGACAGTCCAGCTAAGCCAGGCAGCAGATGATGGGGGAAGCCTGAGGTAACCTTGAACAAAAACAGAATGAAGGGGGAAAATGGTCAGCTAGAGCGAGGGGGAAAAACTAATTGGAAAAACCCAATCATGAGGAATTACCCTTTTGATAAAAGGGAAAAAAGGCCATTTGCTTCTCGAATGAAGATATGTGGAGCTACAGAGATTATCAACTTTGAAGTTTTTGGAATACCACAAGTACAACCATAAATACTGTTTCTATTGAACTGCAGAATTCAAGAGATTGCCCTCCTGCTGAGGTACTAACACTAGAGATGAAATGCTACAGAAAAGAAGTCCACTTATTAGCTTATTTAACACAACCCCTGTCACATACCCTGGGATTTGTCATTGGACAAGGAGGCTTGACCAGCAGCATTCGAATCCTTGGAAAGCCAGCTGCCTTTAGTACATTTGGCTGCCTGGCAGGGTAACATTCCTTGCTACAGGGAACAGTGGGTCTCCCCACACCCCAAAAAGGAAATTTCATCCAGGTTTGTGCCCCAAATTCTGGAATATAGACTCTCTTTGGAGGAAGATCCAGTCACTCTGACTTCATGCCTTTCCTAAATCAAAGGTAATCAAGGGCCGGTTGCACAGTCAATGGTCACCCACATATTGAGATTTGAGGAGCACAGGAAACGACTCCTTCCTGAAACCAGCATCCCCACTACCTGGTAGGGATTTTGGATTAATATACGTGGCTCCATCATTACCTGACACAACTCATTAAGTGTCCCGTCAGCTCCTAAAAACTCCAGGGAATGGAACACAGAATTGGTGAGCTTTGACGGGAGGCTGAGTGGGGAGAATGCTGGCCCAGGGTGACCTGCCTTAAAGGGAAGGCCAGCTAGCTAGGAAGCAGGTGAATCTCTTTAGGCAGAGAGGACAGGAGATGTATATCCAACTTTCCTCGGAGTGCTGTGTCCACAGTCACTACTTAAGGTTTCTTGAATAATTGTTGAGGTGTTATGAGAAGTAGGGATTAGGGGTCAGCCCCCAAACTAATGCTTATTTAACAAGTTTTTCACTGGCCATACCTAAACAAGCAAAAAAACCTGCTTGGTTGAGCAAAGTGATGGTGAATCAAAAGTTATATATATATATACCTCTCCATGGGGCATGGTGTGAGCCATGTTTGAGCTTTTCTCTTCTAAATATGGGTGGGTGTTTTGTACTTTTCTGCTTATTATTAACAAAGCAGCAAAAAAAAAAAAACAGATGGAAGAGATGGAGGGGGAGAGAGGCAAGACAAAAATTAGCAACTCTCTTCGCCCCTGTCTGGCCTCTTTGGGCTTGTGGAGAGCATCACTTAGGCAGGCAGGTCAACTGTAAATCACTACACTTTGTCCCCAAGGTGGCCTTCACTGAGGAATATATTTTTGCTGAGAGACTTAAACTCTAACTGGCATTAGCTCCTTGGAAATGGAAGCGGGGGAGTCTGAAAATTCTAATACAATAAACCAGCAGCCAAGACACTGGATGAGAATAGAAGGAGGGAAGAGAAGCATTCCCACTGCCAGAGCATTTTGCAGGTAATTAAAGCAAAGACTGACTTGCAGGGAGGCGATTTTAACATACCTGACACAGGGCTTGACTGCAGCTCTCTCAATGTCTCTTCTGGGGTAGTTATGCTATTAGCTTTCAGAATATTCTACATGGGGGGAAAACACTTTTCTTCGAGTTATTCCATTTTTCAATTACTAAAGAGCTTTGAGTTTAAAAGTTCACCAAAAAACCCATCACGCTCCCACCTCGGACGTACCCCTTGTCTAATGGGTAGTAACGAGGTCCCTTCTTCAGAGACTACAGCCCACATTACTTCAACGTCCAGCTGCCCCGTTTCACACTGGGAATAGGCTGTGCAATAAACCTTTTTTATCTTTTCTTCATTGTCCGCCTAAGGAACGTATGCAGGATTTTCTTCTTTGCTCTAGGAACAGATTTTTTCTTTGCAGTGTAGGAAGTGATTCACCTCTAGGAGGCTAATTTCTTATAGTTGAGTGCAGAATCTTAATAAATAAACCAAAAAGTGAAGTGCTATTTTGAACAGCCCTCACACCAGCAGGAAGAATCAGTGAATGAGGAACCGTGGAAGACTGTTCACTCCATACCCATTTACTCCCAAATATTGTTTGGATCAGCATTGGATATTTTTTAATAAATTATAAGTGATTCTTCTTTCTGTATTAATTAAGGACATACACTACTCCTTAAGTGTTTTAACTCCCCCAGTGCCAAGCTTAAGTTCTCTGGATTAATCCTGATGCATGAAGAGCTTTGAAAACATAACAACGGTAAGCAATATTCCAGAGTGATTAAGAAATCGAGATGTGTGCAGGTGCTGGTAAGAAAAAATACTCAGAAAGATGGCAAATGGAAATTAGAAAGATTGCCCAGACATATTGTCAGAACAAGCTAAAAATTTAAGGCTTCAAATATGCTAGATTCATATCACATCTCACTTTAGAAGAAACTGGGGAGGGAAAAGGGTATGAAGAACATGAAAGATGCAGTTTTTAGCAGAGGGCCTAGCACAGAATAAGTATTCAGAAAAAGTTAGCATGAAACAAATGAAAAACAGTGACAAAAGATAGGGACGGGAAGAAAATAATTTTTCTGTGCTCATTTTAAGTAGATTTGCAGCATAGGAAGTGGACCCAAGGCATTTTTGTCCAGGCTGGTAACATCTGATGACATATCCTAGGTGTGTGTATTAGTCAGGGTTGTCCAGAGAAACAGAACCAATAGGATTTGTATCTATATCTATACCTATAGATATATAGGAAGAGATTTATTATGAGAGATTGGCTCACGTGATTATGGTGACTGACACCCCACAATCTGCCATACACAAGCAAGAGGCCCAGGAAAGCCGGTGGTGTAGTGCCAGTCCACAGCCAAAGGCCTGAGAACCAGAAACGCCTTTGTCCAAGGGCAGGAGAAGGTGGAGGTCTCTGCTCAACCAGAGAGAGCAAATTTGCTTTTCCTCCACCTTTTTCTTCTATTCAGATCCTCAACAGATTGGCTGATGCCCACCTGCAGTAGGAAGGGCCATCTTCTTTGCTCAAGCAATTCAAATGCTAATCACTTCCAGAAACCTCCCCATACAGACACGCCCCAAAGTAATGTTTTACCAGCTATCTGGGCGCCCCCTAGCCAAGTCAAGTTAACACATAAAATTAACCATCACAGCATGACTCTCAACTTAAATAGCCTATTTCAGTTTAATCAATCAAGTAATCAAATCATTCTTTCTATGCCAACATAACACTCTCTTTTCTGAAATAGAAGCCTGTTTCTTCTTGCATAGGCTTTTCTCAGTTTGGAGAACTTGTGGCCAATGGATTCCTCCAAATCCATTCTGAGAGGATGGCCACTGGAATTTTCAGCCCAGATCCTGTAAATTGGAGGCTTCCCTGACCTCCTAGGAGGGGAGGGGGCTACCAACACATAGTGATATTGAAGTGTCTCATCTTGACTGAAACAGAGAACCAGGATCCAAAACCCATCCCTCAGGACTTCCCCATAATGATCTCCCCAACAGTCTCATGGCTAGAAAAGTAATCTCAGTAAGTCTTACTTTTATGGGAGAAGAATAGCCTCTGAAAAGCTAAATGTTTCAGATTTTGCTTAACTTTATCCCAACATGCAAGTTTTCTTTGCTGATGGGTTTTTCATGGCAGTGATAAATACTTGAAGACTTGACAAATGTCCAACAAAAGCTTAAATAGTGTTTTCTTTGGCCTCTCTCAAACCCCTGCCCACCAGTTCAATACTGATTTCTTTAAACTAAATACGTCTTTACTTTACTCCTAGACTAATCAATGTCCACTTTTATCTAAACACAACTGAGCAATTGGGTTTTTTGGTTTGAGTTATAGAGTGAAAAACAAATACAAGCTAATTTCATGAAATAATCTCTCTAGGAAGGAACAAACCATATCAATACAGTCTCCTTGGTAGACCTTCAATTAAACTATGCTGTGTCATGGACAAAATACTCTCCGCAACTGGGAACAGAAAGGTATTGTTTCAAACCTATTACCTAATTTTTCAGGGTTAATGAGTGTAATTTACCCATCTTTGGTTACTAAAGAGGTTGTATATGATGAGCAAAACTTAAGAGTTCATCCATTTCATTTCTGCTGTTGATTCACTCACATTTGTTTGGCTTTTATGTCCATGTAATTGATTTGTATAATTCTGTCCAAAGCAGATGGGCAACTGCTCATGACCACTTGCAAACCATTTAGATTATTATTGTACTGATGTTTATTCAGGGCCAAATGGAGGGAACATAAAAGGTGTGATGTTCAACTTAGCATAACAATATGAAAAATCTATCTGGTCTCAGCAGTAAAATAGATTCTATCAATCAGTTTCATAAGTGCAAGTGAATTGCTTCTGTCCATGTGGCTGGACTAGCTACCCAAATTAATTATGGCACAGTTTTCCAGTTCTGCAATATACTGTAAACTCTCCAAGAGCATAATAAAAGGACATAATGAAAGTCATCTCCAGTGCTACTTGATGTGAAATTTCACAGTGAAGACTTATACTTCTCACACTTTGAACCAGAGGATAAAAAATTATAATCATCTGTTAAAAATAAATAAATACATATACGTTTGATAATCCAGAGAGCCAGAGTCTACTCCAATAGTTCAGATAGCATCGACTCTAATTTTTTTCAATGAATAGATTTTTTTCTACTTTAGCGATACCCTGTGTTGAACCTCACAACTTTACAGTCTTGCTTTTAATTATAATTAGTCCCACTGAAATACCATGATGTCTATACAGAACCTTTCACTTTTCTTTTCTGGCAATTTACTGTACAAATTTGTATATATTTTTCTGTGTGTTTAGATTTGACATTTGGATAAACCTAAACAAGTTTAAGAGCCAGTGTTTATTAGGTAAATAGCAGGACATTTTTTTCTTCATGCCACCAGAAGCTAACTAAAGCTGATTCTCCTAAAATCCAGAGCAGTTTAAAATGCTTTAGAAGGCCTAGAAGGGTGTTTTAATTTTCCTCCTCAAGTGCTAATGATGACCTTAGTCTACAATGCATACTGGAGATGTCAAGTGCACAAGAAATGTGTGTACCTAAGTGATTGAGAGGAAAAGCAAATGATATCTAATCTTCTGCTAAAGATCACTGTGGCAGAGGCAGAGATCTGTCAGAGATTCACCAACACCCTTGTCTAGGAATGAGGGAAGACTACACTTCTCAGACTCCTTTGTAGTTAGATATAAGGACCATGCAACTGAGTTCCCGTCAGTGGGATGTGGGTGGCAGTGATTTAAGCCATGGACATGATGTAAGCCATTTTCCAGCCTGGCCATAACCCACCCTGGTCTCTTCTCACTAGATTTTTCTTTGAGGTTAGTCCAAATTTTCTTTTTTCTTTCTTTTTTTTTTTGGTGAGGAAGCCTAGCCCTGAGCTAACATCTGCTGCCAATCCTTTTTTTTGCTGAGGAAGACTGGCCCTGGGCTAACATTCGTGCCCATCTTCCTTTACTTTATATGGGACATTGCGACAGCATGGCTGACAAGCGGTGCTTCAGTCTGCACCCAGGATCCAAACCTGCGAACCCCGGGCCACCAAGCTGAGCAAGGGAACTTAACCTCTAAGCCACAGGGCCGCCCTAAGGTTAGTTCAAATTTACATGGGGAAACTTAGATCTACTTTAAAACTCAGGTAGAATTTTAGGCAAAAATTTTCTAAAACAGAAAGCTTTGGAATCCTTGAAGAATGATATTTAAGTCAGTCTAATAAAAACCATGAGTATCACAATAAACTCCATTTTCTTTTTTAAATTTTTTTGCTTTTTTTCTCCCCAAAGCCCCAGTAGATAGTTGTATGTCCTAGTTTTGCATCCTTCTAGTTGCTCTGTGTGTGAGGCTGCCTCAGCGTGGCTTCACAAGTGGTGCATCAGTCTGCACCCAGGATTCGAACCGGCGAACCCAGGGCCACTGAAGCCAAATGTGCAAATTTAACCGCTACCCCACCGGGCAAGCCCCTAAACTCCATTTTCTAAAGACTGTGTCTTGGAAACTGAAAATTCCATGTATAATACACGCATTACTGAAAGTCCAGGATTAAGATACAATAATATAAAGAGGTTTTTAAAAACTCTACCAGATGTAATGGTTTAATGGTTTTTTGATGACTGTGCAGACAAGTCAGAATTCCAATTCAGGTTCACCATTCTGAACATCAGTGTCCTTTGAACAGTATGGTTGATGCAGAAGGTAAGGGCGACTTGGCTGAATCGGGAGTATCCCATGACGTTCCCTAGGTTGTATTTTTAAACAAAACCCTGAAATGCAAGATTTTTTTATTGCTTCTTTCTATGACACTACCCAGACAAAACCATTTCAGTTAATTTAACTTTCCTATTTATTTATTGCAGATGGATGGAAATTCATTATATAACATTAATTCAATTTATTCTTAAGATCTATATTTATGTCCTTCTCACAAACACCCATCACTAGACTCTCTAAATGAAGGATTATTCAGCTTTACAGCAATATAAACCATGCCGTGCTTTGTACATATTAATATTTAAAACTTCAACTTAAAAGGCTGAGGATTTTACAGTGAAGGATATGATGTTCAACAACTTACGAGAAGGTGTACTTTAAGTCTTGTATTTAAGTACAAAAGTTATTTTATTTCCTTCTTTTATTCACTCGAGTATTTATAAATTTAAATCCTCTGAAATGTTTTGCTTCTTGTATTTAATGTAGCCTGAGTTTTGCTTAGAAAAACATATTGCCATATTTATCAATTTTCTGAGAATTTCCTTCAACAACTTCACCTTACAAAATGCTATCCCACAGCGTAATGGTAACTCTACAATGAAATTATATATTTTTGTAACCCTTCTCCCTTAAGTGAATAATTATCAGTTAAAGAATAGTTTCTTCCTAAGAAGGCTTTTGAATGGTATGGTCCATAATGCCACACGATAACCTCGGAGGGTGAGTGAGCCCGTCACTAGGGTCTATAATCCTCAGGCAGAGAAGAAAATGTGTTAGGACATAATTAAATACTTACTTTTGGGGAAAATATAGGAAAGAAACTTCATCTTTTGTCAAACATACTTTTGTTAACCCAGACTTTGCCAGATTTGCAGCATGTCAAAACTGGTCCTTTCCTTAGCCATTTAAGTACCAAGAATGCACACCCATTGTTAGCAACTAGTTTCCGCTTGCATGTGACAAAACAGCTAGTTGGAGAGTCAGCCTCGGTCAGTGTCTATTTAGGGCAAAATGTCAAAAAAGAATGTCCTGCATTTGGGGCTCAACAATAATGAACATGGGTAAATCTGAAAATTAACAAAAGAAAGTGAACAGCTTTTTAAATTCTGAAGAACATTAGATTCTGGTGTCCTTTTTGTTCTGATTGTTGTGGCTTAACACTCTGAAAAGACCACCTGTTGGGCAGCCATTCTGTGATTGTATTAAATGCAGTGATTGCATAAAAGAACACTTTCCAAAATAACCTGGCATTATTATTCACTTATTTTATAGTAAATCTGCATTCAAAAATTGCATTAAAATATGAGGCTTTTCTCTTAAGTGAAATTTAAAGCTATAAGTTTGAAGTAAATGCCTACTCAACTGCAAATGCATGATTTTGTGGTCAAATGCATTATACTTAAAGAAAGCGTTCAATAAACCTTTGATATGGCAATTAGAGAGAATGTTGAATGAAGTAAAACAGTCAAAAGTGATGCATGGTAGACAGGGAATCCTTGAGGAAATGACACAAAACTGATAGTATCTAATTATTAGCCTGACACAGAGAGACACCATGTAGTTGGTGAAAATTACTGTTGCCTATTAAAAGAATATGATATCCTCAGCAATCCTGAAAGCAGATTTTACTGGAACAATACCTACGAATTCATGAATAAAAGAAAAGCTATGTCCCAAACTCACAGGCTTTGCAATTCATTTACGCTTAAAATCTCTCCCAGAACACAGTGGAAATAAAAATATTATTAAGTCCAATTGATGAAAATAAAAGTTTATGCTGTAAGTGACAACTAAGAAAATACAAGAAGAGAATACTAAAATGAAAAGAGAAATTGCTAAGACAAAAACATAATTTGCTGTAACTGTCTTTCTAATGTTTTCAAAAATATGTATCTTGACATTAAATATGACATGTATTGAAAATCATCAGTGGTATGTGAACAAATATTTTGGGTGCATGACTCCATTTTCAGTTTTGTGACTACTTTAGAATCGCATGGTGAAGATGAGTTCTGTATTCCACGATTTTTAGGGGAACATGAGCCTGTGGAGTTAATGTATTTTCTGAATTTGGAAAACTTTCAAAATATTTTTTAAAATATTACATTAAATATTTTCTAAGATATCCTAAATATTTCACATTTCCATTAATTCTGATTATAGTCTTTTCTTCAAGATGATTTATTTCATTTATTTTATATTTGCTCTACTTAATGATCTAAAGTAAGTGGGGTGGAATGAATGATTATATTGTCAGAAAAATAACCCTCCTTTGTCACTGAGATACAACCAAAAAGTTCTTCCCTAAGTTTTTCAAAGTTTCCATTCACTCCAGGCTTTACTTTGATACATGTTTTAAAAACTAAAGATTTATTTCCATGTTGTATTAAAAGCAAACTTTTCCTTGGAAGAGAAAAAAATAAAAGTGCTTTCCTTAAGTCTTATTTCCAAAGTAGAAAAGATCATTTAAAAAGAAGCTTCCAAGTTGATTTATAAAAGTTCGTAAAAAATTTGCAAAAAATTGTTGATTTATGCAAAATACATTACCAATTCATCAATTTTCCAGTAAGACTCTCGTATGGTATAAACTACTTTATGTTCAATCAAAGTGTAAGTTTAAAAAAAACTCTCTCTGGGTAGATTTAAAGGAAAAATTTTTTAAATAAATAAGTACATTCGGCTATTATATCTTCTCTGACTTTATTTTATATTATTTAAAGGAAAGCCTGCATCTTCCATATCCACAAGCAAACATAATCCCTGGTTTTCAAGAACGTTATTTTTTCCTTGTGTTTCAGAGTGTTATACAGAGAAATATAACATCAAAATATAACCTTGTGGAAGAATACAGCAAAAGGCAAATAATCATGAACAGGGAGGGTACTGTAAATGAGACAACTCTCCTTCACAAACTTGGGATTTTCGTGGTGAAAATTTATGAATGCACCCAAATGTCAAGACCATGTTTGTGTTTGGAAGAAGAGTGTAAGATACTGAGATTATCTGGCAATTTTAAATTTTAGTTCGTGTCTCATAAGTTTAGCTTCCTAAAGATCTGTTTTCCTGACATAAATGCCACCCAATGGAATACTCGTCACCCTTCCATAAGAAAAACCATATGAAAAAACGACAAAGGACATCACGTCATGTTCAAAAATGTCATAATCTAGTGTTAGAAACCCTTGGAAGTCAGTGACTTAGCAAGTTAAAAAATATAAAGCTGTGTGGAGCTGTTCTATGCCCAGACTAGAATATACTTTATTCTCCTAGGGAAAATAGTGTCTTACAAAACACCTCAAAACAAAGGCAAAATTATATAATATAGAATGAATTAATATGAGTTCCCTGTTTGCTAAAAAGACTGAGTCCGTGAATCTAGTTAGAAAGAATCATGGATAGAAACTTGAGTTTATGTGGAAAAAATAGGTTAGGCTTGAAAAAAAAGAGAAGTATGTCTCTATGAGACTCACAATATACCTGGAACTGTAAGGGTTAATAAGAGGTAAGGAGGAGGTGACGGGAAAGGAGAGATGAAGGAGATAAGGGAAACTGAGCAGATGAAAGAAAGGATTCAATGGAAGGTATTGTTGGTCACAGCCAGGTGTCAGAAACAAAACTAGAAAAATGGGAACTGCTTCAACATTGGAAGGAAGATAAAAAAAATAAATATATACCACATAGTAAAAAGAAAAAGAAAATAAGAAATAATAAAAAAGGCTTTCAGGCGTTCCACAGAGCATATCTGTGAGAAAAATCAAGCAAGAAAGAAAAGAAACAGTGAAATTGAAATTTTCTCCAAAGGTATCTCATCTAGAAGGCTTCATTGTGTCTTCCCTTTCACATCAAGAATTTAATTTTGCATTCTCTTTGTCTGTCTTGAGGCACATTTCTAGTCTATTCCATGGATTTCTTTTTCTTTAACAGTTCTCCTTATTGGCTAAAAGAAAGGAATAAAAATCAGATCCTTGCCTAGTCTCTTTTGTCCAAAGTTTAGGAAAGATAGGAATGTCTTCTTCATCAACATTTGGGTATTTGTCATTTTTCTCTGCTGTACTCAAAACGGCCACCATTTTCACTTTCTTGAAGACACTCTCCCTATGACGCCAATACTAACAGACTCTATACTATGAATTTAACATTCATCAGTAAACCTCCTTCTATATGTTCATGGAATGGAATATAATAAGTTGAATTGCTCTTTTCAACCCCAGGGTTGTGGTTCTAAATCTGAGGACCCATTTAATTTCTGGCCATGTAGGGTCTGTCCGGGCTGCTGTGGGAGGTCCCAACCATCAGGAGGGGCGATTTATTTGGGCTACCCTAAATCTCTGCTCAAATAAACTCAATTTCCAGATTTGGAAATTTCTGAAAGGAACTAAGTCCTTCCCTGACTCTTTTGCTGGTTTTGGCCCAGGGCCACACCAGTTTACCAAATTGTCCGTATTTGCAGCTTGGGGTTAACTCTGACCTGCGCTAACCTGTGATCAGGAAGGATACCTGGCCAGTCACTTCCTGAAGCTACAGCATGTGGAGTAGGCCAGGACCTGGGCCACTGCATCAGGTCACCAACTGATTCTCATAGTACCTGGGCAAGGAACTTCAGTTTCTCTCTGTAAATTTGAGGGTATCAATTATTTCTCACTTCACAAGCACATCACAAGTGTATAGACCTGTTCTCTTCCACCGACCGATAGTACACGGCATTTGTTGAGGCCCCATGGAATGAGGACACTACCATTCAGCTGATGAGGCCAGGTCCCCCACATTGTGCCTCCTGCTAATGCTCATCTCCCACAAATAACCTCAGTCAACGGTCCTTATCCTGAGCGTCTCTCTGGTGCCCATGGCAACCCCATCTATTAATGCAGAAATGTTACTGCAGGGTGGTTTTTTTTTTTTTTCTGGAACCTTTTTGAAATGAACTGTCGATGCTGCAGTTTTTGCACATCCTTCAACTTGTGCAGAATTCACAGCCGGAACTTACCAGCCTGAATCCAATCAGGTTTGCTAAGACACACCATCTAAAAGCTGACTTATGCATTGCTACTGATTAAACCTGCCATTTAATAAAAGCTTTTTGCATTTTAGAATTCATTTTCCTCCTTCCACTGTCTTCTCTTAATTGCTGTAGTAGAAAACTACTTTTGGGAGCAAACTCTCTTGCAAACCCTTACTTTAAATTTATGTGAACACACACAGTAAGTGTGTGTGTACATACGATACTTGAAGGAATATGCATTTAAAAGCTCGTACATATTGTATATCTAGAAAGTTTTACGCAGTTTCTTTTCAATTTGCTACTTCTCTGGGCTATCATATTAACCGAATTGATACTAGTTAAGGACAGAACCTTAAAAACCTCCTTTGCACCAAAATATTTTATAAATCGCTTATTATTTGCTTATTTTCAAATTCTTTATAATCACTTCCTGAAAAAACAAATGACACAAACACCAGTTTCTGTGGAGAAATTTTCTAGTGCCCAGGTAACATCTGATGCATTTGAATATTTGATAACATTTCCCGGTTTAACTTCTTCCCTCTCTGATTTAGAGTACTCTCACTTTCGCTGGAAATTGTGTATTTACTCAGTTTATCCATTCTTGCTTCTCTAATACAACTATTATTCTTTCAGCTTTCTAAAAACGCTTTTTAAAATTGTATTCATTTAATATGCCTGTCTTTAAGAGATTAAACATCTTAATACCCCTTCATTTGTAAGTCACCTGTTGTTATTGTTAAACTGCAATAGAATGCCAAGTTAATGAGAAGAGTCAGGACTGTCCTGGAATCGCCCGCCTCTGAAATTCAGCCACTTCTTGGGTAAAAAGCAAAGCATAGCACTGCACACCCGGGTAAGGTAGGAAATAAATGGAAAGACTTTCTCTACCTGAGTTTGCAGGGGCTTGGGGCGGTGGTGGTTTAAAAGCTGGAATGTAAAGACCGCATGTGAGAATCTGAATCAAAAACTCAGGGTTAAATCTTGCCTTATAATACAAGATGGATAAGACCATTATCAAAGAGAGGGTCTGCTGAGCACCAGGCTAGGGCATGTCCTTGGGAAGCAGAGACAGGCTGCCTCCTATAGCATTACTAGGGATACCAGCCACAGTGCAACTACAGTCTCTTCTGTGTAGATCCAAGCTGAACCTTCCAGAACGTAGGCCAGACGTGGTGGGCGCAGCAATTGTAGGGAAGTGGTCACTCCATACGAAGAGGAGCTTTCTAGCTGCTGTTAGGCTGGAAGGAGTGAAACCTGACAGGTTTGCTAAGCAAGGGCCAGTAGTTGTCGCTGAGATGGTCTTTTCCTGTGAAGTGCTCTATTAATTATCCATGTGGGCAGGAATTGTTTCTCTTGAGCAGTTACTGATACAGACATTCAAACAGTTAATGAAACTCCATCTGTATAGGGCTTCCAAGTGGGAGTGCAGGCTGAATTCATTAGTTTCAGATGTGAGGCTTTTTTTTTTTTTTAGGAGAAAACCCACAGTCCAAACAAACAGCATTTGTAAAGTTCTGAAAAGACATTGCTACTGGAAATGGGGAGGAAAAAAAAGAATAAATGCTTTCGAGCAAACGCTACTTTCTTTAAGATGGAAAACAATAGTAAAGGTTTCCACGTGGAATTAAAATCTCATTCTGAAGTTGTCACTGCCACCAGCTCCCAAAGGACTCAAGTAACTGGAAACTACAAAGAATATGGTATTTTCTTTGAGATGCATTAAGAAATGCTCCTAAGTAGACACTAGGTTGGATAGCAGCTTTTACCTCCAAATGATAAGCAGTTATGGTTCATTCCAGGGTAGAAGGGGGGTAAGGCTAAGAAAAGTAGGTTTATAATATGGAAATTAGATTTTCAAGTGAGCATATTTATCATTAGACCTATACTGAAATTCAGACTGAAAATGATATGTTTGTATCAAGTCTAACTTGACTTAACTAAGAAAATTACCTATTTCTTTAAAAATAAACTACAGTTCCTCCCCTCTCCCCTGGTCTAGACTATTTCACCTGAGAAACCAAAGGCGCTCACTCCACGCGCACCTGACCAAGGCCTCCTTTCCCAGACAGAGGCCCTCCGGCAATTGAAGACACGGTGCAATCCTGGGGATCGCCTCCCGCCCCACCCCCACTCCCACCCCGAGGTGGTTTCCCAGGTGCCCCCGACACTATCAGGGTTAATTTCAAAGTACGGAATGAGGCTTCCGTAGGTGTGTGGAGACAGCAGAAAGAAGAGACAACTTACGTCACTCTGCACGTTAGTGAAGTTGACAACCAGGCCAGTCAGCCGCGGGTGATTTGATTAAGCACTGCTTCAGGTGTCTGCCTGTTCGAGTTGCTGAAAATCGGATCTTGGAAATTCAGTCTCTGAAACAACTCACGGCATACCCAGGGCACCAGCAGCCTGGGGGGTCTCGCCTACCCTGAAGAAAGTGGACGACCATCCACACCTGGGCCAAGGCAACGCAGTGCACGCTATTAGAGCTAATGAGCAAGAGCAGAGACACCTGCGATGTAAAAATAAATTATAAATAAATAAATACCAGCAAACTACCTGCTAAGTCTCTACCTGTGAGGACCTAGGAAGGCTAAACAGAGCCTTAACTTCTAGACTCTCCCTTTGATAACAAAAGCAGACCCTGGGAATTTTTCGATTCCTTCTTTTCTTACAGGTTTTTTTTTTTTTCCGGTCCTTAATGGAGATCTTGAACTGCAGAGCCGCCGTGTCAGAACTCAGATGGTTAACATTCACTTCTTGCTGTTTTATTGCATATTACTGTGCGCGCCTGAGCAGCGGGAGCAGATTCGGGCAATTACAATCAAGTCAGGGCACACGCCGCGGCGGAGCAACACGGGCATGATGAGGATACTGATGAGGCACTTATCGAAAACCCCGCATCATCCACACTCATCAGCCACAACATGTCACCCCAAATGAGGCATCAGCTGCCTTCAAAAGGCTCATTGCACAGTGTTTACCGCTTCCCTCGGACCCACTTTTGATTTGACGGTCAGAGCTAGGTTCAAACAGCAGCTGTCTGGCAAAGACAGGTCTGCGGCTTCTAGCAGCTTCCCCCAGAGTCCCGGGGCTTTGTCTGGGAGCCTTGGGGAGCGGGGCCCGGCAGGACGAGGGGATGCGGGAAGGCAGAGAAGTGTCCAGTTCCGTTTCTGGCACAGAGGAATCCCTCTCCCAGAAGGGGCCCTTGATTAATTTGAAGCGCCAGCACACAGGGGTGGCTGTAATGGGGGTGGGGGAGGGAAGCGAAAGAAGGAGCCTCTCACAGATCTCCTTAAAATAGTGACAGGGTGGCTGGGACCTCTCACGCAGACAGAAGTCCCAGAAGGGTCAATCCCTTTGGAAAAGACATATCCAACTAGGAGAGCCATTCAAGTGGTAATTTTTAATTCTTTCATCATCAATTCATTCTTGGGTCGTTGGGGGGCATTTATTAGCAATTTATGGGAAGCCTTTATTTCAAAAACCCTGTTTTTCTGCTATAAGAGGAAGTAGATATATTCCTAGTGATACTCCTTAAAACTATTCTTTGTTGCTTTGGGTTAATGCAACTTGCAGCTAAACACTTGGGGCAATCTATTTGTTTACACTGAAAAAAAATATGAAAAACGATTACCATCTATTTTTCAATCTATGTCATTCCTGGGAGGGAGAGGGCATCAGGCTGATACTTTTTTGCACAACTTTTTAATGGTTGGATTAGTCAATGCCATTTATTTTAAAGCTAAATGCTCTTAATTTTGTAAAAACATCCTACAGTAAAAACATTTTCCACTTAGATCTAGACCAGTTGATCCAATACTGATAAAAGCCACACAGACTTGAAATTTTTTACTCTTTTGGAGCCTTTTCAGCCCCCACCCCCCGCCAACCAAGCCTTAGTGAGTGCCAGCTCAACCATCCAAAGTAATGAGAATGAATAAATAGTAGCAATGGTATCGAGCCTGGCATAAGGCAGGCGTGGAATAAAGGTGGGCTTCCTCTCCCCAAACCAATTATCTGACCCGGAGACAGTGCCACATGCAGAACTTGTTCAGCAAGGGCTGGGGGAGATTAGGTAGGTTCAGAGAGATGGTGTGGGCAGGGGGCAGGCCACCAGGCAGAGCCACAGACTCTGACAATGGTCCAGGCAACCTAGAAACAACCCCAATGCACCTGTCACAGATCTGAAGTGCTCTCCTTTCCCTACTGGGTACTGGGTGTCATGAACTCTCTTCCATTTCAGTTTAATCACAACCATTGCTAGTTTTTCATTATTTTTCTAAATTGAGATAACATTGGTTTATAACACAAATTTCAGGTGTACATCATTATATTTTGACTTCCGTATAGACTGCATCGTGTTCACCACCAAAAGTCTAGTTTTCATGTCACCATACACATGTGCCCCTTTACCCCTTTCGCCCTCCCCTCACCCCCTTCCTCCCCGGTAACCACCCATCTCTTCTCTGTATCTATGTGTTTGGTTTTTTTGTTTATCTTCCACATATGAGTGAAATCATATGGTATTTGTCTTTCTCTGACTTATTTCGCTGAGCATAATACCCTCAAGGTCCATTCATGTTGCAAATGGCAAGATTTCATCTTTTTTTTTTTAATGTCTGAGTAGTGTACCATTGTATTTATATACACCACATCTCCTTTATCCAATCATCTATTGATGGGCATTTAGGTTGTTTCCAAATCTTGGCAATTGTGAATAATGCTATAATGAACACAGGGGTATATATCTTTTAAAATTAGTGTTTTTGTGTTCTTTGGATAAACATCCAGAAGTGGAATTGTTGGATCATATGGTAGTTCTATTTTTAATTTTTGAGGAATCTCCACAGTGGCTGCACCAATTTACATTCCCACCAGCAGTGTACGAGGGTTCCCTTTTCTCCACATCCTTTCCAACACTTGCTATTTCTTGTCTTTTTAATAATAGCCATTCTGACAGGTGTATTTTCACTCTTTTTATATGTGATTCTAAAGCAGTTGGCGTTAGCCTTTTAATGAGATTTTAACATCTTTACAAAAAAGTGGGGACCTAAACTAAATACTTTGGTAGACCTCTGGCTTTGAAGAACTTTGATAATTATGAGAAATTAACTTACTTTTTCTGGCAAGTCATTTTACCCACTCTTCTAAGTTAACTTAAAACAGAGTTTCCAGAAATTTCAGAAAAGGAGCTCCTTGACCTCCATTCTGTCTGAGGTTGTTCTGGTTTCTTCTGGGTCCCTTTCTCTTCCAAACCTTCTAGAACTCCTTTCATGTCCCTTACCTTATGATATTTGAGACTGGCTCTTTCTACCCAAACTCAACTATAGTTTCTGGGGGTCCTTCTTAAATTTAAGCCACAAGTTTGTATTGCATGCTTGAATTCAAGGGAAAACCCCATGATGTGGTCTAGGATGTGACCACAAAGCTCAGAGCAGCACTCAGCTTTGTTAGTTCCTCTGTGCCTACATGTTCCTTTGTCATCTTAGACCCCTCAGGGCCTCCAGTGGGAAAGAGAAGGCTTGATGCCCCCAAGAACGTGTGTTTATTGGATTGTGGTAGGTGAATACTAAAGGGAATACGAAATATGAATGCAGAAAAGAAAATAGGTGGGTACCATCGGATAGTGGAGAATTTTGGAAGGTTAGATTAAAAATGAATTCAAGAACCTCAGATGCATCTTGGTCCTTCCAAGTTTTGCCTACGACTGAATTTCACTAAGTCGTGACTTATCAACCTTTCACTTAGTGTTTCTTTTTAGAGCTCTTCCAGTAGGTGACATATATCGATAATATAAAGCAAGAGAAAATGAGTATTTAATTAGAGTTCAGCAGCAGATTATGGAGAGGATTCATTAAGCAATCAGATGCATTTGTACGGACTTGAGCGACCTTCTAACCATCAGCAGAGCCTGCCTTGGTTGTTGGTTCTAGGAGTCGCAAACTTTACCTGGAATTCTTTAGGAAATTTTAATAACATTGGTTCTGGGTATGTGTGTGCTTAAAATTTTTGTGTATTGGGTACCTTTCTATGTCTTGCTACTGACAGACGGGGTGGGGGAGGTAGGAGAAGGACGGTAAATTAAAATGCAGCATGATAAATTCTAGGCAATTATCTAAACAAAATGAAAAGAAATTATACATGTAGAATATTCAGAGGAACTCACTGGTCAGATGGCTATTGAGTCTCCTAGTTTTCAACCTCTGGCTTAGGAATCTGCAGAAAAAGAATCCTGCAGGATCCTTGCTGGGAGCTTCAGAGAAGATCCAGGCAAGAAAGAGGCAGTTTGCATGTGTGTATACGCATGCAGCCTGCATGTCTGGAGTGTGTGTGTGTGTGTATCTCTTTGTGGGGTCATCATCGAACGCTCTTTGTGATGCACATTCTAAATTAGGCAAAAGGGATGCATCTTTCAAATGCAGATCATGTTTGCATTAGAAGAGCAATGAGAACACTCGTCAGTTTCAGAACATTTATGTGCTAGAAGTACTGTTAGCAGAAGAGCAGTTTAGATAAATTCAAGACTTTTTTTGCTGATCACAAACATTAAGCTTCACACCTGAAGCCCTCAACCCCCCGCTGTGCTCTAATCCTAGCACCATTCACCCTTAGAGACTCAGAGTGCTGAGCCTGGGCTCTCAAACCTTTGATTGCCCTTACTTTGAATGCCACCACCTGCAAAAATGCCTTTTTATTCCCTTTGAGCCTCTTGAGAAGGAAGTAAAAATGATAATTCATGACAAACATTAATTAATTGTTTACAAGATGATCTTTTCTTTTTCCAACTTCTGTTCAGCCGACATGTTCAACTGCAAGATTCCGCTCGCGACGCCAGAATTCGTCAAGAGGTCTGCATTGTTGTTTCTCGCTGAGCCATAGGACCGACTGCGGGCCATTGTTTCTGCAGCTCAAGTGGGCCTGTCTGGTTCGTGTGGGAAGAATGGGGGTGACATGCGTGAGTTCCCGAGGATAAAAGAACTGCCGGTTCTAGGAAGGAATGGGAGTTTAGCCACTAATGCAGAGTAAATAAACATTTTTCACCACCTCTTGCTCCGTGTGATTTTTTTTAAAGGTCAAGAGCTGCCATTACAGTATTTTAAAAGCTTCAAATTATGTTTAAAGAACGTATCACTGAACTCACAGGCACCTTATCAGAATTTGGGAACCTACTGTGATGGTTTGGTCCTCGAGTTTATCATCGCTGGAAGGTGGATTATGAAAGCGATGCAGATGCTGCATTGTTTCTGATATCCTGCAATTTAGCTCCAGGTGAACGTTGCTCGGGTTCTTCCAAATCTTCTTCAAAATATGGAATGTGTTGGGGCCGCCCTGTGGCGCAGCGGTTTAGTCCGTTCTTGGCAGCCAGGGGTTTGCGAGTTCGGATCCCGGGCGCCCGCCGACGCACTGCCTGTCAGTCATGCGGTGGCGGCGTCCCATATAAAGTAGAGGAAGATGGGCACAGATGTTAGCCCAGGGCCAGTCTTCTTCAGCAAAAAGGGGAGGATTGGCAACAGGTGTTAGCTCAGGGCTGGTCTTCCCCACACACACACAAAAAAACAAAAAACAAAATATGGAATGTGTTGAGATACTTCAATTTCAAAATTTCATACAGTCCATACTGCAGGTCACACATTTTGGACAGACAAGAATGAGACTCTGGGGCCTTTCACCACAAATATGTTCCTGTGAAGCCTCCAAATGTGTGTGTGGAGGAAAGAGAGAAGTAAAAGGCAGAGGGAGATTTCTTTTTTAAATTAAAGAATAAAAAGCTTACTTCGAGGAAGTGTAGAGTAACAGCAGAAAGACTTCCTCAGCAACCGAGGTTTTCAGATTTCAAATCAGGAGCCCTTAGATCACGGCTGCTGGGCTAAAAATCAATTCTATATTTTCTGAGTTAATACTAAGGATTGCACTTAACAGACATGGAGACGAATAAGGTATGCAGAAGGAGTAAAGCAGCGCACACGCACAAATTCAGGCCTTAGTTTTGGCCATGATCCAGCACAGTGATGTTTCAACCAGATTTGAAAAAAAATCAATAACATCTGTGGTATAATGGTTAATTAAAGCAGCTCTTCAACAGAGCTCAGGAGGAGAGGAGAGGCCTGAAATTCAGACAGCTGAGGCTTGATTATCAGGAAAGAATGCTTTTTTAGCTAGGAGTGGTAAGGCCAAAAGCTGCAATGTGCCAAAATGGGGAGAAAAATTGCTTTTATTTTAACTTTCTTTAAGTAATCAATACATGCTTTTCACCTGTCTTAGGACACTGCTCAGCTCCAAAGCCTGTTACTCCACTTCAGCATAAATTCTAGCGACTGTCTTTTGAAACTTAGGTTTAAAAAGGAGCCCCCAGCCCCTGTAAAGCAAAGGAAAAAGAAGTGAAAGAAAAGAATATGCAGGTGTGGGCACATGTCCTCGAGAGCCGTTAAAGCTCAGGCTCTAGGATGCCCCGAAGTGTGGAATCCATAAGCTCTGAGCAAAGCTGACTGACCTTGGGGTACGCAGCGGTCACAGCCAAAGTACTGAGGCTGCACAATAAAACTACTAAAAATTCTCAGGGAAACTGGAGGGCAGGGTCAAATTTTCACCTTCTTTTTGTCTTCCTACTGTTTTGAGTACCGTGCTAGGATGTTTTCTCTACCTTTTTAAGGACAAAGATCTAAGAATCAACAATGATGTATCCTGGCCACAGACAGCAAGGTCAGCAGGTGACTTCTCTAAAGAAAAACCATTGGTGACACCCCATCTGACTGTTTTCTTGGCATCTTGCTTTGGCTTCTGTTTCTGATACTGTTCCTGGACAGTGGAATCTGCGTCTTCACATCATTGTCAAATTTCCAGAAGCATTTGCAAAACCACAGTGCCCTGTCTGGATTACACAAGTCCTCACAAGAATACTGAAGAATAATATGGTTAGTCAATTGGTCATTTATTTTTTCATTCAACACATTTTTCTTCACATTGCCAAGCATGTGCCCATCACCGTGCTGGGTGCCAAGTTTCCAAAGACAAATAAGAGACGGTTCTTGCTCTGGGAAGCTCAGAGCCTGTTTGAGGGATGTGTGCTTGTGAACAATTAACTGCAAACACGGTGAAAAAGAGCTCAAATAGAAGTGTCTACAAGGGCTATGAATTTTGAAACTCCCCCCTGTCAACCGCACTTGGAAGAGGTCAGAGCGAGGGTTGGGAGGTTCAAGGGGGAGTGACACTGGAGCAGAATCTTGGAGGCTGAGGAAGTTTCCAGGCAGACAGGGAGAGACAAAGGCAGAGAGGGCATTCAGAATTTATGTATGCTTATGTGAACTACAAGGATTAGTTCAGAAGGGTATATAAGGAAGAAGTGATACAAATGTCTTATAAAATCCTCATAATTAATCTTTATATTTTACATTGGCTCTCCTCATTTTAAGAACTGTCAGGATCAGAGGTTCCAATGCCTTCCTTTATGGCTATCACAAACTACTGGGCTTTTTCTCTTTCATTTGACCATACTCTCTCACCGGAGGTTAGAAAATTCATCGATTTCTTCTCTTCTCTAAATTAAATGCATTTGACATTTTTGGCTTTTCCTCAGGAGTCCAGTTTTTCATCCTATGACTTTTCTTTTTAACCTTTCTCTGAGCCCTTTTCAGAGTCCCTTCCTTTCTCCACAGTTTCAAAATGTGAACTAGATTTAAAGGTGCCAAGAAACAGGTCTGCCCATCAGTACACTACATACTAAAGTATGCTTTAGAAAAACTAATAATAATGCCTAACACTTTTCATCTTAAAAATGTTGGTCTCAGGGTGAAATCCTTGCCCAAGAAATACGAACTCTCTGGACTTCAGTTTCCCCATCTGAAAAATGGACATATAACAATAACTATCTCATAAGATTATGTGGATTTAATGAATTCATCATTGTAAAGTGTTATAGTGCCTGGCACAGAAGAATCAGTGATTGATAAATAAATCAACTACCAGCACTTATTTAGCCCCTGGTTCTCTGACCAAGCTTATTTTTGTCCTAATTTTGCTTCATTTTATTGCCTCAAATGTTACCAGATATGCAACTCAACTTTTCCTTTCTTTGATATGGATCAATTCTCCACCATCATTTTGAGTTTGATTTTTGTCCTTTAATGTATTAGCAACTCATATTTAGAGCCAATTATTTATTCCTCAGTTTTTATTTCATTATCCATGTTTAAAAATAATTTTTAAATTGTGTTGCCAGATTTTCTTCCCAGCAAAGGAATGACGTTTGCCTTTACATTTCTCTAGATAACTTCTATAAATTTCTGTTTTGAGGACAAACTCTCCATTCTTGCCTTTGTTTTCCTGGTTTGGCCTTTATGCTTTTCCTTGGTAAACTGGTATAATTTCAATTTTTACAGCCATTTATTTAGTACTCCATCTTTAATTCTTTTTGGAATAAGGCAGGTATAAGTAAGTAAATAAAATTTAAAGTGCATATATCTTGAGCACCTGCCAATTTAGGCACCATGCTCTCTTGTGAATACAGAAATATGATAAGAATTGGTTAGGATTTGTTTCAGCTGCTATTAACAGAGATTTAATTACATGGCGTAAACACACTCAGATGTATTTTCTTGTGTAAAATAAGATGGAAGATAGGCAGCCCAGAGGATGGGAGCTCCAAAAAAATCAGGGACCCAGAGTCTTTCTCTCCTATTTTGGTTTTTACTCTCAAGATCATTTCATGGTTCTAAGATAGTTGCTGAAACGTCAGCTACTACGTCTGTATCCCAGGCAGCAGGATGAAAGATGGAAGCAAAGGCAGAGAAGGTATACACCTCTTCCCCTTAAGGAGTCTTCCCAGAACTCCCATTTAACAATCCTGCTCAAATCTTCTTTGCCAGAATTTAGTCACATACCTAGCTGCATGGAAGGCTAGGAGATGTAGACTTTACTCTGGTGTCACTCATTCAGGCAAAAAGTTATGTTAAAGTAACTGGATTAATCCCAAGATGGAGTCTTGCATGCTCAGCCCCATGTCAACAAACCAAAACTTAACTAAGTTTCTATGCTCAGCTCTCCCAGAACAGGAAGGCCTAGGTCAACCAATCGGGGCTTGCCTCTCAGCATAAGTTACCTGACCTGTCTCCAAGACTTCCCTTTGTTCCATATAAGGAAAGTAACCTTGCAATAACCAATCTGCCTTTGCCTCCTATGACTTCCCTGTTCCTGCTCCGTCTGCCTATAAAAGCCTTTCATTTTGTACAGCTCCTCAGTTCCTTTCAATCTGCTAGATGGGATGTTGCCCGATTCATGAATCATTGAATAAAACCAATAAGATCTTTAAAATTTACTCAGTTGAATTTTGTTCTTTAACAGTCAGGATTCTGATGCTAAGGAAGATGGGGAGAATAAATTTTAGTGTTCAACTAGCAGTCTCTATCACAAAACAGTTTATGGCAATGAGTTCAGAGTTCAGTGGCAATGATAAACACAAATAAATTATGATATAGCGAAATAAGTGCTAATCATTTTTATGGAAAGTTATTGGTATCTTTTTATTTCCATTCATTGACATGACTACTCTTCTCTAAAGTGTTCCTACTCCTTCCCACTGTCTGCTTTCCCCCAGCCCCTGCCATCCTCCGTGCTGAGTCAGGCACAGTGAAATGTGGCTTTATCTGATTTCCCACAGGACAGTCTCCATTGATTTGCAGGGGCTTATGTAAATGTCTCACCTACAAGTCACAAAGCAGCTTGAGGGTAAGGAGCAGGCCTTTGTTATCTTTATAGAGAGTGCTTGGCTTGGGAGGTGCTCAGTAGTTGCTGGTAGGATGATTTCTTGTGCTTAACAAGTGTTTTTTAAAGACCATCCAGCTCCCTCCTCCAGGCTTTGCCACTGAAGAAGAACGTCCAGCTCTGACTATTTCTACCAATGTAGAATGGCTTTCCCAAAGTTCTGGTCTCACACTGTTGATCAAAAGGCATATAACTTTGGGCACATCCTTTAACCTCTCTGGCCTGCATTCTCCTAATATTCCTATCTTGAGGTTTTGAGCATGAACAAAAATGAAAGTGATATTAAAAGTATTAATTTTATGTTTTTCTAAAGACTTCATAAATCACGAATTGATTGTAGGATTTCTTTTTCATTTAGCAAGAAAAAATGGTATAAATATATATGACGCAAATTTTTTTTTTACAGGAAAAATAACACACACACACCTCAATGAAGATCTAATGAACTAGACATGAAAAATGCTTTGAAAATGATATCAAGTATTATGTAAACATAAACATAAAAGGTTGCATTATGTTTGTTATATTAATAACAATTTCATTAGGATTTCCAAAGAAAGTAAAGGAGGTAACTTCTGTTCTTGTAGTTAGGGAGGAAACGTACACACATATGAAACCACTGGGGAAGATTTCAATGCAGAATATAAAGACAGGCATGAAAAAGGGGTTTATATTGTGCAGAGAGGCTGCTCATAAATGCTGAGGAAGCATTTTAGTTGAAAAATCAAACAATACGTATAATGGAGTATAATTCATTCATTCGACAATGGTTATCCATAGGAAATAATGGGAAAACAGTAAGGAGTATTAAGCTAGAATGAATTGAATAATACAGCAAAAAGTGATACTGACATGACACAAAATCTTGCTTCTTAAATATTCAAAGCCTGTGGGTCAATTAAAGTCTATCACTAAATTCAGTTCACTTCTAAGTGAAACTCATTTAATTTTTATTTTCTGGATTCATTTCACTTGGGAAAATACTAGAATAGACTCATAACCATTTAGCTAGCAACATCATCAGCTAAGTGCTACCTATTACAGGGAATTTCAACCTATTATCAGGGTTTTTTATTTTTATTTTTATTTTTGAGATTGAACCATTGTGCACTAAATATACCATTAGAAGAACAAATATTAATGCCTAGCACTTTTCATCTTAGCCTTTTATGCACATTAACAAATTAATTCAAGTAACATTTAGCAAGGCAGGTACTGTATAAAGTAATTCCCATTTTACAGATAGGAGAATAAGGCAAAATTGCTTAACTCAAGGCAATATTCACACCAGAGAAAGGTGCGGGTTGAGGTGGTTATAGCCACAATGAAATGAAAGAAATTCTTGGATTCCCAAAATGTGTTCTGGATGGTGTGTCTTTTATTTCTGAAATGCTCTTTACCATTGGACTAAGTAGTGGAATCAAACCCGATAGAAATGAATTGTGTCTGACCTGGACTAATAACCTGCTGTGCTGTGTCTAGCTCCTTGTTAGTTATCCCTGAGCATCACAAATATGTCCTGACTTATGACCATCTGTCTTTGTTATCATTTAGTCATTCTAGCTCTCAATGTCATCATATGTAAAATTTGCAGAATAGTTCCATACTTACTTATTAATCATACATACTTACTTCACATGCTTATATGAGACAAAGGAGTCAAATGTTTGAAAACTCAGGTCAGTCCATTTCAATTGTCTTCTGCATAGTACACTCTGATGTATTCACTCTCAACTCCCTGAAAGACAGAGGAAGAAAAACTCACATTGACTGAAAAACTAACTCACTGCCAACATCTTGGAGGAATTTTTGGCACTGCTATATAACACTGGTCTAAGGGTACGTATTAGGTCTTGGGATTCTTTAGAACTTCGTATGGTATCTACTTGATAAACATTAGATGGCTGGGTGGCTGGTTGACTGGCTGTATATATGGATAGATGGATGAAAGGATGGATAGATGGATGGACAGATGGGAATGCTAAAGATCAGAAGCCATCTTCAGATGCCTGAACTCTTCAAGACCTAAGATAGCGGTCAGCAAAAATTGATCTGCACTTGCATGGACCTTGAAACAACAGTAGAATCTAAATTGGTAGCTGTTGAATGGCATGCATCTATGAAATGGTCAGCCTTCTAACGATCTGATTTATTGCTCTTACTCTTCTTCAGTGCCTTTGTCAACACCTAGTCTCCGTATGTTAGATTTTGACATGATCTGTGTATTCTAAGCAGGAAGACACTTTAAAAATGAAGCCATGCCTTTTAGCACCATTATTCACTAAATACTAGAGTTTAAGAATTTCTCCTTTTCATTGAAAAGGAACATACAGTTCTCTTGATACTGTAGCCTGTCTGAAATGAAGGAGAACGGGCTGGCAGCAAAAAGAGGTAATTTAGCCAGAATTCCTGTGCTCTGTACTTGAGCTATAGACAGGGTCTTCATAAGGGCCTTGTGCACTTTTAAACTTTAATAACTCGGTTGTGCGTGCTAGAGAAACAATCTGTAAATGGCACTCAAAAGTAAATGTATTAAAGTTTAGGACAACTACATTACACAATTGCACACGATATGTACTCATTTCAGATCCTGTGACAAATGAAATATGGCCAGCAGAATTGAAGTTCATGACAGCTCTAAGAAGAAAATTGAATTTGCCTTTAAATTCCATTTGCAGTTTACTATCATATCTACCTCGTATGCTTTTGAAGTTAAAAGTTTAATAATGGCACAGAGACTTTATAAAGATCCTGTACTTGAATTCAGTGATAAGTATAGTTAGAACACCACACCATCTCTTAGCAAAGATAATACACCTGCTTACTTTGGTTGCTTTTAAAACAGCTTCAGAAATAGAAAGTATAGTGAGTCTCCACAGTTAGTACAACTCAGTAAACAAGAATAAAAGAGAATATCTGAAACCTGAGTCTAATTCCCAGCTTTGCCAATAGCTTGACTGAGTGGTTCAGGAAAATCAGGTCCATCTCCCATCCTTCAGGTGTTTTCATCCTATGCTAAAAATAGGGTTACATGGGCCACCAATTCACGGTCACATGGTTTGTATAAGCCTCTGAGTGTGTGAGTGTGTGTGTGTGCGCACAAGGAAAGAAGGTACCCTTTATAATTTCCTAGTTAAAAGACTATTCCAGTGTATCTCGATATAAGGATAAAACACTAGGAGAAAGCACAAAACAAATAGAGTGTTACTATTTTCTGCTTGCTCCCAGAACTGGAGGTTGCAAAATCAAAGCCCACAAGTCTACCAAAAAAATCTGGGTGTGTGCATTTGAGAGGGAGGACAAGAAGGAGGTTTCTCTTGAAGTCCTTGCTGAATACATAGAGCCAAGAGCTGGGACAGAGTTACACAATTTGCAGATTGCCTTGGCTGGTCTCTGTGTGCTTGGCAAAGTGATTCATTTCCTCTATTTGGTCAAGATAGAGAAAAATTGGGCACATACAAATTTGATGTGGCTTTTGATTGGAACAGTTTATCAGATAAGGAGGTAAGATTTCATGATAGGGATGGAGAGTATTTTAACTCTTAAGACCAAGGCCAGCCGGAGAAAATGGTGTAATCCAAAGGAGTTCATGTTCCCTGCCTCCCCTTTGGGAACCCTTTTCTCCTCCTCCTCGCTTTCCTGCTTTCCTGGAAAGGCACCAAATGTTCTGCTCAATCACAACCTTCTTCATAAGGGAATCTGATAAACATTTTCACACTGAGTTGAAAGTTGCTATTAACTCCCCCAGGGGTATTGCATTTTAACAGAAGCCAAGTTCAAGAAATAAACCTCTAAATGAATGATTTCAGACAAACCTAGAGTTGGAGAAGTATTTAGGGGAAGAGAATGCAAAGAGGCAGCGAGACTTCCGAGGGCCCTGAAATTCGGGAGTGGGCAGTCCTCTCCCCAGTCAGCTCTGCCCTCAGCAGTCAAGCTTTACCTGACGTGGGCCAAGGGTTGCAGGCAGTTTTGGAGATAGTCTGGAAACGCAGATTTTTGGGTGATTTGATGGGCTTTAATATTTGGAAAAATGGGATGACATTGCTACTCTGGAGTTTCTTCTTGGCGGTATTCAGATAAGGCGGAGGCAAATGTTGGAGGAGCAGTTAATACTCAAATTGGTGTTGACTGAAGAACAAGCAGTGAGCTTGGATTCTTAGTTCCAGGGCTGCCACATGAGGGACCCTTGACTCAGTAAAGACAGGATTTACCCCATTTCACGGAACTTAGTCAAACACAGAAGTATTCTATATAGCATTGTGTTTTTGCAACTTTGAAGGTATGAATTGGAAAAAGTCATCTATGCTAGTCCTGGCTTTAAAATTTTTGTTGAAGGTTCTCCAAGCTTTGGTGTAGAATCTCTTTTCAAAGTAAAGATTTTGGACTACTGAAATACGTTGTTGCCTCCATCCCATTCTGGTGTTTCATTGGGAACTTTCCAAAAGTTATGTTATGTCATGGATTGGTGGTAATGGCTTTGCACAATCATTCTAAACTCTCTTGCTTGGCCACTCTTGGATGCAATTGCCCATCTTTACTTTTCACTTATTTATTTATTTAATTTTAAAATTTTTTTGCTGGGAAAGATTCTCCCTGAGCTAACATCTGTTGCCAATCGTCCTCTTTTTTTTTCTTCCTCCCTAAAGCCACAGTACATAGTTGTATATTCTAGTTGTAAGTCCTTCTCGTTCTCCTTTGTGAGCCACCCCCACAGCATGGCTACTGACAGACAAGTGGCATGGTTCCACGCCTGGGAACCAAACCCAGGCCACCGAAGTGGAGCACGCCGAACTTTAACTACGAGGTCATCAGGGCTGTCTCCAATTGCTCTTTACGAACAGGACAGGCAGCCAGAGCGCCTCAGACAAAAAAAAGTCCCAGTTTAAATGGAACACCAATCAAAAGTAGAAAAGCCAAAGCTCTTTCTTCAAGTTCTCTGCTGCCATTTGGAGAAAGTAAACACTTCATGTATCATCCTGGATGCAGGGGTCTTGCTCTCCCAGGAAAAAGCTTTCAGAAGGCTCAGAGCAGAATTTATAGCATTTTAGAAATTTGTAAAACTTTAAATAAATTCTAGGTGCTAATTAGTACTCTTTTGGTGGGCTTCTCATATCTGCTGGTGAACCTCAAGAATTTCGTAGGTTTGAGTGGGAACTCATTTAAGAAATGCTCAGCAGATTTTGCTTTTGTCTGTGCTCTACCAACAGCACTGGCATCACACATTCTAGTCCTAGTTTTCTACCTAACCTCTTTGAACTTCAGTTTCCCTGTTTAAAAAAAAAAATCAATTAAATAAAATAAAGACAATCATATCAATGTGTATCATTGAAGATAAATTTCTAATCAACAGGAAAAGTCCTCAAGCACAAACACACATACCTGCTGTCATGTGGCTGTGGATGAGAGACTCTCAGAGCAGGAGGGAAGGCAGCCATGTCTGCTCAGCTCTTCCTTCATCGCTGGGCTCCTGGTGGGGTGATCAGCTACACTGACACTCCTTCCAGATAGGGTGTTGAAGGGACTAAGGAAGAAACCACATTTTTATTATACTACTAAGCCAGCTTAATGTACTTGAACTAACTTTGTGCATCTCTTCAAGGAAATCTACAAATACCAGGCTCTCTCAGTTCTTGAACCAAATGCAGCACCAACAAGGACCATCCACACATGAGGGAAGAAAGCAGAGTCAGTGCCCAGGCATCCCTGAACAATCTAGCTGCCTTCAGCTTTGGAAAGCCCATCTCTCCCTGACATGTCTCAGGGTTGTCATTAGATGAGAGAATGTGTGTTAAAGTGCTCTGCTCACTCTCTAACACTTTGCAAAGATGAAGTATTGTTATTACTATGCTACCTACAGCCCGGCTAAGATGTTAAAACATCTCCGATTTGGTACCCGTGATGACTTGCCTGTTATATATTGAACCAGGTTTCGTGTACACTGGTATGGGAAGTCTTAGATTAGCATTTTGATTTTCATGGAGTAGTACTGTTTGGAATTGATTAGGAAAACTCAAGCGGTCTTTTCTTTTCTATAGAACTTTCTGTTTCACATATAGATCTCAGAATTTGAGGATACCCTAAAATCCCCCATACCTTGTTAAACCCTCTTTAAAATAGTCCTATTTGTGGTCTTCCAGCTGGAACAGTGGTGCTTGGGAGATGGGAAATCTTCTTACCATCTCAGAGGTCCATTCCATCGATATGTAGTTCTGACTATTAGAAAGTGTTCTTCTGTGCTCTAAGTTAAAATCTGCCTCCTTGAAACTATTTTTAAGAATGTTAGATAACAAAATATATTGTTTTCTGATAGTAATAGTCACTGACACTTACTGCAGGAAGTTCAGAAAATGTAAAGAAAACTTCTAAAAGAAAATTAAACAGCCAGCCCTGATGGCCTAGTGGTTAAAGCTTGGTGTGCTCTGCTTCAGCGGCCCAGATTCAGTTCCCACATGGAACCACACCACTCGTCTATCAGTAGCCATGCTGTGGCGGTGGCTCACATAGAAGAAATAGAAGGACTTACCACTAGAATATACAACTATGTACTGGGGCTGTGGGGAGAAAAAGAGAACAAAAAAAGAGAGGAAGATTGGCAACAGATGTGAATCTTTCCCAGCCAAAAAGAAAAAATTAATTAAAAAAAAAAACGAAAATTCCCCATTATCACAATGCCCCAAGATAACTACTTTGCTTTTCTCTGTTTTAGTGCTCTCTTTCACATCCTTTGTAAACTACATCCTATTACATATGCAACATTTGAGCCTGCTGTTTAAAAAAAGAAGCACCAACAATTTCTTTGAAAACATGATTTTTTCCAACATATTATTATAAAAATTTCCAAACTCCTGGAAAGATGAAAGAATTGTATGGTAAACAGCCATATACACACCCCTAAGACTCTACAATGCATACTTCACTGGGTTTGCTTTATCACATATTTAGTCATCTATTCACCCCTCTATCCATCCATTAATCCATCTTATCTGTTTGATGCATTTCAAACATTGTGGATATCACTACACTTCCTTCTAAATACTTCAGCATTTATATTTCTAACTAGAGTTCAATGTTAGTTAACACTTTTCTTTGAAGGTAAAATTTACATACAACGAAATCCACAAATCTTAAGTGTACTTGCACTGAGTTTTGACAGATGCAACTCCTGTGTAACACAAGCCCTTATTAAGATATACAACATTATCCAAACCCCAGAAAGGTCCTTTATGTTCCTTTCAATCAATCCCTGACTGCACCACCACCTGCCCTAGTCTCGCCTTCTCTTGAACCTCATATCGTCGGAATCATACAGTGTGTGCTCTTCTGTGTAAGGCTTATTTCTTTCAGCATAACGTTTTTGAGATTTATCCATTTAGCTGCATGTATACACACACACACAAACAACAAGCTGTTTGTACCTTTTTACTGCTAGTTACTATTCCATTGTACAAATATACCAATTTACCCTTTTTCCTATTGATGAATACCTGGGCTGAATCCAGTTTTTGACCATTATACATAAAGCTTCTATAAACATTCCTATACAAGTCATTTTCTGAATATAAGTTTTTATTTCTCATAAGTAAACACCTGCAAGTGGAATTTCTGGGTCTAGGGTGGGTATGTATTTAGTCTTTAAGAAACTGCCAAACTTTGTCCAAACTGGTTGAACCATTTTCCATTTCCAGCAACAATGTATGAGAGTTTCAATTGTTCCACATCCTTGTCAACATTTAATGTTATAGTCTTTTTAATTATAGACATACTGGTGAGTATATGATGGTATTTCCTTGTGATTTTCATTTTAATTTGCATTGGTCTGATCACTAAAGATGATAAGCATTTTTTCACGTGCTTATTGGCTGTTCATATATTTCTTTTTGTGAAGTGTCATCTAAAATCTTTTGCCCATATTTAATTGGGTTGTTTGTCTTTTTATTGTTGAATTTGAGTTCTTTGTATACCTGGTTACCAGTCCTTTGTCAGACATAGTGTTTTGTGAATATTTTCTACTCGTCTGTGGCTTTCTTTTCTTAATGGAATTGAAAACATAATTGTTTAATAGTTGCAAAAAATTCAATTCTATGAATTTATATAGCTCATTTCATTATTTCTCTACTGTTGGGTACTTAGGTTTTTTCCATTTTATTTGTAAATAACATTGTGATAAACATTTTTGTGCATCCTTATATATTTTAAAAATAATCCTTTGTCATATTTGTAGAAACTCTTTTCCCGTAGTTTGTCAACAGTACTTCAAGTTTTTTTAGAGTTTTGAACTCTAAAAATACTTGAGATCAGAGGCTTTGCATTTAGACAGGCCTAACTCCAACAGATGAGCTACAGACTTGAGCAAAATAACCTCTCTGAACCTCAATTTCCTCCTCTTCATGGGTTTGTTGTGAAGATAAAATAAGTTATAGAATTACAGTGCTTGACATGCTGTCTAGTATATAGTATGCGCTTAATAAATGTTAGACATATTTATGATGATTTCTTCTATCGCTTTTGTATTGTTTTTGTTTTACCAATTCCAAGATCAATGAAATATTCACTTATTATCTTCTTCTAGTTTTTGGCTTCTTAAGAAGTTTTAACTCATTAATCCACTCTATATAATCTTCAAAAAATATTATTTTTGTCTCCTCCATTTCCATAGTCATAGCTCATTTTATGAATCATTTGATTGATTTGATATTGACTAGAAATTTCTGAACATGAGCATATTAGTTAAATATTGCTGTGTAACAAATTACCTCAAAACTTAGCAACGTAAAACAACAAACATTTATTATCTCACACGGTTTCTGAGAGTCAGGAATCCAAGAGCACATAGTTGGGTAGTTGGGCAGTTCTGACCCAGGTCTCTCAGGAGGTGTGGTCAAGATGTCAGGTGGAGCTGCCAATTATCTGAAGGCTTGACTGGGACTGGAGAATCTGCTTACAAGGTGAGTCTCAAAGAATTTGTGGACATACTTAAAACCATCAAAAATGGCGTATAGCGTTAATAGCAGGTATTCTTTCTGACCACTATCTTTAATAAAAACACCTCTAGAATTTTTGTCGTGACTCTTAGTTTGAGAGAAACATTCTTTATCATGTTAAGTACAAAATCTTTAACTCCTATATTTCTAATATTTTCCTTTTTTGAATGGATAATTTTGTCAGATTCCTTTTGATATAATCATATTATTTTCCTCCTTCAACCTGTTCATATGACAAATAGCATTGATCAATTTCCTAAGGTTAGACCATTCTTGTATTCTCAAAATAAGCAACACCTGATTAAACAATTCTTAAATATGCTGCTGGCTTTGATTTGCTGAGATTTTTAGTCAGAATTTTGTTTTAACATTTATGTGTGAATCCATCCTCTCATGGGTCACCTATTTTCTTTTATGTTCATGTCTTGTAAATGGCATAAAATTTGAATTTGATATCTGACACACAGCACAATATATGCTTTAGCTATTAATATTTTCTGTGGCGTTAGGCCCAGATTTATGTTAAGCATTATTTTTTGCAATATTTTTCTATCAAAAAGATGTCATATTTTATTCACTTCAAGGATCCCATTTTCATTGCTCATTTAGATTTAACTCTTTAAATGGTTCAGATATTTACTGTTAGTCCTTTCATGGCACATTTCCTCCAATTTTGATTCATATGTTGTTAGTTGGGGTACATTTTCAAGTAAACTTTTCAAAAAGGATGGTACATGTCTAGAAGATGTTGCTCAGCAGCACAGCTCAGCAGCACTGGGTCAGAGAGCTCCAAAGGGCCATAGTAGCTTGGGGTCTTACAACCACAAGGCTCTATGTTATCAATGGGTAACAACTGTCAAGTGAGGTTTTGCAGGGTATATAAAGCAGGTAGGCTCTAAATGGCTAAAATTTTGCTTGTTTGGGCTATTTTTAAAATAATTAGATGTGTAAAAATTTGGGTTTAGTGCCAATGGGCTTTTGAACTAACAGATCTTGGCCTGCAGTGAAGAAATAAACAACCTAGGAGCCAATATACAAAGGCCATCTTTGGCTCATTTATATAGTATTTTTTACTGATTTTCCTGAACTAATTTTGTAAAGTCTGTATTCTTTGTCACATGTGGCCACTAAAGTCTTGCTCAGTTACTTAGTGGTCAGTTAACAACTGGATAGAGATTTCCTTAAATGTCTGGAACCAATAAGTCTCCAGCTTTTGCTTTATTCAAATTCTCTTATTTTTTTTTTCATTATTGTGTTTTGTTTTTCTACTTTACTGTCCACTCTGCTGTCTCCTTTGGTTATTATTTTTCATCTCTTCAACCTCTAAATACCCAGGCAGGGCTCAGTCCTTGGACTTCTTCTCCATCCACACTCACTTTATTAGTGATATCCAGTTTTATGGCTCCAAATACCGTCTACATGCTGACCACTTCCCAATTTGTATCCACAGCCTACACTTCTCCCCTCAGTTTGACACTTGCATGTCCAAATGCCTACTTAACATGTCTATTGGGATATCTAATAAGCAACTCACGCTTAACATATATGTTCAAAACCAAGCTCTTGATCTCTCCTCTCACCCTCACCCATGCTTGTTCTCACAGTCTTCCCCATTGCAGTGAACGTCAACTCTATTGTTTCAGTTACTCAGACCAAAAAGTTTGAAGTTGTCTTTAACTTTTCTCTTTCTCTTGTATCACATTCAGTCTGCTAGCAGATCATGTTGGCTCTGCCTTCAAGATTTATTCAGAATCCTGTCACTCTTTACCACCTCCATTGCTACTTCCCTGGCCCAAGCCAGCATCATCTTTCGTCTTGACTATTTCAGTAACCTCCTAACTAACCTCCCTGCCTCTGCGCTTGCTTTCTCCCTCCAGAGTCTTTCTCAAAATAGCCAGAGTGATCCTCTAAAACTCACATCAAGTCACTCATCTCAAACCTTTCAGTGGCTGCCCATCCCTCTCAGTAAAAGCCAAAGTTCTTTGAATGGTCTCCAAGGTCTACGTGGTCTAGTACTCCATTATGCTGCTCATTTCCCAAATCCCCCCCATACACACTCTGTTCAGCCATACCTGCCTGCTGGCTGATCCTGGGACACACCAGGCCTGCTGCACTTTCAGTTTCCTCTGCCTGGAACTCTTTTCCCAGATATGGTCATGGCTATTTCAGGTCTTAGCTTAATATCATCTTATCAGTGAGGCTTTCCCTGGTCATATTGTCAGAAAGTGACCTCCCTCCCTAGGCTCTGTTTATCCTTTTCCTCTTCTTTATTTTTCTTTGTTGTTCTTGTCACCATCTAAAATACTACAGTTTTGTTTATGTGTTTATTCTCAGTCTCTCCAATCTAAAATGTAAGCACCAAGAGAGCAAGGATGTCCATTTGTTTACTGCTTTAACTTCACTGTCTAGAACAGTGCTTGGCACATAATAGGTACTTATCTGTTTTATAGCTGGCTTTAAAAACACATCTGCAGGCTGGCCTAGTGGTGGTGTAGTGGTTAAGTTCACACTCTGCTTTTGCAGCCGGGATTTCGCAGATTCGGATCCTGGGCATGGACCTACACCACTCATCAAAACAATACTGTGGCGGCAACCCACATACAAATAGATGGAGGAGGATCAGCACAGATGTTAGCTCAGGGCCAATATTCCTCACCCCAAAACCCCAAAAACAAACAAAAAACACATCTGCAAGAAACTTGAATTTTAGAAGAAAAATCCTCCAACCCCGCCCTGATCTGTGTCAGTCAGCCCCCTTTTCTCTTCAGCTTGGGAGGCAACATAACTTTATCAACACATGCATGTTAGTCCTTGATTTCAGCTAAGAGCAGTTGCCCAGCCTCTGCACTGCCCGGGCTCTGTAACAAGGACGTAATTAGATAGTTTTAAGATAGTATTATTTTGTTTATATTTATAAACATCTGTACATCATTCCTTTAAGTTCACTGGCACTAATTTCCTACTTTTTGAAGAACACCTTAAAATAGTTTTGTGTTTTTTTAAAGTAAGCTAATAAACATTTATTTTAGGAAAATTTGAAAAGCAAAGAAAATATAAGAAAAAAACAAGAATCACTCAGAATCTCACTATGCAAGTGCAACCATTGTTAGCATTTTATATTTCTGTACAGTCTTTTGTCTAGTCAAAGGATTTTTTTTCCCACATAGTCCTAACTATACCGATTCCTACATTTTCATCTGAATATATTATGGGTGAAGACTATGTCTTCTAAGTACCATAAGTAGCTACAACGATTTGGGGGGACTTAAATGTTGGATTGGCAAACATTCAGCTAACCATTCTTTCAGAGGAAATCTGGATTGAGCAAATTGCTTTCCCAGAAGCCGTCTCTCTAGGGCAGCTGCTTAAGCCAAAGAGGCTAATAATTATATTGAAACCTGTACTGGATGGTCTTGTAAAAGGGTATCTGATCTGCCATTAAAATTTTTAATTGCATTAACCTCATGCTTCTGGGAGTTGAAGCGCTAAGGCTGACCTTTTCCCATTCCTTACTCACACCTACCTGTAACCGTGACTTTGTGGGGATGGGGCCTACCTCCTGGAGGTGAGCTAAGAGGGGACTCTCCAGTTGTCATGAGTGGAATTACCACTTTAATTTAATTACAGGTTGTCTTCAATGGGCCAAATGTTGTTCAAGTGATTTTGTCTGTCATTTCTCCTGAAAGTTTGTGATCAGCCTGGTTAGTCCTTAGAATATTAATAGTCTCTTTCTTGATTCTAATTAAGTTACTAGTACCTAAGCAAAATAGCCATTAAGAGCTATGGAAATGTAATTGCTCCACCAACTGGTCAGCTATAATATTTTATTACAGCAATAGAAATGAAAACAATATTGTTTACCTATGGAAGAATTTATTAAAAATTAATGACAAAAATAGGAGCAGGTTTTTAAAAATGTTATTCTTTGAAACCCATAGTTGTGAAATCAATTGCTTTTTTTCTTCATGCTGATAACTATATTTTTTAAAACATTTTCCTTTCCAAGTTATATTCCAAAATCCAATATGTTCATTAAATTCACATCTGTGTTCCTTGTGTGAGCTAGTGACTGAAGTGAACTTAAGATGGGACGTTTCCCAAGAGTATTTAATATTAAAAGGGAACTCTTAATTAACCCCAAAGCCTACCTAATTAATTAATCTAAAAACAAAACAAATGTATAGTCTTCATAGGTATTGCTCATGGCAAATGTCCCTGATTTACAATTTAAAAGAAAGAATATTTCTGATAATTTTCTTTTTATCTTTTTATTTATTTATTTTTTTAACCAACCGTTTAAGTCACTGTATGAAAAGAAAAGAGCCCCTAATGTTTTTGCTTCCTGGAGCTCTTCCCAAGACGGTCTGCTGTCAGCACCGTGACAGTCCTTCATAACGGATGAACTGCTCAAAGATGATTGGCCTGGGAGGTGGGTACCTGGAAGGCAGGTTTCTCCTTTGCCTTCAGCCTCTTGTGTAGATTTGGGAACCCATGGAACTTTTCTGGGCCTGAATTTCCTTATCCATAACTGGAGGCCCTACTACAGATCACCCTACTTCCAGCACTAAACAATCCATGACTTCATCTTGTCCATGAGTTGCAATTACACTTTTGAAGGAAAAAGCATTCAATTCTTCCATAAAATGTGGATGCTTTAGAGCCATGTATCAAGTATTGATTATAAAAGGATTTATGTCAAATGTCATTGGATTGTGAAGACTGGTTAGATTTACGTGTGTATATATGGTGGGATATACACAGCCACACACACACACACTTACACACACCATCCTTCTTCCCCAACTCACTTTCCATGATGCTGACAGTGGATTACAGTATCACTTTCTTGAAAGTTCTCTGAATGCATATCTTCAAATGTTCAAGGCCTAGCAACTAAAGGGACTTCAGAAAGTCACCAATCTCCATGCCTCTAGAAAGCATGGTGGCTAAACCACCTTGGAAAGATTTGTGTTATCAAATCTGTCATTTATTCATTGCTGACATATTTATCAGGCATGTACTGTCTGCCAGCCTCTGTACAAGGAACAATACCCTTAAAGAAAGAGGGAAAGAATGACGAAGAAGAGAATTCCCTAGGAAAGGGTGACAAGAATAGGGCAAATTATTTTGGAGTTCATCCACTAAAATTCTGGTGTTTTAAATGCAATGACTTTAAATGCTGACTCTGCAAAGAAAAAAAAATTGAGTATGAGATTGCCTTTGGCAAGTTTTTGGTTATGAAGGGTGTGGTGGTAAACAGGAGGTGGTGGTGGTGTTTCAGGGTATCTAAGACACCATGATTTTCATCTGGAAAATAGAAGGTGATAAGATGTCACTTAAACATGAGACTCTGAGTACAGTGCTATGTCTGAGGAGTCAAATGGGAAACAGTCACTAAAGAAGAATAAATCTAGATAAACCAAAAGTCAGAATAAATGGAAGTACCCAAACACAAGGCAATTAGACCCTGAAAAATGTTATTGCATAACAATGGAGAGTCTTAGATAGCAGGGGAGAATTCATGAAGGCTCAAGGCCTCTGATTTCCTCCCATTATTTTGTTACCCGACTTACTACCCACAGAACACGAGTTTCGCCTCTCCCCACCCACGCGATTCCTCACCCCTCTTGTGTTTTCAATGTGCTGGCCGTGACTCATCTACACCTTATTTTGCTCTCAAGCCTCCCTTCACAATACACTCTACCCACGACTTCAGAGTTCGGTTTAGCACACATGATTCAGGCTGCTTCCATTTCCACGCTTCTCTTTCACCACCTGAGGACCGTCGCCTGCCTGCTCTTCTGCAGCAGCTGGGTCTGGGTGACACAGGGCCACAGGGGGAATGGTTGCTGCTTCTTTCTTGCTAACTTCTGGGGCATTTTTGATGTTCCCACGGGGTCAGCTTGCCTGCGCTCTGTGCTTTTCCACGAGGTAAGTGTTAAGCAGCCATACTTCGGGAACTGCTTTTGTAGAAACAGGCATTGAGGAAGGCGTGGAACCCGCTGTAAACTGCCTCAGAAGCCGGCGCTCTTCAGGGGCCACTGGGTTGTAGGTGGAGTTACCACAGTTCCGGGGCGGGGGCGGGGTCTGCATCTTATGCTTTTAGGTGTGACTGCGTATTTTTATCTAAGGTTCGCGCTGCACAGTATTCAACCGCAGGCGGTTAGATATGTGTTCTGATGATACTAAACATATTTTTGAAATTCTTCTTTGGTAATCTGGAGAACAAATTTATATCAAGAAAATCAGGATCAGTTTACAGCTGCCCCATTTTCCAAAACTAGTCCTTCTCAACTTGGCTGGCTTAGGCATGAATTGCTTTATTCAGAAATCAAATCTATTTTCTTTGAAGATATTCAAAAGACAGTGCTGTAGGCTTTGATACCATTCCAAGAAGGGGGTTCCAAAAGTTTGCTGAGAATTACAGCATGTAAGTCTCTCAGGGATACCACTTTGACTTATTTGGATGGATTAAGTCTTTGGATGGAATATTTATCTTCAGAAAATCAAGCAAACCACAGTATTTGGATTCCCAGCAGAGGGTCTCATTTCTCCAAGGAGGGTCACACATCTTGGAAAAACCTCCAAGTTTTCTCACTGTCTCAGAATTCCTTACACTGACATTTGAATACCAAGTAAAAAAATTTATTTCTAATCAGATTGGTTCATTTCCAATTTGTTTAGGAAGTTGACCTTTGAACTTTTGCAACTCAGACTAAACATTCATCCAGCATATACTCTGCTAGGTACTATGGGAGAAATGTAAATGAAACTGCCCATTCTCCTTCTCTCTTTTTGATGCTTGGTTAACTTCTATTCATCCTTCAAGACCCAGTTCAAATGTTGCTTCCTTTAATTTTTTTCATATATAGGAGAGAATCACAGAAATGTCTTAAACAGATAAAATTAATATATGATTAATGTAGCAGTGATTATAGGAATACATATGTCAGTACTGGATGATTAAATGCTGCTTCCCCCAACCTCAAAACTAGTGTTTTCTATCAATGTGTGTACAATGGAAGAAAGGCATCATTTCCATTAAGAATTATTTTATCCAGAGGCTACACTGGGCCAGGTGATGTTTCTTAAATAAAACATTAATGAGCTGTATAATAATGTTGGTTTTGCTCATTAGCTAGAACAACTGGGATATTCCAAAACAACAGCAGTTGGCTGATGGATGATGTATAATTGTCTCAACAGTAATTTTTCCAATATTTTATTACTAAAATTTTCAAACATAAAACAAAGTTTAAAAAATTTTATAATGCACACACATTTACCCACCATCCAGATTTTACAATTAATGTATTTCTATACTTTCCTTATCACATATCAAGTTATTACCCATTCCTCAACCCATTTTATCTTTTCAAAGCATTTCAAACTAAATTGCAGGCATCAGCACACTTCCCTCTAAATACTTCAGCATGCATGTCATTAACTGGAGTTCAATATTCATGTTTTTTTCTTTTGAACTAAAATTTATTCATGATGAAATGCACAAATCTTCAATGTACATGCACTGAGTTTTGACAAATGCAGACACTTGTGTAACCCAAACCCCTATCAAGATATAAAATATTACCCTTACCCTAGAAAGTTCCCTCATGTTTCTTCCTAGTTAATCCCTGCCCCAATCTCCATAGATTAGTTTTTAACAGTGAAGTTTTAAAAAAATTCAATGGAATTTTAATAACAATATATTCCTCTCCTCTTAATAATAATGTACCTAAAATACTTACGTCAAATATGATGGGGCATGCTTGGAATTTATTGAAGTAAGAAACTTAGGTTTTGCTTTGTATTTTCGGTGGTGTATGTCAGGGAGGAACAAGGTTATCTCAGTGGTTAGTGTCATTCTCTTTGGAAGGTTACCAAGCAAACTATGTTGTCCCCATACTGCACCATGCATATAGATTTTATTTTTGAAAACGATTGACCCTGGGTCTTTGTGGTATAGGTTATTTGGGGGGCCTTACATATTGCCTTCCCCATTGCTTGGGGGCCACAAGGGGAAAATGAGGCTGTCACATTAGCCCATTCTTCCCTGGGGTGGCGCATCTTGCCTCTGCCAGCACCAGGCTTTTTGCCTTCTCCCCTCAGTCTTGGAAGGGAAGGAGAGGACAACTCAAGGAAAACTGCCTATCAGTTGGATTACGTGAAGGGTTCCAGGCAAGGGAAGCGTTAAAGTCGAGAAAGCTCCTCTAGCTGAAATGGAATGAGGGAGGAGACGAGAGGGAGTGTGAGTGTGTGCTTTGGCATGGTTTGGGGCCAGTGAAGCAAAGGTGAGGGAGGAGAGGTTGGCAGCAGACAAAGGAGCAGAAAAGAAAAAAGAAAGGAAAGAAAAAGACGAACACTGAGAAAACATTCAGGAGAGATTCCTAGTTCTCTCTGTAAAGTTATCTTCCAGTAGCTGATGCTCAGCCTGGGGGCTGCCGGCTGCTTGGCTCTGACTCCTAAGGCATCTCCCAGTGATCTCCGTGTTTGTCCCCTTGGTGCAGGACAAACCCACCAAAGCCCAGGAGCTCTGACCCCTCCTGCAGCTCTCAGAGGGCCTGGGTGACATGACCATTCTAGCCACAGAGCAGGACAGGTAACAAAGGAGTGGGAACTGTCTAGCAGTGTTTGGCACTCAATACTGGGAGGGTTTGCCTCTATGGTTGCAGGAAAAATTGCTTAGAATGAGCAAAAACATAGAATTCTGTTATACTGCCAGTTTCAATATCTTAGCTTTAACACCTATACCCGTTCTAATGTATATAACCAATTTCTGAGCTTTGAATTGTTTGCCTTTTTAATCATTTTGTACAGACAATGTCATGTATGCGGACGTGCATAGACAATGTCAATGTCTGTATGTACAATGTTATAATTCTTCAAGGAACTTTTAATCTTATATGCCCATTCTAAAATCTACTTTTTAAAAGATGAGAGAGATTCAGGAACAGAGATGCTACTCAAAGTCATCAAACTCCCAAGTTGGATGAATTCAGAAAGCCACTCTCTCCAGATTTCCATTACTTGTTTTAGCCTCTGCCTGTTGAAAATACAATGGATCTGCCCCTGCCTTAGGCAAAACTGTTGGAAATTAATTATTTCTTTCCTTTAATATTTGCCACAAGGATCCCTGATAGGAAACGGTAGGTACAGCTCAACTCAACTTCCTCAATAAGATTCCCCTTACCTCACCCTCTCCAACCTAGGCCCCCCACCACAAAAACACACTGACTTCCCAGCAGGCTTCCTCCTATCCCTTTTCCTGCCCTGTATTTCAGACTTCCCCAACAAGTAAGCAAGGAACTCGCAACCACCCACGTGCAAGTCCAAAGATCTAGATTAGAAGGCTCCTGGGCAGTTCCCGGATTATGAAAGCCACCAAGCTTCTCCTGAGAGCAACGGGGTGGGCCCACTGCCTGGAATATGTGAAGTGCTTGATGAAAATATGAGGAATGAATGAATGAATAATGAGGTCCAGTGGATACTTAACAAAGAAATAGAGACAAACTCTGCTCTCAAAGGGCTTATAGTCAGTTTGAGAGAGAGAAAACACTAACTGAATGGTTGAAGAATACTTATACAGAATAACTTTTCAATGCATATAAACTAATTTAGTACCAATTGGCCCAGTCAGGCCAATGAGCAATACCAGAGTTAGATGAAGTCAATCATGAAAAGTTGCCCAGGGGAAGGGGATTTTGAATTGGGTTTGAAGGTAGAGAATTATAGTAATTGGTGAGTAGAAAGAGAGAAAAGAAAAAAGGAAGCAGGAGTAAAATGTTTAAAGGCTTAGGAAGAGCAGATTTGCTTATTGGAGCAAAAGTTTCATTAAGGAATAATGAAAAGTGAGGCTGGCAAGATGAGGGATAGAAACAAAGAGGACTATGTTTTGATACATCTTGAATATGCCTCTGTAAACTCACCAGTTGGGGAGAATCATGTGAAACCATTGCTTGAAGAAAGATCAAGTTGCTACTCTGTTGGTTATCATTAGGGAGGCAAGCCTAGGACTGGAAAACCAGCTGGAAGCCTTTGGGGTAAGGTTAGCACCAGGGATGAGGTCCAGAGGGAAGAAATGAAGATGGAAATGGAAAGGAGGTTCCATTTCTAGTCATTGAAATAGACAGCACAGGCCGGGTCATATTTAAGCCAGATCTGAAAATTACCCCTGACCTCCGGTTTGCATCACTTCAAAACTTCAAGCTTCCAAGTATGAGTTTGCAAGGAGAATGAACATAATGATGCTGAGTTTTCCTCTCTGCTTGCCAGATCTTTCTCATACCCATCAAGAAAAGGACTTAGACTTTTGTCTGATCTTATCCAATCTACTTTCCTCTTCCATGAGAATTGAATGGGAGATTTTCTTCTTGAGTCAAACTGTTCAAATTCTTTTTTGATTCCTCTATGTTTCTTGATCAAAATTTTCAAACTGTCATTTTAATGAACTCTTAATTTCAGATTTTATTACACTGAACCTTAATGAAGTAACCATTTAAAATGTGACTATATGGGAAGTTACTTAAACCAAACCAATGTGATCAAGAATGTTTGACATTATCTGAAGCTTGATTTATCTCAACATCTCTGGGCCTTTGATTATGGGCTTAGAAGAATATTTGATTCTGGCAGTGTTACCCAGTGGTTTTGGGCCAACCACTTGGGTTTGAATCCTGGCTGCTCAACTTACTGGCCATGTGACCTTACTTACCTCTCGAAGCCTCATTTTCTTTATCTGTAAAATGAGGAACGATAATACTTACCTCATGGAGCACTAGTTCTTAAAGTGTGGTCTCCAGACCAGTAGCATCATATCTATACCTGAGAACTTGTTAAAAATGTAAATTCTCAGGCCCCACACCAAATTTATTGAATTGGAAACTCCATGGGCAGGGTCTAGCAATCTGTATTTTAACAGCTCTCCAGGTGATGCTGATGCTGGTTAAAATCTGAGAACCACTATAATAGGGTAGGCATTACATACTTACAGGGATTGCAATAAGTAAACAACATAACACACCTAACGTGTTTGGTGCAGGCTTGGCACAGATTAAGTGTTCCATAACTGCTAGAGATGATTATGAAGGTGGTAGTGGTAACCACCTTTACAAAGCAGGTTAGGAAGATCTTATGATACTGAGCCACCAATGGGAACACTATTCTCAGAAAAGGGAAAACTCACTGGGGTACCTCACAGGTAACCAAGCAAATGTTTGATTATTTTCTAAAATTGCTCAAACATGAATCTGGCTATAATTCCTGCATGAGACACAGTCATATCAACTTAGGTCTATCAATGGTTTAGCATAGATCCCCTGAACACAAGCTAACCTGAAATCCCAGAAAACAAGATAAAAATAAATCAGTTACAATAGCTTTTGTTGGTGATTCCCGGTTATCACTCTATCCCCGACTTCCTCTAACATTGACTGTCAATTTGAGATGCTTATTGTGGTTAGGACTTTGAGAAACCATGATCTGCCTGTTTCCATGATGGTAGATAAAAGCTTAGCTTCTCTCTCTCTCTCTCTTTTTTTTTTTTCAATAAAACTTCCATTGGTCCATTGTGGAGAGCATTCCTGCAGCAAGGGTGGGAGGCAACCCATTAAGTAAGCAGCCCAGAAGTGAGAATTTCTCTGATTTCTGCATGAAGGACCAAGACAACAAAGTATAGACAGCTTCCATGGCTCTTCTGTCCATTTATTCAACAAATAGTTTTGAGCTTCTACAATGTATCAGGCCTGGTGCTACGGTGAACAAAACAGCCCCTCATAAGACTGATAAGTGGGAGAGACAGATGTTAATCAAATAGTCATATAACTAAGTGAAAATTACAATTGTGATGAATGCTATGAAGGAGAGGTACATGGTGCTATGAGAGCCTGTAAGAATGGATTAGACCCAATTCTTGGGTTGGGGGAGGTTTTCCTGAGGAAGTCAGTTAGAGTTGAGATCTGTGATAGGCAGAATTCTAAGATGGCCCCATGACCTTGGCTCCCTGGTGGTTTGCCTTTATAATCTCCTCCTCTTCAGTGTGGATAGGACCTGTGACTTGCTTCTAACCAATAGAAAATGGCAAAGATGATGGGAAGCTACTCCCATGATTAGGTTGTAACATATATTAGAGAGGTGATAGTGGAAATGAAGAGAAACACATCAACTTGAGAAAAATTCAGAAGGCAGAATTGATGGGACTCGGGGATGGTTTAGAGATGAGGGTACGGAAGAGTCGGGGATGGTTTAGAGATGAGGGTACGGAAGAGTATCAAAGACAACTCCCTGGTTTCTGCCTTGGTCATTCTTGGGCATGGGGAACATTGAAAGATGGTCAGATCTGAGGCAAGGGTCAAAGATCATGAGTTTTGTTTGGACATGTTGAGTGTGAGGTACTTTTGAGACATACAAGACATACATACAAGTAGTTGTATGTAGTAGTCCAGAGCTCAGAGAAAAGCTCTGGGCAGAAGATACATATTTGGAGATCTTGTTAGTAACTGAAGCATTAGTGGGTATGGACTATCTTGCCCAGGGAGAGAGATTAAAGGGAAAGGAAAAAAGGTCTCTACTAGAACCTTGTGGGACTCCTCCAGTTAATGGCCGGTAGAGGAGGTAGAGACCTGGTAAATAAACCAAGAAGGAGCTGCCAGAGAAAAGGGGAAAATCGGCAGTGGATAGTGACACTTGCTTGAGTGTCTTTCCAGGTGTCTCGCTTGGGTAGCACAGGTGTCTTTGACACAAGGATTACTTACACGTTCTACCTCCTTGATGAACCTGGAAGCAAGTGCAGTCTTTGCCTTTCACTTTTGTTGTAACCCACCCAGCTCTTCTGGTGTCCAGGACACATAGTAGGCACTGGCTAAATATTTCTTGAATTGAATCATTTCCTTGTTGTTCAAGAAAGCGTGGAATGAATAGATGTAGAAGCCCAGTTCCTTCAAGCACATAAACAAATGAGCAGAGTACAGGATATTGTTTCATTGCACAGAAGGTAAATATACAGCTACGTGACTAAAATAGTTCAAAAGCCATTTCAGTAGTTTCTGTTGCTGAAATATGCTTAATCAAATGTTTAATCTCTTTGAGATTCAGAGAACTGATAACAAAACAGGACTTTTTGGCCGTACATCGCAATCGGGAGTTAAATATTGTTCATGCCTTTGGTGTTCCTTGTTTCAGGTTCTTCAAGGTGAACTCCCAGTGGAAAACAGGTTGGGGACTATTTGTTTACTTATTCAAAAAATGCATAAAGAACTTATTGCATTCATAATCAGTCCTTTACCCAAACCTGCCAGCTATGTACTGGATTTTGGGTCTTTTCCAGGGTGAGTTAAAACATACTGATGCCCCCTCAGGTGCCAACAGAATATGATATAACCCTTACAGGTGAATCAAATCCAGACCTCTCGGGGAAACAATGCACACTCCCAAATCATTCTGACACGTTTTAGAGCACTTGTGGTCAGGAATCTCAAAGAATGTGTTTGTGTTCGTTTCCTAGGGCTGCCATTACAAATGACCACAAACTGCGTGGCTTAAAACAGCAGAAACGTATTTACTCAAGGGTTCTGGAGACCAGAAGTCTGAAACCAAGGTGTGAGCAGGGCCGAGCTTCCTCTGAAGGCTTGGGGGGGGGGGGAGGTGTGAGGATCCTCCCTGGCCTCGTCCAGCCTCTAGTGGCTCCTGCTGTTCCTTGGCTTGTGGCAGCAACACTCCAACCTGTCTCTGTCTTCACATGGCCTTCTCTCTGTGTCTCTGTGTCTTCTTCTTTTCTGTCTCTTATAAGGACGTTTGTCATTGGATTTAGAGCCCGCCTGGATAATCCAGGATGATCTCATCTGAGATTCCTACCGTAATTATATCTTCAAAGACCTTTATTCCAAGTAAGGTCACATTCTGAGGATCTGGGGGAACTTAACTTTTAGGGAGTTCCCATTCAACTCACTACACCACTGAAACTTCCTAAGAGCCCATGGAGTGAGGAACCGCAATTATTCTCATGTTAAAAAAAAAAAAAGATTTCCAGAATGTATTAAAAAGTATCCAAAGTAACCTGGGGGCTTGACTCTGAACTTTCAGAAAAGTCTGCCGGAGAAGATGATTTCCTGATGTCAGGTAAGGAGCCATATTAGAAAGTCTCTTCTAGGAGGAGATTGGGTGCTTCCCAAAATGTCTTCTGACCAAATATATCTTCAAGGACTTAGAAGCCCAGCACTAGCATCACTCCTTCAGGGTCTCTTAGAAACAGTCTCAAGCTAACTCTTCAGAAACGTGTGCCTGGGAAGGATGACACATTGGCTAACGCGTTAGCAGAGATTATTTGATTTACTGATTTCCCCAAATTGCCTAGCTTACTGCCAAATAATAAGCTATATGTTTGGGAGAATCTAGTTCACATTATCACTAGTAATTTTTTAAAAGAGATATAAAATCTAGTCAAGACTTACTCAGTTTATAAATTCTTCACACCTGTGAGACCCACTCATTTCTTCCAGATCTAGGGTGCTATCTTCCCAAGAATTAGTTCTGGCCAAAGAAAGAGCCTTGTGGGGGCCCAAGGGGGTGAGCCTGTGCTGCCTGTGATCCCCAAGAAGCCAAAAAACCTAGTGGCCTGCCCCTGAACCCACACCAGGAGGTACAACTGTCATCCTGTGTAGACCCAAATGACAGCATGATGATTTAGTGTGTAGTTTTCAAATAACCTGTGGGGTTAAAGGGGGAAGGATTGGCCTGAACTTGTTCTTCAGTGATTCATAACCTTTATAGCAACATCACAGCCCAGTTTGGAAGCAACAGGGCTCAGAATCTACAAAACACAACTTCACATCCCATCTAATTGTGAAGAGAGAAGAGTATGTAGATCATTGCTGAAGACAACCAGTTATGAGAGAGTCAGATGCAGCAAGGGAAAGGAGAAAGAATGAAACTTTCTCAAGCCATTAAGAATGACGTTACTTGTAAACTAAATGTAATTAGGCTTCCTCGCTCCTGTTGATTGCTCATATCAGTAAGCATTTGCACCAGGGGGAGGGGAGTAAGTCATCACTCTGAGCTAAGGTGTAGAAGGCTAGATTATAGGAGAGCAACGGATGGGACCTTAAAACTTGGGCCAAAGGCATAATCTTTCTGATCCTCATTCAATGGCTTGGTCATATAGGCCCCCTAACTGGAAGGCTGAATGCAGTAAAGGCCTCAAAGAGCTGAGCGCTCCATGAAAGAGTGACATGATTTGAACTACAAAGGTGTATTAGCCATGGTCTGCTCAGTGCCCGGTGACAGAGGGCAGGGACCATGCTGCGCTCCACCATCACGCTGGATTTCCAGAACCTCCAGCTCTCATCATGTCATTTTTTGGTCTAGAAATTCCAAGCTCTTTCACCCCACAAGTAAAGTCCAAAGATCTCTTTTTGATAACATCAACTGCTGTTAATGTTATTAATGCACAAAATTCAAAAGCACTGAGAAAAAATATCACCTCCAAATCCCAGCACCCAGAGAAAAACTTTGTTCCACTTTACATTTGGCATATGTTTTTCTGGTCTTTTCAAAATGCAGAAATGTATCCATTTTAAAGCAACAAACAAATGGAACTTTGGGGGTCACTTTTCGCTCTTTCATCCATGCCACAAAATTTAATCAGCACTTACTGTATGCTGAGCACCATGGCAGACACTAAGATGACAAAGATGAGTAAGACTGTCATTTCCTTGATGTTTTCCCCAGTCTAAAGAGAAAGACAGATGGACAGAGGGTGGTAATTCACTGCTGTGTGAGTCTCAGGAATCAGAGACATTTTACTAACTCAAGGCTTCAGAGTCCTTCTCTTGGGGCTTCTCTTCCTGACAATGTTATATAATGTCACACACATGCTCCCGAGCACAAAGACATTTCTCCATCTTTGTTCCCATACACCCCTAGTGTGAACAGCAAAATCATGACAAGTGTCACCTTAGGTCAGAACAAAAACTCTGATGGCCCATGGGGCAAAGCCGGCAGGGGAAGGAAGGGAAGAGACTTTAATTCTGGGTCAAAGCAAACAGCCCTGAGGTCCCTCAGTGTAAGAGAAAGCCAGAGGGAAGAAGATGACAATCACATTTTACATTTCTGGAGCATTTACAATGCACTGGGCAGAGTGCTGAAGGTTTCATACACACAATGTCATTTACGCCTCAGAATAGCATTATGAGGTTGGTATTAGAATTCTCGTTTTACAGGTAAAGTCGTCGAAGCTAGAGAGGTTAAGTGATTTTCCCAAGATCATCCAGTTAAAATGTGGCAAACTTTGCCTTGAGCCCCAGTCACTGCTCTTAACCTCAGGAAACTCACACATCAGAAGACAGGAGCAAGTCCAGAGAAGCGGCGTGGTGTGGAGGAAACGGCATGAGCTTCAGACGTATACAAATGGCGTCACATTCTGGTTCTCCCCCTTCCTTGGTGAAGTCCCTTAACTTAACTTTTTTGCTGGTTAGTCTTCCCATTTCTATGCAGGGAGCCATATCTTATTTATCACTGGGTCCTCAACATCTACGACTATGTCTGCCAGCCTGTAGCATAGGTCCTCCAAAACTGTGTTGAATGAATGCCAGATGAAGACATGAATTCGGGCAGGACAAGAATACTTATTTTTATAGGGCTGCCTTGAGGGGTGGCAGTGACGTGAGCACAGAGACTCACCTGGTGCCTGCACAGTGTAGACACTGCGCGAGTGTCGGCATCATTATCCTACAGTGAAAGCGCGGCGTGAGGGAAGGTGACCTGAACCAGTGGGCTGCTGCTTCTTTAGTCTGAAACCTCAGTGAATTCCTCCCCTTAAGACATATTCCAGAATGTGTGAGGCCACTGAAGGGAAATAAAAGAGGGAGAACTAGACAGGAACGAACTCCATTTGGGAGCCCCGCACAAATTGTCTCACTGTGGTGAGTTTCCTAGAATATAAAGATTCCTGCCCTGATGCACGTGCACGGCGCCACGGGTTCCCTAAAGCATTTTCAGAGCTTAATGCAATGCCAGGCTCAGTGTTTGCACGCCTGTGTTGTTCTCCCGAGGCAGAGCGAAAGTCCTTTCTGATTCCTGCTTCATCCATAGGAAAAAAAAAATACATACTAGAGAAGTCCTCAGTGGAAACGGCATTGTCCCCAAGCATAATAGAAACATTTTAAAGATAAATTTCTTCCGATTGCTGGGGCCTTTTATCTGGCAACTCAGACAAGGGTGTTAAAACTGATAAGCAGATTTTCTTTGCAGTACAGTACAACATCAGAGGCTGTATAGAAAGATTGATTACGCCAATGTTGTCTAAAATAAGATCTGGCTTTCCTAAAGTGTGGTCGATCCAAGATATTGCTGTTTATCTCCTGCAAAGCTGGTTTAGTGTTTTCTCACCTTTTCACAATAATCTCACAGAAAACCCTCATCTTTCATTTGAATTTGGCACGGAATCTGGCAGCAGCTCCACTGGCCTTCTTCAGGGAGGAGGCCCACTCCGCTGATGGGCCCCTCCTGAATACCGAGGCATCAGCTGCTTGACCTTCAAAGCAAGAAGGTCTTTGGTAAAAACAACTACTTTGGCCAAATTCTAGTGCTCCTCTACCTGGTGGTTTCCAGGAAAGCTGCCGTAAGTCACTTTCAGGGGATGTGGATCTCTTCTTCATGCCCCAAAGAGTTTGTTCTTTTCTGAACCTTTCCTCCTTCCTTACCCCTCCCTGAGTGCAGAGAGGAAAAGAATGACTCTCCTTTGCTCCTGGCTCAGAATGCACATCAGCCAAAGTCAGAAGGACAAATCCTCCTCCGGGGAAGCTGTCCCCAACTCTACCGAGAGCCAACTTCTTGTGGAATTCATTGGCTGCCTCCCACACACCCCTTCCCAGAACAGACTCCACCTGGAGGAGTTCAGGGACAGAGAAAAGTTGTTTCTCTTAAAGAACCAACACGGTTTTTATGATTAGCCAAGGAGGGCTCTGTAATTCACGGGCTTTCTCTCTGCCTGGCTGCTGAAAAACTCGGAGCTGGAAATTGTATTCTTTTCTGCCAGGATTTCTTGATATAAATTTTTCTTCAACTATTACTTCATGTTTGTTTGTTGTCTTTTTAGCTTCTATTGATGAGTCTCTGTTTTATTAGAACTCCATTTCTTGTGTAACTTACCTCAATTTCTTTTTGAGAAGTAGATGAACTATGAATAAATGAACATTTTAGAAGTGGCTATCATCATTCTAATCATGTTATTGGTCTCACCTGAGCAATGGGAACATTAACCCAGGAAAAACAATTTAGAATCATCTTCCCAGTGAGCGATTTCTAGCTAGAAGCTTTTGGCCTCACCAAGACCAAAATAAAGAGAATAACTCATTCATTCATATAGAAAAGTTCTTGTCATTAATAAACAGTTACTTACAGGCTCAAAGTAAACTCATTATGCTGCCTCTTCTCCTTCCCTGCCCTTCACCTTTTAAAAAAATAGCATAGGTTTAAAAAGCAGCCCCTTTTAGCTAGGTAACCTGTGTCACAGAAGTCAAAATAATCAGACTAAGAAAATATACTGAGTTGTGGAATAGGGAACAGCTGGAGATGTTGTGGTCTATGAAGTCTGTGGAGATAGAACTAACTCAAAGTCTGCAGACTAGACCCCTACAACCCACCCCAACACAAATAACTTAAACTAGGCAACTTAAAAAGTTAGGTCTCATTCCTCCTCAATGAGGAATTTCTTTATGAAAATGGCATTTTTCTCTATGAAAATGACAATATTTCAAACCTTTTTTTTTTTTGAGAGGAGGTTATCACTTCCTTTTTATGATTTAATACAATAATCCTAATTGGAATTTTTCTGTTTGGGGGAGGAAAAGAAAAATTTGCCTATGATAAGTCAAAACCAGATAATGTGATTCACTAAAAACATCCACCAAATTAATTAAGCACAGCACATAAAGGACAGAAATTGCGAGAAAAATTTAATCAGAGAAATTGAGGCAGAGGTCAGTATGCAAAATCTATTTACAACCCAACAAGTATATCTACCATCGAGAAGTAATGCCAGTGTAAGTGCCATTTAAAAGAAATACACATACACATTATATTGACCTCCTCACGGAGGGAGGGAATTCTGAAGGAGGTAAACTGAGGCAGTTGTGGAGGCAGGAGACGGCTAGGACACGCACTAGACTCCTATGCTCCTGTTATCTGACCCACAGAAATGTCCTGCCCCTTTCAGCTTAACTTTCTCCAGACATTAGAACCAATATTGTTGAAATTATGCTGCTTGCTTTCGTGGATAGGAATCAATATACCCCAGAAACACGTTCGGCGAGGTGAATCGTGTATGTTCCTGACATGAAGCTGGATTTAAGATAGTGTCGGCCACTAACCCAGCAGCACCCTCCCTTTATTTGTGCCTATATATTTGAAAAAAAGGGGGGGGGCTTACCCAAGTTTACTTTTTTAAAACTAAATAACGTTGCCTTGTGGTACTCATATTGTATCTATTACACATTTCACTTCAAAACCTCATCTCCCCTAAACCCTCTTCAATGCGCTTGAAGTAGTACAGCCAAAGGAAAGGAATTTTCTATTTAACTAGAGCACTGACATTCTGTTACACAATTCGATCTTGTCTATTTACCTGCTCTCAAAAACACAAGGCGCCAAGCACGACACGGTGAATGCGCTGAGTCTGTGGTGCCATAGGTGTCTGAATGCATCTGGAGCTTCCCTCTCACTCATCAGTGTAATTGTTGCCGTGTTATTCCATTTTTTGATTAGTCTAGTCCCTCAAGCTCAATGCTTTTTCTGGCCCAACATTCTTCTGCTGGTTGTCATGGTGACTGAATTGTTAGAGAGGAGAAAGGCTCTGTTGTCTGTCATTGTTCTGTTGTGGTTTAGGTAACGCAGGAGGCAACACAAGTGAAGTGGATGGACCTTTTTTGCTCTGCATCATTTCATAGTATTGAAAAATCTCACATAAAAAAGGAGCAAATAGGCCCAACCAAAGAAATAACCAAGCTCTTTCTAAAGAAAAGTGCACATTATTATAAAGAGGCAAAATGGCACTAATGATGAACTGAGTAATCTATGAAAAATGCCGCTGAATATTACATTTATTACTAGAACAATTGCTGCAACTTAAACATCACATGCAATACCTACCATTTTGCAATTTAGAGTAAATATAGTTTTTAACTATACAATTGTGGCATCAATTCTTTGATTCTCGAGGCTCTGCTGCTTTAACCTTATGTTCTGTTTAACCCAAAGAGAGCATGTTGGAAGTGAGGACTGAAGCAGAATTAATAGTTCGGCAGATTTTCTTTTGGTGGTAAGGCAGTGTTAGGGTCAATTTCTACTTTGGGAGTGTGGAAATGATTTTTTAAAGATTAGAGCTGACTACAAAGGAGAACTTTTTATTTAAATGGTAAAAAATGTTGTTGAAGCTAACCAAAATAAATATAATCGTTCCTCAATTTAATTTTCAATTTTCCAAATTTTTTAACCAGAAAATGGAGAGATATAGAATAGATATATGAAAAATTAAGGGATATTTCATAGACAAGGACCAAATTAATAATAGTTCTTATAAAAAACCTGCTGTTAATCTTCTCTCATCATTGCGTTGGTAGACATACACCTGCTCTAATCAGCAATTACTTTGATTAGTATTGATATAATTTTTTCACTATAAACTTTTTCATTTGTTTTATTTGATTTTGGAAATGAGTTAATTTTTATTTAACTGTTTCTTTTAATTGTTTTAATGACACAAAGTTTTAAGTAGGTAACACTGGTAAAATATAATTTAAAAATAAACAAAGATTAAAAGATTTATTATGAAAAGTTTCCCTCCCACCCCTGAAATCTAGCTAGGTCTCTCTTAAACCTCCACACAGGACCATTGTTAGTAGAGTTTTTTGTAGTTTTCCACAATTTCTTTATGCAAATATTAGAAAATACTAATAGAGATTCTTATTTTACCTCTTCATGCACAAATGGCAGCAAGCATGCAAGTTCACACTGTTCTGCACTGTTCAGTTCACACTATATTAGGTTGTCTTTCCATACCAGAGCGTACAGACATTCCCTTGTCTTTTTCTATTTCTTCCTTGAACAAGAGCATAGTATTCCACTGTATGGATGTACTGTCATTTATTTATTTTTATTTATTTATTTCAGGAAGATTGGCTCTGAGCTAACATCCATTGCCAAGCCTCCTCCTTTTGTTCGGGAAGGTTAGCCCTGAGCTAACATCTGTGTCCATCTTCCTCTATTTTGTATGTGGGATGCCGCCACAGCATGGCTTGATGAGCTATGCATAGATCTGTGCCTGGGATCCAAACCTGTGAACCCCAGGCCAGCAAAGCAGAGCACATGAACTTAACCACTATACCACCAGGCTGGCCCCTCTACTGTAATTTATTTAATCACTTTCTATTGATGGACATTTAGGTTGTTCTCAATATTTTGCTTTTATAACAAATAACCTTGTGTATTTGTTATTTTTTTATGTATGCAAATATATGTGAAAGAATTCCAGAAGTGAAATTTCTAGGTTAAAGATTATATCTGCATTTGTAAATTTGATAAAATTGTCTAATTTCCCCCTGTAGGAGTTGTTCCAATTTATGTTCCCATCAACAGTGTACAAAATGCCTGTTTTCTCATACCTTGCTAACAAAGGGTAATATTAAACTTTTAAATTCTAGCCAACATGATAGGTAAAAAATAGTACCACTCTACAGTTTTAATTTAAATTTCTGTTTTTAGTGAAGTCAAGTATATTTTCATGTTTTAGAGCCAGTTGTATTTCTTTTCCTGTTATTCCTTTTTTAAATACTTTGCGCATATTTCTTTTAGGATGCTGATATTTTTCTTATTGATTTCTAGGAGCTCTTTATGTATTTGAGAAATTTATCCTCTGTTGTGCTATGAGTTGCAAATATTTTTCCCAGCTTATTATTTGTCTTTTGACTTTGCATATGGAGTTTTTTCCATGCAGAAGTTCTGATTTTTATGTAGCCATACAAACACTTTATGGCTTCTGTCTGTCTTTTTTCTCCCATCCCCACTCTAAGGCCATAAAGAAACCCTCCCACACATTTTTGTAGTACTTGTATGATTTCCTTTTATTTTTACATTTAATATTAATATTTAAATGTTGTCCTTGAACAGGGTATGAGATACATATCCAACTTTATTTTTCCAGATGTCTATCCAGCTATCCCATCACCAATGATGGAATAATCCATCTTTTCCACCACTGATCTGAGATGCTCCCTATCCCAGATGCTAAAGTCTATTTGTTTTTGGTCTATTTCTGGACTTCCTATTCTGTTACTTTGGCCTGTGTGTCTGTTCATACATGGAATACTAGTACATTTAACATAAGTACAAACACAATGAACAGTATACTACAAGAACTGCATTGAGTCTACAAATGCTCTTAATTATATCTGTATAATTTTTATACCGCGAGTATTTTTTCATATTTAGCCACTGCTCACTCTGACTCACCATCCAAACATATATTTCTTCCTTGATTGCCCCAGGAAGTATATCCATTATTATGTTGCACCAGACATTGATTGTCACTCAAGTTCTGGGAAAATACAGCTGAGACACCAATTTTTCAATTAAAACTATGAACTCAAGAATATACGTGGCAGAAGGCTGTTTTCCCTTTCTGAAAACGCCTTTAAGGGAACAGAGTATGGGGTGTTCATAAATCTCAGTGCGCTTTCATCCAGCATCTCGAGGTGGTTTACAGCCACAGAAATCTGCCAAACACGCTGTTCCCGCTTTCTGAGGGTGCTCCACGACGACTTTAAAGCCTAGCCATTAGAGACCATTTGAAAGGGCACTTACTATTTAGTACCCCGTAAACATATATTTTGATTTTCTTTCATACTGTTTAATGGCATAATATTCAGCAAGGATCTGTGGAAACCAGCTAGCAATCACCACAGACCCACTCCAAGGAGGAGTACCAGCACCTCCCCGATTGCGCTGCTCTCCCACCGCACGGCAGAGGGGCTGCGGCCGATTTCATCTTCGTGCCGAATATTCACAGGCTTGTTGTCTGTTACTGGTTTAATGTAGTACATCCACACAGATTGAAGCTGATTTTCAGGAAAGGTCTATAAATAATGCTCTCTGGCTGTGATCTTGAGGCTTTTGAGATCAGTTTTCCCGCTTCCACCCCACCTTCTTACGAAGCATTTCAACGCTGGCGAGAAGATTAATGTCCTCACAACAAAAGACGACTTTCGGAGCAGAACCTACCCAATAATCAGAAGTGGCAAGTAAAAGAGGGAAGGTGCTGACCTCTCTCAGTGACATGAACACGAAGAAACTGGAGGAGCCTCTCCTTTTGCTTAGGAAGAGCCCAGACCACTCAGTGCAGGAAGCGCTCGGCCACCGATCACTTCTCTGAGACCCATTATAGAAGGTGAGCAAATCTGAATGCTCTCCCCCTCCTTCCCCAATTAGTTCAGACTGCAGCCGACCTTCAAAGTGATCCATTGCAGGGGTGTTTTTCTGGTGATGATGCTGTGAAAATAATTTTCTTTTTGAAGGGCTTTCTTTCTGTTCTCTCCCCATGGCAACTTTAGAAAATTTGCTACAATGCACACACGCAGGCCAACCTCTCAGGCTATCCACAAGCTCTCTAGGTGAGTGGGAACAAACGGCAGCCTATCAAAGAAGTGCATCCAGGACAACTGCACAGTTCTGACCATTTGGGGATCTCACACAGACTCCCCTGCAGCCCCCACTGCACCGTTAGTATTTTTTTTAAGTACAGCACAAGACAAGGTGCCAAGAGACCAAGTTGAGACCAAGCTGTTTGTTTAAGCAAAAAGTAGTTTGGCCAAATAGCTTTTCCAAATTCACAAGAGAGATTTCTTACTGCACCAATATCTGCATAGCAATGGAAGAAAGAATGCTATATATCTATATCTTCAGGGCGTCTGTGCATTTGTTATACAGCTGAATTGAATAGCTGATACTAGAAATCAATAGGAGAGGGAATTTATGGAAAGGGTAGTACTGAGGGTTTGAGGGCAGCATGGATGATTCAGGACTGTTGGGATGCGCCAGTTTTAGCCACAGCATGCAAGTCAGGGTAAGGCTCATTTTATCAATAGAAACCTCCCCCAGATAGATGCCCATCTAATCGACTCCACGTGATGAAAGAAATCATGCACACCTCACAGCTTTTGCTAAGTATTTCCTCATTTCAAGCACCCTAACTTCCCATTGATGTCCCTTTTCTGGGGACCCTTATTTAAAAATGCTCTTTAAATTAGGAATCAATAGAGAAGAAAGCAAAAGCTACAGTGCACTTCAGCGTAGTATAATTTCTGGGAGAGGGAAAAAATGGCTGTTTCTATTTTATCTTTTCCGCTTCGACACAAGAGTGTCATGCTGAGAATTATGCTGGGGCTAGGATTTAATGGCCATGCCAGGAATTGGAAGCAGCACCTGTGGATCAGGATTTAAATCCCATGGATGGTTCTTCTTGATGCTTTTATAGAGCATGAATGAGGATGTAATTTAAAAATAAGTCCTGCATCCTATTTAAAAAGATAAGAAGGAGCTGGATGTGTGTAAATGTTTGGATTAAATATGACCAAAGACCGTACCGTATTTAAATGGCTTGGCACTTTGAAAATGATCGAATCAGGCTTCATAATGGTGCAAGCATCTACCTAATGGAACTAAATTTGCAATATAGGTGCATAGTGGAAAAGAAGGGCAGACAAGTGGCACTGAGATCTAAGTGAGACGGCACCAAAGAATGAGACATATTGAGTTTAATGACTGACCTTACTGGAGGCTTTCTGCTCTGACAATGAAGATGTGAATTATCCTATTATTATAAGCAGATGGATCATCTTATTAATGCACCCTAGCCTTTCACATTTTTATTTGACTTTAAATTAAATTGAACAATGTCAGTCCCATCCTCCCATCCCTTAAAGGAAACGGACGCTGATACCCAGAAATATTTTCTGCGTAGCTTTATTATTTTTTCTTTCCAGAGACACACTTTCAGCTCTGCCACACCATAATGCTTTGGCTTTCCTTTGGATATAGCTGAGGTGTCTTGGAAGTTTCTCTGTAAATTCCTTCAAATCCAGAGGGGCTGAAGGAGATTCTACAAGGCTGTGCTCCTCTTAATGACTCCACGTGGAACAGCATCTTTGGAATTCTGATTTTGACACTGTCAGCCACTTGATAGCCCCTGCTACAAGGAGCAGCAGATGAGCCATAATCAAATGTTTTCTGAATTCATCCCTAGTACAACTCTCCCCTTAAACCAAAATTAGGCAGTGAAGTAATATTTGTTTAGAAACACTTACCAGGCACCTGCTTAATGCCATAAATGCTATCCTGGCAAAGCCTTTTCACACAAAGGAAATATTTCACTGGAAGGTCAATATCTGCAACTACTGAAGGAATGGGGCTGTTTCAAACACACCGACAAAGGCTTCTGTCTCAGGCCCCATTCCACTCTTTTTTTTTTCTTTTTGGTTTTGTTTCCTTTCAGCATATTTTAGGAACTAATCAGCTTTATAAAAGGTACCACTGTTAATCTACTGTTTGTCTTGGTCTTCATTGCAGCTCCTTAAAAGATAGAGAGCAAACAAAGCAAGAATTAAGGTCATTCCATTTAAATCCTTCAGAGAGGAAGACAAGGGCTAAGTTATTGCTGAGGACTACAGAGAGGAGGGCTGGAGGAATCCAGGATGAAAAAAACCCTCATTGTTTACTATTTGCCAGCCTCAGAGCAGCCCCCATTCCCATATTTGTGAAGGGATCACCCTCCCATCTTCAGAGATTAATGGGAAGCCCAGACAAGTCCCCGGCCCACAGTACGCTCTGCTCCAAAGCGCATTCTCCAGAAAGGTGGACCTCGGAGTACACTCACTCAAGGGACGCAGACTGTGACAGGCTCACACCCCACAGCCTGATGTGATTCTTCCTCTAGCTGCTAGAAGTATACAAGCAAACATAACTGTCAAGGGGATGCCATGCTCCTACAGAAACAAAACCGCATCTTAGGACGTGGTAGCTAAGCACGTGAAAATCTTAGCATGTATCAGATATAAAAGGGGGAGAGGAGCAAAAATAAAACTAATAATCCAGGCAAAGCATCACAGTGGCATATAATACTGGCCCCTTTCTTTCTTCTATGTCCTGATTGCAACCATATTTTATCTGAGACTGAAGTCAGTTGAAGTGTACTTGAATTTCTTTGTTGTTGCTGCTGTAGTTGTTCAATAAGCATCACTAAAATATATTACTCTTAAAAATTTTAAACGTGGCAATGGATTGATCTGTTTAAGTGAATGATGCAACATAAAGTTTTGCCTTTAAAGAAGTAAGGTCAGGAAGCAGAAATGGCCATCTGTAGCCAACAGAGATGCAGATTCTTCATCCCCAGGATTTAGTAAGGTTTGACACATAGTAAATGCACAATAAGTATTTGTTGCATGAAGCAAAGTTTTGGTATTTTTGACTGCTTTAATAATAATAGCAATAATATTAATAAGTATTAATGTTTATTGAGCATTTACAATGTAAATATGTGCTAAGCACTTTACTTGTATTATCTCACTTAATCCTAACATCAACATCATATGGTTATTGTCTCTGTTTTACAGATGAGAAAAACCAAAGCTCATTGCAGTTAAGGTACACACCCAAGGCCACGTAGGTAATCAGTAGCAAAGCCAGCCTACAGGGCCACATTGTCTTACTCTGGACCCTCTCTTCTTGATGCGCTTCTGCCGGCCCTTCAAAGCAGCATTTCTTAGCTTGAGTTTAGAAAATACTCAGTGATTGTTGCAGATTCAATGACCTTTTATTAGATGAACAAATGATCCTCAGAGAGAATAAGGGTGCCACCTTTAGTCAAGGAATGGGATGAGAAGAGGCTGCCTTCATAGTGGCTTCAAACTTTGTCCTCAGCTCCCAGAAGTTAGCTACTTACAAAATACAGTGACAACTTTGGTGGTGCTTTGCTGAACGTCATATGAACAGATCTACTGCTCCTTCCTTAAGGGATATTTTACCTCCCCGAGTTACAGCATACACACACACACATACACACACACACAGTGTCAAGTTTTCCCAGCCAGGATGAGATCTGTTTGCAAAACCCTTGGCATATGGTGGGTCTGCCTGGCTTTCTGCAGTGTTTGATTATGATTGGCCTAGTTAATTCATTTCATTGTATGTTCACCCCACTTTGGAAACTGAACAGGATTAAATTGCAATTTTAAAGCCTTAGCAAATCACCGTGTGATTTAAATTAGAATAAAGACAAACATTGAGATCGCTTTTTTGAGGAAATTCTAACAGCCTCTCTGGCCCAGCAGGAGTGTTTGTTCTCTCTTGGCCATTGGGATGCCCAGTTCTAAGTATACAGACTACTTGGTAATAAATGTAGAACCAGAATCAAAGACTAACCAGAGTGAAAAGCCATACATGAAATTATTGTTTCCTCTTGAATAATTATAAAACCCCATTTTAGCAACTGGTCCAATTTATTCTCCCTCTAAACTCTATTAGTTTACGGACTAAGCCAAAGTGGACTGAGCTATATCCATGTATTTAATAACTTTCCTTCTTCTGAAGAAATTGCTAGAACTATATTTCTAAGTCAATAATAGTAAACTAATAGTTCCTGGAACTAAAAGCTAAGAGATACTTGCTGTTATTTTTCAGTATCTTCTACTGAGCTATGCAATAATTTCTAGCATGATTATTTACTCAGTCTCATCTGCTCAATAGATTGTTATACTACTGTCCCTTCCACATAAAATAAGTATATAAATAAAATAAGTAGAAAGAATTAAGAAGGTCTTCTCATTTATGGACTCTTTGACAGTCCTATATAACCCTATTAGAAAAACGTTGAATTACAGCTGCCATTTAACTTTACTAATTTTAGGGCATGGTGTTTTGTTTAGAACCTTTGAATGTTTGTTTCATGTGGCACAATTTTTGTAGCATTTTAAAATGATGAGCTTCAAGCTTTTGAAATGAGAAACTGGAGCCCATCATTGAAACAAGCATGTCCTATCATCCCTTTTCACTTTCAAACGTAACTCTACAGGTTCCACCATGAGCTTCTGGTCATCATGACTTGGTTCTACAGTCCACAGTCAGCAAGGAAGTTAGTCTTCATTTTGTGGTGAAATTTGTCAATCTAGTCATTAGATAAGCTTCCAGGGCTTTCCCAGTGGACAGGCAGTCACTCCTAGAGGTGAGTTAAATATAAAATAAAATGTATTGCTACGGTAATATAATAGCTTCCTTTAATGTACAATTTCATTTCTGAAGAAAACAGAAAAGATTCTTGTGGGCTTTTTCCCCATCCAAAAGAAATAAAATGAAAAGAACAACAACAAAATACTGTAAATTAAACTTCTGCTTATGATCTATAGGCATCGGTGTTATTTAAACATCACACTTGGGAAATCTTGCATTGCCAGAAAATGCCTAGTTAAAAAAAATATTTTTAAATAAATTGTCTCCAAGGTAAGACAAGCACAGAGTGCAGACAAACACTAATTTGGGGGAAAAATACTCTAATAGATATTCAAGCAGTGCTTTAGGGTAGCAACATTCATGTCTTCAGAATAAAGCCTAAAAAATGCATCGTTATACATCAAACTGACATTGCTTTTATTATTGAAAGATTGCCAGAGTACAGAATGATTACTAGCAGTTAATCACCACGCAGCTGTATTTTGTTGACTTTGGAAGGACAACCAATTGGCCACATGTAAATGACTTCATAGGCATCCCTCCAGGGAAGTGTGGAGCAAGATGGCGGCCCGGACACATGCATCTACTCCTGGCCTCAGCCCCTGAGATACTGGAAATATCTGAAAAGACAGATATCTTAACAGAATAGATTCATGAGATTACTAAATGATAAAGGAAATTTTCATCAGCAGACAAGAGATTCTAAAGAATCCTGGGAGAGAGAAAACCAAAACTGAGAACAAGACTGAGGGAGAGAAATGGCTCAACCCAGGAGCAAGAGAGAAGAATTTATTCAGAGAAGTCTCCCTCCTAGGAGTAGGCCCTGGAGGGGACTTGAGGGTTCACTAAAGAACTGCGCTTGGAACAGCAAAGGCTGGCAAGTGTCCCGTTTCCCCTTCTTTCTACAGAGCTGCTGGCAGGAGCTGCTGTTAACCCCGGACTCAACCCTCAGAACATCTCTCTCAAGAAATATCCTGCCTGCAGGCTCCCTGTGTGGGTACGAGGCCCCGAAAGAGGAGGAAGGTAGAGTGTAAGTAACTCCACATCTTTGGAACAGACAGAGGAGGCACCTCTACCCAGGAGGCGAATGCACCACTTGCCTCAGCATCAAAACTAAGCCCCCTAATTTTGGCAGTGGGGAGTGGGTGAAGGGCCAGTCCACAGCCCGCTGCTCCAAGCCCAAGCACCTCAAATGCAGCCCGCACTCTCAGCCCGCCCTCCCAGTAAGGGGAAACGGGTGAAGACCGCTTCAGAGGAGACCTGCACCGGCTGCCTGGATTAATGAACCTGGTCTTTCCATCATTAGTTATGTTACATGAACGACTGAGGTTTTCCAGATATTGAAGGAAAACTAACAACATTTAACAACAGGAACAATGATGACAAGCTTCCCTGAGGATTAAAGATAATTAAAGGAATAAAAGAAAACTGAAAAAATAAATTCTGATTAATGTCTTCAAAAAGATTTAAGAGACTATTGCATCCATAAGACAAAAATAGGATCCTGTCTAGTGCAACAAGACCAAAGAGAAAAATATTTTTAAAAATGACATACATCTACCTGAAAGGAGGAGACAGACAGTCATTATTTGTAGACATACGCTCTTCTACCCAGACAATGCAAGGGAGTCAACTGAAACATTATCAAAATTAATGAGTGTTTAGTAAGGCAGCTGATATAAGATCAATAAACATAAATCAATAGCTTTACTACAAGCCAGGTGAGGAGACACTGTTGTTTGGCTGACCTAACCCTCATTCGTATCCCCCTTCGCCCTGGCTGCCTCCTTTGCCACTTGGAAGTGGCAGTGTGACACAGTTGTGGCTAGTGAGAAGTGGGCCAAGTCCCCTGAGGAGCTTTTTGCATTCCTGACGCAGGCATCACAACGCTCCCGTCCTTCTCCTGGTCAGAATGCCGACACGAGGCTAGCGCAGCACTGTGCATCTTTGGAAGATAAGGCCAAAAGAGGCAAAAGAGATACATCCTCTGCCATCATCAAGCTGCTAAACCAACATCGGCAGCTGCTCACCTTTGGACTTTTTGTTATTTGAGTAAAATAAACTCCTGTTTCTTTAAGCCACAATTGGGTTTTCCGTTGTTTGGGGGCAGACATATTCCTAACTGGTACATTCAGAACAATCAGTGCAAGGGGAAAAGAATCTCATGCACAAAAGAAGCAAAAACTATAACATTAGAAATAAATACAAGAGCCATGCAAGACCCATATGAAGAAAATTGTAGCAAAAAAGGCTTCAGGAAAATGGATGGACCAGTCTCTGATTGGGAAGACTTCCTATGATAAAGATTTTCATCTATAAGCTAATGCAATTCAACTGAAATTCTAACAGGATCTTTAATGGGAACTGACCAGCTGATTCTAAAATTCATCTGAAGAAGAAAAATTATAGAAGAAAAGATGTTTAACCCCATTAATAAACAGGAAATTGCAAATTAAAGGAGTCAGTTTTTGCCATCAGATTAGCAAAAGTTAGAAAGCATGTTAATATACAGTTGGGAAGGGGTATAAAACTGTATATTCTCATACACAATTGTAGAAGTGAATGGCTATAATCGTTTTGGGGGAGGCAATCAGCTACATCTCTCTACAGTATATTGAAAATGCACATACATTTTGACCTAGCAATACCATCAAATCTCTTTTAGCTCTATTATTCATTTTACCATCACAGTCAATGTCCTTGAAGGAATATTCTATAACTATTTTCACATCTCCCATTCACTCTGACTTTCAGTAGTGTGGCTTATTACCTTCCCCCACCCCCAATTCCACTGGAACTCTTCTGGTGGGAGTCATAAATAATGACCTAATTGTCACATACAATGAAATCTTTTATGTGCTGGTCCTTGAAATATTTGATGCTGTGAACCATTCTATCCTTGATATTATTTCTTCCTTTGGCTTCTAAGACTCTTCATTCTTGGTTTTCCTTCTAACTCTCAATCTCCTTTGCTCACTCCTCTTTCTTTGATTGATCCTTCAAAGTTGGTGATTGTTGCCTGGCCTTCTCTTTCTTACTCTACATGATCTCCTTGGGTGAGCACAACCTATGGGTTTAATTTCTATTTACAGGTTCGAGATTCTAAAATAACCAATATCTTTAGTCTAAACCCCCTTACTGAACTCTAGATCCTTATTATACCTTCCTTCTAACATTTCCACCAGAATATCCCACAGGTATCCCAACAATCTCAGAAGCACATTCCTCTCTTTATATTCTTTGTCTTGATAAAAGGTCTCCTGTCCATCCAGTCACCATGGCTGGTGACTCTCATCCTGGGAGTCACCTCAGACTCTTTGCTATCCCTCACTCTCATACTCAATTTGTCAAAGTCCAATAGATCCTTACCTATACCTCTCATGTCTACCTGTTTCTCTCTATCCTCACCGATACTGTGTTAGATTATGCCCTCATTGTCTATTCAAGAAGTCCTTAACCTGGATTTCATGGATTCGCATGAATCCACAGATGGACTTCAAGAGATCTGTGAGCCATCTGATATTGTATGTAAAGTGTGTGTGTTTATGCATGTATGATTCTAAAAAGGGATCTGAGGCCCCGAAAAGGTTAAGAATAATTAGCTTGGTCTAACTGTGGTTATAGTCTCCTAGTTATTCTTGCTGCTTCTACTCTTACTCTTCTAACCTATCCTCCATCCAGCTGCCATAATGTCTTCCCCAAATATAAATCCGATCATGGCCCTGCTATAAAAAATGCTGTAATATCTTACCGTTTAAAGATAAAACCCAACCCAAATCCATTTGTAAGGCCCTTTGTGATCTGGCTCCTGCTGACTTCTGCAGCTTTTTGTGTATCAATTTTCTTTCCTCCTTACATCTCAACTCCAACCCATGATACATTTTTAATACTTATATTGTCCCTAATGTCCTGGTTGTTTTACTTCTTTGCTTTTGTTCGTATTGCTTTCTTCACCTGGATACTCTTCTTCACAAAGACTTTCTTGTGCTCTCTTTGCCTCCAAGCCCGTCAGACCATCCAGCCCAGATAGACTTGCCCAATTCTTCCTCTAAGCCCAGAGTACACATTATACAGAGCTTTATTATCATCCCTATATTCCTTCGTGCTACTAACTTGAGGTTACAGGTCAACTTGTATACTGAACTGTACACTCTCTGAGGGTAGGGACAGTGTCTTCCTTTTGTCCCCTGCAGCAAATAATACAGTGCTTGTCCCATCAGGCTGCTCCATAAATGTTGACTGAGTGACTTTAACAGGGATACCAGTCTGGTTGTTTGGTCATCACTGACTCTCTCTCATATGTTAAAAAGAAAAGAAGTGGAAAGAGGGATGGAAAGAGAAAGAGCATCTCAGATAACAGAATGTGATTAGAAGCTTGCTAGCTGTAAACAGAATCTTATGAATATCAAATCCTCCTTGCAAAGGCCAAGAATTCTAAAATAATGTGGAACGAGGAGGCTGATAGAGAAGTTTTCAGCTTTTACTGGGATCTCAACTTAGCTTTCTATTGCCTTCATTCAAAGATTAATTTTATAAGATTCATTTCTCATAAACGTTGAGTAATGTTAAAAGATGTACTAGCTCAAGGTCTGTACTAGAAAGTAGCATCAAGACATCAGTATTTTGAATTTACAAATTAACTAATTGAAGGAAAGAGAATAGAAAATAGGTAAAAATAAGCAGTTTTTATATTGAAAGTATAAACATAAAACAGTCAATTCTGATTCCAAGATTTTGACATATTGCGGGCAAGATAACTTTATCAAAATGCCTTTACATATAAATATTGAAAATAATGTGGACTTCTCAAGATTTTCTATCGTGTTGCATTCATGTGTGGTCAAATGTTGAAGGCAGGAAGGGAAATGGAGAGAGATGAAAGAAAATACCCCATATATGTACCTGACAGGGGTGGGGGAAAGAATTTCTAAAAAATACACCAAGTTCTTGAAAAGGAAGTTTCCTACTTGCTTCAGTGAAATAACAATCTAACATAAAGAAGGCATTATCATTGCATCATGCAAATATTGACTGACTTAGCTAATCAGGGCCATATATCCACAGCCTCTTCTTTTCCTGGAGTCTGCAGCGACAGCTTTGTGTACTCTGCAGTCTCCTGTGCCTGAGCCAACAACTGATAGAGTATTAGATCAAAGCCCTGATACACAGATGCCAGGCAATTTGGTATTAAACAAGTGATAAGAGTACAAAAGAAGTCTCAATGTACTTTCACCACAATTTGAACAGCAAATAGTTAATTAGGTTGATAATAGATGTCAACATTTCATATGATGTCACAGTTCTAGAGGGTGTAAACTTCTCTCACCCTGAGATGGAAAACTAAATTATTTTATTTTTCAAAAGAAGCAAAGATGAATACCATTTCATTATTTATGATTTTTCTCATCTGAAGCATTTGGTTAAACATAGTTTTAATTATTTCTTCAAGGTTTTTTTTTAAACAAAGGGACAGAATATAATTTTTATCTGCATAATTTAAGTGAGGTGTTTAAAAGGTGATATGATGAGCCAGTAAAGTTTGCATTCAATGCAAATAATCAAGGCCTGAATTCATTAAGGATTATGGAGACGCTGCTATTTCCAGATTTTTTTGAAGTTTCTTGTGTGTGTGATTTATAAAATATCTTACCCACTCATTCCAAAAACATAAAAAATGATGTCATGAAATATGGAACATTTATATCTTCATGATATTTTTTATCTAAATGAAAATAATTAACTATCTGGTTATTTTAAACAACTAAATCAAACATCAGGAAAATTAAATACACGAAAATTTTTTTCTATGTAAGCATCATATAAATAGGCCAAAGGTATGAAATGCTCTAAAGTATATTTCTTTAGCTAAGAAATATATAACGGTGATTAGAGAGAAAATATATCTTCCCAAGTCTCCAGTATCAAGTGTAAGGTAAATAATAAATGCCTTCCCAGTGCCAAATGGATTACCAAACTCTTGGAGCAAAATTTACAAGTCGTATTATATGTATGAGCCAACAAAACAGAACAAACAAACAAAAACAACCCCAAACCTCTACAGCCAGATCATGTTAGGTTAGGGGAGATGAAAATAAACATCACAGAGATCATAGAGTTGATAGGACTTTTCCAAATAAATGAAGTGTCACTAACTTTAGTTGGAACAACCACATAGTAAATCTCTAGAATACTACTTCCCTTTTCCCGATTTTATAATAAAATCAATGTATATTAACAGTGCCATCTACTGCTTAGCTATAACACTACAGTACCCCAAAGTGGCCAAGGGATCCAAGGTGGGTATTTTAATTTTCATTAGGGGCATCATCACTAGAACTGATCCATGGTGCTATTCTGAGGGCACTATGAAATATGTTGCATAAATATTCATTGGCTAATTGCTTTCTTTATTATTGTTATTTTTAAAAAGCCAGATTTGCTTCCAAATAGTGATTCATGGCAACAACATAGTGAAAAAGTACTGGAGTAAATGTCAGGAGAGCTGAGTCCTTGTTCTACCAATGTGTGACCTCATTTTCCATTTAGCCTTCACAATCCTGCCTGGCATAATGTTAGTGAGGGGATCTTTCTTTCAGGAAAAAAATATACATCATGTGGGCTCCCGGATGAAGACATCTGAATCCTCTTCAAAATCCTTTCCAAATACTTTTCAAACTTACTTATATTTCTTTAGTTGAGAGTACAAGTAGTTATTTTAAGGCTCTCTAACATGCAAATAAAATTATTTTGATGAAAACTAAAATATATAGGCAATCAGCTTATTTAATCTAGAGAATTCCAATATTTGGGTAAGTTAGTAATTATTTCCGTTTGTCTATAGTCTTGTAGATAGAGTTCAAATCCAAAGAGAATGGAAAAATTTTCCACTGATGAAATTCACATCTTAAACATTTGTTTAACATCACGGCATCGTGTCCCTCCTGATGGGATGTACTGACAAGAACACGATATTACTCAATTGGGATTCCTGCCCAAAATACAGAACCTGAATTGAATCATGAGGAAACATCAGATGAACCCAAATTAAGAGACTTTCTACAAAAAAAAATTGGCCTGTAATTTTTGAAAATGTCAAAGCCATACAAGACAAAGAAAGGACTGTTCCAGACTCAAAGAGAGTGAAGAGACATGACAACTAAATGCAATGTGGAGCCGGGGAAAAACTGATGTAGAAAACATCATTGAACAACTGGCAATATTTAGATGTGGGCTTTTTATTCGATAATAGTATTGAATCAGTGTTAAGTGTCTTGAATTTGATAAATCTCTCATGGTTATGTAAGAAAACATCATTGGACTTAGGAAATGTATTCCTTCAGAAATACATTCTGAACTAACTCAAAAGTTTCAAAACAATTATTTTATATAACTATAGATGTATATGGGAGTGGTAAAGCAAATGAGGCAAAATGTTAACAACCAATGAGTCTGAGTGAAGGGTGAACAGCAGTAGTACTCCTGCACTGTTCTTACTACTTCTCTGTCAATTTAAAATTATTTCAAAAAAAAACGTAAAAGAAGAAATCATGGTAAATACATTTTCTTCCATTTTAAAACATAAATTTTAAAGCTGGGGGAGACTGAAGACAACCATTTAGCCCAAGCATTTTACTTTATCTCTGAGGAAATTTTAGCCTAAAGTGCTGAGGAGAACTTGTTCAGGTCGCAGAAGCAACGGAAGAACTCACATCCCCCGGCTCCCCCTCCGGGGTCCTTTCCGGGCAACCACACTGACTGTGAAAAGACGACACATCACGACTGCCAAAGCGCCGTTTCAACGACCTACGTCATTGCTGCCCAAACCTCCCTAGTTCCTCATGGTGCAAACGATTCATCACAGATCCTCCGTGCCAGCAGCCTGCTGGGCGTGAGGAGACGACGGCCATGCTTGGTGCTTTCCTCAGGGAACCCAGAGCTGGTGGGGGAGGTCATGGTGCACGCATAACCCAAACTGCGGCCTTTGATCTTATTTTAAACCTGAAATTACACGTAATGGGGTCAACTGGGTTAAAAAAACAGTTATAGGTATTTTCTATAGAAAGTACATTTTGTGGGTTTTTATGTATTTTGTTACAAGATAAAAGATGATCGAGTCAAAAGTACAAATGCTGGGCCTCTCAGACTCCAGCGCGAACACCCCTCTCCAGACTCTGGGTTTTCTTACACTGTACAATCAAAGCTCGTTAGAAGATAAGATGAATGAGCCTATTTTCCACATTAAAGTGCCAGCAGTTACAGAGAAAGAAAAGAGAGAGGGGAGAAAGAAAGAGGAAAAAAAATGTATATCAAGAAATAAGGGAGAAGTAAGACAGTCCCTTTAAATAATCCACATAGTAATTTTTTAAAAAACTTACTGATTAAACAGTGAATTATAAATAAATAAATAAAATAGTTTTTAATGTATAAATTAGTCATTTGTCTGTACCATAATAGCATATGTATTTACGTTACCTATCACAGCCTCTAGTGAGGTCTTGTTATTTTCATATTAGTTTATCCATTTTAAAGGCAATAATTAAGCATTTAAGGGAAATAACTGTTTTCATAACACTTGAATGTCTGATTAATTTTGTCAAAATTCTGTCAATCAACCAAAGTTTCATCTATATTTGCTTCAGCAGCACTAACATTCGAAGACACCTAATACCAAACAAATTGAATGATAATCCCCTACCCTTAAGTGATTTTTCCCCCCTGAGTTGGCTAAAACTTTAATCAACATATAAATTGAAGAATGTAAAAGTATTAGACTGGATCAGACCCAGGTTTCAGCCTGCCGAGGGTCAGCCTACAATCGAGAAGCATAGATGTGTTGTGGATGTGACTGCTGGTGCCCCTCAGGGCCCTCACATCTCAACTTTATTTCACATTCTTGGAGGACTTTCCATCTATGACTGTATTTAGACCTGACGAGTAACAGAGCTGACAATGCCAGCTAGAATTCCCAGAAGCATCAAGTTATCGCTTCTGAAGTATCTACCGAAAGCCAAGTAGCCATGGAAGAGGCAGGATAACATGTGGTCCAGAGAGAGGACAGTGTGTCAGCCCACCTTGTGTTGAGTCCTGGCTCTGCTATCTACTATCTCTTTGTCTCAGTTTCCTCATCTGGAAAATGGGGTCACAAGGTGGCCTAGATCACGAGTTTGGGACACAGAAGCTGGTGAATACGTCAGCTATTATTATGCAAAGTTTACTACCAATTTAAAATTTTCTTTTGCACATGTTGTACCAGACCCTTTCATGCACACCAATGCTTCTTAAAGTAAATCCATGGACCTTCTGCATCAGGTGCTTGGATTTGCTAAAATACAGATGCCTGGGCCTTAACCCCCGACTGAAAAAGAATCTTGGCGGGGACAGGGAGGGATAGGACCCTGGACACTGCATTTAACATTTGACTCAGGAGTTTGGAACCAGAATATCATTCACTTATAGCACATGCTCCACTTATTTTGCTCATTTCTAATTTAAATCATTGCCTCACAAACCACAATGCATAATGATAAGAAGACACAATGTAAATAAATCATGCTTTCCAAGGAATACGTGTAACACACACAAACCTGAAAATGGTACCATGGCTGGCAAACATTTAAGATGGTAGACTGAGTAAAAGAACATCAGTTCAACCCATTCCCTAGGTTTCTGAGGAGCTCTGCATTGGGCTGTCCACAGTTGGTGTTTACTGCCCAAAATGGCATTCTTCCTCAGATCGGCTGTGTGTTGCCCACAAGGTAGCAAAGTGAGTGTAAGAAATGTGAGGTAGGGGCCGCCCGGTGGCGCAGCGGTTTAGTTCGCGCTTGGCAGCCCGGGGTTCGCGAGTTCGGATCCTGGGCGCCCACCAATGCACCGATTGTCAGCCATGCCGTGGTGGCGTCCCATATAAAGTGGAGGAAGATGGGCACAGATGTTAGCCCAGGGCCAGTCTTCCTCAGCAAAAAGGGGAGGATTGGCGACGGATGTTAGCTCAGGGCTGGTCTTCCCCACAAAAGAAAAAAAAAGAAATGTGAGGTTGCCGTCGCCACCGGAAGGTGACAGAGTAACATGAGCTACAGACCCCAGATGCCTAGGCTCTGGCTCCTTTGGCACTTTTCATGTGTTTTGCAAATAGGGTTCATTCATTCCTTCACTCCATGAGTTTCTTGAGCACCTCCTGTACGCAAGGCACTAGTCTTTTGGATGGCGGATGCCCTCAATTTGTTCGTCCAACCCTTCTGCCACCACATTTGTAAATTCAACTTCAGATCTATACAAGAAGTTTGTGGGAGTAGGAAGGTGGTGAGTAAACAAGTAGAATATTTAGAAAGAAAGCATTGGCAGAATTGAAATAAACTGACATTCAGATCTGTTGTAATAATATGTACTCTCTGGTGGGTTCTCACCCTTCCTCCCTAATCACAGAAGAAAGAGAAGAGAGGTACCTGCTGCTGCATGGAGGGGTCCACACCTGCAACTTCAGAGGCGATGGTGGAATTCTGCTGACAGCATCCTTGGGCAGGAATGCAGAGGAAAGAACTCTAAGAGCAACATGCCATGAGGTCTGACCTTTCCACGTTTTGACTGTATTCTCCTGCTGGATTTCTCTTATTCAGGAAAACAGAACTCATAAGATTGTTATTAATCAGAAAAAATACGCTATTCAGCCCCAGATTCTGACTCTGACAGTGGCACCAAGGGATGTTTGGAGGGACACGAGATGTGACCCCAAAAGTGGGGAATAGACCCTGAGGGCCATAATTAAGTGCTTGTGAAGGGCAAGTTTAACTTGTTTTTAGAGAACAGTTTGCTCAGTCTGCAAGAAATAAACAATGTCAGGCTTTGGCTGCTGTTTGCTTGTGATTTTCCCGAGGTAAACTCTTTTGTCTGAGCTTAGAGTGCATTGTGTTTGTTCCTTCAAAAACATAAAATTGTGGTGGTTTCATTGAAAGGATGATTTAGATTCCATTTACCACAAACATTAAGTACTTTTCCTATTTACTGTTTTTAGCTGTATTTTGAGCTGTCACTGCAAATCACCAGTGTTGCCAAATAGAGTGACTATGCCTTGCAATAAAAAACAGGAAGCACAGCCCAGGTAACTTAAGGTTCTATGAATTTCAGAAAATGCATTGGAGAGGCCCCATTTCCCTCCTATCTCAATTTCTGAACTCTTCTGACAAATTTGTTCTGGAATTAATAGCAAAATTCCAGAAGGGCATGCTGCACTAACTCTGGTTGGAAATAAGAGGGTTAAATATTATGTAAGAAAAGCCAGTCTCAGTATTTAGTTACCAAATAATTCTGTAAGGTGGTATTTATAATCCAGACCACCCTTGTGCTCTGAATTAAGTTTTTCACCCCTTCCCAATTCATAGATCAGTCTTATCTGACATCAATTTCATGCTTTCCTCTGTAAAAATTGGCAGCCAGTGCTTCCCCGCATCACCTCATAGTGTGTCACAGAATCATTTCTCTACATATGGCAGCTTCAGCCATTCGTTCCCCTTGTTTTTCATTTTTCTTTAGGGGATTATTTCACCTTCATATGATTTCATTTTGCTCATTTCTTTATGAACAACTAAGGTATCTGGTGGGATTTTCATTCGTACATAGCAGACTCTCTGGTTTTGTGAGAAGAGTATAGGGGAAAAATAAGATTTTATAAGATAAGCCAATAAAATTATAGAATTGGGTTTCCACATTTAAAAGGTGTTGTTCTCTTCATATTAACATGAGATTTTCTAAAATTTATACTTGAAAAATAAAAGAAGTTGGCAATTTAATTAGCTTATTAAAGATATGCTTGAGACCCTTCACCAACAAACTCTGGTGGGGTCTTCACATACATAACTGGGAAGACATGACCTAGAGTCTGTCTCTATTATTACTGGCTGATTATTAGCTGATCACTGCCAGTGTGGAGAACATAATTGACTTCCTCATGCAAGTCACGTCTTCCCCAGTATTCACCAGTCAAAGCGTACCCAGTTGCTTGGAGCCCAACTCAAATCCCCCTTTTCCACGAAATTTTCCTCAGTTATCCCAAGCAACAAGCTTTCTCTCTCCTTTGCATTCAGCTATATTGGCACCTATTTGTAAAGTGTTCACATAATTGGGAGAGGCCTAGAGGAGACCAATATCGAAGAATTTGTGAGGAATCATGCCAGAAAGAAAGATGGCTACATAGAGGTCCCTACTCTCAGAAAAACTGCCTCAAAATACGCCATCATTTCCAGTCCTAGGAGTCCAGCCCTCACTATGGAGAACAGAGAACTCTGGTAAAGAACATGTTTACAAGGCGCAAATTTCTGAACCACAGATAACCATGGTTTAGCAACGGACCTACATAGCTTACTTAGTTTCTTTTCCTCTCCTCTATCCTGTTGAAGATAGCTCTTTTTCTGGTCTATTCAGAAATCTTACTGTCTCCCTTATCATGTCCTTCCCCCATTTCATCCCCAAGGAAGAAGACAAAGAAGGGGCTACCAGCACCTTCTCTTCTTCTCCTGATCCACAGAGAGCTCAGAGTTATTTTGTTGTGTCCTTGTGAAGCACTGACTGACGGAAGGGATCCAGTCCCCCATACCTTCATGCATTTCTCTGTTGGGGACTAGATACAACAGAGGCATGCCCCATGGACTGGGAAAGCAATGGGGGAAAAATGTGAAGGGACTGATAATAGAAACTGAGATTTCCTAGCTTGGGGTATGGAAGATCAAAGAGTAATTTAATAATAAATTTTATACATTAAAAAATACATTTAGATCATTATTAAAGCTAGACCAAAAAGAAATAAGCTGAACTGTGGGATAAGAAATTAAAATTAGATGAACTAGTTTTCATAGCTGAAATAGACATAAATTACCCAAGGAGGTAGAACATTCTTCATTGTTGATGTTCAATGGGGTAGGTTTTCATCTGCTGGAAACAGTTTCAAAAGAGCAGAGTAATGTACAACATAAAATTTTAAAATTAAAATCTATGATTCTCTGATGACAGACTAATCAGAACTTTAATTTCTAGTTCAACATATCATGATCACAACCTTAATTCTAAAACTGAGATTAGGAATAAAAGCATAATTACTTCCCACAAATGGAGTTAGTCTGTGTATCAAGGTTTTGGTTTTGATATAACTGGGAGTTTCAACTGATTCTATCTTTATCAAGTTGAACACAAGTACCTTCTATTATCTATTACCTAGTACCTCTATTTTTTATTCTTTATACAAGATATAAAGCAAAGGAGAATACTTTTGAATATATTGATGTGACATTCCTTTGGACATCAACCAAATACTCATCTTCATATAACAATGACATATATTGTAGCATGGTCTTAGTACGCACATTTTGTGAAATGCAAGGAGTAAATCATAGAAAAGAAATGACAATTGCTATAAGACTAGTGTATAAAAAGTTCCAGTTAATGGTTTTTGAATAAGCTGGGCCAACAATTGTAGTCAACATTTTAAAAATTTACATCATTATGAGTTAGCAAATAGTTTGTCTAAAAAGTCCTGGCATTTATTATTTTCATTTTCTTCTGGTTACATAAGTAATAAGGCTTATTGTTAAACTTGGAGAATAGAAGAAAGTATAACAAATGAAATAAAAAGCATTCATAGTCCTACCGCCCAGAGGTAACCACTGTTAACATTGTGGAGTCAGCTTCCTCCCAGTCCTTGAAATCATGTTTTATCAGCAGGGTTTTTTTTTTTCCTTTTTAAAATCCCTCCTCTTTTTTTCCCCCCATAAGATAAACATCCATATCATTACATTTCCTTCCAAAATGTTATTTTTAATGTCTGCAAGATGTCATCAAAGGAATGCACTACCAGATACTTAACTCTTCATTATTACATTGGGATTTTAGTCAATCCCAGTCAAGAGTTAGGAGGCAGAAGCCTCGCTACCTATGGGAGGCAGAAAAACATTTAATACAGGTAATTAGGATCTTTTAAAATTGTGGAAGGTGGACTCTAGGTTGGTCCCAGGAATGATCCCTAGAACACCACCACAGAACTGATGCAGCTGGGGACTCAGGAGACCCCTGCTGGCATTGCCGACTTCAAGAACACGAGGCCATAGTTGTGATCCAGGAAGCAGGACCATTGCCACCACTGCCACAGCCTCTCTTGATACTCCCCAGATGAGTGATGGACACTGGAATGCTTCTCCAGGAGAACCCAGTGTTTCTATCACCATGTTTGCCAACAGGAAACAAAAAACAAAAAACCCCCTGCATCAACAGGAAGATGTACCTGCTTCCCTTTCACTCTCTCTATATCATGCGAGTGCACCTAGTTGGGAGAATCTAATTTGCATATGGATCCTATATGTAAGGGATATTGGGCTGTGTTGGTTTTAGCTCTCCAGTCTCTGCAGAGCAGAGGGGCCACAAGAACGAGATTGGGAGGATACTGAGCCTTCACCCACCATGTCCACCACAACTGTTGTCAAGAAGGCTGTGAGAAATGTCTTTGACATGGGTCTTTGTTGCACTGCTTTTTACTTCTTTACAGTAGATTCCTGGAAGTGACATTTCTAAGCCAAAGAATAGAAACTTTTTAGACTCTTGATACTGCTTTTCAGAAGTCATGTCACCATATAAGCAAGATGAGAAAGTGCTCATCTCACCACACCCTTACCAGTGTGGACTATTAAATCTCTTTTTAAAATCTTCAAGATCAATGATGGAAATCTGATCATTGCAATCTGGTTATCCTTGTGTTAATAAGGAAAACCAAGAATCTCTCTAGGATATCCAAGGGACTTATTAGATTATATATAGCCCCTAAACATCCATTACGAACGAAGTCCTCAACAACATAGCTAACCATATTGTTTACCTTCAGACGAGGCACTTCACAGAGAGCCTGTGCAGGGCCTTGAAGTGAAAGGCCCCTGGTGTGGGATGGAAGCAGAGGTTCTGCAGGAATGGTAATTGCTGAGGTAAAAGGCAAGGGATGGGACATAGACATTTGAAGCTGTTTTCCCTACTAGAAACAAATGGCAGTGTCAAGGTGTCAACTAGGGCTTCTTATCCATTCACGTGTAATTTCCACCTCTAAATCACATCTGTTAGACAAACAATCTCAATAAAGACAGTCTCTTGCTAGGCAAATACAACTTCAGAGTCCCTCTGGTTGTCCCATTTCTATTCAGACTGTAGCCCGAAGCCCTTCCAATACACAAATCTGGTAGCTGCACTCTTGGAACCTTTATTACCACTTCTACTCCTTTCATGGTAAGAGCAGAAATGAAAAAGATTCCAATAGCTACAACTATATACGCACATAGAGCTAACACCACTGTCCTGAAAAATGACCATAATTATCATTTCTATGTAGGGTGGGTTCATTTCACTCCATGAAAGCCCCTCAGGTGAGCTTGCTCGTGCAGTCTCTCTCTCAACCTTTCACTTCTTTTCTATACTCTATTCTCTGCTTGCTAACCACTGGCTAATCCCCTCAATCAGATGTCCACCTCTGGATCAATCAGAGGCCACTCCTTCCCAAAGAAAGGTCTAGCACTGCTTCTGAGCTGACGGCTTGCGGGAGGCTGTTTAGGTAGAACAGTCATTCTCAAAGTGTGGTCGTGGACCAGCAGCAGCAGCATCCGGCAACTTGTTAGAAAAGCAAATTCTCAGACTCCACAACACGCCTATTGAGTCAGAAACTAGTCGTGGCCCAGCTGTCTGTGTTTTAACAAGCCATCCAGGTGATTCTTATGCACACTAAAGTTTGAGAACTACTGGGCTAGAAGATATTGGGGTGGGTGGCACTATGACGGGTGCACATAGTATAGTACCCTGGGGGAAAATAATTTGGCTTGGATTGTATGATCAGGGGAGTGGGCCCAGGCAAAGTCCTTTTATAAGAGAACAACATGCAGCAAATTATATGACCTTGTGTACTTCTGGTCAACACATTCATCTCACCAAAAAGGAAAAAAATGTCTTTGACATTCAAGAGCCAATGCTGGTAGCAACGCAAAAAGGGGAACAGAGTTTAGAATAAATGTTAAGGTGGAATCCCATTTTCGAAATTTGTACAAGGAGATGGTACTAGGATTTTTCAAGCGAAGGTAGCAGCTATCTTCAATTCTTCACTATCTGGTGTGGTAGAAAGAGCCCCAGACTGGGAGTCCGAGGACCTGGGTTCTAGTCTCAGCTCTTCTGTTCAGTTATTTTTATGATCTTGGACAAATCAGGACCTCAGTTTCTTTGTGTGTAAAATGGGTGATAACTACATCTTCCCTAGGATCACATTCAGTTCTAGAATTGCTCTATCATCCTATGAGCAATCCCATTGTCTTTGAAATGGACCTGAAACTACCCGATGGTTTCCTCTACCTTTGAAATTTTGTGGTTTTAAATAGGGGATGGAGCCCTCCAAGTGGACATCAGGGCATGGGTTGTAAAGAGTGCCTTTGATATGAGGCCATGACTATCAGAAAGGAGCCTTTTGAGGAAGCCGGACAAGGTGGTACCAGGAAAGGAAAGACTGGGGGAAATCTGAGTTGTTAGGAAAGTCTGGGTCGGGCCCAGAGAAGAGAGAAAAAGGAAATTGCAAACACAAGGATTCCCAGTCTAAGCTTTACAGCTAGAGCTCCAACCCACTAGGCAAAGCCTGCAGGCACCAACAGAAGATGGAGGGAGCAGGAGAGGAGCAACATAATTAAGTGAAAAAACACAAAAAAGTCAAGCATCGACTCTCTCAGTCCTAGCAAAGCAAATGGCTTTCTGCTAAGGCACTCTGAACAATTTACACATCCTCTGAGCCAATGTTTCTTCCTTTCATAAAACAGGAAGTCAAGGTCAAAAGGAGATAACATGAGTGAAATTTCTAGCACAGTTCTTGGCACAAAGTATCCCCTTTCTCTGCCTCCCTCCAACTCCACAAAAAAAGTGACTTGTCCAAGGCCACAAGGCAGACCCAGGACCCAAAGCCATGCCTAGAACTCCTTTCAAACAGCACCAGCCTACGCCCATTTTACATTCCTTCCTTTTATCCACTTGACTCAAAACATCAACCTTATCTGATCCCTGTTTTGGTTTAGAAACAAAATGCACACACATAAATTTAACCTTATTGGTGCCATATAAAGCAGTAATGTATGCACTGGCTTCTCCCAGCACCAACCTGGCTTCCTAAGGAAAAAATCATATGTCTATCTCATTTTCATCATTATCCATTGTAGGAAGAAGTAAATTTTATTAGTGTTTATTGTTTGTGTCAAGGTTTGAGATGATTTTTTTCAAAGGCTGAATTTTCTCAGAGAAGTTTTCCTGGATTAGCAATTCTAAAAAGTCGTTATGCATTTATTTTAATCTCTTGCCAGAGAGAATAATTTCTGTACAGATAAAAAGCATAAGTGAAAGGCAGCTATTGTGTATGCACAGTAGCATATTTTTAAACCCTGTCCTATTAAGAAAGAGAGGATAACAACAAAATGTGCCCTAAGAATCAAGGCCCACAGTTTACATGACTAGGAGTTATGCCGTTAAATCAATGCATGCTGGGTGGAAACTTTTCTCCTAAGGTGTGTACTATTTTATAGGTTCCTCGACTACAGAGCAAAATGCACAGGTACTGTGAGTCTTCTTAAGTCTATAATTCTTTAATAGCTTTTGCTTTTAATGTTTCCCTTTCCATTTGTTCAGTAAATGGTTCACTTTATATTGAAAGTCAAAGATAATTGAGCATGAAAGTGCTGACTTGGTATTCTTTCTTAAAAGGTTAATGACCAATAGGCAGCAAGTTGAAATTAAAGTAGGTGAGGTGGAGGAGGAAGTGCTGGGCTGTACTTTAAAAATATTTTCCATTTTGGGGGAGATTAATTGACTTATGACTGGTGATCTCTTAACCAAAATCAACGCATAATATTGGAAGCTAGACCCTGACAAGAGAGGTGTAATCTCTTTCTAGTTTCTATCTTAAGAAGGTCATGGGGAACTGGGAGAGGTTCAATAATGAGCAACAAAGATGATTAAAAGATAGAAAAAAGGAAGGGTCCAAAAGGCTTTATAATGAAGACGGAGATCCAGTGTTCCTATCTCTACTTAGGAAAGGAAATAGGAGGGCCCAGCACTAACATGACATTTCCTAAACTTGATTGGAAAAACTGGCTAAATTGAAAGAATGGAGAGGTATAAATTTGACACAAGAAAAGGAAAGAGTAGTCAAGGTAGCAAAGATGATGGAGGCGAGGTAAGAAAAAAGAGAGGCAGAGATTCCTACTGGAAGAAGAGGGGCTGTCAAGGTTTTCAAATGGGAGAGAACACGTTCATCTTTAAACTGCACACACTTCCCCACCTGCCCAATGGAATTTGCAGAATCATTGCAAACATTTCCACAGATGCCTGCAAATGCAGCAGATTTGGAAAGTAGTGTCTTGGCCAAACTAAACACCTAAAGGGGTTTCTCTTCTCAGGGATCTAGAGAAAATTCTTTTCAGAGGAATGTCTAGTTATTACCAGTCCAGAGTTGCAGAGTCTGAGAGCTTAAGAAGCTCCAGGAAACAGGCTGAGTGCCCACGCAAAGGCAGCTGTGATGACAGTCAGCCTTCAGTGGCTGGGGTTACCCACCAGGCCAGATAAATCCTTAAAGAGACACACACATGTTCGTTGTGGGAGGAAGGGGAAGAAACCACTCAAGGCTGAAATGGGGAGTTTGAGCTTTGCGTTTAATTAAGATATTTATCTGTAAAGCCCTGAGAATTGAAATGAGATTGCTTTACTCTCCTTAAAAAGTACTCTTTACTCTTTACTAAGAGCTTATTTAAAGAAAAAAGAAATATGAACTAGGTAATTCAAGAGAAGAATTCTGCCTGTTAACACTCTTCAAACGCAGACCAGTGCTACTGTTCACCCATGCCCAGCTAAATCTAAGAATTCCATCTAAGTGTTCAGTGTGGTACATATTTTGCAACTCAAGGTGGTTCTGGGAATGAAGGAATTTACCAAGCAGGGCTTGGAACTGAAACATACAAAAGGAAGTTATGAGCCCTGGGGCCATCTTTAGTTCTATTCTTGTCTTTGGTTCTGTCCATTATACCTATCCTTGTATTAAAGGGTCTATCCCTTAATTTCTCCACTGGAAAAAAAATAAGGTGTAATTCCCTCCCCTGACGAACTTACAGAGATGCTGCGAGATTTAACGAACCATTACCCATGAAAGCCTTTGAGCTCTTGATAAAAAGGCACTAGACAAATTCAATATTACTGTTATTATTTTCATTATTCACACCTTTCCTTTGTCCGAGGTCTATGTATAACACATTATTATTGTCACTTTAGGTTAATAGAAGCTTTGTCCTTTTTTCCCTCATTCTTAGCACCCAATGCAGTAATAACAAAATGCTTGTGTATTTCCAACATTTTTTTTCCTACCAATTGCCATTAGGCTATTTAAGGACTATATTTGATTCACTAGATCACATATAACAGTATTAATGTAACATAGAACCAGAAAATACATTAATCCACTAATGAAAATAAAATTATAGTACTTATTTTCTCCCATCCCTGATCCATAAGGTAATTTTTAAGAATAATATGCTGATTATAGATACCTGAAAATATGGATTATTTTTTTCTTTTTTGAGCACAGTTTCTCAAAGCACCTTTCTTTTAGAATTTGGTTCTGATCATCTAGATTTTTTTATTCTATGTGAGACAATGTGTTCATCACTAAGCCCTCAATTTTTTAAGATCAAAACTTTAGTAACAAGAATAAATGTTTTATTAAGCATGAAAAGTACCCAAGCACTTTTGTTGGAAGGAATTAAACCAAGTTTCCAGGGAGGATTGAATGTACATCAATATCGTACATCAAATATCACTTTTGCAACCACCAGAAGGCTGGTTTCTCAGAGCTGGTCTATGAACCACATTCACCAGAATCTCCAGGGAGCTTGTTAAGAGGCGGATACCTAGGCCCTAACTCAAATGAGTGAGTACAAATTCAAAACTGTGTTGGGGCTTGGGTTGCCAGATTTAACAAATAAAAATATAAATACAAAAACAGAAATATAAAAATAAAAAATGCCCTAGTGGGGGCCCAAGAGTCTAGAGTTTCATAAGCACTCCAGATGTGTCTTAAGCACACCAAAGTTTGAAAGCTATTGGCCCAGGAAATGCAGATTAGAAATTGCAATGAACTATCACTACACACACACCAGAATGGCTAAAATTAAAAAGGACTGACAACACTAAATGTTGCTAAGGATATATAGCAACTGGGATTCTCATATGCTCGTTGTGAGAGTATAAAATAGTACAAGCACTTTGTAAAAAGATCTGACAATTTCTTATAAAACTAAACATATACCTACCCTATCACTCAGCAATTCCACTCCTAAGTATTTACCCAAGAGAAATGAGAACGTTATGTTCACACAAAGACCTGTACAAGAATGTTTATAGCAAGTTTGTTCATAATAGCCAAAACTGAAGACAGCCCAGGTATTTGTGAATAGCAGAATGGACTGACAAACTGTCATTTATTTATTCAATGGCAATATGACTTGGCAATAAAGGCAATGAAGTATTGATATATGCAACAACAGGGATGAATCTCAAAAACAAGTTAAGAGAAAAAAGCCTTATGCAAGAGTATAAACTGTATGAGTTCATTTATTTGAAATTCTAGAACAAGCCGAATTGTTCTATGGTGAAAAAAAATTAAAACAATGGTTTCCTGTGGTGGAGAGGAAGTGGGGGTTAACTGGGGAGAATTTTGCATTAGAGTCATGCATTTCATTCTTTGTAAATTTTACCTGAAAAGAAAAAATGTAAACCAACATTCAATTTTGGTTTACGATGTGTATACTGAAGAATTTAAGGAGAAGTATACCGATGTCTGAAACTTACTTTGAAATGCATCCAAAAAACCAAAATGGATAGAAGGTTGAATATGCGCATGCATGTGCATGCACACCCGTGATAAAACAAACGTAGTAAAATATTAGACCCGATGGTGGGTATATGAGTGTTTATGACAAAATTCTTTTACTTTCTTTATTTTTGAAAGTTTTCAAAATTAAATATTGGAGGAAAAAAAAAATCCCTGACCTAGAGGAACCACAGTTTTCTGACTGGGGACACCAATTCTGAAGAGGTTTCTTCTATCGCTATCTTTAGGCCCCTCTCACCAAGACTGCTCAGGAGAGAGGAGTCATTCTGATCCCCCTCAGCACCTCCAGGTGCCTACAGATCAGGGGAAGCTCAGACTCACCCTCGATGGGAAGAACTCGTCCTGGTTGTCCCAGTCCTCTCTTCACCCTCTTCTGAGTACTAAGTTTGTTTGAATCTCCTTTCCCTTGCTGCCTTGAACTTTCTGCACTTCCTTTTGTTTTCTACTAAGGAGCTCTTTTTTTCACTTGTCTACGTTATGACATAGAAAGGTGTTCTTCAAACGCTGGAAACTCCACCTTTACGATGGCGATCAGCTGTGCTTAACACACACAGGAATGGTGTTTGCTTCAGGAGAGACAACAAATAGCTCACCCTGAAGCTTTTGGCTGCCATGGCCCTTTAACTCTGTTCTCAAGTAGAATCTCAGTCTTGGAGGTGGCTCCATCGCTCTTTCAGATCATCATTCAGGGAATTGCTTTGGTGAACTGTCCTTTGTACTGGCCACACTCTGGTGAATGCAAGGGGATGAGAGTGGTTTTTAAGTTCTGTTTGTCATTTGTCTTACCTGGTTTCTCTCTTTCAGATCAGGCATAATTAGCTGGCAATTGCCAGCAAGATACTAGCAATTATCAGACAGTCTGCTATCTTCTATGTAATAGCCACACTATGGTCATCCATTAAGCAAAGAGGCTTCTAGAATCTTAAAAGAATCACTTCTTCCTGAATTGAGACTCAGCTAGGTCTGTTTGTTTACTTGAGGTTCTGATCTATCATTGTGAGCTGAAAGATTATTTTGGTGGGAGCTAGAAAAAGTGTAACGGTACCACCAGAACTGCTGAAGGTCAAGTTAATGCTTTTATATCTTTGGAGGGTGCAGCCCTGGTTTAAGAGACGTCAGCACAGAGAGGAGGGTGGTCTTATTTGAAAGCTTTCTCATTTTCTGCTTATATTTGCAACATTTACGCTTTAGCTTTCCACCTAATTACAAAATATTACATGCTCAATGCAGAACATTTGGAAAACACAGTAAAGCACAAAGCAAAAATAACAAAATTTACCTATCATACTGCCACTCAAGGTAAGCATTATTGTCCTTTTGATCTATGTCATTTTTTGTTTGTTTTGTTTCAGTTATTGCTATCTAATACCCACTTGTACACATAAGAATTATTAACTATTTGCTTTTATTATTTCCTGTTCCAGGAAGTATTCAAGGAAACTTAAGTCCCCAAACTAACTACATACATGATTTTTTATTGACTATTATTTTCATTGATTATAAAAGTAATAAGAAATTCTGTGAAATATTCAAATAATTGAAAAATATACTTAGAAAAAGTATATCTCCTATAGTCTCACTCTACAGTGATGTCATCATTATTAGAATGACATATATCTTTTCAACTATCTCTTTCTGCTTATGAAATTATACATAATTTTTATAAAAAATGAGATTAGGCTATATACATTGTCCTATAGTTAGCTTTTTAGTGGACATTTAGATTATTTTAAATTCCTGGCTATTACAAATAATGCTGCAATGGCTATCTTTCAACAGAATTAAATTGCATGTATATCAGCCTGAGTAGGATATCTGCTATAACAATCAGCCTCAACATCTCATCTTCTTATGACAAAATAATTTATTGCTTGTTCACATCACAGTCTAATACAGGTTAGTGAGCAATGGTGGTGATGGGCTCTGCTCCACACAGTCATTCATGGACTCAGGCTCCTTCATCCTTGACTCCACTCTGTTTTTGGTCCTTGCCTTCCTCTGCATTCAACCCATGGTTGGGAAAATCAAGAGAGAAAAGAGAAGGCTCACACATCCAGTCACAATCACCGCAACGTGGAGGTGACCTATATCACTTCCATTCATATTCCACTAGGATAGCCAGCCACGTGTCTCTATCTACATGCAAGTCCAGATCATACCAGGAAGGAAAGAAGAGCACAGGTATTGAACAGCACTCACAGCTCTCGTGACATGTTTACTAAACTTTCCCCATAGGATACATTCATAAACATGAAATTGCTGAGTCAAAGGTTATGAACCCTTTAATTGTGATAATGTCAAACTATTCTCCATGAAAACCAAATCAATTTATATCCTATCAACAACGTATTAAGAGTATCTCTTACCCCACATTTTGTCAATACAAGGCATTTTCATTGTTTTAAGCATTTGTCAATTTGAAAGGTGAAAAGTACTCATTTGGAGTTTTTATTTTGCGTTTCTTTATTTATCAGGGAGGGTGTATATCTTTTCATGTCTTAAGTCATTTTCATTTCTTTTGCTAAATGCCTGTTCCTGTTCTTTGGCATTTTTCTTTTGGATTGTTTACCTTATCTGTTGATTTATAACAGCTATTTATGAATTATATTAACTTTTATCATATATCTTTCAAATATTTCCACAGCAGTTATTGCTTTATGCGATCATTTACTATGCTGAATTTTAATAGTATAGATGTCGTTTAATGTGTGGGTTTTTCCATTTATGGTTTCTGACTTTACTGTCATGTTTAGAAAGACCTTCCCAAGAGAAAGATTATAAAAATACTCACTAATATTTTCTTGTAGTACTTTTATGACTTTATTTTCTACACTTGAACCTTAGTCAACAGTCAATGTACAAAACTTGGAAAACAATAGAAAGGACAATGGAAAAAAGAAAAATCACTGGCAACCACCACTGAAAGATAATCACTGTAAACATTTGGTATATGTCTCTTGGCCTATTTTATACCACTGTGCAAGACCACCCAGGTGAAAAGACATTATCCATACACCATTTTATGTTCCAGAAAAGTCTTAAGGCAACTAAACTAAGTGTATGCTATGAATAGGCCTTTTAAAAATTTTAAGAGCTTTGCTTGGCTTTTTTAAAACCTTAAAAATATTTATCACATTGTAGAAATATACAGAAAAATAATTCAGCTGACAATGTGTATGAAAGTAAAGTTGTAAGTAGAAAGTTTTGTCAGTGATGTTGTAAGAAGTGGGAGAAAGCAAATTCAAAACAAGAACCGTGCATCTGACTTTGTTATTGAACAGCTTGTCCTCACTAGGACAAAAATTTTTCTGCTCTGATTCCTTTTTACAAACCTTTTATTGTTAAGTACTATTTCATATCTATTTAAAAATGAGGCAATGTATACAAATACATAGGTAGTTACTAAGGCAAAGTTGGAATTTGTTAGATTACACCTAAAAGTAGTTACATGTTCTTTATACATTTGTAATAATGATATGCCTCGTGTAAGCATCCTTGCAAATTTTTATAAATTTCTCCAGGTAATTTATTTAATGGAATACTGCCATAGGATATATTTCCTTTTCCCAACATTCCCAGAAATCCCTCAAATGCAGAAGCACTCTTAACAAAGTTATTTTAACTGATGTAATAAACAGAATTTAGTATGTTAGCGAATGACATTGACGAGGTAGATGACATGCAGCCAAACCGCAGTCTGCAGAACCCACTCCCCTGCCCTCCCAGGGCCATCATTGTCCTGAGTGGAGTCCTAAGGTGACCCTGGGAGGGTGCTTGTCTCTGAGAGCAGCCTTTTGTCTCCCTGGGCCCCAACTGCATTCCTGGAAAATGAGAAGTCACCAGGAATTCCTTCTCACCCTCCCTAGCCTCAGTTGAAACTTCGTCTCCTTTCTGTGGACGCTAGTTTCACAGCGACTTAACTTGGAGATCTCTTTCTTTTCCGGCTTGTGAGAAGCCGCACACAGGTTAGACAACTGTTGTCCCTGTCTAACCTATCCTCTTCACACACAGCTGAGGAAAGAGAGAAATCACAAACTCCCTTCTTCTACCTATGACTTTCCTGCCGCAGCTAGAATCACCTTCCTTAACAACGGTGCCCTCCGTCCTGTCTATTACTTTATTAAATCTTCTGTCAAATCACTTTATTCAAAACATTATGTAAACATTTTTACAGAAATTAGCTATAACTGAAAAAAAAACTTTTTAAGCTGACAGACGTTTTTGTTAGTTGCTCTAGGAGAGCATCAGAATTCCTCTTGAAAACTGCTCTTTTGTTTGGAAAAGCATCCAGTGAGCTTTTTTAACTGAGTGAGAGTAAACCCCAGGAGAGGGTAGCCTAAGAGAGCTAGAATTTCTCTGCATCATAAAGTTGCAGGAATTTTGGAGTGGGTTCCTTCCAACACTGCAGGGCTGAGGAGGGCCAGACCATGAAACAGGGACTGAAAACAAAGAGTTTAGAGAGCAGAGAGCAGGTCCCAGAAATGAACAGTGAGACGGCTGCCAATAAGGACTCCTCGAGGTAGAGACGGTGATGGTGACAGACAGAACTTTAGCAGGGGTGCTGCCCAGTATTCAGTTTTAAGTGGTTTCCTGTTTTGTGCTATAATTTCTCTATATTATGCATGTAAAACAACAAAATGTAATAAAACACTGCTACCCACAACAGCGTTGTCGCAGAGTGATAGGTCCATACTTTGAAGCAAAGCAGACTGGGATGGCCTGGGGCAGCCTACAGGAGCAATGGGCAGCCGGAGAGAAGAAATTGGGAAAAGTCAGAAGCAAGAGTTTTGAGCAAGAAAAAATGGGAAGAACTAAGTGTCAACTCCAGAATCTGCAGAGGAACTGGAGAACACATTGGACTTCCCACAATATATAGCATGGTTCTTCAAGAAAAGGACGACCTCAGAAGGATAGCAGAGTTAAGGACTTTGGGTTATATGGATAATCTTTCTATGGAACATTATATTTTCTCACTGCTCAAAAAACAATAGGCTTGAGTATTTAATGGCAATGACCTACACCAGAGAAATGGGCACAGAAAGTGAGGAAGGGCTATGTCTCTGCAGTTTGTCCCATTAAACTATGGCAGTGAAGGCAGGAAGCCTCACTTATAATCACATATAATAATGATGAGAAAAAGTTTGACAGAAAGTAATTGTGCAACATCCAGAATTTATGTCACACCCAAAGACTTTATTAAATTGGTTCATTTTAATATTGTCATTTGTTACCTTATTTCTTTGCAGGATATTTGTAGGCATAGCACCCCACACCCCATTTCTGCATTTGTCTAGAACAGCCTTAAGGCAATACCTGGCCCAGTTCCAGAAATTTTTCTGGCAAAACCTATAATGTACATTCACTTTCAAGCATGAAGGAATGGTTTATTTAGCAGAAACATCAAGGCCAGGGCTCCAATACAAACTCCCTCTTCAGGCTTCTCAGTACCTAAGATGTCTCAAATTGTTGAGCACCAAAGTATAAAATACTGGGGGCAGGATGAATTGGTGATGGCCCAACAAAAAAAGGGGGATTATTTTTTTCTCCAGAGCAAAACAAGATCCATAACTGAAAGAGGAATGGGAAGAGTAGAAAAAACTGATCTGGGACCTGAAGTGTATTCTTTCATCCTACTTCTACTCTGCTTGTGAGAGAAGATTGTTCTGGCAAAGTCAGCTAGAGGTACCAGGTCAAAGGCTGAGCAGAACAGGTGTCAGGCTTAAGACTTTGCACTGAGAGGGAAGCCTCCACCATATTGGCAAGCATCCCTCCTAAACCACTGGGTTTCTTCAGACAGTGACATTTCAGCTTGTGTTGTGGCCTCCTTAGCTCATGGTCAATGCATCTTTGATGTTTCACCCAAAAAGTATAATTATATTGCTTCAGTATACCATTTTGATCCATTGAGACCTTAATATTGTTCTATGGAAAAAAAGGACATTATGTATATATGTATGTATTTATGTCATTTTCCTAATTGAAAGGTCTCCTCTTACTTCCTTGATACTACCAAACTATCTGCTACCTAGATTTTTCTTACATCATTGGTCCTTTTCTTTCTAGATGAATTCAACATAATTATGAGAGTAAAGCTCCAAAACTGGTAAAGTCTGAAATTAGGAAACCCCTCCAAAGTTATCATCCCAGTTGCCAAACTTGAAACTTGTTTAATTCTGTAACAAAACCACAATAATGATGCTTGATCTCAGAAAGTATCTTTCAGAGGATATAATCAAGACAAATTACAAATATAAATTTACTACTAGACTTCCTTAGTTTTCAATGAGGCTTCTCCAGTGATCTCAAAGACATGTTAAATATAGTTGTAGGACAAAGATCATAGAATCAATTGGTAGATAAGTCATAACTCTAAGGAGTGGGTTCTTCCTCCCACTTTCTTTCTGGTCTATCCAGCAAATAATTTAATAATTCAAAAAGAACATGTTTGTGACAGCACTTTGCTAGGTATGGCCTATGTGATTTTGAGTTTGAAATGATTTAACAGGAATCTTGACTTGAGATTCTACAGCTGGAGCAGGGATTATTTACGAGATCTCATAGAAAGTGCCATGGTGCCTGTGTTTCTGCCTAAGGTGGGAATGTGATTTCAGGTAGGATTGAAATCAAGAGATGACTCTTGAACTTCTACTTCCAGCCATGGCAGGGTGACTGATACTGAAATAGTATCAGTCAAAACAGTTATAAAACTGGACAAAATCTGTGAGGCAGCTGAATTCAGGCATGGGCCAACAAGCAAAGTAAGACTGATTCTTGAGGGAAGGGAAATGCATGAGGTGAGCTGCAGGATTGTTCCAACTCTCTGCCTGGAGACAATTTCTTGACCATGGTACAGCAATCTGGAGTCTGAGCAGAGCATGGTAGTCTTAAGCTGAGGAGGCAGACATCAGAGTTCATAGAAGCTGAAGCAGTTAGAACCCGAAGAGGAGGAAGCAGTGCAGAGAAGGGACCCCAGAAACCTATGTAGGTAGGGATCTCCTGAAAATCTATGGCTGAGAGCTGGATTGTACATGTGCAGGTGGGGCAACCTGAGCCTTTAGATATCAGCTGCTATGGGGTTGAAAGTGGAACCAAAATACCAGAGATTGAACAGTGCTTAGGATAGAGCAGTGGCAGGGAATGTCAGAGTCCTGGTCCTACCATAATGAGATTTATTAACACCTCATTAAAACTCCTGACATCTAGGGGCCATCCCCGTGGCCTAGTGGTTAAGTTCAGCGCACTCAGCTTCAGTGGCCTGGGTTCAGTTCCTGGGCGTGGATCTATACCACTCACTGGCAGCCATGCGGTGGTGGAGACCCACAAACAAAAGAGAGGAAGATGGGCACAGATGTTAGCTCAGGGTGAATCTTCCTCAAGCAAAAAGAGGAAAATTGGCAACAGATGTTAGCTCAGGGTGAATCTTCCTCAGCAAAAACAAACAAATAAAAAAACTCCTGACATCCAGCTGAGACACCACAAAGTCTACATCTTAGGAATAAGGGACACACCCCCGAGAAAGACCTACTCTAGACCCATACTAACAAAGCCTAAAACCAAACCCCCAAAAAGCTCATAGGGAAGACACAGTTTGGAGAATGAGTACTGCCAAGTTAGAGGAGCTTGGGAAACACCTCAGGCTTTCCACAGATCTACACTAACAATGCAAAACACCAAGATCACACAAGTTAAAGTGATGAGCCAGTAGATGAACTACCTGCTTAAACAAGAATCAACCCTCTTCAGAGGAAGGTTACAGAATCTAGAATTTCTATAAGGTATTATCTGCAATGTCCAATATTTAATCAAAAAATCACTAGACATATAAATAATTAAAAGAAAATTATGTCAGAAGAATCAAAGAAAAATTTGATCTTAACTGAATGATCAAATAGGAAATCTCAGCAGAGAAATGGAGATTATAAATACAATCCAATGAAAATTCTAGAACTGAAAAGTACAATAACAGAAATAAAAAATTGATGGGCTTAACAGCATGTCAGAGTTAGCAGAACAAAGAGTCAGTGAACCTAGATACAAATCAATAGATTTTATCTAATCCAAAGAATAGAGAGAGAAAAGATTGAAGAAAAATAAACATTAAAAAAAAATGAGATGCCACTACACATCATTAGAATGGCCAAAATCCAGAACACAGACAACACCAAAATGCTGGCAAGGACGTGGAACAATAGGAACTCCCTCATTCATTGCTGACAGGAATGCAAAGTGGTACAGCCACCTTGAAAGACAGTTTGGTATTTCTTACAAAATGAAACCTATTCTTACCATAAGATCTAGCAATTGCACACCTTGGTATTTACCCAAAGCTGTTGAAAACTTATGTTCACATAAAAACCTGCACATGGATGGTTATAGCAGCTTTATTCATAACTATCAAAACTTGGAAGCAACCAAGATGTCCTTCAGTAGGTGAATGGATAAATAAACTGTGATACATCCAGACAATGGAATATCACTCAATGTTAAAAAGAAATCGGCTATCAAGCCATGAAAAGACACGGAAGAACCTTAAATGCATATAACTAAGTGAAAGAAGCCAATCTGAAAAGGCTGCATACTGTATGATTCCAACTATATGACATTCTGGAAAAGGCAAAAGTATGAAGACAGTAAAAAGATCAGTGGTTTCCAGGGATTAGGAAGGAAGGAGGGATAAATAGGCAGAGCACAGAGTATTTTTAGGTCAGTGAAACTACTCTCTATGATACCATAATGGTGATTACATGTCATTATAAATTTATTCAAACCCATAGAACGTATAGCACCAAGAATGAACCATAATGTAAACTTTGGACTTTGAGTGATTATTGTGTCAATATACCTTCATCAGTTGTAACAAACGTACCATTCTGGTGGGGTTGTTGATAATGGAGGAGGCTGTGCATGTATGGGGGCAGAGAGCATATGGGAAATCTTTGTACCTTCTGCTCAATTTTGCTGTGAACCTAAAGTTGCTCTAAAAAATAAAGTCTATTAACAAATAAAAAGAGCCTCAGAGATTGTGAGACAATATCAAGCAGCCGAGCAAGAGAGTAATTGAGTCCCATAAGAAGAGGATAGTATAGGGACAAAACAATTTGAAGAAATAATGGCCCCAAACTCCCCATATTTGAAGAAAAATACTGACTGACAGATACAAGAATGTCAATGAATCCACACACGATAAACATCAAGAAAACCAGACCAAGGCACATCATAGCCAAACTGCTGAAAACCAAAGATAAAGAGAAAATCTTGAAAGCAGTCAGAGAAAAAAGGCACTTTTTATATAGGGGAACAAAAATAAGAATTATCATTGACTTCTCATCAGAAACAATGGAGGTCAGAAGACAATGAAATGACTTCTTTCAAGTGCCAAAAGAAAAAAAAACTGTCAACCTGGAATTCCATATCCAGCAAAAATAGTCTTCACAAACAAGAATTAAATAAAGGCACTTGCTGAAGAACAAAAGCTGAGAGGATTTGTTCACAGCCTACCTGCACTACCTGAAGGATGTCTTTCAGGTCGAAGAGAAACTTGGATCTACAAGAGAAAAGAAGACCGACAGAAATAGTAAATAAGAGAATACAGGCAGCTGAAATACGAAGAGTTGAACAAATTTCCTCAGGACCACGTTACAGACAGAGATCATCATGGAATTGAAGTCCCCACAAGACTTTTAAATTCAAGTTACCTCTACCTAAGAGTTAACTATCTTAACGTCTGGCCCTTGTAATCAAGATGGTGCTTAAGCTGGAAAGTTTTTAAAATTAAAGCATTCTTTCCTCATGTTGTCTGGGAATTTACCATTTAATTTAATTTAACTTAACACTGAGGATGAAGAGTTCAGAGTCGAGTTTCACAGTTTCTATGTGCTTTCCCTTGGCCAATAGAACAGGGCTGTAGTTCATAGTTAAACTGTTAATTGTTTCCACAAATACTTAGTGAAAGAGTTTGGCTCACCTAATGTGTGTAGAGTCTTAACACTACCCATCTCAGTACATTTTTGAAAATTCTTCTATAAGCTTGAAATAGTCATGAGAGATTTTAACTTATAACAAGAAATGTAGGAACTAGACCAGAAGCAGATTTTCCTCTAACATGTTCTGGTGTTGTCATCTTTAAATACCTCATTTTGTTTTAAATAGAAAGCACAAAATTAATCAAAGTTCATCTGTAAAATCTAATAAAAGGGCCTATTGTAAGAGTTTACTATTTCATTTTTAAAAGTACCCACTATATGTTTTGTTTCCTTTTTTCATCCTGATAATTCCAGAACAATTTTTTCTGTTCTGGCAAAAAGATAGGTAGAAGCCTAAGAAATATTTATTAAGGATATAGCCCCACTTAAACAAAAAAATGCAAAGCAAATCTTAAGCTTTTTTATACTAATGAGAGCCAGTTATTTTATGATGAGCATGGAGGTGTTTTGCTGCGAAGACAAATCAAAATCAAATGTCATCAATTCAGATAGCTATTTGAGATAGGAGAAGGTACGAATTGGCAGGAATCCTGTTACTGGGTTAATGCAGTGTTGGAGTGTGGGGAGGAGACTGTATTAGACCAATCGGATACTGAGACATGAAAAACCAAGCACTGGAAAGGCACGGGGTATAGATGTCATAAGAAAATCAAAATGCATATTTTATGAGCCACTATAAATGCAGTACTTAAAATGTAGTACTTAAATTGTAGGTGGAAGGCTATGGGGAGATCATTTGAAAACAAGGAGCATTAAGCAAATGTTCAGAATTGTGGGGGAGAGTGAGAAACCTCTTCAGATATTACCATAATTTTCTATAAATTTCTAGTGGCTCTGGTAGTTACAGAGTTATTTACATATTTTTATGCTCTGGAAATTAAATGATACCATTTTTTATTTTCCTGTTAATTTGAGAAAAGAACTAATCAAACATCATTAGAAATTTTTTGAACTAGACACTGATACAAATTTTCAAATTCTAATTACTAAAGATCAAAATCAAAATCCTCCACATTTTTAGTTGGCAGAGTAGATAAGCACAATAAATAGCTTATACATTTTCATGGGTTTGTACATTAACTAAAAAAAAGTCTAACCACCTATAGTTTTAAATATATTTACATGTCCAATCCAACCCTGGGAACTCACTAAAACACAAATTTAGATTGCAATCCAGTTACAATGCAAGCCAGGCACAAAAGCCTTCTAATGATCTTTGATTAGTTCTTTATTAAATTCATCAAGGGAGCAAAGAAAATTTAATAATCTTCACCAGTTGTCATCTTTCTGATTAGAGTTTTGATTAGAACTTTCAGCTTTTATTTTTCTCCTTGCTAGCCTTTGCCAGAGCTTTGCTACTGCTTCTGGTTGGAGAGGAAGAACGAGGCAGATGGAACACGTTAAATACCCCACATTTGTTAACACCCCCTGGGAACGCATGCAGGGTTTATTGAGGGGAAAGTCAAGAGTTCCCTGTGTATCCCCTCCCACCACCTAGTCAGCCTCTTCACGTGACAAAACATTTCTTGAACAGTGAACTTTTTGCGTGCACCAGCTTCTTGTCCAGAAAAGCATTTTGCTTGCCTTTGACAGTTATTTCCCCCCAGGGGCTGAAACTGATTTTTGCATCCTGTTAAATTTACAAATAAAAATCCTATTGGGGGTTGGTTAGTAAGACTACACGTTTCATGTATGAAAGCAATGGGATTATAGGAGCTGCCATCCATAGGTATTTGAGAAATGCCCACTAGATTTTTCAGAATAAAGGACTCTGAAAGGTCACTCAGTCTTGGATAAAACGAGTGAGATGAACAATAATGATGTTTACATTTTTCTTCCTCATACAGCATGTGGGAGAATAATGACATTCAGATTTCTATATAGCACATTTCTTTCTAGTATTCACAAATATCGCCTCAATTATTTTTCTATCATTGCTGAAAAGTAGGAAATGTGTAGCTATCATCTCCATTTCCTATTATATATTATAATCATACTATTTTAGTACCTGCTACCTGAAAAGAAGGGCAGCTAGGTAGTGTGTTTACAATCATACTCCATCACCATTAGACCTCAGCACCAGAGAGAGATAATAGGCAAGAAAGTAAAGAGAAATAATAAAGATGCAAACAGGAAATTCTTAACCTACAAAAAGGTTGTGTTCCAAAAGTTCATTTATTAGGCTCTTGTGTGGAACTCAAAAATCTATATTTCCATAGAAAGAATATTATAATTGATACTTAGGTTCCTAGGCTAGCCCATCACAGCCTGTTTACTTATGGAGTCAAAATTACAGTAGCAGAAAACTATTCAGTTGGAAATATATGGTATTTTAACTACATAGAAGGCTAAATAAACTTTTATAGAATAACCTAGTGGCAAATGTCTCTTCATAGACCCAAGTCAGTACTTCAGACACTGGTAACACTCAGTGATGCTGTGGCACCCACCCAAGATCTGGGAAGCTCATCACCACAAACTCACAAACTCACAACCCCAGGACCCTAGAAGGAACTGACTGACAACCCATCAAACAGGCAATTTTCCCCTTTATTTCCCACAGCCAACGGACACTGGGAAAAGGAAACTTGGTGTCAAAAATTCTTTAATCCAGGATCCCAGCAGAAGGTCTCCTCCTCACCTCAAACACAGTACATACAGGTTTCTGATTCTAATGGGCTCTTTCCAGTTGATTTAACTCAACATCATTATCAAAATGTATCAGGTGCATACAGAGCTGAACAGAATACTGAAAATATTAACTTTGAGACCCAACAACTTATAATTTAAATGCAAAAATGTGAAAAAATATAGTGCATATTATATTAGGATTAGGGTGTATTTAAAGGGTGTCAAAACTAATGTCTAGTTTCATCAAGTCCAATGAGCAAATGAAAATCTAACTAAAAGCAATTGGTTGAATCAATTGTTAGACTAATTGGAGTTCTTGTTCTAAATACTGAACCGAGGCTAATGTTTCCTTGTTGCTACTGAGAAATTGGCTTGAACTCAAACTGTCAGTCATTCAATATGTATTAAGCACCTTCTATTTGCAAACAAAAAATACACATTTCCAAAACGAAATAAGCATAAATACTACCGTCCCCCGCATCAGAAAATCTCTAGCCTTTTGAAGACGCAAACGTAAAGCTGAACATCTCAAAAGACACCCCCATTCCGCAGCGTACACATCATCATTTCCAGGCACAGTTCAACATTCTAGACCTTACGGTCCTAGATTTTTTGCGTGTCTCGTGACAGCAGTGAATGCATAATACCATAAATATTTGCTATAAATCTAGTTCATCCACTTGCCTCTGAGCTCTTAAGGGGCAACGACTGTGTTTTATTTATTGTTGCATCTTCAGTGCCTTGCACAGGGCCTGGACCATAGTAGCGGGTCAAGAAGTGGAGAAGAAGTGGCGATGCTCTTCGTAATTCTTTATGTCTCCTTGCGTGGGCACAGAGCTCCGCCAGCTGTAATGCTCCTGGCTGCTCTCCTCTCCCATGTGGCTCTTCTACTTTATTTTGTACAGAAACTGGGAGAGCAGAGAGGTGCCGTTTATTGCTCCCCCAAACCCAACCAGATCTATAGGTGGAAAGAAGGAGAGAACAGATAAACAGATTAACCTGCCCCACATTCCTACTTCACTTTAAAAAGTCATTGAATATATAATCACCAACTAGAGAAAGAGAGCAAACACATCTAAACTTCAAAAAGCTATTCTGATCAAAGCAGGTGCCAGAAATAGACAAAAGAGCTTGGGAGATTCTGATTGTATCTGAATCCATTTACTCCTCTCTCTCACAAAGGAATTTGTGTACTTACGCACACACGCACACACACACGCACACACACACACACAACAATACTCATTAGAGCTCTAAGACACCATTAATAATGGTGATACATATTCATAAATGTTTTTTAAAGTGTATCACTTATGCAATCAACATAAATAGACCTTTGAGTACTATTCTAATCTTATATCACAGTTATATATTTAGGACACATTACCCACAGATTTAAAATTTCAAAAAAAGTGTTAAAATGTACTACGTTTGCCTCACAGCTGAGTTTTAAAATGTTGCCTCCCAGATTCAACATGTAAAATTGGAAGATCTCTGACTGGATCAAATGACAGATTCAGTCCCCACTGCTAATCCAGTTATGTGATTTGGGACAGACTTCTTATTTCTCTGTGCCTCTGTTTCTTACTGTGTAAGACAAGGGCCAACTAGATAGTCTCTTAGTTCCCTGTTTTAGCTCTGAAGTTTTATAATTCTAACATAATTATGGTAAGTGTAATTTTTAAATTTCCATCCTGAGCTATTATTAAAACCTTCTACCTTTCTTTTTTTTTAAATCCCTGAGTTTCTGCTAACATTCTTCACTCCAGGAGACAGTGCTCTACTTATGCTATCTATAAAGTTTTGGAAGGACTCCAACTCCAGCATATGATTAAGGTAATAACAAAGTATTTCTGCTGCCATGTAAAAAGTAGAAAAAAATTAATATAATGAAATATCAGAATCAACAGCTTAATTAAACTACCAATAATAGGTTTTAATGGAAGGAATGTAAGAGCATGATGATTTATTAAAGAAGGAGGGGTTCCTTTTGTATAGGTAAAAATAATAGAAATGGAACCGACAGGTGGTTAATTCCACTTTCCAGAACATAGACAACATACATGAAACTGGCCTTATGAAAAAGGGCCTATTCAGCCAAAGTCTTACAGAGAAAATATCATGATAGAAAATGAGCCATTCAGTAGTAACAGCTCTGAGCATCGGGTGCGACAATATTGTTGGCAGCTACCAGCCTCACTGGAACTTCAAAATTGTACAATTCACATGCCCGGGAATGTGCAGGCCATCAGCAGGGGAGGGAGGGGGTGTCTTTTTTTGTGAGAAAGCGTGAAATTTTTATAAGGTACATTATGAAATGTCTTGGCAGAAACTTGGCATGTAAATACTAAGGTTAGCGTATTCTTTGTTGTAGCTCTACAGAACGTTAAGCACTGTATTTTAAAAATCTTAACATTTTAGAGTGCTTAAAATGAGTACTCTTCCCATTTAATTGGAGCCTTTTTTCCCCTCTGATGGGCAGACTATGAGGTTTCCTAAGTGCTCTCCCTAAGTCTCAGAATCAAAGAGGTTTGATTGGTTCTTTCCTTCTCCAGCTTATTTTATTGTGTTGGATGATGACTTGGCTTTTCATGTAACCCTGAGAGAAAGGGATTTGTTTACACTCCCCTGGGCTTTGGGAGGGGACTTGGGTCTCTGAGGAGGAAGGCAGCTTTGGCTAATATTGAGAAGCTGGGATTTGGTAGCAAAGTTGCATAATGAGACCACATTCTACCCAGGACTAAACACAACTGGTGAAGTCAACCAACTCTGAGCATTTGATGCGGGAATTAAAATTGGTTCAATCTTCTTTGTGAATGAAATTGTATTCTTTTCCCTGTGGTTCTGGAGCCCCAGTTAGAATAAGCCATTTATAATGACATAATTAATCTTGGCCTCTAGAGAAGTTATGCATCAACATCTTTTCACCAAAGTGCAAAGAAGGCAAGAGACCTAACAAAACAGGAGGAAATGGGCCGGCTAGCTTCTTCCATTCTCCGTAATTTATCAGAAAATGATTAAGCTTTCAATATAAAATATGTTGGTGAAATAGTAATAGGATTAATCATCCTGAAAAGAGGAGAAAAAGTATTGAAATAACTGCACTCAGCATTGCTGGGCTTCAGTCTCTCTTTTACTAAGGGTCTATGTTTTAACATGCGGGAGGTTAACCCTCTCAGCCACGGAACTCATCTGCCATGAAAGTAATTCTATCCCACAGAGAGAGAGTATGGGGTATTCCCTATCATCCGCCCTAGAATTCATGGCTAGAGGATCTGAACAGCCTGTCCTAACCCGATTTGTCAGTCACTATAAAGTTCCAACGGTGTATTTCCCAATGACAACTCTATCAAGAGAACTGCAATTTTAACCTTCCAGTGCAGGCACCGATGTTTACATTTTTCTCTATGTTAACTCTTCAACTCTTTAATAGAAAGGCAGAAATTTAGAAAGAAAACCACCAGAAAATTGGTAATCCCTCCACAGTTGCCTCACAATATTCACTAATAAGCAAGATGAATATTATAGTTTCTCCTTCTGCCTGACACATGAATATGACTATTAAACCAAAGGTTAAAGTACGTTCCCTAGTAACCACAGAGAGATTTTTTGGACGATTGCAATGATGAAGGAAATATCTTCTAGATGTATTAAATGCAAAAAGCTGGATACAGAACAACATATATGAGTCCATTGACATAAAAACTGTGGAAATGTGTATATTTCCATCTGGAAGGGTACACACCAAATACTTGGGCTTGGAAAGGGTACTTTCATTTTGTCAGGAATGTCTGAATTTTTGACAAACAAAATGGATTAACATGTTACTTGCCTTAAAATGAAAACAATTTGTAACATATAGCACTAAAAATTCAGACACAGCCAAGACTTAATAACTCACACATAGTTTGCTCTGCTTCGGCAGGATCAGGTTAAGCCATTACATTCTCTGTAGCATATTTTATTGAAAAGGCATCAAGGACTTAGGCTGTCTAAAGTCAAAGGAAATTTGTGAGCGTGCTGTTGCTTTACAGTGCCTGGAATACTCTAGTATACCACTTAGCATTAAATCATACACACAAAGACATTGGATAGATGAATGGATAGACAGATGGACGGATGAACAGATAAATGGACAAAGCAATAATACTAAGACCTTTTGAACTTACCATTTATCTTGGCTGACTGATAAGAGAAACATATAAACATTTTGGGATGGTAGTTCTTTTGAGCAATTTTGATTTTGCAGTAGGTTTAGAATTGCTAGTTTTTACAATGCTTCTGGCTGCATTTGAAAGAGAATTTCTCATTCTGTTCACTGATAGCTTTTCAATATTTGATGTGTTCCACGACTCAAAAAACCACTAATTTTCAAGAGTTTTCAAAAGCAGTAAGCCTCATCAAACGTGAAACTTTCACCCGTGGTTCTTCCACTGCCCCAAATCATGAGTTTCATCATCTTCCTGCAGCAGATATTCAAAGACCATCAATTCCCACAAAAATGGAAAAGAGAAAATAAATAGATCAGGGAAGACTGTCTCATAGAAGTGTTCATTAACCTCCTCCACTGAAACCACAGTTGAGTTAAAGGAAAGATACAGTAAAATACCTAAAACATTTCAATTTTTCCCTAAATAATTGTGGCAACTGTCTTCCTTTTTGACCCATCCTTAAATTTGAATGCTTTCTTTTTGAGATTGAAGCAAGGGATTTATTTATTTTTCATTCCATTGTGGTAAGAACACTTAACACAAGACCTACACTCAACAGATTTTTAAGTGTACATATAGTGCTGTAAACTGTAAGAACAATGTTGTACAGAGCTCTAGAATTTATTCATTTTGCATGACTAAAACTTTATACCTGTTGATTAGCAGTTCCCCATTTTCCCCTCCCCCCCCTGGTTCCTGGAAGCCACCATTCTACTCTCTACTTCTACGAGTTTGACTATTTTAGATACCTCATATAAGGGGAATCATGCAATATTTGTCCTTCTGTGACTGGCTTATTTCACTTAGCATAATGTTCTCAAGGTTCATCTAAGTTGTTGAATGTTGCAAGATTTCCTTCTTTTCTTTTTTTTTTTAAACTCTCAATCTGTTGTCATTATGCTGAAGGTAAATAAGTGAGTGCAACAGTCAAAATGTAAATGATCACACACACACATACACACACACAGCCTGTGAGTCACCAGAGAGGTCACGGAGATAGAAAGACCACAGGACTTGGGACAAACATAGCCAGGTTCTAACACTGGGGAGGGACAGCTGTGCATGGTATGAGGGGGGCATGTACATAAAGAAGATACCACCCTTTGACTACCTCTGTAAGCATCACACATTCTTGCTTTTCACTCCTCCCTCTAATGTCCTTTCATGGTAGTTTTAACATAGTCTCATGAACTCCTCCATCTACGTCTCACTCCCTCCATTTCCAGCCATGCTACTGTTGACTTGGGATCCTAGAGAATATTCCCTCACTAGCCATGTGATCTTGGAGTAGTCAATGAACCACTGTGGCTTCTTACCTGTAAAATAAGGGTATTAGCCTGGATAGACAGAGGTTACTTCCAGATCTAACATTCGATATTTTCATGCCTTTTGGAGAAGAATTCTTCAGATATGAGCAGCAAGACTTATCACCTTTTAGTGTCCTATCTCTTATCTCATTGATGATCTCCCTAATAACTGCTGGCAGATCTCAGACTGTCCTCACAAACCCTGTCTCAATAATTCAGATGCCCTGGAATGTCTAATGATGATTGAATCCAACCAGGAAAACATGCCACTGGCTCTTGGTCACAAGGATTAAAAGATAACATATGTGGGCATGTTATAACACAGATTGATGTTACTGACAAATGTTTACATTAGTTACGTTAACATTAAAATGACAATAGCGGCAAAGGGTTGGTAGACATTATGTAGGCTCAGAATTGTGTGAATTCATCTTTAAGATAGCTTTAATTAATCACTCTTCAAGGGATCTGATTCTACAACCACCAATGTGTTGCTCCAGTAATGGAGTGAGGTGCCTGGGACTGGCTTCCACATTCTGCTAAGAGGAAGATATGATGTGACCTGAAGAAACAATTTGTCCTATGACATTGACTTCATCAACATTAAATACCAATACTTTGGGAATATCATCCTTCCAGTTATTTTTATTGTGAACATATTGTCTGATGTCTACTGGCAGCAATGCAGAACTACTGAGCAATTTAGTTAAAGGGGTGAGGACGTGGGGTACAGTGGGGAAATGTGTGGATTGTGGTAACCAGTGTTTTAAAATTATCTGTTGAGATATGAAAACTGAGAATCAATAAATCTACAAATGTCTAAGCATAGATAGTTGTTTTATAAAAATATTTCTAATTTTAATCCATTTAAAACATTTTACTGGAAAATTTTCTGATTTAGCATGATGAAAAGAATGACTGGTTTTTAAAGTGCACTTGAACAGGCGAATTTCCTTTATAAGAAAATAACACATGAATGCAAGCCCAGGTCAGGATTGCAACTTTGAAATTGTTTGAAATCTTTTCTGCCAACGAATGCTGAAATTCATTCATAACTATTTATATTCCTGTTTTCAAACAAATGCTTTAACCTTAGTATTCTTATAGCCCCTACCTTTACATCATTGCAAATAAAATCTCTACTTCTATGACAGATGTTTAGCAAAAATATAGTTCACCTCGCCTATCTATTCCATCTACATGGCCTCTAAGTCTTAAGAGTACAGGTGGAAATTGTCCATAGCAAATTGTTCCTGTCTATAGTTTCCCGAATATTTCAGTGTCCAATTAACCATAGTTTAAATTAATCAGAACATCCAGGAAATGAACACTGGTGAGGCTGAATGAGGCAGAAAATTTGATTGTGTTATACATGAAATTCAGCTATTCAGTGAAATTCTCCAATTGTGGTAATTCCACTGTCCTGATTACAATTATTTCATCTATGTGGTGCATATATATTTTAATCTTCTCCTGACACTGTCTGTTGTTATAAATGAATTTGTCTTCCCAGCTATCCACAAATACATTTGCATTATTGAGGTCATGTCTGACTACAGGGCTTGGTTCCATGATTTAAACAATACTTAATCTTAGCTCCTGGGATTATTTTTGCATTTGATGGTAATTGATTGAAAATCCACTGACAAATAATAAAGATATCATTTTCTGTTAATGAGCTTGACAAAGAAGAATTCACATCCTTATATTTTGAAAAGAAACATTCCTTGACCTTGAATACATTGCTAAAACTCCCGCACATCATCGAACAGTTACAATAGAATGTTAAGTTTTACAGTTTTAGTCAAAAGTTCCTCTAGGTATGGGCAGAATTCCTCTAAAATCAGGACCCAAATGAGTTTTCATCCCATGTGGCCTTGACCTCTGGAAGTTAGTCCACTTCTGTTATATTCTGTGTCCAGATTTTTTTTCCTTCTTTCCTCCCTTCATTCTTCCCTCCCTCCCTTTCTTCCTCCCTTCTTCTCTTCCTTCCTTCCTTCTTCCCTTCCTTCTTTCTTCCCTCCCTTCCTCCCTCCTTCCTCCCTACCTCCCTCCTCCTTTTCCTTCCTTCTTCCTTTCTTTTTTAATTCTTTAATTTCTTTCTTTGTTCTTCCTTCCTTTCTTTCTCTACTGGGTGTCAAAATTGCTTTTTCCACTTTCCATTGTTGAGACTGGATTCCATAGAGAAAAGGTAAAAAGAAGTTGAAAATTGTAACCTGAGTAGAAAGCAGGGAAGATGGGGGGAATGTGACATATTTCTCCCCACTTACACTTATTTTTATTTTATATTTCCTCAAATTTATACAACAAATCCTGAGACAAGCACTCTCGATTTAGGTTTTAACCTTGCTTCATTTTTCAATTCTTAAGCAGCTGCAGCTATTTATGTAAAGATTGTTAACTTTTTCTTCAAAAAGAAAAAAAACTGCTATCATTCCTATTATATTAAAATTTTGGGAAGTTTAAAAACATTTCTGTTGGAGAACTGACATGGGCTTGAATCAGTAACTAGATGCTCCCAGTACCACTCCAAACTCCATTATTGATTGACTCAGCATGGTTTTAGACATCACTTAACTTCTTTATTAGCATTTTTGCCTAAGGCAGGGACAGTGATAACATCCTAACAAAAAAAAGTACCTGTAAGGTGATCTGTTATGGATTGACTATCCAGGAATACAAATTGCTTTCACCAACAATTTGGTCATAGTTTAACAACCAAGCCCTGAATGATACTGCTGTCACCCTGGGCATCCAAGTCTGAGGATTATTTTGTGAAATTGTGTAGGACACAGAGAAAGAGAGGAATAAATTTTCAATCGAGCAAATCTAGCAATAAGACTCAACTGTACAGATGGATTGAAATTTAGACTTCTTCCATTATTAATATATTATTTATTCCAGTGTCATCTAAGGATGATGGTCTATTCAGACTGTCTCTTATGGTGCAAATGATTATAATTTAAAGACTAATGATATATAAAAAAAATAATGTATGCATTAAAGAGCCAGTCATGAACTCCTGGGGACTTCGGGTAGCAACCAGCTACTTATACATCTAAAGTAGCTTGTATATCATCATCTAACTAGGTTCTCTGGATAAAGGCAAATTTTTGTTGTGCAATCTCAAAATTGTTATTAAGGCCTCTTTCATCTATCTCAATGTCTTTTCCCTTGATTAACATTGGGGATATAGATAGATAAGGGGAAAAATATTTCTTAGTCATATAATTACCTTGGAGCTTCAGTAGTATAATTCTTTTGTTTTGAACTCCAGAATCTTTAATGATGATGCAATTATAGCTCTTGGCCATTTAATCTTCATCTTTTATAGTTCTACAGTTCTTGCAAGAATTCATGCCTTTTCCTGAGGGGTAATTTGTGCCATGAAAATTCACCGTAAGGGGATAAAGCACCAGTGGAGAGCATGACACTCATTAACGCACTTGTTTCTCCTTTATGTGATATTAAAAAACTCACTCGTGAATGCACAGGGCCAGGGAGTGAAGGAAGGTATTACAGGCAAAATTATTTCACCTGCTGACTCACTTTATTCACTTAGATTGAGTAAACTGTCAAGTGATAACCATGGAAAATGTTGAAATTAGACATTTTAAGTACAACTTGAACTGTTTACAGACATCTCTACCTGGATGTTCCAGAGGGAACCCAATCCCAACATGTTTCAAACCGAAGCTCCATACTTGCACCTGTGCGCATGCACGCACGCGCGCGTGCACACACACACACACACACACACACACACACAGTCAGCCAGACCTGCTACTCTTCTTGTTCTCCTGATTCCAGCTCACTGTACCAGCTCCCTCTCTAACCACACTACCTCAGTTCAGTCCCTCTTCATCTCTCACATGGCTATTGCTAATGCTTCCTGATCCTCCATTCTTATCTTCCACAACCCATCCTGCACACCGTTCCCACAGCAAGCTTTATTTTGAGTAATATTTAATAATGTTTTCTGATCACAAAAGTTATTTGGTTCATTGAAGTAAATTTGTGAAATGCATGAACAACAACAACAAAGCCCACAAAAATGAAAATCCCACCAATCATCAATACTCATTGTTAACATTTTGTTGTGTATCTTTCCAGCGTGTCTGTGTTTATGTGTGTATAGTTTTGGAGAATACTTTACATATTATTATATCACCTGTTTCTTTAAAGTAAATTTCATGTTGAAGTGTAACATACACACAAGTCATAAGTTAACAGTTTGATTAATATTTACAAAGTGATCTGTTTAACTACCACTCAGATCAAGAAATAGATCCTTCACTCAATAGAAGCCCTTCTTTTGGGCCCTCCTACTCATTACCTCTGGTGACCACTATTCTAACGTTATTGATTTTTTTGTACACACATTTCAATTTTATATACATGGAATCATATAGTATGTTTTATTTCTTTTATGTCTTCTTTTACTTAATATTGTATCAGTAGTTTGTTCATTTTCATTATGGAGTATTCCATGTACAAATATAACAAAATGTGTTTATCCAATCTACTTTTATTGGACTCTTGGTATTTCTGTTATCGGCTAATACAAATAATTCTGCTATGAACATTCTTGTATGTGTCTTTGGTGCACATATAGATGCATTTATACTGGGGATAAAACTAAGGATGAATTTACTAGGTCAAAGAATGCATATGTTAGCTTTAGTACACACTGCCAAACAATGATCCAAAGTGGTTGTACAAACTAACTCCTACTAGCAGCATGTGAGTTTCCATTGCTCAACGTCACTGCGCACACTGTGGGGTTTTGTTGTTTTTATTTCTAAATTTGCCATTCTGATGGGTGTGCAGAGTTAGCTTATTCTGGTTTTAAGTTGTGATTCCCTAATGACTAACATTGTTTTCATAAGCTCAATGGCTATCTGGAAGTTCTTTTTGGGAAGTGCCTGGTCAAGACTTTAGGCCATTTAAAAAATTGGATTGTCCTTTTCTTTTTGATTTGGAGGATTTCTTATCACATTCTGAATCCAAGTCTTTGAGGTAGGAGTTCTTTATACATACTGGATATTAATCCTTATTTGTGCTGCAAATATCTTTTCTATTCCGTGGTTGTATTTTCACTATCTTGATGACATCTATTGATGAACAGAAGTTTTTAATTTTAATGAAGTTCAATTCATCCCTCTTTCCCTTTATTGTTAGTGCTTTTTTGGCCTGTTAAAGAATATTAGTCTGCCTCTAGTCATGAAGATATATCTGTATGTGATTATTATAGAAGTTCTATTATTTTACTTTTCATATTTAGGTCTAACATCCACATAAAAGATGACGGTTTCCACTCCGACATGTAAAGAGCTTGGAAGTCATTACTCCTGTCTTGACAAGAAGAAATCTGAACAAACTGAAAGTCAATAACTCTTCTTAGATCCGTCAGAAAATTATGGTCACAGAGCAAACCACTGCCTCAAAAACTGGAGATAGGGAGATACACAGAATCACCACTTAGCAGGATCAGAAGCTACTATCTGGAGCCAGCACCCACAGGAACACTTAAATTGCAATTGACAAATTGCTGCTGACTCGGTGTGAACTAGCCTGAAAATTAAAAATGCCAGCAGCCCAGCCTTAGAGGCCCCCTCACTTGCATGAGTTTTACCTCCAAGAGACCCATCAGGCTGTCATGGTAAGAATCTTAGAAAAATCCCCTGTTGCTTCCAGCAGGGAAAGGAGGAAAAGTAATCATTTTGAAATATACACAGGAGAAAATGACCCATTTTGAAATATGCCTAGAACATTCTATTGTTCTTTCTGTTCTCTGTAACAAAGGCCAGCTCTCAAGAAAAACTACTTTACAAAAGACTTATCTGACCTGGGAGAAGGACAATTAATTAGCCAATGCCAGCCTCTACTAGGCCTTTCAGTCTCATATAATGGGAGGGGGAAAAAAAGCCTAAGAAACTTTTCTGAAAGTCACAGCCCAGGGACTCTTGCCCATTGAAAAAAAAAAAAAGATATTTAATCATAAGATAATAGAATGCTTTCCCTTCCCAATATCTTACCACCATATCAACAGAGCTCCAGGACAATAACAGAGGAGTACAGCTGAGAGAGCTGCAAGACACAGACTATTTAAGAAGTTTCTAGGAAAACCCAAATACAACAGAGGGGACAAAAACGAAGGTATTAGAAGAACTTGGAGCCTCTGAGGCCTACAGGTACAGCACACAGTAAACACAGCCTAACTCTTAGCCAGATAAACAAAATCTCACACTAAAGGCCTATTTACCTCTGTTCCTATTACCCAATACATTATGTCTGGCTTTCAACAAAAATTTACAAGGCATGCTGAAAGTCAAGAAAAACACAGTCTGAAGAGACAAAGAAAGCTTCACAACCAGACTCAGGTATGACATGATTTCAGAATTATCAGGCCAGGAATTTAAAATAACTATGATTAGTATGCTAAGATCTCTCACAGGAAAAGTGGACAACATGCAAGAACTTACAGGTAATGTAAGCAGAGAGATGGAAACTCTAAGAAAAAAAATTAAAAGGAAGCTCTAGAAACCAAAGACACTGTGAAATACTTCATTCAACAGCAGAATAATGTTCTTCTTATGCCCACGTGGAATGTCCACTAAGATAGACCATCTTCTGGGCCATAAAACACATCTGTACAAATTAAAAAATAATAGAAATCACAGAAAGTATGCTTTCAGCCCACAACTGAATTAAAATAGAAATAAGTAATAGAAAGATACCTGAAAAAATGCCATATATTTGGAAATTAGATAACACACTTCTAAATCACATATGGGTCAAAGGAGATGTCTCAAGAATCTTTAAAAAATATTTTTAACTAAATGAAAATGAAAATATATTTATCAAAATGTGTGGGATGCAGTGAGAGCAGTGCTTAAAGGGAAATTTACAGCATTGAATGCATGCAGCAGAAAAGAAGAAAGTTCTAAAATCGGTCATCTACACTTCCACCTTAGAAAGAAGAACCAAATAACTCTAAGGCAAGCAGAAGAAAATAACTAATAAAAATCAGAGCAGAAACCAATGAAATTGAAAGTACAGAAATAATAGAGAAAATCAACAAAACCCAAAGTAGCTTCTTTGAAAAGATCAATAAAATTGATAAACTTTTAGCCAGACTAACCAAGAGAAAAAGAGAGGACACCAATTACTAGCATCAAAAATGAAAGAGGGGATGTTGCTACTGATCCCATGGCCATTAAAAGGATAATAAGTGACTATTACAAACAACTCTATACCTGCCAGTTTGATAACTTAAATCAAATGGACTAATTTCTTGAAAGATACAATCTACCAAAACTCACACAAGGAGAAATAGACTATCTGAATAGGCCTGTATCCATTAAGGAAATTGAATCAACAATTAACAACCTTCCAAAACAGAAAGCACCTGGCCCAGCTGGTTTCACTGGTGAATTCTTCCAAACATTTAAGGAGGAAATTATAGCAATTCCCTACTATCTCCTCCAGAAAATGGAAGCAGAGGGAACACTTCCTAACTCATTCTACTAGGCCAACATTACCCTAATACCAAAACAAGATGAAGACATTACAAGAAAAGAAAACTACAGGAGCAAAAGCAAACCAGTGAAGAAAGGATAGTCTTTTCAACAAATGGTGCTGGTACAACTGGACATCCAGATGGAAAACAAAATTTAATCTAGGCACAGACCCTACACCTTTCACAAAAATTGACTCAGAATGGATCTTGGACCTAAGTGTAAAATGCAAAACTATAAAACTTATAGAAGATAGCATAGGAGTAAATCTAGGTGGCTTGGGATTTGAAAATGAGTTTTCAGATACAACTCCAAAAGCATAATTCATGAAAGAAAAAATTGATAAGTTGGACTGCATTAAAATTAGAATTTTCTGCTCTGTGAATTTTCTGCTCTGTGACAGTGTTATGAGAATGAAAACACAAGCCACAAACTGGGAGAAAATCTTTACAAAACACATATCTGATAAAGGACTTGTATTCAAAATCTACTAAGAACTCTTAAAGTTTGACAAACAGAAAACAAACAACCCAATTAAAGAATGGACAAAAGATCTAAACAGACACTTCACCAAAAGACATACAGATGGCAAGTAAGCATATGAAAAGATGTTCAATGTCATATGTCATTAGGGAATTACAAATTAAAACAACAATGAGATATCATTACACATCGATTAGAATGGCCAAAATCCAAAACACTGACAACACCAAACGCTGGAGAGGATGTGGAAAAACAGGAACTCTCATTCATTACTGGTGGGACTACAGAATGGTACATCCACTTGGGAAGACAGTTTGGCACGTTTTCACAAAGCTAAAGATAGACTTACCATACAAATACCAATGGGCTCCTAGGTATTTACCCTAAGGAGTTGAAAGCTTATGTCCTCACAAATGATTATAGCAGCCTTATTCATAACTGCCCCAAACCGGAAGCAACCAAGATGTCCCTCAATAGGTAAATGGATAAACCAACTATGGTACCCATACAATAGAATGTTATTCAGCACTCCAAGAAGTGAATTATCAAACCACACACACACAAAAAAAAAAAACATGAAAGAAACTTAAATGCATATTGCTAAGTGAAAGAAGCCAGTCTCACAATGTTACATACTCTATCACTCAACTGTATGACATTCTGAAAAGGCAAAACTATAGAGACAATAAAAAGATCAATGGTTGCCATGAATTCATGGAGGGGGATGGGAGGGATGAATAGGTGAAGCACAGGGGAACTTGAAGGCAGTAAAACTAATCTGTATGATATTGTAATGGTGGATAGATGACATGCATTTGTCAAATGCATAGAGCTGTACAACACAAAGAGAACCCTAATGTAAACTATGGACTTTAGTTAATAATCATGTATCAATATTTGTTTATCAATTGTAAAAATGTACCACATTAATGCAAGATGCTAAAACTAGGGGAAACTGTGAGTGGGGAAAAGGAAGTTTATTAGAACTCTCTATACTATCTGTCCAATTTTTTGTGAACTTAAGACTGGTCTAAAATATAAAGTCTATTAATTAAAAAAAAATTGATTTGCCTGTATATTCTGAACTAGGAACTATGATTCCATATATACATATAGAATATATATTTATATATATATATAGATTCTATACAAACATGGCATACACATGTATATACAGTCATGTGCCACATAATGACATTTTGGTCAACAATGGACTACATATATGATGGGGGCTATACCATCTAGGTTTGGGTAAGTACACTCTATGACGTTTGCACAACAATGAAATCACCTAACAATGCATTTCTCAGAACATATCCCCGTCATTAAGCAATGTATGACTATATGTATAGATTCCACATATATTTTTGTTTGTTTTTTGTTTTATTGAGGTCATAATAGTTTAAAACATTGTGAAATTTCAGTTGTACATTATTATTTGTCAGTCACCATAGAAATGTGCCCTTTACCCCTTTTGCCCACCCCCCAACCTTCTTCCCTTTTGGTAACCACTAATCTGTTCCATGTATTAGTTTATCTTCCACATATGAGTGAAATCATACAGTGTTTGTCTTTCTCTGTCTGGCTTATTTCACTTAACATAATACCCTCCAGGTCCATCCATGTTGTTGCAAATGGGACTATTTTGTCTTTTTTTATGGCTGAGTGGTATTCCATTGTATATATATACCACATCTTCTTTATTCATTCACCAGTCGATGGGCACTTGGGTTGCTTCCACATCTTGGCTATTGTGAATAATGCTGCAATGAACATAGGGGTGCATAAGTCTCTTTGAATTGTTGATTTCAAGTTCTTTGGATAAATATCCAGTAGTGGGATAGCTAGGTCATATGATATTTCTATTTTTAATTTTTTTAGAAATCTCCATAATGTTTTCCATAGTGGGTGCACCAGTTTGCATTCCCACCAGCAGTGTATGAGAATTCCCTTTTCTCCACATTCTCTCCAACATTTATTATTTTTTTGTCTTGGTCATTATAGCCATTCTAACGGGCCTAAGGTGATATCTCAGTGTAGTTTTGATTTGCATTTCCCTGATGATTAGTCATGTTGAACACCTTTTCGTGTGTCTATTGGCCATCTGTATCTCTTCCTTGGAAAAATGTCTGTTCATATCCTCTGCCCATTTTTTGATTGGGTTGTTTGTTTTTCTGTTGTTGAGTTGGGTGAGTTCTTTATATATTTTGGAGATTAACCTCTTGTTGGATATATGATTTGCAAATATTTTCTCTCAGTTGGTGGGTTGTCATTTTGTTTTGTTCCTGGTTTCCTTTGCCTTGCAGAAGGTCTTTAGTCTGATGAAGTCCCATTTGTTTATTTTTTCTTTTGTTTCCCTTGCCTGAGTAGACATGGTATTTGAAAAGATCCTTTTAAGACCGATGTCAAAGAGTGTACTGTCTATATTGTCTTCTAGGAGTTCTACAATTTCACATCTTACCTTCAAGTTTTTGATCCATTTTGAGTTAATTTTTGTGTATGGCAAAAGATAATGGTCTATATTCATTCTTTTTCATGTGGCTGTACAGTTTTCCCAACACCATTTATTGAAGAGACTTCCCTTTCTCCATTGTATGTTCTTTGCTCCTTTGTTGAAGATCAGTTGTCCATAGATGTGTGGTTTTATTTCTGGGCTTTTAATTCTGTTCCTTTGATCTGTGTGTCTGTTTTTGTACCAGTACCATGCTATTTTGATTACTACAGCTTTGTAGTATATTTTGAAGTCAAGGATTGTGATGTCTCCAGCTTTGTTCTTTTTTCTCAGGATTCCTTTAGCTATTTGGAGTCTTTTGTTGCCCCATATGAATTTTAGAATTCTTTGTTCTATTTCTGTGAAGAATGTCATTGGGATTCTGATTGGGATTGCATTGTATCTGTAGATTGCTTTAAGTAGTATGGCCATTTTAACTATGTTTATTCTTCCAATCCATATGCGTGGAATATCTTTCCATTTTTTTATGTCATCATTGATTTCTTTCAATAATGTCTTATAGTTTTCATTGTATATGTCTTTCACCTCCTTGGTTAAATTTATTACTGGATATTTTATTCTTTTTGTTGCAATTGTAAATAGGATTGTATTCTTGAGTTCTCTTTTTGTTAGTTCATTATAGAAATGCCACTGATTTTTGTAAGTTGATTTTGTACCCTGCAACTTTGCTGTAGTTGTTGGTTATTTCTAATAGTTTTTCTATGGATTCTTTAGGGGTTTTTATATGTAAAAATCACAACGTCTGCAAACAGTGGGAGTTTCACTTCTTCATTGTCAATTTGGATACTGTTTATTTTTTTTTCTTGCTAATTGCTCTGGCCAAAACCCCCAGTACTATGTTGAATAAGAGGGGTGAGAGTGGGCACCCTTGTCTTGTTCCTGTTCTTAGAGGGATGGCTTTCAGTTTTTCCCCATTGAGTATGATGTTGGCTATGGGTTTGTCATATATGACCTTTATCATGTTGAGGTACTTTCCTTCTATAACCATTTTATTCAGTTTTTACCATAAATGGATGTTGGATCTTGTCAAATGCTTTCTCTGCATCTATTGATATGATCATGTGGTTTTTATTCCTCATTTTGTAAATGTGGTGTATCACATTGATTGATTTGCATATGTTGAACCATCCCTGCATCCCTGGTATAAATCCCACTTGATCACGGTGTATGATCCTTTTACTGTATTGCTATATTCAGTTTGCCAATATTTTGTTGAGGTGATATTGGCCTGTAATTTTCCTTCTTTGTGTTGTCCTTGTCTGGCTTTGGGATCAGGGTGATGGTGGCCTCATAAGATGTGTTAGGAAGTGTTCCATCTTCTTCAATTTTTTTGGAATAGCTTGAGAAGAATAGGTATTAAATCATCTTTGAATATCTTGTAGAATTCTCCAGAGAAGCCGTCTGTTCCTGGACTTTTGTTTTGGGAAAGGTTTTTGATTATTGTTTCAGTCTCTTTACTTGTGATTGGTCTATTCAGATTCTTTATTTCTTCTTGATTCAGTTTTGGGAGGTTCTAAGAGTCTAAGAATTTATCCATTTCTTCTAGATTGTCCAATTTATTGGCATACAGTTTTTCATAGTATTCTCTTGTAATCCTTTGTATTTCTGTGGTATCCATTGTAATTTCTTCTCTTTCAGTTCTAATTTTATTTATTTGAGCTTCTCTTTTTTCTTACTGAGTCTGGCTAAGGGTTTGTCAATTTTGTTTTTCTTCTCAAAGAATCAGCTCTTAGTTTCATTGATCCTTTCTACTGTTTTCTGGTTTCAATTTCATTTATTTCTGCTCTAATTTTTATTATTTCCCTCCTTCTGCTGACTTTGGGCTTTGTTCTTCTTTTTCTAGTTCTGTTAGGTGTAGTTTAAGGTTGCTTATTTAAGATTCTTCTTGTTTGTTAAAGTGGGCCTGTATTGCTATGAATTTCCCTCTCAGGACTGCTTTTGCTGCATCCCATATAAGTTGATATGGTGTATTTTCATTTTCATTTGTCTCCAGATATTTTTTGATTTCTCCTTTAATTTCATCAATAATCCATTTGTTGTTCAGTAGCATGTTGTTTAGTCCCTACATCTTTGTCCCTTTCCCAGCTTTTTTCTTGTAGTTGATTTCTAGTTTCATGGCATTATGATCAGAAAAGATGCTTGATATGATTTCAATCTTCCTAAATTTATTGAGGCTTGCCTTGTTTCCCAACATATGGTCTATATTTGAGAATGTTCCATGTGCACTTGAGAAGAATGTGCATTCTGCTCTTTTTCGATGGAGTGTTCTGTATTTATCTATTAAGTCCATCTGGTCTAGTTTTTTCATTTAATTCCACCATTTCCTTACTGACTTTCTGTCTGGATGATCTATCCATTGATGTAGGTGGGGTGTTATGATCCCCTACTATTATTGTGTTGCTGTTAAATCTCCTTTTAGGTTTGTTAATAGTCACTTTATGTACTTTGGTGCTTCTGTGTTGTGTGCCTATATAAGTGTTATGTCCTCTTGGTGGAGTGTCCCCTGTATCATTATATACTGTCCCTCTTTGTCTCTCATTGCCTTTTTTATCTTGAAGTCTACTTTGTCTGGCATAAGTATGTCAACACTTGCTTTCTTTTGTTTGCCATTAGCTTGAAGTATCATTTTCCATCCCTTCACTCTGAGCTTGTGTTTATCTTTAGAGCTGAGATGTGTTTCCTGGAGGCATCATATTGTTGGGTCTTGTTTTTCAATCAATCCAGTCACTCTGTGTCTTTTGATTGGAAAAGTCAATCCATTTACATTTAGAGTGATTACTGATATATGAGGGCTTGATCCTGCCATTTTATCACTTGTTTTCTAGTTGTTTTGTATTTCCCTTATTTTTCATCCCGTGTATTTCAGACTGCCAATTCAGTTTGGTAGTTCTCTATGACAGTTTTCTCCTTATTTATCATTTTCTGTTCTGATTATTTGTTTAGTGATTACCATGAGGTTTGTATAAAAAAACTCATAGATGAGATAATCCATTTCTGATAGCCTCTTATTTCATTAGTCTAAACAGCTTCCAACCCACTCCGCTTCCCCTTCTAAGTTATTGTTGTCACAACTTATTCCATTTTGTTATATGAGTTTGTGGTTAAAATGATGAGATTACAGTTACTTTTGATGTGTTCCTTCCTTTTATCTTTGATGTTATAATTAAGGGTTTGCTAACCTGTTCTGACAGAGAGCTGCAATTTTCTGATTTTGTCTGTCTATTTATCTCCTTGCTCCAGGCTTTGTAAACCTTTTTTTTTTTTTTTTTTTCAGATATGAGGGCCTTCTTGATCATTTCTTATGGGGGGGCAGTCTTGTGATGATGAACTCCCTCAGCTTTTGTTTGTCTAGGAAAATTTTTATTTCTCTATCGTATCTGAAGATTATTTTTGCTGGATAGAGTATTCTTGGCTGAAAGTTTTTTGTCATTCAGAATTTTGAATAAATCATTCACTCTCTCCCAGCCTGTAAGGTTTCTGCTGAGAAATCCACTGAAAGCCTGATAGGGGTTCCTTTATAAGTTATTTTCTTCTGCCTTGCTGCCCTGAATATTTTTTCTTTGTCATTGACTTTTGCCAATACTTTTTATTAATATATGCCTTGGAGAATGTCTTTTTACATTGATGTAATTAGGAGTTCTATTAGCTTCTTTTACTTGTAATTCTAGCTCCTTCCCCAGGTTTGGGAAGTTCTCAGCTATTATTTCTTTGAACAAGCTCTCTGCTCCTTTTTCCCTCTCTTCTCCCTCTGGAATACCTATAATCCTTATGCTGCATTTCCTAATTGAGTAGGATATTTCTCAGAGAATTTCTTCATTTCTTTTTAGTCTTAGTTCTCTCTCCTCCATCTGAAGCATTTCTATATTTCTGTCCTCCAAATTGCTAATTCTGTCCTCCATAATATCAGCTCTGCTATTCAAGGACTCCAGATTTTTCTTTATCTCATTCATTGTGTTTTTCATATCCAACATTTCAGATTGGTTTTTCTTTATAGTTTCAATCTCTTTTGTGAAGAATTCCCTCTGCTCATGAATTTTATTCCTGATTTCGTTGAACCATCTTTCTGAATTTTCCTGTAACTCATTGAGTTCTTTTATGATAGCTATTTTGAATTCTCTGTCATTTAGGTTGTAAATTTCTGTGCCTTCAGGATTGATTTCTGGGTGCTTGTCATTTTCCTTCTCGTCTGGAGTAATAATAAACCTCTTCCTACTATTTGATGGGGTGGATTTGTGCCTTCACAGAGTGATGGCATCTGGACACAGATTCCACCTGCTGCCCCTGGGGAGGGAGACAGGACCTGTGTATTCTGAGCCCCCACAATCCCTGGCATCTGTGCCTGTCCTTTGGAATCTATGCTGACAGGGCCCGTCTGCAATTGCCCACTCACCACTACTGCTTTACAAAAGTATGCACATGTGCTCTGGCAGGGGTTCCTTGCTCTGACCAACCAGCTGAGCTGGTGCACTGGGTGGGGGGAGGGGCACTTGTTTTCGAGTGTGCCATCCCAGGGCCATTCTCACTCTGCCCTCACTATCTGCCCTCCTGGGATGCTGGCTTGATGAAGACACCTCTGCAATTGCTTAGCCGCTTCTGTGTGGAACTTTCCCACAGCTGGGAAGCAACTTGGAGAGCAAAGCCATTCCACAGAGAACTGCCTCTCCTGCCTCTCTTCTCAGAACCGTGTGCTAGGTCATTGCTGGGGAGGGAAAGGAGATCCTCGTTCCATTCCTCCCAGAAGGTCCAGCACTTCCACTTTCAGATGTACGGCTGCATGGGTCTCTCAGACATTTATTGTGTTTTGTGAATGTCCTCTGCTGGTTTATGAATGTCCTTTTCATTGTATCTTAGGGAGGAAAGTCTAAGGGAAGAGCTTGCTCCACCACGATGCTGATGTCACTTCTAGATTCCATACATATTGATATTAAATTTACTCAGCACTGCAGTAGGGGATATTTATCATGAAACAAGTGACAAATGTCACATATACATGTATCTTTTTCTGTGATCTTTATTCTGTTCCATTTATTTTGTTTACTCTTTCCTTTTCTGTAATGTTTTTGTAAGTATTGGTATCAAAATAATGCTGAATACATAAAATAATTAGGAAGTATTCTCTGTCATTCTATTCTCTGGAAGATTTGTTTAAGATTTATCTTATTTGTTACTTAACTGTTTAGAACAATTAACAATCTGGGCCTGTAGGCTCTTTGTAAGAAAGCTTTTAATTATGACTTCAATTTCTTTAAAAGTATTTCTTAGAAGACTTTCTTAAAAGTCTTAAAATACTTTCAGATTTGTTTCTTCTGTGTCAGTTTCAGTGTATTTTATAGAAATTTATCCATTCAATTCTACTTTTCATAATTATTGGCACAAAGTTTGATAAGATTTTCCTATTATACATCATTTTAATTGCTCTGTTGAGATATAATTTCCATATGAAAAAATGCACACCATTTAAGACTACATTTCAATGAGTTTTGACAAATGTGTAGATCCATATAACCAACACTACAATCAGAATATGGAACATTTTTATAACCCCAAATAGTTTATTCTTTTTTTTTTTTGCAGTCACTCCCAACCCACAACGTAACCTCCAGGTCACAAATAATCATTGATCTGCTTTCTGTTATTATAGATTATTTCTGTCTGTATTAGAATTTTCTGGAAATACAATCATGCAGTGTATACTATTTTAGTCTGGCTTTATTCTTTCAACATGTTTTTGGAGCATCCATGTTGTTTCCTGTATCAATAGTTTGGTTTTTTTAATTGCTTAGTAGTATTACACTACATGAATATTCCACATTTAATTTGTTTGGGGTTGTTTCTAGTGTTTTTGGCTATTATGCTATTACAATAAAGCTACTATGATCATTCATGTACAAATCTTTGTGTAAGGCATGTATTCATTCCTTTTGGGTAAATACCTATAAGTAGATTTGCTGGGTTGTACAGTAAGTGAGTGTTTAACTTTACATTAAACTGTCAAACTATTTTTCAAAGTGGTTGTACTATTTTACATTCCCAGGAGCAATGTATGAGAGTTTCATATTCATATTCAAATTTGCCCATGCCAATCTTTTAAATTTTAGCCATTCTACTGGGTATGTAGTGTTAGCTCATTGTGATTTTAATTTGCATATACTTAATGGCTAATAATTTTGATCAACTTTTCATAAGTTTATTGTTATTCACATATCTTCTTTTGTGAACATTCTAAAATTTTGCCTAATTTTTGTTGGGTTGTTCATCTTTTATTGAGTTATAGAGTTCTTATATAGTTTGGATATAAGACCTTCGTCAGTTCTACATACAGCAAATAACATGACAATCTGTGGCTTGCTTTTTCATTTTCTTAACAATGTCTTTGAAGAGTAAAAGTTTTGACATTTTTATGAAGTACAATTTATCAATTGTTTTCTTTTATGCATTTTGTATTCTATCTAAGAAATCTTTGGCTACCCCAAGGACAATAAGACATTCTCCTTTTTTTCTTCTAGAAGCTTTACACTTTCAGATCTGATGCTTAGGTCTATTTTGAGTTAACTTTGTATATGGAGTGAGTTAAGGGTCAAGATTTGTTTTTTCTCTATGTAGATATTCAGTTGGTCCAGTACCATTTATTGGAAAAACTGTTCTTTTCCAAATTGAATTACCTTGCCACCTTTGTCAGTAATGGACCATATATGTGTGTGTCTATTTCTAAACTCTCTACTCCATCCCATTAATCTATATTCTATCTTTACACAAATTCCACACTGTCTTGATAACTGTAGCTTTATCAAAAGTCTCAAAATCAGATATTGTAAGTCCTCCAATATTGTTCTTAATTTTCAAATTTGGGTTTTCTAGATCCTTTGCATTTTCATACACATTGTAGAATTAGTCTGTCAATTTCCACAGAAAAGACTGCTGGAATTTTCATTGGAATTGCATTGGAAATATAAATCAATTTGAGAAGGATTCGCATCTTAAAAATACTGATTTTTCCAATCCAAGAAAATGGTGTGCCTATTTTTTAAGGTCGTCTTTCATTTCTTTCAGCAGTGTCTTTTCTGTGTACAAGTCTTTCACATATTTTGTTAAATTTATTCCCAAGTTTTTCATATTGTTTGATGCTCTTGTAAATGATCTTTTCTAAAATTTCATTTTTCTAGTTTGGAGTGTGTGTGCATGTGCATGTATTATATATGTATGTATTTTGTACATGTATATATCTATTTATATACACACACAATTTTTGTACATTGACTTTGTATTCTATACCTTGCTAAAGATAACCATTAGTTCTAGTAGCTTTTTCGTAATTCCTTAGCATTTGGTACACACATAATAATGTCCGTTGAGAATTCTTGTCTCTAAGTTCATGAAGGTTATTAGTCTGCAGTTTTCTTTCTTCATAAGGTCTTCGGTGTTTGTGTTAGGATAATGCTGGCCTCATAGAAATAAGTTGGGAAGTGTTTCCTCCTCTTCTATTTTCTAGAAAAGATTGTGTAGAATTGGTATTATTTCCTCCATAAATGTTTGGTAGAATTCTCCAAAGAGCTAGTCAGAACTTGAATATCTCCCAACCCTGTGTGAGCAAAGGGAACTGATTAGCCTACAGCATCCTGGTAGTTCTCTGCCCTGCCCTGTGGAGTTTCACCTTACTCACACACAGTTCAGCATTCAGCAACACACTCAAGAACCAGACATCTGGAACTATTTCTTTGCATAGTTCTCTTCTCCCTGGGATACTCTGCCCCACAGATTCCAGCTGCCTTAGACTCCCCAAACTTTCATCTCAGTCTCCTCAGTGGGATCTCTGTGCTCTGTTCAGGTTGCCCCTCCCTATGCTGCATTCTGGAAATCTCCTCCAGTCAGAAGGTAGGGGTGATCTTGGGGCTCACCTTGTTTGTTTTTCTTCACTCAGGGATCACAGTCCTGTGCTATCTGTAGTTCAATGTCTAAACACAGTGGTTTCATAAATTATATCTCGTATATAATTATATATGAAGGTAATTCACGCCTTCTCTCTTTCGCTCATGATAATCTTTGCTAAGCGTTTCTCAAATTTTACTAGTCTTTTCAAAGATTCAACTTCTGGTTTTATTGATTTCCTCTAAACTGTTCCCTTAGATTCTGCTCTTGTTTTATCATTTCCTTCCTTCCCTCTTCTAGGTTTAATTTGTTGGTCTTTTCTAACTTCCTGAGATGGGTATATAGATCATGGATTTTCAGCTTTTCTTCTTTTCTAATATATGCAAGTAAGACTATAAATTTCCCTTGAAATGTTATTTAAGCTGTATTAGACAAGTTTTAAAATGTAATATTTTCAATATCATTCAGTTAAAATATTTTATAACTTCTACTGTGGTTTATTCTTTGATCCATGGGATTTTTTACTTATCTTTATATTTCTGATTTCTAACAATTCCACTATGGTTAAGTAACATACTTTGTTTGATTTTAATCCTTGAAACGTGTTGAGATTTGTTTTATGGCCAAGTGCACGGTCAAGTTTGCTAAGTGTTCTATGTTGTTTGGGAAGATATATTCTATAGTTGTTGAGAGCGGTGTTCTATAGATGTCAATTAAGTCAAGTTTGTAATTGTTATGTTCAAATTTTCTTTCTTTCTTTTGGTCACTTTTCCTATCAGTGGGTTAAAAATCTTTTTTCATGACTGTGGATTTTCCTATTATTCTTTTTAGTTCTGTCAATCTGTGCTTTATATATTTTGAGGTTATGCTATTAATTGCATACAGGTTTAGAAACAGTATATGTTTCTGATTAACATTTTCGTCAATATGTAACATCTCTCCTTTCTCTTTCATCAACTGGCAGGTGAGCTGGTGGCTGGATGTTCAAGGGTGGCCTCAGTTACATGAATGGTGGTTGTCAGGCTGTTGGCCAGATCCTGGCTGATTGTTGGCTGGGGCATCTTGGGTCTCCTCAACATGGCCTCTCATCCTTCAGCACATGGTGACCTAAGAGCTTCAAGTGCAGCAAGAGGGTAAACCCCAAAGCTCAAGCACTTTTCAAGCCATTGCTTAGTCACGTTTGCCACTGTCCAATTGGCCAAATGAAGCCATGTGGACAACCCAGTTTCAAGACAGAGTAGATGCCACCTTTTGTTGGAGGACCTGCAAGGTCACATTGCAAAGAGACATATAGAGAAATAGAAAGAATTTGTGGCCATTTTCAGAATCTACCACAACTCCTAACCCCAAACAACGTGATGAACCTCTCTATACTGTCTGACTCCACTTCCTCTTATATTGTCCTTCCTCTCTGTCAAAGGCAAATGTACTGGCCTTCTATTTTAGAAAGAGGTAGAATAGAGAAGTTATTGAATTTATATATCTTGTTTTATAAACACTATGGGATAGTGTTTATAACCAGGAAATTGTCCTTTTATTAGAAAAATTCTGTGTTCAGAAATAATCTAAATATTTCAAGAAGTCATATTTGTCAAAAGCCAGAATACTTTCCACTTCATATTTTGTTCTTATTTTTTAAAGAAGGAAATACACTAGCAGATAAAAGAGTAGGAAAAGTAAGTGACTATTTTTGATCATATCTGTCTTTATAACATAATGAAATTTGTATTTAATACATGTTAATACTGAAAAAATATCCCCACCATTATAATATAAAATGATCATTTTAAGGGAGATGAAAAGCCTCCACTTACTAATTGAAACATTACTACGGCATTCTTACTTTATATCATTAGGCTCCCTATGGACTGGGTCAGTGCAGAATGAGTCCTAGAAGTAAAATGCTCCTGTATGGACTTAAAAAGAAAACAAAACACCCCCTTAGGGGCTAAAAAAGATCTAAAAGGAATAATTTTTGAAAAGAATTCTGGGAAGTTTGAAAGGTAAGTCCTTTCCCTAACTATCTTGTCAAACACTTAAAAGGCATTTGGAAAGAAAGCACCAGTTTTAGGTAATATTTCATAATAGAACAGAGGTGGACATCAAGCTCCTCATGGCTAAGCAGATACTGCAGTGCAATTGTTCTGTCACATACAATCCCTTAACCAGAGCCCAACTGTCTTCTTTCCACTAAAAAGATTGTTCCTAATTTTTCATCTATTAGACCTCTAAATCTCAGTTTTCTAATGGTTCTTCTGCCATTAACTGCCTCTCTATTCTGCGTGTCAAACATCTTTTTGAGTCACTTCTGCACAAAGCATTTCAAAATTCTGCTTAAGGAAGCAATTCAGAAATTTTTCTTTAAGGGCTTTACATTCTCCAAAGTAATTCAACAGGAAACTACTCTTGTCCAAGGGCTGGCCTGGAATTTCTTGATCTCAAAACCATGGCCATCGGCGTGATGACTGCAGAGACCTCCTGTTCTCTCTTGAACCTAATCCAGTTTGGGTTTTGTCCCCAGAACTCCACTAAAACTATTCTAGTCAAGGTCAACAATCCAATGGACAATCCTAACTGCTCACGTTGCTAGACCCATCTGCAGCATTTGACAAAGCTTCTTCTCGTCTTGAAATAGTTTCCTTAAATAGCCTCTGGGACATCATTCACTCCCGGTAGTTCTAATTCAGCGACTGCTCCTTCTTGGTCTCACTTTTACTGTGCTTTCCTCACCATCCCAGGCACTAAATGTCAGAGTGATCCAGGGTTCATAATAAAGCCTCTTCTTTATCTTTACTTACTCCCTAGGAGATCTCATCCAGTCCCAGGACTTTAATGCCATCTCTATACAGATGATTCCCAAATTTATTTTTTCAGCTCTAATTCCTCCCCTGAATTCCAGGCTCATATGGCCAATAAACTATTCAACATCTCCACTTGAATGTCTAATAAACAGACATCTAAAGTTTAACATATTTTAATACATTACACAAATATGTAACACAAATATTAATTCCCATACCTCCCACCACACCTGCTCCTTTTGCAGCCTTCACCATATCAATTGCCCCATGTCATGTAAGGTTACATGCTAACCTTACAGTTGCTCCATGTCAGAAACCCTGGAGTAATCCTTGACTCTTCTCTTTTTATTACATCCTACACCCAATCCAACAGCAAATCCCCTGGGCTCCAATTTAAAAATACATCCAAAATCCAATCATTTCTCATTACATTTGCTGCTATCATTGAGATTCGAGCCACCATCACCCTTACCTGGATTATTGTGAGAGCCTCCGAACAAGTCTCCCTGCTTCCATCATTACTTGCCCCCCACCCCCACAATGCACACATAATCTGTTCTTTACCCGCAGCATGACCATCATATCGCCCTACTCAAATCCTTCCAGTGATTTTTCATCTTGTTTAGAGTAAAATCCAAAGTTCTTATAGGCTACTAGACCCTTCCTAATATGGTCCTCTCAATATCTCTACGATCGCATATTCTATTGCTCTCCCACATGCTTGTTTTCCTCCAGCCACACTGGCCTCCTTGATGTACCTAAAACATGTCAAGATGCTTCCATTTCTGGGTGTTAATGCTTGTTGTCTCTTCTGCCTGCAATGCTCACACTCCAGATACCCACATGGCTTATACCCTTCTCCCGTTGTGTTTCAGCTCAAGGTCATCTTCTTTATGAAGCCATCCCTTTCTATACCTGATAAAAAATAGCACCATCCATTATTTTCAACTCTTGTCATTCTGCTTTATTTTTCTCTACAACACTTAGGAAGAAAAAAGAAACACTCTATGCTAATTTTCTGTCTTCACCTTCCAGAATGAAGACTCCTCAAGGGCAAGGACTTTGTGTTGTTTAAGGCCATATTGTTTAATGCCATCTTCCCAGCAACAAGAAGAAAGTCTGCTACATAATAAATGTTTATTAAATATTTGTTGTCAAATGAAAAAACTTCTACCCGTCCTTCAAGACATCTCTCCCAGAGACTTCCCTGACCTACTCAAGAATAACAAAGAACTTTCTTCTCTCTCTAGACTCCCAAAGAATTATGTTTTACATCTCTTCTGTAACCTATGATCTCTTTTCATAAAGATTTGATGATAGCCTGTTTGTATTTGACTCCCTGGCACCTATATTTGATGAATAAATGAATGAATGACTTAACAAAAGGCCTGTATTATAAATATAATTATTGGTTAAATAAAACAAATCCTGCCCTCTCTCTCATACTCATACTTCCACTCTTTTTCCAATCACCCTTACCTGAACCCTGAAACTTATTGTTACCCTCTCCCTTACCCACACCTTCCTATAATCACATCTTCCTAGTTTTGCCTCTTATTAATCCTAGATAAGCAATCTCAGAAACTTATCTCTAAAGTACAAATAGAAAATTTAAGGCATCACTGAAGTTAAATGTCTAATAGTTAATCCTCACCCTGTCCTTTCTTCAGGGAGATAATGTTCTACAGAGAGTATATCACCAATAAAAAGTGGAGATAAGAAAACAGTGAGTGTCCCATGTAGGTTATGCTCCCAGTAGCAGTATTTCTTGAGACATTCTTAGAAGGCTTCCTGAGAGACTTAAAATACAAAAAAAGTTCATGCACTTTCAGCTTCATCATCACCACTACTTTCATCACCCAAAAGTATTAGTAAAGCATTTGACACTCATGAGCAGCAGGCAGAAAGTTTTGAGGTCGGTGCCTCTGGGGATCACAGTTGCAGAGGCAAACATCACAGCTGTCAAGCAGTTATCCACAAGTGAGATGCCTCACCAGTGGGAGCTGATCACCCTCTTTCTTTGAGTGAGGAAAGATTGCAGAACTGTTGAATATTAGAGCATGAACCTTAAGAGACAAACTGACTTGCCTAAGTTCACTCAACAAATGGCCAAATCAGAACTTGAACTCAACTTCTGGTTCCTCATAACACGTGCTTCCTACTACCCAAGGGCTGTCTAGGGGAAATTACCCATGCATACACACACAACACACACACACACACACACACACACACACACACACAGGTAAATTCTATTCATATTAAGGTGTGTTTACTTTTTCTGCCATCTGTGATGGTAATAACAAGAAGTAAAATCTCTTTCATTAGAAAGTAAACTTATGGATTTCCTTCTTGGTAGGTTTTCAGATTTTCCTCTAAAAGTATTTAAAAGTGCTACTCAAGCTGTTCTTAGTTGTCTAGAATGGTTTATGCTGCCATTAGCTTCTATAGCACCATCATTAGAAAAATGGGCTGTACTTCTTCTTAACCCTCCACATGCAGCCAAAATTGGGTTACTTTAAAGGGCAAGATGTCAAAAGCAGATAAATCCTTTGTACTCTAATGAGCATAATGATGAATAATGGTACTTATGTGCAATAAACGATGCCCTGCCCATAACAGCCTTTCCACCCAGATACTCTATTTAATTCAATAATATATTCTAGGTAATTTGTGGAACTAGAGAGAAATTACCTTAACCAAGAAGACTAACTGGAATTTACTAAAATATGCCATGTTGAAAATAATTAATGGAAACAGAGCTTACAGAACTAAAATTATGGCATTAAACAACCCCATTACATGAATTCATCTTCCAAGTGGCCTGCCTCATAGCAGCTGTAGAGATGGGGGCATTGTGGCATGGTTGATGCTGGTAATAAGAGACAAGCTAATAATATCCATGTGCCATGGTATTCAGTGCTTTCTGTTTGTTTTAGGAACGGAGATAATAATCCATACAGTCTTCATCATCTCCCACCTGGACAACTCCAAAATCCAGCTGATCTCCTTTCTAGCTATATTCCATAAAACAAACAGAGCAATCTTTGAAAAATGTAATTATATCACATCATTCCCAAATCAAACTGCTCTGATGGTTTCTCACCAAAACTGTAATAAAATCCAAAATCCTTTCCATGCCCTACGAGACTCTAACAGGACCCACCTTGTGTCTACCTCACTAACATTGTCTTCTATCATTCTCCCCCTTTGCTGCTTCTTGCTAGATATACTTGCTGTATTTCTACTCCTTGAACTCTAAGGTGTTCCTGCCCCAGGGCCTTTGTTCTTTCCCTGGAACTTATTTTTGCATGGTTGCTTCCTTATCACATACAAGTATCTGCTTATATACCACTTCCAACTCCTATTTCCAGCAACGTAGCCAACTAGACACCTTGGAAAAAGCCCTTCCCAGTATAAAATAGCTAAACATGCCAGATAATACACTTTAAAAATGTTTTTAATGCATAGTTTAATGGAGAAGTTTTTTAAATCCCAGAAGCCAAAAAATTAAAGTAAAAATATTAATCTCAAAATGTAAGAGAACAATGAAAACAGTGTATAACTTGGGGGTGACTGCTGATCCCTGATGGTGTAAATCCATGCTGGCTCAGACAGTAGCCACTTGCCAATGTGGCTATTTACATTTAAATTTTTAAAAATTAAATAAAATTAAAAATTCGATCCTTCAGTTGCACAAGCCGTATTTCAAGTGTTCAATAACCACGGTGGCTGGTGGATGCCATCCATGCTGGGCAGCACAGATACAGAACATTTCTATTATCACAGAAAGTTTTATTGGACAGGTCTGATCTCAATTTTTTAACAAAACCAAGAGCCCATTCAAAATGGAAGTCAGATTGGAGACTCCCTCCTAATTCTGGTACACAGATCCCGTAAAAAGCAAAAAAAGAAAGAAAAGCAATACCTTCAGGGAAGGGTTGAACTAGAAAAAAAATAATTCCCTCCCAAAGGGAAATGGAAAAAAAAAATTTGAATGTCTAGGTCTTGACTCCAAACTGAAGATGAAATGTTCTTCTGAGAATTTATAACCACAGTCTGTCCTTCACACAAGTTTGGAGCCAGAATTTCCTCTACCTCTATGACTCCAAAAATATGAAGCTGAGACATTTACTTTAAAGTGATCCTAGGTTGGGAGTGGCACCATGTTCCAACAGAAGCAAATGCAAATCATCTATTGAGAATTCCAACCTAATCTCAGGCCTCAATAAAAATCCCCAGAAAATGTGCAAAAATGCATGCACTCACAAGAAAAAACTCATAAAATATGAGAGTAAATAAGACACTATAAGTGAGGGTCAACAGAAACCACTGTCAGAAGAATAAGACTCTCAAATACTATAGATATTAGAATTATTGTATACAGAATATAATGGGTCCATGATAAATACTCTTAAGAAATAAAAGAGTATCGGTGGCGCAGCGGTTTAGTCCGCGCTTGGCAGCCCGGGGTTCGCGAGTTCGGATCCCGGGCGACCACCGACGCACTGCTTGTCAGCCACGCCGTGGCGGCGTCCCATATAAAGTGGAGGAAGATGGGCACGGATGTTAGCCCAGGGCCAGTCTTCCTCAGCAAAAAGAGGAGGATTGGCAACGGATGTTAGCTCAGGGCTGGTCTTCCTCACAAAAAAAAAAAAAAGAAATAAAAGAGTATCAATTTTATGATTAACAAACAAGACACTACAAAAATGACAAGGCAGATTGTTTTAAAAACAGGTAGAACTTGTAGAAATTTAAAATATATTAATATTCTTAAACAGCAGATGTGAAACCATTGAAAATTAATAACTGGAAAATAAATCTGAAGAAATTACATAGATTATAGCACAGAGAGAAAAAGAGAAATACAATATAAAAGAGAGGTTAGTGACAAGGAGACTAGTGATAAATCTAATGGGAGTTCTGAAATGAGGTAAGAGAAACAGAAAATATTTGAAGAATTAATGGCTGAGAATTTTCCCAAATGGTGAAAGTCATAAACCCTCAGCTTCAGGTAGCCCCAAAAATTCTAAGAAAGATAAATTAAAAGAAATACACACCTAGGAATATTGTAATGAACCTGCAGAATACCAAGAATAAAGACATTTTTCAAAGCAGCCAGAGAGAAAAGGCAAACTAGCAACAAAGTAACATCAATTAAACTTATGGCTGATTTTCAACAGCAACAATGGAGCTAGAAGTAAATGGAATAATAACTTAAAATCACATAGTTGTGACCTTGAATTGTGTACCAAGTGAAAATATTTTTCAAGAACCAAGGCTGCATTAGTCACACTCTGTCTTCTATCAGGTTTTCTAGAAGCAGAGCCTGGAACAGAGATTTCTGTACAAGTGACCCACTGAGACACTTCTCTCCGGAATAACTTAAAAGAAAGCAAGGGAAGCAGGATAAGGCAGGGGAGGAACTAAGTAAAGGCGATTTCAGCCATAGGCTAGCCTCAGCCTGATCCCGTGGGGAGTTCTATAGTAGGAAAGCACCACATGGTTGCCCCACTTTAAGGCAAAACTCTTAGACTTAAAAGAAAAAAAAAGTATTTAGACTTCTGTATTTTAAAAGACTATATTTATTCATTCTTTACATTAAGTATCTTCTCCATCAACAAATTTTTAATTGGCATTTAGAGCCAGGTTAACACAAATAATTTAGGTATTTATAAGCTTTATTATTTTCATTGTTCATTTTAATTTTTTATGTACCATGGCTTTAACATGTGTTCTTTTTTAATGTTTTATTATATTTATGCCCAATAGAAAATGTACCAGATATCAATATACTCACTACTGAGATTAAATCGCTATTAATATTTTGCTACATTCTCTTTAGATTGCCTTTATTTTCAAAGAAATAAAACATTATAAATACAGCTACAGTCCCACCTTCCATCCCTTTCTCTTCTGTCTACCCAGAAGTAAACACTTTCCTGAATAAATGTTATCATACCCATACATGTTTTGTTCTTCCTTTGGGTAAATTTCCTAAATATTTGATTCTAAGTCTATACTTAACTTTTTTCTTATCCACTACATTATGTTTTTGAGACATACAAGTTGATACATTCAAATCTAGTTCATTCATTTTCATTCTTAAGCTTTTCATTAGACCAACAAACCACAATGTAATTTTCCATTCCCCTGTTGTCTGACAGGTTTTTTTAGCCTTGTAACAACTAACCAACAATTGAGAAATGAACATCTTTGAACACGCCTTCTTGAACAAGAGCTTCTCCCTGAGAAGCAAGGCCCAGAAGTAGAACTGCGGAGACATTATCAATTCTACTTGGCAGTTCCAAATAGCTTCCCAAAGTGATTATACCCATTTTCTCTCCCTGCAGCCATGCATTAGAGTTCTTATTTCCCCACAATATCACTAACAATTGGTATGATCAAACAACAAATTTATAAGTGTAAAATATTATGTCTATTTTAATTTACAGTTCCTAATTACTAAAGAAGTTAGACATCTTCACATATATTTATTGGACATCTATCTTTCTTCCTCGTGAATTTACTGTATATCTTTTGACAATATTTCTCTTTCTGATACTATTGGTTTCTAAAAAAATTTTATATATTCTGCACATTAATATTTTATTAGTAATACGAGTTACAGCTATCTTTTCTCAATGTCTTGTATTTTCATTTTTGTCCCCTTTTATTATACAGAAGCTTTATGTTTTAATGTAGAAAAATGCATCAATATTTTCCTTTTTGCTTTGTGATTTTTGTGTTTGAGAATTATCTGCTACTAATGGCATAAAGATATTCTCCCACTTTTTGGTTAAAAGTTTGAGAGCTCTGCCTATTCAGAATGTATTTCTGTGAATTACATAGTATAGAGATTTAATTTACTTTGTCTTGTACTATATAACAGCCAATATTCATGGCATTATTTGTTAAATAGTTCATCCTTTTCCTACTGATTTTATCACCTCTCTCACATATAAAACTCCCATATAGACATTGGTCTGATTTCAGTCTCTCTATTTCTTACCAGTCTCTTTGTCTGTCTGGACATGTACCTCATGGTTTTAAATTGTGCAGCTTCATATTACTGCCTAGTATCTGGTCTAATGATTTATCACCTTTTGTTGTTTTTCCTAGCCACCTTGGCTAAGGGCTTAAGCTTTTATATCATGCCCCTTACGTGGGTCAGTTGTTGGCTGCAGGCTGCCCCCAGAGTGGGAGGGCCTAACTTCCTAGGCATTTTTGGGCAAGGTGACTCCCCAAGACCAAAGGCAATTCTCTGGGGACATGTGCAGTTGTAAGCCATTAGCAGCAAACACTTACAGCAGTGGGAAGACAGGCGCACTGGCCTACCAGAAGGAGTCTGGGTGGGGCACTGATAGTTTCTAGTAGAGGGTCCCAAAAGGAAATAGATGGCACACTCAAATTAGAATAAAAACAGTGTATTTGTAAAGGGACTAGTTATGAGGGTGTGCTTAGGGTTGGTTAACTACCAGGAATGGAGCTGTTACTATTTATAGAGCTGGGAGGATGAAGGGATAGGGTGGTTACTGGAACCAAGAAAGAGGGTTGTGTAGAGGGAGCTGCCTTGAGAGAAGCAAAGACCTTCATCAGCCCGAGGTGACCACTGGGAGCGGGGGGAGATCAGAAAAATAAATACCCTAATTTCACTCCCCTTCCTCCTCCTGAGCCCCCTGGAAAGAGCTCACTGGGAAGGGTGGAGAATGAATCTAGAGGGGCAAATGGACAATGTCCTGCACAAAGGCAATGGAAGCTGCTGCAGACAGATGTCACCTCCTCTGAGCAGTCTTCCCAACGAGGTTTTCTAAAATAACGTGCCTCTAACCTCTGTCCTTTGTCACGCCTCTAACCACTTACTCTGCTATTTGTCTTCAAAGCACTTAAATTTACATGAAATTATATTAACACTTCCACAAAATAATGAAGAAAAGTAAACACATGAATAGAAAGATAGGCAAAGTACAAACATAAGCAATTCACCAAACAAAAGTATAAATGTTTAACTACATTAAATCAAAGAAATGAAATGTATTATAAAATATATATATAATTTTCACCTATCAAATTGACAAATATTTAATACGATAATGTCCAATGTTAGGGTTTCAGGAAAACACACTGAGTGGGAAATAGAAAATTGGAGTAATATTTCTGAAGAGTAATTTGAGAATACATATCAAAAATTTGAACATGCTATTTTACCCAGGCTTTTCTCTCTTAGGGATATACTCTAGGAAATAATTCAATATGTTCTCAAAGATGAGAGTTGTTTACAATAGCTAAAAACAATCTATTTGTCCAATAACAGGAAATAGCTCTTCAAATAGTTTCCCAAAGTGTGTTTCTTAGAGCACTAGTCTCATGAGATTCTGCTTGAAAAAAGGGTTCCACAGTCAACTAAATGTGGGAATCTCCTTGGAATGAAAGGCAAAACTTACAAGCCAGGCTAACATGGTGTGATCTGTGGTCAGGACAAAAGCTAAGCTACTACTTAGGTTCATAAGTGCGTCAAAAAATGACAAATTTAGCCTCATTAGCCCTGTGTTCCAACCATCAGAACTCATGGAAGCAAGTCGTCTGGAATGGTTTAGAACCAGGTTTCCCACAAACGTGTGTTGCATGACCAGTAAGGGGGTGACCCCCTTTCCGGCCATTCTCCCTTTCAGGAGGAGGGGCTGTCCCCATCGGACCTGTCCCAGCGTGCAGTGGGCCGAGGCGGGTGGAGCATGCACCTCAGCATTCGCTACCCTGTTGACGGGGAATGGCCATCCAAGGCCAGCCGAGACTGCCCAGCCCTGCCCTATCATTCTGCCTGGGCGGGATTCTGACTTCGCAGTGTTCAGTCACAATCTCACAGATGGTAGCTCCCCCCACTGGCTCCTGAGCCAAGCACATTCATCAAATGTCTGACTGGTGAGTTCTGATAGTTGGAACACAGGGCTAATTTAACTAATTGGTTAACTAATTTAACAAACTTCACTAATTGGTTATCATTTTAACTGAAAATTATTTTGATGTTACAAATTAGATGATTCATTGTTTAATATTCATCGTGTAACAGATTACTCAACATTGATAGGCTTAAAACATCTGTTTTAACAGATGTGTTACAGATGTGTTTAACAGATGCGTTAAAACAGATGTGAACATGTGTTATTTCACAGTTCCTGTGAGTTGGGAACCTGGGCACAGCTCAGCTGGATGCCTCTGGCTCAAGGTCTCTCATGAAGTTGCAGGCAAGGGGTCAGCTGGTCTGTGTCTGCACCTGCAGGCTTGACAGAAGACAGATCTGCCTCCGAGCTTACTCATTCCATTGGCAGGATTCAGTCCCTCGCTGCCTGTTGGCCGAAGGCTTCCTTCAGTCCTCATCCATGGGGCAACTCCAACATGGCGGCCAGCTTCTTTCGGAGTAAGCCAGACAGAGTACAAGAGAGAGCCTAAGAAAGAAGCCATAGTAACCTAATCTCAGAAGTGACATCTCATCATTTTTGCCACGTTCTATACGTTAGAAGCGAGGCACTAGGTCCAGCTCACACTCAAGGGGAGGAGTTATAGGCTGGAACACCAAGAAGTGGGGGCCATTTACTGGCTGCCTACCCCAGTCACGAGTTTGAAAGCCCTTGAAATTCTTGAGCCCTCAGTCATCAAGAGTTGAAGGAACAGTGCATGATAAAGCTGAATTAGCCCTTGGCAACTCTGTGAAGCAGTCCTGGCTGTCCCTTCTCTTGGTTTCTGAGACATTTATACTCGTCCTTCACCCTTTCCTCTCCTGTCATACCCACCCACTCACCGCTTCCTTCCCCAGGGGCCCAAGAACCTCCTTGAGTCAGTGAAAATCTTCAACAAAGTAAACTGGAAAAAATATTAGATATTTACCCATCTATTTTATAAATTCAGTGTCTCTTTTTGGTGTCCTCCTCCACCCCGTCTGTCAGACAGACCTCCACTGTGATTAGAGAGGGGCTACTTAGCATTTTCTAGGCCTCTTGTGTCTCATCTGCTTCTTCGTGCTTTTATATACATTTTTGCCATTTCTTGCTCCTTTGTACCTCTAGAAAATTCAGAAGGGAAAGGAGAGGTGGTAAAATTCAAACCAATACAGTATTTTATTACAGTTTATCTCCAGAGTGAAAGAATGACATTCTCCACCCCGTTTCCAGTGCTCAGGTACTCAGATAATTGGATAAGGTAACAGGGGAGCTCTGAATGATTGCACAGTTTGGCACGATCAATCTGAGGAATTTAAAAAATTTCTTTGGACCTTAAAAGCCTCAAATGTGGGATCTCAGTCAACAAATTTGTCAACAAATTGGTACCCCTCTTTCTCAACATCTGTAGGAATACTGTTTTTCCTCCTGAATTGACACAAATGATCTCATCTTGCCACCTACAATTTACTCAGTGAGACACGTGAAGAGTCTGGTCTATTTTTGGCTCCTCTGGCAAAGCTGCCTTAGGGTATAATTTTTTTCTCTGCCCAGCCTGGGATGGGCTAAGGGACATAGGAGTTCTTTTCAATTTCTAATTTTTACAACATCTTTCAGCAAACGGCAGGTAAACAATTTTAATACAAAGCCATTTTCATTATGTGTCTATTAGAGAATATGTCCCTGCATTAAAATAAACAGTAATAATACAAAAAAAAGTTTGCTCATACAGTAATAGCAACCTTCCTAAATTACAGTGATTGTGCCGCCCAGCAGTATAATGCAAAATGTAGTTTTTATCTCAGAAGACACAGAATTTATTATTTTCCACCTACCTAGCATTTTAGAGCAATTGGAACCAGGTTTCTGAAAGAACAATTCAGCACATTAGCTCTCAAATACAAAAAATATATTTTCAGCATCAAAATGTCTCGTTTAAAGCAACACTTCAACAAAATGCTGTCCACCCTGCCCTAGTAATTATGTCATATCTGGTGTGTACTAATTTACACAGTGTACTGTTTTCATGCCTAATTAAGGCTATTAAGCTAAATCCAGAGGCTGTGGTACACCTACAGCCCTTAATTAATTAAACAAGCATGCAGAGAAGTTACTGGCAGAGTCAGAGCCTAGTCTGCACTCTCCTGGTGGGCAAGATGCTAAAGAAATGGGTGAGGAGGACTGTCACCTGGAACTCGCCTCAATCACCATTTTCTGTTCATGGAGGGAAACAGTACAGTCATTTCCCAGAAAGTAGACACTTTAATTCAGTGCTTTAAGTAGACACTTTAATTCAATCTCCCACCATTGAATCACCAAGCATGACATAGTGTTTAAAAATAAAAGCATATAATGAGATTGGTTACCACCTCTTCATAGTTTCAACAAAGTGAAGGATTTTCTAATATACGTACTTTGGGCTACCTTAGGATGCTATATTTCCGTGGGTCATAAGCTAGATTAAGTTAAAGGAAGGTGCTTTCTCCAGACTTTTCATTCTCTTCGAAGCCACCAAAACTCCATATTCATCCAGTATAGTAGACCTAAGCATTCTGTTTGTCAGCCACCAGCATCCACTAACACATACGAGAAAATCCCAATTGGCCTGGGTTTCAAGGTCCTTAAAGAATGATAACATTTCTACCTCTTGCATATAACACCAATGCTGTGATTTGCACCCAGGGCGCCAGCCCAGAGCACCGCCCCAAAAGCACTGAAGGAAAGTGGGATACCCAGAAGCACTTATTTTAAATATCTCTTCTTCATAGTTATAGGGTAGTCTTTTCAAACACATCCTCAAAACTACAACATACATTTTAAATGTTTTGTGTAATAACTTTTTAAATAACTTTACATAAATGCAAATTTGTATTACAAAATAAACATATATTGGGTATTTCACAATAACATTTTTTGCAAATTTTATTTCTCTCTTTTACTACTGTTAGTGATTATTCAATTATTACTCCTATACTAATTAGTACAGGAGTAATAATCAGATGCTACTGGTGATACCTATGTTTCAGAACCCAGATACTATTTCAGGAGAAGAAGGGAACCCACTGTATGGAGAAATGCTAGAAACCAGACAAATGCCAGTATAAGGTACTATTCTGTGTACGTTCCTGCAACATAATTAGGAGATCAAGTATAAGAAAATTCAGAACTCTTTAATGCACTTAAAATCACTGTCATGAAGCAATGGATGGCAAATTTGCATGTGAAAGGACTGTGAACAGCATGTAGGAAGAATTGTGAAATTACTATAGTATTTATTATTATAACTTTGGTGTCATGCTAGTCTCATTTTAGAATGAACTGTAAGAATAGATTAAATTAGTGCCATTTTCTTTCCTTGTTAACATCTTTGTCACAAGAGCAAGCTGTCAGAATTTTAGTATCTAAAATAGACCATGGATTATTCTTCAGGATAGTTGGCCATTTCTAAATTCTGGGCTTTGATTGGTTGTTCTCACCCCTGTCCTTGCAGACATGTGGGTTGGAAATCATAATCTTTTAAGTAACTAATCAGGTTGCAGACACCCTGATAAAGGTAGGAAAGACAGTGTAATGTTACAATTTTAAAACAGCATTTGATCATAAAACATTATCTCTTAAGAAAATGCCTTCAACCACTGCTGAAAAATACTGTTTGACACATGATGTTAGAATAGGGACTACTCAGAGATGTGTAGTCTTATTAGCATCTCTCTGAGTGTTTTCGCTATCCTAAGATAATGTACAATGAACATTTCTTTGAGGGGTCAGGAGCACCGTGGTCGAGTCAACTTTGCGACAAATGGTGATCAGAAGTCGACGATGTGTTACTTTCTTCACGTGTCTTTATTTCACTCACTGGTACCCTGGGCCTCAGTTTCTGCATCTAACATGGATGCTGTATTAGTTAGAATTCTCCAGAGAAACAGAACCAATAGATTATAAAAGGAGATTTATTATGAAGAATTGACTCACACATTATGGAGGCTGAGAAGTGCCATGATTTGCCTTCTGGAAGCTGGAGACTCAGGAAAGCCAGTGGTATAATTCAGTCCTGAGTCCAAAGGCCTGAGAAACAGGGGAGCTGATGTTGTAAATCTCAGTTGAAGGGTAAGAGAAGATGAGATGAGACCACCTCCATTGGTGAGGGCGATCTGCTTTACTGAGTCCACTGATTCAGAAGCTATTCTCACCCAGAAACACCCTCACAGACACACACAGAAATAATGTTTAACCAGAGATGTAGGCATCCCTGATCCAGTCAAGTTGGCATATAAAATTAACTATCGCAGATGCCCCTTTCCACTGTGATTTTCCTCTCCCACAATTCTCCATAACGAGGGTAACCGTAACTTTTGGTTTGCCCAGGGCTGTCCTGCTTTATGCCTGTTGTCCTAGCTTAATTCCTAGCAGTACCTTCTTTCACTCTCAAAAGCATTCCAGTCTGAACAATGCATTAAAAGATCACTCTCCCCGTAATGCTTTCTCAGTGTTGTGAGTGTAATGCCACAGTCATTAACACTTTTGAAAAACTTGTACTAGAACTATAGTCCCTAGAAGGAGAAGATAGTCTTACTTTATACTGAGAAGATGGAACCCTGCTTGAAATATCTTGTATAGCAGGGGATATGGCTGCTGTGCAGGATTTTCAATATGTACGTTGTATGCGGGCACCCAGCCAAGGGAGCGAGTGTTGCTGGAACTCAACCTTACTCCTCTGTCATTCGATGTGCTGTTTGGGCTGGTGGAGGCCCCCTACCTGGTTTCCAGAGGCCAATACAGGTTTTAGGGGCCTTATACAGTTGAGGTGGCAGGGGGTGGAAGAGATCTTTCAGAAAAAAATAAATAAAATTATGAATACAAAATTAGGTATGAAAGTGAATAAGAAATTATTTAGAATAAGAAATCACATCAAATTTAGAAGTAACCAAGGTATCACAAAATCCATAAAAATAATATAGTATTTGTATTACTTAACTTCTTGATATACCTCTGTAATACTTTTTCTCCTACTTTGGGGCTGCAGAATACTTAAATTGTTCTTCGGCCTGTGGATATCCACTTCTCCCAGCACTATTTGCTGAAGAGACTGTTCTTTCCGCATTGAATGGCCTTGGCGGCCTTGTTGAAAATCAATCGACCATATACATCAGACTATATTTCAGGGCTCTCAGTTCTATTCCATCGGTCTATATGTTTATCCTTATGCCAGTACCACACTGTTTGGATTACTGTAGCTTTGTAGTAAGTTTTGAAATCAGGAAGTATGAGTCTTCCAACTTTATTCTTCTTTTTCACAATTGTTTTGGCTATTCAGGGTCCTTTGAAATTCCATGTGTTTCATTTCAAATTTCAATTCAGGACTAAGGCAGCTAGAATAATTTAACTATACACAGAAGTGATTGCAAACCACATAAATGAATCCCACTGAATCAAAATAATATGCACTCCAAATCAATTTTCCCTTAGTTATATCCAAGAACTGCTCAAGACCACTGTGACATCACCCTACCTGAGGGGAAGTGTGATGAATGGGAAGTTGAAGTGGAAAGGGACAGAGCAGCAGTTAAAATATCTTCTTTTAGCACGTTTTACAAAGATATATGCCCATATGAACTAGGGCCCCATGTGAGTGAGGTACCCTGAAATTTAGCTTCACTGTAAATTTGCCTCTTGTCCTCATGCTTTTACGGAAATAGGAAATATGACTTATAGCTGAAAGAACTAGAATAGAGAAGACTTTATGGGGACATAAGAACAATCCTCAAATACCTAAATGATGTAATATAGAAATTGGATTAGCCCCTTATCAGATACATGATTTGCAGATATTTTCTCCCAGTTGGTGGGTTTCTTTTCATTTTGTTGATGGTTTCCTCTGACCTCAATAAAAAAAAAGAAGGAGGGGCCAGCCCGGTGGCTCAGTAGTTAAGTTTGCGTGCTCCACTTCAGCAGCCCAGGTTTGCAGGTTCAGATCCCGGGCATGGACCTACATCACTCATCAAGCCATGCTGTGGTGGCAACCCACATACAAAACAGGAAGATGGGCACAGATGTTAGCTTAGGGCCACTCTTCCTCAGGCAAATAGAGGAAGATTGGCAGCAGGTATTAGCTCAGGGCCAATCTTCTTCACCAAAAAAAAGAAATTGGATTAGAATGAAACTGAATAGAGCTACTCTGAAGATACTGAATGTATTTGTTTCAATCTCTGAGCATGATTGATTTAATGATCTATGTCTTGGGGTCTACATCACACCAGAGCAACTTTGTCGAAGGTAAGAAACAAATCCAGTCACTCATCTGAATGGATCAACTATACAATCTTGGATAACTAGATGTGTAGACAAAGCTTTTGGCTCCTCAGTTTAGAACATTATCAGTGAGAAAGCTCCCCTTTTATTTTGAGGAAGATTGGCCCTGTGCTAACATCTGTTGCCAATTTTCCTCTTTTTCTTTTTTTCCCCGAAGCCCTAGCACATAGTTGCATATCATAGTTGCAGGGTTGTAGCTCTTCTATATGGGGCACTGCCTCAGGATGGCTTGATGAGCGGTGCGTAGGTCCGCGCTCAGGATCCGAACCTGCTAACCCTGGGCTGCCGAGGTGGAACTTAACTGCTACACCACTGGGCTGGCCCCAAAAAGCTTCCTTTTTACATCTGTTTATGTGTCTGTCTTCCCCCATTGTTCTTCAGCTTCTTAAGAACAGGGATTTTTCATCTTTGTATCCCTGGCATCTAGCTCAGCACCTGGCCTGTACTGGCTGCATACAGTAAGTACCAATATATGCTTTTTGAATTCTTCAAGGAATCAATAAATGTTTACACTATTAATCCACAATTTTTATCTTGTGCCTACTGTGCACAAAGCATTATATGGGAAAACTTATCTCTTGTCCCTTAGGAATCATATTCCATTTTAAGAAAATAAGAATTATAGGGAGACTATGACCATTAATTCAAAGGAATTGAACGGCTCTAAGTGAAATAATAGGCAATTAGAAGTTGCTTGACCACGAGTTTCTGACTAAGGTCACATTTGCTCAAGTTTGTCTAAATCCTGCAGAGTGCAGGCGCTCCTGGGATCCTTTAGTTAAAGAAGAATCATTCCTTCCAGAACAACTTGTGTGCCGACTGTATGACAGCACGGTACTGTCCCCTTAGGACTACAGGAAGACTGACATATCCCTTCCATGTGGCATTATAGTCTAGCAGAACTAGATGCGCACCATCACAACCACAAGGAGACCCTGGGATTCAGCTGCTTCATGGAGTAGCCAGTCTTCTCGCTGTTACTTTGCTTGGGTCTATGTCTCGTGCAAAGTGCAGGTGGCAGCCGCCGCCCAGGTGAGGTAACCTGAGATCCTGTCCAGGAACGAGCTACAGAGAGCGGGCAGCACCACCTGCTTGTTCTGCAGCACTTAGGTGCTGACCACGGACTCCATAGCAGAGAGAAATCAAGAACTGTAACAAAAGGATTTTTAGTTGAACTGTCGTTACAAACTGAATGTTTGTGTCTCCCCAAAATTCACATGTTGAAACCCTAATCCCAATGTCATGGTATTAGGAGGTGGGGCCTTTGGGAGGTAATTAGGTCATAAGGGTGGAGCCCTCATAAATGGGATTAGTCCCCTTATTAGAAAAAGCCAGAGAACTAGCCAGTTCTCTTTCCACCACGTGAGGACACAGCAAGGAGCTGGCCCTCTGCAACCAGGAGGAGGGCCCTCACCAGACCCTGACCACGCTGGCACCCTGATCTCAGGCTTCCAGCCCCCAGAGCTGCGAGAAATAAATTTATGTTGTCAATAAACCACCCGGTTTATGATGTTTTTATTATAGCAGCCCAAACTGCTTCAGACAACTGTTCTTAAATTTTCTTCAGTTTTACCTCTTTTTGTGTGCCAAATTTTGACCTTCAAATATTAACCATGCTTGGTCAGTAGGCATGCTGTTTATGAATGAGGACAAATACACTATTAAAAACCAAAGCTAACTGGCTAAAGCCACACCAGTCTAAATCTCAGATATACTAAGAGTGGCACTAAGAAAGGTAAATGATAGGAGAATAAAGCAATATGAACAAGTTTAACTGAAACAAGAAGAGGAAGTTGTTACTGGAGTTTAGAACAGAAGGCGCCCTCAGCACAAGGCTGTGTGGCTGACGGGATGCACGCAGACCTCGGTAGGACACGCCCAGGGTTGGAATCCCAGCTCTGCGCCTTTCTGACTCTTCAAGTTTGAACATGTAATTTAACTCCTCTGTGCCTCTGTTTCCTCATCTGCCTAGTTGGGTAGAAGGAAGAAAATAATATTTATACTTTATATTACTATATATAATCTCCTATTCCTACTTTAATTATACTAATTTGGTGTTGTGAAGAATAACTGAGTTAATTCATTTGATCCACCTGGCACAGTACCTGGCACTTCGTGAACTCTCAAAAGAAAATCTTTCAGATTTTATTGACCTTTCACCTTGTTCTATAAACTCAAAATTCCACTTTTTCTAAAATGAGTTTTAAAAGACCACTACTGTTACCATAAATATTGAGTGTCTATTACTACGTCATAAAACGGGTAAGAGCATCCAAGTACACTGTATGGTAACATTCAACATTTAACCCAAATGGGCAATCCTGGACCCTCTTATCATTTTTTCCACATGTAATTTGTTATCAGGTTCATCTGGAGGTGCCGTTGTACGACCCCACAGAACCAAACCATTAATCAGAATTAATCTCTGAAGTAAGATAAAAGCCCATGGCCAGCCCCCAGAGGGAGCAGCCTGTTACATAATCAGAATGCATTAAAACCACGGGCACTACAATTTCTTGTAAAGGCTGCGGGGGAGGGGAGAGGAACTAAGCAAACATGTTTTAAAGATCATAGACAATATGCTCTTCAAATGAACCTAAGTTAATGCCTCTTGCGAGGTCAGATCAAGGGTGAAGAAATGAGAATTGGCCAAACATTAGAGCAATTTCCAGCTAAATAAAAAGCCAGATATATTCTCTTCTTCACTGACAACAGAAAATATACTGAGAGACAAGAGTTGATCACTCATGCCAAAATGTACTTTCCATTCTTTGAGGCTTCTAAAGTCTCTTCTTTTATCCATTTTCTATTTTTCCTCATATTGCCACTCTGTTTTTGTCAATGACCTTTCTTCAGTCCAACTCAGCCTCCATCTAATGGCCTGAAGAGGACTTCTTCAGATGATGGAAAGCTTTAGATTTAAGATCCCCCTCCTTCATTAGAGGGAAAAGTGAACAGCCTCTATGTGCTGGGTGTTAATGAATGTGAAGAAAGATTTTTTTGTATGTGTTTTACACATTATGTTCTTGACTCCTAGAGGTGCTACAATAAATTGCGGCGCTTCATTTACAAGGAGCCATAACAGAAGCAAAATGAGAATCTGGCGACAAATTGCTTCTCAGTTACCCCGGGTCAGGCTGTTGGGGCTAATGAGAAGAGGGGCTCTAATTTTAAACTCCTCCTCAACCAAGCCATTCCTGCATTAATGTTCGCTGTTGTAAATTGTAAAGTCAAATGAAGGAGCACTGTTGAAAATTAACCAGTATTTTTATCCTTTGAGTACCCAACAGAGCATATTTTGGTTTCTGTAGCTGGTGGTTATCAAAGGCGGTTCAGATTACTCCAGGGGTGCCAGCCTCCTCCGTGGGTTCCCCCCTCCTCAACACGACACCACACTCCTAATTCCTCCTCCTTTTACACCCAAGCCTTCCTTCCACCTTCACAAAGAAAACTCCACTGGCAGAAGTAAGTAGTGTAGGTTTTCAACAAGATTATAATGCGGCCTCTAGGAGGAGTGTTTGAAACCAGCCTCTTTGTGGGTCCATTTAGCAAGATACTGTATACAGGCATTAAAAATCAGAGAATTACACTATCCATTTAGTCTTGCTGCATGCTTAATGATCCATAATTGTGTATATGGAGGAAGAGCCAGTAAATCACTGACCCTGTGAGGGCTCAAAGCACTTTGTCGCTGGAAGCCTAAAGCAGGATTTGAACAAATAATGAGAAACCAATGCAGCACCTGCCTCTCACAAAATACCTTTCTAATCCAACATTTTGCCAGTTTATAAAAGCTAACACCAGGCAAAAAGAGATACAGGAGAAAGGAAGATGTTTTATTAAAGTATACAGGATTTTGATCCCACACGGATGTCCAGGCAACGACTCAAAATTCAAGGTTTGTTTTTGGCGGGGGGTTTTGATCATGTGTTTTAAGTGAGTATTAATGAAACAAAGTTCCTCTTCTCTGTAATGTGTCTGTCCGGGTGCATTCTTCCATGGAATCACTACATAAAATACCAATTAACCACACTACCCTAGTCTAATCATTGTAATCAGTTATGTTTTCATGTGTACATTGCTGATATATAAGGCTGTTGTAGTTCTTGTGTGTGGTTTAATTGCTTGTTTTTGCATATCTTGTGTGATTGATGATGTTCTAGAAATCTTTTCCCCTAAAGGAGACTTTGTAAATTACTTTGTTTAGATGCTAATGATTGTATTTCATTAGTGGCCCTCTCATCCAGAATCATCTTTAAATGAATGAATATGCCATAATTAAAAATCTGAATTATGAATTACTTTGAAAGGAGACAACATTGTCCCGATTTCCCACTGCGACACAGTGTTATTTCAATTATGTAAATATGTTTAATCATTCCCCTTTTGTTTTTCTAATTATTTAATATTAATGTTGCTTTACCCCTTTATTGCTACAAGAAGGGATATGGCATCTTAAATGAGAGTACTTAGACAAGTGATACACAGATGACTAGATTAAAGCAGACATTTATCAGAATGTATAACCCATTTCAAAAACAAACATGCTATTAACATTCATACTAATATAGCAACACTGGCTATAATTGCACTTCATGAATGTTTTGTCTGTACAAATCTAATGTATTCACAATGAACAATTTCCAATTATTGTGTTTTTTTCTTATAGAAAGTCCAAAACCCCTGGTGAAAGTTTCAATTATCTTGAAGTATACATTTGAACCGACCATAAGACCACCATTTTTTTCTACAGTAGGCAATCTGCAGCTGCTCAAGTACTACTAGACTTGACATATTCAACTTTCATCTATTTACCTTTGAACCTTCAAAAAAAATGTTTGCAAAAAAGAATGTGTTTGTGAGCCCCCACCACCACCACCCAGCTCCCTTTTTTTCACCCACTCCCTGAAGCAGGAAAAATATTAGGAAATTTACTGTTCCACTCAACAGCTCTCACACAAGCCTTCAAGAAGCTACACTTACGAGAGAAGCGTAAACCCAGCAGCAGAGAGCTCCAGAGGGGTCACCATGTATGACAGTTGACTTTATACATTCATACTTCAGGCATCTTATTCAAACCAACTGCAGAAGCCTGATTTTTTCTTTAGAAAACATTGCACTGACTTCAATTTAGACATTTCTATTTTAGTGCAGCTAGACTACACAGGACTATGTTCCTCTACCATTTAGTAATTTAGATACTTTCAATATTATTGCTAACTGACTCTTGAGGCATAAGAGCCTTAATTATGTTAGTTTCATATTTTGTGCTTAAATATTGTTATTTGTAAACTAACAGTAGGAAATGCTACAATTTCCCCATGTTTCTTTCTTACTTCAATGTTACAATAAAATATGCTATCGTTAAGTTTTATTAATGATATTTGTTATATTAAGATTATGATTAAAATATTTAGTCTTTCTCTACATATTAAAAGACTGAGCAACCTTACAGACCTCCTTTCCCAACCACCATTTTTTTCTAATTTGAACTCTTTTTTCTTTTTTTTACAGGGAAAGATTTGCCCCGAGCTAACATCTATTGCTAACCTTGCTCTTTTTCTTTTTTCTCCCCAAAGTTCCAGTGCATGGTTGTATGTCCTAGTTGTAAGTCCTTCTAGTTCTTCTATGTGAGCCACTGCCACAGCATGGCAACTGACAGACAGGTGGTGTGGTTCAACAACCAGGAAATGAACCCGGGTTGCCGAAGCGGGAGCGCCAAACTTTAACCACTAGACCATCAGGGCTGGCTCTGAACTCCTAGCTTTAGCAACCACAGAAAGGAATATAAGGATTACTGTATCTGGGTATAACTTGCCAACAAATGTACAAATTACTTTGCTTCCTCACGGGCTATACCAACAAAATACTCCATGACATCACGGTGGTTAGTGTTATACATAGACCAAAATCAAGTGGTATTTGCAAATTATAAAGAAAATCATATGAATTATTTTCCACTTAAGTTAACCCATCTCTCTTATTTTTTTCCCACATTGAGAAAAAAATTATCATACTCAGTGAACTACTGATTTTCCCCTAATTAAAGGAAAGCTTTCTATTAAGAAAATCGTTCATGATTAACAGGATAAAGCCACAGACTGTCAAGAAGAAAGGAAGGAATTCTCAAAGTTTTGTGTAGATGACAAGAAATGAAAAGTCTTTTTACCAGCAACACACAATTTGAATGACTTTTTGAATAGTAATCCGTATTGAATTTTTCAGATAGAAATGATTTTTTAAATTATATTTAATTAGAAACTAATTTTTAATTATTTTTTTCTACAATCTAATTGGAGATCCTGAAATCTTATAACACCAGTACAGAGAAAATCCAAAGAATCCCTTGAAACTAATGTTTGAAACTAAATGTATCTAAAGATACATTTTGCTTTTAATCAGCTCAATATTCTGTCAATGACCTTGAAATTCACAGGAGGGAAATTAATGGGAAGAAAGTGAGAGATGGGAATTCACAGAAATCTGCAGTTCAGTTTTTAAATCACGATTCTACCGGATTTTTAAAAAGTAGATGATTAGGATTTGATCTAAATATGCATCATCTGGAAGAAAGATGAGGGAAGTATTGGGAAATCCACACCTACATCACCACCTAAGTTATTTGGATATTTCACATCAGGCAAAAATGAAAGTAAAGAAGGACCTGAAAAACACACTGTCTGGGCGGCCAGAGCTGCAGCCCAAGACAGAGACAGAATTGGACAGGACGTGGAATTATGAGACAGTGGCATGTTGAGGAAATCAGTCAAGGAAGGCAAATGATGTCCCACATAAAAGCGTCTCTATGTTTCTGACACAAGAGGAAACCACACTGCTTTCCACTGTTTGAAGAAGCCTTGGCTATGCAAATGGCTTTCTGCTCAAATCCTTAGACCAAAGTACCTTAGCGGCTTGATTTCAGTAGCTGGATGGAGACAGGCAGTTAAAACAGAAGTACAGTTGCACTTAGCCAAGCCTGGCACTTCAGGAAGATGTGACACACTTTTATACTCTTACCAGACATGTTCTGAATATAAAACAGAGCCATAGAAAGGGTCCTAACCTCAGATCCTTAGGAAATTCCTCCCTTAGGAGCGCTAAACCCATGGGAAACGATTTAGGAAGATCCAAGTTCAGGCACCCACTCTATCCATCCCACTCCTACTCAAAAAGGTCAGCATGGGGAAGTTACACCATAATTAATCATTGCAGTTATGGGAAAGCAAGGTGGAAAGGAGTCATTTTTTCCCCCTGAGTTCATTCTTTCAACAAATACTATTGAATGCATACAAGGAGCATTCAATAATATTGGTTGAATGAATGAAGGAAAATTCAAGGGAGAAAATGACTCCCCTCCACCTTGCACTCCCTGCAACAATGTCTGAAAGTTCTAGTTGTTCTGCATCTTGGCTAGCACTTGGTATTGTCAGTATTGTTTTATTTTAGCCATTCTAATGGATATACAATGGTAACTCATCATGGTTTTAATTTGTATTCCGCAAAATGGCTAAAGATGTCGAGCATCTTTTCATGTCTTTATTTGTCATCACTATATCCTCTTGGTGAAGTGTCTGTTCATGTCTTTTGTGCATTTTTATTGAATTATTTTTTTCTTATTATCGTGTTTTAAAAGTTCTTTATATATTCTGGATACAAGTCCTTTGTCAGATACGCAATTTGCAAATATTCTCTCCCAGTTTGTAGCATTTTTCATTCTTGTAATAATGTCTTAATAGAAGAAAGGTTTTTTTAATTAAATGCAATTTATCTATTTTTTCTTTTGTGGTTTGTGCATTTGGTGTCATGTCTACAAACTCATTACCAAACCCAAGGTCAACATAGATGTTTCTTTATGTCTTCTAAAATTTTTATAGTTTTATGTTTTACACTTAGATCTACCATCCATTTTGAGTTCATTTTTGTATAAAGTCTGTGAAGTTTACATCAAGAAGTTTTGTGGGTTTTTTAAAATCCAGATATCCAATAGTTCTAACACCATTTGTAGGAAAAACTATCCTTTCTCCATTAAGTCACTTTTGCACAATTGTCAAAAATCAATTGCTCTTTCTCTAGGATCTTAAGGTAGAAGCTTAAGTTCTTGATTTGAGACCTTTCTTCCTTCTAATATACACATTTAATGCAATAAATTTCCCTCTAAGCACTGCTTCAATTTCATCCCACAGTTTGTATTTTCATTTTGATTTACCTCAAAATATTTTCTAATTTCCTTTGAGACTTCCTCTTTGACCTGTTAATTATTTAGAAATTTGATGATTAATTTCCAAGTATTTAAATATTTTCCTATTATCTTTCTGTTATTGATTTTTAGTTTGAGTCTATCATAGTCTCAGGACATAGTTTGTAACATTTCCATTTTTTTCAATTTGTTAAATTTTGTTTTATGATCTTGGATACAGTCTATCTTGTTGAATGTTCCACATGCACTTGAAGGAATCTGTTTTCTGCTGCTGTTGGGTAGAGTCAGTTAGACCCAGTTGGTTGATGGCATTCTTCATTTCTTCTATATCTTAACTAATTTTCCATCTATTCATTATATTTATGGCTGAAAGAGGAGTGTTAAGGTCACCAACTATGATTGTGAATTTGTCTATTTCTCCCTTCATTCCTGTCAGTTTTGCTTCGTGTATCTTAAAATTTTATTAGTTACATACACATTTAGTATTTGTATGTATTCGTGGTGAATTGATTCTTTTAACAGTATGTAACATCCCTCTTTATTCCTGGCAATTTTCTTTGCTCTGAAGTCTTCTTTGTTTGATATTGATATAGCCACTCCACTTCCTTTTTATTAGTGCTTTCATGGTACATCTTTTTCCATCCTTTTACTCTTAACCTACCTGTATCATTATTAAGTTAGCATTTTCTGGGGGTGTTAGGGAATAAGAGAATGAAGAAAAGAGGAAAAGATCAGAAAACAGGAATTAGAGCATTTCTGTACTCTCCCTGAGCATTAGGACTTTCCTTTCCCAGGCCTCAAGCAGGGATAGACGACTTCTCCTGGAACTCCCTCTGTCTGAGCTATAGTGCTCACTTGCAGGTTTCCAGGCCTGGAACATTGAGTTTGGATCAGGGTATACCAGAGGGGGAAAATGATAAATTCACCACCAATTGGATTTACTTCAAATTCTATGTTGTTCCAATCCACCTGTTGCTATTTGCTTCTCAGAATCTTTCAATAATTTCCCCAGGCATTCTGTCCAAGTTTTATAATTATATTCAGTGGGAGAGAAAGAGTGAAATATGTTTACTCCATCTCACTCATAACCATAACTCCAGCTTTGATCTGGTTTGTAAATGTCAGATGTGAAAGTGTTCTACATAACTTCCCTTAACCATTTGCAGAATCCCTCACTTTTGCTGAGAAAATGGAGACGGCAAAATGTAGTTTTGTGCGTGTCCAGAAAGAAAAATTAGTGTGGTGAATGGGTAGGATTTTTCTCTACACTTTTGGACTGAAATATTTTGTTCTTCTTTCCACACTTAAACCACCCCACTCCAAAAAAAAAAAAACGCAAAGTCCCTTTCAATTGCTGAATCTAGCTCAAAATCCAGGATCTCCAGGTAGTACTTAGTCTTCCCCCTGAGGCTCCCCTTGGGCTGGTAACTTACGACTAAAAAGACAAATTCTCTGCTTCCACCACACCTAATATTCAGTAAGGGAGCAAGGACATGATACCCACAATAAATGTTGCCATTATAAATGGGAAATAAGAGGAGAAATATAGCACTCTCTGGGCCATAGCAATTCTTAAAACCCTATAGGCAAAAATTGTGAGGCCATTCCCTACCCCCGTTTGCTCCACATCCTGAAGGAAGGGAAGATTCCTTGATTAGGGACTGATTTCTTCACTCTGGGAGGAGCTCCCTTGCCCTTTTCTCTCCATCTCTCACCTAACTGCAACTTTGGGCAAGTACATCCTATAACTTCAAGAGATGGGTTTGAACCCACCAGCACATCATGCTAGAAAGTGAATAGTAAGCATGTACATTCTTATTAGGTGCCAACTAATCTGAAATAAGACTTCCACAGGGGAAGGAACCCTTTATTCTGATAAAGCATTTATTTCAACAACTTGGAGGAAGAGGAATAGTAGAGTTGAAAGAAAGGATTCTGCATACAATGAAATCTTAAAATGAGCCCAGGTCCGGGAGTGTGTGTGTGCGTGTGTCTTCAAAAGAAGAAATACGTTTGGTTATAAAAACCTTTCCATAATTTTGAGCTCATAGTTTTACATCAGCATTGAAAGAATTTAATTTGTTGAAGCAAACATCTAAGTGTTCATCTTGAAATCCAAAACATAAACATTTCTGCTTGAAAATGATTTTATAGTAAACGTTCTCCAGTGCTTTGGCTCAGCTTCATGGAGAGTATTCATTTTTTTTTCTTTTCGAAATATATGAAACTATTCCAAGCATGAGCATAAAATAAAATACATGAATTATCCATTTATTTTCATTTATTGCTCTTCAGTTATCTTAATGAGTATTTGGAATAAATGCTTTGTATTCTGTGAATTATTTTCCTTGTATTTCATATCTTCAGTACTGTTTATTATGTGCCAGATCATATTAGGGCTAAATGCTAGGGTATGACTGGCATGGCTTCATAAAATCTGTTCCAAATGCAAAAGCAAAGCAACGTGTAGTAGTTATGGAAATGGTGCTTCTGATATTGTCTTCTTTTACTGTCTCTATGCAAAAACTAGAGATTTGAGTTCTTCATTTTATCCCATATGAGTACCATTTTGACTTTACATGCTGCAATCAGACAAGGTCACATATACTCAAAAAGAGAAACAAGAAGAAGCAGATTCTGTGAACTCTGGACTCTCCTGTACACTGGCCAATTGCTTTGCTGTACAGGAGGGAATGCTGATTTGTCTGCTCATATTCCCTGACCTCAGGAGCTTGGGAGCACTGAGGAAGGACATTGGGAACATTAAAGAGGAGAAAGGAAAAAGCCAATGACATTTTTGCAACTTGGCTAAAGTTTTCCTGGGTATATTTTAAAAACTCATGAACAAGTTGCTTATTAATATTCATCAGCTGACCAAGCTTCTAACAATTTTCTGAATCAACGTATTGATCTACCCAGCAGTCAAAATGGAGTTGTTTGTGATAATAGAATATAAAACTAAATTCAACTACTATCCATACAACTATGTAGGGAAAAATAGAAAATATATTATGGCTTGAGGAAAGTATTCCTATATCCAAGTTTTAATCCCATGGTGGAAATAGTATGATTTTATCCTCTATTGATATAAAAAAAAGATAGTTGTATCTTGAATAGAAGATAATAATATCTTATATTTGCACATTTGATATATTTTCTAGTATTTTCACATATCCTCAAAATAATCTCATGGTTCAGAAAGAAGACTTTTGTGGCACACATTCTAGACTATGGAAATCTAAGGCTCAGAGAGGCTAAGTGGCACGCCCCATCACAGAACTTCCAAAGTGGTCCCTGAGTTCTATTTGGTGCTCTTTCCCTCACATCCTGCTCCTGTCAACATTATTCTTCTACCATAAATATCAAGCTTCATTTCTAAACAAATCTTAGGATAAAAGTGTGTGAATAAGTCAATTTCCACTTGATAAACTCTATGGTCCTATTCACACTCTCTCTTTTAGAGCTAGCTTTGGATTTGTTTGTAAAGTCAAGTATGTTCAAAATTATCATTTATGGCTCAATTTTTTAAATTGAAAAATTGATATGTTTAGACTGTTTTCAGAAACTGAAAATCTATCTCATTCTCCAGCCCATACACTGGATTTGCGTGGTGCTGGACCAGCTATCCAGCTCCTTTAAGCCTCAGTTCTCTCTCCCACAAAATCAAGGTGATACTAACAAGGCTGCTCACAGGCTGCCTTGGGGTCTAAACACGACACTTGCTGTTAGGCACTCAGCCCAGCGCTTGGGAGCAAGTGGTACAACCAGGATTTGACCCAAGTTTTTCTTGTTGTCAACCACATGCTTACCCTCCACACGATAGCAGGTTTGTTGGGATGTATTGAGAAAAGAGAATAGAAAAGTAAATTGGGGTCAGACTGGGGAGAACATAGCATTCTGAGGTAAAACATTTGGACTTTAAACTGTAGGCAATTGGAGCCATTGCAGACTTTGAACAGAAACTAAAACGTTAAAATAAGAAATCTAGGAAAGTTATTTTGGAGACGCGCATGGATAGGAGGGATTAAAGAGGTAGTGTAAGAAATTTGATTCATTAAAAAGACACTTTTTCACTTTTCTTAATTACTACTAATATAGTCAAATTGATAATTAGATGAACAAATACAAATTTTTCATAGCATGACAATATTTTCCTAATTTTGTCAGAAGTCAAATTAATTCATAATCTCCCTTAATTATCTATTCTTGACTTTGGTAATTGATCTGTGAGTACTCTCTGTACCACAAGGAAGCTAAGGAGAGAATCAATAAACAACCAACCAAAGAGATATCGCACAAAAAGAAAAACCAAACACAATTTTGGAGATGGCCTTGATTTAAGAAACCAATTTCCATGAGGAATGTAAAAATACAATATAAAACTGGAACATTGATGCCTACACGTCATTTTTGCTTTAATAACATTTTAAAAGTACGATGATAATAGAGTTAGAAGATTCAACTTTCTTTAATCTAGAAGTTTTCACTTCATATTTGAGGACCATCTTTTAATATTAAAAAGGTTTAAAACTATTATAGTGAAGGTACTTTTAGTATCTGCTGATTGAAGAAAATACATAATTGTAAAAAGTTACTATGAATTTGTTAATAAATACATTGTATTATTTACAATAGCATCTACATATTTTAATAGTAGTGTACATATGTGAAGTCATGTAATTTAATCAAGCTACCCACAATGTTCAATATTTTTATAAATTCAAGGATCCTTTGTAATAAATTCAGGGTCACTCAGGAGATTGAAAACCCCCAAGTTTTCTTATAGAATAATACTATCTTCAAAAAATATCGAGAGTGCCTCTCATTGCAGATCTGTGAAAAGAAAAAAGAAAACAAAATTCTCTTTTCAATACAATGAAACTTAAGAATACTAGGAGGTGGTATGTTCTTATAGTTCTTTTCAAATAGCAATATTCTTCACCTACTTTCCTGCTCTCATCCCATCTTCCAACAATATTTATTGTAGGCACCAATTTAAAATCTGAGGGTCATTCATTTTACTCATTCTCTTAACAAATGTGTACTATGAGCTTAATATATGCCAGGGAGAGATAATAAGCTAACTAACCCTAATCCTTGCCTCACAGTGATTACATTCTAGAAAAGATAGACAGTATTCCAATGACAATACAAATAAATGTTTGTGATAGCGCCGTGCGGGAGAAGGACAAGGTGCTAGGAGTGTGGGGGGCAGGGGAACTTGACAGCATTTCAGACTGCGAGTTGGTCGGGAAGAATTCCCTACGTAAGTGACTTTTGAGCTGAGATTTGAAGGATGAATAGACGATATTAGTAAAAAAAAAAAAAAAAGAAAGAAAGAAAGAAAAAGAAAAGGGAAAAAGAGTACTAGTGTGGGAAAAGCATTATATCATTGAGAAATTGAAAGAAGGTCAGTAGGTCTGGCTTCAGCGGCAGGATGGATTTGTAGACAAGAGCCAGACTGTAGAGAATTTTGTAAGGCACATCAAGGAATTTGGTCTTCATCTTAAAAGCAATGGGAAACTGGGTCTTTCATTTACTAGCTGTGGGATCAGGACAATTTGTTTAACTTCTATGTGCCTCAGTTTGCTCTTTTATTACATAAAAACAACAATAGTAACTATCTCATATAGATGTGGTAATGATTAAATGAGATGGTATGGGTCTAGCCTTTGGCACAGCGCCAGACACATAGTAAACACCATTTAATGTTAGCAATTTTTGTAACAATGTTATGTTTTTTCCTACTTTCCTGCTTTTGAGCTAGTTTATATAGCTTTTTCCAAGTACACCAATGAGATCTTTTCCTTGCATTCCACTGTCACCCTGTTGGATATTTGGGGACCCATCTTCATACTACTTGATTCACAAAACTCCAGGAATCTATGTACATGGGGAGGGAGAGAGGAAGAGAAAGAGAGAAGTCAACTTGTTTAAGCTACTAGTAACCAATCAAAGCTTTGAAACACAGATGAGTGTCAAGTCCAGTCAATAGAGGACTCACTAGCTACAAGTGGAAAAAAAGCCCTCGCCATATGCGAATAGGACCGATGGTCAACATAGCTCTCAACAGTAAGGTGAAGTTCTCCCACAGGTAGAGGCTAGGCTGACTCTGAACACAGACTGCCCTGCTCTTGACATGGTATCTTAATGCCCAATCCCCTTCTCTCAAGCCCACCAACCCTTATTTCTCATTCTATCCTCTCTCCCATCCCTCATCCCTCCCCCAGACTAGAAAATCTCTTACAAGTGTCTGGAGGTATATTAATCAGAATGATTAATGCTGGCTACTGCCACAACAACTGCAAAAATCTCAGTGGCTTAACACAATCAAGGTTAGACAACTAAATGTAAGAAATTTTGATTATCTTATCATTATTTAACTTAGATATTTATTTATGTGTTAATTCAGCCAAAAGTATGGAGGGGGCACTCACATTGTAGGTCCCAAATTACTGAATATTCTTCAGGGAATTTGGTAAAAGCTCAACAATGAGGAAATATTTTGAAACAGGAGTACATTTTTTGAAAAACCACCTATCTCTAATTGATATCTAGGATGAAAAGCTTAATTCCATATAACGAGGAGACACAGGAGAATCCCTAGAGACTCATTAGATAACCACAGAAGGGATCTGAGGGTCCCAGGATGAACACCAGCTGAGAATTACTCTGTGAAGCTCAGCTTTTCTTCCTTTAAGAAAAGGGAGATTGATCATTGCCAAAATTGTAAATTTTATCATAACTTAAATCCTGCTAAGTAAAGTTAATTTTGAATTTTACCAACTAATACAACTGGAGCCATACAACTGGAACCAAAGAAACTAAAATGTGAATGTATGTGGGTGCTTGCTCTGCAAAGTGTGTTCGTGTTCCAGAAGCATCAGCAGCACCTGGGAGTTTGTCAGAAATGCATAATCTTGGGCCCTGCCCAAGACTTACTGAATTAGAACTGCATTTTAGCAAGATCCCCAGGTGATTTGTATGCACATTAAACTTGGAGAAGCACGGGTATAAAAAAATTCAAGTCTCTATGTAAATTTGGGATGATACTTCCAAAAACCTATAGAGATTTATAATCCCCAAACATGTATATTTTGCTTCTGTATAGCTTTTTGCTTTTGGTATTTACCCTCTATTATGAAACAGTTGAGAATTTCCTATAGCAATTAGCAATATTATTTAATTAAGGTGTCTAAATTTTAGCATTTCTGAAAGCAGATGATAAAATTATTTTAATTCATGCAAATGGGATCAAACAAAAGCAAGACTATAAACCTCAATGAAAATGGAGGATAGTATTTCTAGGTAGACACAGGTTTATGATCTCAAATATTGTGTATATTTCAATAAATGTTATTTTTTCCTTTTGGTGGTCCTCTTTTGTTATTAAGGGCACAAAATTTCTTGAAAATGCACAAATTAATAAATCTTGTGTTCAAAATCCCATAGGAATTTGTGGGTAATGGCTGAAACAGACGTAAGTTGATAAACTAATGTCTTGAAGCCTCTCTCCTTGTTGCCGCCAAGTACTCAGACAGGAAGATGAAAAGGAAAATGGAAGAGAAACTTTCCAAGGTCTCTATTCCTGGGAGAGGAGAGTGAAAGGAGAAGGGAATGGCCAGAAGTGTTGGAGGCCACTGGTCATCAAATTCCAGGCCCTTTCATGACAACTGAAAACAGCAAATCATAACTCGGTAGAACAGATATTTCTATGCAGGCTTTTTACCACTTGCTCCCACCATCACATTACTCATGGAGCTCCTCTTGCTAACCTGACACATTTTTTTTAATTAAAGCAATTTGTTTCATAGGATGAGCGATACCTTTCTTAAGATCCCGTTCCTGCTGTCTCGGAGCCTCTTCGCCTCGAGGACCCTTCTGCACCAGTGAGCCTAAAGCAAGTCTTGCTTCAAAAAGAGGCAGAGTGCTGCATTTCAATACTACAGACTACTTCAAAATCATGTTTTCATTTCCCAGAAAGAGTTTTTTTAAATGCACTACACTTCAGAGGCTGTATCCCGCCGCTGGCGCCCAGCACCAAGAAGCACCTCAACAAGCTCCAGGAGGAACTCACTTTCCTCCCTTTGTTGAAAGATAAAGGCGGGTCGAGGTGCCCGAGCGCTCTCGCTCTCGGAGAACGGAGAACGCCCTGTGGGCTGTGGCTGGTTCTTCCCGAGGTCCATGCCCTGGTTCAGCAGTAACTGCGGGAAAAGGCTAACCCCATCCCGATTTTCACAGCCAATGAGAGCAGAGCTGGCGGACAGTTGCTTGAGAACCCCCATGCACAACTTCTGAAAGAAACCCCAAATTTGATCCCCTTCACCTCTGCCCCAAGGGGAAAGCCTTAAAATGTTTACCTCAGAGAATAGGCCCCACACGGAATTAAGCATTACACCTTTAAATAATGATAGACTAGTGAAATACAACACTTCTGTTCTGAAGAGTCTACAGTGATTTCATATCTGCTTTTTCAGTTGCCCATAGAGATGTTTTAATTCAACATTTGGTGGCAGGCATCCCGTGAAAGAAGAAAGTCGTAAGTAGACAGGTCGACATTTTAAATGGAATAAGTGGTGACTTTGGATTCTGCAGGCTGTTATACTTGTTCTGTAGCATTTTATTTTAGATTCATGCTTCTTTATTACTTTAGGGAGAGATAAATTTACAAAGCATACAGTAGGCAAGGATTAATCACTTTTCACAAAAAGGATTTTTCACAGGTTTAACTAGAAAGTTTCTTTAGTCAATATAAACCTTGTTTTGGTTTACAAAATTATTTAGTATAAAATACACAAAGAGTGTATAATCTCCCAGCACTAGCAACATCTAAATCAAATCAATTCTAACACAAAATTATAGAGAGGTATTTTTTACTTTCAGGTAATTGACTAGTAAACAGCTATTAAGAATCTACTATATGCCAGTGTTAGATGCAAGGGGAACCGAATCTAGTAAGATACAGCTTCCTACCTCTGAAGCGGTCACAGGGCCATGCACATTTCCAGCACTGCAGGCTACCAGGTATGGGTTCTAAGAGCGATGCTTCTGAATTTGCCACATCACCTGTATTGTGTCTGCTACAGGTGGTGCTGAGGGAGCCGTACACACTGCTCTTTCTCTCTCCTGCACCCTCTTCAGCCCACAGGCCTCCCCATCAAAACCACCAGTAACCAGGTGGGACACTAGGAAAATGCTCAAATGTCCTTTGGAAGAGGAAATTAATCATTGCAGTGCCAGTTCACCTACGACCCCAGTTGTCTACCATCTGTTCACTTCATTAGGAAGTAAAAAAGAGAAAAGAGAAGATAAAACACCCAGATTTATTCACTGGCATCTATTGTGGGTGGGTGTTAGGACAAAGGACTTAACAGAAAGTTAGAAGGTTAGATTACCAGTTTGGGGTTCTTTTATTTATTCATGATCGTGCACCCTGTACTAGCATGGACAGTTGAGGTCCCACTTTGAAAACCACAAGGCCCTGAAAGAACTGTTCTTAAAGTGGGGAAATCAACAGTGTTCAAAATGGTGAAATTAGACACCCCAAATACCTATTCATTTTACTTAAAAAAACCTCAACAATTTTAAGCTTCAAAATGAATAATATGTAATATTTGTTGAACATTTATTATATGTCAAACATTGGGCTAAGTACTTTATACACCTTTTAGTCTTCACAAGAACCCTTTGAGGTAGATACTATAATTATCTCCATTTTACAAATGAGAAAATCCAGCACAGAAGGGTTAACTAACTCACCCATGGGTTCACAGCTAGAGATTAGTGGAGCCAGGAATTTCTAGCTCAACCACTAAGCTATATTGCCATATCATGAAAGAATATTTCTATGAAACCCCAGTGAATTCGAGATTTGAAATCACCAGCAGAAGAGATTGTGAATGCTGCTCTTCACAGAATATCTGAGCGAATAAGAAAAGCCCCAAACCATCCCTGACATTGACTGAGCGTTCACCACACTCTAGGCACTATGGCAAGCACTTCACATGCATTATCTCATTGAATCCTCACAACCCTATTAGGTAGGTGCTATTATTATTCGAATATCCAATAACCAGTGAAGAAGCTGAAGGGGTGGGAAAGATCTCATGGTGGCCTGAGATCACAGAATAGATTTCAACTCCACTCTGTCAGAGTCCAGAGCCAGAGCTTTCATCACTTTGCTAAATAATACTTTAGAATTAACATTTTGAACCAAAACGTGTGGGTTCCGATGGTGTTGAGCTTGAGGATGTCTCAAACACTTAGAGGTTTACGACTGAAAGTACTTATTTTTTCTTATTTTAAAACTACTGATACTTAACAAGCAATGTAATCCATTCATTTCTCTTTCACTCAACATTTCAGATCACCAGATTATTGCCTTTGGTGAGGCCTCCCATATCTAATAAATATTTAAAGATACATCTTTAAAACAAAAAAGCTGCCTAACCCAAAGTTCTAACTGTAACAAGAGCTCCCTACCCATTTGCAGTCCTAACTCTTGTGTGTCTGGTCAATGCACAGATTCAGGGACACTGGAGCATATCAGAGGCAGAGACCCTAGGAACTCAAGGTACAAAGCAAGGCGGTCTAAGAAGAATGTCACATTTTTGTTAGGCAATGTCCTTCATTTATACGAATTTAATCAAGACAACATAATCCTTACCTTTAAAATAATATTTAAAGATGATAGAATTCTCACGGAAGCATCAAAATATTGAGTGGGTAGAACAGACTCTTATTTCCCTTGAGTGGCTAAAACAGTCTCTCATGTGAGTATCTAAACACGTATTTAGATCATTCAAATGCCGTACATGTCAAAACACTCCAACTTAACACTTCCTTTGAAGTCACGACAATCAGTTTTTTATTAGTGTCATTATTTAGCATTTCTATAGCACTTCACTTTTGACAGGTGCTTTATAATTATTTCTACTCTTAGTTAACTCCTACTCATTCGTTAGCATGCAATGACTTTCCCAATAAAATACATATAGATTCCTTGATAAAATTGAATCTATCCCAAACCAAGAAGTTCAAACTTATATCAGAATTTCAGACAAGCATGTATCCACAGGATGAATAAGGCAGATAGATAGTAGATGATAGATAGATAGATAGAGAGTCACATATAAGAAACTAATTCCAGGGACCAGTAACATTCTTGCATTCTTGTATTCTTGTCTTGGTTCAACTGCAGCTTGCAGGGATTATCAGCTGCGTCCCCATGTTGCCAATGAGAGCATGCATAAAAGAGACCAGAGGTCACATACGAATTAAAATTGATGGAGGAATAAGAGAATATGGCAGAGACTGCTAGTTATTGGCCAGTGTGCATTCTCTTTCTTCCTTTAAGTAATAGAATCTCCTACCCATGTAGACAGTATATTTTCCAGCCTCTCTTACAGCTAGAAGTAGCAACATAACAAAGTGCAAGCCAATGGGATGAGAGAAGAAGTGACACGTGCAGTTTCCAAGTCACGCCCTTAATGATAAGACTGCTTGCCACGGACCTCCTCTGTCCCCTTCTCCCTGACCGAGAAACAGCTAACTGAAGCAGCCACCCTGATGCTTAACATGGAGCCACATGTTCAAGCCACATGGCAGAGCTGACTCACCAGCCCAGGTCCTCGAACGACCTCGTGAGACAGAGCTACTGCATTTCCAGATCTCTTTGTTACAGAAACTTAACCTGAATCATAATTAATAAAGTAACCAAATAAGGAGAAAAATATATATATATACCTATAGACTATGAGACTGACTTGACTAGCTCATGATAAGAAGAGTATAGGTAATGATTAAGGGGAAATTTAAAGGGCGGTAGCTGGAAACATGACAAAAATGACTGTAGATTGAAGTAAGAATAAACCACGAACTCTTAATCCAAGTAGAAAGTTCTGTAAAACTATACTTTTAAACTATTACAAATTTCAAATTAATTTCAGATAAATTCCCAATCCTCTACTGAAGTTGAGAAGCTCATAGAGTGTAAAACTGATGCACCAATAGCGAAGATTTCTTATTATGTTGATGGTGGACCTGAGTCTGTAAGCTCTCACAAGGCAGGAATATGCTTTACTTAGTTTTGTATCCCAGCCTTTCTTCCCACCTTAACACTAACATGTATATAAGCACCAATATCTTGGAACCAGCTAAAGATTAAAAAGAAATGCCTACTACAGAGTTTATTGCTATTATCTTTATCCCAGTGATCCTCAACTTCTGCCATTTGCTGGTTCTGAAAAATGAAAGCATGTTCTTAATCCTTAGAGCTAGTACAGAGCCTGTGAAGACTCAGAGCGACAGACAAGTGTTTTTAGATGTAGAAGTAACAAAAATTTATTCAGCATCTAATCTGTGCCTGGATCTCTATTAATTACTTCCACACAATATTACCCATTTAAAGTAGACATCATCACCTCCATTTAAAAGATGGGGAAACCAAGACAGAGTAAGTGATCTGCCCAAGATTATACAGCTGGTGAATAACAGAGCTTCTACCAGAATCCAGGCTTCCTGACTCAGTCTAGTCCTTTTTTTGAGAGCTTTACTCTGTTGATTCTTCAATTTCTAATATATTTTTACATTTCAAACCTCAGGCAAAAAAAATCTACCAGCATAGTAATGACTGCCAGATATTGATGGACAGGAAAATGAAAGTGTAGTCCCAGCCAGAATATAAGGATCAGGAAGGACTATGGGTAAACATATCAGAGAAATTCTTCCCTGAATAAAGACTGAAAAAGTTTCCAAGATGAGAGTGAGCAATTGAACACCACTATTAACATAAATATTTTTATTCACTTTTGAAAGCTGTCACCTAACTCAACATAATTCTTCATCATAGGTTTAATTAGAATCTGTTTGGATTCAAAAGTACCAATGAGAATGGATATATCAAGGTCAGAAATCATCTAGCTGTATAGAACTCTAAGTGGTTGAATTAATTGTACATCTTCTGTCCATAAAACCTTACACCCACTTGAGCTATTCCATATGCTCAGTTTTAGACACCTTGCTCAGAAGAGTTTCAGGAGTAGGAAAAAGTAGTATGTTTTGAATCTCTAGTCTAATGTTGTTTTGTTTGTTCATTATGATTTGTTACTTGAACTGGCTCTAATTAAAGCTAAAGAGAGAAAGGAAGGAATAAGACTGAAACGATTGATGAAATTAGCTATCTATACAATTATTAGCCCTGTTGATGGGAACACAACAGAATCTAAGAATCTCAGGTACCAAGTAAATACCAACTTGGTCTCACACTCTGAGATTAAACTTCACATTTTCCAGACGGGGAAATTTGGTGTGAGACCATAGGCAAGCCTTTCTAAGAGGAAATTAGAATTGGAGATAGAGATGTTAAAATTCATGATTCCAGAAAGTGTCGTGACATGCTTTATGGAAATGACTCTAACCCTTTCCCAATGAAAAGCATGACGCCTTTCACAAAAGAGGGCTTTTAGAGTTTTAAATAAACACATAAGAGTTCCAAGTAGTGAGTTAAGAAATGCTAGATTACAGGCCTCCCTCCAACTGAGTGCTAAATAAGGGTGGGGCTAGGCAACACGTGCAGGGAACCAGGGGGACCGGATGGAAAGACCTATGTGTGAGGGGCGCTTCGTTTGATGGACCCAGTGAGCACAGATAGTCCCCTCCCATTCGGGGTGTCTAGAGCACACCCTTGATTCTCATTGCTCCTGATGAAGTTTCTGCTTCAATGGGACAACGGCTTTCTATCAAAGAGTGTCATAACATCCTATCAAAGAGTGTCATAACACAGAACCCTTCTAATTGGTGTGGAGAGCTCTGTAAGAGCATATTAGTTGTGAGCCATAGCGTCACCTCTTTTTAGGGAGAGGGAACGAAATTTAAATACATAGGGAGACAAAGAGATAATTAATTGCCTTCTTGGCAACCCACCACTCTACTGCCAATGGGATCACTGTGACAAGTTATGAAATTCCAGTCAAAATATTTAACTCAGTCACTTACTCAAGTGGTAGACCCAATTTTAGGCACCCCACAATTAGGGTGCTGAGAGACAGAAGTCTTCTCTTCATTTTCTGCAGTAGCACACTTAACTGTTGGCATCTACGTGTGTTCTGTTTCCCCTATGAAGGATATATCTGTCTGTAAAGTATACACATGTATTTCTATCAATGTTAAGATTTAAATGATGAATACAGGGGATTACGATAATCTGGATAGCTCCAGAAAACCATAGAAATTAGACTAAGAACAAGAATAGAATAATACTGGAAGTCTTTCAAAATACTCTGATGGAAAGTGGGTCTAATCACTAGGGTGTAGGAGGATGAATTAGAAAATTTTCCCCAAAGAAATGCTGATTATACCAACTTGATCCATAGCTCCTGGAAGATGAGATCTCTGGGTCAACCTAATGGAGCCTAATGATGTAAACTGTAAAGCCAAGATAGGAAATTCTGCAACCCAAGGATCAAGGGTTAGGGAGGAGGACCGAGCAAGCTCTAGGGAATGAAGTAGGAAAGGGGAGGAAAGAAGTAAGAAAGCGTGTCTCTGTATTGACTATGCAGGGTCCCCACCTGCTTGCTGAGTCAAGGCCTCCCAGAACCTGGTTATAGGCTTTTAAGAAAGGTTAGGGCTCCTCAGTGGGTATATACTGAAAGTATTTCTCGCTGTTTTTTATGTTCATATATGAAATACACCCATTTTAAATATATGGTTTGATGAGTTTAAACAAGTGTATACACCCATGTAATCATCACCGAAGTCAGGATAAGAAGTTTCCATCATCCCAACGTGTTTCTTCAAGCCCTTTATAGTCTCATTCCAAGCCCCAGGCAACCACTGATCTCCTTTCTGCCCCTGGATTATTGTCTGTTCTTGAATTTCATGTAAGCGGAATCCTACATTATATACTCTCTTTTTGTCTGGCTTCTTTTGTTAAACAAATGTTTTTTACATTCATCCATGCTGTTTGTAGCAGTGGTTCATTGCACTGTACTGCTGAGTAGAATTTCACTGTATGAATACAGCACAATTTGTTTATCTAGTCATCTGTTGATGGACATTTGAATTGTTTCCAGGTTTTGGCTATTATGAATAAAGCTGCTATGAACATTTGTGTACAAGTCTTTGTGTGGACATATACTTGCATTTCTCGTGGATAAATACCTAGGAGTGGATTTCTGAATCGTATGATAAAGTGAATGTTTAACTTCATAAGAAACTGCCAAACTATTTCCCAAAGTGGCTGTAGAATTTTGCAGTCCCACCAGCAATGTACAAGAGTTCTAGTTACTTCACATCCTTACCAACACTTGTTATTTTCTTTAATCTTTGCCGTTCTAGTGTGTGTAGTGATACCTCATTGTGGTTTTAATTTGCATTTTCCTGACTAATGATGTTGAACATCTTTGCATGTGCTTATTGGTCATTTATATATCTTATTTTATGAAATGTCTGTTCAAATCTTTTGCTTATTTTTAAGTTGGGTTGATTCCTACTATGTTGAAATTAACTTTCTATCAAGGATGACAGCACTTCTGGTCAATTTGATTTACAGCTAGTAATTTGAGGCTCTCTAACGGCACTGCTAGGCTCAAAATTACTAGCCGGGGTTCAAGTGAAAGAGTCAATAACGTGGAATGCATAAATCAGATCATATCACTGTCCTGCTTAAAATCTGCCAGTGACTTCCTTGTAATTAAATAAAATCCAAACTCTTTACCTTGGCCCCCAAAGCCCCATGTGATAGGACCTCTGCATCCCTCTCATCCAGACTCTCCCTCCATATGCACAATGCTTTGTTCCGGGCTTGGCACAAAGGCTGGTTCTCTTCCCCCTCATCTGTTTGTCCCTATAAAAGTCCCCAGCCTCTAGAATCCCAGCAACCTTCGCCAGAGCCATAAAGGACCATCATTGGGGAATGCTCTAAATGTACTCAATCTGAAAGCATCGCCACCTCCCCAGGCCCCCCAGTCACAAGCAAGGGTGGTCTGATTTGTGAGATGAGGTGGGGAAGAGAAGGGGGCAGCTTTGGGGCATACCATTCAGCCAGGAGAGGGAAAAGAACATTTTGGATATTCTTTTATAGACAGTCTCTTTTTGGACGGCCTCAAGTTCCTGGGGTGTTATCTCTTCCTCATCATGGCTGAAAGCTGTCAGTTTTCACCATGTTTTGGTCCTTCTATGTGAGCCTCTTAATGGCAAAAAGCTTCAGCTTGCTTTCCTGGCCAGATTCCTGTCTGCCACTTCTAAACCTCATTTTCATTCCTTCTAGTTTGTAATCTGATCACTTCGATTTTTTGTAACAGACTTTAAACTCAGTTTTTTATTCAAACTAGAAATTAAGTGCAGGAAATTGTTTTCTTTTTCTCTTGTCCCTCTGGTTTTCCTATCTTTTGCTTCTGGTCACTTAAAAAATAATAGGATATATAAATAGATAGATAGATAGATAGATAGATAGATAAGATTATCCATATTTTATTTGTGGTGTTGTTTTGGAGCATGTTTCAGGGGCCCATGGCTGGTGACCACACAGAACTACATCTGTATTTGCTACATGTTCTATTTCCAGTGCAAGTCTGCAAAATACCTGTTCTCTGCCCACATTCTAACTAATAAAGTCTCCCCCTCTTCTAATTATTATACCCTCTATAGAGCCACAGACTTTCTCTTTATGTGTTTAGTAACAAATCAAAAGAAAAATGAAAACTACTCCCAAGGCTGAGTCAACTTTATATGTGTAACACTTCCTAAATTAAATGAAAGCCTTTTCCTTTCAGATTCCCTCTATAGCATTCATTTGTGCATTCAATCATTCATTCCATAAGTAGTTAGTAAAAACCTATCATGTGCTAGAGACAGGATATAGGGAGGAGTGGGGGACTGACACATATGAGAAACTCTTACAGGTATACAGTTCCCTTTAAAGGCTGGTGTTGTTAATGAAGTACTAAATAGTTACACATGTATGTTGTATTAGGGTTCACCAAACAGAACCAATAGAATATATATATATATATATATTTTTTTTTTTTTTTTTAAAGAATTGGCTGATGTGGTTGTGGAGGCTGGCAAGTACAAATTCTACAGGGTGGGCCAGCAGGCTGGAGAGCCAAGGAAGAGTTGCAATTTGAGTCTGAAGGCCATCTGCTGGCAGAATGCCCTTTTCTTCCAGGAGGGTCAACTTTTTCTTAATTAAGACCTACAACTGATTGGATGAGGCCCACCCACATTATGGAGGGCAGTCTGCTTTAATCAAAGATTAAAAGTTAATCCCATCTAAAAAATATCTTCACAGAAACATCTAGAATAATGTTTGACCAAATATCTGGGTACTGTGGCCTAGCCAAGGGGACACATAGAATTAACCATCACATATGTGAAACAATCAGAGAACAATATAAGACAATATATAGTAAATATGATAAATTGAAGGGTCAAACTATGGGTGAAAAGAAAGGGTGCTGATATTACTGAGCACTGACTATTAGGTGCCAGATCCTTTGCAGACATTAGTTAATACATTAAACCTTTGTTAGTTTATATATAATACCTGCTTTTACAGAAGATGATGAAGCCCAGAGAGGTTGAATAACTTGTCCAGGATCACTTGGCAAGTATTCTAACCCAGATCATTGTGGCAACAAAGCCCTTGACCCTGGGCAGGACAGTATTCCAGGTGTGCAAGGAAAGTAGTGGGGGAAAGCTTGACCAGGTAACTTGAAAGGTTCTGCTCTCTGGAGTTCTTCTCTCTTCATTCTTTTTCTAAGTCATGATGTCATAATCCAATTTTTCACTGACTGATTATGTATGTATATCTTCCTTAAGAATAAAAGTCTACATATTCATGAATAAGCATGTAACCATGCGTGCATGACAAATAAAAATAAGATTTAATTGTATTCTAGGATGTTTCATTATATTTTTTAACCAATAGTCTTTATGAACAGAGGCATTTAACTTCCCTTTCTTTGGGGGCAGAGGGGGGACTAACCAAAAGCATATCCTCTTTTTTTAAAAAATTATTTTATTGAGGTCATATTGGTTTATAACATTGTGTAAATTTCAGGTGCAAATTATTGTATTTCAGTTTCTGTGTAGACTGCATCGTGTTCACCACCAATAGCCTAGTTTTTATCCATCACCCTACATATGGGCCCCTTTACTCCTTTCATCCTCCCCCCACCCTTTTCCCCTCTGGTAACCACCAATCTATTCTCCTTATCTCTGTGTTTATTTATCTTCCACATATGAATGAAATCATACGATATTTGTCTTTCTCTGTCTGACTTATTTTGCTCAGTATAACAGCCTCAAGGTCTGTCCACATCACAAATAGCATGATTTTGTCTTTTTTATAGCTGAGTAGTATTCCATTGTATATATATACCACATCTTCTTTATCCATTCATCCATTGATAGACATTTAGGTTGCTTCCATGGCTTGGCTACTGTGAAGAATGCTGCAGTGAACATGGGAGTGCAGATATCTCTTTGAGATCCTGATATCCATTCCCTTGGATATATATACAGACCTGGGATTGCTGGATCATATGGTAGTTCTTCTAATTCTTTGAGTCCTGCCACCTCATTTCTAAGTTTTTCTAATTCTGATGTTTGGGTTTTTTTTTTTTCATGTCTTATATTTTCTTCCCATCTTTTAGCTCATATTGAAATAGTTTACAGTTTTCATCTGTTCTGTTGGCATGTCTTTCTGGTTTCATGATTTTTTTTCTTATAACTTTGCATGGGATTTTACCACCACAACTTCTGTGGCTTATTTTTCATGTGAAATTAATTTTCCTAAACTTTTAAATGGAGGCATAATTCAGGGCAGCTTTTCTAACTTCACAGAGCTCCCTCTTCTGTTTCTCTCTTGTAGCGTTCAAAAATACAGCCGCTTGCTTCCTGAGACTCCCAGGTCTGTCCCATCTCCCCCTTTTATCTAGACCTGCTCTTTCCCTCATCTGTTATTCCCGTCCTGCTCAGTGTGGGTCATTGTCCAGGAAGGGAATCCTGGATGGTCAGTTTTGAGAATTCATAAGGGCTAGACTTCTCCATCCTCTTCAGACCTTACCATGTCCCCTTCCCTAATCCATTATTCCAGTGGGCAAACCCTTCCTAGAGAGGAAATATTTTCATGGACTGCAACTTGGCCCATCAGACTTTTCAGTAAATACTTAGAGGCAATTTTGGAGATGTCTTCCCAGATCAGTCAAACACTGGAGGGTTTCCCTCTGCTTCCTCCCCACTTTCCCCAGGAAGATGCAGATCCCATGCAGATACTATGACAATTGGGCGTTTTCCTACTTGCTTATATTTTGAAGTTCATAGGGATACCTTATGTCTCAGGTTGGGATTGCCAGAAGCATCCACTGAGATGGAGTTTAGAGGGCAAAGTGTTTATTAGGAAACAATACAGATGAAAGGAATGAGATGAAGCAGGATTGGGAAGAAGGAGAAGTAGAAGTGCAATGCAAGTCTGACAATGCTTCCACCAATCCAGCAGGGAGGTCTGGAGCAAGTATTGCCTGTCAGAATTGTCCCACAGTGGACCCAAATAGCCATGAGCTTACACCTCATCTCATTCTGTCATTGGACGTGGGCTGCCCTGGGAAAGGTGTGATCCCAGGCGAGGCAGCTCTCTGCAGCTGAGGCAGATCTGAAGTAGCTGAGAGCTCCCTGAAGCTGAACAGCGAGTCTTTCCTTGGGTAGCACATCTCCATGTCTGCCACACCTTGGCACCTAGTTTTGTTGTAAATATTGTCTGCTGCGATTTTATTTGGAATTGCATTGAATCTATAGATGAATTCAGGAGAATTTACATCTTTACAATATTGACTTTTCCAATCCATGAAGATACTATCTCTTTACTTGTTTAGTTTTATAGTTTTTATAAAGTTTTATGGTTTCCTATATAAAAGTCTTGCATATCTTTTGTTAGATTTTTCTCCTAGTTATTTAATGTTTTCGGTGATATTGTTATATTGTTTCTAAAATTGAATTTTCTAATTGTTTACTGCTGGTACACATACGTATATAATTTTGTATATTGATCTTATATCTAATGACCTTCCTAAATTCACTCATTAATCCTAACTGCATTTCTGCAGATTCGTTTGGATTTTCTAGACACACAATCATGTCACTTTCAAATAATGAAATATTTATTTGTTTGTTTTCGATCTTTATACCTTTTATTTCTCTTATTTGCCTTTTTCTCTGTCTGTGATTTCCAGGAAATATTGAATAGAAGTGACGATAGCAAACATCTATCTCATTCCTGGTATCAGAGAAAAAGCTTTCACCATTTTCACTATGATTTTACTGTAGGTTTTTTGAAGATAAATATTTTCAGATTAAAGAATTTTCCTCTATTCCTAAGTTTTTGAAATGATAAATATAAGTATTGAATTATAGCAAATGTGTCTTCTTCCTCTTCTGAGATAATCATATTATTCTCCTTTATTCTGTTAACATAGCAAGTTACAGTGATTGATATTTTTAATATTAAAGCAAACTTACATTCCTGGAATAAAAGTAACTCGATTGTGATATATCATGTTTTTAAAATAAATTGCTAGATTGTATTTGCAAATATTTTGTTTAGAAGTTTTGTATCTATGTGCACAGAAAGATTGGGTTTTCTTTCTTACAATGTATCACATTTGGGAATCAAGGTTATGTTGATCTCATAAAACAAGTTGAGAAGCCTTACCTTCTTTTTTTCTATTCTCTGGAAGAATTTAAGAATGATGTTATTTCTTCTATGAAGATTGGAGGGGGCTGGGCTGGTGGCTTAACAGGTAAGTTTGCGGATTCCACTCTGGTGGCCAGGGGTTTGCTGGTTCGGGTTGGCCGGTTCGGATCTTGGGCATGGACCTACTCACCACTCATCAATCCATGCTGAGTTGGTGTCCCACATAGAAGAACTAGAAGGACCTACAACTAGGATATACAACTATGTACAGGGGCTTTGGGGAGAAAAAAGAAAAAGAGGAAGATTGGCAACAGATGTTAGCTCAGGGCCAATCTTCCTCAAAAAAAAAAAAAGAAGGAGGGTAAGCAATTGCCTTCTAAAAAAATTAAAAGATTGGAAGAAATTGAGCAATCAAGGCTTAGATATTTCTATATGGGAAGATATTTCTTTTAATAACTATAAAATTACTCAGATTTTCTATTTCTTGTATCATTTTTCGTGTTATTTTATTTTATTTATTATTATTTTGTATAGCATACATTCTTTTAAATTTGTCCACATATTTACCTTTCTGTGGCTCTTCATTTATGCCTGTATTTCCGTGTTTCTGTCCAGATCATTTTGCTTTTGCCTAAAGACTTCCCTTTAGTACTTTGTCCATTTTATCTACATTTTCAAAATTATTCACATAAAGTTCTTTATAATATTCTCCTATTTTCATATTAATTTTGTAAGATTCATAGTGATTTCCCTTTTTATTCTTGATATTAGTAATTTTGTGCCTTCACTCTTTTATTTCCTAATTGATCTTGCTAGAAGTTTCTTTGACTAATCTATTCAAAGAACTAAATTTGGCAATTTTATTCCTTCTATTGTATGTTTATTTTTTACTTCTTTAATTTATTTATCTTGATTGTTTCCCTCTATTTCCTGTGGGCTCAATTTTCTGTAGCATTTCTAATGTATTAATATAGACATTTTGACCACTGCTTTTTCAGAAATACAACATAAGCATTTTAAGGCTATTAATTTTCCTCTTTGCATGGCTTTAGCTATATCCCACAACAAGTTGTGGTAATTCATATTTTCATTATCATTCAGTTCAAAATATTTTCTAGTTTCCACTGTACTGTCTTCTTTGACCCCTGGGTAATTTGTCTTTGTCTTTATATTTAATGTGTGTCTCTTCTAAGCATTGTACAGTTGGGTATAGTTATTTTTAACATGGTTGGAAGCTTTTGTCTTTTGATTGGAGAATTTAGTCCATTAATATTGAATATACTTACAGTTAAATTTGGGTTCATATTTACCAACTTATGATCTGTGTTGATGTTTTACTTACCATTTCTTCAATCTGTTCTATGTAACTTTTTCTCTCCTTTTTTTGGTAAGGAAGATTAGCCCTGAGCTAACACCTGTTGTGAATCCTCCTCTTTTTGCTGAGGAATCTTGGCACTGAGCTAACATCAGTGCCTCTTTTCCCCTATTTCATGTGGGACACCTGCCACAGCATGGCTTTGGTAAGTGGTGTGTACATCCATGCCTGGAATCTGAACCTGTGAACCCTGGGCCACTGAACCGGAGCATGCGAAGTTAACCACTATGCCACTGGGCCAGCCCCTCTCCTTCTTGTCTTTAATGAATAAAGTATATTTTTGTTCTATTTTCCCTTCTATTAACTTGTTAGTTGTATATTATTTTACTACCTTTTGGTTGTTACCCTAGTTCACAGCATGCATTTTTGGTTTCTTAGAGTATAAATTAACTCTTTTATCACTCTTCAGACAATGTTAGGTCCTTAGAATACTTTAACCCCATTTACCTCACCATCACCTTCTTATTATTATTGTCATGCCTTTTAACTGTACATATATTGTAAGCTCCATTAGTCATTATTATTATTATTTATATATAATTATATATTTATTTATATATATTTACATATATATTATCTAAATAATAATTATTTATTATTTTGTATAGCATACATTCCTTTACATTTTTCCACATATTTACCTTTTCTGTGGCTCTTCATTTGTGCCTGTCTTTCTGTATTTCTGTCTGGATCATTTTGCTTTTGCCTAAAGATCTACCTTTAGTACTTTTATTTTATTTTATTTTTTAGGTGAGGAAGATTAGCCCTGAACTAACATCTGTGCCCATTTTCCTCTATTTTATATGTGGGATGCCACCACACATGGCTTGATAAGTAGTGCGTATGTCCATGCACAGGAATCAAACTTGAGAACCCTGGGTCACTGAAGCAGAGCGCACAAACTTAACCACTATACCACTGGGCCAGCTCCTCTTTAGTACTTTTTTTAAAAGTGCAAGTCTGTCTGTGAGCAATCCTCTCAGCTTTTATCTGGAAATATTTTCATTTCATCTTCTCTTGGAAGGATATTTTTGCTGGGTATAGAATTGTATGTTGGCAATTATTTTCTTTCAGTTCTGGAAATTCCAAAAGCCACCTAATAATGTTAGCTAATTTAAGCACAGAGGAGCTTATTAAAGTGAGTTTTGTTGTCAGCACCTAGGAACCTTGATGACTACAAGGTTACAAGTCACTTGTCAGGTGTCAATTGAATAATTATGAATTATAATTATACCTCTGTCATATACTACTTTCTTATTCATACTTAACACTGTTTCTGGATTATGTGTTATATTTTACTGATTACTCTGTCTATTCTTGGTACAGAAACAAGCTGCTTAAATTATTTATTTTTTATGTATAATACATGAAATATCTCATAATGTAGGTCCCTCTCACTTCATTGCTTTTCTTTCTTAAAATTTTACTGATATATTCCCATCCATTTATTCTGCCAGGTAATCTTAAGAATTGTTTTATAAAGTTCCTACATAAATGTCATTAGGATTTTTATTTGAAACCAACACATTTATAAATTAATTTACACTATATTTACGATATTGTCTTTATTCCAGTAACATGATGGCTTCTCAGTTATGGAAGTCACATGTCTCTGAGAAGATGTGTGTGTATGTGGGTCCTGTACATTGTATCTTACCTTTGTTCATAAGTACAAAAGTTTTTGCTGATATCATAAATGAAATATTTTTCCGCAACATTTACTAACTAGCTCTTATACTGGAAAGTCACCAAGAAGAACTCTCTAATTAAATATAATCATTTTTCCTTTTGGCTTTCAGGCAAACAATGATATCATCAGAAAATAAGGACAATTTTGTTTTTTATTTCCTAATATTCATGCCTATTTTTAACTAAATTAGTTAAAAGTTAAAGGAAAATATTAAATAAGAGTTGTGAAATATGGCACATCCATACAACATAATATTCTTAGGCCATAAAGAATAATGAAGTACTGATCCATGCTACAACATGGATGAAACTTGAAAACACGCTAAGTGAAAGAAGCCAGTCACAAAAGACCAAATATTATCTGATTATATTTAAATGAAAGTCCAGAATAGGTAAATCTATAGAGACAGAAGACAGGTTAATAGTTGCTTAGGGTTGGGGGTGGGGAGGGATGTGGCAACAGGGGGTGACAGCTAAAGGGTACAGTATTTCTTTTTGAGGTGATGAAAACTGTCTAAAATTAACTGTGGTGTTGGTTGCACATATCTGTGAATATACTAAAAACCACTGAATTGTACACTTTAAATGGATGAATTGTGTGGTATATGATTTAGATCTCAATAATGCTGGTTTGAAAAAAAAAAAGAGTTGTGATAACTTGCATCTTTGTCTTGTCCCCGACTTTAAAAGAAAAAAATCCAAGCTAGTATTTCAGTTTTGTATGCTTTTGGTTACAGGTTTTATATAGCCAATCATTTTGCTCCAAGGTCTCATATATATATAGTAAGAGGGCTGGAATACCAAAAACTGCATTTCCCAGACACTTTTGCCAGATGATTTCTGGAAGTTTCTGTCAATGGAAGGCACTGTGGAAGACTAGAAGACTGGAGGATGGAAGAAGAAACCCTCTTCCTACTTCTGGTTTCTGATGACATATTTGATGACAGCAGCAACAGCAAGGACAGTGTCAACTTGCAGCAGTAGCAAAATAATACCCAAAGTGGCAGTAGCAATGACCAACAGCAGCAAAAACAGCAGCTGGGGAGTGCAGACTCCCGGGTCCTGCGTAGCAGCTGTCTCCAAAATGCAGGAGCCTCTGTGGAGCCCCTGACTGCTGGAAACATTGTCTCTCAAGTTCCAGCAGGTCTGCAGTTACTGTTTTTAGTAACCTTACTTCCTCCAGTCCTTCCATTAGGTTGTAGTCAATTCCCATATTAAACTTCTATTCTACATTTATGGAGTGGTTTCCATTTTCTTGAGTGAACCCTAACCAATAGACATAGTAAGGAATTGTTTCTATTCAAATGTTATCAGTAGTTCTCATCAAAATGGATGTTGAATTATAGCAAATGCTTTTTTTGAATCTGTTAAGGGGATCATATTGCTTTTCTCTATTGACATACTGATTAATTACATTAAGAGATTTCCTAATATTGAATCATTTTCACATCCTAGTGCAGGGTTCCCCCAAAAGCAGAGCCTGATACAGGGACCTTGGTACAGGCAGTCCACTTGAGAGGTGATCCCAGGACACTGGAGTGAGGGAGTGGGGACAGTGAGACAGAGAAGGAGGAAAAGAAAACAACAGATGCATTGATGAGCTGATGACTACTGATTTCTTTTGGGGACCCTCAGAGGAATTGTGTACAATGTACCTTGGAGTGCTTCCTCATTGAGTTTTGATCCCAATGGTTGGGGGCAGTCTCTGGGGACATAAACTCTTCTGTACCCTTTGGTTGCACCTGCTTGTAGACAGAGCAAGCTCCCCAGGCTTGGAGAAGCCCTGAGGCAGAAGAGCTGAGAGACGAGCTGTGGTGGAAGTCAGAGGTGGGCCAACGGGATGTGGGTGGAGCACCAGGGCACCTGCAACACCTGTATCACAGAACAAACCATCTTAGTCAAGCTTATATGCTTTTCTGATTCTGTGATTTTTGTATTAAAGTCAGTTTTATGTGTTGTTTTCTTTGAGCATCAGAGATATTATAAAATGAATTGTGAAGCTTTAAAATGTTTTAAATGGCATCTCCTTGATGGAAGTTTTCAGGAATTGCTTGTAAAACTATTTGAATCCAGTGCTTTTCCAGAGGTGAGTCTCTGATAACCTTTTACATTTCAAGATGTGCCTTCCTTTGCTTCATTTAAATCAGCTATGGAAACAGGATGTCATCGGTTTTATTTATGGGAACCAGCATAATTGGCCAAATGACCAGAGCTCCGCTTTCACAGTTCATGTAAAAAGAAACCACAAAGCAAAATTTTCCATCAGGTTTCGATGTAGATAGATACTGATGTGGATTGCAGACATAGGTATGGATTTTAAAATGTGTTTATCTCCATAAAGGAAGAGAATATTGAAAAAACACCCAGAGATCTTGCCCACCAAAAAGGCCACAAAGTATTGCCGAATTTCTCAGTTTACAATATTCACTAAAAGACATTGAATTCTTCGCACTCAGTATTTCTGTTACAGTGCATCAGGGCACATAGAGTATTCTCTAGATAGTAAATAGAGAAATATACCTGAAGAAAGAGGCAGCAAATGCAGGGTGGAGGGGTCCCTGGGGCACCAGTAAAGATGTTTACATTTGCAGAAAGTTAATTTTTTTCTTATAAAAAACAAATTATTTTAAGATTTTGCATGAGATGTATTGATATTCCCTTCAGTGCAAAACCATTTTTCCTTAAACAATTTACCTAATAGACATGAAGAACTGCTACAAGCCTTTTCTCATCCAGTTACAGCAGCAAGAAAATATTTTACATCAGCTGCCGACAACTAGTCTCCCTCTCAGGGATACATAATGAGAGAACCGTCAGGCATGATGAGTGTCCAGTATGGAAAAATGTGATTAATGAGCTCTTGCCTTGCCTCTAGGGAATTCTTCACTGTCCTAAGGGTATACAGAGAGCACCCTCTGATCAATCCAAGGAATTAAAACAAAAAGACACAGTTGCTGCTGAAGGAATTTCAGTTTTCATTTTTTTAAATCAAAAAAATTCTATGCACCTATTTTTTAACATACTTAAGATTATTATTATTATTATTATTATTTTTGGTGAGGAATATTAGCCCTGAGCTAACATCTGTGCCCATCTTCCTCCACTTTAGATGGGACTCCACAGCATAGCTTGACAAGCAGTGCATCAGTCCACGCCCGGGATCCCAATGTGCGAACCCCGGGCCACCAAAGCGGAGCGCACAAACTTAGTCACTACGCCACTGGGCCAGCCCCCATGCTTAAGATTTTAAAGAAACAGACTGCCATAGGATCTAGATTTAATATCTTATATTTTAGATCTTATATTTATATTAAGAAAAAATACAACAGAAAGCTTTTGTGAATTCATTTCAACGTAACTTTGTGGAATTAACTTTGTAATTTGGTCATTAAAAAAGTATATGTTAGAAAACAGTAGTATGATATGTATGAGGTATTCATTCAGTGTATTCCCAAAGCTGCCTGTGTGTTCAGGATTCGCAGAGCCCTGGTAATGTTTCCATGGTCCCCAATTTGGGAACCGATCACACTCTGGTCTAGAACAATGCCAGGCTGCTCTGGAAGGTTGCTTTCTTACATCGAGGGCTTTTTACTCTTTACTGGAGAGTCTTAGTCTCTGTGCCTGAGCTTGCTTAAGGCTCACTTGAAGAACAATGGTTAGCACCTTATTCCTAGGAAGAGCTTCTTCTCTCTGATATGCTCTAAAGAAGGGATGATATGCTGTCTACAGAAGGGCTGGGGCTCAGGCGATGGGGGCTGAGAAAGGTGAAGTGGAGCTACAGAATGGAATGCTTAAAAGTGTTAGGCTAAACTCACATCTCTGGACTTCTAACGCAATGCTCTTGCCTTTAAACTCAGCAAGTCAAGAAAGCGTTAAAAGAGTAAACTAGGCCTAAAGTACACCCAGAGTCTCCAGAATTTCCCCATCCCCATTGTCTCCTTGTCCACCAATCCACAAGAATTTCTGCCATTCCTGGTGAAGTTAGCACACTTAAAGATAGAGTCCACCAAGGTTGTAACTCCCGAAAATTGACTCTTCTTGGGCTTCTTTTGGTAGGTTTTTATCTTGTGTAATAAAACCAAATTGTAATATCACTCTTGACTTCATCTAAGGTTTTAAAAATCCTTAAGATTAAAGCCTTCCATTTGTGTAATATTAATCCATTATCCACTTAATTACATTTAGAATAATGTAAGATAGTTTTATTTAAATGAAGACTAGGCATATCGTAATTAACTTTATAGGAGAAAGTTCTGAAGATTATTCTAGAAAACATAAAGGTGATCACCTGGCATGACAATGAATGCACTCTGAGTAAAAATATGGGGTGGGGGGGGAATAGAAGTTGTAAAGTTATAAACAGTAAAAGAACACTGACTATTTATAAACATTATTGAAAACCTCTTTTGAAAAACTATACGCCTAGAGAATTCAGCACCAGTACAAAAGTACTACAGATCCTGTACCTACCACAAATGGGATCCAGGACACCATGGCTGGTGTCCAACTAGTGCTCCCTAGAATGTCACTGTGGTTGGTATTTGTTTCCACTGGTCAGTGTCCATGCCACACTAATTATTACATATTTTGATATTACCCTTGCAAGTCCTCTCAGAATAACCTCGGTATCTTTCCTATCTCTAAGGATCTTCAGCAATAGCTGCAACCACCCTCCCAGCACCGTAAAGAATTCTCCTTTCTATCAAATCGAAATCACTCCTGTATTAGGCAGAATGCTTTTAATTGCAGCGGCAGAAACTACTCAAATTAGCTTAAGCAAAAAGGGAATTGACTGGCTTGTGTGACAGATGTTCCAGGATAGAGCAGGCATCCAGGACTCAAGGTATGTCTTCAGGGCTCTCACCCCTCTTCTTCTCTCTTCCTCTCAGCATCTCTGAATGAATTGGCCTCGTGGCCTCCTCCTAAAGCCAGGTTTCTCCTAGGTATGTGAGTTGAGGACAGGAGAGCAAGTCTCCAGGTAAGAGACGTATTTGGCCAAATCTGGACCACACGACTACTCCTGGGCAGAATGGAGGAAGTGTGATGTGCAAGATGCTATGGTTGGCAGCCCCCAATCCAAACAACATGTGCAGAGGAGGGGTCTTGCCACCTGCAGTGATGCCCAGACCAGCAGCATCCACAGGTGGTTAGAAATGCAGAATCTTAAGCCCCGCTTCAGATCTATCTAGCCACTAACTGGATTTTTATCAAGATCCCCAGGTGATTGGCATGCACACTGATATTAGAGAAGCTTTTTCTCCTGAGAAAGGTGCAGTAGGGGATGATGTCATTACAGAAGGGGGGAGGGTGAAGACAACATATGATCACTCAGCACAACTGTGATTTAATGCAACTTCCTTCTGTTTAGTCTTCTGTGAAAATGAAGAACTAATCATTGCTATAAATATCACAAACTTTAATACTCATTTAAAAACACATTTATAGGTCTCCCTGCAGTTTCCTGTTCTTTACAGTTCCTATTTTCCTTTATCAAGTCTAATAGCTAATTTAGCCTTTTTACTCTCATCTTTTATTTTAGAAATTATTTGCGCCACCAGGATTTTTGTTAGCTAGGAGGAAATCAAGACTAGAAGTGTTTGCTTCTGCCTTTGACTGTGGTAAATTGCTCTACATCCCGCCAACATATCTGCTTCCTCCTGCTGCAGGTGGCTTAGCGTAGTGGTCATCAGCAGCGGCCCGAAGCCAGGGGCTGGTTTGAATCCTAACTCTGTCACTTACTAGCTGTGACACAACCTCTCTTAACCTGGGTTTGCTCACCTGTAAAATGGGGCTCATTGTAGTCATGATGAGAATTACGTGAACTAGTGTTTGTACCTGACGTGCTGTGCTTCTGTAACAAATCAACATTGTTTATTTATTACACATCCCTAAAGCTGCTCGGTGACTAATTGACAAAGTGAGCACTTGGAAAATATTTATTACCCAAGTGATTAAATTTCCAGACAAACTTCCTCATTTCATTCACATCTTCTTTCCATTTCTGGTGAACCATTCCTTCTAAGTACGAGGTTGTGGAAGGAACTCTTTTTTTTTTTTTAATTAATTAATTTTTTTATTGATGTCTTAATAGTTCACAACATTGTGGGGTTTTAGTTGTACATTATTATTTGTCCGTCACCATGTGGATGCATCCCTTCACCCCTTGTGCCCACCCCCCACCCCCCTTCCCCCCTTGGTAACCACAGACAAGTTCTCTCTGTCCGTGTGTTCATTTATATTCCACATATGAGTGAAATCATGCAGTGTCTGTCCTCCACTTAACATAATACCCTCTAGGTCCATCCATGTTGTCGCAAATGGGACAATTCTGTCTTTTCTTATGGCTGAGTAGTATTCCATTCCATACATATACCACATCTTCTTTAACCAATCATCAGTCAAGGGATACTTGGGTTGCTTCCACTTCTTGGCTATAGTGTGGAAGGAACTCTTCTAAACTAACAACAGCTTCACAAGCTGATATAACCAAGGCTGACATGTTATAACCAAAGTTCCCATAAATTTCCTATAATTTAAAATTAAAATAAAAATCAGTCCATGATCTATTAGTAGGAAAATATTTGGGATCAAAAGTGGCTACCACTAAAAAATAGTTTGTTGTCCTTATCGCTCTAATCCAGAGCCTGGAAAGCACAGAGATCTGTCACCCCAGGCAAGTTATTTACCCGCTCTGCCTCCCTTATGGGGTTGTTGGGAGGATTAAATGATTAACGCATGAGAACTTAGACAGTGCCTGGCTCAAAGCAAGTAATCAATAAATACCAGTTGTTCTTGTCACAGAGCCTTCCACATATAGGTTGAGGAGATCAAGAGTTACAATGACTGTAGCAGGTGACAACGCCCCAAGGTGTCAATTCCTCCTCCCACATCCCCAGCCAATACACACACCACCACAATTCCCCTCCACAACCAAGAGAAGTGGGCATTAAAGAAAGGAAGGGTAAGAAGAATGACAATTTTAAAAGATCACCAAGGTGTATGGTCTGAATTATGTGTACTGATTCTGCTGTGATCTTAGCCAACTTGACCTCTGCCTTAATTTCTCCACCTGAAAAAAATAAGCCAATTTACTAAGGGCTTTTTGATGCCCAGGTGAAAGGTGCTGTTAGCACTGGAAGGTATTATAAATTAACAAACTTCCTAACCATTTTTAAACATTATCAAATGTTCCAGCTCACAAAGTGCCATGGTTTTAATAGCCTGGAAAATATTGCAATTTGTTCAAACATCAGTAGCTGTTATTTCTGGATGCTAATCAGTACCATTTACCTCGGGAGCCTGAAAAATGTATGGACTGTGCAAGTGCGCCACCTGCTGGCCCTGGAGACTCCTAGCGGGCTGCGGAGCAAGGAGGCCTGTCCAGTGCAGCTGGTACAGGAGCCGACTAGAACAGCAAAGTAGCCAAAGCTGTTTCCACCACCTCACACGTTGGTGCTAAATTATCACAGTGAACACATTGCTTTTTCAAAGGAAACTGATTAGTTTAAGTGTGTGTGTGTGTGTGTAAGCGAAAGAGATATTTAAATAGTTAAACTATTATTTGTGCTTACACTATCAACTAGAGAGAAAAGATAATTTATTGCATCTCAGAAATGAAATGACCCTAAGAAATCATCTATTCCAAATGCCTCATTTTACATATGAGAAAAATGAGGTTTCAGGAGCCACACAGCTTTCCCAAGTGACTCAGCAGTAGTGGCAGGACAGGACCCCAAGGCTCCTGCCAGGACACTTAGTCCTGCCACCCTGGAGGAGGTGAAGGAGGGCAGAGATATGTGCCAAAACAAAACAGACTTCCCACCCGGCTCCCAGGGCCTCCTGCATCCATCTTACTGAAATGGGCACTTTAAGCATCATTTGCAAAGATCCATAACTTCACCTGATATCCATATAAAAACTTTCATCTCTGGTTGTAGCCAAAAGCAAAAGCCCTTTTATGGTTTTATTGCACTTATCAAAGAAAAAGAACAAGTAGGGACAGGACAAAGATCTAGCAGTTTAGTCACAAAATCTGTCATGCCATTCAACAGCGCATGCCAGCCTCTTACTGGACAGACGCCAGAACGGAAGCAAGGACCTTTCAGGCCAGACACCCTAGACTCTCACTGCTCTGGCCAGAGAAAGGACTCTTTTAGCTTATGCAAACCAACAATAAAACACACACACACACACACTTATTTGCCTGGGTCACCTGCCAACCCGACCAGGAGCACTCACTCAATTGGGCGTGGGGACAGAGAAACGCTAGTGCCATCCGATAGAGGGCAGTGGCACACAGACACTCGTAACCACCCTGCTCTGCTCTCCCCTATCAGGAAAAAGGGGCAGATGTGTATATTCACATATTCTTGCAGCTCTGAGACTGCTCTTCTGAGAGTGGAGCCAATCATTTTTCAGATGCAGAAATTAATCTTAAAAGCCAATGATCTGAGAAGAACAAATATCAATCATTAACTCTTCTTATTCCTCCCAACTCATGACTCCCAGCTCCAGTTTGGCCCCCAAGCCTGCCAAATCAAAGTTCTTTTACAATATGACAGAGACAAGCCTTGGATCCGTCTGGAAACAAGGCTGACAATTTTCTCTCCACCTAGCAAAACAAAAAACACTAAACACAATCCAAAAAATCCCCAAGGGAAATAGCTTCAAGAATCTTGAAAATCATACCTATTTTTGTTTGTAACATGTGAAATTATTACAAGTATGTTCACCAAGAGGACTATTGATGGATGACTCACAATTTAGCTAAATTCAATGAACCACACACTGTGCCTATCCCAGTGGGTGACTCATGCATTTTTTATTTCAAGTATCAAGTGTTTGCCAAAAACAGTATTTAAAAAAAGTAATGAAAATTGTTCTGAAAGAGCTCATGAATAGGGCAGGACTACCCACCGACAGCCTCATTTGTGCTCTGACCACTTACATGGGATTTGGTGGGTCTGCTCGAGTCGTGCTCAGCAGAGAGAGTGCTCGCTACAGCAATGCTGACAAGCTGACGGCAGGTTTCTGGTTATCTCCCTCAGTACCCATGTCTCAAGAAAGACTTGGGATATTTGGGGGTGCCCCAATAATGTGTGTGTTTGGGGATACACAGATCTTGCTAAAACATATTGCAACTACCTTCAGTTCCTATTTGTCTTCTATTGAGCCCACCTTTTTAATTTGAAAAACTTAATTATCAGAACAAAATGGGAGGGATGAAATGTCACCCCAGGAAATAATGAAAATGACAGCTGGGGAAGAACAGTGAAGGGCCGTACACTTTATTCTGATCATGAGCGTTTTCATGTGCACCTGCTACTAGGCTAGTCTCGAAGAGTCCCCGTTCCTCAGCCTGCCTCTCTGACCAGCCAAAAGAAAAGTTTATAGGCTCCGCCGGCCTCTTGATTCTCTCTTCCCCCCAAAAAACATTGAATTCACTAGTCACCTCATAATATGGTTGTAAAGTTCAGAAAGACATTATTGCATACTAATTTTGGAGTCTTAATAAATATTCAAAGCTTTGAGGATTTCAAGGGAAAGGATTTTAACCCTTACAGACGCTTTTTTCAAATGATGTGAGGATGAGAGGAGACAAAATTCCTAGTGCTGCTAGTATTTATTCCTAAAGGTTATTCTTCTTTTGAATCCCAATGTCCATTTGTAGGTTATAAGTTGGCTTTTTTAGTTCGCTCATCATTTCAGGCAAAGAACAATGAAGTGTGCACCATCCTTGTAAGGTCCCTGGAGACCATCCTCCCCCACACACTATGGACGTCACTTCTTCCTATAATCAGGTTTTTAAAAAGAGGAAGTGCAGCAGGAACTTCATAGGCTGCACTCTGTGGTCACTCTTCATAGGTTCTTGATCTCTTGTTGCTTAGCAACATCTATATAGATATTCCATCTAGTGGGGAAATCAAGTGTTTTTGGCCTCTGTTAACATCAAGAGAACCTGATCTCTAGATACCTCACACAGCAAGGGATACTTGGGTGCTATATCATCTTAGAGGGAGGAAAAAAACAGATGGGAGAGGCTTTGTCCTGCTTGTGTTTCTTCTCTGTTCTGCTTATCTACTGCTGTATAACAAACCAGTTCAAAACTCAGTAGCCTAAGACCACTACTATTATTATCTCCTGGAGTTCTGTGGTTTGACTGGACTCAGCTGGATGGTTATGGCTTTTGATCTTTCATGCAACTGCAGTCAGATGGCAACAGGGGCTGGAGTCTTCTGAAAGTCAGACTGGGCTGGACATCCATGATGGCTTTTTCTCTCACGTGCCTAGCGCCTGGGCTGAGATGGCTGGAGCAGCTGGGGCTGACCAGACATCTGTCTTTCCACATAGTTAGCTTGGGCTTCACAGCATTGGCTTAAAGGGGGTAGGGTGGGTGGGAGAGGCAGTGGGAGTGGTCCACTCATGGGAAGAAATCTTTTATCACTGACTATTTAGAATTGCTTGTGCATGATAATAATAAAAAGCAGACCAGCTTGTAGTTGGTTTTAATATCGTTTTTAAATTCTCGACAGACAATGCATCCCCTATTCTCTACACCCTAAGTGGACCACTCCCACTGTCTTGGGATACCACTGCTTCACAACATGGCGTCTCTGGACAGTTGGACTTCTTGCCTAGTGACTGGCTTTCTCCAGAGCTAGCATTCCAGGAGGACAGATGAAAACTGTGAGCCTTTTTATCACCTAGCCTCAGAAGTCACACAGTGTCACATCCACTGCATTCTATGGGTCAAAAACAAGACACATGGCTATCCTAGAGTCATAGGGAAAAGACTAAACAAGTGTGAGTATTGGAAATCAGCCTTCACTGGGGGCCATATTTGGAGACAAGTAACCACATTCTCCATTATCACTTGTAGTTCAGAACCACAGGATTATTTAAGCAAAGCTGGAGTTGACTGGGTTTCAACTAAGGAACCTACTACAACTTTAAAGGACTTTGCTGGAAGAGATTTTTGAATTCAGGATTTTATTGAGCCTTGGGATCCTCTGATGAATTTTCTTTAATTATTTCTTGCCAAGATAACAGAACTTCAAGTACATAGCGTCAACCTGTTGCTATGACTTCTGGATCAATCCATTCGCTTCATCTTAACGTTGGGCCAAAATTCTTCCAAATGGCTGTATCCATAGCTCAAATCTACTTCTCACATGTACTTGTCTGAACAACTGGGAACTTTCCAGAGCCTTATCACTCCATTATAATTCAAAATTGCTCACAGAGGTCCTAGGCCAGCTATAAATTCAGGTTTATTGAATGCATAAATTATGACCAACATGAATGTCAAGACCCTAGAGGGTTAAATTATTTCTTAAAATAGCAACAGCAAACCTTTTTCATGTGCTAGGCACTGCTCTCTATGCTTCACATATATTAACTCATCTGGAGCTTATAACAACCCTGTGAGGTAGTAGCCATTGTTATTATCATTTACAGACAAGGAAACTGAGGCCCAAAGAGGTTAAGGTATTTGTCTCAGATCCCAAAGCTAGCAGTTAGAAGAACCAATGCAGTCTGATTCCAGAACCCAAGCTCTTAATAACCACACTATGATGCTTCATAAATCACAGAGCAGGTATTGCTGGGCAAGAAAGAATATACATATGATTAGGCACTAAATCCTTAAGAAAAGTTTCTGCAGCCAATAGTTAAATCAGCCATATGTCTTAGACATGTTGAGGGATACTAACAACATGACTTGCTCCCCACATTCAAACAGGTCAATCTCTCCTTAGGGAGACAAGACTAAGACCCAAATAGTAAGTGAACAGTATCAGATGGTCCTATACATAAACGAGTCCTGAAATGTGTGCTGATTTAGACTGCAAATGTTGCAGCAATTCAGGTCGGGTCAGAGACGACATTGTGACCCTGGACAGAGCACTTTCTCATCCAGCCAAATCACAAAACTCATGTCTTCTTTTCACACATGCATTGCCATCTGTGACTTTCAGTCCCTCTATAAGTACATGATTAATACAGAGTGGTCCATTAAAAATCACCTGGCTCTACAGAATGGTCTGATTTCAGCAGACCGCCCTCACAAAGAAGCCATCACTCTGCACTATTAGGATGTCACGAAGCAGTAACAAGGATGAACAATTTTTTTTTAATGTTTAACAAGGGGTGTGACTTACTGTTTCAGAAAGTGGTGATCTTGAAGAGGGACAGCTGAGCCCTCGGCTGATTCCCTTACTAAAGAAGAAGTGTGGCTTGGCTCAGGGAATAAAGCATCCTCACAGCTGTCAGACTCGAAGCTCCAAATCTGGCTCTGACCTTGGGCTGGTCACTTAACTTGCGGACAGAAGAGACAATAAAGGTAAAGAATTTGCAGGTGAACAACGATGTTGAAAACGCATTGTCTATTCTTCTATGGCACAAAAATGCCAAACAGACACTGCATTTGGGTGAAAGCAATCCTATGAGAGCAGTGACCTGCTCAAATGTATCTACTTTAAAGAATATTCTGGATTCAGAATTGAGTGTGCTTTAAATTAGTATCCATACATATTTTTACCAATAAGGCACAGACTGAAAAAACAGCATTGGGGGAAAAAAGCTATGTAAGATGGAACAATGCTGCTTTGCTGCCTCTGTGGGGAAAACAAAGTATAAGCATCATGATGAAATTGAGTTGATTTATTCCTATCACATCTAATAGGACTACTTGAAGAAAAATCATAAAGCGTCAGCAAATAATGATTCCTACTTCAATGGTAAATAAATATCTGCCACAATAATATTAAATTGCTCAAGACTAGACTCTGAGAGCACAATAAATTATTGCAGATCTTGAACTTTGAGCCCAGAACATATTTCAAAGAAATGCTTTCTTTTAGGAGGAGATTTAAAATATCAGTTACATTAATTGAGGCTTTCTTAAAAATAGATTCAGCAAATGCTTCGTATTGTTTTCTAAAGACCTCATTAGCATGGACATTTAACAGTCAAATTCAAAATTCATCAACATCTTTGACTGAACAGCTGTCATAAGAGCAGAACTCTTAATATTATAATTTTTGATGACTTTTATGAAAATCTCCAGTTATTGAAAAATATACACTATTTTTCTTTAGCAAATTAATTTAACAAAAGTTTTTCTCAAAATTTTTTAAGTACTGAAGTTATCTCAAAAAGAAGATAGGATAAAGCTGCTACAAAAACAGATAAAAGCTACTAAATAAAGCAGGATAAAGCTGCTACAAAAACATAAAAGATTAAGCAGACCACTTAACCTATTAAAACAATTATGTAATTACATCATTATAAGAAACATAATTATATGTTCTTGATGCCATTAATTGTGTCAGCCCCATTAATTAACACTAGATGTTATAAGGAAAACAATCCATTTATCTTTAAAGTTTATAGAAGAACAAAATCTTTTTAGTTCAAACTCCCAATAAACACCAAATATTCTAAGTCACAGAGTTCCAGTGGTCTTAATGATCTAGTTTTCAGTTAAAAGTAAAAATTCCATTCAAATCCAACCACAGAAAAAAGAAGAGGCCATCCTTGGCTCCAGGTTTATTATTATGCTTCAGTTCTCCGGGAGCTGTTAATCCAGCTCTCAGAATTCCATGTCACAGAAAACTTAAATTATGTTATGATCCAGGCTTAGAATTGTCTTATTATTCCTTCCATACTTTTAACACTGCATTCAAGACTCGTCTTTGTGGTTGTTTGCCGGGGATTCAGCATTCTCTGCTTTCTCAAAGGACCACGAGTCTGGATAGGCATATTGTGGGCTTCTAGCTGGCACTCTGGAGTCACCATGTCTGGCTTCTGCTCCTGGATTCACCAGGTGACTCCCTCTGCGACTCTGGAAGTCCTTTAAAAACTTGGCATGATTCTTTCATCTATAAAGTAAGAATAAATTCATCCATCTTCTTGCCCAGAATTATGGTAAGGCTCTGGAAAAAAAACAGAAATCATAACTTCTCACCTAACTTCTGATTCTTTGTAGAAGGAAGTAAAGTTCTCTGGGAAAATTAAGTTAAAGCTTTGCACAATCTTTAAAATACTAATAATGGCCTCAGAAATCTCTTTCCAGTTACATTCAAAACACTATAGGAATTTATAATAACCCCAAACTGGAAACAACCCCAATGTCCACCAACGTGAAAGTGGATGAACACATTGTGGCATATCCATACAACGGAATATTACTCAACCATAAAACGAACAAACTACTGATACATAGAACAACATGGACAAACCTCAAAAACATTATGCTTAACAAAAGAGCCAGACTCAAAAGAGTACATGCTATTTAGTAATTTCATTTATATGAAAGCCAAATACATACAGATAAAATTAATGGAGATAGAAATGAGATAGTGGTTGCAGAAGGGGGCAAGATAACTGAGTAGGAAAGAGCACAAGAGAAATTGGGAGGCGGGGGGAAATGTTCTATATCTTATTTGGAGAGATGGTTTACACAGGTTTATACAATTATCAAAATTCATCAACGTGAGCACTTAAAATCTGTGCATTTTATTGTATGTTACTTATGTCAATAAAATAATCTTGCCAAAACAACTTCTAGAGGAGTTACAGTTTGCTGAGGACTCTTCCCCAGACTGTGAGAATTGCTTTAGAGTTAATAACAGTATTTACCCCTGGGGAAAAGAAATGGGGACCAGGATTACAGTTTTTGATCGGAGGGGACTCTAGCTTTATCTGTAATATTTTTCATCAGTTTAGCACCTTGCTCTTTTCACTTAATATATCCGGGAGATCAATTCATATCAGTATATGGAGCTGCCTCATTGCTTTTAAAGGTTATATAGTTGTGTCAGTCAGAGTTTGATCAGGGAAGCGAAACCACCTAAAGTTATGATATATGTTCTAGAAATTAGACCTCATACAAGAATGAGAGGAGCTGAGGAAGTAAAGATCTGAAAGGAGGAATGAACATTTCAGAGGGTCACCAACCAGTCAATCTAATAAGCCAGGCAGGTCCTGCTGCCAAAGCAGGACCACAAAGGGCACTGCAGGGAAAGTCTCTGGGAAGCTCTTCCCTCTGAGGGTCTGCAGCGAAACACTGGTCAGGAGGGAAAGTTGGACTTGGAGCAAAGAGGAGTGAGGGCTTGCTGGAAACCACAGCACCTCTGAGTCTGTCACCGCATCTCACCCCCATGACCTTAAGAGAGTAGCGGTACTGTTCACTTTCACGTTCCAAGGCTCCCACCAATTCCTCTTTTGGCCAATTCTACCTCAGAATCCTACAGGATGGGGATTCTGAGACACGTAGTTCTAGCTTTACCTAGTTAACCCAGTACAAACTACCATTACAGTATTTCTTTATTTGACTTTACCATAATTTAATCAGTCACCTTGATGAACATTTGGATAGTACTGATCTTTGCTATTACAAACAATACTGCCTAAATATCCTGGTTGATCCCTGTGCACATATACAGGAGTGCATCTATAGGATACATCCCCAGGCAAGGATTGGTCCAGATTGGTCTCAAATGTCCATTCCTGGTCATGTGGCCATGGATGTGGGGTTCCAAAATTGGACCCAACCTGATGAGGTGCTCACCATTTGAGTCAGAGAGTAGGCACCATGGCTTGTGGCTGCACCAAAATGCTTTGTCCAAGTGAAGAAAACCATCCCCAAAGGAAGATAGACTCTGTACCAGCATTTCTAAGCCTCGACATGTTGACATTTTGGATTGGACAATTCTTTGTTGTCACACAAAAATGTCTTCTGGGGGATGAAATTGCCCCCCTTTGAGAACCAGTGGGAAAACAACAGATTTCCACCATAAAATTTTTTTATTGTGAAAGATAAAGTTTACTGAGCATGAAACAGAAAGATAAATTTACAAGTAGAGCTCAATTGCTCTGCATAATAAAGGAAGAATGATCTGGTGTTTGAGGGTGACAGCCTGAGTAAAAAGGGGGCAAGGATATTGGACAGAGAAAAAAGTAACTGAGGGAAAGAGTCTGAGAGAAAGTAATTCACAAGACAGGAAAGTAAAATCAGGAGCTGGTGTGTACCCATGGAGGAACTTTGAAAATGTTTACATTTTAATTTTTCCTCAGGCTCTGAGAACAATCATTGTAAAAACTGTGTTAATTTTTTTTTCTAATTTGTAATTTCCCCCAAATCTTCAGGGAAATTCTCTACATACAACTGCCTTACTTATGCTAGTGGTCATTTGGGGAAAAGAAGAAAGAGGGTGGTATCTAGAGATCAAGAGAGAGGATAGCAAATGCATAGACAAGATGCTGCAAGGGAGTAGGATTCAGAAGAAGAATGTTCCAGAACACAAACACCTCTGGGAAATCACAGAAATATTGGGGAGGAGGCACTCTGGACTCCCCATTTCCTGTGGAATGGCGTCTTGAGCCATTTTAAGTGGATTAAAGAAAGGTTGACCGCAGAAGGTGGGTGAACTTGGAAACATATTACATATATTTTTATTATATGCATAAACAGAGATCTGGAAGGGTGTGCAGAGGCCTGTTGTATAAAGAGTATGGACTCTGGGGTCAGACTGTTTGAATCCCAACTTTCCCATTTATAACTATGTATCTTTGTGCAAGTTATTAAAGTCTTTGAGACTCCATTTCCTCCTCTGTAAATAGGGAAATAATATCTACCTTGTAGGGTTGTCATGAGGATTAAATGAGGTACAGTTGTAAAGTTCTTAGACAAGTGCTTGGCATATATTAATTGCTGCACACGGGCTTGTTAAGTAAAATAAATAAATGTACATCAAATTGTTAAAGTGATTATTACTTGGGAATAGGATCATAGAGGATTTGAATTGTTTACATTTAATACTTACTTCTGAATTGTTTAAATTTTCCACACTAAGACTCAATTACTTGTAAAAGCAGGAAAAAATATAGATTTCCTTTTAGGAAAAATGCAAAGTATCTGTAAGAATCTTCATGGTAAGAATCAGGAAAACATTCTTTTCTACAACAAACGGTAGCATAATCCCCTTACTGTAAAGTTTTCTGTTAAAATATAATCCCTATGTTTTAAAGAAGTTCTATCTGGACATGTGTCCAGCTCAAGATTCAACTTATCTATCATCAAAAGACAAGTAAGACTAATGAACACATTTGTTCAGTTTCTGCTTCTATTTCTAGAATCTATTACCTTCATAGGACTCATTAGTGTCTGCTTGTGAGAGACAATATGCTTGAATCACACAAATCTTGCCTTTCTTAAACAGGGACTCAGATTCATTTATTATTGGTGAATAATTAAAATTGTTATAGACGTACGATATTCTTAAAATTACATTATGTGGCTGACAAATAGAATTACAAATAGGACTCTGCCCCGTTCTACCCATTTGAGACAATAGCAACATGCATATTAGATGCAAAATGCTCACGTTTGAGGATCTTTACAAATCACCATGTAGCTCCAACTACATCTCTGACTTCTTGTACAGGTTAAACTTGGTTTAAACTAACATCAAACCCTCAGGTATTTGTTACACCTTTGCCCTGTGTAAGGACTGTATCGAGCTTCCCAGGATTTAAGACACACACACTATTTTTCCCGCCTCCTGGGTGGCTTGCAGTCTACTTATGAGGACCACACAGCTTCCTTGGCTGGTGGGGGCAGAGCAGAGGGAGGAGTAGGAAGGGGACCTGTGTTAGGAAACTCTCGGGTCTTTTTCTGCACTAACTGCAAATACTGTCTGTAGCCTATCCTTCCTCTCCCTTTCCTTCTCTAACTCAAGCTAATCAATTACAGAAGCAAAATAGCTCCACCACCTAGGCAAGTGTGAGTCCCAGGAAACACTCTGTCAGTTTTATTTTCTAAGGTGTAGAGAATGCAAGGCCCCTGCAGCTTATATGATGGGGACTGCAGATCATGTAGCACAGAATTCCCAACCTCGGATTTATAATCAGTAGGGGGCACAAGGAATATTAAACCAAGCAAGGATAAGATGCTACTCCAAACTAGATTACTGAACACATCAGGAACCCTTGCCTAGCTACCTCCAACTTCTGGCAAATACATCCCTCCCTGATTTTGGAAATTACTGCTCTTCTTCCAACTCCAACAACGTAGTCACAATGGGAGCTGGCATGTTCTTCTGTGACCCCGGTGTCCTCGTCACAGCAGATTGGTCCAAGGGTGACCGACCATCTGAAACAGCCAATCACAGCTCTTCCCCAGTATTTTTTGAAATGGATCCAGATCTGGGTCTGTCTGTCTTCCTGGTAGAAGATGTTTTAAGACGGGAAATTCCTCAGCAAGGTGTCAGCAGCCCCACTAACTGCCAAGTGGTCTGCAGTGCTGGTCTGCAGTGAGAGAAAATGAAGCAAGCACCAAAAGAAGCAGAAACCAAAAAAGAGATGAAGTCCTGGGAAGCTGGAATTTCTGTTGAAAGATTCCTGAGGCCCTGCTGCATTCCTCTCTGCCTTCCCTGTGATTTTGTTGCCCTACTCTTCTTTCAATGATGTCAGCTACCCCGAGATCTTTCCACTTGATACTCCTTTTTCCTAAGCTAGTTAAATATAGATTTCAGATGCTTGTCTAAAGTCTAGTGACTCAAGTTTTTCCCAACCCAAATAAATTATGGAGTAATCCTTAAGTATGGCTTGGGGACAGCCAGCCTATTTCTTGGGTACAGAACAAATTCAGCGTTATATTGATATATTAGGTCGATTGTTGTAATAGATTTCTCTAATTAGCAGAGATGTCATACCAAATTTGTGTGATAGATTTTTATCACTGGGCTGTTAGATTACTTTGACGGAAAGACTCTTGTATCTGATATTTGCTCTTCTTTCTTCTCTTTCATCAACATTGCCTGATATTAGGTGACAAGCAGCAAACCTCAGGAATCTTTGGTCAACCTCATTTTCCCAATGTAGATTGTCCTGTAGGTAGATTACTCTTGGTCAGATTTCATGGGCTCATAGGACTGGAAGGAATCTTATTACTTTCATAGACCTTTTGTTGGAAGCCATCTTAAGTCTGGGAAAAATCTTGAGTAATCAAATATGCGTACATGCAATCAATAAAACCTCTTTAGAACACTTCTAAGTTACTACTGTCAACCCAAAAAATTTTCAACCCAACTATTTTCAATATCAATACTCTCACATTCAGTTTGGGAATTCTAAGACTCCTCTGTCTCAGTCCTTTAGGACAGAGACCAATATGCCTTCTTATAAAAGGAACAATAGCAATATTAAAACAAAACGGTAGCATAAATAATAAACCATGCAACCTCATTTTCTTTTTGAAATAAGTGATTACAGTATTGCTGGTTACCTGCAGAGGCAAAATGCTACCAGTGGCAATTGCAGTAAATTAACTGGGGTTCGTTGGCATACTTTCAAGAATGTAGAATGACTCATGGAATGATGCTAATGGGATGAAAACCTCCATTCCATCTACTCAGCACATGGCAAGCCAATCTAATTGTTTTTCCCTAAAACAACACAACAATCAGGTATTTAAGCAGCCAATTATTTCCTTTCATCCTGGAAGAAGCAGGAATCTTGAGAAAAGAGATCTAGGAAAGCCCTGAGATTTTTCTTTGACTTTTATTAGACTTTCTGAACCTACACTACATGTTTGAAATGCAGATTAAACAATCAAAATGACCACATTTCTAGGTAAGCACAGTGTCCAGGGGAGAAACTTTATGTTAATAAATAAATATGTATTGGGTACACAACATGGACTAAGCTCTGTGCTAGATATTCTTCTTAATCTTATAACCCAGTTAGAGAGAACACAACTATGAGAAAAGGTATGAGAACATAATTAAAACTAATTTGTATAGTGTGTATCCAGCCCCTGGATACACAGCGTGGTCGTGGTCCGCTGGCCAGCAGCAAAGGCAGCAGCTGGGAGCCTGTGAGAAATGCAGAATCGCAGGCCCCACCCAGACCTTTGAAATCAGAGCTGCATTTGGATAATATCCCCATTTGCACATTAAAGTTTGAGAAGCACTGCTTTACTCAACTCCCTTGCCTTATAATTGAGGAAAATAGGGGAGGTTAAGTGATGCGTCGTCACCAAACAGCTAGTTAGGGACCCAGCTGGGATTCCTAGGTTTGCTAGCTAGCAGGCCAATGGAACTCAGGGTACTGTAGGATTTCAGACAAGAGGAAGTTAAGTGTTTCATTCCCTCAAATGACCATTGATTGTTCCCATCATCTCTGTGCAAAGCGCACACAGAGGGCCTGAGTGAGCCCAATCACTCAGCCTCCTCCCATCACCCCCCACAGGCCAGGCTCACGACAGACAGCCTCGCCTGATACTCAAGCCTCAGCCCTCCCTGGAGGCACTGCCCCCTTCACAGGTCCTCACTCTAGCCTTTTCCCCAGGCCCAGTTAAACAACCAGCCGCTTCATGAAGCCTTTTGCAATGACTCCAATCATCTTCAGTCTCTACTTTCTTAATTCTGATTCGCTGTGACATTCTCCATAGTGCATCTTAAAGAGTTCCTCATTAGAGCCAGACACATTTTCTAATTTCCTGCACTACGTATATTGGCAAATGATCATATAATGATAATATAGACGTAATCTTTTTCTCTACTGCCCTTTTCAGAAACTGTATCAATGTCTCCTTTCCTAAATAGATTGCTTTTGTCATATTAGACTATTATACAATACCAGGCACAAAAGTAATTCTAAACTCTTAATGGTGGAAGGGACCAAGCTCTTTCCCAATGCAGGGACCCTCTCTAAAACATCCCTGAGACACAGTCATTCAGTTTTTACTTGCATACTTTCCACGTTAGGAAGCTGTCTACATTTTCAAGGCAGCGTTTTTTTTTTTTTTATTCTGAATAATTTTAGTTAGAAAATTCTAGGCTGAAATCTACTTCCCTCTAACTTCTACTACGTGTCCTCAGTTCTGCCCTGTGAGGTCATTTAAAACAGGTCAAATCCATCTTCCATAGGGAAAGTGCTGCAAGTATTTGAACTAATTTGCCAAAAGTAGGTTGGCAACACAAGGCAGGCCTAGCAGTTAGAAGCAATGAAGATCTTTTCATTTCAAGTCTGTATCCTGCACTGCCTGCCCCTATACTTCTTAATGAACTCATGGTATCAAAAAGTTTGTGTTGAACACCTACTCTGTGCTAGGCTCCATGAAGGACATGCATTTCTGGGAGTTCATAGGATGGAAGGACAATGACAAAATCACATACATCCCCGACACAGTGCAGAATAGGAACAATTTCACAATGAAAGCTTGAGGCCATTTGATCCCACTTTGCATTTCATCCAGGTCTTCCTAAGCTGCCAAACTGTAAACCCCTCTTCTCATTGCCACTCTCCCATACTCCTATCCTGATTTGGTTCTATGTTTCTTCCTGGGCAAATCATCTTCTCATGGCTGCCCTCTTAGATAATCCTCTTGACTGTTCCTTCTAAATTCCATCTCCAAAGTAAGTAAATACCCCTGAACCCTCAACCTTTTCCCAGAACGCTCTCTACACTGGCATGCTAGAATTTCCACTGATTATGCTGCCTCCCCCACCATTAAAGGAAAGCTGCTCATTTCCCAGTGCCAACACACCACAAAACCAGGGAAGGATGGCTTACCATCTTGGAGCTTCCCAGTGGCCCTCCAGATTTCTCACTTATGCATTTGTTCACTCATTCATCCAATAAATATTGAAATATTGAATTTTTACCTCCTATTTTTCAGGCACACACTAGGGTCCTTCATCCAGTATACAAACACCTCTTTTAAGGTTAATACGATGTAGTTACAGGAGCAACTAGAGAGTCATGTGACAGTCCTTCTCTGCTCTAAAGACAATTTGTTCTTTCTGGACAACTGTAACACTGAGGCCAAAACTGCTGAGTTGAGGACAGATTTTCAGTTGCCTTCCTAGAGGAGTTAGTGAGACCTTTTTTACTACTTCATCATCATATTACAGTTTGGGGGGGAATATTCTACTTTCACAAATTCAAGAGAAGGAAAGATAAACGATGACACTAGGAATGCTAAAGGCTTGTAGATCTAGCATGATTTAGGAGAAACTTGAAAGCAAATACTCTTTTGAAGATGTATAAATTTCTGCTTTCTCCTTAATGATGTAAGTTCCAATGAGGCTGGTGTTTGCATATTTTCCCTCATTACTTTGGATTACATAAACCCGAGGACTAAGGGATAGGATGGACATATGGGCAATTATTATGGTGGCTTTTCATGGATTTTGCAAAGCTGCAAGGGCCACCTGGCTATAGGGAACCCCACTGGTTGACACCCAGGCCACCTCAACCCCCGTCTCTCATCAAGGAGTCTTCTAGCCTAACCTCACTGACCATCCTGCCCTGAGGTCCTCAGTGCAGCTATGCAATTTGTTTATCGCATTCTAGCCCATGTTTGTTTGTCTTTTCATCCCCAAGTAAAGCTGTCTGAGAACAGGGACTATTCTTCCTCTTTCTTTTACTATAAAAAAAGGCATAAAATCAATACATGTTGAATTGAGACATCTCTTACTGTTCTCATCAGAATATACAGAGTTTCAAGAACAGAGTACAAAATCTATTAGTGAAGGGCTCTGTGTCAAGGAAGCCCCTTTCGACTCACCTAAGACAGGGCTACAGATAAACAAGAGCTTGATAACTCCTTTTAATGACAGTATACTAAAAAATATTATTGCATTCAATAGCTGTTTGCCGTATACAAATACAGTTTGAAAACAGGAAGTACAAAATAGAATGCTTCTGATATTTTACCTAGGTTGAAAGCTGGCTTTTAAATAGCTGCAGCGTGCTGGTTGGCACCACATAGGTGAATCTGAATTTCCAAGTAGGAATGTTTCATATTTCTGAATATATGAATAAATGAGTTGTTCTATGGTATTCGCTACACACACACACACACACACACACACACACACATTTTGATCATTGGCAACTGTTCCCTGAATTACTTAGGCTTGAGTCAAGTATGTTCACCCACTCTGCCTTTCACCAGCACCATCTCTTCATACACCCATAACTCTCTGGCACAGGGTGAAATCATGATTTAGCAAAGGGGCAAGTAGGAGGCAAAATGGAGTACCATCTCCCCTAATTGCTATTTAAGCGAGACAATAAAAAGGATGAAACAAATTAGATTAGCTAAGAAGCAAGAGCATCCCAATGAACTGGCCAAGATAATCAACTTGGAAAATTAGCTATTAAACCTCCACACATGCTCATTTTTATAATTTTTTGTGTGTGCCTGTGCAATGCAACCCCCCATTGAAACTGCCGGGAGGAAGGTGTTCTTCATTTCTCTGAGATAAGTCATTTGCAATTGGCTTTGATGAAGTTGGAAGTGAGATTTTTTTTTAATGCCCTGATTCATCATTTCCCATTTTAGTGCTAGAGTCTTTTGACTGGGGAAGTAGGTGAAAGAGGAGAGAAGCTGACTCAAACTAGTCACCTTTCTGAATTCTTTCACCTGATTTTATTCTCATTTCCAAATGTCTGTGCCAGAGTATGGGTTTTGGTTTTTATCATTATTACTTTTATGTATAATCGTCATTACCATCATTTTAAATACCTGATCTTTACTGATTTTCAGACTACCTTCCATAAATTTTTTGTGAGATTTAATAATTACTATTTTTCACTCTTTTCTATCTCATTGTCCCATGTCTCTCAGTGTTAGCCCCTCCTACATGTAGGTCTTCATACTTATAAACAGATACCTCTTTATTACTCATTGTAGTCATTGAAAAGATCACAAGCATTAATATAAGCTGCAGACAATAAATACCCATGCTTCATTTTACCCAATAATTCTAATTTTATAGTCCACGGAGCTGTTACTAGAATACAAAATAAGTAGCCGAATGAGTTTATTTGGGATTCTCCTTTTGCACTCCCTTTCTGCTCATTGCTTTGCTAAATCATAATTGCTACCCAGGGCAAGACAGGTATTGGAGCACATAATTCAGCTGGAAAAAAATTTTAATAGGAAGAGAAGCAATGAATTTGAATGATTCACAATCAAGAAATGTGAGAGCAACTGTCCTGAAGATTAACTATTCACACAAGAATGTTTTAATTGAAGATTATGATGGTTAATTTTATGTGTCAACTTGACTGGACTACGGGATGCACAGATAGCTAGTAAAACATTATTTCTGGGTGTGTCTGTGAAGACATTTCTGGAAGAGATTAGCATTTGAATGATTCAACTGAGTAAAGAAGATTGCCCTCACCCTTGTGTGAGGGCATCATTCAATACGTTGAGGGTTTGAATAGAACAAAAAGGCAGAGGAAGGGTGAATTTGCACTCTGCTTGAGGTGGGACATCTGCTTTCTGCCCTCCAACATCAGCACTCCTGGTTCTCAGGCCTTCAAACTTGGACCAGGACTTACACCATCAGCCCCTCAGTTCTCGGGCCTTCAGATTCAGACTGGGACTTACATTCATGGTTCCCCTGGTTCTCAGGCCTTTGAGTTTGGACTGGAACTACATCACCAGCTTTCCTGGGCCTCCAGCTTGCAGATAGCAGATCATGCGACTTTTCAGCCTCCGTAATCATGTGAGCCAATCCCTCATCATAAATCCCTTTCTTTATATTTATATATTTCCTATTGGTTCTGTTTCTCTGGAGAACCCTGACTAATACAAAGATTGAGAACACACCTTTTCTTAGCGGATTATTAGTGTGGCCTACTCACCTTTTTCTTGAATTATCTTCATGGAGCTATCTTTTTTCCTTCAAATATTTGAATCTACCCCCAAAGAAAATAGTTGCTATAAACCTTTTCCTCTATATGTGAATAAGCTGCATTCTGAACTTAGAGCAAGACTGAATAATCTCAGAATTCTCAGACCAGAATTCCAGAGATTCCAGGTGTGTTAGGAGGCACCTTAACGACAGGGGTTCCATAGGCCCTGGGTTACTGAAAGAAGCTCAGACTTATGCCCGGTACCAAGAAAGCCAGTGTTCAAACTACATGGTGCTCTGCATCTTCAGTCTTATTTATTCTTCATCATTTCTGAGAAGAAAAAAAAAAGGAAGGCCAAATGAAGAGGGAAACTCTTAATCAAAATGAGTAGAAGATACTTCAGGCCAAGTGTCTGGTATTAGTATTAATTTTAGCTAAACAGAAAATGCCTAATGACATGCAATTAGATTAAAATGTACTCTCAGTAGAAAGACAAAGAGGTCTTACCCATTGAGGTAGAGATAAATAGGGACCCTTGGTAGATACACAATTGTGCGTTAATATTAACTTCTTTATACATTTTGAATTTCTTTATCAGATATAGAATGATATGTGTCCCTGGTTTACAAGTGTATTAAAACATTTAAAACGACTAACATACTCACAAACTGTCACACCACCAGATGCATTTCTGCTTCATTAGGAGTCAATACACTAGATTCTCAGTAAGACAAACATCTACTAGAAAATTAGAGTTATTGGTATATTATTTTAGATACATTCAAATTGTTTTGTTGCCTGTTAAGTTTCATTCCCCATATATTTACTGAGTACCTACTATTTCCCAGGGTACTGTATTTATTCTGGGGATACAGTATAAGGGATGAAATAGACATGGCCCATGCCCAGAAAGAGCTCACAGGCATGGAGTTTGATGACAGACAAGGGAATATTACTATGCAACTTGGAAAATGAGGTGCTTATGTTGTAAAAGATAAAGTAGAATATTTGCACTTTCAAACAACTTCATCCATTTTGTTCCTCTGAGTTGTAGTTAATTCTTTATTGTTTGTTAAATTTTATAGTTGCCTCAAAGTAAAAGAAAATTGATAAATGATAAACATATATAGAATCCCAATTATGTTCCAGGTATTTTACATTAAAAACAATGCATCCTTCTCTCAAAGAAACATAGACCTTAAGAGTTGAAAGAAAACTCATCTTTTTAAGAGGAAGACTTTAATCAAAACTAACCTGATAGAGGAAGAGAGGTTAAAGATAATTTTGAGAAACATTAATCTAGGTCACATGTTAAATAAGTAAGCTTTTATGGTCTATTCTTGGTGCTTGTGGTAGATTAATGATGGCTGCAAATTCTTTGCCACTCTTTCCATCAAGAGGTAGACCCCTTCTCCTTGAATCTGGGTGGTCTCTGCCACAATTTTGACCAATAGAAAGAATACAGCAGAAATGAGGCTGTGCTAGTTTTCCAGGCCCAGACAGAAAGAAACTGGCAGCTTCCACTTCCTGTCTCTTAGAACACTCACCCTTGCAATACAGTCACTATTCTGTGAGGAAGCCTAAGCAACCCCACGTGGAGAGGCCCTTGTGGAGAAGAACCAAGGACCCTGACCAACAGCCCCAGCCAAGCTCCCAGTTGACAGCCAATACCAAATTGCCAACCACAGAAGTGAGCCACGTTGGAAGTGAATCCCCCAGGCCCAGTCTAGCTAACTCATCTGACACCATGTGGAGCAAATGTGAGCTGCCCAGAGAAGCCCTTCCTGAATTCCTGACCCCCCAAATTGTGAGTCAAATAAAATTGGGTTTGGGTGGGGGTTGATTGTCATGTAGTAATAGATCATCAGAACAGAACCTCATCATGATTAATACCATCACCTCTGTGTGAAGTGGTTAAGAGTACAGGTTCTGGATCAAACTGCCTGGGATCCAGCTCTGTGACCTCAGACAACTGAATCTCTCTGTGCCTCACATTCCTCTTCTATAAAACTAGGTTAACTATAACCTAAGTCGTAGGACTTTTGAAAGAATTAAATGAGACAATTCACATAAGGCACTTAGAAAGAGCCTAGTGAATAATGAACATTATTGAGAATTCACTATTATTATTGTGGGAAAAGGTGCTGAATTACAAACTACTGACTTTTAAATGGACTTCGAGAATATATCTGTTCACAGCTTGGGAACTTGTCTGTCCATATATTAAATTCTTCAGCTTTACTCTGCTTAGCTTCCCATATAAAATCATGAGCATTTCAATGACTATCTCCCTCAGGGTTAATCTGGTGTTATCCTAAGCTCTTACATTTCATGGACTTTGAAAATATTGTTTCAAGAAATAATCTGTCATCAAAACCACATATCTCAATTGTGTTAAGTATATAATGACTTGCCATGTTAGCAAGATAAATCCAAGGTTAATTTAATGTGAGTGTTTGAGATTTATTTTATTTTTTCTGGCTCTGTGAATTTAAACATTTCTTCCACTTAATTTTTTCCCTGTGTTTAGTTAGAAGCATTATTCCAACAAGCAGATCCACAAGATAAATTTGCAGATACCAGTTTCCAAACTTTTAAGCTGTTTAAACTGAACAAGAGTTTCATCCCCATGAGTATTTTAAAAATTGTTTATCCTGCTCCTAAATGTTACCAAATTCTGCTACTACAAATCAGTCAGATAACCTGTGGTTTGTCTTAGGGTCTAAAATTAATTTGAGTAATTCTGCTAGCCATATCCTGTGAGAAAGCCAGTGGGGAGAAAAATCAAAGACAAGTTAAAATAAATTTTTTTTAAAACCCCACAACTTTGCAAATTGAGGTCTGAATAATAAACCAGTCTCTTTAAATTTATGTTGCTAATCCAAAAACAATTACTCTTCCTGTGAGACGTGTATGTAGGAGCATATTCTCAGTAGATTGTTGTCAGGAACTCAGAATAGTATCACATATCAATCCACAATAGTCTCCTGACAGATCATGAATGGCATTACTTAAAATATCTTAATTTGTGCATCAGGTTCTTCTAAATGGGAAAATTCCCTGAATACTTGTGCAAAATGAAGGCAAACACTATAAATTGAAATGCAATAAAAGGAGTCTATTTCCAAGCCACAGCTTGGAATCATGTCTGTTTAGAATGTTGCTGGCAAAGAAGGCATTTTTGATTAGGCTTTGTTGATGGGTGAAATGTGGAGCACATTTCCAGTTCTCTAAGTCTCTGAGACTCCAGAAATTCAATTCTGAGCTACATAGAACAGCTCAGCACAATTGCCCCCCTTACTCCCTAAAAAAGCAATACTCAACAAGGATAAAACTGATGGCATATGAGAAAATTTACAGTTTCTAGGGTGGTCTCTGAACACATATACAAAAACTGTTTTTAAATAGATGTTTAAAAAAAAATCAGGGAGTAGAGCAAAGTTATAAGGTCTTCATATGGGGTCAGCCAATGCCAGTGACAAAGGAGAAAGAGAAAAAAGACCATCATGTTTGGGGAGGGGGGTTGGGAGATAGTCATGATGGAATTACCTCATGTGTTATCAGAATTGCTTCTACAGCAGCTATGCCAGAAGTCGCTGCCCCAAAAATCTGCAGATATCTTATAGTAGTAAGAATGAGAATGACTGGAATCAGTTCCCTCTTCCACCACTGGCCAACTGTATGATTGTAGAAATATCATTAACTAGTCTGCATTTGTTTCCCCAGCTATATAATAACAGCAGTGACCACACGCCCTCTACTTATCCTGTTGAGATTCATGAACTGAAATTCCTTGAAAGTCATATGCAACTTGTAATATAACTGACACATCTTCACAGTTATAATTTTTGTCATCCCCATTCCAAGAGCCCATACAAGGTGTGAACCTCCATGAGCACTGAGGCCATGCCCTTTTTAAACTGCTGATTCCTCAGCATCTTGTTAGTTCTGCTTCTTACATTGCAGGCAGGCTCAAAACCCCCATAGAACCACAGAAAATGTCACTAGTTTCCTTATTTTCATTGTTATCATTGACCTTTACCTGTAGGTCTCCCTTTGGCAGCCCCTCCTCTAGGTTCCACATCCCATGGAGCTACAGCATTTCTGTCATCAGATTACCCCGAAGTACACAGTCCCCCGGCAAACATTGTCTAATGAAAACATTACCAAAAGGTATTAAAAGGTGAGCCTGTGTGTTTGCATTTCCTCTAGAGTCTTATTCTTGGTGATTTACATAACTGCTTCACAATATTCAAAATGCATTTTTAAATGTCACCATTTGCAGGGATTATTTGTATATTGCTCTTAATTAATTTCAACTTCAAAATCTGGTTGGTCAGAATCAGGTGTTTTGTGCATCCTATCTCCTGGCCTCATTCAGCACTGGTTTAATTAGGTTCCCAGCTTGCTTTCACCCAGATCAAAAGCAAGACAAGGGGGCTTGAGGAGGATTATCATAGTCAATAAAATACACTTGCTCGGTCTTTGGTTCCTCCTTCTGTGTGTGTTTTCAGTTTGTACAGTAGAAATAATGAATGCACAACATGCCTATTCTGCATATGATAATGCATCCAGGGTACTGCAGACACTTAAATATTAAAACAACAACTGTGTTATTTAAAAACTGAACCTAGTTTCAAGCTCAACATTTTGTCACAAGAGAATGCAGAACAAATAACTCATACTATGCTTTTAATGGTCTACACTTTTTCAGAAACCATGATATGAAGGGAGAAATGTTATCCAAACCACTCACTCATAAAATTACAGTCATTCTAATTTCAAAATTGGCAGAAAAATCATGAGATAGAATCATCTGTTATCACACTAAGCAAAGAGAAATGTGAGAGATCTCAGATTCACGGAAAAACGAAATATTGTTGAAAAACTAGCTAAAGGAAACTTCATGCATATCATTCAGTCGTGATGCTCATTTGAAAGTTGTTCAAACAATACAGAAGTATACAGTATAAAAAGTAAAAGTTTATCTTACTCCTTCACAACCCTTCAACTAAGTCCCACTCCCTCCTCATGGGAGCCACTGCTCAGAACTTAGAGTGTCAACGTTTTTAAAACATTCTAATGCCATATGCACATTGATATGTATATACAATGTTCATAAATATAATCATACAAATAATATCTACATGGATGTACACATTCATTTAGTGATTTTCCTTTTGATGAACATTCAGGTTGTTGAATATGCTAACACACACATATTGGGGCACAGTTTAAATATTTTTGGAGTACACATTCCTGGGAGTCTAATGGCTAGTTCAAAGGATATGTACATTTCTATTTGGGTATCTACAGCCAAATTTTCTTTTCAAAAATGACTAAGAATTAAACTCTCAGTAACTGTGTATGAAAGTGAACGTTTCCCTACATTCATCCACACTGGACGTGGCGTCACCTTTCCTGCTTTCCAGTACAATTATGAATTTATTCTTTCTTCTATAATTTCAGTGGAATTTGGAAAATAACAGAGGTAAAGTATATGCTCAGTCCTCTACCTTTTACTAAAGAGACCACTAAGTGAAATATCTAAAACCAGGAACAAAATATATAAACCTTTTATCTGAGAAAAATTTGGTTAAACACACATACATGGTTATCTCCAAAATATCAACATGGGGGAGAAGTGATAATCTGGAATTCTTAAAAAATACAAAAGGGCCATTAGATTTCAAAACCGGAAAGCCACAGGTGCTTCTGAAATTTCAAGTAGTTCAAACCATAAGCTCTAGAGAAATCAAGAAGTTTTTAAGATTGGAGATAGTTTGGCATTTAAGAGCACCCCCAAAAAAACTACCATGAGAGATTTGGGAAATAAAATATATAATAATGATGACATTTATTATGAGATCTGGTTACAAATAAAAATCCAAACGACTTTATTGTTATACAGTTCAACACAATCGTGCATTGTGGCACTAACTGTGTCAACTTGTCCAGTCTTTGTTTGAACGAAGACAACAGAACGAGAAAGGCACAAACCCAACCTCTATAAGAGCTATTTATAAAGCAAAAAGAATTAAAACAAATGTAAATTTGCACATTTTGATCAATACAACAGAATGGAAAGATCAAAAATATACCAACTGTACAGTTTAAACATGAATATACTATAAAATAACATATCATTAAATAGAAAGTGGTAAGCATTATCAAACAAATACTTTAGGCGTGATTAAATCAAAATTCCATAAAAATATAGGTTTGCATTTTACACCATTTAAGAAAATAAACTCCACACAGATTAGACAGATAAATATAGAAAATCAATTTTTTGAAAAATTAGCAGATAGAGGAAAGAATGATTGTCAGATAGGCGGAGAAATGTGAACTTTCTTATCTTGAAGTATAGAAGTCACAAAAACATTTTCAAATATGAAAAATGGTTTTATTTTGTTTAGTGAAAAATAAGACTAATATAAGTGAGAGCAGCATTGCTAACTTTAAGAAAAATATCAAGGCCAAGGATATAAACAGACAATTCATAGAAAGAGAGTGAGTACAGACAAAAGAGCAGAGCTCATTCTTGCTGGTGGTATTTCTAACAAACTCAAGGCATTGACACTGCCTAGATTGGCAATATGTTTTAAAATGTGACTAAAACTGTTGTATGACCCTTTTGGAAAGCAATATGACCCTACAAATAAAGAGCCAGTAAATTGTACATACATTTTAATAATAAATACTCTAGAAAGTTATCCCAGGAAACAAAACTGTTATTTACTGTGCTTGGTACCTTACATATATTATCTTATTTAATTCAACAAAAGAAAAAACCCATAAGCACAAATATATTCATTGTAGTGCTTTCTACAGAAGTGAAAGCATTCTAAATGCCAACCAAAAGAGAAAACATTAAGAAAATTATGGTTTTCTGACATAGTATGCATCCATTTAAAAACAACAACAGCAAAAAAACCATTTTGAAGCCTAAGTAGATGATAAAAATTATTCAATTGAGGGAGTTCCAGCTTTCTCCTCTCTCTCTCTCTGCCTCGTACCTTGTCCACATTCTCGTATCTTTGTACCTTGTCTCCTTGGACAAATTCTCCCTAGCTTCGCAGTCGAGGTTGGGGGTGGGGTGCAGGAAGAGAATTACCTCCCAGGAGTCTACACACTTTGTTGTGGGAGAGAGGGGCCGCTGTTGGGAGATTCCAGCTGCAAAGGGGAGAGAGAATATTAAGGGACCATGGAAGTAGTGACAAGAGGAGAGAGAGCAAGTTCTACTGAGGGTGCAAGAGTAAAACGCTCACTGAGTTTCTTGGTGTTGGAAACAGGAGAAAACCTCAGACTTGAGCAAGATTTGCTGGTGTCTAAGGACATGCACCCTCTTTAATGTTTGAGAGAGATATAAATCAAGTTTGAAATTCCTTTCTAGGCTTCCCTTTTGAAAAAGAGACCTAGCTTAGGCTACATGACTTAATCCTCATTATTCAATGATACAGAATATGTGTAAGATATACCTGTGCATCACTTACAGGAAGGAATAGGAAATGGCCAGGAGGTGCTGCTTGCGAGGAGAGTTACACAGGTGTGGGAGCCCCTGGGGCATGCCGAACAGGTGTGATGCCAAATTCTGAGTTCATAGATCAGACCCCCTGGCAACAACCAAAGCTCAGGATCCAAGAGAGCAGCCAATTTCTTTTCAAGCTGAAGGCGCTAGTGACAAGTAGGGGCAAGCACACGGTAGTGAACAATGGAGGCACAAAAACAAGCAAGGAGGTCCACAGTTCTGGAGACGATTTTCAAACCTTGGGCACCCACTGAGACCTTCCTTTTGCAAGGCCCAATCCACTACTCTGATCTGGAGGCAGACTATTAAGGATGGAGTATGAAAATGCTAAATTTTAATTATAAAAAAGCCAAAAAGGGGAGGTGAGATGATGCATATGGCCAAAGACTAAAAGACAATACTCTAAAATTAATAGATATACCTAACAGGTATTATCAAGGTAAAACATTTCCTGGGCCAGAAACAGGAAGAATTAGAACCTGACTTTTAGCTAATCAATGGTAAACATCTTTAAAGAAAGAACTTGTTGTTCTGAGGAAGACTGGTTAGGATGGATCATAGAAAAATGAATGCTTATCTACACATTTGTCCAAGGAAAAGGATGGCTTCACTGAGAGACTTGACCAGTCCTGAGAGAAGAATTTCCTTATTATGGACAGAGCTTCATCAGACTCTCATAGGCTAACCCCTGATGCCTTAAACATGCAGAGTTTATAATTGACTCCCCTTGACTTGGTTCCAAGATCATCAGGTCACCTTCTGACTCTAAACCTTTTGAGGTAGGTCTGCAAGGAGAACGCCCCCTTCCCTTATATTTCTTACTGCAGATTAATAAAATATTCTCTCTATACAACTGTCAAGAGTTTGGTTAACATGACTCTGTCTCTGAGAAACTGAACCACTCTTAGTGTACTGATTAAATCCTCTAAATAAATCAAACCCTTACACATATGCACACATGCATAATATTTAGTTTTTTGTAAGAGACTGATTTAAATTTTTTTAAAAGATCCACCGTGCTACATAAGTCTTCAGCAACTTTTTAGGAACCAAATTTGTCCCCTGTAGAGACAGTTCCAAGGCAAATCTCATTTTCTTTACCTATGTTTTATACCTAATTATTTGTCTGTTGAAGTTTTAGATACTATTTGTCTTCTGTGACCTTCAATGGAAATTTTAGAAACAGAAAAATTATTCTTGCTTCAAAGAAGTTTTGAAAGAGCACAGAGCCACTTCTTCTGGATAGAGACAGCAAAATGTTAGAAAGAAGCAAGCAGTGTGGAAAAAACACAAAAGAGAATTTTCAGTCACCTGAGGCAGCTCTCTTTAGAACGACTTGAAGAACGTTAGATGTAAACATACGAGCACAAATACTTATTTCAAAATGCAATAATAATAATTTCAAAATCCTGCTTCTATCCTTCTATTATTACAAATAATTAAGAACTGACTATAGTCAGAATAGCAATAATATTCTGAAATGAGCTTCACAAAAGCAAGTATCAGGCCAGATATTTGAGTCCAAGACACAGCAAACCACTACTGTACACTGACACACACGGCCAAAGGTGGTGTGGAGGGACTGAGGATGTCAGAAAACACGAAGAGACCTGTTGTTATACAACATAAGAAATAATAATATTTAAGAAATCAAATGTTCGATCTGTACAATAAGATTGGCAGAGTGTTTGGAAGCACTTTTGGCCTAAATAATTTTTGGAAAACTCTTAAAGGAGAGCGGTGGAGTTAGGGCACTGCTGAGAGAGAGAGAGAGAAAGGGTTTTGAGTCTGCAGACAAGCATGAAAGGGCATCCATCATCCAATTCTGTTTATACTCATTCCTGACATGATAAAAAAAATTCCTGACGTGAAAAAAAAACCTGTAAACGATAATGTTAAGAATAACAAAGCAGAGGTGGAAATTAATAATGTAATCCACTAAGAAAGAAAGACAAAAACAGACAGTTAAGGTAGAAAGAATAAAAAGAATAAAGGTTTAAAAATAGCTTAAAATTAGAAACTTTTAAAATATCAAGAATAGAAAACAAGGAACTCAGTAATGTAAAAAGGTAAGAGTAGGACTCTGCTAATATCTTAATAAGTAGCAGATTTTTCATTGTAAAAGCATAAGGAATTAAAGGTGAAAATAGAAGTGAAGATAGCTATAAAGAAGAATGTTAAAAGAAAGTCATGATGCTTTAAAAATGAAAACTAAAAAATAAACAGGAAAAATAAAAAGGGATCAAGTATATCCAAACAACATATTCTAAAAAACAGTGTTTTTTAAAAAAGTAATTTAAGGCCAATATTTTTAAACTTTTTCTTATAGAGCTCTTCAAACTCGCGAGAGTCCAGAGAACAGCACGGTTAATGCTTGCACCCCTCGCCCGGTCCTGCACCAGCAGCCTATTTGCAGTCTTACTTCTGCTCTTCATACGTCCCCTTCCCTCCCTCGTTCTCCCACCTCCCTCCAGAGTCTTCCCCCGCCGCAGATTCCTTTGTGAAGTGGTCTGACACACACCCTTTTTTCCTGGGTGGTGTGCTCCTCTGGTGATATCTGTGCCCAACTCCTTGAGCTTTCACTCACTCTTGATTATTAAAACAGTCACATTCTGGTTCTCAGAAGACTCCTGTTCATCATAAAGCCCCGTTTTCGTTTTCATGTAAGACACTCCTCCTATTCCACACCTTTTTCCACCCACTCTGTCCCTTCCTCTTTAGTGCCGGCTGGACTTGGCTCCCGAAGCCCGGCGTGGGGAGAAACTGTGCTCCACCTTCTCATCACTAGTACTTCCAGATGTTTACCCAGCTGTGTTGGGCAAGGAAGAGGAAAATGACCACCTCTCCTCCTTGTGTTGGTTGCTACTGTTTCTCTGTCCATCCCTCCCTGGAGCAGGGTTCTATCTCTGCAGCTGGATTCAAATGCCAGCTCTCTCGTTGCGGGGCTAATGGTTCTTTGGAGGCCTCTGTGCAGAGCCCTGAGGTAGGAGCTCTGTCTCAAGTCTGACTTTGTCATCCTCTGCAGTCCACCTATGGCCTTTTGCCCTGGTGTCCCCTGGCTCAGCTAATAGCCCTCTTGAGTGGCTGAGAACCAGCAAGACAGCTTAAGCTCAGCCGCCCTCTGCAACGTCCAGGCGATCCCTGGGACACTCTCAAGTCCCTCTTGCACCACATGGTAGAAATGCAGGTTACCCCCCAGCCCAACCCCTGGCACTCCTTCCCTCAGCTCTACCATTCTTTCTCTTCAGTTATCCCTGGTGGCTTGGCAACATCCAAACAAACAGATCACCACTCCCCAACTTAGTGAAGCAGGGAACCAGTCCTGAACTGCCAGTTCTATTGGGGTAGAGGACAAGTGGACCATGACCCGGGACCACCACCACTGGGGACACGGGAGAGAAGGAGTAAGTGAGTGTTGTTACTCCTCCAGCTGTGTATTCCGTCAAAAGGCACGCCCTCCTCCCTCCTAGTCCTCCTGGGAGGGGTTGGCTGTGCTGTTTCTGTTTGCTTTCTTCTTTATAACTTTATATATGTTCAAAGTTTTTAGAAATGAGCTGTTACAATTGGAGTTTTAAAATTAAATCTACCCATCCTTCAAGACTAATTGAAACATAACCCCTTTCATAAAACCTCCTTGATCATTCATGCAATCAAATGGAATCTCTCTTTCTTCTGATTGCCTATTGTTCTTTTTCATTCTTAAGACACTTATCACAGACTATCTTATACTATGGGTATTTTTATCATGTTTTATATCACTTATCATATATGAAGCATTTTGCAGATATATTATGCATCCCCTATATGCATACCCTAGCACAGTGACGTGCACAAATAAACCCCCCATAAATATTTATTGACAATTAAGAGTATTTTTAGTTCATAGAAGGGAGTATTAAATACTTGTCAAGGTTTATATATCACTATTATAAATCTCCATTTACTTCCAACAGCATTTAATTACAGAGTCAGTCTCTAGTTGAATTTTATCAAAAGCCAAATTTGGATGTATAAATCCTACTGGAATAGGACAGGATTTCTTTTTATAATTCAAAAGAAAATTTGTCTTAGTAAATAATTGAAAAAACTAGAGAGAAAAACATTTTTTAAAAAAAGTAAAGTCTAGGTGGCAACCCAAGTGTCCCTCGACTGATAACTGGATAAAGAAGATGTGGTGTACATATAGAGTGGAATACTACTCAGCCATAAAAAAAGACAAAATTGTCCCATTTGCAACAACATGGATGGACCTGGAGGGTATTACGTTAAGTGAAATAAGCCAGAGAGCAAGACAAACACTGCACAATCTCACTTACATGTGGAAACTAAACTAACCCACGGACAGAGAGAACAGTTTGGTGGGTACCAGGGGGGAGGAAGTTGGGGGGTGGCACAAGGGGTGAAGGGACACATTTATATGTTGACTGACAATAATGTATAACTGAAATTTCACAATGTTATCAACTATTATGACATCAATTTTTTAAAAAAAGTAAAGTCTAAACCAATACCTGAAGAAGGACTTCTTACAATGGGAATCACATAATGATTTGTATAATTGTTTGCTGTATACTTTCCCACTAGACTGAAGCTTCATGAGGGCAGAGATCATTGGCAGCTGAACAACCAGCAACTAGCCCAGTGGCAGGTACATAGAGGCTGTTCAGTAAAAATTTGTGCATGAATGAAAGGAAACAACATTAAAACTATTAATTCCTATTGGTGACAAAGATATAGAGATATACTTTAAAGCGAAAAACTTTGTAGATCAACAACTTTATAGAAAAATAGTGGAGAGCCTACATTCTGTCGCTGAGAAGTCAAACCTCTTCCTCATGACCCAACAACAGACCTCTTGACATTTTCCCAATTTTCATTTCTGATTTCTAGAGTTCAGAAGTTGAATCCAAGAGTTTTTAAACACTAGTTTTTAGAGCTAAAAGAGGCTATTCCATCAGTTCTCTTACTAGTTAGCTCTTTCTTTCAAAACAGTTCTGTGAGGGCCGGCCCTGGTGGCCTAGTGGTTAAGTTCAGTGCGCTCCATTTCGGCATCCCGGGTTTGGTTCCCAGGCGTGGACCTACACCATTCGTCTGTCAGTGGCCATGTTACAGCAGCAGCCCACATACAAAAAGAGAAAGATTGGCAACAGATGTTAGCTCAGGGCAAATATTCCTTAGGAAAAAAAAAAAAAAGACAGTTTTGTGATCCTAGTTACCTGGATTGAACTGTCAGTCAAGTAGCATAGGAAATGAACATGGAGCTTGGGAGAGCACTAACAGGGGAGAGCCCTAGCAGCCCCTGTATCAAGTTCAATTTACAACTATTCGTCAACAAAGGAGAAAGCAGCCCATTCTAACAGGTCTTGGCATAGGCTTACAGACCAGTGCTCACCACTTCCATAACAATAACAGAGGTGTCCTATGCCAGTTCTGCAATTTTACCAGGGCTTTTCAAGCAAGAATAGCAAGGAGAATTCCTCACAATATTCAAAGAAAAAGTATGAGTCAATTGTCACAGAAAAAGTAATAGAAGCACAAAAACCTAGACTTAGTCTAGTATGTGTTTGCATGGGCACCAAGGTCAGAAGAGGCAGAAAAATGCACAAACATCACGAAATCATCAACAAAAGCACCACTTTCTTCTGGGATATGCCTAAGTTTAGAGTTACAGTCAGCACACCCCTAGGGCTAGTACGAACAATTATGGACTATGTTTGTATTCCTTACTAGAACACTTTTTCCCTTTTCCCAGAATATCAGGCATAACACAAACTAGTTGAGACCAGACATGGTCCCACCAGGTCAAATTTGGGGAAAAGCATACAGAAGGTTTACTCGTTAATGGCCTGCCTGGGTTGAGAAAATAGAAAACATCATTTTCCAGTGGTGTGTATTTAGCCACCCTCACCACCAATAAAATTGTATCTTTTCTTTTTTCCAATACCTAAAGTTGGAAGAAGTAAAGCAATATTCAAATAATTAGCACCACGTAAAGGTGCTAGAAGCTTCAGAACGGCAGCAGGCAGGTCATGAGTCAGACGGAAACACCAGGACGCTCTTAGAAGCCAGTTAGAGCGAGAGCTGCTGGCTCTGCCTTTTCCTCTACAAATGCTGTCACACTTTGCTCCCACATCACTAAAATTCATCCCCAAGGTCACAAGAGCTTAAAGAATAACTAGGTCAGTGTTTTTTTGTGCTTTTGGAAATCCAGTTTACAGCCTGTAAAGAAAAAAGAGCTTCTCTCTGGAACACAATCGGGGCAAACCAGGAGACATTACTCTCCTGTCAAATAGCTGAAATATGAGCACAAATTCAGAAAAATATCATTGGATTTGCTCTGAAGCTACTCTGTTTAGTGTCAGAAAAATTGTAGTCTTTGCCTCCCACAGGAGTTTTAATATACTGCGCACTAACCAAGTAACTAACTTATCAGGCTACGTTAGGCATATTCCTGAGAGAACGAGTCAAAAGTAAATCAATTCCCTGCCCAGATTATTAAGGTACCATGCATGGCTGGGGTGGTTAATTAACTTGTCCCTGCATGCTCCAAAAGAACTATTTTTTTATCCATAGGATGGATGTCCAATTATATGGGACCCTTAAAACAAACTGGAATCAAATACCAGAAAGTATGCTGTAGAAAGCAGCCTTAAATGACAACCCAGAAAACAACCTGATAAGTTTCCACTTTCCATGGCCATAGTTCAGATGTTGCTACCCCATCTCTTAGATATACCGGTACTCAGAGGTAAGAGAAATGAAAGAACATGATCACCCAGACTCACTCTTAGTAATCTGGATAGAAAAAGCAAGTAAATGATGGGACATGATGCAAATTTGTCTTAACCAAAATACTGAGGACTCAAAAGGACCTACTAAGAGAACAACAAAAGCTTGTAAAATCATTGGCAAAGAAAGTATGACAAGTGTATTAATCTACTTTTTAAGTTGACACCACCAAGCCAAAAGTTGATATGAGTACCTCCTTGTTCCCATTCTAATCTTGGCACTGTATTGAAAATAATGAAAGATGAGAGAAGTAGGCATGATTTTTCTCCAGCTTTATCATCGTCACGAGGCCACTTAAAAGAAATGGGTGACATGAGAAAAGGAGAGTGAGAAACTGTTTATCAGCAAAAATACCCATTCTCTGTAATTTCTGGATTATATTCCAACACAGAGAATCATAGTACTTGGGCTAAAAAAGTCACACAACAAACTTGATGAAACTGTGCTTGACAAAAGAATGTCTATATTTTGCCAGGAGAAGAAAAATCTTTACTCCTGAGGTTTTCTCTCAGAGAGATTGAAAGAATTATAGGATTTGTCATGATCAGATTTAGATTTTTAAAGAAGTAGGGATCTTAGGTAGAGAATAGACTTGGGGAAGGGAGTAGTAGCAAGAATAGAAGCAGGGAGACCAGTAGAGAGACTATGGCGACAGTCCAGGAGAAAGATAGTGGTGACTTGGACCAGGGTAACAGAAGTAGAAATGGTCACAAAGGGGCACATTTGGGGTTTATTTTGAAGATAGAACTGCCAACAGGATTTGTCAATGGATTAGATACGGGGTATAAAAGCAGAGGAAAGTCAAGTGATGGTCCCAAGTTCTTTTGTTGTGTGAAACCAGGTAAAGCGTTTTGCCATTTACTGCGATGGTGAACAGTGGGTGGAAAGCAGGATGAGGAGGGAACAAAAACAGGCTTTGTTTAGATGTTAAACTTGAAATTCCTCTAATGGAGATGTCATTTAAAAAATATCTACTTGATAAAGATAGGGAGAGAGTAGAGGCCTTAAGTCTTCTTGGAGAAGGTTTTGGGTTTATGAGGAGACTGGTGCCCACAGATGGGCCATTCAGCTCACAAACGCAAGGATCCTCCACGTGCCACACCTGGGGCCAGGCACTAGGAGTGCAGAGACAGATGGGACAGGGTTGTCATCTTGGAAGCACACAGGACATTCAGTCAAATCATTCATCATGTATCACTGAGGGACGACTGGGTGCCAGGCCTTGGGCCAGGGGCCGGGGCTACACAGGAGAATTTAAGGAGGCTCTGACCTCAGGAATTCAGAACTGAATAAGGGGCAAGTGAGACTCCACCAGGCTCCTTGTAAACCCAAAGAAGAACAAGCACATAAAGCTCAGAGGACAGCCTGCCACTTTCAACGGCCCTGCTGCCTCCCATCTCTCCCGCTCCAACCCACCCTGCTACGTTGCTGCCGCTGCCTTCGTGCCCCTGACACTCAGCCCTGCCCCGGAAAGGAGCTTAGTGGCTGAGAGCTCTGGTTCAGGAGAGGGGCATGTCTGGGTTCGAATTCCAGCTCCTCTACTTGTGCTCTGTGTGGCCTCCAGCAAGGCTAAGCCAGGTTTCATCTGTCAAATGGAACAATGCACGACCTCACAGGGATGTGGTGACAGGCGGAGGAGACAACGTGTGGAGCTTGCTCGGCACAGCGCCTGGACAGACTCGGCGCTCGGTAAATGCTTGTTACTCTCAGCAACCTGTGTCAGAGGCCTGGTCTCTGTGATGGGCCTCATCACCTCCTTTAATAAACATTCGGATCATCCTGCAAAAAAAAAAAAAAAAAAAAAAAATATCTACTTGAGTCTGGATGTCAGTGGAAAGGCAGGGGCAGAAAATATAAATTTAAATCATCTGCATATAGATGATATTTAAAGTCAGGAGACTGGATGAGATACCTAAACAGCAAGTCTGGATATACAGAGAAGAGGCCCACTCAAACATCTGGTGTCAGTAAGACGAGAGGGATGCAGCTCAGAGGATTGGGAAGGAGTGGCCAGTGAGATGGAAAAAAAGAAACAACAAACCAAGACACTGCGATTCACTGGAAGCGCAATGAAGAAGGTATTTCAAGAAATGGGGAAGATTATCTGCATCAATTGATGCTGATGGGCCCAGTATGGTGAAAACTAAGAAATGATCATTGGATTTAGCAACGTGGAAGTTACTGGCAACCTTGACAAAAAAAAAATTGCAAGAAAATATACATAACATAAAATTTATCATTTTAACCATTTTTCTTTTTAGTGTGTGAGGAAGAATTACCCTGGGCTAACATCCGTGCCAATCTCCCTCTGTTTTGTATATGGGACGCTGCCACAGCATGGCTTGATGAGCGGCATGTAGGTCCACACCTGGGATCTGAACCTGCAAACCCCGGGCCACCAAAGTGAAGCACACAAACCCAACCACCATGCCACCAGACTGGCCCTGATTTTAACCATTTTTAAGTGGACAGTTCAGTGGCATTAAATACATTCACATTGCTGTGCAACCACCACCATCTTCCACCTCCAGAACTTCATCTTCCCATACTGAAAGTCTGTACCCATTAAATGATAATTCCCTATTCCCACCACCTGGCAATCACCATTCTACTTTCTGTCTCTATGAATTTGACTACTCTGGGTACCTCACATATGAGACTCATACCATATTTGTTCTTTTGTTACTGGCTTATTTCACTTAGCATAATGTCTTCTAGGTTCATCCATGTTGTACCATGTGTCAGAATTTCCTTCCACTTTAAGGCTGAATAACATTCCATTGTATGTATATACCACATTTGTTTATCCATTCGTCTGTCAATGGACACTGGAGCTGCTTCCATCTTTTGGCTATTGTGCATATGCTGCTATGAAGACATGTGCACAAGTATCTGTTTGAGTTCCTGCTTCAAGTTCTTTTGGGAATATACCCAAAAGTGGAATTGGTGGATCATATGGTAATTCTATGTTTAATTTTTTAAGGAGCCACCATGCCACTTTCCAAGTGGCATCACCATTGTACATTCCCACCAACAATGCACAATTCTCCACATTCTTGACAACACTTGTTATTTTCTGTTTTGTTTTGTTTTTTGTGATAGCCATCCTAATGGGTGCAGTCAATGAAAAACTTTAAAAACTTATTTATCACAGTACAAACTTATACTTGAAACCTGTGGTATGAGCTATTCTTCCATTTTAACATCTTTCTAGGCAACAGTTTGTTCACAGAGTACAATGACTCCTGGAGGGTGCTGACACTGGGCATTGATTTGACAAAAGCATCACTCTAAAACAAAAATTTCTTAGTTTATAGATGAATGAAGTTAGGAAAGTTTCTAGCTTCAACCTTTAGATATTCAGCCATTCAACAAATACTTACTGAATGTCTGCTAGGTACCAGGTACTGTTCTACAGACTGGGGATGCAGCACTGAAGAAAAAGGTAGACAAAATTCTCAAGGAATTTATATTCTAGTGGGAGAAGAAAGACAATTTTTTTTTTTAATTTTAGGGAAGGATAGGTATACAAACAAATCAATGGTTACCAAACTTCTTCCATCAGAGACGACTCCAGTGGGGTACAATATTGTTTGGACCATCCAAACCCACCCATGATTAATGTCAATCTAAACAACTGCTCTGGAGGGAGACTAAAGGAAAAAATACTGACTGATAAGACCTCAAAGAGCTTTATTTTACCTATCACAAATAAATGTTTTATTCAGGACAAAATCAAGGTTTTTAGCATATTAATAATGTTACAAATATTAATACTAAAGAAAATCAACCTTTGTACCACCTCACGACCACACTTTGAAAAGTAAAGCTTTAAATTGGGTATATTAGAACAATAAGATTCTTTATTTACGTGTCCTTTCATTCACAGGCTCCTCCTCACAAAATCCTGGCTTTGCCGACCCCTGTGTAAATCAAGCCTTGTTATCCCCTTCTACCATTCCAAATGAAAAGAACTTAAATGTAAGGTACCTATATTAAAAATAATATAATTTAACTGAAATTTTAGAAAAACAGGCCTATATGGGATTCCTTTTAAACCTATCTGGATCTATCTCAACACACACACACACAAATATTTTTAACTGCTATGGAATCTTCTGTAAAGTAGTTCATGATAGTCCACAAGTAGGTTATCATCTTCTACATTTAACCCCAACTTCTCTTTTATATGAATTTCACAACTCAAAATTATAGCTATGGTATTATAATCATAGACAGGTTAGAAGCACACTGCAACACAAGATTTAAAACAAACCTCCATAAGGAAACTCACAGCGTTTAGAGAGTCATTGGAAATTTGTCCAACCAACATAAGCAGAAAAAATAACTACAACTCTATAAAGATTATGTACATTGGTAAGGCATTTAAGTAAATTTGAACAAATAAACAGTTTGATTTGTTAGGGTAATGGAATTGTGAGTGATTTTTTTTTAATTTAGTGATTTTTCAGTGCATTACTGTATTATGTAAAAACTTTTATAAGTAAATAAATGTGGGATAGTGGGGAAGGAGAATGTATAGTTAATAGTTTAGTTAATATAGTTAATAAGTCTTACGGCTATTAACAATTAGCTATGTCTTTCCTCCTTCAGTTCAATGGAAGAATTCTGCTGCTCTGCTGCTTGAAGCTAGGTGGGCCTGCTTCGCCAATAGTGTTAGTGGAGGGATTTGGAGCCAGGATGCTTCCTCGTGTTGTCTTTTCCCTCTGCCTTGGTGGTGGGCAATGTTCCAGATGGAGGCTACTCCATCAACAGAGGTTCTAGCATTAGGACAAGGACAACTGCAATGGAACACAGCCCCCAAGTGATCTTTGATGAATACATGAATGAGAACTAAACCTTTGTTATTTTTAGATTTAGATTTAGATACCACAGCATTGCCTAGCCTATTCGGATTGACACAGGGGGGAAACAAATAATCCAATATAAGAGAATTTTGAACCAAAAAAGTATATGTGATTTTCAAAGTTACATAAATCATCAAGCTCAAGGTGAAAATTGGAGTCCAATTCCTGACCCCACAGTCCTTCAAATTGAAACGTGAGTGATTTGCTTTACGTCAAAAAACTGTACATTTTTCCAAATAGGAAACATGATCTTAAGTTTAAAAAAGCCCACTTCATTGTTGTGAAATAAAAGAATGTTATATTCATGAATACATCTTTTAAATTGCAGCTATGATAAAATTGTCACTTTTGAGTAAAAAAAAGAAAAATGCCACTAATATTAATTTTCTTTCCACCAATTTCCTAACTTTATGCTTAAAAATAAAGTTGGTCTTAATGCTCAATCTTTGGGCATAAGTTCTGCCTAATCATTTTACTATTAGATATAATTTTACTAAGGCTATTTTAAAATAAAAATAGAAAAGGCTCATATTATTAAGTGAAAACCCTTTCTGGCCAAATATTACTTTGCTCTTTTTTTAAAATGTAAAATAACTTCTGTATTAAAAGAACAATTTATCATTAGATAAAGTGAGACTAAGAAGGCACAGGTTTGTGTTTCCAAAATTCTTACTCTCCGCCAAAGAATGTCACTAAATCCATCCAGGCCAGAGTTGCACCATGAATTATTAGTATTTAAAATAATTTTGGACTCAGCATGGGTCTTCAGAGTACATTTTAATTCAGGAATGAGTAAATGCATTTGTAAAAGTCTAAAATTCCTCATCCACTGTATATTTACAGTTCAGATGAAGGAGTATGTTTTATTTTCGGATTTCTCTACAGATCTTCATAGAGTATTTTCTCCAATTACCTATGAAATCAGTGAAGGGTACAGCATAATTTGTCACAAGATCTGCCAGATCAGGTGGTAGCAGGGAGAGAAATTAAGAGGGAAAGAAACAGACTAATATAGGTTGCAAGGTTATTCATATTTACATCAAGAACAACCAAGCCAAAGTCACTGTAAGGAAACAAAGACAGTGAATCTTAACAGAAACTTAAAGCTCGAACAAACTATTGCTGGTCAGTTGTGTCATCTCCTGTATTACAGTTTAATCTCTAGACACTCTACAGTTCATACATACAGGCTGTTTAAGTTAGTTTTACTTTCCTCTAGTCTGATGAGGTTCTGGGACCTAGGATGTGAATATGTTTGTTTACCAATCACAGAAGGTTAAAGACAGTACCATCAGATTCAAATCTAATGGGCCCATCACGTGTTAGATATTAGATCTCATCTTAAATATCCCTCACCACACACCCACTTAAACACACAGCTTTCCTCACATGTAGTATATCTGAAAACACTTTCCAACTCAATGCTGGGGAACGTTGAGAATGGATAATTGGCTACCTTATACATGCACAGCTGTATATATGCCCTTTACACTGAGCACAACTTGGAGGAAAAAGCATCCTAGACAGATGTCTGCTCCATGGTTTATAAGAGTATGTGATACCATCCGCACTTTTCACAGCTAAACCCTTGAAAACTGGGAGACAAAGAAGCCCAAACGTGAAGAGCATTCATTAAAAGATGTAAATAGCCAAGATCCGTGCTGTTTTGTTTCAATCTTCTTTACACTATTGAAAACAGGAAAGCCTCCTGTCACGCAGGCTCCGGGATTCTCAGGGCCCAATAAAAGGTTAGTGACATTTTCAATTCATGTTTGTTTTCATTCTTCTAATCCTGAACCCTGTGTCAGCCTGAGAAACCAGCTGAGCGTAATCCATAACCTTTTACAAGTGAAACATTAACTCACAGCTCGTTCTGATGTCTTTTTAATGTAGTACAAAAGCAAAAGCAAAAACACCCATAATATACATGATAAAAACACAGTTGCTAAACGAGAAAGTTGGTTGAAACTTTCACAGCACAAATGGTCCACCTACTTTAATGGTCAGATATCATTCACCAGCACTAACTAACCCTGGTCTAACCGAGGACAAATGCAAGTACACCAACCAGAGTCACATCCAAATAGATAATCAAGAGAAAAGTTACTAAAAGTTTTCAATGTTGTATTAATTACCAATGCAATTTTCATGATATAATAGGTATGCACTACAGAAAATACTTGTTTCTTAATCCATAATTTGTATAAATGCCTCACTCCTTGGGAGATAGTCTTTTTAGGGAAATGGATGAGTTTCTAAGCTGATCGGAAATATACTGCTGCATCATCTTCCCTAATACCCACACCCGCTGCCCTATAAGGTGCTCAGCAACATAGTCTATTAGCTCAAATCTAAATTGCAGTACAGAATATGGATCCTAATTGTTTCATTGATGTCAATAACTTACCAGGCCGAAGTTAGGTCTCCTGAGAGATAATGGGTATAATTTCCCCTGGAGAGTACATTCCCAACCGGATATCTAAGAAGTTGGCTGTGTGGTCCCACTTGTGACTCTTTTCACTAAGTGGAATGAACGTCAAAGACTTAAGGACACCAAGGAAGTGACTAATAAGCAGAATCCAGTTGAATTCCACAACAGAGCAGCACTAGACTTGAGCAGCCAACTCTCCAATATGTGGAGAAGCAAAAGATCAGTGTTTACACCGAGAAGTGCCAATTTCCTATCCCAGATCAAGAAAAGACAGTACGTGAAGGTAAAAGTTCTGTGGAATAAGACATGACTTATTCATCAGAGAGAAAGGCGTACCTTGGCAAGAGGGACACCAGACCATGAGGAGTCATCTGAAGGTACGAGATCAAGAAACATGCAGACAGTGAAGATTTATATCCTCCATCCCTACATCTCCGACACACACAGACACAGCATCGACAGCTGAAAATATTCAAGGGGATGTAACACAACCCAAAGTTTGAAGGAATCGGAAGGAGAAGGGCAGAAATGGGCTAGGGTTCCTGGTCTTTATTAACATTTATTTCATTAGCTCTAATTGCCTCATTATTATAAACATTATTATATTCACATTTGTTTCATCTCAAACTAATTTAATTGATAGAATTCTGTGTCCTTGCTATTCTATGATACAATTAGCTCTCATTAGTTCACATCTCACTCATTTATCCTGACTGATTGCACTACACACTGATGCTCACTAATATCAATATGTAATGTAATCAGTCAGGAGGAAAATGTCGGTACAGCGTCTCTACAACTATCATACTTATCATTCTGATTGTCTTCAAAGTACTGATATTCTTCCTATAATTTCTGTCTTAATAATGTAAAATTTGGTGTTAAGAATAAAATTTTACTATGCTATTGACACATTGATTAACCATCATTTAAGTAATTAAAGAGAGTAAATTATTAATAAATTTTAAAAGACAAACTCTCATTTGCTCCTGTAGCCTTTAAATTACATTAAATGAAATGTCGATGATTTCTTTGGTCTTCTTCTGAATCATAAGATTTTTCCTTTCCTCTCCCTAATCTTTTTGGTTGTTCCTATGATCCTTCTGTAACCACGTGGAGAGCTTCAGGAAAGCAAGAACCTGCAGCTGATGCTTTCCATGGGAGGTGAAGAGGTCCCTTGAATTGAGCTACTGGTAATTTGCCCTTCGAGGGTCTACAGCAGGGAGTCTGTAATGACAGCAGCAAAGCACAGAGATTTGTCTATCTGATTATTACGTCAGAAACGCTAAAGACTAAAAGGGAAGAAAAGGGCAAAAGCCTTTTTGTAATGAATTTTATAAAATCCATTGGGCTTTCAGGGGGACCATTTGGAAATGCCCTACTAGTTTATTCAGATAAAATACACACAGAGAACCTACGTTCTCCTCCTGGACTATTTTAATGCTATTACTTAAAAATGTGAATTTGTACATACATTTATAAATAAAACACTTGCTGTCCTTTTTTCCTCCACCAAGAAGTATACCCTGTATTTCCCCCACTAAACTACAGATCATTCTGAGAGGAATAATGGCACAACAAACTCAACTGTATTATTCCTCTGAGCAGAGCTCCTCAACAATGCACGTATTTAACCGTCCTTTCAACTGGTCTTGAGCAAGATCATAGGTTTAAAAAAGAAAGACAAAAAAACACTGAATGCCAGAAAATTTAAAGCAGCAAATGGCTTAATGGTTTTGATTTTTGAAAACTTCAAAACAAAAATCATTCTAGGTAAATAAAAAAAGAGGACAAATCTACATTACTTTTGCCAAGCTAAATCCTACCTCAGATAATGGCAGAAGACATTTAAATACCAGAGTTGCTATAATAATCCCTGTTTGAATCATGGTTTCCCTGAACTGGGTTAAGCCTTTAGACAGGAACTAATTGCTACAAACACTAATTTTCAAGTCCCTTTTGTTTCCCTTTGCAGGCACCTCTGGACGCAGAAGGTACCCAATTAGCAGAATTCATGGTCCTGATTGTGTATTGTGGGGCTAGTGTGTGAGCTGTATAAACACTGTTGATTACCATTCCTCTGTAATGGCTGATTTTTTGATTGCTTAATAGGGCCATCTATTCTGCATCAGGGCCTGGCAAAGAAGTTGGTGAAATCAGTTAGGTCACTTTTTTTCTGGTCCGAGTAGCAAGAGGAGTCTGTGATGGTAGCAGTTGACTAAAAACATAATTACAGGCTATTTAATCGCATCTGTTTCCCCACTTAACATTGTTTGTTCAAGTTAGACATAGTTAAGTAAATCAAAAGGACAGTAACGGCAAAAACATGAAAAAATTACTATTACATGGTTAAAACTCTAGGGTTTGGTGTAATTACAGAAAACATAGCTTGCAGCGATTTTTTTAAGGTACTAATTTTTATTAGCTTCTATACACACATTTTGTTTATTTGGTTGTTGCTAGTTTTTTAGGATCTCTTTTTTTAAGATTCCATGTTATGTAAATAACTATTTGTCTGGCAGGACTGATTTCCTGGGAAGGGTCCTACAGGGATGGTATTGTTTATGATGATGATTTTTATGTGCTCATCCAGTGTTATAATTAGCAGTCAAGTAACTCCTATCCTGTCTTGTGATTGATAACTAATCCCATAAACACACCTTCCACTATGTAGGATTGTCTGATGGATGAATCCAAGTGAGTGTCATACCCAAGGGCACCGCCATTCACTCTGAGCTGCCACTTTCCTCCCTCTGAGTACCATACCTGTAATTTATCAATAACGCAAAACTGCTCTACAATCAAAGGGATAAACTGAAAGGCACCCAGACAGCCAGAGCTGCCAACAGGCATCGAGCCCATGATCCAATGCCACTAAGCAGGCCATTGAATCCAGCAAGGATGATGAATCAATATCGGGTCAGATGAAAAGAGAGGCAGCTGCTCTTTCAGAAACATACGCTGCGCTCAGTACTACATATAGCATGTTTGTGAAGTGACAACCACATAAAGCAGGTACTTTATTAAGCAGCCCACTGAACATGTTTTAGAATAACTGTCTTTTGTTAGTGACGCAACCAGAGAAAGCTGCCTTTTGTAATCACCCAACAAGACTGCTACAATCCAAGGCTTAACAGAGAACGATTTAGAACAGAGCCACCCCCAACTGCCAGGTTGTCTGAAAGGGATCTGACAGAGTGGCTCTGTGCAGGTCCCTTAGGAAAGGAGCGTCATCTCTCTCGAAGTCCAATTGTCTTTTTTAAAGATGTTTCTCAGGAGAGGAGACTACAATTTCAATACTGATTTTAAATGAAGCAAGCATGATACACATTAGGAATATGAGTTCTTGATATAACCACCTGCCTGACAAATCCAAATACACCCAACATGGCAGAACACACAGCTTAAACTGATTTTAGGATTTTGCATAAATTTAAAGTATCTAATAGTTTTTAAATGTTTTTAATTGTAAAAGTATCCTGAAGACAACCAGCACAGAGGGCAGTTAACCATAAACACAACTAATAAAATCTTTCACTGATTCGCTAGCTTATCTAGAGATACAGCACCATCCTGTAGAGCATCATGCCCAGCTACCAGCCATTATTCATTTACTGCTAAAATACTTATTGAAGGCTTACTATATATCAGGTACTGTGCCAGGCAGGTATTGAGGTTACAAGGATAGAACATTAAGGAAGGCACAGTCCCTGACTTCAGGGAACTTAACAGTCCAGTGATGGAGACAGATGAGCAAATAAATAAATCAATCATTGCAATCTGTGATAAGGGCAATAAAGGAAACATATAATGCCCTGCAATGGAACCACCAGGGAATTTGACTCAGAAGGCCTCTAAGGAGATCCCTTTTTCCCCTCTAAGGAGATCCCCCTCATAGATGAAAAGGAGCCAGCCACATAAAGACTGGGGCCTGGTGGACTGGTGGATGGTGGGGAAGCAGAGAATTTCAGGCAGACCCATGGCATGTGCACAGGCCTTTAAGTGGGAACGGTGTCACAGGTTTGAGGGATCAGAAGTTCTTTGTGATTGCATTATGGTTGGTAAGGGAGAGGATCAAGAGATGAGAAAGGAGAGGTGGGCAGGAGAGGACCAAGAAGGTCCAAATAGGTCCAGGTGAGGTGTCTGGTTGAATTGAAAGTCCAACAAGAAGCTCTAAGTAGGAGAGCACCATGCTGTGGTTTAGATTTTTAAAAGGTAATTCTTCTGTGAGAGAACAGGTCAGAAGGGGCAAGACTGGAAGTGGTGGGACCAGGTAGGAAGCTGTGGTGGTCCAGGCAAGAGGGAATGACACCTAGAACCTGGGTGCAGAGAGTGGACATGGAGAGAAGGAGGGTGTGGACTGTGTAGATGGAAAGAAGTGAGTACATTTGAGAAATATTTTGGAGATAAAATGAAAGGTTTCATGTGTGTCTTATCTTTCCAACTAGATTGGAACCTCTTAGGGAGCAGAAATCATCTTCAGACTTCTTTGTATACCCCGTCTGCACATTATAGGCTCTTCAAAAGTACTTTTGAAGTGATTGATTTGTCTGAAGTCAAGTGTCAGACATGCGGTTGAACCAGGACCCTTGCCTCCTGGTGTCCACCTCCCTGGCCTTTCTATCACTGGGGCCAGCTGGTCTTCCCTGAAGAGAACTTAATTTCATGTTGTTATAATGGGAGTGTGCTGGGGGCTGGGGCAGCTCAGCAACAAGCCAGATGGGAAGAAACAGACAGTGTTCTGGTGGGTCAGAGAACCAACAAGCTCTCAGTGGCCAGCAGCCCAACATCTACCATCCGGGGGCAACACACACGGACCAACTTCTCCCAGAGCCAGGAGACAATTGGCAGCAGGAGAGATACTGAGCCAGTAATCAGGAGTTACTTAGAGAGACAAAGAACCCTGCATAAGCAGCTTGTTTTCAACAACTAAATCCTTCTTCTAAGATGATCTATGGTGAAAACGTCAAGTTAATTTTTCTTACATCACAGGATAACATCTCCAAAGAATGCATAAGGTTATAGACATTATGAATAGTATTTAATTTTATTGAACTCAGTTTTGAACAGCTGGAGGGTCCTCTCTCGTAGGTGGGTCACTGCCAAGGTAGGGGTGCAGAGTCAGCCAGATTCCATATTCAGAGGATCAAAGCCTAGTCCTGAGGACAATGTCGTGAAGTTTCCGATTTACTTCCTCCTCCATCATAATAATCAGAAACTGAGGCGACCCTAAAGGAGCATATACATACGGAAGTATAGCTGGAAGGCAGAGAATTCACTCAACAAATACGTATTGCACACCTTCTATGGCCAGGCACTGGTCTAAGCGGAGGGCTGAGGCAACTAACAAAAGTCTCTGCCTTCAAAGAATTTACGTTCCAGAAAGTGAGACAGATGAAAAAATAAATAAATAACATATTAGATTAGAAAGAAGAGCACACTATGAAAAATTACAAATGAGAAAATGGTGGATGGTTCAGTTTGGCTAGAACATAGGATTTATGGTATAAAAATAGAGGAGGTAAGACTTAAGCAAAAGAGTGATGGAAGGCAAGTTTGCCAAAAAAGAGAGCTATGAGCTGCAAAAATACAGAGGAACTGAAGGTCATGGGGATGGCGGTGAAGAGACTCAGCAGAGGTTGAAGAGCAACAGAAAAACAGAATACTACAATTCTAGAGGAACTGGAACTAGAGGGGCCTTAGAGATTTTCTGAACCAATCCCTTAATTTTACAATGGGGAGAGGTGTAGGAATAGCTCTCAGTGGCTTAAGATCTCTGCCATCCTCTTCTCTCCCCCTCTTGCTGTGATTCCAGCATCCCCATGCCATGCTGCCTCCCCATGGCATATAGTGCCTCTCGAGAGGAACTCCAGATTTAAGGCCTTAGTGGGAGAGCAAATCTGAGTGACAAGTTAGACCCAAGGTGTGACTAACCATGTGAGTGGCTGAAGTGTCCGGAGAGTAATGAATTGCCATTAGCTAATGATCTGCCACATGCTAAGTGCTTTGCATACATTATCTAATTTAACCCTCTCAACAACCCCATAAAGTAGGTATTATCCCCTTACAACAGATGCAAAGACCCAAGGTTACACAGCTGGAAAGGATTTAAACCTGTGTGCATCTCACTCCAAAGCCCTTTCTATTATGCCACACAACCTCCTAGGACAGGCTCATCATGAGTAAACAAAAAAAACTGGGGTGAAGTTAGGAGGAAGGTTGGGAGTGGAGAGATGGAGAGACAAGTGCCACTATCCAGTCAAGAACTCTCGCTGCAGACAAGGGGGTTGGGGGTGGTGCTTCCACATGGTGTGTTGAGCTCAGAGGGTTGGCAGAGTCAATAACATGGATGTTGATGTTCCTGAGGATGATATCATTAGGTGGTATCAGCCTAAATTCCCATGTAGAATATGTGTGTGTGAACATACATGTGTACACATGCACACATATAAACACACACACACAAATAAGGGAGAAGAAGGCCAGTCAGACCAACCTAGGTCAACACAGCTGGAGTTGAAATGAGGTCTGTGAGCTAGGTACTCAAGTTCTCTGCGACTGAGCAAGGCGCAAGTCAAGGGTTTATCATGCTTTGATTCTGAAAATTACTCAAGAAATTCCAGAGATGCATATGCAAAAAATCCAATTAAATAGTAAATGTTCTGAAATAGGAAAGCAAGAACAAAGCCCATTTCATACTGAAGACACCAGCAAAAGTGTGGGGTTTTTTGGGTTTTTTTTAGCATGGTGACTACAGTTAACAATACTGTATTATATACTTGAAAATTGCTAAGACTAGATCTTAAATGTTCTTACCACAAAAAAGAAATGGTAACTCTGAGGTAATGGAGGTGTTAACTAACGCTACTGTGGTAATCATTTTGGGATATATAAGTGTATCAAATCAACACGTTGTACGTGTTCAACTTATGCAATATTATACGTCAATTTTTAAAAATTTTTTTATTGATGTCATGATAATTTATAACATTGTGAAACTTTAGTTGCACATTATTGTTTGTCAGTCATCATATAAATGTGTCCCTTCACCCCTTGTGTGCTCCCCCTCTTCCCCCTGGTAACCACCAAACTGTTCTGTCCGTGTGTTAGTTTATCTTCCACATGAGTGAAAAAGTGTGGGTTTTTAATACTCCCAAATAAAGGACAGGCGAGCGGACTCTGTTCTCTGATACGAGACACCATTGGCCAGAGTCCCACACAGGCAGCTCTGGACAGTGTCCTCTTGCTGCAGCCATCTGTGAGCCCAGAGTCTCTGATCCTCTTGGTTCTCTCTTTCTTTCTGGAGAATAATGGAGAAGGATGATCTCCTCGATGGCTCTCAAAGTGTGCTCCCCAGATCAGCATTTCCCATAACATGTCAGAGCTGCAGAATCTTGGGGCCCACCCCAGACCTCTCAATCTGACTCTAGGAATGGGGCCCAGTGATCTGTGGTTTAACAGGACCTCCAGGTGGATCTGATGTACGCTGAAGCTTAAGAACCACTGGCTATAATCGTTTCATAACACACGTAAATCAAATCATCACGCTGTACACCTTAAACTATGCAGTGATATATGTCAATTATTTCTCAATAAAACTAGAAACAAAAACACTGGCTAAGCCCAAAATTTCTCCCAGAACCAGGAGACGATCCGGAGGCAGAAGAGATACAAAGTCAGAAATCAGGAATTACTTAGGAAGACAGGGGACCCTGCATAAGCGCCTTGTCTTCATCAACTAAATCCTTCTTCTAAGATGGTCTATGGGGAAAATGTCAAGTTAATTTTCTTACATCACCAGGTAACATCTCCAAAGAATGCATAAGGTTATAGACCTTATGAGCAGTATTTAACTTTATTGGACTCAGTTTTCAAACAAAAAGAAAGCTCAAGTCTTTAACTGCATAATGATCACAAAACGTTGCATTTTATTCTTCAGGAGGGGCTTCCAGTCACCTTCAGCCAGACGGAGCACCAGCAGCCGAGCACTGCTGGCAAGTGGAGGGAGGAGTGCCCACCGGATGGTGGAACGGTGAGGAGACACCCACATAAGGGACAGCAGCGGCAGCTGAATCACCACCGCAAACAACCAGGCCTTCCATCTCAATTACTCCAGAGGGCGGCTGTGAACTCGACTCAACCGCGTAAAATAACTAATGCTCATAATGATGACACTACTTCCTCAAGGAAAAGCTAAATTACGCTCAGCATGCTCTTTAAGATGACCTTTCAAGTGATGCTTCAGAGATAAACTTGAGTTATCTAGAAAGTTAACATGTAAAACATGTTTCTCAACTGTTTGCCAGACAAGTGAAGTCTTGGTAATTTTTTTTTAATCCGAGAGAAAGAAGTGACGACGGGAAGAATACTGGAAAGGAATTTGAGGCCTGACAACTAGTTATGATACCAACAGACTGTGACAAGGGGCAAGTTACTAAGCAGTTGGACTGTAATTTATCTGGGTAGTTTGTTCATTTCTAGAAGGAAGGGAAACGTGTAAGCTCCAACTTCCCATGTAGCTTTAAAAATCCTCATCTATTACATGAGTTTACACTTTAGTCTCACCCCGGACCAGAAATTTCTTCCCTTAAAACTATCTCACCTAAGAATCTACAAACACCCTCAGAAACCTGTCCCTTCCATACTCCGTGTCCTCAGAAGTTAGAGGATTTAACAATCCACCTTAAGTGTTACAATTCTGAACTTCAGTGTTCTCAGAAAAGGACTGTCATAGTATATTGTATTTTTTCCAAGAAATTGTTTAATCTTTATAAGTTATTTGACTTGGTCATTAACAATCTTTGCGCCAAGATAGCTCCTAATCAAATTCTGGCAGAATATAAGTACCATTGAGAAGAAAGCATACAGATCTTTCTTCTGAGAAGTACGTATTTTTCTTTCTGGTAGAGCAATGTTATGCAACAAATGTTTCCAACTGGCTTTCTATCAAGGAAAATCATTAAAGATGAGATGCTCTAAGGGACATGATCACAGGAGCCTGAGATGCTTGTAAGTAATTACATTCATGCTGATAATTAGAAGAAATAGTCTGTGTAGTGGATTTAGGACAACCACCTTTCACCACTGGTCTTGGATTTGATTTCTCCAAGGAATGCCAAGAAAAGCCTTTATTTAGCAGCAGTTTATGCTTCACTCAATCCACTTATTTTGTAATGTAAAAAAGAGAGTCTGAAAAAGAGAATGGGCACCTTGACATTTTAACTGCTTTGTTTTTAATGAAAATTTTCTTCTTTGAAGTGAATATAAAGCGGGTATGGGCAACAAGCCAGTAAGTGCTTATTTATCAACTAACAGCCTTCCATGTCCTAAAATGCCTTAACCCAGCCTTTAAACTGTCCTCGTTAGATTTCTCCCCTAGCTTGGATACCATGTTTATACAAATTAAAGCGTTTCTTACCAGCCAAGCAGGAGCACTTACACGTACACAGGAAAAGTGTGCACCCCGACCTTGGTGCCAGGTCCCAATGCTCAGAATTTAAGAATAAAACTTGCCTCCAAAGCCATCACTAGGTAAGTGTATATACATGGATAGAGCAATTTCTCAGAATTGGTGTTTCTTCCCCAACAGCACATTGACTGTGGTGAGCTTGTAATAAAATTGACAGTAATTCTCTTTTTTATTTTACAGTGAATCTGTTGCCTGTAATCACTGTGGACGAAAATTTGTTATAATTTCACTTCTTAATCAAATGGACGTTCAAAGAGCAGAGAGGGCACTAAACCAAAGAGACACTTCTAGGTCCTTAGCCTGTCTAAAACAGTTAATACTGTGGCTCTCCCCCCTGCTCCTTGAAACTCTATTTTGGATTTCCAGTGGCTTTCTTTACTATTCTCCAATCTCTCTTCCCTTCCACTGGTTCCCACTGCTGCCCTTTAATGGTTCCTCTAAGTTCCTCTATGTTTTCTCCCCAGCCCTTTTCTTGTCCTAAACTCTCTTCCCAGGAGGAGGCAGCACCTTTTAGTGAAGTCAAATAAATCTGAGTGCAAATCTCAATGTTAACACCCTCCTGTTGTGTGACCGTGGGCTTCAGTTTCCACTCAAAACTTCCCTCACTGGGGTCCATGTGAGGGTTAAGGGAGATCAGATATCTCAGCACTGAGCAGAAAGCCTCACTCATAAGGAGAGACTCAAGAAATTTGTGCTCCTTTTCTTTCCCTTCTTCCCCAGGCACATTCTTCCACTCCCACAGCTATAAACTACTCCATGAAAGTTCTTCAGTGCATGAGTGTTCCCTTTATGTAGATGATGTCCAAATCTACGCGTCCGGCTCATAACCCCGATTCCAACAGCCTGCTGACATTGGGACCACAGGAACCTGAAATTTAGCACATCCATAGCCAATCATTATCATCTCACCTACCCCACTGCTGTGAGTGAAATTGAGTCCCCCCCAAGTTCATATGTTGACGTCCTAACCCTCAGTACCTCAGAATGTGATATCATTTGGAAATAGGGTCATTGCAGATATAATTAGTTAAGATGGGATCATACTGGAATAGAGTGGGTCCCTAATCCAATATCACTGAAGTCTTTATAAAAAGGGGAAATGTGGACACAGACGCACACAGGGACAACGCCATGTGAAGACTGCAGTTGTGCTGCCCCAAGCCAAGGAACTTCCAAAAGCTAGGAAAGAGGCCTGGAACAGGCCTAGAGCCTTCACAAGGAACCAACCCTGTGACAGCTTGATCATAGACTTCTAGCCTCCAGAACACTGAGACATAAGTTTCTGTTGGTTAAATCACCCAGTTTGTGGTGTTTTATCAGCCCTAGGAAACTAATACACCTACCCTGAGCCCCCCAGCACAGCCTTGTTCTCAAGTTCCTCATTTCAGTGATGAACCGCAAGGTCATCTTCCCAGCCACCTGAGTTTGGGTCACCTCTGATGTGCTCTTTTCCCTCCACCATCTCACCCCCATCTTGCACCAAAAGCTTTTCAACTCTATCCAGGAAATAACTTTCTCATCCCTTTCCCCCTTCCTATTGACACGGGCAGAGTTTGCCTCATCCTCTTTCATCAGATAACAACATAATTGGTTTTCTGACCTTACTGTCCTTCATCCTCTTTAATGAGGCTTCCACATTGCCACCAGACTCACTTTTCAAAATCACAGGGTATAGACCTTTAACAGCCCTTACAATTTGACCTCAATCTATCTTTTGGTGCCATCTTACAATGTTCTCCGACCCCCTGACCCCCACTAAAACATCACATCACGTCTCCAGACACTCTGGGCAACTCTGTCATCCCCAGACTCCATGCCTTTGCTGGTGCTTTGTATCTGTTTAGAATGCCTTGCATCTTTCTCCTTCAAAAGTCAAAATATTACCCAATCTATCAAGGATAGGGACAAGGTAAGAGGAAAAGACGGTATTAGTGAGAATCAATCAGTGAGCAACAGTTAGAAGGAAAAGATGGTTGAAAGGTTTTCATTTTGATTATGATTGTCATTGAGTGTCTTTCAAACACCTAAATCTCTATGTCTGGGAGATTGTCCTTGTATGGAACACTATAAATTAACCAACTATGATAGTATGTTTTAGTTCGTACTTGGATGATACCACCAAGTTTGAAACATTGAATACAGGACATCTTTGCTCATCCAATGGCAAAACCAGGTAGGAAAAATTCTAGCATAGCTAGAATTTAACAAATGCCTGGAGTGAACATGCATCCAAGTTAGCAGGGCAGCAGCCTATTTGCCTAATTACATTACAGCAAAAGTTACATTCTAATCCAAGAATATTTCATTAATGCGAAAAATATAAAATCCCTCTTGAAAATGTTCCATGTCTCATACCATGGGAGGCATTCCATTCTTAGGTTTCAACCTCAAGTTTATGATTTTCCCAAAACTCTGCCAGTTATAAGGTTTTTAGCACATTCTTCTTTAGGAACATTGTAAAGAACTTGTCTTTCTAAGGCCACTCACTCCTACCATCAGCCCCTTCATCCCTCTCTTGAACTTAGTAAAAAATACAAAGTTGCTAAATCTAAAATGTAGACTATTCTATCAGCCTAAATCCTCATATATGCTGTAGAACCCAGGTGGACTTCTTCCTAACATTTTGACCAACTCCATGGCATAGATTCAAGTTGTTATCTCCGGGGCCCTTGAAAGAAATCTAACACATATATACCTTACATGAACACACAAAAAGGATTTGTCACTCGTGTTCCACAAGCAGCTAACTGAATCCCAGATTCAACCCTAACCCCTCCAAATTGAAATCTAATCACTTTCCCACTGCAGGAAATGAAACCATTGACATTGTCTTACCCTTCACTAACCCCCTTCCCTGACACATGCTCTGTGTGTGCCCCATCCACTTCCATATCCACCTGATTCCCTTCATGATTCAACACCAGTAATTCCCTTTTGCCGTTCTGGCAAGAGAGGGGGTAGAGACTGAAGAAAAACTATTTTCAAAAGTAATTTTTCAAAGTGGCACAGTCAAAGTGGCAAAAGGTAACTATAATAATTATGGTAATAAAGAGCAGTATGACACCACTGACCTTTGAGGTTGTAAGAGAAGCTTTCAGCCTTCAAACATGAACTAATGAACAATGAATTTTAAAACCACGTGCTCTTCTCCCACTCCCATCCCTGGACCCCATGCCAACCGCTCATTTGCCTCTTATTTGTTAAAGTTCAAGTGGAGGTAGCATTGTAAGCTTAAATTTGGTCCAAAATAATTAATTGCACAATGAAAAGCTCTTCATCGAAGAAGGGTCCACTGTTTCATGCCTACCACCTCCCACTCCCCGTCACGCAGAGGTTACTTATGTGGTCATACATGTTCTTCCCTCTCCTCCTTCATTTCCAATGGTACAGTCATGAGGTTAGGAGGAATACTTTTTAATGTAAGGAATTTTAGGAATTTCATTTTTTAACTCAACTCAGGTGTTTTTCCTTTTTACAAACCATGCTTCTACTAGTATTTTTTAATTAGCTTTTTAAAGTTTTTTTCTAAGTTTTGAATGCAGCTTCTCTCTCAATTAAACAGATCTTGTTCACCAAATTGTAAAATCCTGGTCTATTTTCACATAGGCCTTCACAGAGCCGCCAAGAGAAGCAGACCTGAAGCGTAATCTTGCCATGAGGTGGTCTCAAGCACTTCCTACCTTCATACTATACATGCACACACACACACACACACACACACACACACACAGACACACCCCTTACTGGCATGTTTAGATGCCTCAAAGCTTTAAAGAAATTTGGCTGGGACTCCAAACGGTACTAGATTTTACACCCAACACTTAATTTTCTCGTGTTGAAAATAGAAATCCAAATATAAAAATGTTTAAATTGCTAGGATTTGAACATACGCTTACGTCAGACCTCTTATTACCTCCATAGACCTCTGTTGATTTGTAAAGCTATTTTCACTTTTCTCCATTTCTCTTCCTACCTGCTGATGGGTGAAAATTAAATACAAGTACTCTATTTAAAAAGACAACTATGCTATTGTGCGCAAAGCACTCAGAAATGGTTTATTCTTTTTCAATCTTTCACTCAAATTTACTTTCTCCAGCATAGTGGGACATGGTTCTTTATTTCTCTCTGCCCTAGACTGTGGGGACCTAAATTGCAAGAATTAGCCCTAAGAGGGCATTTAACAGAACTGAAATTTGCTTTCATACCATGCTCTACATCAAAGCACCAATCCTCAAGGGCCAGCCGTATTCCTATTATATAAGTTTGTGAATTGTTCTACATTTTGTTGTATTGCAGTTTTAAATGCAACAATTTTCTCATAGAAAAACACTGAGTAGTCTGTGATACATGATGAAACATTCAGTGTATGATTATTCATTGCAAAGCATGAGACTGCACTCTTTGAACTTACTAAAATTTCAACTTCCCATAGGAAACGGAGTTTGCTCTCTTTCTATAAAATGAATGAAATGGACCCATATAAACACAGTGTGATAATATTATGTCTGAAAAGTAGATAAATGGAAAAAGATAAAAGCTTTTAAACCGAGAGTTACAAATGAGACAGTTGAAAAATAATGTGGTATATATTATTATCTCCATTTTGCACGAGGACACTGAAGCTCAGAGATGGGACCAGCCAGATAATGTGCAGGTCCCAGGGCAAAATGAAAAGGCAGGGCCCCTTGTTTGAAAATTATTAAGAATTTCGAGGAGTGGCAGCAGAGCATTAAACCAAGTACAGGGCCCTGTGCAACTACAATTTTGCATGTACATGAAGACCTTCCCACTCAGAGAAGTTAAATAACTTGCATAAGACCAAGAGCTAACAAGTAGCTGGAATTTGAATCCTGGCAGTTTGAGTTCAGAATTTAGAACTCTCATTCTTAACCACAACAATAAACACCACTTTTTGAGTGTTTTTTGTGTGCTGAGCATAAAGATTATCTCACATAATCCATACAGTAGTCTAATTGGATAGTCATTATTTATCCCCATTTTACAGCTGAGAAAACTGAGACTAAGAAATGTTGAGTAACTTGAACACTGAATGGAGAGTTGCTATTTTTCCGGCTACCGAGCATCCATTACTCTTCCTAATAGCACATCAATACCCTTTTGAAAAGGTACCTTTTGCAGAATGTAAGCACCCTGAGAGCAAGGACATTTTCTTGCTCTTGAACTAAAACAGTGGTAGACAATAGATAACAAACGTTTGCTGACTGAGAGGTGTGTGCTGTTTTCCCACAATAGCAGTCAAAGGCCCCAGAGCCTTACATGCTCAGATCCTTCCTCTCCCATCAGCACAGCAAGCCAGGATGGGCAGCACAGGCCCCAAGCCAGCACTCTCCTGGACTCTCAAGAAGAGTACCACAGACAGACAATGAGAGCCTGATCATTTCAAAGGTCCTGGCCTGACAAGAAATACAGTGGACCACGCTTTTTGTGCAGGTTCTGTTCTGTCTTGATTCTAAGCCTCTCTCTCCAGCCTTCTCATTACACATGAGCTACCCACTCTACATGTGTGAGTCAAGGGTCCCCAAGATCACCCTCAGTTTTGAAAGTTTGCTAGAAGAACTCACAGAACTTAGAAAAGCTGTTGCATTTGTGGTTATGGTTTATTACAGCAGAGAGATACAGATTAAAATCAGCAAGGGAAACAGGCATGCAGCATGGAGTCCAGGAGGAAAGAGGAGCAAGTTCTCAGCTGTCCTCTCCCAGTGGAGTTGCATGGGCAGTGCTTAATTCTCCCAGCAGTGACATGTGACAACACGAGTGAAGTGTTGTCAACCAGAGAAGCTAACCAAGGGAAGCCTTAGGGCCCAGGGTTTTTATGAGGGGCAGTCACATAGGCAAGCAGCCCCTGCCGGACTGACCTTAGCTACTCAGTCTCCAGAGGGTAAACTAATACAATGTGGCCCAGGGCCTCAGATGAACAAAAATAAGTGTTCACTATAAGTCACTTGTTGGCATAAACTATCTGGTCAAACTGATGCAGCATGGCCTCAGGAATACAAAAACACTCTTATCAGGTAGGATATTCCAAGGACTCAGAGGTTGTCTCCCAGGAGCCCGTCAAGGACCAGCCCTTCTGAAGACAAGCCTTTCTTTGGACAGTGCAGGGCCTGAGCAGCCTGGGTCTGTTGAACTAACATTTTACTGCACAACATCCAATAAATCTCAGTTTACTTAAATTAAGTCGAATTCATTTCTGTTGCTTGCACTCAAAGAACCTCTGCAATCACACAGCTAGTAACTGCAAAACCAAAGTCTAAGTTCAGGTCTGCCTGATTCTAAAATCTATGCTACTGAGAATTGACTGTAGAGGGCACCATTGAGGATAGAATTTGTTAACTAGAACCCTAATGGTCTATAAGAGTTAAGGCACCACTCAGCAGTCCTACTTCTTAGAATTCATCCTAAGGAAATAGTGAGTGAATACACAAAGATGTGTTTACAAATATATTTATTACAGCACGATTTTTGTGGTACAAAATTGGAAACAATCTAGGGGCCGCCAGGTGGCGCAGCGGTTTAGTTCGCGCTTGGCAGCCCAGGGTTCGCGGGTTCGGATCCCAGGTGCCGGCCGACGTACCGCTTGTCAGCCATGCCGTGGCGGTGTCCCATATAAAGTGGAGGAAGATGGGCATGGATGTTAGCCCAGGGCCAGTCTTCCTCAGCAAAAAGAGGAGGATTGGCAACGGATGTTAGCTCAGGGCTGGTCTTCCTCACAAAAAAAAAAAAAAAAAAAATGGAAACAATCTACGCATCCAACTAACAGACGACGAGTTAAACCAAAAGTTGGCAAACTTGTTCTGTAAAGGGCCATATAGTAAATATTCTCAGCTTTGCAGGCTATACAGTGTCATAACTCCCCAACTCTGCCCTTGTAGGGCTAATGCGGCCACAGACAGGACAGAAACAAACAAGTGTGGCTGTGTTCCAGTAAAGCAGGAACAGGTGGGAGAATATTACAGAATATTATTCTGTAACAACAGAATATTCTTCAGTCACTTAAAAAAACTAAGTAGATCTATATGTTCAGATATGAAAAGATGTCTATGACACCCAACTAAGTAAACAAATCATGTGGAAGCATACCATACATACAACGTGGGGGAAAAAAAGATTTGTGTATACACAGGAAAAATGTTGAAATATTTAGATAGTCCTGACTTACAATGGTTTGACTTACTATTTTTTGACTTTATGATGCCACGAAAGCAGTACGCATTCAGGAGAAACCACACTTCGGATTTTGATCCTTTCCTGAGCTAGCAATACGCGGTGATATTCTTGATGCCGGGCAGTGGCAGCAGCCACAGCTCCCAGTCAGCCCCAGGATCACGAGGGTGAACAACCGATACACTTACAACCATTCTGTACCCATCCAGCCATTCTGTTTTTCACTTTCAATACAGTATGCAATCAATTACATGAGATATTCAGCACGTTATTATAAAATAGGCTTTGTGTTAGATGATTTTGCCCAACTGTTGGCTAATGTAAGTGTTCTGAGCATGTTCAAGGTAGGCTAGGCTAAGCTATGATGTTCTGTAGGTTAAGTGTATTAAATTCATTTTCAGCTTATGATATTTACAACTTATGATGGGTTTATCAGGAGGTAACCCCATCATAAGTCAAGGAAGGTCTGTATATGAGACTCTCAATAGTTATTACCCCTGGAAGACTGGAATTATGTGGGACTTTCACTTACTACTTCATACATTTCTGTATTATTTGAAACTTTTTACTATAAACATGTATGATATTTACAATCAGATAGAAAAATTCATTTCAGAAAAAAGCTTAGGGCTCTAGCTGGACTGCCTACTTAGTCTCATACTAAATTATTCAGGCTTCTAATAAGTAAGAAATCCTGAATACAAGACGACTTCTGTATTCAGTAGTTTAGGAGCAGCTCCCTGGAACAGGCATTAAGATGTCATGACTCCTTAAGATTCCTTCCAAGCCAAGGTTCTAGAGAATTCTTTTAGAACCTTAAGGCCAATGTTCTTTTCCTCTTCCGATCACAATAAATATTCCACCAAAAGTCTTCTCTCAAAAGGAATAGATTTTTTAACCACCCCCACAATATGTGAGCCCTAATAGGAAAGGTATCGTATTGTGAGTTTGGAGGAATAATCTTTATTTACAGCTCTGTCACACTACAAATGCTTGGAATTCCAGTTAAGTATTCATATTCCATTTCTAAAATATTACACAAATGCCCAAAACCAACCTGTCAGAGAGAACTAACAGACCAGCAGCACTAAGGCACTCAGAGTCCTTAAAAGCTAAAACTATAATACCTTCTTGAATTGAATTTATATGCTGCATAAATGTAATTCATATACCACAATACACAAAATAACCAATGCTAAGTTTCTTAGGACAAACAAAAACAGATACAAATATACAATCTTTTAAATTTCTCCTTTAGTACCTTTCTTTTCTTTTTTTTTTTTTTTTTTGATGACTGCTAACTTCGCTGATAGACAAGAGCAAATACCAAGAACCCAACTCTTTTTCACGGACCTTGTTTCCTTCCGAGGGGTCATTTTGCACCAGTAGCTGTCTTTCATAAGGAAGGACCAGCCAGTCTTGCAGCCACTATTCACCAGAGGCTGGGTTTTCTCTCTCAACCACAGTACATGTAATTTCAGACTAAAAACCCATATTCTAGAATTACCTGCGTTAGATATTCTATCTGGAAATGGTCTTAAAAGTGCTTTCTTAAAGACTTTTTTTATGTGTCAAAAAGATGACAGCCTAGTATCTCCATGTTATTAACATAAGAAAACTAATTTGTAGATAAGTTGCTCAGATCCAGTCAAAGTAAACTCCCTTTCTGTTAATTGGATAATTAATGGCATTTTTAAAACTAGCACTGATCCAAGTACCTTTTATGCTCATTGGCAGATCGATTATCCATGAAGACATTCTTGGTTATCTTTATTCTCTATTTGGATGAGAAGGGAGGCCTTGGGGAAGGCACAAAAGGATTAGCTTTATTTACTCCCCACTCTGCCCTTTCACATTCAGCCTCCTTTGTGAGCTGGCTGTGATTTGAGTCTTTAGGGAGTAGGGGTGAATCTTGATAAAAATCTTTAATAGAATTAAAATCTATTTCAGGCATCAAAAATAGAATTTTGATTATGTCCTTGCATCCATGGTTTCCTAGGGTGAAGGGGGAAATACAACTCTGTCCACGTGACTGTTTTATCTGCCAAGCTTCTTTTCTGTCTCCCTATCTCCCCACCCCTGCCTCCATCACTCTCTTATTTCTATGACTGAAAAACAAAACCATGGGCTGGTTACGGCAACAGTATCATTTGTGTTCTTCAGGCAGCCTGCAACACAGCCAGAAGATAATGGACACCTCATTTATTCAGGCTCTGAACGATCATATTTAATTCCCTGTGACAGCTGTCTTACCCACATTAGCATTGCAAATAAGTTCGGTTTTGTAATGGCCTTCTATTGAACGTGATTCAATTATGTGTGGTCTGTATCGAGGCAGGATACGGTCTTAGTATCTATAGCAATATTTCTGCAAGCTGCTGCTCTTTACACTGCTCACATTTATGCTGGCTGTTTACCACAATGCTTTCCTTGAACTATATTGAACTCCCTACACTTGCAAATAAAATAAAGAGGAATGAATATAATTTGAAAAAGCAGTTACTGGGCGTATAGATATTACATACCTCCTCCCCTTTACATATGTAATCAACCTGGAAACACTTAGAAAAAATTGCCGATTGTCCCATTTTAAAACCCAGATAATAAAATCATTATGGCCAATTAAACGATTAGACGAGGCTAGACACACCAAGGTTCAATGCTTGGTTTTGCATATCACTAACACACTATTAGGCAGAAGGCAATTGGTCTGAATTTAGAGTCATTTTGATGTAATGGAGGTGAAAAACCCATACATGGAGGAAAAGCAGCTTCCTCATGGACTGAAGGAAGATTCCAAGGTGTCTTGATCTTAGAAAGGAGTGAAATGCAGCCCTCTGTACTCAGAAATGGACAACTCCGTGACTGGCTCCTTCCTCCAAAAGTTCATCTGCAGATGTAGCCACCACCTGGATTTCCACGGGGTTCCCCAGCCTTGGCAGCTGTGGAACCAGCATGTTGTGGGAAGATAGAAGAAAGGGGCAGCTGGGTAGGAAAGAGGGGCTGCCTATCCAGACTCCACAAGATGTCATCACAGACTCTGTGCCACAGTGACTCAGAGACCAACTGGGCTGACCCCCCAATTGACTCATGGTCTCCCAAGGGACCAAAAGCTCTCTGGGCAGCTTTTTACATCCTGATGTTAAAAGGAGCACCAGGTGGAGCGACTTACCTAGGTAGGACTCCTGGCTTCCCTCGGAGCAGGGAGGAGGAGTAACCGGCCAGTGGGGTGGGAAGTGGAAACTTGGCAGCCTTGGCTCAGCTCTTCTCTGCTTTGGCTCTGTCTGCCTGCAGGGAGGGTGTGTTCTGGTCTGGTGCTCCAGTCCTGTGGGAGATAAGCGGGGCAGAGCCACCAGGGAGCCTGACATGTGGGAGGTTATGTTCCATTCAGGAAAGAGTTAATAAGTCTACTTGACTCCACCTAAGGCACGTCCTCCAACACGGCTTTTCTCAGTAAAAAGAAGCTGGCATTCTGATCCCATCTATCTGATTCCTGGGTCTGACTCTCAGTTGGTAGACAGCCTGGGGAAGAGAAGAGGGTTAGCTATTGGGCCCAACCCCCTACACCTGACAGATAGATCCTCCCCCTCCCGTTTGACACTAGCTTAATGTGGAGCATGCTTCACAGACTTTAACATGCATGCAAATCACCTGGGCTCTTGTTAAACTGCAGATTCTGCTTCAGGAGGTCTAGGATGGGGCCTCAGAGTCTACAATTCTAACAAGCGCCTGGTGATGCCAATGCTGTTGTTCCGTAGTCCACACTTTGAGCAGCCAGAATGTAAAATGTGGTCTCCAGAGCAGAGAATTCAGGGCAGAGGAAGTAGGGTATTCTCCACCCTCTTCCTTCTCGTAAGGTGGGGATCTTCACATTTTAGTGTGGATTAGAGTCATCCAAAAACTTTTTAAAACTTGAATTATTGGGACTCACTCCCAGGAATTTGTGCTCAATAGGTCTAGGAGTGGAGCCCAGGAATCTGCACTTTTTTATTTTTCTTGGTGAGGAAGATTGGCCCTGAGCCAACATCTGTTGCCAATCTTCCTCTTTTTGCTTGAGGAAGACTGGCCCTGAATTAACATCTATGCCCATCTTCCTCTATTTGGTATGTGGGATGCTGTCACAGCATGGCTTGATGAGTGGTGCGTAGATCCACACCTCCGATCTGAACCTGCAAACCCCAGGCCGCGGAGCACACGAACTTCACTAGGCCACCGGGCCGGCCCCCAGGATCTGCATTTTTAAGAAGCATTTTAACATTTAATATGTATTTTAACAGGTCATTGGTCCTGGCACCACAACCTGACACTGGCTAAGGAGTCCCACCAAGGACTCTTGTCTAGAACTACACAACAACAACGCCACCTTGCTTTTGTATGGCCCCTTACATGTTGCAAAGCACTTTCATATCAACTGTCTGATTGGATCTTCATAATAACAGGTGCACCTCTATTTTACAGATGAAGAAACAGATACAGCAGGTTTAAAACATGTCTAAGGCCATATAGCTACTTAGGAGGGTCAACCAGTTCAATACAGGGACTTTCCCACAAGTCACGTGTCTCAGGAAGCGCCCCCTCAGTCCTGGGCAAACCAGGACTGTGGGTCACCCTATTATCTAGTCACAGGGCTGAAAGAAAAACCTGCGTTCCTCTCAATTCGGTGTGGTAAACCAACCAAACATAAAATGCAATAGTAAGTAACAGACACTGGCTGGCTGATTTAGGCAAAAATGAGATTTATTGGAAGGACTTTGAGTACCTCACAAAGTCACAGAGAAGACTAGAAGACCAAGATCAGAAAACGAGCAGAAGCAAGGAAGACCAGGCAGCCAGAACCACTGCTAAACAAACGATATCACAGAACTCACCAGTGAGCCGCTACCAAGTGTCAACGCCCCAGCTCACACCACCCCTGGTGCTGCGGTCCCTGTGGAGTGGCTGTTGCTGTCACTGTTCCTGTTGACCAAGAGGACTCCCACTTTCCCTGCTTCTCTGTTATTCTCTCCCAGTCCAAAGCCCAGAGTACACGCATCTAACTGGCCAAGGCTCGGTCGCATGTCTATATCATAGCTGCATGGAAAGCTGGGAAATTAAGTATCAATCATTTTCAACTTTTAGAAACCTCTCACAACCTAGGAAAGGGATTCAGATACTGGAAGCCAAAAAAAAAAGAAATTGATATTCCAGTATGCTTTTTCTCTTGTATTGGAAAGCCAATCTAATAAGGAAAAGAGTACCACAATTTTTGAATGTTACCTTTAAAGATATACCCTAAAAATGTCATTATTGCCCTATAGCTATAGAAACTAGAATATGAGAGATATTAACAACTTAAACCACACACAGTTTTCATAGTAATATAAATATGCATAGAAGAATATAATCAATTACATACACAAATATATAACTGAACTCATAGAAAATCATCTATTTTTAAATCTGTGAATTAGACACTACTGAAAGAGTTCTCATAATACTTTGCCCAAACTGTTATTTATGCTCCAAATGCATTTAGACTAAACTGTAGCCATAGGTTGCCTTTTCTTTCCTACGGGCTAGGAAAGCTCATTAGGAGGGCAACGATGTTGGTATCTTAAAAAAACAGGTTTCATTTTAACACACAAAGAGGTAAAGAGATGAAAACATGGTAAAGCCAAGGGTGAGTGAGAATGTGAGCCCCTTCTCTTTAACCCTAGAGCATAGGCGGGAGGTAAACAGTACACAGTCACTGAAATTCCACAAACCTTCTGTTCATAGTTCACGCTACGCTATATTCAGGAAGGGTGGAATTTCTCATCCTAAAACACCAGGTCTGTCATAATAGATGTAATAGCTTTCTCTGATGCCTCATGGGCTTGCAGGATCCTTTGAAAAATGCCTCCCTATTCTATCCTGATTCCTCACTAGTCCCTTTATTGATTTTCTGCAGCTGTTTTTCTTAAGCATATGAAGTAAATTATTCTAGTTGGTTCCTTCAGACATCTGCTGCTAAGTCTACTCTGATTTGTTCAATTTCCTAGAGCTGTACTACAATCCTTAGGAGAATCTTGGACTTTTCCTTTCTTTCTCCTTTTTATGCTTGTGACTCCCACATGTGCTCTCAGGATTCTAATTACATTCTCTTTCATTGGCTCCAGTGACACCCCTGCTCTCAATCCACCCTGTACTTTCATCTCAGAGTTCCCCGCAACCCTGGAGGATGTCATCCCGATGCCCGAAGTGATCCACAAACTAGTCTCCCCTTCCTTGCAAGGAAAAGGGGAACTGCTCCAGAATAAATCCATAGTATTTCTGCCATGCCCTTTACCACAGGTGCGATACCCACATCCCTGTGACAGCCACCTTCTCCAATCTGGCTGAAGTCCAGTCCTCCTGCACCCCTGCTCTCCACCCCATCCCATTGCATTAAGCTGTTAGCAGTTAGAGACCGAAGATAAACATCATCATTCCTTTACTTGAGTGTCACTGATGAAAGCATCCCTCTTTGTCCATTACATTGACAAACAAAAAACATAATAGCATAATGGGACTCTGTCGAGTAAAAATGCAGACGTCATCACAGAAAAGTTCTAAAAGCCTGTGTTGTATGGGTAACCACTCACCCTGTAAATGCAAAGGCACTCTGATTTTACCCCACCCGTTCCATTCCAGTTTACCCTTCCCCGAGCACGCTGCAGCAAACCTTGGCTTCCTTACCTCATCTCCCATTCCTCTCACTTCTTTACCCTCTCCTACGATGCCTGAACTCAGTAAACTGCATGCTGTCTGGCTTGCAATTATCCTTGACCATGGCTTCTTCTGCCCTGGAAGTGACCGCACCTGGAGTCTTTTCCAGACTCATCTCCAGCATTTGCACTTCCGTTACTTCAGATCCTTCCTCCAGGTCCTCTGCTCTCCCTCTCACATCCTCCTCCCTGCAGTGAGAGGGGGTGAGCTGTGGAGCTGAGCCTCCTCTTCCCACACAATGACACACAGAAGCTGTCTTAGCAACTGGGCCTGGCATTGGCACAGTCTCACTTCAGAACCTTCCACTGAGGCCAAAGGAGCCCCAGACAGGAGTCACTAGACCATGCCTCTGAGTCTCTGGGGACCCCCAAACCACTTCAGAATACTCCAAACCAATCTTCCAGGCACTTCGCAGGAGGCTGGCTCCACTTCAGAAAAGTGCCCTGCCCTGAAAGACGTATTTTCCATCGGTAACGAGTGCGGTTAATGAGAGCGAGCGCTGGACACGCTGGTCCTGAGGAAATAAGCCAGAATTTAATTCTGCCAATAAATTGCCTTGGGCTGGATGGCTCACCACGAGCTTCCCTCGGGGCCTACTTTAAATTGTAGGTGTGTTTTAAGTCTTCAGAAATCAGACAATATTGGCTCGTAGGCTGCAATAAAATGTCTTTACTATAAGAATCTGTTATTATATTTATGGATCTGTTCAGCACTTGGCATCTCTTCTGTAACAATTTAACACACCCCAAAACATGCACATTTGTGGTGGGTGTCACACAAGCCAGAGACACACCACGGCAATGTTTGCTGCGTGTTCATCTCTTCCTTGGGCATCCTCCATTTCTATTTCCTAAACCCCCATCCCATTGGAATACCTGTTAGTACAGTGAATGTGATTTGTTTGACTTAAATCAAGTACATTTTCCATGACTTAACAAACTGATGTTTGTATTCATCACTTGGAAATTCCCTTTATTTTTAATAATTTTTTTTAGTTAAGGAAATTTTATCCAAACCTCAAATATATAGTGCTGACAGCATAACAATTGGGAATAAATGAATGTACAGCATTTACATTTTTTTTAGGTATGAAATAGGGTTCAGTTATTTCAGGCTTCCAATTCTGCATCATTATCCCCCCCTGAAAAATAATGTGACATCTCTCTGCGCTTCCACTTCATCAGGAGGCCTCAGTTGGCATTTGCACCTGAGAAGCATCATGTTCTTTATTTCTAAGAACGTGCTCCCACCTGCCCACACAGAAGGACCTCCATCCAGGAAAACAGTAAATGCAAGAAAGAGTTAATAAAAAATGAAATTAAATCTCAGCATGTCTTCCAATTATTTTTTTACACATTTATGTACATGCAAATGCATCTCTGTGTATTTGTATATGCATATATTACTTTTTGTTTTATAAGTTTGGGAATCATACATATTCTAACTCACTTTTTCCATTTAACAACATCTAAGGACACTTTTTCCATGCATGCTTATTTTTGGATACGTTTGCTTGGAACTAGAAAATAAATTTAAGTTTTCATAAATAAATGCACCATTTAACCAGAAATACATAGAAAACCTAAAGCAATCAATTATTCCATTAACTAAGTTTTAATTTGCTCCTTTCTGTTTAGTAAATGATTAGATAATCAAGTTTATCTTTTCTGTTAAAAAGAAACAGCATTCAGAACAAGGAAATTCTCCCAAGAGGACCTGGTTATTTAGTTCTTGGAGTTAAGAAAAAGGCCAAGAATTTATATATTATTATTTAATGTCTCATGTCAAAAAACATTATATGACTAGATGTCTAGTAATTCATGCATTGTATTATATTATTCTATGCTGGTATAAATCTTTCCTTATATGACACCTCTCTGAAAGCCTTAACTAATGCTTCTATAATCATCCCCTGCCTATCTACAACATGATATTCCAACAAAAAAAATTATTCAGAAACAGTTACATCCAGCAAGTGCAAAGCAGAGCCCTTTTACCCTGTAGACGTAGAGTCAGAAGTTACAGAGAGATTGAGAATTGTGTCCTTGTTCACTTTTTTAACTGGACAAACAATTCAGCACTGGAAGAGAGACCCCAAATCCATTTAAACATGGATGAAAAAATCCATTGTGTCTATAAAAGAAATCCTTTTCTTAAAACGGCTGCCAAAGAGAAGCCACCAGCTGGCCTGATGGTTTGGCCAGAAAAGCCAGCTAACGTGGAGATGATTATAAAATGGCAACATCTCGGGAGCCAAGCATCCGCAACCAGAGTCTGCAGAGTAGGCGGCTAGCAACGTGAATCCCCTGGGGCAAGTCCCCATCTTTCCAGGCTGTCTGGCACATAATATACAGAATTGCTGGCAGTCGACTTTGGTTGTGGCACCTTCCAAACAAATTTCCCACATGTGATTCTGAATGGGAGCTCAAATGAGGGAGGCTGAAGCAGGCTGCTCTATTGTACCTGGGTTCATTCTCTCAAAACAGCCAGGTGAGAACACAGCACATGGGCTCAAGCCCTGAATCCAGACTGTAGCTTCTGCCAATGGATAAAGAAACAATCATGAAATTTTAGTGTCTCAAATGTTATATGGTAGTTTGGGATATGATGCCATTGTCCAGATTTTACTTTGGGGAAATTCTCTACCAAATTGTATCTAACATAGGCGATTCCTCATCAGAACCATGACTTCCTACCAGACCAGAGTGGTTCTCCAATTTGACCACCTTGTACCCAGGAACAAAGCAGAAGACTTACAGTAGGAGAGATTTTCAGACTGGACACAGCCCTCCCCAACATCGATTCATCATCTTCCCCCACCTGATTCATACAAGATCTCCTCAACTAGTGCAGGAAATGGCCCCCTGTCTCTCAGCACAAGGCCTCATCTCCTACCTCACAGAGAAGCCGTGAGCTCCCTCAAGCCTAGCCACACACACACCTGTCCCTCCTTCCCTCCTATCTCAGGGAAGTAAACACCCCTCTCCCCACAAGCTATGCTTTCACTGTGCCCCTGGCCCCCTTCAAGATCCCATCAATCATCTCCTTTAACCTCAATCTTTTACATTTCACTGGCTCCTTCCCCACGGCCCACAAATATTTTCAGGTTCTTGACTCTCAGACTATAACTTCTGGTTGCCAGTGCTTTCCTTCCCTTTACTGCCAAGCTTCTTGAAAGAGGACTCTATCCTAGTCCTCTATCCTTCAACCCTGCCTACACCTCCCTTAATAAAAATCTCTTTATTCCAGCCATCAAAGTTGAATCCTATTTCCTGTGAGGGCCCTGATGATATACTTTCTAAATCTCAGTTTTCTTGTCCTTAAAGTCAGAATAACATGACTGGATTTAGGATAAAAGCTAAGCCATTGCAACAAAGAGACTTCCAATTATGGTGGCTTACCATAGGTGTTTATTCCTCTCCCACATAACAGTCCCGAGATGAGAGGACTGGTCTCCAGGAAAGCCATGCTCCATGTGATCACTCAAAGAATCAGGATTTTCCTCTTGTTCATTAGATTTTAACGTGTATGTGAATCCACTGGGGCTCTTGCTAAAAATGCAGATTCTGGTTTAGACACCTGGTATCCCAGGGCCTGAGATTCTGCATTTTTAACAAGCTCCCGAATGATGCCAGGCTGCCAGGCTGTGGACCATACTCTGAATAGGAAGACTGTAGGGCATTGTCCATGCCTGTCTAATGAAAGCTGCATCACAGGTGCCTCTATATTCCAGCTCTCAAGAAGGGAAAGAGGACATGTGGAAGAGCTCATGCCAAGTGTCTTAAGACCCAGACTCAGAAGTGGTCCCATCTGCTCGTGTTCCACTGGCAAGCACTAGTCACATGGCCACACCTAGATGCAAACAAGAGTGGCGACCTAGGCATTAATTTATTGATTATGATATTTTCTAAAAGGAACTGAGAGCAGAGAGCAGACATAGTTGAGTTGGAATTCCCTCCAAAACCAAGACAGTTAGTGGAATGTCGGTGGGCATTCCACCTACACTGGAGTTAAGTGGTGTAGGATAGTGATGTTTCATTTCAACCGGAGCTAAAAGCAGTTGGTTGAGAAGTAGAATAGTGAGGGTTCTGGTGTGAATCACTGTAGTATGACCATAGGAAGGCAAATATGTCCCTAACAGAAATACAGGGTGACAGTCTAGGGCACTCCAAATTCAGAAGTAGCTGTAAGAGTGCTTTGCCCTTGCTGGGTCTATTTCGGCTCTGGTGGAGGTCCATAAAGTCCTGTATAATTCGGGGCATTGCCCAGGAGGCAGGACCTCCACAAGACTTGGTCCCACGTTGAGCTGAGGACAACCAGACTGTGACATATCTGTAAGTTTTATCTGGACTAAAGCACGGGCTCCAGGCAAGACCCTCTGAGTTTAAATCCCAGTTTTGCTACTTGCTGTATGATCTTGGGCAAATTACTTAATCTCTCTGTGTGTCAGTTTCTTCATCTGTAAGATGAGGATAAATATAGCACTTACCTCACGGGGTATTTTGAAGATGAAGTGAGGTGATACATTTAAAAGGCTTATACAGTGCCTGTTATATATAGTAAGTCTTTCTTTAAATATTATACTATGTGTGTATATATATATCTCCACAACTTTATTTCCTTAAAAATGATGACCTCTCCAGACCCAGCCCAAAGTTCATTTCTCACTATTCTGGTTCCTTTTTAACTCTCTCAAGGCCTGCTTCATTGATTGAATCAACCTTGTCGAACCTCCCCAGACTGGAAGAACAGGCAGCTCTATAGACCATCCTGGCCACCTCACACACCCTAGTATGACGGATGTGGAAGAAACACGTCTCAAATTACCCTTGGGCACAAGGGCATAAGGGCAACTTCTCATGAATGGCTTTTTTTTTTTTATGTGAGGAAGACCAGCCCTGAGCTAACATCCATTGCTGATCCTCCTCTTTTTGCTGAGGAAGACTGGCCCTGGGCTAACATCCGTGCCCATCTTCCTCCACTTTATATGGGACGTCACCACGGCGTGGCTGACAAGCAGTGCATCGGCAGGCGCCCGGGATCCGAACCGGCGAACCCCGGACTGCCAAGCGCGGACTAAACCGCTGCGCCACCGGGCCAGCTCCCTCTCATGAATGGCTTTTATGCCGAAGCCCAAAAGAGTAGAAAGAAAGCAGTCTGAGCATCCCCCAAAACAGTAAGGGCTCAGAACATGCCTAAGATTTCATGATGATGTTAAATCATGTTACTGTCCCCCTCCCTTGGCACTTGCCCTCAGTGAAAATGGGTTAAAATGTCAAGGGTAATCTTAAAGAGAAAAAGAAAAGAATTACCAAAGGACTCAAAAAAACATATAAGGGAGAGCTTGATAGTCCTAGGCCTAGCTAAAGAGAATAACAAGAAAATATAACAGGCCCAGGCTTTGGGGGCAGTGGAGCGTGTAGGGCTGAGGGTCTTTCAAAGTAGCCTAGTTCCTTTTTTAGCATCTTCTGACAAAAGCATCTCTTAATCCGTCTGCAGTTACTCTCTTAAACTGCTGCCATCCCCATAAGCACACCACCACCCAACACTGGTGCCTGTATCAGTCAAATCATTTTGGAAGTGCCCCAGAAAGCTCCACATGGCAAAGTTAGAGCAAATGTCCAGTCATTGAGGAAGTTTCTCCATTAGGAATGGGACCTCCAAAAGAGATTTGGATTGGATCATTCCATTCAATCACTTCATTTCACAGATTAATTCCTTAATCTAGACAACAAATATTTCTAAGTTCCTATGTGCAAGGCACTGGAGAGGTCAGGAACTAAGTCTGAAGTCACACAGTTAGTTTCAAATTCTGGAGGAGAGTCCATGTCTTCTGACCCCTGGCCAAACCATTCTCCATCACATCCTGCTGCTCCTAGGGTCCCCCTGGCTCTGAGAACATGAGTTAACATCTGCCATGGCTTTTATCTGCAGGCGGACACATTCCTAATTGTAAGAACAGCACAAGCAAATTTACAAAGGAGGTCGTCTTTCCTCAGGGCCCAGTTATGCGCATGAGAGGCTGACAGGAGCATAAACCACGTTTGCTGAGCACTGCCCATGTGCCAGAACCTGTTCTAGCGCTGTGCCTAGACGATCCCATTTAATCCTCACAACCACCCACTCAGATGGGTACTCTTGTCATCCCCATGGTACAGGTGAGGAAACGGAAGTGTAAAGAGGTCGAAGAAAAGAAAACAAAACTTGTCCAGGATCTCATAGCTAGTAAGTAGGAGGTCCATGCCTTAAACTCAGCTCTTTCCAACAACAAAGCCACAACCTCAAATCTGTTTTTCACAACTCTACTACCCAGTAATGTAATAAAATATACAACTGATTGTGCTCCTGTTTCTGAGATCATAATTTCTAAGATTATACAAGAGCTTTGGCATACATGAGTCACATAGGATCATTAAATACTCTGTAACTATAATACTGTCTGATGGGGTGAGTTATCCTTACATCTTGTGGGTCCCCTAAGACTCTGTCCACTAAATCATTTTGGGGGGTTTGAAAAATAGGAAACATAAGTGACAATACTTTAAATCAAACAGGATCCATTAGTTATACTGAGCCTATATCCCTATGTAAATATTAAGAGGTTCCACTAATTCCCACAGCCACCTTAGATACCAGTTTCTCTCTAAAGTGGGGAAACCATACTTGAAGCACATCAGGCACAGCAGCAGAATAGAGAACCCTACCGCAAGGGGATTTCCCATAACATCACATCTGTAATGTTTCACTAAGTCTTAGAAGCATTTAAGACTGTCTTCATTGTGTATACCCACAGTGCAGCCTTAAAAGAAAAAAAATCCATTTCCATGAGTCATGCACCAACAATAGTGAGCAAATGGATTTGAATTGTCAGGGTCTATAATCATATGAAACACAGTTTTCTCTCCATGAAAAAGATTAGTTGTTCAGACATGCAGCTTACAGAAGCCAACTTTAGTGAAAATTTTTTTTTCCTTGCAGTGTGTCACATAACTTAACACACATACTATTTGGCTGACTATGACCTTTAAAATCAGAGAGCCCCAGAAGCTAAGGGTGCAAACTTCTTGGCAATGTGCTAGAGGCAGGCAAGACAGAGACTGCTTTATTTCCAGTAATAAAAAGGAAACATAATGAAAAGCACTGTACTGCTCCATTTTTACCTTCCCACATCTAGATCTACCTTCAAACAAATCGCACCACCAAATACACTCACAGAAATTAAAACAAGTCACCTCTAGGACATTCCACCACCTATGATTATTCTACTCCCATAAAAGATGCATAAAGTACTTTTAAGATACAGGCCCACCCATGCCTTTGTGTAGTAAACCCACTATAGGCCCAGCTTCGCACCCACATACTCTGCAATCAAAACAACCCCCTGACTTAGCATGGGCAAAGAAGATATGATTTTAGGAAAATATAAGAACCACAGAGCCTGTCTTTCAGTTTAATCACCATAGATCCAAGTTTACTTATCAGTTGAACAAGGATATGGACTTCAACCTACAAAGTTTTGTGAAACAAAAGTGATAACAACAATTGAACAGCACTTTCAGTCAGGGAACAAAACTACTGTTCAACACAGTCTGGGGCTTGACCTCCACCAGGAGTCACGGAGCGCCCATGCCATGTCCAAGCTTCGTGGCTTCTCTACAAAGAGTCCATTTAAACGCCACCTTCCAGCCTCTTCCTTGATCCTACAGTGATCAAATGACTTTTGAATCAGCCCTCCTACCACCCCAGTGGAGAGGTTCTGCAGCAAAACTCCTAGCTCACAGGTGAAGAAAAATTCCAAAACTGGAATTGATACAAGAAGCCACATCAGAAGAGGATAAAAGTCTGGATGACCGGATAAGAGCTAGAAGCTCACTGAACATAAAAATACACTGGAGAATTTCCAGAGATTCTGCAGAGACTGGAGAGTGGTATCCAGACCACCCTCCTCCACCTTGCACTCGAGCACATTAGCCCAGGCATTGGGAAGTCCTGCACTGACTATGAGAACAGTCTACCATCCCCACACCCTACTTAGCAGTTGGTCAATGTGTCTTCCTCACAGACTGACCATATGCTCCGGGGGGCAGGGCTGATCTTCCTGGCTCACTCAAACTTCTGACACTGTGCTTGGCACATGGTTTGCACTCATAAATGTTTGCTGAGTCCGTGAATTAACTACTTCATGCAATGGTTCGCCCATAGCTATGGAGAAAAACTTGCCCTCAAAATATGGATACTTCCAGCACTCATTTCCATTTCTCAAATGCACTGAGTTTTCCTACATAAGTCATAAAAATACAACCCCAACTCACATGACGAGTATTACAGGATTCTGCTGTTCTTTCTATTTCCATTTTAGCTGGTTTTCATGGAACCTGTGTTTGTGAGAACACTATGAATGTGTTTGATGCATGGAGAATTTTTTCTCAATTTAGTGAAATGAGAGAGGCTTCTGTCTCCCTACCCCAAGGGGAAGTAGTACCTGTGGTTTTAAATTCTAAATGATATATTCATACATGAATATGAGTCTTCAAAAGACATATTACAATAAAATAGAATGAAAACCACCCAAAACACAGATCTAGAAAGGGCCAAATAAATCACAATATGTTTACTAACATACATATATTTAACAAATTTTCAGTACAATATTTTATAATAATCTGCTTTCAAATCTAGTTTGTTTTCTCATCGCACAGTATTAAGTTTTCTCTAAAGTGAAATTAAGTAGGTGAATCTCCTGCTGAAACTACTTTAATGACTCCGCATTGACTTTGTATGCTAGACCTTACTCTGGCCCTTGCTTACCTCTGCAGCCACTTGCCTCACCACTCCTTCATTCATTCTGTACCCCAGCCAGACTAAACAACATTCAGTTCTACAAAAATGCCAAGTTCACTCTCTCTCCTCTCAGCTTTCATGTGTGCTGGCCTCTGCCCCTAATCCTCCTCTACCTCCTTATTCCCTCTGCCTTGTTAACTTTTATTCATCTTTCAGATCTATCTTAGTGGAGGCGTCGCTTCCTCCAGAAAGCCTTTTCTGAGCACCAACACCTCCAACATAAAGTTAGGAGCCCCGTCTGTGACTCTCATAATACTCGATCATACTTCTGTGCTGCCATATTCTCACCAAAGTAATTGCTTATTATCTATATGTGTTCCTAGATAGCAGCTGCTCAGTATTACTGAATGAAAGCATGCCGACAATGAACGCATGCCTGCTAAAAGATGAGATAGATGACAGAGTGGTCCTTTCCCTCTAAGAGTTTATATTTTTTATCTTGATCATATGAATGAATAAGAAAATCATCTTATATCATGGCCTCTCCCAGATAGCAAGTAGTTTCCATGAAACTAAGGCCCAAATTATTGCCTCCACTTGAAGAGACTTCATAGTCCCGTAAGCAACTTTATCTAATAATCATAGGAAGATTCTGGAAGGATTTGCTTTAACTTCACACTAATAGTCATCATCCACTAACTGTCATACTATACAGCTTCTAAAAGCTAATTTTTAAAAAGTTTCCATTGCTTATGTGAGAATTGTAGGTATTTCATCATATATATAGACCTGTCACATGATTAAATGAAACTATATAAAGGGAGTCTTTAATTTTCACATTGTTTTAAATGTATAGTTTCTGTGGGGTTTTTTATCCCTGCACATGACAATCAATAAATGTCTAATGGTGACAGTGATGAGCATGATGATCACAGTGACAGAAATAAATAACATTAAAGGATGACACCTCCCCAAGAGCTCCAAGTTGTCCTCTAAAGTCTCTAAATATGTTTTATGTGAGGCTCGTTTTCATAGCTGGACAACATCGTGAAAGAAATTCCCAGTCTTAAAAAGAAAACCAATTCTGAAAGACGTTGTTGACATTTGTGACCCCATGGAAATTATTTCAATCTGTGGGCAATTTGTTTTCAGTCTCTGTGTACAGCACAGAAAATTCAGTCTGCTCTCTATCACACACCATCTATCTTGGCATTCGTTCTCTTTTCTTAGCTCATCAAGATACAAAATAGTCTAAACAAAATGACTACACTGATATTTTCTTCAAATACCATAATAATTGCTAAATTGGACTCACCAGAGACAAAAGGAAATTTTATTTTCTGTTGATCACATACATCTTTTTACACATGAAAAACTGAGACACTATCATTCTCCACCAGGCCGCTTCTGCCAACGACTGTGACTGATTGGGATCCACATGAGACCCCCAGCCTCATACGAGCATGCCAAGAGTCAAATTAGGTAGGCTGGGAGCAAGACAAACAATTCCAGAAAAGGAATCATCTCAAACTCAGCATTTTGACAGAGCTTGCTACATGCCGGCAGGCACACGGCCTCATTAAACCATGTGTAAAGGTCAGAGGTCAATCAACTTCAATTTGTCATGCATATTGAGTAGTTTTTAGTCATCATTTTATGTTTCCAAATGAGAAAAGACAAGAAACACTTTAGGTTAGTGGAGCATTTCCTAATGACGACTTTTAACTCTTCAGAGACAGAATTTATCATTTAACTTTGGGGGGGGTTCCATAAATCACTAAAAGACATTCAAGACCTAAATGTCTAGGTTACCCTTTATTGCCAGTTTTCTTGAGGTATAATTGACATTAAAAGAACTGCACATAGGGGCTGGCCCAGTGGCGTAGTGGTTAAGTTCACACACTCCGCTTTGGCGGTCTGGGATTCACAGGTTCGGATCCCGGGCACGGACCTGTGTATCGCTCATCAAAACAGGCTGTGGCAGTGTCCCATATATAAAATGGAGGAAGATGGACACAGATGTTAGCTCAGGGCCAATCTTCCTCAGCAAAAAGAGGAAGATTGGCAATGGATGTTAACTCATGACTAGTCTCCCTCACCAAAAAAAAGAAAAATGAACTGCACATATTTAAAGTGTACAATTTGGTAAGCTTTAACACAGGTGAAACCATCACCCACAATCAAGATAATGAACATAGACATCATCCCTTTTGGGGGAATCCCTTTTGTTTCCTCCTGCCCCACTGTAATCTCTCCTTCCTATTCCTGCCACACCCCATTCCCAGGCAACCACCAGTCTGCTCTCTATCGCTGCAGATTAGTTTACATATTCTAGAATTTTATATAAATGGAATCATACAGTATGTACTCCTTTTAGTCTGGCTTCTTTAACTCAGCATAATTGTTTTCAGGTTTATCCATGTTGCTCATGTAACAATAGTTAATTTCTGTTTATTGCTAAGTAGTATTCCATTGTTTGGATATACAACAGTACATCCATTTACCTGTTGATAGACATTTGGATTGTTTGCCAATGCTTACAGCAATTACAAATAAAGCTGTTGTGAATATTTGTGTACAGGTCTTAGTACAGACATATGCTCTTATTTTTTCTTGAGTAAATACGTAGGAGTAGAATGACTACATCATAGGGTAGGTGTATGTTTAACTGTTTTCCAAAGTGTTTGTCATTTTACATTCCCACCTGCAATATATGAGGGTTCCAGTTGCTCCATATCCTCACCAGCTCTCGGTATGGTCAATCTTTAATGTTAGACATTCTAACTAGTACGTAGGAGTATTCCACTGTAGTTTTTATTTGCATTTCCCTAACAACTAATGACCTTGAGGATTTTTTTCTATGTGCTTATTTGCCATCATACATCTTCCTTGACGAACTGTCTGTTAAAATATTTTACCCACTTTTTAAAACCGAGTGTTTTTTTTTAATTGTTGTGTTTTGACAGTTCTTTGTATATTCTGAATACAAGTCCTTTATCAAATATGTGATTTGTAGTTTCTCCCAGTCTGTGGCTTGTCTTTTCATTCTCTTCACAGTGTCTTTTGAAGAGAAGTTCTTAATTTTGACAAGGACCAACTTATCAATTTTTATTTTTGTTTTATCTAAGAGATCTTTATCTAACTCAAGGTCACAAAGGCTTCTTTGTGACCTGTTTTCTTCTATACCTATTATAGGTTAGGTTTTATATTTAGGTCTATGATCCATGTTGAGTTCATATTTATATGGTATGAAGTATGGATGGAAGTCTATATTTTTGTACACAAGTATCCAATTGCTCCAGCACCATTTGTTGAAAAAGGATATCCTTTCTCAACCTTTGTGCCTTTGTGAAAAATCAACTGATCATTCCACTCAATTTTTCTGTAAACCTAAAACTACTCAGAAAAAATAAAGTCTGTCAATTATTTTTAAAATAAAAATAGATCAACTGATCACATATGTGTGGGAGATTACCTTTGAATTCCCACTCTTTTCTCCACGGGCTACTAAACAAAGCACCTAAGAGCATATTTCACTAGAAACATAATAGCATACAGCTGACCCTGCAGGAAGTTTTAGTCCTTGTTATGGTCTGAACTCTCAAAGATCATGCAAGGTCAAAGAAGAAAATGGAGTTGTAACATAAAATTTAGAAAAGGAAAGAAGACACTTTCACTTAATCCTGGAGCATGAAACACAAGCATTTATCTCTGCTTCATTCTCAACTCTATTAAACTAAGTAAGAGTAATAAAAAGACATGAAGCCCCAAAGATAAAGAATATACAAGAGTAGACAACAGCAAATGAGAGATAAAGACAAAATTTTGGAATCTGGAAAACAGAAGGATGAATGGCCATTAACCTAGCAGACTAGAGAAAGTTAAAAACTAAGTTCCTACATACAGTAAGGAAAGCCATGAAGAAGTAGGTCAGTTCTAAAGAAGGACCCAGGAATTGGAGATACCAGTTACCTCTGAGGGCAGAATACAGGGTGAAGCTAAGAAACAAAAAATAGCTTCTCTCCATATGGGTCCCTCTCCATCTGGTCTCTCTGCATGAGCTAATTTGGGCTTCCTCACAGCAGGGTTGTTGAGTTCCAAGAGCAAGTGTCCCAAGAGACAAAGAGCCAAATGGGAGCTGTATCTTTTTTATGATCTAGGCTCAGAAGTAACATAGCATCACCTCTACCATACCCTATTGGTTGGAGTAGTTACAAATTCCTGCCCAGATTAAAGTGGGGGTGAGGGGAGGACAACATAGACCCTACCTCTCAGTAAGTAGAGTGTCAGTTACATTGCAAAAACATGCAAGATGGGATATATTGATTGGTGCAGCCATCTTTGGAAAATAAAATCTGCCACAACTACTGACGACTTTGACCACTTTATTTTATAGATAAGGAAAGAGAGGCCCAGAGAAGTCTGTATGATCGAAAGCACACAATTAATGGTAGAGCAAGTTAGAAACTGAGTATCTGAACTCCTAGTCCATGTTCTTTCCCACTAACTCACATTGCCTCTTAATTTTTATAAAATTTATACTGGTAATATTATAGAGTTAATGGATAGAGAGTATTTAGTGAAGATAAAGTCTGACCAGACTCCTAGATAAGGTTTTCCTAACTCAGTAAATTCAGGTCATAAAGAAACTACTATTAGCCAGTAGAGCAATGAAAGTTGGGAATTTTTAATTCCCAGACCAAAAAAGTTAATAAAGTCAATGGAGGAAAGTTTTACAAGTTAGTCTTCCTCATTGCCGAGTTTTAATGGCATTATAAAATCTATAAATATGTTTTCCATAGATAGTTTCATCCATTTTTCAGAGAAAAGGAGTAATACAAATAATTCCAGTGTGATTTAAATCTCTAACCACAGGAATCAGGCATAGTTCTCTGACCACACTAAATTCCAACAGTATTACTCATGTTGATATGTTTTACTGTGCTGACATATACATTAATAGTAATGAATCAATTAGAGGTTATTTATTGTAATGAATCAAAGTGTCATCTTAAAACAGATATAAGTCATCAGCAACAGAAAAGAACAATAAAAAAAGGAGATTAGGGACTTCTGCTACAGTAGCTTGTATAAGACCAACCCTCATGCAAGGAATAACTAGAAAATCTCAATAAGCTAGCAAAAAAGGTCACTTTCTAAGGCATTGGAAAGCAACCAAGGCTTCCAGCACTTGGGGGCTAATCCCTGAGAGAAGGGAATTGCATTGGAGTAACTGTGACACCTCCTATCACCTTCTCCGTCAAAGCATTCACCAATTCCTAAAAGGCTCAGGGCCAAGAGGTCAAGTAGAAACAGTGGCTCAGAGAGTTTGTCAGCATTATAGGGATAGAGAGATAAAAATTGGAATTTAGAACAACCAGGAATTAAAAGGAGCAGGATCCAGGAGAAAAGGGAATCACAGAGAAGTGAGCTATAAGTTCTTGGCCCCTTTTCCCGATGAGCAATTTGCTAATTCCTTAACCACAAAAGGTGAGAAGCCAGGAAGCCAAGTAGAAAGCAATGGCTAAGAGGCTAAATCTAAGCCAACCTGTTGGCTGTCTTTTGATGTTGGAGAGATAAAAATTGAAGTTCAAGGCCCACCAAGGAAGAAATGATCTGATTAATATCCCCAGCTTTCAGTTCAAACCCCCAAAGGCTATGCCTTTGCAGTAAAGCAAAACAGAAGTAGACCAGCTCTCACAGACTTAAATCCAGCTTTTAATATCTTCCTCTCTGGTTGGATCAAGATGATTTTCCTTTATGCTATCTACCATTAATAAAACAAACTAACTGACTCCTATCTGGAATAGGATAACATCATCCAGAACCTTTACAATCTTTTTTATATAATGTCTGCATTCAATTTTTTTAAATAGTTACTAAGCCTGCCAGGAAATAGAAACAAATGACAAAAACCCAACAGGAAAAAAAAAAAAAAAAAACACAGAAAATAAACAATAGACCAAAAGGTGATCCAGATATTGAAGATATCACATATAGACTTTAAAAGAATTTTGACTATATTTTTGGTAAGGTATATGACAAGATGGAGACTTTCATCAAGCAAATGGAATCTGTAAAACACAATACCTAAAAATAACTCAATAAACAGAGTTAAAGATGTATTAGACACAGAAGAAGAATAAATTAGGAAACTGAAAGATAGATCAATAGAAACTATCAAGACTACAACATAGAGAAAAAAATGAAAAATATAAAAACAGCACAAGAGATATGTAGAAAATGGTAAAACAGCCAATATCTGTACAACTGCAGTTTCAGAGAAGAGGTAAGAAAGAATGATGCAGACGCTGGATGAGAATTTTCAAAAACTGACAAAATATCTCAAGCCATAGATTAGAGAAACTCTCTAAACACAAGCAGATATCAAGAAAACCACACTTAAATGCATCACACAAAACTGCTCAAAGCTAAAGTCAAAGAGAACATCTTAAAAGCAGCCAGAGAAGAAAGACACATTATCTTTAAAGAAGAAACAATAAGACAATTGACTTGTCAACAGAAAAAAAGAAAATGGAATAATATCATTATAGTGCAGAAAGAAAATAACTTCCCATTTGGCAATACACACCTAGCAGAATATCCTTCAAATATGAAAGAAAAATAAAGATATGTTCAGGCAAATAAAAACTAAGAACTTATTGCCAAAAGACTCACACTAAAATAAATATTCAAGTAAGTTCTTCAGGCAAAAGTACAATGATTCCAGATGTAAGCACAGAAATACAAGACAGAATAAAGAGCAAGAAAAGGTAAATATGTGGTCAAATTCAAATGATTATTGTCTTTATAAAACAATAATACCCATAGGTTTAAAATGTGTATAGGAGTAAAACAAATGATGACACTAGCACAAAAGGCAAGGGAGTTAAATAAAATAAAGTGTTCTAGACCTTGATTGGGAAGTAGTAAAAGAACTCATTTATAGTAGATCTATTTAGTGAAGCATACATGTTGTAATCTCAAGGGTAACAATTAAAAGAATAGCAGAAGAGGGCAAAACTAATGAGCTATGGAGGGAAGAAATGAAATAATTTAAAACATTTAATTCATAAAAGCTTAAAAAAAGGAGAAAAAAAGGAACAGTGAACATGGGACAAATACAAAATAAAGGAGAGAAGTGTATATATAACCCAAATATATCAGTAATTACATTAAATATGTGATATACACTAATGCATTGTTATGGTCTTTATGTTTGTGTTCCTTCAAAATACATCTTTTGAAATCCAGATGCCCAAGGTGATGGTATTAAACGATGGGGCCTTTGGCAGGTGCTTAGGTCATGAGGGTGGTGCAGTCATGAATGGGATTAGTGCCTTATAAAAGAAGCTCCAGAGAGATATCTAGCCCCTTTCACCACGTGAGGACACAGCGAGAAGGTGCCAGCCGAGAACCAGGAAGAGGGCCCTCCTCAGACGGCGACCATGCTGATGCCTTGATTTTGGACTTCCAGCCTCCAGAGCTGTAAGAAATAAATTTCTGTTGTTTATAAGCTACCCAGTCTGTGGTATTTTGTTATAGCAGCCTGAACAGACTGAGACATACATTTATCCTGTCCAGTTCTCAGGGAAGTTTAGGATGCTACAAATTTTTGCGGTTACAACAATAAAAATTCTTATACATGTGTGAGAGTTTCTCTGAGGTGTTACATAAAAGTGGAATCACTAAAGGCTCTTCATCTTCCACTTCACCAGGTCTTAGCAAATTGCTTCCATCATATGACAACTCCTCTTTTATCACATTCTTTCTAATGCTTAGTATGACCAGACTTGGAAAAATTTGCCAATCTGATGGGCATGAAGTAGTGTCTTATCGTTTTAATTTGCATTTACCTTATCACTGGTAACGTTGAGTATTTTTCAAATATTAACTATGAGTGTTTCTTCTTCTATGATTTGTCTTTTTATATCATTTACCCTTTTTTATGGAGTTGTTTTAATTTTTCTTATTGACTTGTCCCTTAATTTATTCCGTATATTAGTTATCGGCTTGGTTTACTGGGTACATGATGATGTTCTTCATCCAGACAGGAAATAAAGAAATTCAGGCACATTTTTTAGTAACAGTTAATGAATTCATTGTCAGATAACATATTGCAAATATCTACTCAAAATGGCTAATTTTGAACTTTATGATGGCTTTTGCATACAAATTTTAATATGGTTAAGATATTCATTTTCCTATTTGATTTGTGATTTTAGTATAAGAAATTCTTTCTTAACCTGAGGACTAAAGATATATTCAAGTTTTAAAATTTTGTTTTCTCTTTAGATCTTTAATTCCTTTAGAATTTAATTTTATGTGTGGTGTGAAATAAATATCCAATTCTTTTTCTATATACGTAGCCAATTGTCCTAGTATCATTTATAAAAAGATCTATACTTTCCTTATTGATTTAGGCTGCTACCTCTGTTATATATCAATATCCCACATGTATATGTGGTCTAATTGCCAGTCCTTGTGCCGATATCACACTGTTTAATTGCTATCACATCACATTAAATCTTGTTATCCAATAGGGTATCCCTCCCCCAATTTATTCTTTGAATTACTTTGGCTCTTCTGGGCACTTTATTATTCCATATGAATTTTGTTTACAATCTGTAAAGTTTCAAGATAAAAAACTTGTTGGAGGGACTGTCCCAGTGGTGTAGTGATTAAGTTCAAGTGCTCCATTTTGGCGGCCCGGGGTTCACAGGTTCGGATCCCGGTGCGGACCTATGCACCACTTATCAAGCCATGCTGTGCCAGGCGTTCCATATAAAGTAGAGGAAGATGGGCATGGATGTTAGCCCAGGGCCAGTCTTCCTCAGCAAAAAGAGGAGGATTGGCAACAGATGTTAGCTCAGAGCTTATCTTCCTCACACACTCAAAAGAAATCTTGTTGGAATTTTTATTAGAATAAATTGATTTTATGGATTAATCTGGGGAGAAATGACATGGATATGGAGTCTTCTGATCCATAAACTTTTTACATATCTCCATTTATTTAATTCTATTTCATATCCTTTAGTAAAGTTTTATAATTAACTCCTTTACGGTATTACACATCTTTTGTCAAAAATATCAGTACCTTAAAGATTTTTTTGCTATTGCAAATGACATTGCTTCTTATATTTTCTAATTTTTTTTTTTGTATATTGAACTTGTAGCCAACAGCATTGATGAAATCTCTTTTGAGTCCTAGTAATTTACCTGCAAATCCACTTTTATTTTTAAGACAGTACTCAACAAAGGGCCAAGAAACTTCCAAATCGAGTACCTGAATCCATTATATTGTGAGCCACAGAACTGACTGTAAAGTTTGAAAATGGAGAGGGGAAGAAATACATTCTCTTTCCATATCCTTCTAATAAATACAGACTGCCTCAAGATTTTACCCCACTATGAGGTCTGGCATAAACAGTGAGGTGAATTTTCAGCAGTGGCTTTGGAGGATGGGTCACTCCTTAGTCGCTCTTTGTGCTACTACAGTGAAAAAATGAGACTGAAGATAGAAGCAAGAGCCAGGTCATGAATATCTTGTGTGCCAGGCTAAGGAGTTTGTATTTTATCCCAAAAGCAATTAAGTTAAAATAAGATTTGCATTTTGGATTTGTGTTTTAGAAAGAGCTCACACTCATGGACTGACCACCCATTCTAGAGGCAGGGGCACCAGCTGAGACGTACTGCAGCAACTCCCTGGACCATAAGCTTCACGAGGTCAGGGACTGGTGGTTTTGCCCACCGCTGTGCCTGACATGTAACAGATCCTCAATAAGTCCTTGTTGTATTATTTAAATAATTAATTAATCCTGTGAGAAATAATTATGGCAGAACCAAAAACACCGGTTGTGAAGATGGAGAGAAGACTAAATCTATAAATATTTAAGAGAGGGGAAATTGCATATTGGTAGTGAGGGAAAGGGAGCAATCTAGAATGACTCCCAAGTTATTGGCTTGGGTGACTGGATAGATAGAGGTATCCTAAAACTCAGGAGGGAATAAAGAAATACAGACATGCTTTCAGGAATATACAAGGAGTTCAGCTTTGGATATATTGACTTTGAAGTACTTCCGAACAGATTAATCAAAAAAGTATCTGGATCTCTGGATCTAGAGCTGCTCAAAGGGAATCCAGCACTGGGAGGCTTCTAAGGTTATGCGTGTCAGTGAGTCACACTGGAAACATGCAGAGTCAAGTTTCTTTCCCCTAGGATGTGCTGGACCCATCTTAAGCTACCCTAAGTTCTCAGTAAAATACTTACAAAGACTTGAGCAGATCTGAAGTTGCCTCTTGAAGAAAATTTGGCCCCACCTGCAGGGACCTCAGTGATCCACCTCCATTTGCAAGTGAGATGACCTTTCATTCAGGTAAGAACACAATCGAGCATATCTTGTTTCATAAAATAATGTCAGCTCTACCATGTGCTCATCTGCAATCCAAAGCATATCACTGTGCCTTCAGCAGTATATGCAGCTTACTTCTCTCAGGAAAGTTCACCGGGAACTGTCAAAGGCCCTCAGGTCAACAGGCTGATACCCTGTGACTTGTTCTTTGTCCCCTCCTGTAAGTATTCTACAGTCTAATCTAGGATAAACATAGAGCGCCAGAGTAGCTTAGTTCCTTCGCTGAGCACCACCTCGGTGTTATTCTTGACTTCGGTGAAGCCCAATATAAGACACAGACATGTGAATAAAGCCCTGGCACAGATGTTTCTCTGGAGATATTGTCCCCTATGTTGTTCAATGTCCCTTATACAAATTTTTTTCATGAAAAATCCCTCTTGTTTTTATTTCTATCAGTATTTTTATTATAAATGTAACACAAGCTTCTTGTAAAAAAATATTTCTCAAGCAATGTAAAAGTGCCCATTTCCTGCCCACACAATTCCAACCCCTAGAGGTAGTCAAGATTCTTTCTGTTGCAGATGATAGACCGGTAGTTTGAAGGAAGTTTAATGCAAGAGGGGAATTTGGAAGCCACTAGTGTAAAGCGAGGAATCAAAGCAACCAGGGCAGTACCAGGGGCCCCAGGGAACAGATCTGGGTGTGAACTTCTTGTCTTGGCCTCTGCGTGCATGTTAGAGTTATTCTCTTAGTTTTCTCGGATGGTGGAGAGCAGGGCTTCGGGTGACCGAGGGATCATATCCTTGCATCACTGTCATCCAACAGGAAAAGGGATTTTCTTCTCCCTTAGAAAAACCCCAGAGACCTGCTCTGATTGGGTTGGTTTGGGTCAAAGGAGTACTGTGGTTGGCAGCACCCAGACACTCATGACAGAAAAGGAAGAGGAGCAGTTCCCTCAAGGAAGAGGGACTTTGTCATCAAAAGAAGGGGAAAGTGTGCTAGGCAGCAAAAGTGTCGGACAAGTTTATTTTACCATCAGTCATTTCCTGGGTATCTTTCAGACATTTTCTCTGTATTTACAAGCATATTAAATTATTCCTTTTATGTTTTACACAAATAAGAACACACTATCACAAGTTCCTTTTTGGAGTTTATCAAGGAAAAAATGTTCTTTCACGCAGTGCCAGTATACTTTCTTTTCATCAGATAACGAGAATTTTCTAATCTACTTTTCCTTTTCCTTGACTATAGGGAAACTCAGAGCTAAATTTAATGTGCAGTGATCAAAACTATATTAAATCTCATAGTTAGAGTATTTACTTCCTTCCTCTCTTCATGCTTTCAGATTTCTAATTCCTACCTTGTCTAGCTTTATCGTACAAATGTCTTTTATTGTAAACCACCTAAAATTCTTCTTGAAAGAAGACAGGATTTTTACAAGTTCTTCTAATACCTAATATTTTTTAACTTTGTTATTTTCCAATATGCAAGTAATGAGCGCTTATTATACAAAATTTAGAAAATAAGTGGAAAAGTAAGGAGAAAAAAAATCATGGACATTCCTCCCCATGTTCTCACCACCCGTTATTAGCATGTTAGTGCACTGTTCGTTTTTAGAGTAGGAGAAAAAACCAAGTCACATAACCAGCTCGACTGAATAGATTCCTTGCTAATCAAAAAATCCTTGGAGCCTTTAAATTATGGGGAGATCCAAGGAGAAGAAAACATTTAACAAGAAAAACGGAGGTCTCTGAAATTTTGACAATGGTTATCCAGAATTTACTCTTACACGATTAGTACTAATACACAGTCTGTTACTCCATCCTCCCCAAATGCTGTCCACCTCACCTCAATTAAGAGAGAGCTGAAGAACAAAATGCCACCTTTTTGTTAAGCTTCTGCAATTGTATTTACCCATAAATTCAGTGGGAAAATTATCCCAACTAAAACAAATAGTCCTATTTTCTAGGTATCATGGCCAAAATAGTGTTCTTTTAAACACACATTTGATAACTGTATTAGCAACCTTCCTTTAGATTCCCAAGTGTGTAAAGTTGCCAAGATGACAGCAGCAAAAGAAAAGTCCTAGAAAAACTTTGAAAACCTTGAGAACAGTATACCTATTCCCCTACAAGCAGAGGCAAAACTTTGAAAGACAAGTAAGGAAGTAATCGTACCAAATGTTTTCACCCCCATCTTAGTCAGCTGAGCTGCCATAACAAAATGCTTAAACAACAGACATGCATTTGCCACAGTTCTGGAGGAGGAAAGTCCAAGAACAGGGCGCCAGCAGCTTTGGTTTCTGGTGAGGGCTCTCTCTTCCTGGCTTGTAGATGGCTGCCTTGTTGCTATTTGATCACATGGCCCCTCCTCAATGTGTGCACACAGGGAGACAGAGAGGGCTCTGGTCTCTCTTCTCTTCTTCTAAGTACACTAATCCTGTCAGACCTAGGTCCTACCATTATGACCTCATTTTCATAATTACTTCCATAAAGTAATGGAAGTACCATCTCCAACTACAGTCCCATTGGGGGTTAGGGCTTCAACATATGGACACGATTCAGTCCATAGCAATCTCTTTGCTCTGACAGTCATATCTCTGGCAATACTTTCATTTAGCTCCTAATACATTGAAGATAAGCACTTACAGAGGGGTGAGTTCTTTACCTCTTCTCTGAATAACATCTCATCAATAACTTCACACAACAAAAACTATGTTTCTTAAAAACTAAATGTGATATAAGGAGAAATGTGGGAAGATACAATATATGTGTGTGTTGTGTGTGTATGTAGAGAAAGAGAGAGACTCAAAGTTCATTCATTTCTGTGTCATCTGAAACCTTTAGCTATCACCTTAAGAACTGGGCCCTGAAATACACAGTATCATGAAGCATAGCTAGGTTGGAGGTAGATAGGTAGCTATGGCAAAGCCACTAGGACCTAGAACTCGGGGACCACAGTGGGTATAATGAAACAATGGGATTCAGAATAGACAAGGCAAGCTGAAAGTAGAGTACTTTGTTTTGCCCTATCTTTTATGTACAGTGTGCTTATGTTGAAATACGGAACCAGAAGACTATTTTAGGTAAGAATTTTAAATTGTCCCATTTTTTTGTATGTCAGAATAACATATTTGTCTTTGAGTTCTTTCATCTGAAGTAAAAAAACAAACAAAAAAATAGATAAATCAAATATTTTGGCCCTTTTCTGGTCTCCCTTCCATGGGCTGACTCTATTCAGAAAGCTTGTATTTTTCCCCATGACATCTGATGTACAATATAGAAATTCATCCTTTTAGTGAACTGGGCCTTTTCCCAAGATTTTTATTTTGCATTTAACAAAATAACAGCAAATTTCAGGTATTAGAAGGATTGAAACAACCTCTTCTATTCTGTTGTCCTTAGGACACCATCTTTTATTCATAGCTTCTCTTGTGGTGCCGGGAGGCAGATTCTGTTGCTATAGCAACGCCCTGCATATCCTTGGGGATAGCTTACAGTTTTACTTTTTTTTTGAACAACAAAGAGCCATTGATACTACATGTTGCCAAAGGTTACAAAAGTTGAATTCTAAAATGAAAATATTTCTCCTATAGAAGTGGTACACCATATGCGTCCCTCAAATTCAAAGAGATACGTAAGGATATGACCTTTGTGTGAATACTGATGAAGCTCATATAATACTGTTTGGCTTCAATGGATTATTCACAGCAGAAGGAGTTGAAGTGTATGCCTTGTTTTCTAAGACCACTGTGGTGTGCGGGAGAAGGGGTTCATTCCCAGTATCTGTAAAGATCTAGGAGCAGGAAAAAAAATTAAAGGTACCATCACTTACATTTTATTCGTTACTTTGTAATCACCTTCCCACCCCCACCCCCACCAAAATGAACTGCTATATCAAAATCCAATTACACTTTGACAGTAAATAGATCCTCCAAGAGTGGTTGTGACTGAATCCTTGTTCCTCCGAATAGATATTAAATATATGAGAGTCTCAAGAGCTCTGAAATCTGTATTCCTAGCTTCATTTTAACTGGATTCTCTTCACCTGTGAAAAAAAAATATTCCTTAGCTAGCTGTTTTGTAAAACCAGGAAAAATATTTCTTTTCAAGTATTCTGTTCAAGATAACTTCTCTCATCCCCCTAGAAACCTGAAGAGAGGCACCGAGAACCACAGATGAGAAGTTAGAGGCGCCACAGAATCGCTTCCTGGGAAAAGAGCCATAAGAGCTTATAGAGGATCAGGAGATGGGAATCTGGATTTTTCTCAAGAAAAGGAGAGAGAGCTACAGGCTGAAAATGTAGATAAAATATAAGGACTGATCCCAATCTCCTCCACCACTACAGCCAGGGAAAATTCACTTGGGTTAGAAGACCTTCCCAGCAGACCAAGCAAACCCCATAATTCAAGGCCATTCATTCATTAATTCATCAATATTTACTAGGTACATGTTATGTTCCAAGCCACTCGGAAGCTTTTCGAATGCCTGATTGTACTTGTGAACAGTTAGTCTCTAATTCAATAAAATCTTTATTGGTACAGTTTCTATAGCATAATGTGGAGAACTCTATTAAAAATAACAGATTCATAAGGTAATTATAGCTAGTAATAACAAGCCCACAAACTGTGTTTCTAAATACCATCTCCCACTAAAAGGAACCAGGTTTCCCAGGAGAAATGACTGATTCCAGAAATGGTTGGGACAGGAAAGATACAAGGTAGCCTAGAACATCTTGTTGTTCAAGAAAGCTAGGAAGTGCTTAAATACTAATGGAGTCATGTCAAAAAACACTGGAGCTGGTTTGAAGGAGCTCCTACTGGCCACATCTTGGACAATTTGAGCATCAACATGAATAATGACAGATATAGGCTATAACACATTAAACAAAAAATAAATACATGAATTCACAGTGAAACTCAGAAGAAGGAGAAGGGGGGATGGGAAGGGAGGAGAAGAAAGAAGTAAGAAAGAGAGAAAGGGAAAAATAAAAGAGGAAAGCTCTACTTTATAGAAGAACACCAACTGTTACGGATTGAATTGTGTCCCACCCAAAATTCATACACTGAAGCCCTAACACCCAGTGTACCTGTATCTGGAGATAGAGTCTTTAGGGAAGTAATTAAGGTTACATGAGGTCATAAGGGTAGGGCTTTAATTCTAAGGGACTAAAGTCCTTAGAAGAAGAGGAAGAGACACCAACGGGTTCTCTCTCTCTCCACATCCCACAGAGAAGAGGACACTGTGAGAAGGCAGTTCTTTACAGGCCATGAAGAGAGGTCTCCCCAAAAAACCAACCCTGACAATCAAATCTTGGACTTCTAACCTCCAGAACTATGAGAAAATACATTTATGTGATTTAAGCCACCAATTCTGTCATACTTTGTTATGGCAGTTCGAGCCAACTAATACACTAATGAATATTAAGAAAATGATAGAATTAGAAAATCACCATTTTTCAACCCACAATGTAAGAATCATCAATAGATGCTAAAACCACTGGGGAAAAGACTATTGGTTTTAAAATATCATCACATAGGTTAACTTTACATTGGGGAAATTAGGCATGACGGCACCACCTTAACCATGTGATCCAATTAGCATCAGCAATAGTGGGACAACCTGATATTTGCCTCCTGATGGATGCAATAAGAAATATACATCACCTATCCAGTATCCTTGCCAAGAAGTCTTCACCCAAATCTAATCATGAGAAAACAATCAGACAAATCCCAGCAAGGGAGACATTTGCAAGGCAATTGACCTAGATCTTCAAATTAGAGTCAATGTCATAAACAAAAAAAGTTGAGACTACTTCTAGACTGAAGTCGCTAAACATTATAACCAAATGAAATTAATAAACCTTGATTGGATCTTGGGTCAACAAAAGCAATAGACATATTGGGTACAATTGGAGAAATTTAAAAATGGGACTGTATATTAGATGACAAAATTGAATTAGTGTTAATTTTCTTAGGTGTGAACAGTATAATGTTTATATAGGAGATTGTCCTTATTCTTAGGCAGTGCATCCTGAAGTATTCATGGGTCAACTATCATAATGTCTGCAACTTCCTTTCAAATGGTTCTACAATGACAACAACAAAAGATGCATATATACATATGCAAATAACAAAATAAAGCAGATGTAGTAAAATGTTAATAATTGATTAATGTACATAAAGGGTACACAGTGTTCAGTGTATTATTCTTTCAACTTTGCTGTGATTTGGAATTTATCAAAATATACAGTTTAAAAAATAAGGAATGTAAATATATTGAAATGTGAAACATTTTATGGCATGCAGCTCCCCCTAACTACCACTGCTCATGCACCTACCAAGACTCAATAGTGGAACTTATTGATTAGAGAGCATGGACGTCGGTTCCCAACAGATCTACATTCAAAGCCTGGTTCTCAGACCTTAGACAAATAATATCTCCAAACTTTAGCTTTCTGCAGTAAAATGAGAACAATACTAACTGATAAGCAGTTGAGCAGATTAAATGGGGTATGTAAACGGTCTGGCACAGGGGAGGCAGCTATTATTATTACTTGGTGGTCGGGGGTGGGTAGTGACTGGAGGCTCTCTAGTCACCAGAGCTGCACACTCTCTGGGGTAAGCACTCTGCACTAAAACTATGACATAACCTACTAACAAAGAGTGACTGCATTATGCTATTAGTGACCATTTGTGTGGCAAGAGTGCTTTCAACCAAATTAAAAGTTCCTTGAAGGCAAGGACCATGTCTTAACCCTAATTTCTGCATCTCCCAAAGAACCCTGTACAATGTAATATCTCATCTGCATGCTATGCTACATCAGTGCTTCTCAACCCTGGCCGCACACAGGAATCACCTGGGGAGCTTCTTTAAAAATCTGATGACTGAACCCCACCTCCAGATATTTTTATTTAGTTGGTCTGGGGTGGGACCTTGGCCTCAAGATTTTTTTAAATTCCCAGGATGCTTGTAAAAAGTTTATATTTTGTGTTTCTCCTTAGTGAAATGGCACTAGCTGCCAACTACTCACCCCCCGCCCCCGCTTTGGAGTAACATGGAGTACCAGATGTGGGCGGCTTTGTATTTTAACATGTCAGCCTTCTCCTATGAGCAATGTTTGTCCTCTCAGCTCTTGAGAGAGGGTAGAAGCAAATTTCAGACAATTCACAAGACCTCCATGTAGGTTACATAGGAGAGGAAAAACACCTTTTTCCTTTACCCTTCTAAGTTCTTCCCGGGAGCCCCCTGTAACAAAAGACAGATTAACAAGGGGCCAGCCCAGTGGCGTAGCAGTTAAATTTGCGCACTCTGCTTCTGGCGGCCTGGGGTTTGCAGGTTCGAATCCTGGGCGTGGATGACGCACCACGTGTCAAGTCACACTGTGCTGTCCCATATAAAGTAGAGGAAGATGGGCACGGATGTTAGCCCAGGGCCAGTCTTCCTCAGCAAAAAGAGGAGGATTGGCAATGGGTGTTAGCTCAGGGCTAATCTTCCTCATACACACAAAAAGACAGATTAACAAGAGAAAAGCATACATATTTATTTAATATATATTTTATGTATACGTGAACCTTCGTAAGGAAATGAAGATCCAGAGAAATGGTTAAACCTTAGTATTTTTATATTAGGTTTGGTGAAAGGCGGAAAATTGTGGAAGAATATGATAGGACAAAGGATATGAGCCCAGGGTAGTAAACCGGGGGACACTTAGCAAGGCCTGTTCATTCAGATTCTCCGTGTCCCTTCATCTTCAGAGACAAGAATGCTCTCTTCCTCTGGGTAGAGGGAAGGCACCTCTCACATCGGGGTTTTCTCATCTGCTTCAGGGGGAGGTCAGAAAGTCCTTCCAGCACCTGCCATTTCTCAAATTTCTTCAGCTTAAAATATTGATTATGCCAAGGTGCCATATTTTGGGGTAGCGTGTCCTGAATCCCATCAGTTGTTAACAGAAAATGTGACAGATTTGTGCTTCACTTCATCAAAATTTATAATTACATCTAACACTGCTCTTTTGTCAGATAGTGAACACTGAAAAGGTGGCTTTTCCTAAACCAGAAGTTTGGGTGAGGTTTCACCACAGAATAATCATCCAAACAGCAGAAACATAACTGTAATACCGCATTATATGATAATTTGGACTTTCACAATTCAGAAAAGATTTTTATTTATGCCCCAGACCAACCAAATCAGAAAGATTCAGACCACCTGAATGATAAAAGAAATGGAGACTTATGCGAGCAGAAATCACAATCAGCAAGCATAATAAAAATATGAGAGTAAGAGCATTTTAGCACATCCATCTAGCCAGCTGCCAAAGTTCAAGAACGGGTTCCTGATAAAAACATATCCAGGTATTGGTCAGAATGCTGAGCATGCCCCTTCCCACAATCCTCCAACCACGATGGCCCCTGTAGCTGTGAGTCTTAGCTACAACCCTGGTGGTCTGACCTACCCAGGTACCCTTTCCCTGCTGCGGCTGTGCCCTTACAGACCTTAAACCGCTGGGAAAGCACCATGTGTCATTAATAAAGAGAAAGGGCACTCACAGTGCACAGTATAATATAATTACTAATGAGGCTCTTGTTTCTTCAAAGGAACCAGACCTCGACCACTTCCAAAAACTATCTATCCAATTCCCCACTTAATAGCCAGGAAACCATGGGCAAGTCACTTAACCTCTCCAAGTTCAAGCTTCCCCATCTGTCAAACAGGGATAATAAAGTGCTTACTTCATAGGGTTGTTAGGAGGATTAAATAAGAAAATGTACGTCAGATGCTTGACACAGTACATCTTACATAGTATCATTGGCTAAATGGAAACTACTATTATATTATTAATATAGTAATAAATCTAAACCCAGCAGTTTCATGGGTGGAAAAAATAAAGATATAGAAACCCAAATTAACCCGATTCCCATTAATTTGTATATGAGAAAGCTTTGAAATTTCAGCAGATATTAATCAATTGATTTATCCCAATTTATCTTTGACAGTATCTTCAAACAAAATTTAGATATTTAACGTCATTGTCTCTTAAAAGAGAACCCAAAAACTTAATTACTTGTAGGAAAGATGGCTTCAAATTGTATAAACAAATTTCCATTTCCTCTAACCCTAAGACATCCCTTCCAAAAATAATAACAAAGGAGATGTTATAGTGTCTCCTAGTGGAACCATTTCCTCTCATTGCCAAGACATTTCTAACTAACAGTAAAGCACTGGTGACTTTAATTTTTTAACTGAAAAGAATGATGCAAATGAGATAAATACCATGTTGGGTAAGACAACACGGAAAAACAATGCACTAAAGAGTTGGAAACTGGAGACTAAAAAGCGATACAATAAGCTTGATTGGAGCCAAAGGAGGGAGAACTCAGTGATTACCAAGCGTAGGGAAGGAAAAAACTTTTCCTCTACGCTGTCATATTCTGACCCTGAGGACCTGCAAATTAAACAGACAAAAGACAGATTAACAGGAAAAAAGGCATACAAACTTTATCGATGTTAATATTTAACATGCATAGGTGCTTCACAGAAAAGAAGTGAAAACTGAAAGAAGCATTTATTATCATTTTAATAAAGAGTAATAATTGTGGAGAAGTGACTAGACAAAGAAAAGGGGATCTGAGCTCCCAGGAGTGGCAAATTGTGGGAAGGTGACTGTTTAGTAAGGTTTGACACGCAGACTCATCTCAGTGCTGTCTCTGGTCTGCCTGGGACAGGACGGGGAACACCTTTACAAACCTTTATAAAGCGACCTTTATTCCCTGCTTTTAGCCAGAAAGGGGGAGGACAGAGACATTTTCCTGTGTCTTTCTCAATTGCCTTCAGCTCAAAATAGTCCTTTTGCCGTCGTGACATATTTTGGGATGGCATATTCTGGACCCCTTCACTAGAAAGCAACTGAGATCTCAAGTTGAAGAGTTTCCAGAGGCCAGTTGTCCTGAATAACAGAAATAGATAAAATTGTTTTCCCACACATTTTGAAGGAGCCTAAAGGAGAAACATAAGAAGTGGACTAGATAAGATATACCCAAAGAAAGTTAAAGATACATTATCATGAAAGTGGGAAGAAAGGGAATTGATTTTAGAAATGCTAAAAAAGCAAAGCTAGACTGTTTCAAAGATTTGTTTTCAGCAGAGTCAAGTTTTGATGTTGTTATCTTTTAATCGAGCTTTAAACAGTTGAGGAAACATTTAATGAAAGTATCAAAGCAAAGATATGTATGCAGCATGTAAATCAACTTTACATTTAGCAAACTCAACATGAGGTGGAATATATCCTAAATTTAAAGATTCTAGCCCTTAACAAAGACTTATTCCTACTCTAATGAAACAATTCCCATAACGAGATAAAGTGTTACTTTTAAGTCCAGGTACCAGGTCGGCCTTTGGCAATCTGCTGGACCTCTGCTAAGTTATGACAATAGAGTAAACTGACCCTGAAGCCCTCTCCCTCATCAATTTCTGTTTCTATAAATGGATGTGACTCTTGTTAAGATGTGACTCTTCCTTTTCCTTCAGTCACACCCTTTTTAATTGAATACATTCCTCATAAAAATAGTTGCATTATTTATGATAGGATAAAAGACATACTTTCTTCTCTGCTCCTTTCATAGAAGAACAGGATTACAGGTATTTTTGGTTGACAAAATGTTATAATACAAATTCTGAACATTTTTAAATGCATTGCTATCTCAAGAAGTAAAATTTTTAATCATTTTAATAAGTAAACTTGGTTTGGAATGAATTGTTCATATATATAGTTAATAAAATGCCATTTTCAGAAATTACAGGATGCTTTCCAAATTTCATGTGCATTTGAGTATTAGATCTCCAGACATTTGCACAGATCACATATTTAAGTATAAGGGACCAGTGTCTCTCCCACAGACACTTAAACAACAAGAAGTAACAGTGTAGGGTTAATCAGAATTAAGCATGCTGTTATTGACCATGTTGGTAGATGCGAAATAATTCTTTTCTTTTTTCTCCTCTTTTTTTTTTCCTGAGGAAGATTCACTCTGACTTACATCTGCTGCCAGTCTTCCTCTTTTTATACCTGAGCCACAGCCAGAGCGTGGCCACTGACAGACGAGTGGTGTAGGTCCGCGCCCAGGAACCAAATCCAGGCCGCTGAAGCGGTGTGCGCTGAACTTAACCACTAGGCCACCGGGGCCGGCCCCAAAATGATTCTTAACCTTTTTCAGTTGTTTTTCTTTCCCTTTATCTTTTTGCAAAATTTCAAAGACCTGTATTTTTCATCCTGAATCTTAGAGTAAAAGTTATAATCCTCAACATGCAAAAGTTCTAGTCCCCAAAGCACATTTTCTGGTCCCCTAAGAGCTTGAAAATAACTCGGAGCACCAGCAGTACGGATGGAGAATGGGGCCCGTGGTCACCTCTCACTTTTTAAGCAAGCTTTTTCCAGTTCAATTTTGTGACCCTTTCTTTTCATCCTAGTTATTGGGGGCCTTTTCTAAGTACTGCCAAATAGGAAATTACCACAAAGACAAGTGGAAGGAAAAAACATTTCTAAAATAACTTCACACACCACCTGCAATTCTGGTAAATGCCCCCCTCTCAGAGTGTGCGGGCACTTTGGAGATCTCCGTCAAATCAGTCGCGCTGCCCCCCGCAGGGATCCGTGTTCCCTTTTCAGCTCAGTAATCAAATAGCTTTGACTGGTCCGTGTCTGCTTTTGTCCACTTTTGACCTACATGTTCCCGTGAGGGACATCTTTGTCTCACTTTTCTTTGGTCACTGAGTTCATGCACCTCAATAGGCTAAGTCCCGCAGTCCATTAGCGAGAGTCCTCCGCTCAGCCCTAGGCCACCCAGAAACCCCGTTGCATGTTCTCCCTGAATGGCTCCACTGGTGGCCCATTCAAATGTGCTAATGTCAGAAAAAAGGGTTGAATGGGACGCCAACGTACACCATTGCCGAGGCAAAGTGACCGGGCTGCCAATAAAGCCTCCCCCGGGTGACGTTAAGCAGAGTTATCAATGGTGCGGAGGCTGAGCCAGGACTAATGCTCCAATCATGCCATCAACAGGTGGCACAGACGCAGCCACTTCAATATGAAATCACAGTGCAAAGGTCACTGGAATTCAATCCTCTCTCTAGCTTCCAACCTCCAGATAAATGTGCAGTAATGCCTCCTTCCCTTTCTGGTTCTGGGGCGGGCTCACAGAAGGCACTTCGCTTGGGAGAGGAAATGGGCATTGTTTGTTTCCAATTGTTCTGAGGTTTACACCTCCAGCTGAGAAGGTTTCTTAAAGCCCTTTTATTTTCTCATAAACGTACAGAAGCAGATAAAGCATTGTCTCAGGAATTACCCCCAAAGCACTAAAAGGGCATTTTAGCTCAGGAAAGGAACATTTTGATTATGCAAAACAGACGTCACATTATGGCCCCATGTTGCTAACCCGCGTTGGAGGATTGCACATTTTGAACTGCAACTGAATTATGAAGGTATGATGACCAAACCAGTTCTGCAGCCTTTCTCCCTTTAATTGGGGCAAATGAAAGGAAAAGAGGGGGATGGAGCAGCTCCCAGTTTTTCCCTCTAAATAGATATGTCTGAGAAGAAACAGAAAAGGAACCAACAAGTCAGGATTTTCATAATTATTTTTAAATTCACTTTAAGACCCCTGGATTCCTGAATTATTTACAAATATACAGTATTCCCACACATTGACCGGAAGAGGAGTCCAAAATCATAGTCCCAGTATCACTCAAACCTGACACCAATATGACCCAGTACCGCTGCCTCCCAGATTCCTAACCTTAAATCCCGGTGACAGTCTGCAGAACCGGTCATGTTCACAACAACCTCCACCTTCCAGGAAGGCCCAACATTATGCTTGGCCCCTCACTACAAGTCAACATGCGTGAAAACGACTTTAGTTCTTCAGCGCCCTCAAAACCATTTTTCCACTCCCGAATCAAAAATAACAACACACGAAAAAGTGTAGGATATCTCACCATCTCAGCCAATTTTTGAAAACTGTAATTTTGTTGGGGGATAGAGCCCAAAGCACCTAATGCAAACACACACACACAAAATGGAACTCAACCCACATGGAAATGATTTTTATATATTCCAGAATGCTAAACTTGGGGAGCTCCCAACTACAGAGCAGGCCCCAGAACTTGTTTGATCTAGTTTAAAGAGGGATGGTTTTTGAAGGGGGTCACTCTCTGGGGCCCATAATGTCTAGCTGGTCCCTGCCCAGGGGCCTTCCTGGAGCTTTATATCTGGTTGTCAAATGGCAGCTGGTGCTGGACAGCTGTCCTCGAGGAGCCTTCTCTTAGGACTTCAGCCCCCAGGTGACGCCCTCACAATCCTGTTGCTCACATAGGTTAAAGGCTTATGATGAATGAGATTCAAGGTCAGCAGTTCTCCGGCCCAAGAGGGAAGGTGACAGGTCTCCCAGACCCTCTAACTAGCCCTAAATACCCTTTTATCTTCTTCCTTTGCAGCCATATAAAGGTTTCTTCCTCACTGAGCCTCATCTTCTGACTCCAGTAAGTTCTTCCTACTTTTTTCTCAGGTCAAATTATAAAGCAAATAAAGGAGGTTTTGTAAATTATTTGTGATTTTTATGTAATATGGAATTCATTTCTTTTCCAATTTTTTATAAAGGACTATTTTTATACTCAAAAAAAGCGTCATTTTTTAAAATAGTAAAGTTAATTCATCCTCAGTGTTCTATTCCCCAGAAGTGGAATTTTGCCCTCAATTCCTGAAGAAAACAAAATATTTGTACGACATGTGAGTAAGAGAAACAACTGGCTAATTTTAAAAAAACGAAATCTAAATTAGTCAACCAAGAAAAAAAATTTCCTGTCTTCTCTCTCCATAATTTCCCTCCTTCTTAATCATACTTCACCCAAAGCTAATTAAAGTGTAAACTTAAGAAAAAGCTATGGCTTCTTGTCAGAACTGATGTCTGTAGAGCCCACACTCCTCTAATTAGACAGCATTTCAGGGTATTTAGATCTGGGTCCAGAAACTACAACCATCTGATGCCATAGCTTACCGATTTTGGTTCCTCTGACATACTGTCAAATAGAGAATGTAATGGTCCCTTTAAAAAACAAATATTAAGTGAAAATTGGATTGGGTTCATACCTGGACACCTGGTTTGCATTATTTCTCTCATCTTTATTCCTTAATGTAGATCAGCTTAAGAAGTCAGAACCTTAAACTGCATTTTTAAAAAGATGTCTCTGGATTTTACTCTCTTCACTGCCTCGAAAGAGGCTCCAGAGAATGCCCAGAAGGAAGGGGCCAATCCCCAGCTGTCCCTTTGTTTAGTTCCTTCCCTGCTCCCTGACGTCCCTTCTCTGCTCCCCCTCCCAGTCGCCCATCTTTGCTTTTGAAGACATCCTTGACTTCAGAGAAGTTAGACCATGTCATGGATGTCTTTTCTTTCTCTAAGGCAGGCTAATAGAGATAATGGGCCCCGTGGGAGAGAGGAAGCCAGAGGGATTCCTTTGGATACTTAAGGGAATTATTGACAAGGCTCACCCGACTCTGGCTAACAAATGAAAAATTGGAAAGCAACTGAGGTGGCTCTACTAGATCCTTTATGCAATCAAAGAAAGGGTGCTGTGGCATTTGTTGTTGTTGTTGTTTGGGGAGGGGGAGTAATTTTTTAAATTATCCTTAGACCACTTATTGAAGACTCTAAATAAATGTTTCAGATAATTGAGACTATTAATTAAGACTATACCCATGGAAAGTCGTTAGCATTTTGCTCATTGGACAGAAATGGAACAATGAATGAATTCTACTTCGGTGAGGAAAAGTCAATATAAACCATTTCATAAGTTAGAAAACCCGCTATTTAAATGCTGCTTTGGGACAAATCAGAAAGAATTCAGCAGAAATCCTTTTTTTTTCACCAGCCTACCTTTTTCACTAGAGATGGACAAAGGACGAAGTTACTCTCCTAATCTCCCTAACTTCAGGAAAGAACTCTACTAGATTCTTTTGATGTTATAAAGCCTGGCTCTTTCTGTGCCTGCACTAGATATCATATGCAGGGACTTGAACATGGGAATATATCTACCAACCCTTCTCCTCAGAGTAAAATCTGCCTCCATTAACCTTTAGGCTGGAACTCAAGGGTGTTTGTTCTTATTGGATCGTAACTCCAAAACTTCCCTCAAACCTACCACCTTCTTTCCACAGAATAATTGAATTGGAGGTTGCAACACAGAAACACTCCAAAGAGGAATTAGCCATCACATTGCCTCTAATTCTTCCTCTGTGGCTCCAATGGTAGCAAGATGATGATTCTGGTGAAGGCTGCATTATCATCCTTCACATAAACAGCCCAGTTCAGAAGGCAGAGGGATTAGACAATTATCCCAGAGTACAAAAATAGCATAGATCACATTTAAGGCATTAATGCAGACATACATAATGAACACTCCCCTGTGTATTTTGTTATTGTTGTTGTTGTTGCTACAAACAAGTATTCTTTTCACAGAAAAAAATTGTATTATAATTTTTTACCTTTTTGCCTTGTGACTCTAGAGCAGAATGAGCTTGGAATTGCATTGACTCTGCTCCTAAGAGGCAAATCACTTCATTGAAGGAAAATCTTGCTCCAAGAATTCCACGCTCAGCTGCTAGATTAAGAGAACCAGCCTAGAAAGATGCAAAGAAGGTATTTTAGTTCAATACAGCTAATTCCAGAAATGCATGTGGGTGGGTCTATATCACAGAGCAGCAACATTCCAGAAAGATCTATTCTTTTCTGGAATAACCTTTTTCCCTCCCGTCCACTAAGCTTCCAAACAAGTGTCCAACTTTGTTTTCCATTCCTACAAATGACATTTATGTTGTAGAATCATTTTTTGGTGAGATATACATAGAGTGTGATTTTTAAAAGCAAGTATCAGATGAAGCCATTTATTGTAAAAGCAGACTTTGTCTTCTTTAAAAAAAAAGAGTCCAGATGCCAAGATCCCTAGCAAATCCACCACCCAGTGACACACTGTGTATTTGTCTACACCTCCAGAGCTTGCCATAAGCTGCAGATGCCATCTTCCTGGACTGCCTTTGAAGTTCTAATGTTTTTGCACTTCAAAGCAGTAAGTACCAAGACAATAGTAGGGAAGAAGAGAGTGGATCCTATTCCCCAATTCAGAAACTGTTAGACATATTTTATGAGCCTAAATGGCTTTCTAGTTCATCGTCAAAATCTTTCTTCACCAAAGGATTAAAACCAGCTAGAACAAATAGATTTTATTCATTATATAGTCTATTAATTAAAGATTTTGTACATAAAATAATTAGCAGTGAAGTCTCTATGCCAACTGGTTAGTGTACACCTTCATTATTGATGTGGCAAAAATAAATAGCAAGGCCTTTAACAAAATTATTTCCCATCTACTATCACCTCCCTTTCTTGTAACATTCTTGAAAGACTCTTTACCACCATCAAATGACCCTTCTGTTCTTTCGAATTCCATTGGCAAGAGTTGCAAGCTCCTGGGTTAATTCTATGTAATAAATCAACATTTCTAAATAAGATTTATATATTTAAAAAATTAATAGCTATGACTTCACTGCTCAGTACAATTTTCTATGATTAAGTACTCAATCTTTTAACAGCTTAAAAAAACAAGCGGTGACTGGCACCCAAACCCGAAAGAAAGCCAGCAACAGGTCTAATGAAAATCGTGTAGAGAGCCCATCAGACATTAAGTAAATACTTTGCTTCTGTTTTCTAGGCTCTTTTTGTTTGATTACCATGGCAACCTGTTTTTGTGGGGGTCACTTGGAATGTATAAGAATTTGCTGCAATTAGATGCTTGTATCCTATTGGCCAGCATGATAGAAAGTAGTAAGACTAAAAAGAAATGCAAGAGAAGGAAAGGCACTGGTGAATGTGGACAAAGCCAACGTGCACTTGGGGAGCCAAAGAAACATTTTGTAAGCCTAATTATGCTTCAGAGCTATTTTCAAAGTTGCTCTTAATGAACATTTCCATATCTTTTAGCCTATGATTTCTCACCTTGCTGACCTTCCAAACTACTCCTTAGCTGTCACACACATATTGCACCAGATTTATCTTTGTTATTCTCTGATTGTTTTGTGGATACATCTTACCCTGTATGAGATCGTGAAAGTCCTTCAAGGCAGGGACCACTTCTTATATTTCTGAGGCAGTATGGTAAAATGGAGAAGTTCATGGAAGTGGAATTAGATGTGAGGGATTGTGGTCTAGGGTCTGAAACCAATTAGTTGTATGGCATTTAGCCAAGTCCCTTTAACCTCGCTGGGCCTCAGTTTCCATAAGATTCACGCCCTTTGAAAGTGTTATAATGAGATATTTTATACTGTCTGCAGTGTTATACCTATGATATATGCTTACTATTCATTCCCTGAATTAAGTTTAATTGATTCAATATTTTATTTTAAAATTCTGTCTCAGGCAGCCCTAAGTATACAGAAGATTGAGATAACTGCTCTCCTCCAATACTCAAGAGACTGTATCCCTGTGTTATGGACTCCCAGACTACAAATCTTGAATCCATGGCTGGGCAGAGTAAAGGTGTCCTACTTCTAAGACAAAAAGACGAAGCAAGTTACACTCACAAAGAAAAATAACAGCATCAGGACATGCTGAAAGACTTGCTTAGCCTGGCTCATAAGAAGGCAAAGCAGCATTACTGTTGTGTGTCACCTAGATCCAGAAACTCAACTACAGAAAAATTGTTTACTTAAAATAGCCTCACTGCTTTTTTTTGAAACAGTATCTATTAAAGCTTAGACCTGTCACTAGACGTATCAAATGATTTCAAATCTCAGCTTGGTTGTTTAAAACCCAAAGATTATCTAAATTCTCCTCCACTCACCATGATCGCTCCAAATGCTTTAAGCTCTTGTTCAGCCTGCTCAAGGAAGTTATCCATTCAGGCTTTATTTCAACACGTCCAAGGGCAAGAAACTCACCATAACCCAGAGCTATTCATCCCGTGTTCAGCAGCTCTAATTGTTAGATAATTCTTCCTTATATTAAAGCCAAATCCCTCTTTCCTCTTATTCTATACATTGATCCCAGGCTAGACTCGCTCTCATGACATTGTTTGGAATTCTTTTCCTCTGAGTACACATCAGTTTTCCAAGTCCTTCTTCAAGAGGCACCCAGGGCTAAATACAGTCCTCTCTGCTGTGACCAATACAGTGCACAATAGAACTACCACCTCCAGAGTTAACTGAACAAGCACGATTATGTGCCTGTTTGGGGCTATATGCTAGAGACACAAAGATAAATTAGACAACGAAAAAGATAAACTACACAATTAAAATCTTTGATTTTAGGGAGATGATGATCTACAGGAGGAGCCAAGAATGTTAGCAAATATGTTCAACAAAAGGGCTGAGAGCTAAGGCTGAGAATACAGTAGTATTCCAAAGAGTATGTTCTCAGTGCTCCCTGGAGAGTAGGAAAGGGCCAGGAACAGTTTCCTAGGGGAGGTGTTCCCAGGTAGTCCAAAGAGAAAGAGCATTCTGGAAAGAGACAATAGTATAAGCAAAAGGTCTGACATATGATTCAACAAGATAAATTCAGGGAACTCCAAAAAGGTCATTATAACTGAAATGCAGGGTATGAGACACGACAAGGCAAAACCTTAGGCTGGAGAATCTCAAGGACCATACAGAGAAGGCCTGTGTGTGCCATGCTGAGGAACCCGAACTTTGTCCTGTAGTCCAGCGGTCTTCAAACTGGGGTACACCTACCACAGGGGATGCACAAGATGATCCACTGGGGTCAAATATGAGAACTTCTACTTTATTTGATTTTTACCCCAAGACTTAGGAAAATATTAAGCTTTACTAATATTTCATTTGAATTGACACTGGCATCCTCAACAGGTTTGAATGTCAAGCTGTCACATGTCATATACAGCAAGCAAAGCATCCTGAAGGAAAAATGGGAATCCCACAATGTGGAGGGCTGGCCAGTTGGCCACCATCCTGCCATTCACTTTATTTTCATTAAAAATATTGCGTTTTATGGTGCCTAGTTAAGTAGATGCATGGATTACATTATCTACTTTTAAGTAAATAACCCTCATAAAATAGACAAGTGACTTTAAAAAGATCTTTTCAAAGAAACCCCAAACCGAAGATACCACTAAAAGGGCAAGCAAAATAAGAGCAAAGAGAAAGGCAGAGCAATTCTTCTTCTACCCCTTGTATAATCTCTTTGTCAATGTGTCATCCACGTATATATATGACTATTTAAGATACTGATTTACATCTAGAATATGAAGACCTTACAAAATTTTACTAAATTTGATAAAGATTAATAAGCCTCTATACTATGTAAAATATCGGTTAAAAATACTTGCTCTTGGGGGCGGGCCCGGTGGTGCAGCGGTTTAGGTCGCACTTTGGCAGCCTGGGGTTCGCGGGTTCGGATCCCGGGCGCCCGCGGACGCACAGCTTGTCAGCCACGCTGTGGCGGCATCCCATATAAAGTAGAGGAAGATGGGCACGGATGTTAGCCCAGGGCCAGTCTTCCTCAGCAAAAAGAGGAGGATCGGCAGTGGATGTCAGCTCAGGGCTGGTCTTCCTCACAAAAAATAAATAAATACTGATTCTTTCTGCCTTGGGAAACAATCAAAAGCATTCTGAAGGCCTGTGGTGACCTTAGCAGATGGTGCAGTGACCCCGCCCACATATCGTCTACATACCTCGTCCCTGCGCCTGCTGACTGCATCTTACCGCAACACCTGTATCCCTCCACCTGAGGGCTCTCTCTAGATCCGCAAATAGTCCAGAAGCACTCCGCGATTGATGTCTAGCTGATGACAGAGGAGAGTTGGAGAATATTTACTGCGCCTCCAGTGGAACAACAGAAAAATTGTACACTCGCTCCCGAGCTCTCCAGCGGGAGGGGGCCCCCATTGCCCACAGCAGGAACCCGCTTAATAACATCCCCTTGATTGGATCATTCCCTCCTTCTTTTTCTCACTTCTGCCATCGCTTAGCCACGCTTCCTGGGATCTTCTCCCAAATAAACTGCTTACGGTCAAATCCTTGTCTCAAGATCTGCTTCTTTGGAAACCCCACCTAAGACAGCGACTAATTAAAATATATTAGGTATAAACGTAAACAAATGGAAACCAAAGCAAAATGTTTGAAGACAAGTATCAGAAAATTTGCTAAACAGTTGGATAAAACTATAGATGTTTTTAACGTTTCTGTTCTTGATATTTGACTCTGTGTCAGTAATGAAATACATGAAGAACAATTTTTTTTGAGCCAATAAAATGGAATGTAATGGAGAGTATATATTCTCATTAGTAATGATATCTTTTAAAAACACTATGTTAAGGAAATATGTAGTATAAACACAAGCTTGACTAAAAGAGAGGGGGGAAAAGAGGTCCTAGGGTAAAGTGTGAAAGTTACAACCACAGTAAAATTTATTACCTATATCATTATAGGCAAATTTGGGTGCAAAAATGGTGAAGCCAGATGAACATTTCATTGATGGCATTAATTTCATAAAAACAAAGCTTTAAAATGTAGTCCATATCTTTATAACATTCTGAAATCATCTTTTAATGAGGTAAAAGATTATCATGAAATTCTGAGGTATGACAAAGATTTGCTGATTATCTCATAGCAAAGAACTTAAAAGAACTTTCATATATAAAGACATGTTGCATATTTTTCTTTTACAAATAGACAATTGTCCAAAATTTGCTTATCTTTTCTATGATGAGAATAGATTGTCATTAGCATCCCACCTAGCTGATGTGTTTTCTGGTTTGTTTTTTGTTTTTGTTTTTTTGTGAGGAAGACCAGCCCTGAGCTAACATACGTTGCCAATCCTCCTCTTTTTGCTGAGGAAGACTGGCCCTGGGCTAACATCCGTGCCCATCTTCCTCCACTTTATATGGGACTCGGCCATGGCATGGCTGACAAGCTATGCGACCGTCCGCTCCGGGGATTCAAAACTGCAAATCTCAGGCCGCCAAAGCAGAGCACGAGAACTTAACCGCTATGCCACCGGGGCGGCCCCCTAGCAGGTTTTTTTTTTAATAATACTAATTAAAATCACAGAAAATTACTTTATGGACATTAGTAAACTGATTCTAAAGTTTTTCAAATGGAGAGGCAAAAGACCCAGAATAGCCAACACAATATTGAAGAAGAACAAAATTGGAGGACTGACAGTACCGGACTTCAAGACTTACTACAAAGCTACCGTAATCAAGAGAGTGTGCTACTGGCAAAAATAAACAGATCAATGGACGGAAATAGAGAACCCAGAAATAGACCCCAATAAATATAGTCAACTTGACAAAGGAGCAAAGGCAACACAATGGGGTAAGAATAGTCTTTTCAAGAAATGGTGCTGAGGGCTGGCCTGGTGGTGTAGCGGTTAAGTTGGTGCTTTGGCAGCCCAGGATTTGCGGGTTCGGACCCCGGGTGCAGCTGACACACGGCTTCTCAGCCGTGCTGTGGCGGCGTCCCATATAAAGTAGAGGAAGATGGGCACGGATGTTAGCCCAGGGCTAATCTTCCTCAGCAAAAATGAGAATCAAGTTAGCTCAGGGCTGGTCTTCCTCACAAAAAAATAAAAAATAAAAGAAAGAAATGGTGCCGGAACAACTGGACATCTACATGCAAAAAGATTAATCAAGACACAAACCTTAGACTTGTCACAAAAATTAACTCAAAATGGATCACAGACCTAAATGTAAAATACAAAAACTATAAAACTCTTAGAAGATAACATAGGAGAAAACCTAGATGACCTTGGGTATGGTGATACTTTTGTGTGTGTGTGTGTGTGTGTGTGTGTGTGAGGAAGATTAGCCCTGAGCTAACATCTGTTGCCAATCCTCCTATTTTTTTTGCTGAGGAAGACTGGCCCTGGGCTAACATCCGTGCCCATCTTCCTCTACTTTATATGGGACAGCACCACAGCATGACTTGACAAGCAGTGCGTCACCCACGCCTGAGATCCAAACCTGCAAACCCCGGGCCGCTTCACCAAAGCGGAGTGCATGAACTTAACCACTACGCCACCAGGCCTGCCCCTGGTGACACTTTTTCAGATACAACAGCAAAGACACAACCCATGAAAGAAATAATTGATAAGCTGGACTTCATTGAAATTTAAAACTTCTGCTCTGCAAAAGACAATATCAACAGAATTAGAAGACAAGCCACTGTCTAGGGGAAAATATTTGCAAAAGACACCATCTGATAAAGGACTGTTATCCAAAATACACAAAGAACTCTTAAAACTCAACAAGAAGAAAATAAACAACTCGATTGAAAAATGGGTGAAAGATCTGAACAGACGCCTCACCAAAGAAGATATACAGATGGCAAATAAGCATATGAAAAAATGCTCCCCATTATATATCATCAGAGAAATGCAAATTAGAACAACGAGATATCACTACACTCCTACTAGACTGGCCAAAATCCGGAACACTGATCACGCCAAATGCTGGTGAGAATATGGAGTAGCAGGGACTCTTATTCATTGCTAGTGGGAATGCAAAACAGTAAGCCACTTAGGAAGACAGTTTGGTGATTTCTCATAAAACTAAACACAATTTTACCATATGATCCAGCAATCATGCTTCCTGGTATTTACCCAAAAGAGTTGAAAACTTATGTCTACACAAAAATCTGCCAGGGATATTTATATCAGCTTTATTCGTAATTCTCAAAACTTGAAAGCAACCAAGATGTCTTCCAGTAGGTGAGTGGATAAGTAAACAATGGTACATCCAGACAATGGAATATTATTCAGCAATAAGAAGAAATGAGCTATGGAGCCATGAAAAGACATAGAGGAAACAGATGCATATTACTAAGTGAAAGAAGCCAATCTGAACACGCTACATCCTGTATGATTCCAACTATAAGACGTTCTGGAAAAGAAAAACCATGGAGACAATAAAGATCAGCAGTTGCCAGGGATGGAGCTTGGGGGAGAGAAGAAGCAAAACAACTGGGATTTGGGGGGCAGTGAAAATACTCAGTATGGCATTATAATGATGGATATATATTGTTGTACATTTGTCCAAACCCATACATAGAATGTACAACATCAAGAGTAAACCGTAAGGTAGACTACAGACTTTGTGTGATTATGATGTGTCAATGTAGGTTCATCTTTGGTAAAAAGTGTACCATTCTGCTGAGAGATGTGAGAGGCATATGTGGGGGCAGGGAGTATATGAGGAATATGTACCTTCCTCTCAATTTTGTTGTAAACCTAAAACTGATTTTAAAAATTTGTCTTTAATAAATAAACAAACAAACAAGCAGACTTAATCTGTCCTTTCAGAATAAAGGTGAGAGTTTAACAATGAGAAAACAACTGTTTTTTCAAAAGAAACATGTGTGGACAGAGCATATTTGAAATGGCAATATTTCCATTATTGCGTGACTGCATTACCAAAACCAATGTGAAAGTGTCGTTCTCACATCTGCACACTTAAAAAATAATGAAGCATGTTTAAACACATTGCAAAAACAGGTTAGCTATTTTTATTTGTTATATTAATAAGTGATATTTAGAATGAATTAAATTCATATTGCATTTCTTCCTCTTTAAATTTCTTTTTTGCTTATGTTTTATCATGCACAAAATAAAAAATATTCTTCATTTATATTATATATTTATTTAAATATATTTATATTGGATATGCATGTTCCAAATATTCTTATGGATAGGGCACATACATAATGGGAAGCCTGAATGAAAACCTACTGAATGAAGGGTTTAGAGCTGGGAAATAACACAATCAGATTTGTGTGCTCGAATGTGTACCCTAGAAATGGTGCAGATAGCCATGCAAGTTTGGAGACAAGCATAGGAAACTAGTTGACAGTCCAGTAGAGATAATTAGGCCTAAATTAACACAATAGCAATGGAGAGGGAAACAGACAGTAGCTAAAGTGAGCAGAACTTGGAAAACCAGCTGTATGTAAGGGTCAGGGAAAGACCTGAAATAAGGATGACTTGACTCCCTAGTTTGGAGCATAAGTAACTTCGCTGATAGAGGTGTACTCACCAAAACAGGACCTCCCAGACAGAAAATACCAAGAAAATAGCAGATTTAGGAGAAAAAGTTAATATACCTGCTGAATCTGAGATGCTGTGAGAGAGAACTATTGACATCAGAAGGCTGGGCTTACAGAGTTGTCAGCTTATATGATTAGATTTTATTACTTTATTAATGCAGCTGAAAAATAGATTGTTTTTCTTTATTTTGGGGAGGATATGAGTCAGGTATATCATCCTGTTAATTCTACTGAGCTCAAAATTAACTAAACTCTTTAATCTTTCTCACATGTGATATTGTTAAGACATTTCTCTTTATGCTGTGTATTTCCCATTAAGTTTTTGGACCGAAGAACAAGACTTTCCCCTTGTGCTTATCTCCTTTCAGCTTGCTCAAGTCAACCCATCAATTGGTTTCTTGCGCTCTCCTTGGATGGCGATCACTATCAAGCACGTCAGCCATGGCTTCCACCTCTATTTCATCACTTGTTAGTTTCTGTTAATTGAAAATTTCATGTCCTTTCTTTTTGCCCCTCCTGGCTCTCAGGCACTTGTTGTTGAATTAATTGGTTCGTGGCACCCTATAGTCATCAGTACCTATATGGCCACTATTTTATTTCATTTTTACTTTTTTGTTGTTGTTGTTCTCCCTTATACCACATTTCCAATCCCATTTCTTCTCCATACAGCTTCCCCTGTCATATTGGAACTGCACTGAAAAAAGAAAAAGAATTCAGGGCTCTACAATCCTACCTCCCATCAATGAGAATGGCACATCTCTCCATTCATTCACATTCATTCATTCATTCAATGAATATTTCTTCAGTGCCTACCATGTTTCAGACTCTTCTCTACTAGAATTTTAATATTTTTCTCAAAGTATTTTCTACAGTTTGTTAGGTCACTTTCTAAATACTTTTAAGTTGTTTTTGCTATAATGAAAGGCATCATTTTCCGTTAAGTTTTTTAATTGGTTGGTGCAAGTATAGAAGAACTCTGTTGATATTTTTTTTGTTATTGTTGACCTTCTATCTAGCAACCTCACTAAACTCTTTCATTAGTTTTAATTGTCTGTTGGTTGTCTTAAGTTTTCTGTCTCCTCCCCTCTAGTTCTTGCATTGTTTACATCTTTTTCTTGCCTTACCACGTTGGCCAGAGATAATTACTTTTGCAAGGATTCACAAACCACCCTTTCAATAATTTAGTCTAAATTGATAATGAGACCACCAATCTCCAGTTTGCAAATTAGCTTCTCTTTTTGGGAAAAAAGTCTACTGAGTTTTCTAGAACCTCTCATTCTTCCCAATTCTTTTTAAAAAGTCTCAGTCTATATTGTATTGCACACATGAAAGTTGCTAAGGGAGTGGATCTTAAAAGTTCTCATCACAAGAAAAAAAATTCAATAACTATGTGTGGTGACGAATGTTAACTAGACATTGTTGGTGATCATTTTGCAATAAATACAAATATCGAATCATGTTGTACACCTGAAGCTAATATAATATTGTATGTCAATTATACCTCAATAAAAAAACTCAGTCCAAAGATTTTTCAGAATTTTCTGAATGAGATTGCGTGCACATTCCCTGAGGCCATTTTATTTGCTAAATGCCATATTTCAAGTTGTCCTATATGAGAGAGTCAGCTTAAGGCCTACATGATGCTGGAAAAAGGTAATCAATGATGTTTTATGTGAACCTCAAGACTTTATCTAATAACAGCTGTAAATGTAGGTTAAATATATTTATTTCATTTCTAGTATAGATTTATTCCCATCACACTATTATCTTCAGAGTTGGCCCCTCAAATAATGATGAGTGGAAAAGAATGGAATGTACCACAAAGATTATAGAAGTAACAACAGATTTTAATAAGACACCAAATCATACTACAAAAGGATGAAGGGCTCTGAAGCTCAAGTTCATTTAGCATGTCATGGTTAGTTCAGAGTAAAATTAGGAGTTAGTGCCTGACTTGTACCTGTTGCATGAAGAAAGAGATACCTTAATTTCTCAGTGGGATCATTTTGTTACTTTTCAAAAGCACTAAATTCCTGTTCAGTTGAAAACATTTCCAGAACAAACCTATTTGGTCATTTCATGGACATTACACATTTGTTTATGAATCAATTATTGTAAATTACTGTATGTGCTTCTATTCATTATGCTAATTCTATGTATCATTACACTTTTTGTTTTGCTTAGCTGTATTTTAGTATCTAGTTAGATAGTGACATTGACACTAAAACAAATATTTGGCGTATGTTTAGATGGACTATAACTTAGAATCAAATTTAAATGGTTGGTTGTCAAGCCAGGAAAATTATTGCAACACTGGACACATAAAAATATATTTACTCAGCTAATACATGTTAATATTCATTACTTGGGTAAAGAAATTTACTAAGAAAGAAGTATATATCTATAGATAGAATATTTGAACAGAGTTCAAGGTAACAATTACAGAAGAGCTTCCATATTAATAGGAATCAATAAACTAACCAGTTTACTTCTCTCTCTACTTTTTGCCAGAGAGAATATTGAAAGGATAAATGACAGAAATAGAGAAGGGGAGAAATGCATACACTACACTTAAAATGTATCCTCCCACATTATATTTCACTTTTTAAGTGATGACATTGTACTCTGTTCTCCTTCCAAGTTTTATTCACTTACCTCCTGTGATAAAGTTCACTCAGCATCCTCAACTGTCATTTCCATACCAACCAAAAATAATAGTAATTACATCAAGAAAATAACAGTGATACTACTTATTTTACTGTTTTCATCCTGAGATATGTAAACTATTAGCTTAAGGGTTTTTTTTCTGCTGGATTGAACTTAATTAATAATGGATCATTCCATTTTTCTATGAAAAGCCCCAATGTGACCATAAGGATAAAAAGAACTCATATTAAGAGGAGAAGAGAGCCATAGACACACAGTGATAAGAGTAGAGCTGGTTAAAAGCACTAAAAGCAGAAATATTTACAGATCACTCTCCTTCAGCTTTTTCTGGAGCCACAAATCCAAACAGAGCTATGGCTTATGTTGCTTTCTTTCACTTTACAGATGCTGAAAACTTTCATTTCAAGTTTCTATCTCCCAGAAGTGGGGTGAAAAAAAGCTGGTTATTATTCCTAAACCCATTGAAATTGCATTTGTGGCATCAAAATGGATTTTTTTTAAGCAGGATGTTGGATTGACAGTAAAGCAGCTGCTCTGCAACAAACGAAAGCAAAAATTAATAAGAGACCTTAGCAAAAGAAAGACTATTGGTTTTGCACACCCAGAGCAAATTGGCTGGATTTAGAAGAGCACACTTTGATCTTTTCCAGACTAATTACTGCTCTGTAGTTCGACTGTTTTGTGCATTAGTTGCCCTTCATACAAAACCGAAACTGCAATGGTACACAGCTGTAATACAAATGAAAATTTGACATTCAGTAAACAAAGCATGACAAGGGTCATTCTTTCAGCACAATAACTTCATAATACAATTTTAGAATGCCTTTTGTATACAAAAAAATGACACATTTGAAGGCAGTTTTGAACTCAGAGTAGGCAGTCAAGGCTGTTTGTAAAGGACATAGAAATTACTCCCAATTCTGATCTATAAATATAGATTGAAAACAGTTTATTTCAACACTGTAGAAATGCTGAGGAATTTACATATTTACAGAAATAAATGTGTCCGTTTTTAGAAGACGGTTTTTCATTTGTCTATGAGGTTAATTGGGAGCAGATTTCTTAAGTAGCTGTTTGCAGTAGCAATAACGGTGTTTATTCACCAATATGATTTTGGATTTGCTTCTAGGAAAGAATTCAGATTATTTTATATGTAGACTTAATATTAAAGTATTTAATGCTATGTTTTTTTTCAGAAAATATAATGAATTAAACAACATTTTCAACAACTACCAATTGAAGAATCTTTCATTATTTATAGATTATCAGAATTATTAAAGCATAAATCTCTTTCTACACAAGACATATACTTAGCTTATAACTGAGTTATCCTTCTAAAGGGCATGACTTTAAATAATGTGTATTTTTAATGTGGTTTTGACAGTCACTCTCACAAGCTGTACAATAAGTTATCATCAAAAGACTAAAAAACGGATCAAGTTTATTGAAAGCCTTTTATAATACTTGAATCAGTTTGTATTTATGTCAACTTGACCTTTGGAGTTATGCAAACATTACCCAGGTTTTCCCAACACACGCATTTATGCAACTTCGGCTATATCTATACTTAAAAGTCAGAGGACTTAAAATAATTCGACTATGTAATGCTGAAATATTTCAAATATAGAGAGGTATTTGATTAAAAAAATAATCTGTCAAGAACATTTCTAGCTAGACTGGACAAAAAACACCACCCCTTTCTGCTTCATTTCTATCTCAAACTTTTGAAAAGAGTTGGTTTACACAATATTGATGATATAGTTCATTTAATTAACTGTAGAAACTGAAAAAAATATTTATCCAGGATTAAGTGATAGTCAACAACCATAACCAAGACAGAATACCATGGGTATTAAAGATTGGAAATACTGAACACTTCCATTCACCCTATTAAGAATACCACACATTAGATGTTGAGCAAGTTTTTTCTCAGTCATTATTTCTTTAATTGCTATATAAATTATATAAATTTGATAACCTTCAGTGCCTCTTTTTCGCTTTCAAAACTTAGCTGGATACATCCTTCATATACACACAAAGCCATTTTCTAAATGCCTCTTTCTGTCTGGCTCATCTACCTTTACCTAACAGAACAGCTCTCCTGAGGGGGGTGCAGGGAGAGTGGTTACCTATTCACAGCAAGAGACTTGAGAGTTCAGCACAATAGATTTTCACAATATGTTTCAGAGAGGCCCAGAGCTCCAGTGCTAAGCATGATGTGGAAAGGTAGATAAATACACAGAGATAGAGCCATAGACCTCAGCCAAGTGGAGTGAAGAATAACAGAGAATCTATAATGCTTTCTACTTCAGCAGCAATCAAACTCAACCTCTGCAAATTAATCAGCCTGCAAAACACCACGAATGGAGAAAAGAGGATATTGATTCCTGGAGAAGTCACCTATATTTTATTTTCCCGTTAGAAGTAATCACAGAATGCCACTCTAAAATGTGAACATTTTCCCCCATGAAGTATAAAACAGATCCACTCCTTTTTCCTAATACTTCTAAGATTATCTCAGAATGACTCCATGAAACACTTTGTTTTAATTCTCATCCAGTGAGGAAATTGTTAAACAAACCCTTAAAGCATTATTTGCCATCATTTTTTCCCTCAAAGGTGTTAGAGGCTTGGGGTTATAGTAATTCACTGACAAGTCGGTGTAGTGTGCCTCTTTCCTATGACCATTAATTACTGAATGTCCCATCTCATTTGCTTTTGTCCTAAGTCATGCCTTCAGATTTGGAAACTATCTGCAAAGGAATAAGAAATTTTAAAATACTTTTACTTTTTCCTTTTCAAAATAAGTTTTCTGGTTAAACACCCAAATTAAAGACCCCGTCTAGCTTACCTTACTCAAAAATTTAAAAAAAAATATGTTCATTGAGGCAGAAGTCCTTACAACAAAAATTGTAATTCTGAAAAAATGGAAATTAGGTTTTATTTAGCAGTGGAAGCTGTTTTCCATAATGTTTTCTTTATTTGGTAAAATAATAAAGAATTCTTTCATGTGCTGTACAATCAATTATAGCCTTGTGATTGAAAGACTTTTTGAGTCCCCCCCCCCCAATGGTTAATGTTCCAAGTTTGTGCTTTGGGGGTTATTAGAGTCACAAGTTCTGTTTTAAATTAAACACCTACTTAAAGGGAAGCCATTCGTAAGTAGCAACGAGCATAAATCGGAACGGCTCCACGTAAGTCCTCTTCTCCCACAAGGCTCTGAGGACATTTTTTTGTTCCCAGGAAAAAAATGAAATTTGTCAGTTAGCTCAATTTCGACCCAGACATCTTTGCTGAGTATGCAAATTGGCCACCACTGTCACTGGCATGTTTTGGTGTGAGAAAATGGCAGTAATTGTCATTTGCCTCTAGAAATACCCCCTAAAGCAGAGTGTCCTCATAGGTCATTCTGTGACTATTACTAATATAACCCTGCTTCCTTCTGGCAAGAACCTAACTCCATCCAAACCAAGAGAGAAAAAAAATTCTCAAGCTTTGGGTGAAATGTTGAGTGCTTTCAGAAAATCTCTTTAAAAATATCGGGGCCGCCCAGTGGCGCAGCGGTTTAGTTCACACTTGGCAGCCCGGGGTTCGTGGGTTCGGATCCCGGGCACCCGCCGATGCACTGCCTGTCAGCCACACTGTGGTGGTGTCCCATATAAAGTAGAGGAAGATGGGCACGATGTTAGCCCAGGGCCAGTCTTCCTCAGCAAGAAGAGGAGGATTGGCAACGGATGTTAGCTCAGGGCTGGTCTTCCTCACCAAAAAAAAAAAAAAAAAAAAATATTACTCAACATATCACGGGGCTTTTAACTGCTCCCCAAACCATTTTTCATCTTCTTAAGGTTGGAGGTTACAGGTCACTTTTTAAAATGGATTTAACCCTTGCTGATCACTGAGATTAAAGGCATAAATAGCCAAGACTGGATGGCACGGCCACTACTGAAGCCTTCACGCCACCACTATTTTAATGCCTGCTTTTCATTTCTATGCATTCAAATGATTACCAACGATATTGGAAAATTTCAGGATTCATCAAGAGCCAGAGCAGAAGATAGCATTTTCTGAGCATTCCATCATCAAGTGAGGGTTGGTTATGGACCCGATTGCCCTCTGGCCTTAGGGAAGTTATTTCACATTTCTTTTCCCCATCTGTAAAGTGGGGATAAAAGATGCCTTTGTAGGATAAAACCTGACAAGGGTGAATGGATCAAATTGTGCCTTTAAATGGTTTGAAGTCAGTTACAATTTAAGTAAAAAAAAAAAAAAAACAATCATACCATTAACACAAAGGGAATGTAATCTACTGCTTTTTCATCTCAACAAATCCAGTAACAATCATGCTTATTTGAATACTTGCCATATGGTTCTGTGATAAAAGTTGTGCTGTCATCCAGGGGCTAATTATCTCAAATGAGAGACTGTATGTGAAAGTGCTTTGTAAAGTGTAAAGTACTACACTTTTAAGAACCAGGCAGTATGTTCTACAAGGGTTTTTTAAACCTCAGAGCAACCTTGGCAGATAGCTGGTTTAATGCTATTTTATAAATGATAAACCTGAGACTGAGAGGCACTGAGTCACTTGCCAGTTCACACAGCAAGAAAGAGAAACCAGGGAAGAAGCCAAGGTCTGTCTCCCTTCCAAACCCCAGCACATAGACATGCTGGACTATGTCTAGCTAGACTATGCTATTGTCATGGCAATGAAGTTGACCTTTTCCTCACATTAGAATACAGGAGTTTTGTTATGACTGACAATTTATACTTCTGAAAATGCAGATGTGTTATGAATTAGAAAGTTGAAACATGGCATGTTTTGTTCATACAAGGTTTTTTCTAACTTACTCTTCTCGTGCAGTATTTCCTTTTGTAGAAAAGGAATAAAATTGCACTGCAGAATAAATTGGTTTTGTTCTTATTTTGTTGTTCATGAGTACAATAAGTTCTATAAACACAAACCAACCACATCATTACTTGTTAGATTTTTAAATATTTGGTATTAACCTATATGGCACCAGAAAAGATTGGTGACAGTGGCACTTTAAGTAAATGCCATTAGGCATTCAAATAAATATATACTTGCCAATTCTATATAGGAATTTTGTAATCTGGATATTTCCTGGTATGGAAATAACAGATCCATAAATAAAACAGTATTTCACTAAATCATTTTAGTTAAGAATTCATAAGATTTGGGGCCGCCCGGTGGTGCAGTGGTTAAGTTCACGCTTGGCAGCCTGGGGTTTGCTGGTTCGGATCCCGGGCACCTGCCGATGCACTGCTTGTCAGCCGTGCTGTGGCGGCGTCCCATATAAAGTAGAGGAAGATGGGCACGGATGTTAGCCCAGGGCCAGTCTTCCTCAGCAAAAAGAGGAGGATTAGCAACGGATGTTAGCTCAGGGCTGGTCTTCCTCACACACACACAAAAAAGAATTCATAAGATTCATATTTTTCAAATATCCATCCTATCACTTTTGGTTATGGTAGCAATAAACTCTATTCCTATTTTACAAAAAGAAAAACTGTGACAAAGAAAAGTTATAATAGATGGTGAAACAAGGTATTTTAATTTCTTCTAAAAGTTAAGTAGATGAAAAACTGGCCCAACCATTTAAGGGTACTTCTAACTTTTATAACATTTTACAGGAAAAAATCAATTCCAAATACTCACTCACCACAATTTATATTTCAGAGTATTATAATTAATTTTGGAACATGATATGTGAAAGAAAAAAACTAGAAGTTCACCTAACGGTAATATAAATCTTGCTAGAATCATGAACTGTGATAATTGAGGATTTCATTATGATGCAGAGGAAATATGTTCTAGTATCAAAATATTTTCCTCATTCTACCATTATAATTCTATGAAAAGTTTGAAAAAGATTAGGAGTTGTGTTTTGAAGAAACTTGGTGTGAACTTTGCTAACAAGTATCCAAATAAGTTTTTAAATTACTCTTCAAGAAATTGCAGTATTTCATGCAAAACGGTGTTCACTTTACCACTAAGGTAATTTTTTACTCACCATGAAATGAAAATCTATATTCTGCTCTCCCTTGCATGTCTCTTTAAAACCTCAAACCAAAGGAATGAGTCACATTTTGGGCCGTTTTCTTTTTTAATCTTCTTCACTCTTTTATTATGTTTCTAAAGGTATATTTAGTTTTAACTAGATTGCAATTTCATTTGAAAAGAATTGAACAGGTTTTCTAGAATGAGTTAAAGATTATCCATTGAGAGTATTTTGGGCAACTACCTTTAAAGACGCAAGGATCTGTAAAAAATGGTACATCTAGATTTAATACAGATAATACTTGGTTCTTTGAGATAGAAATGATGTAATTGTGATATTGGCAGGAAAGATATGTAAGATGTGCTTTTCAATTCCAACATTTTTTAGACAAGCACAATTTCTTTGTAGAATTTTATTATATTGAGAATGTTAAATACCTAAGTGAATTTCTTATACAGTGACAACAGCAACGTCTGGTGTTGTTTTAATTCAAATGGTTAAATATACACAATATTATTTCATGCTACTTACAATAGAGTATGAAATGCAAGGCATGTAGTAAAAATTATTGTCAGACCATTTCTATGAAAAATAAACGGGAAAGTATTAGACTCCTGGTTTTGCCAACAGACACCTAAATATGTGGTTCAAGCTGAGAAAAGCCAATGGTAAAAATTAAAACTAACAATAACAAATAATAATTAAGAAAAAATATTTTTTTCTTTTTTTGCTCTTTCTTTTCATTGTGTCTATAGGAGATGATGGATGTGGTAATCATTTCACAATATATGTAAGTCAAACCATAAAAAATAATAATGACAAATAAATGTTTTCCTATGCGCCAAGCACTGGACTATTTTACAAAAATTATTTAATTAATTCCTTATAACAACCACATGAGGTAGGTAGGTATCCATTTTACAAATGAGGAAAAAGAGGCTTAAAAGGGTTAAATAACTTGTCCAAGGTCACAGACTGAATTCAAGTCTAGTAAAATCTTTAATGTAGTCTAGTAACTGTTTCTTATTGTTCAACAGCTATGAAAATAATGAAAAACATAACTTTCTTATACACACTGTCTATAAGTTACGGTAACAATATACACATTGGGAATATGGTTCTATGTGGAGAAACTTAGAAATGGGATTTCTGGTATATGTTAAATACACATTCATTAGCAAATATTTAGTAAGTCCCTTCCATGTTCTAGGCACTGAGGCAGGTGTCCATGATACAGTGATGAAAGAGGATATAGTCTTGCCCTCCAAACGAGCATAGTCTAAAAGACAAATATTTAAACAAGAGAAGTGCTATAAAATAATAATAATGATAATAGCTAATCCTTTCTGAGCACTTACAGTGTGCCAACCATTGTTAATAAGCACCTTATACATTTACTCGAGTAACCCTCACAGCAGTCTATGAGATAGAAACTAAGACAAAGAGGTCTATTTCAGATCTGTTGGAACAGAGAGAAGAAAACACTTTATGTCGAGAGTCAGACATCTGAGCCACGTCCCACAGGACCTTTATGTTGACAAGAGGGAGTGATGTATCAGCCAGTGTAACATAAATCATGCCACAGAAACCAAAAATCCCTAAGTCTTGGTGGCTTATAACAACAAAGATTTATAGTTGCTCACAAAACCTGTCAGGTTGGCTTGGGGACTCTTCAGGTCTCCTCACTCTGGGACCCAGACGGACAGAGCCTCCACCAGCTGGAGCAGCACCAGTCACTATCTCAAGAAAAGGGGGTGTCGGAAATCACACACTGGCTCTTCACGTCTCCACCTTTAAGACGTGTGTCCCTTCTGCTCTGTTTTCATTTGCCAGAGCAAGTCCCATGGCCCCACCTAGCCATGGGGCAAAGGAGGTGCCATCTTCCGATATACCCAGAAGTAAGAGAACAGAAACCCAGGGGAATAAACCTAATGCCTGCCAAGGGGTGGAGAGGATAGAAAACCAAGGATAAAGGACACACACAAAGTCATGAAGGTGAAAGAGGGTTTGGCTCCTAGCAGTTTCAATTATAAAAGCACAGGATGCAAAGGGAGAAAAGCGTGGAAAGGAGAGGAAAAGGCAGGTGAGTGCCTAATCATGAAAATTCTTGACACACTTGGAAAGGTCAGACTTCAGCTTTTAGACCAAAGGAAGTTATTCCAGGATTTTAAGCAGAAGAGAAATACCATCAAAATTTTCATTCAGAAAGATCACGCTGGCTGAAGCAAGAAAGAAAAATTAGAAGGAAGAGATTAGAGATAAGGGGCTGTATGAGTTTCCTATTGCTGTGCAACAAGTTACCCCAGACTCAGCAGCTTGAAACAACACAGCTTAATCAACTGTGAGGTTGATTGCCTCCCAGTTTCCGTAAGTCAGAAGCTGAGCTTAGCTGAGTTCTCTGCTTCCAGGCCTCACCAAGTTGCAATCCAGGTGTCAGCTGGGTCATCAGAGGCTCCACTGGGGAAAGATCCACTTCCAAGCTCCTCGTATTGTCGGCAGAATTCCCCTCCTTGCAACTATAGGACTGAGGGTTTTAGTTTCTTGCTGGAGGCCACTTTCAACTCCTAAAAAGTCACTCACAAGTTTTGCCCCATGGGCTTCTCCAACGTGGCCACTTACTTTGTGACGGCTGATTTATTCAAAGCAAGCAAGAGAAAGAGTTTCTCACCTCAAGGAGGTCCCAGACCCTCTTGTAAGGGCTTTCACCTGATCAACTCAGGCCCACCCAGGATAATCTTGATTATCAACTGATTTTGAGATCAACTGATATGGGACCTTAATTTCATCTGAAAAATCCCTTCACCTTTGCCCTATTCTATGGGCTAGAAGCAAGTCACAGGTCCTGCCCACTTTCAAGAGTGGAAGTCACCAGAGCCACCCTATAGTCGGAGCACAACAGGAACCAAATGAAAGGGCATTTCAAGAGTCCAGGTGAGAAATTATAAGATCCCAGACTAGGTTTGATTCAAAAGTGTTTGAGAGAGACACGTACACCTTAAATATAATTTGACTTTTTATTAAACTTTAAGTAATTATCAGTTTGGTCTTTTTTTTTCTTATCTATAGAACTGAACTCTGATAATATTCAAAGTAAATGTTTTTACCTTTAAAGGAGCCACAAATATTTCAAATATCTGAATCATTCTAGCCAAGAGCAAAAATAAAACTTAATATAGGAATATCAGATTACCAAGCATTGAGTCCTATGGCACAATTCACACACAAAAACTAGTAATTACTTCATAGTAACACCAATAGGGCATATATATATATATATATATATATATATAGCATTTTATGACTTGAGAAAATATGGTGCAGAATATAACTGATAAAATTTGTGTTGCATTTTTATAGCTTTCTATCAAAACAATTGTTTTAAAACATATACACACACATAGGCTAGCTTGTTACACTTATTTGTATTGTTTTTAAAGGGTAAAATAATTTAATAAGTATTGTGCAAGATCTTAACGTATATAATCTGAACTTCAATTCTGGAAAGAATGAAAACCAAACAAATGTGAAGATATCAGTCGAGCCAAGGGCATTGCAGTCAGGACTGAAATGCAGAGACATTTAGTAGCTTTTTTAGAAGGTGACAAACCACCTGCCTCAATTGGCCCAGTCTAGAAATATCAGCCATGTGTGCTCATTATGAGCCATAAACATGCATAATTGACTAAAGGGAGAGAAAAAGAGTGGTAACATCTGTGGACGTCCATGTATCTGTTACCGTTTCACCTTTTTGCAACCTTCTTAATGCCTGCATTCTTGAAATGCAACAAGAGTGACCCCACAATTATTTCAGATTCCATGTCAGCTCTCACACAGTTTCGCTGAAATTAGAGGCCACCAGCAACTGAGGGAGACCGGCCAAGAACGGATGCAAAACACATCATAAAGAGGTCGACTTCACTGGCTAGGTTGGAAATGCACTGGTTGAGAAGTCTGTGGAACAATCTTTAAGTGAAGACAAAATCTCTGCACAAATCTTTAACCTGAGTGTAGAAACCAGGAAAAAAAAAGCTCCCAAATTTTCAATATCACTCAGAGATAAGTTTTGTGAAGAATCTCTGCTGTCCAGAATTGCAGGGCTCCCCAACACTTACTGTTCATAAGCATGTTTGCATTCTGAGCTTCAAAAAATGTCATGTTATTTGCATCAAAGAAAAAAAAAGTTAATTATTTCACAGGAAACAAATCTGCAGTTTCTTTCTAAAAGCTCCCTTTGTGTATGAATGAAAACATGGTGGGATTGCCAGGAGCCCAACCGGCCCAGATACCACCTCGGTGTGCTTGCTTTTCAGAATTCTCAGACATGCACACTGCCTGCTGAGGATATGAAAGGAGACAAGTCAGAAGATAATGAGCCAATTTCAGTTGTCCTCGCATTCTGTCAAAGTGGACACTGCGAAGTGTTTATCGCCATTATTTATATAACATTGAAAAAGAAAAGATTTTGAAATTTGTTGTTAGTCCAGAACTCTTGGCCAACACTCCATGGATCATAACCAAAAGGTAATTGCACAGTAACGCTGCAGTATATTGCTCAGAGAGAATCACTGAAGAAAAATATTTCGTGAACTTTTGGGTGTCTCAAACTAACATTTTACATATAAAAATTAGCTCAAAAACATTTTCTGAGGACTTATGATTGCAATCACAACCCATTACTAGTAGAATAATGAAGAATGAATATAGCATCTTTATTTAAAAAAAAAAAAACCTTTATTGAGGTACAATTGACCTTACAATACAATAAACTGATTACATATGTGTGGTTTAGCAAGTTTTAGTATATGTATATAGCCGTGCAATCATCACCACAATCGTTACTCATTCCCATTTACATTTTCTCCTCCTGTCCCTCCCCAGCCCTCCCCCCGCCATCCCCAGGCAACCACAGATCTGCACTATATCACTTTAGATTAGTTTGCATTTCCTAGAATTTGACACAAGTAGTACTATTTGTATCTTGCTTCTTTCAATCAGCATAATTATTCTGAGATTCATCTGTGTTGTTGTATGTATCATTCCTTTTTATTTCTGAGTAGTATTCCACTGCATAGACATAACACAATTTCTTTATCTATTCACCTGTTGAGGGATATCTGGGGCATTTCTAGTTTTGGGCTATATAAATAAAGCTGCTAAGAGCATCCATGTACAAGTCTATGTATAGACATAAGTTCATTTCTCTTGGGTAAACACCTAGGAGCAAAATGACAGGTCATACGGTAAGAGTATGTTTAACATTTTCAGAAACTGCCAAACTGGATTCCAAAATGGTTGTACTCATTTACATTTACATTTTACATATAAGAGGTCTGGTTCCTCCTCATCCTCATCAACTCTCAATATGGTCATTCTTTTTCATTTTAACCATTCTAAAAGGTTTGTGGTGGTACTCATTATGGTTTTAATTTACACTTCCTTGATGAGTAACGATGTCGAGGATCTTTATTGGGTTTATCTGCTGTCTGTGTATAGTTTTGGTGATGTCTCTGTTCAAATCTTTTGCCTGTTTTTAAACTGGACTGTGTATCCTTTATCAGATGTATGCTTTGCAGATATTGTCCCCCATCTGTGGTTTGTCTTTTCATTCTCATACAGTGTCTTTGATAAGAAGTTTTTAATTTTAATGAAGTCCAATTTATCAAGTTTTTATCTTGTAGATTGTGCTTCTGTTGTCATATGTACGAAATCTTTGCCTAACTCATGGTCACAAAGATTTTCTTGTATATTTTCTTCTAGCAATTTTATAATTTTAGATTTTACATTAGCTCTATAATCCATCATTAGTTAATTTTTATATATGGTACAGAGTATTGATCAAAGTTCTTTTTTTTTTTGCATATAGATATCCAATTATTCCAGGACTATTTAACAGATTTTTTCTCGGGGCCGGCCTGGTGGTGTAGAGGTTAAGTTCGTGCACTCTGCTTTGGCGGCCCAAGGTTCCCAGGTCAGATCCCAGGCGCGGACAGACACGCCACTTGTCAAGCCATGCTGTGGCGGCGTCCCATATAAAGTAGAGGAAGATGGGCACGGATGTTAGCCCAGGGCCAGTCTTCCTCAGCAAAAAGAGAAGGATTGGCAACGGATGTTAGCTCAGGGCTAATCTTCCTCATAAAAAAAAAAAAAGATTTTTTTCTCCACTGAATTGCCTTTGTACCTTTATCAAAAATCAATTGTCTTAAAAGTGTAGGTGTATTTTTGGACTCTCTATTCTGTTACACTGATCTATGTATCTGTCTTTACTCCTAGGCCACACCGTCTTGATTACTGAAGCTTTATGATAAGTCTTGGACAAAGGTCATATTAGCCCGTGAACTTTGTTTTTAGTTTTTTCAAAATTGTTTTGGCTATTTTATAGTCTTTGCATTTCCATATGAACTTTAAGATCAGTTATTAATTTCTACAAAAAGATGTGCTGAGATTTTCGAGATTGTGTTGAATCTCCAGATCAATTTGGGGGCACTTGACATCTTAACAATATTGAGTCTTCCTATCTGTAACAGGGTACATCTCTCCTTTTATATAGGTCTTTAATTTCCCTTAGTAATATTTTGCAGTTTCCAGTATACAGGTGTTGCACATCTCTTGTCAGATTTATCCCTAAATATTTCATATTTTTGTGCTATATAAATATTATTTATTTCAATTTCTAATTGTTCATTACTGTGTATAGAAATACATTTGATTGTAATAGATACAGTGTATAGTATATTACAGCATAATACAACTGAATATCTTATATTCTGCAACCCTGGTAAGGTCACATTTGGTATCATTTTTGTAGAATCCATCAGATTTTCTGCATGGACAATCACGTCATCTACTAAAAAACAGTTTTAGTTCTTCCTTTCTAATTGGGATGCCTTTTATTTCTTTCTCTTGCCTGATTGCACTGGCTAGTACCTTTAATACAATGAATAGAAATGGTGAGAACAGACATCCTTGCCTTGTTCGTGATCTTAGTGGGAATTCAGTGAGTTTTCACCCATTAAGGACAATGTTAGCTCTAGATTTTTCATCAATGCTTTTTATCAAGTTGAAGAAGTTCCTTTCCATTCCTAGTTTGCTGAGAGTTTTTATCAGGAATGAATGCTGGATTTTGTCCAGTGCTGTTTATGTATCTAATAAGATGGACATATGATTTTTCTTTTTTGGTTTGTTCACATGCTGCTTTTTATTGATTGATTTTCAATTGTTAAACCAATCTTATACCCCTGGGATAAACTCCACTGGTCACACCCATGTATGTTTTTTCATATATTGTTGGATTTGATTTGCTAAAATTTTTTAGAGCTTTTGCATATATGTTCATGAGAGAGATGAGTCTGTAGTTTTCTTCTCTTATTGGTATCAGAGTAATTCTGGTCTCATAGTATGAACTGAGAATATTCCTTCCTCTTAAATTTTCTGGAAGTGTTCATGTAGTGCTGATGTTATTTCTTCCTTAAATGTTTGGTAGAATTCACCATGAAACCACCTGGGCCTGGAATTTTCTTTGTGGAAAGGTTTTTAACTACGTTGAAAATGAATTCAATTTCTTTAATAGATACAGGAATATTCAGGTAATCTATTTCTCTTGAGTGAGCTTTAGTAGTTTGCATCTTACAAGGAATTTTTCCATTTCATCTAAGTTGTTAAATTTATTGTCATAACGTTCATAATAGTCCTTTATCCTTTCCATAGCTGCAAGACCTATTGTGATTTCCTCTCTCATTTCTGATACTGGTAATTTGTGTCTTATCTTTTTTTTTTATCACTCTGGCTAGAGGTTTATCACTTTAATTGATTTCTTCAAAGAACCAGACTTTGGTTTCATTGACTTTTCTCTACTGTTTTTGTTTTCTATTTCATTGATTTCTAATTTTCTGTTTATTATTCCTTTCCTTCTGTTTACTTTAGGTATCATGTGCTCTTCTTTTTCTAGTTTTCTAAGGTGGAAGCTGAGATAATTTATTTGAGATTTTTCTTCTTTTCTAACATAGGCACTTAGTACTATTAATGTTCCACTAACTACAGCTTTAGCAGCAATATCCTACAAGTTTTGATGTGTTCTGTTTTCATTTTAATTCAATTCAAAATACTTTCTCTTTTTTCTTTTGATTTCTTCTTTGTCCCATGGGTTATTTAGAATTTAGAAATGTGTTATTTAGTTTCCAAATATTTAGGAATTTTTCAGATATCTTTTGGTTATTGATTTCTAATTTAATTCCATAACGACCAGAGAAAATATGTTTTTATGATGTGAATACCTTTAAACTCACTGAGACATTTTCTATGCCCCAACATATGGTCTCTTGGTAAATGTTCTGTGTGCATGTGAAAAGAAAGTGCATTCTGCTATTGGTTGGAGTTTTCTAAAAATGTCAATTGGTTCAAGTTTGTTAATAGTATTGTTCAAGTCTTTTATATCCTTGTATATTTTCTGTCTAGTTGTTCTACCAATCATTGAGAGAAAGGTTTTTAAATCTCTGACTGTAATTGTGGATTTATCTACTCCTTGATGTCCTATCAGTTTGTGTGTCTTGTATTTTTAATTTTTGTTAGGCGCATAAATGTTTTGGATTGTTATACTCTCTTGATGAACTGACTCTTTTATCATTATGAAATCACATTCTTCATCCCTGCTAATAGTCATTGTTCTGAAATCTATTTTGTTTGCTATTGATAACCACTCCAGCTTTTATATGATTAGTTAGCATGGAATATCTTTTCCCATATGTTACTTTTTACCTATTGGTATTGAAGGGGAGAAAGAGCATTCTCTACCCACTCTGGGTCCTTTCTGGCTGGGCTACAAATTAAATTGACATGAGGCTAAATAGCAAGAGAAAATCAAACAAAGCTTTATAACATGTATACATGGGAGACACCCGGGGAAAATGAGTATCTCTCACCAGAATGGCAGAGAGTCTTCTCTTATATAGACAAATGAGGATTCTTGGGGGGTGGGAGTGTCAGACATGAGGGATTACAAGAAAAGCACAGTAAACAAGAGTATGCAGATTTAAGTTTTCATCTTCCACACTGACAAGATCCCTAGAGATAAAGTCACATCCCCCTCCTTCCTGGTACAGAGAAGGAGATACCTTTACATATGGAGACTTCCCTTACAAATGTAAATGTATGGTAAACAGAACTTTGATAAGAATGGGCCCAGGAAAGGCCCTCCCAGTCTATCCATACCTAGAGTTATTCATGGCGACAGCCTGTCCCAGGGACAGGCATTCCATCCCAAATCCCTTCAGACAGTTAGTGGGGAGGGGGGGGAAGGTCAAAGTCTCCTTCAGTGCTTGAGGTGGCCAATTCTGGCCCCCACACTATCTTTATATTTAAAGTGCATTTCTAGTAAGCAGCATATAGTTGAGTTTTGCCTTTTTATTCAATCTGATAATCTATGACTTATAATTAGGGTGTTGAAACATGTAATGCCATCTTTGGTATGGTTAGGTAAAATCTATCATATTACCATTTTTTTCTATATGTCTCATTTGTTCTCTTCCTTTTTTCTTCTTTTTCTGCCTCCTGTTAGATTGAATAAAATAAATATATTTTTGCTGAGTATAGAATTCTAGATTGACAATTTTTCCCTCACTACTTGAAAGAGGTTGCCCCATTATTTTCTCACTTGTATTGTTTCAGTTGAGAAATCTACTGTCATCTTTATCTTTATTCCTTGTATGTAACATGTATGTGGTAGGCAGAAAAATCACCCATACCTGATTTAGATGATGAGATTTGGACTTTGAGTTATGAGATTAGAAGAAATTTTTTACTTTGTATTGATGCTATAATTGGAGATCTTAGGATGGGGTGAATGTATTTTACATATGGGACACACATAGGTATACTTAAGTCCAGAAGATGGACTATGCTAGGTAGAATAATGGCCCCCAAAGATGTTTATGTCCTAATTCCCAGAACCTGTGAATATGTTAGGTTACATGCAAAGGGTAATTAAGGTTGCAGATAAAATTAAGGTTGCAAATCAGATGACCTTAAAATAGATATTATCTTGGGTTACCTGGGTGGGTCCAATGTAATCACAAGGGTCTTTAAAAGTGGAAGAGAGAGACAGAAGAGAGTCAGAAAAAGAAATGTAACTATAGAAGCAGGACCAAAGAGATGCTATGTGCTGGTTTTGAAGATGGAGGAAGGGGCCATAAGCCAAGGAAGGTGGGTGGCCTCTAGAAACTGGAAGAGATAGGGAAGCAGATTCTTTCCTAGAACTTCCAGAAAGGAATGCAGTCCTGCTGATACCTTGATTTTAGCGCAATGAGACCCATGTCAGACTTCTCACCTACAGAACTGTAAGATAAATTTGGGTTGTTTTAAGCCTCTAAGTTTGAGATAACTTATTACAGCAGCTATGGGAAACTAATACAATGCCCTTTTTCTTCTCTGGCTGCCTTTAAGATTTTTTTTTTTAAATCACTGGTTTTGATAGATAGCATCTTAACATGCCATACACATATTCTCATGTTTTCCCCGTAAAAGACCCTAATAGAAAATGCAATTTTAAAAAATTTTTGTGCCATTAAAGAAAAAAGCAATAGCTGAGAAAAAGAGGAAGAGAAAGTTTAACAATGCATAGTTGGGTTATTTATACAAAACACTTTCTACTGAAGGTAGATCTTAAAAGTTAACTGCAGGCAACATAAACATTTTTAGAATGGTTATACATTATCATCAAAGTCCTAAGACCTCAAAATAAATGAAAAAAAAAAAGAAGTATACATTAAAGCTGCTCCATGGGGGAGCAGTGTTCACAAATCAATAATATAAATGTTTCTGTATGTACCACTGAAGGACATTATCTTAATCAGGCCCAATAAATTCATTTCAAGAATAATGCTTTAATAACACTATCTACTAATCCAACTAAATTCTATATTCTGTCAGAATTACAGAATTATATTAAAGCTCCTTCCTTTTGATAAACTCAGGCTGCTTTTATATATAATGGCTTTACATATCACAATGGTCCTAAGAATTTCCTCAAGAGGCAATAGGTGTTCCCAAATAAAGCCAGTTCCCCATCCCACCTCCAAATGCTGACATTGGTTGGAATTAGGCAAGCTCCCTGTTTTCCAATTAAGGAAACCCTGAGGATATTTTTAAGTAAGTAAGGGTTGAGAGTTAGAGATGGCATTCAGCTGTGTAGGTACGAAATGACTGAATTTTGGCAAAGCAAGTTCAAAATTTCAGATAATTTAAGGTAAACTATTCCCATGAAAAAAACTTTTTAAACTTTTAAAAAATTACACAAATCATGGGGCTGGCCCAGTGGTGTAGTGGTTAAGTTTGCATGCTCCACTTCAGCGGCCCGGGGTTCTCAGTTTCAGATCCTGGGTACGGACGGATGCACCGCTTGCCAAGGCATGCTGCGGCGGCTTCCCATATAAAGTAGAGGAAGATGGGCCCGGATGGTAGCCCAGGGCCAAGCTTCCTCAGCAAGAAGAGGAGGATTGGCAATGGACATTAGCTCAGAGCTAATCTTCCTCACACACACAAAAAGAAAATAAACAAATCATATGTGTTCATTTTCAAAAAATTAGAAGAAAAGACAAGAATATGAACCCCTAATCCCAGTGCCCGGGATAACCTCTATTAACCCACTGCTGTACATCTGCTGAGCTGAACAGTTTCTGTTGGCCCCTCTAGATCTGTTCTCAATCCTGTCCACCCTGCTCTGTGACTTAGAGACTGATCTATACGGACTGCATCAAAGAGCCCCTCTACAATCTGTCCTCTGGTTGAGCTGAGTGAATGAACACTGGTAAGAGAGCAGGGGGAGGAAGGAAGGGAGGCCAAGATATTCATTCCCTAGCAACCAACTGTAGAGTTGCTGTGGGAAGGCTCCATCCCTTTAGGAAAAGTCACAAATCCTGTCAAAAGGCCATCTCGCATAGCTCTCCCTGCCTAACAGCCTTTCTTCTCGGCCCCTCAGGCAGGCCTACAGGTGGTAAGAGCATCCAATCCTCCATACCTTTGCCAGCTCCAGGCTCTGTACTGTTCTGTACTACTCTTTGTTGCTCTATATTCCGCCTACACTTTGTGAATAATCCTTATATTGAACTCTGCTAAATTACCCAAGTTAAGTGTGCCATCTGTATCCTGCTGCTACCTCGATTAAAACCCCTCTCCAGATTTTCAATATAAATTATATATATACAGATGCACATTCGTGTTTTTGCAAAATGCCTGTACAATATGCCAGCTATTCTATAGCTATATCAAAATCTATACAAATTACTATTATTCAAAATTTTCATTGTTTCCATTTTTTTTTTATTCTAAACAATAAATATCTATGTACATACATCTGTCTTTGCCCTTTTGTATGTATTATTGTCATTAGGATACACTCTCAGCAGCAGTATTTCTGGGACAAAGGGTATGTGTATATCTAAGGCTTTGATATTGCCAAATAGCCGTTTATGCAGGCCATAATGACATTCACCTCCCCAGGCAGTGTACGAGAATGCCCAAATGCCCATTATCCCACCCACTCACTAACACTCTACAAAAACATTTTTGCAGAAAGAAAATTAACGTCTTCAGTTCTATTGTATTCCCACCACTAAGTACCGCACACTGAACCTAGACCCAAAGCCAGCAAGTGGCTAGCTGGATAACAATTCCAACATCAGCTCTTAGTTCCAATTTCACAAATCATAAAATAGAGTTTTCTGACATCTCCTCCCTTTCCCACATGCACCCCAGTAAGTACAGCCTTTTAACCCATAAAATATAATGTGTAAAAATTTTCCATTGATCTGTTGAGAATGGAAAAATCCTTACATATAAGTTCTAAACTAAAAAAAATAGGGAAATTTTAATCAAATCTCTAGTTTCTTTTACAGAGTATAAAGGAAAAATATCACACATTAAGATTTAAGTCAATCCTGTAAAAATGAATTAAATCCCATGTTTGTGGAAGACATTGGAGTGAAGCGTTATTGGGGGTCTGAGGATGGGTGAAATGTGCCCCCTCCTCCCATCGCCTATTGCAGGGAACTGCAACAGGCATGAACAACCCCAAAAGTGGCTTAAAAACAGTGGAATTGAAAAATAAATCTAAGAATGGGTTCTCTGAGGAGAAAAAATGAAAGCAAACTCACCTCTAGCTAATCAAGAAAAAAACCAAATACACACAGAAAGTAAGGAATGAAATAGGGGCTATAACCACAGATATGGAAGGGTTTTTTCTTCACGAAATACTATCTACAACTCTATGTTAAAACTTTAAAAACATATATGAAATATAGAATTTTCTAAGAAAATTAAAATGACAATCATTACTTAATGAGACCAACATCCAGGGAGGAGATGGAAAATGTTGTCAAAGAAGGCAGAATAGACGACCTGTGAAGAGCACAGCCTTAAATTCTTTCCAACCTGCGTAACTCTCTGCCTCCTCCACTGTCCTCTGAGCTTTCCTGGAGAAAAAGCACAGTCAAGTAGCTGGAATCTCCTATGGTTTTATGGTCATCAACCTCAAATGTGCTCTCAACACTCAAAAGAAACTACTTTTTCTAGTTATGTTACTTTCCTATTCTCCACATCTCTGTAACATAGATAAAATCTTCTTTGTTCTTCTCAAACTTCTGAATTCTATACACACATACACACACACACGCACACATACCCTCCCAGCCCTGCCAAATCACTCAGCAGGCAATCTGAGGCAATCAGACTTCTGTTTTCATGGAGAAGCAGAGGTCATCAGAAAGACCCCCTCAAATTCCTGCCTCCACAACAATATCTCAAACCTACCTGTATACGCATCTTCTTTTCTTCCCTCCTGTTTCAGAGGAGGAAGGGGTCTACCTCTTATGACTTCTCAAGTACTTACTCCGTCCTGTATCTTCAAACTGCCTTCTCCACTGGCTCCTTCCCATCAGTCTCCCAGCATCTCCCCTCCTACGAGCTCCCTCCCTTTCATTCCTTCCTCTCCCTTTTGTTTCACAGCTGCCATTATTCTGGCTATCAGTCCCAACAAACTTCCTCTCGTCAAATTTTTCACTGACCTCCGTGTTGTTCAGTCCAATCGACACTTTTCAGTTCTTCACTTGTTTGTCCCCTAGATAGTATTTGATACTGTTGACTATACCCTTCTCACCTACTGCCTAATTAACAGAGTTTTTATTTTCTACTTAGCTCATACCTCTTTGGATTGAATTTCCACTTTGTAATACAATTTATAATGGTGTATTGGTGCATTTATTTAATCAGTAGCACAAGGTAAAAAGTTCAAATCCTGCCAAAGTAAGTCTCCTTCCCACCCTTGCACCCCTGTCCCCCAGTTCTCTTACCCAGAGGTCATGTCCATAAGCACTGTGTAAGCCTGGATTTGCAGAGGGCTGTCTTTCCCACCATAAAAAACTCTGCTTGCCAATAAGTGAAGGCTGTATAGAAGGAACAGAGCCAAGAGATGGAGAGAGGCAATTTTCTGATGGCATTGTTTAAATAAATAGGTCTAATTGACTCAATCTGTGGACTTTTCTGGTTATGAGGAAGAATAAATTCCCTTTTGCAAAGCTAGCTTGAATTCTCTTTCTGTAATTTGCAACTGTAGCAGTCCTGCCTAATGCTGAGGGAATAGATTTTAGAAATGTCTAGGACACAAAGTTGACAGGGTTGCATGATCAATTGGATGTGGAAAGTCAAATCTTCCAAGTGTAGTTGTAGGCCTGGGGAAGGTTGGATAGGGTCATAGGTCGAAGTCTGGCAAAGAAGGAGCTTACATTCCACAAAGTTGCCACATGTGATTGTGTGAGGAAGGGTGAAGACCAGAAACAAGTTAAGAATCCAAAAGCTGGTAATTGGGGTGGATGGTCAAAAAATGAGTCTAGGCATCAGACACTAGGGAGTCCACAGACTCTGGGTCTTGAGTAAACCTCACGTTGGAAAACAGATCAGTTTAGCTAAGGGAATCTGAGATATCAATTGCCAAGAAAGAGTCAAGGATCTAGAAACAAAGAGGTCAAAGTTACACTGGATAGGTGGAGGGATAACCAGGTCTTGGTAATCAGAGCAAGTAAACATCCTCTTGAAAGGGAAAGAAAGTGGGTCAGGTGGAACAAGACTGATATGAGCAACCAAAGCCCTAAAATTACCTTAGAAGAACAAGGACAGTTTGTTCCATGGCTTCTTTTGCAGTTGCTACTGAGAGAAGGTAGCTCTGGGCACAAAGGACTATAGAAAAAGTAGCTATTGTCACTAATGCTAGGGGACTGTGATATCATCGATCTCAGTAAGGCTAAGATAAGGGTAGGAAAACTAGATGTACTGAGGTGTTCTCATGTAAATGATTAAAAGAACGGGAAGCATTGAAAGATCAAAGAAAATTACAATCAAAAAGATCATGCATATTCTGAAAAATCAAGTAAAAGTAAAGCAAGGAGGAGACATTGAAGCTCAAATGATGGGGCAAAAGCCCACACTCCAGTTCCACACTGATGATGTTTTCTTTTGGTGACCACAAAGGGAAAGTCAAGTTAAAACACGACATTGAAGGTCTAAGAAGTTACGTTCAGCCTGAATGTCTCTTTAAATTAAAAGTAGGCAATTCTGATCTTACAATAATTCATTGCACAGCTGGGGTAATGTTTTCCCACACCCTGTATGAAGCATGAACACTGATTCAGTTTTGTCTCTGTGCCAATTCGAACATCCTTCCCTGGCTGCCCACCACTCAGGATGGAACTGAAGGCTTTACATGAAGTTAAGAACAGCTGTCTGCACTGTATTGCTGAGTTCCCCCAAATCTGCCAGTCATTCGTAAGGGGAAGCACAACTCAAGGCCAAAGAATGGAGCAACTGTCTGCTATTCGCTGTGTATTAAACAGTAGAGCCCATGTTAAGCTTTTCAATAGAAAACACGTTTTATAAAACTTTGGGGATATAATTCAGTGGTGGAAGACACTTTTTGCTGAGCGTGAGGTTCCCAAAGATACCCTGGGAGACAGTGCAAGACTGCTCAGGACCCTCAGACGCTCATCCTGTTCTCCCCACCCATCCAAATAACTGTAAAAACAATCAGAAGTAACACGGACTATCAAAAGAGCTAGTTTATTTCTATTTGTTTTAACTGAATTGTGTTTATTTTTATTTGTCTTAACTGAATAGTAAGAGCTGAACAAATGAATAAAGGTCAACATGTTCTCTACTGTGACTAAAATATTTAAACCATAAAGACAAAAAAGTCTAAAGCTACATCATGAAGAATCAGCTCCCTTTCATGTAGTTAAGAGGCAGCCATGGAGATTTCCACTTCCTAGAAGATAGAATAGATGTAATTTTCCCTATTCCTTCCACTAACTACAACTGAAAACCCTGGACATGATATAGAAAACAAACATACGAAGACTCTGTAAGGTGGAAAAAGAAGGCAGACTGGCTAAAGGACTTGGAATCTGAGGAACGTGATTGGTTAACATGGTGGTCAATTCCCTGTGTTTTCTTTTTGCCTCGTATATCTCATAAATGCCAATGGGTGCAGACCAAAAAAGCCCCAACAAAAACCTGCTCTGTCTAGGGAAGAGGCAGCCTAGCAAGACAGAAAACTTTTAGACAATAACCTCTCTACTCCGGCCAAACACCACAGAAAAAGCTGTGGCCCCACCCCCAGAGAATTATGCTGAATGAAAAAAGCCAATCCCCCAAAATTACATGCTGTATGATTTCATTTACGTAACATTCTTGAAATGATAGCTCACTCACAAGTTCGACAAGGTAACCTATTAGCAGAAGGTCTCGGTTCCTCACCACGTGGCCCTGTCCGTAGGACGGCTTGAGTGTCCTCAAGACACAGCAGCCAGCTTCTCCCAGAGTGAGGGATCCAAGAGAGAGCAAGGTAGAAGCTACATTGTTTTTATGACCTAGCCTCAGAAGTCACACTTCATCATTCATGTAATATCCTCTTGGCTACACAGGTCAGTCATATTCAGTGCGAGAGAGTGCTACACAGGATGTGAATATCAGGAGGAGAGAAGGATTGGAGGCCATCTTGGAAGCTGGCTACCATAGTAGAATTTCGAATTATCCGTGCAAAACAAGAATCCTTAGCAAGAAATGCGCATATTGCAACTACTGCAGCCAACTGCTGTGAGTGGTCTGAGAGAAACAGCGGAGCAGATGTGACAAATGCACACTATAGCCGAGAAAGAGGCGTTCAATCTTTTGTTCATTTTCATCTTTTCTGATTTTTTGGAATATGATGATCAATCTGATCACTTTATGGGAGAATTAATGCTGAATGTTCTACAGTTTAATTTCATATTAATATAATTCATGGTTATAAAGTGAGCTAAGAAAGTATTTTTTCCATTGTTAGTGAAAGTGTTAGAATTTTCAAGACTTTCAAATAAGTTTTGTTACAAACTTTCAGTGTGCTTTTTAGAAGGGAAGTTAGGAAATGTGACATTTTTCTGGTATGATCATTGTAACACTATGACAGAAGTGGTATAATTTTTTCTTTAAGTGGATGGTTTTATTATTAGAATTATTAGAAGAAAAAATGATGAAGTAAAAAAATTGAGGACTTGTGTTCAAGTTCAAGTGCTGGATCTGGAGATTTAAATAGTAATAATATTGAGAATAGCATTCACGCAATAATAAGTAATCTTAGACTTTATCTAAATTACTTTATTTTTAAAAAGAAAAAATTATGTGCAAGACCTAGTAATAAATGTTTTTTAAATATGATTTTAACAAACATACAAATCCAAATAAACTAACATCTTGATTTCTAATAATATATTTACAAATAAAAGCTTAAAACTTCCAAATTTAAAAAGTCATTTGGAAACAACTCAAATATTATCAAAGAAAGAAAAAAGAGACACAGTTATCTGCCTGTGATGATTAATTTTATGGGTAAACTTGATGGAGCCAAGGGGTGCCCAGATTAAACATTATTTGGGGGTGTGTCTGTGAGACTGTTTCCAGGTGAGATTAGCATTTGAATCTGTGGACTCAGAAAAGTAGAGGGCCCTCCCCAGCGTGGGTGGGCATCATCCAATCCTCCAAAGGCCTGAATAGAACAAACAGGCAGAGGAAGAAGGAATTTGCCCCTTTTACTTCCTGCCTGCCTGCTGAGGTGGAACATTGGTCTTCTCCTGCCAGCAGACTGGGATTTACACTACCTTCTCCCCTGGTTCTCAGGCCTTTGGACTTGGACTAGAATTAACTCAACTCGCTTTCCTGGGTCTCCAGTTTGCAGACAACAGATCATGGGACTTCTCAGCTTCCATAATCACATGAGCCAATTCCTCATAACAAATTTCTTCCTGTATAAATCTCATTGGTTCTCTCTCTCTGGAGAACCCTGACTAACACTTAGTCACACCAAGATATACGTCAAAGAGAAAATTGTTCAAAGTGCCAAAAAAAATTCTTCAAGAATTGTGGAATATGGTGTGTTCAATTATTTATAGTAAATCAACCAATAAATTTAAACTATATCTTTAGTTTTACAAAATCTTATTAAATCTTGCAATATTGCAGAAAATTTAGAAGCTTATTAATGGTTAAAGTCTGATATAGATTTTGTTCATAGTAACACCAAGAGAGCATACATATGACTTGAAAATTAAGATTCAGAATAAATTATCAGTAAATTATTAGTAAATTGGAAGTAATACCATATCCTGAGGGAAATGTCAGAGACTAGTGACATCCTTAAAAATGTAAAGGAGGCAGGGTAGTAGTGCTCATCATATGTCTTGTTAATGCACAGGTCCAGTCCCAGCAAAAATCACAGATCATGGCAGAACAGTAGACTACTACAAACTTAACCAAGTGATAGCCCCAATCACACCTGCTGTCCTATGATTTTGATGTGCTGTGTTTAGTGGAACAGATTGACAAACTCTGGCATATGGTATGCAGCTATTAATCAGGCAAATGCAGTCTTTTAAATCCTCACCAGGAAAAAAGATCGGAAGCAATTCCCATTCATTTGCAACAGACATCAATGCACATTCATGGTCTTGTCCCAGGGTTATATTAATTCTCCTGTTCTCTATTACAATATAGCCCAGGGGGACTTTGATTGTCTGGACAGTCCACAGAACATTCTGCTGTTCAGTTATATTGATGACATCTGGTTAATCAGATGGGGGAGGGAGGAACTAATCTAAATGCTCTGATAAGAAACATGAGCATCAGAAAGTGGAAGAAGACCCCGCAATGATTCGAGGACCTGCCCCATTAATGAAGTTATCATACTGAGTGAGACTGGGTGGCCTGGGTTATGCTGAGAGGTTCTATCCAAGGTAAAGAATGGTTTACTGCACCGTGCACCTCCTACCACTCAGAAAGAGGCACAATGAACAGTAGCCTCTTAGATTTTGGAGAGAGTGTGCACATTTTGGAATCCAATCCATCGGTCAGATGACTCTAAACACTGCCAGTTTTGAATGGCATCCAGAGAGAGAGAGGGTCTGCAGCAGATTTAGGCTTTGCTACAAGCAGCCCTGCCATATAGGTTATGATCCAGCAAATCCTGTGGTGCTGGAGGTATCTGTGGTAGATAAGGATGCTCTGCAGACTCTGGCAAGGCTCAAATGGGAGAGCCGGACTGCAGACCTCCAGTGTTCTGGAACAACAGCAGAAATTATAAATCATCCAAGAAGCAGCTTCTGACTTGCTATTGGGCTTGATGTAGAGGCTGAGCACCTGACCATGCAACTCCTGATGAACAGCTCTGATCACACAATCACTTGATGTCCCGTGGTACATAAGTTGGGGGGCAGGAAGAACTGAGCAGATCCAGAGGGCACAGATAAGTAAAACAAACATGTTGCCCAGTTCCCCATTCACCTGCCTCTGTTGCACCAACACCTCTCCCTCAGCTCACATCCGTGGCCCAGTAGATGTTCCCTAAAATTAGCTGACAGGGGGAAAAGTAGAGGCCTGGTTCACAGGTGAGGTGGATGAGTGTGTTGGTGCAAGCCAAAAATCCATCTGGAATTTATCATTTAGAATCTTTTTATTGCAAAATAAAATGTGAAGACAGAAAAAATCATACAACACGAATGTATAACTCAAGAAATTATTATAAGGCATTCGCACCCTGGTCAAGAAGTTCCAGAAGCTGCTTCCATGTGTCCCATCCCACTCATAAGCCTTACTCCTCCCACATAAATCACCACCATCTGGCTTCTATAACAATCACTTCCTTGCTTTTTAAAAATAGTTTTGCCACCCAAATGTGCATCCCTACACACTATCAGTTAGTCTTGCTTAGTTTAAAAAAAAGTATGTCTTTTAAGTATCTCTTATTGTGTAAGTTCTTCCTCTATCCGTTTCATTTCCTTACACTTTTTCAGTTGAAGAATCTGGACCATTTGAAACTGCAGAGTTTCCTAGATACTGGATTTTGCTGATTGCATATTCTTGGTACAGTCCAAGATTTTCTTCTGTCCTCTGAATTTCTGCAAATTGTCAGCTGGAACCAGAGACTGGATCAGACTCAAATTCAAAACTATAAGAGGCATATATTTTCTGATTATCTCTTTATTTTGTGAACTTAGTAGCCATTGATGTTTAGTGCTTATAGGCATTCATTAGAAATTGCCAAAGGGTGACATTCAAATTCCACCATTTTATTTTCACTTATTTGTTGGATTACCTTCTATAATAATCTACTCTTTTGTTACCAAGTGGTGCAGTTCATATAGGAAAAGATAAATGTTGGATTCTTTCCCTTTTACTCACTGGTTTTCAAGACAATGAATTGTTTCCTCATCATTCTCCAAAGGTTACAGACACACACACACACACACACACACACACACACACACACACAATCATTAACTTTTCAATGTAAACATTTTGATGGGCTTCGATCCATTGTAATTATTATCATTATTGCGCTCAAATTGCCCCATATTTCACCATTAGGAGCCCTTTAAAGCTGGTACTTAAATCCTTTTGACGTGACCCTAGTCATTTCTGGTGGTTTTCTTTCTCTCTGGTAATATAGGATGTTCTAGGCTTGTCTTGTTAATTTCTTGCCCAAGTCCTAGACCCGACCATTTCTCTAAGAATCTCTGGTTTCTATTAATGAGAAACTGTAATGAGAATTGTAGATTTATCACAATCGAGGCAGAAAGGATGCTCATTGTTTCTGCGTTGATCATTGTTTTTAGGCCTGTTCAGTGGAAAGAACTAGGAAATATATATATAAAACATTCGTTGCATCCACATTGATAATTCCAATTTCAACCCAAGCTTTTATGTAACCCCTTTTCTTATATACATCATCTTTCTTCCATATGCGAATTCTGGTTCTCAAGAATGCAGAGGATGATAGAATTAATACATCTCATAATTACTCACTGATTTTATCTCATATCACACACACGACAGTCTCAGAATAATAACACTAATATTACCACCAATATGACTACTGAAAACATTTTTAAAATTCATATACTCTTCTATTCTTAAAATAGTTGTGCTCTATTAGCTTTGTCAGAACCATTACCTCCTACACTCTCTCCCTCTTATGCAGTGGTGGGCTGGAGCCAGCTCACACCAGCTCAGGAGAACCAATTTAAATTTTCAGGAACTTTGTGAGCTGGTTGTTAAACACATTCATTATTAAAATTAAATTATATAAACTTACAATTAAATAAATTATATTAAAAGCAAAAGTAGAAAATACTCAAAATTCATCATTCCCTAATTATTTTACTACATGTTATTACTAGCTATGCTTTTAAGGTTATTTACGTCTATTATATCTGTATGGTGGAAACAGTATGTTACTAAAGACTGGTGAGCTACTGCACACCTCTTCCAACTCCACATTCCCCAACATTGTATTTGCAGCCTGAAATTGGCCAGGGTACGAGTATTCACATCACAGAAATTGGCAAATGCTACAAATTGGGGCTTGTTTTATTGTTTTTTATGATTGTCAAGACTTAAGAAAGTGATGGAAAAAATGTTACTAATGCACATTAAACTTAAAAGTGTATTGTGCCTGCAGCCATTACATTTTGAACAGCACCCCAAAAATTAGGAAATATTTGAAAACTATTATCCAATTCATCAGAGGTCACTTGTGTCATTGACAAATCAGTGAACTTCTGATACACATCTTGATTATTTCACATTTGTCTTACTCATTAACATAAACAAAAATATCAACCAACATTCATGTTAGAGGGAATCTCATTCATCAATGACATGAGTGACTTCTTTGCTGAATCGGATAATAATCATGCATTTACCAAGTCTGACTTTTGTCACACCATTGTTGGTGAGAGAATTTTAAAAACTGATAGTAGATTTCGCAAGAAATAGCATCTCTCACTAAAATTGTAGGTATAGGCTGAAAAAGAGGTGTTTTAATTTGAAATGCGTGTTATTTCTCAAAGAACACACCACTACGCTTATCCCTCAGTCTTAGTTATACAGTTAAGTACATATTTAATCCCCTTATTTTGAAGTCTCTCTGGGCACTTTGGTTGTCTGAAGCTCATCCTCTTGTGGACTCCGTCAGTACGGTTCACTGGAATAGTGTTCCCTGAGTTCTTGTCTGTTGATAACCATTGGTGCCCTTTATCTCTGAAAGTCAGTCTTGCTGAATATAAAATTGATTATATAAAATTTATATAAAATATAAAAAGAAAGGGCTTGCCCTTTCTTTCCTTGAGGATCTTAAATACGTTTCTCAACTTTCTTCTGGGATAAAGCATTCTGCAGAAAAATCCAGTCATAATCTAATTTTTTTTCTTTATAAGTCACATGCTTTTTCTCTTTAGATATCCCCCCAATTTTTCTTTTTCCTAAAAGTTCAGTAATTTTACTAGAAGATGTCTTGTGACCGGTTCTTCTAATCTGATATTCTCAGCTATGCTTTCAAGACAAAATTCAAATCTTTTTTTATTTCAGGAAAGTTTTCTTAATTATAATTTTCTGTATTTGTTGTGTTCCTTTCCTTTGGCTTTCTTCTTCAGAGGCGCCATAATCCATGTAATCAATCTTCTTTGTCTGTCTTCAATATTTGTCACTTCCTCTTGAATCCTTTTAATCTAATACTTCGCTGATTTTTCATTTTTTAATTTTCCTCTTTTTCACCTTCTATTTCTTTTAAGGCAGTGTGCACTGGGTTTATTCACTCTTGTGCTCCTTCTAGTCCTCACTTTTGAAATGCTTTCTTCTTTCATTTTTTATTCTTTGCTGAGTTCTGTCACCTCATTTCTGAGTTTTTCTAATTGTGATATGTTTTGTTCTTTCATGTCTTGTAATATTTTCTTAATATCTTTCAGCTGTTTTGAAATGGTGGGTCACAATTTTGATCTGTTTTGTGGACATGTCTTTCCGGCATAGGGATGTAATTCTACTTCTTACTCTCTTTGTCTTATAATAACTTTGTATGGGATTTGAATTTGGTATTTTTTATTTTTATGTGAAAGTGGTTTTCCTGGACATCTAGAGTGAGCAAGGTGCAGGAAACTTTCTCCAACATCCCAGAGCTTCCTCTTTAGTTGTTTCTGTGTGGTGCTCAATAATATGGCGACTTGTTTTCTGAGCTTTCTCGGTTGTGTTACCCCACTTCCATCTGAACCTTCTCTTTCCTTCATCTCTATTGTCTCTATCCTGCTCAGTTTTGATTCCATTCCCAGAAGTTTCCCCTCATTGTGGGGCCCTGACAGGTCCTTGTTGAGAGTCCATGGGGCTAGACTCCTCCAGCTCCACCAACCTTTCTTACTGCAGGACACCCACACTCACTTGGTGTTGGAGAGAGAAAACCTCTCCACGTTTCAACCACTCTCCTCAAGCTGGCCCACCCCGCTTTCCAGTGAATACCTGCTGGGTACTTTCACGGTCCTTCTCTTCCCTGTTGCTTCCTTCTTCCTCCCACACAGACGCAACTTGTGCTTCCTGGCTGATGGCGGTTTGGCCTCACCCACTTGTAGTTTGGGGTTTGTAGGGAAACTTCTCCATTTACTTTTCCTGTAAATAGAGTCCATCAGTTTCTAGTCTTGCTATCTAGTTTCTTCGACTGTTTTTATGTGGAGAATAAGAGAGATTGAAAAACTATGCTGCTGTCATCTTCTCTCCAGAATTTTCCATGTGAAATTAATTTTAGTATAAAGGTGGAAGTCCAATTTTCATATTTTCCCTATGGGTAACTATTTTTCCAAAACTGCTATTAAAAAGTCCACTCTTCTCATTGCTCTGCAATACTCCCTCTGTCATAAATCAAGCATCAATAGATGCCCACGTGTGATGAGTGTGCTTCTGAGCTCTGTTCTGTTCCATGGATCGCATCACCTATTCCTGTGCAAATACTTCACCATTTTAATTACTAAATCCTTATTAAAATTCTAGTATCTGGGGGCCAGCCCGGTGGCATAGTGGTTAAGTTCACATGCTCCACTTTGGAGGCCTGGGGTTCATGGGTTCAGACCCTGAGTTCAGATCCTGGGCACAGACCTACACACCACTCATCAAGCCACACTGTGGCGGCGTCCCACATATGAAAAATAGAGGCAGATTGGCACAGGTGTTAGCTCAGTGACAATCTTCCTCAAGCAAAAAGAGGATGATTGGCAACAGATGTTAGCTCAGAGCCAAGCTTCCTCACCCCCTCCAAAAAATTCTAGTATCTGGTAAGGAGATATCTCCTTACCTTATTTTTCTTTGGAAGTGTTTTGGCTGTTCTTGGCCTTTTGTTCTTCCATATACATTTCCAAATCAAGTTTGTCAGGTTCCTTGAAAAACCCTGTTAGAGTTTATTTTCTATATTTCATTTAAGTGTTTAAAAATTATGTATACCTCTTTCATACAGTATAAGGGTAAAAATTGTTTCAAGACACTTTTGTTTTAGATGTGTGTGTGGTATATGTGTGTGTGCATACACATGTATGTATTAGGACACGTGTCCCCATCAAGAAGTATGAAGGCTGCTGCCCTCGGTCATCCAGAAGGCCACATTGGCCTTGGTCCCCCTCAGGCTTCCTCTTTTCCATTTGGTGTTTACTTCTTATTGACTAAATTAGACAGTTTTAAAACCACATGCTTTGATTTCTGAACTCCACACAGATCTCTAGGGGAGGACTGCCAACAGTGGTGATGGAGTTAGTTTGAAAGAGGCTGGGAGAAAAATCCAGGGGGTTTCCTGCCTCCCTCAGATTTCACCTCACAGGACCATCTCTTCCACACCTGTTTGTGTTGTCGGCTAGGAACTGCTGCTGGTTTTTTCCGATGGTCTTCTTATCCCTTGCCAGACAGTCTGGGAGTTTGTAAAGTGAGACAGGAAATCATAGGGAATAAAGAAATGTTAGAAATGTCTATAGTCTTAAGAAAACAGTTTGAAGACAAATAGGCTAGACTCTTCCACCACCGATGTCTTGGAATTCTAACAGATAAACCCCAAAGCGCCCTCTCCTGGCAGCCAGTATTAACCACCACTGGTCAATAACTACAAAATAATGCAGACGTCGTTGGTACCTTTTATGTTTCAAGCTGGGGATCACATAGGGTGTTATATTTACTATTATGTTCTCCAACTAACAAAATTCAAGCATCATAAGTTGAAATAGCTCTAAATTATACAGAATCTACCGTTAAAAGACATTCTTTTTTATTTTTACTACAAGTTTTCAAGTATTACAAAAATCTAAACACTATTTGAAAATGAAATGGACTAGTCACTTATAATTATTGAGAATAATTGTCATATTAAAAACAACTGTTTGGGAAATATTTTTATTATGAACAGGTGTCAATATTTCTGGAATAAATATATGTCATATGTCTATGCTTTTAACTTTACATTTTTCCCTAGTCAAAAACAAACAACCCATGACTATCCCCTCTCAGTCTTTATGCAAAATTCTAACTGCCTAAGAAAGATGACCATAAAAAAGAACAAAAAAGAAATTCTATGGAATTGCAAAAATTAAATTTGCATTTACTGTTGTTAATAAAGTTGTTATAACTATAGTACAACCTTAAAAATAGAGTTAAATAAAATTAAGTGGAGGGGTAAAATAACATCTTGAAAATTCAGATCATCCATATTATTGATGGCTAAACTGATAATTATTTCCGTGTCAGCATGATCATAGGAAGGTATTCAAAATATTAGCATTATTTATCTTGCTCAACAAAATTAACTACTTTATTTTGTGTATTTACACGCTAATATGTACTTGTTTATTTTAACTTTTATCTAGAAAGATTATAGAAATTCTACGCTTCCTAATTTTTAAAGCTATAATAATCTTATGCCTATATACTGAGGTCACTAAAATTTCGTTATAATTTTGGGTATAACTCAATGTCCCAATGACAATGCTTATCTTCTAAGAGAAGGAACTGTGAAACAATCTATTTCTAGATCTCTACATAAAAGATCACTGAAATAATTCATTTTTCAATATGAATTAATATTTATTAACTTGCTATTTGTAAATTTTCTATGTTAAATTATCAGTTAGGCCATTCCTGATTAACAATAGTAAGTAGGTCATTGGGTAAAAACACAACCGTACAAAATTCTATTTGAGGAACGTTGAGGATAAAATTGAGGAAGTGTGGGGCAAAAGCCTACAACAGGGTTACTAATTTAATAGATAAATATAAACTGTCTATTTACTGCCACATCCCTTCAGAACACTTTGATCTGTATTAAAAGTTCTAATGTTTCCTTTTGTTTAATTACATACTTTGTTTCTATAGCAACTCTAAAGCATATACTCCGTTACAATGTTCCTAAAGTTTTTACATGGTAAATTCTTTTCAGTCAATAAACAGTAATAATATAATCCTTGTTTAGAACTTTATCTTATTCCTGAATATCCCTTAATTAGTCCATAATAGAATCAAATACAACTGCAGTCTCACTATACGATTTTGAATAATTAGGAGAAAAAATACAAATTCTAAATTAAGCACCTAAGTCTTGTAGGAATTTACTGCCACCTTCAGGGTTTTAATCAAAACGCATGGTTACTGCAGCTTTTACATTTCCAGAAGACAGTCCCCGGTTAATGTAGTAGAAATATTAAGGAAGCAAAGTGCTATCTAACTTAGATTGCAGAACACATGGCTTTTCATGAAATGTCCTTTCACCTTGTCTTTCCTGACAGTGTGTTTTATCAGTCATTGTCACTATAATTATATACTGGGAGCACCCAGAAACCTGTCCAAAATATACTTAAGCATCTTTAGGTTCAATCTAATGAAAAGCTCTTCAACCGAAACTGTTTTAAGTGTGTCAATGCCCTCCAGCCAAAGCCACCAGGAACAGGCTGTCGTTGACCAAGGTGGGCTTCTTGCTCATCGCAGGCGGAGAACACACACCACAGGGAACTGTGGGTTTCTAAGAAAGAAGGTATTCACAAAGGACTCCCGGAATTTGAGCTTGTATTTGACTTTTGTAGGGTTCAAGGAAATGTCAGGAAGAGGGGCAGTTCTATGAAAGGGTGTCCTAATAAACCTTATTTATAAGGCAGGAGGAATGAGGTGAGGCCAAAGCTGTAACTGATGAAGCAGCAGCAGTTGTTCATATTCGCCAGGGTGGGGGGAGGTTTTGTACGTTGGTGGTTTGCAGGCTGACCTCGTTTCTGTCTACACTTAGACAAGATTATGGGGGAGGGGTCTTGTTTTTTTGTCTCACTTCACCACGGTCAGAGTGGCCTCGTTTGATGCTGCTGTTTTATGAGGCTGTGTGTGTTCGACAGGAGAACACTGCGGCCCAGCAAAGTGCCTGGCAGTTCCTAGTTGTCAGGGACTGCTTTTCTCTCTCACACATGTACATTTGCAATTCTACCAATGCCTCTATTTTTTACTCCTTGAATTTGTGGTGAAATTATAAAAGTTTATTATAATCTTTAAAATGAAAATCAACAGAATATGAAGCCTGAGTGTTTATGATAAATGTTGCAAGAGTCAGAAACTCAGCTCAAAAAAAATTAGAAAAAGGGAAATTGATTAGAAACTTAAAAACTTGAAGAAGAGTGGGGTGCAGATGGACCATGGGTCTGCTGAGAGCAGGAAGTTAAATGCCAAGAAACTATCTGTCCATCTCTTATCTCTTCAGCTGTGCCATCTTTCTCTGCAGGGCAGGAAATGTAATTGCCTATAATTCCCAAACTTTGTTGTCTTCCCAGTATCAATACAAAAGGGAGACTGACTCTCTTTCCACAGTTATAGTTTGAAAGTTCTAATTGGGGCAGCCTGAGTTACATGCACCTAGTCCAAACAACTGTGACCAACACCGGCAGAGCACGAGAGAAATGGATGCTCCCATTGGAACCACACAGTTGGGGAAGAAGCATTTCTTGGAAAAAGTGGAACTGGAGTGCTGGGTAGGCAAAAGAACTGAAGTCCAGCAGAGAGTAAAAAAATCAGTTCTGGGTTTTAGAAATATGACATTAGCTATAGAGGGAAAAGGCAAAAAGCAAAGAGACCAGTTAGGCCGTGACAATCATCCCAGAAAAATATACTCGAGGCTTGAACTAGGGCAGCATCGGTGGGACTGGAGGAAAGAGGATGATTTCAGGAAATGTTTCAGAGTTAAAATCTATAGGACTTGATAATTAATTATATATGCGGAGTCAAAACATATAAAAAGCCCTTACATAGGATTTATCATGTAACAGGCCCTGTTCTAACCACATGGCATAGATTAATTCATTAAATCCTCACCACAACCCTGTGAAGTATTAAGTATTATCATTTCCATTTTCAGATGGGGATATTTTAGGCACACACAGTTAAGAACTTGCCCGTGTTCATACAGCTGATAAGCGGCAGTGTTCACACGCAGTTAGTCTGGCTCCAAAGTCCTTGAACACCTGCCACAGTCTCTCCGAGGTCTGAATTTGGGTGGATGGTCACATGAATCAAGGGTGGGAACACAACAGGAGTACACATGGGGTTGGGGGAGGGATGTGAAGAGGAGATAATATTTGGGTTTCTAAGTGTTTAAAAAGTGTGAAGAGCAGATGGAAATGCCCAGGGACAACTTGCAGTATGTAACTGGGGTGAGGGCAGAGGTTTAGGTTTGGGAATGTCAGGACATGGGTGGTAGCTGAAGTCAACGAAGTGAGTGGAAACTTCGAAAAGGACTTGAATGAGGCCCTAGCATGCAGCCTGAAGGAAAACAAACAATTAAAGAGAAGGTAGAAGAATAACCTTGAAAATTAATTATCATCAGAATCAGTGTTTCTGATGATAAGGATAAATAGGCATCCTCATACACTGTTAGTGGAGGTGGAAATTGGTACGATTTATTTGCAGGGAAATTTGGCATTATCTGATAAAATATAAAATCCCCCTACCACTTGACCAAGCAATTGTACCTGAAATTTATGCTACAAATACAAAGATGTATGCCCAAGAATATTCACCTCAGCCTTGTTTGATAAGGAGGGAAGAGGGGAGGGAGGGAAGGAACAACTGAATATCCACCATATTGTGCTGGTATTTCATACCATGGAATTCCATGTGGTTACTCCACAAAGTGAATACCATGCCATCATCAAAAAGAATGAGGTATATCTCTGGAGGCTGATATGGAAGGATCACCAAGATATATTATGTTTAAAAAGAAAGAAAAAGAGAAGTGCAGATGAGTACAGACACTATTGCTTTAGTGTAAATAATAGGGCCTGCTATGCCCTATTTTATTCACCTGGCAGAAAAACAACCAACACAGGGCATAGAATTTTACAGAATCTTTTAAAGCTCAAATGGAGGTAGAAAAAGAGAAAGTCCAGAGAACCAGGAGAGAGTGCAGGAGGAATCTTGCAGACAGTGGCTGAAGCAGCAGCCTCTCCTTCCCAGGTCTCCTCCCGCCTGGGCAGCCTTGCCCAGAGAGTGGGCTTGGGCATGGCCAGCGCTGGGATCTCCCTTGAGCAGCCACACCAGGAGGAGGGAGAGGAGAGCTCTAAAGGAGGAGAAGGGTGATGACTGGGCACAACCCTTGTGCTCCCCTCTTATATGCCCAGACCCCCAACAGAACCCCTGGCATGAGAGAGGGTGCTGCTCAAGCACATGTAGGAAAGGCCCAAACCAAGTGGCCCTTGTGTGTGGATACTGTTATTATATATACGTATATAAGTATATTGGCAAAATAGAAGTTAACACCATGGAGTGTAAGCCTCAAACCAAAAACTGCTGTAGTCTATGAATAACTTAAACAGAGCCTGATGTCTTAATAAAAAAAATCACTTTGCCTTAATAAGTGCAATTACCCACAGATGTACTTAAACATAATAAACTGACATCATAAATTTACCATCAAACAAGTGAAAGCACTTTACTCTCTTTGCCATTTACGATGCCATTTTCAAATTCTTTCAATAATAAGTGAAATATGATATTTCTTTCAACATCCCTCTAATAGCAGATGTCATTTAACTTCTGCTTAAGGATATGGTTTTCTAAGCAGTTTAACATAAATTGTAACCTCTACTAGCAGAGACGCAATGCTGCCATGTGGCCCGCATCTGGACTAGAATTATGGTACTTCTCTCAAGAGAATGCGAATGTCTCCTGACAAGGGCACCCACCTCGAACCTATATTAGATACAGGAAAATGGAAAAGGAAAGGAAAAGTGAACTTTAAGACTTTAAGACTGTCACTACATCTTCCCTTGACCGTCCTTTAATAATAAAATGTGTCTTTGAAAGAGAATATATTAGCTTCAAGTTTAGGAGCAAAGAAATTTTAGACTTATAGTTGCTTTCTAGCTTAGATAGACGGATTAGATAGATAGCTAGCTAGACCGACAGACAGGTGTAACATACACATTCTTCAGAAAGAGGAGCAACTTAAGATAATCAACTCAGTTTTAGAACACTCAAAATATAAGTTCTACCACGGTATTTTGCCTCTCATATCTTGAGAAAAACATCATGCCTGGAAATTTCTAACATATGGTAAATTTGTAGAGGAAACATGTCAGAATTCTTACATTTATGTTCATTTTGTTTTAAACATGAAAATATTACATGATGACTTTTCTGTTAATTATATATGAAATATAGTTCCTGGCACATGTCAAGCACTCAGATTACAAGCATTATTGTCCCCAGCTGCTCAGGAGTCAGGGGCCACACTGGTCCAAGAGACTGGCCAGATTGGCAGAGCTCATGGTAGAGGAAGGACTTCAAGGGGCTGTGTGCAAGGCCTGCCCAGCACATTAATAGAGGAGAGGTCTTGGTCAGCAAGGCACCAAAAAAAAAGAAAGTCAAAAGTAAGATTATAGCAACGTGTCCAGCACAAAACCAGGAAGGAGGTACCCTCACTGGAGGACTAGTCACTCCCTGAACTTTCACCAAAACAAGTCTTCCAATTACAAGTTTGCTTTCACATAGATTTTCCTAGAAGGAAAGAATGTGCCAACTACTTGACTTGAAGAGTCAGGTCTCCTTCTGCTATACTTCTCAATCTAAATTATTAAATTGACATTCAGCTGTCATCTCAGTCCACTGCAAACTGGCCACTCTAACATCTCCAGAGCTGTCACCTCAGGCATGTATTAATTTGTCAGGGCTGCCATAACAAAATCCACACGCTGGGTGGCTCAGACTACAGAGATGTATTTTCTCACAGTTCTGGAGTTCAGGATGGAGTTGTCGGCATGTTTGATTTCTGCAGACGGTTGCCTTCTCGCCATGTCTTTCCTCTGTGCACACGTCTGGTGTCAAATTTCCTCCTCTTACAAGTACATCAGTCAGATTGGATTAGGGCCCAACCTAACAGCCTCATTTTAACTTAATCACCCCTTTAAAGGGCTTATCTCCAAATATAGTCACATTCTGAGGTAGTGGGGGAAATGGCTTCAACATATGCATTTGTGGGGACACAGTTCAGCCCATAACAGGATAAATAGATAAAGTTCAAGTTTCTGGGCCTATGAAGTAAAGGGCAAGACACTGGGCCACAATGACCAATGGTGGAAACTGTCTCAGTCAATCCCATCTGATGAACCAGGCATAATTCCTGTAGTTCATCCGTAAAGACAATACAAGGAACATGCATTTTCTCTAACCCCATTCTGAGCTTTCATGTTATTTTTATAAAATATTTTAGAGTTCCTTATCTTTAGCAATTAGTTTATATTCCAATTTGGCAAAAAACTACATAAACCCAAGTAGTATTTTCATTCATCCTATATCCATTTTCCTTATCTTATAAATTCATTCTGGTTCAGTTTTAGTATATTGGATTTACTTGGTCCTATCGACACAAAATAACCAATAACCATTCTATAGATAAGAGAAATAAGGTGAGTTTACTTGAGCCAGAGTAAGGATTATAACCCGGGAAGGCCTTAGAAAGCATTCCAGAGAAGCATGGTTTTTAGTACAGTCTTATATCTTTTTAGAACAAAGAACATACATTAAACACACCCAGAATACACTTTCACAAAAATTTCAAAAGGTATTCAGTCGCAAATTAGCAGGTCAACATGACCATGATGTCAGCAAAGGGACTAATCTGGGTGTTACCAACAGGGCACTACCAATATGGTATAGGAGGGGAAGTATGCATTCTTATCTTAAGACAGTGCATTCTTTAATGGTTAAGCAGATGTACAATGTATGTTTGAGAGGCCATAAGCCAGGCTTTTTAGATCAAGCTGGATCAGTTTTGAATCTGAATAGTTACCCCATATACCTCAATATGTGAGAATCTCTTGTCATTTCCCACTTTTGATCAATAATCTTTCGATAGAAAGCATTGCTGATCAAAATATTGTCCCGCAGTGCCAAGGTGGTTGCTGCCTGCCCTGGGTCCATCATGTCCCTTGGTGCTAGGCTTTCATTTCATTGATATGCCCAGCTATCCACACTGGGGGGAAAATAGTCAGATATAGTGGACAAGCATAAAGGTATATATTAACAGGGGAAATGTTCCATAGGTTATGTAATTTGTCAATTATTTTTAGATTATCACACAAACATTGCACATGTGCTTTTACATGACTTCCTATAGTTAACTGTTTTAAAACAATTATAGTACAGGTAATATAATACTTGAAATGATTAGCTTAAAAATGAATTCTTAGGCATAGCCTTAATAAGAAAAGGAGATTCGTCCAGGGTTGTAAGATCAATCAACCATCTCAAGTTGCTGAGCCATCAGTAGTTAGTTTGAATATTATGACTAATACAAGAATTCCAAAGAGTAAGAGAAATAGGAATTACAATCCAGGTCACAAATGGAAGTCAGTATCGGAAGGGAGCCAACTAAACAAATCAAGACTGGGTGTAGGATCGCTTAAGGCATTCACCTGTTTTTCTCATGTGCTTTAGCAGAGATGATACATTGGAAGATTGTCAGGTATAAAAACACAGCATTCAGTTTAAATGATATATATATATATATATATATATATATATACCACCTTGGGATGCTGTAAGAATATCTAAGGACATTCTATTTTGAAGGACAGCCCTTCTCATTAAAGACATTTCAGTATCTAATAAGGCTATTCCTGCCTGACTACTGTTAAGGGCTTCTGTATGTGATATGACATCCTCTAGCCCCAAAGGAACAAATATGGCTAGCTGCTTGGTAGTCATACAGTGGAACACTGAATGAGCACACCTGGCTTTAAAGAGAGGGAGATTGGCAAAAGGAGTTAGCCCAGTGAATCTTTCCCTGCATCCAAGGGAAGCTCAGGGTGCAGTGTTTTAGCCATCCAGGCAGTAGCCAAGGCCAGAAATCTGTTCCACATGACCACTGAGTTCCATTAGGAGCCACCCGATGAATGCCTGGCCTTTAGTCTGTTCCAAATCAATCACTTTCTTTAAGTATGACAGTATTCTGAAAATCTGAAATGGAACAATTACAAAATCGGTATACAGTTTAAGCATAACAAAGGTTTAAATGAGCAGATATAAGTTTGGGAATACAGGCCTGGTCCAGAGTCTTAGGATAGCTATCTATGACAGATGCCGTCTTCTTATCACCCTGGTATGGAGATATTTGCATTGGTCAGGTGAAGTCAGGTATCAAAAATAGGAACTGAAACCCACTCAGGTGGAGAAGACTTTTTTAAACAAGAAATGTGAATCCATAAGTCTTTGCCTTTTGATTCTGCAGTGCATGAATTGGTTAAAAGTACCTAGTATGGTCCTTTCCAACAGGGCTGCAAAGAGTCTTTTATTTGATACCTCTTCTGATAAATAAATTCTCCAGGTTATAGTCCATGATCCTTATGGTCTGAGAGCTCTCTGTGAAAAGAATTGGCTACCAACCTCTCATCATTTTTTCTTTTTTAAGTGTCTCAATGAGACCTTGAAAATAATTAAGATATTTCTTTTAAGCAAAGTTGGTTCATACATTTCTTCATCTAAGTCCAGTTATTATCTTGAAAGGAGACAGCCAATGTTTACCAAAGGGTGTAGATCTAAGATTGACGAGCACTAGCAGAAGAGCTTTTGGCCATGAGAGGTTAAATGCTTCTGAAAGTTTTGTCAATTGAGTTTTGATTGTGCTGTTTGTTCTTCCGACCAGTCCTGAGGATTGGGGATGATAAGCACCATGGAAATGCTGCATTATTGGCCAAATGTTACAAATAGATTTAATTATTTGTCTGGTGAAATGAGTTCCCTGGTCACTACGTAACTCAGTAGGAATTCCCCAAACAGGAATTATTCTCTCCAATAATTTGTCCAAAGCCATTGCTCTTCTGTAAGGAAATACCTCAACTCAATGTAAGAACACACAGATCATTACAAGATACATTTATATCCTTGAGATGGTGGCATTTGGACAAAGTCCAATTGCCATACCTCAAAGGGTCCTTTAGGAAGGGGAAAGTGGCCTTGTGATTCATGAAATAGTTTCTCTAGGTTATATTTTGGGTATATAACACAAGTGTAAGTTTTATGGGCCACTGTGGGAGAAAGTTTCCAAAAGTTTCTCCACAAAATTACCTTTTCAGGTGCCCAATGGGTTAATTGGTGTATATGCTGGAGCAGTGGCAATTGTGCTTCAATAGGTACTATGGGTTTCTTATTGGACCCAAACCACATCTGTGAGGGGGTGTCAAAAATTCCCTCTTTTGACTGCATATCTGTTTCTTCTGTGGTGATTTCTTAAGCCTGTAGAAGGAAATCTTTTACTGGATTAGCAGAGTTAATAGAAGGTAGCAGGCATTCTCGAGGCTGGACAGCATATCCAGCTTGATAATGTCTTGCTTATCATTTAAGTAAGACCATCTATAAACCAAATTAGATAACTGAATGCAGTCATGGTCTTTTCCTCTTGTGATGTTGGAAGCAAGGTAGCAGGGTTAAAATAATGAATAATATTGACCTATGCAATATAGCCTAAGAAGGTTTATCATTTACTTGACAATGCTTCCCATGCAATTTAGCATACCAAACAACCCTAATTAGTATCTCCCCCTTTATAGGAAGAGAGAACAAATTTCTTTGAGAAGTCCCAGGGGCCCTCTGAAAATTCCCAGAGAAAAAAGTAAAAAAAAAAAATTCATTTAGGATATGAATTTTGGGGAGCTTGTCAAAATATCAAAATGTTTTAAAACACTTGGGCAAACAAGATCAAGGGGTTGCTGATCTTGTCGCCATGAAACAATGGTTAGTTATCCATTCAAAGTGACAACACAGTCAAGTGCAAACAGAGCATTAAAACAGTCAAAAATACCTTAATCAAGAGACCTCAGTCTTTTTGAACATAGGAAATTACGTTAACAAAACATAGATCTCTGTCTTTTAGGTAACCTTACTCAAAGGTAAAGAGAAATCTCTATCAAGAGTAGACTAAGAGTTTAAGAAAATTATCACTTTTAAGAGAAAACCAAATTCTAATATTTGTACCAGCTTATTTCTGATATTAAAACTTACTTAACAGGGCTGGCCCAGTGGTGCAGCAGTTTAGTTCGCGCTTGGCAGCCCGGGGTTCATGGGTGCAGATCCCGGGCACCTGCTGATGCACTGCTTGTCAACCATGCTGTGGCAGCATCCCATATAAAGTAGAGGAAGATGGGCATGGATGTTAGCCCAGGGCCAGTCTTCCTCAGCAAAAAAAGGAGGATTGGCAATGGGTGTTATCTCAGGGCTGGTCTTCCTCACCAAAAAAAAAAACTTACTTAACTAAATTTATTCTAACCTTAGCCAACTTGACCATGCATAAAACTCTTTCCTCAGGGTTCCTCTTGTATAACTTCTATAACTTCCTTTTTACATTCAGAATTTATCCCTGCCTTTCTTTTTCCCTCCTAGTACTTTGGGACAAATTTATCTTTCTTAACAGAACAAACAAAAATATTTCCATTCTTTATACCTTCTTTACTGAAAACATATCTCAATTCCCTTGATTACAAACATATTTTCCTTAATGTTTAGTAACTTTATCACCTATATTAGAATTTTTAACCCTTAGAAACCTTCATTTCTAAGTAAAAACTAAGTAAGCAAGCAATTATGAACTGTCTTTTACATTAGCATTCTGTGGCTTGGAAAATTTATAAATACCTTTTATAATTTCTAAAAACATGTTACTTCATAGTACAACCTTTTAATAAAATACAAGACATGTGTACTAATAGACCTAAACACCTTTTAGTTTTCTGTAATAAGCCAAGAGTAGATAAACATATTTAAGAATTAATGTTTAATATTTTATCTTATTTGGAGAGGATCTAGATGTTTAATAAATTTTTATCATTTAAATTAACCTAGCAAAACTTCACAGTTTCAAGTTACTAAAGAGATTTTGGAAGTTATTTCAAGTACACACACCATAGCACATAATTATTGTAAAAAAAAGCTCACACAACACTCATCTTTTTCACATCTATTTAGTTACTTGTTCCCAATAATTATTTAGATTGCTTACAAAACTTCATGAGATATTAGACAAGATTAGCCATCATTTTAAGTTATTACTTTTGTTAACCAGTTTTGTAATAGAGACAACGTCAGCTTATTTGACCAATAAACGAAAAAAGGCTGCATGTCTGTATCATCTCCAGTGCTGATAACTCTGAGGACAAGCCTATGTTAATCAAACCAACAAACTTACACAAGCTTTTATTTACCAAAGATTATTTCATATCACATTAACTTGAAAGACATTTGGATTAATTGCATTTAGAAATAAATTTTGTAAGCACTTACTTTAAGCCAATTGAATAGCTTTTTAGAAATTATACCATCTGGAGGTAAAATATCACACATTTATAACATACATACATACATAGACACACAATAGACAGATGCAACAAAGATTTTATAGCTTCTGTTTTTAAAAGAACTTTTCAAAAGCTTTTTCTCTTTTTTTTTTTTTCTTTCAGTCTTAGGAATCTGGGATTGGCTAGATATTCCCCTTTTGTTAAGCACTTGTGCAAGTCTCCGGAGTTCGGAGGGGAGGCTGGCCATTTGGGAACTGGTTGGGCTTTTAGAAGCTCGATTTCCCACTTTTCTTTTAGTTTCACTTTTCTGTAAAGTCTGAACAACATCTAAGGACAGCATAGTGGGTCAGCAGTGTGCTGCTTGTGAGTGTTACTTCCTAAAGAAGGTCATAAATGCTCTTACGTGCCTCGGTTTTTCCTGCCGCAGCCTGAGACCACCGTGGGGGCTCAGAGCACATGGGTGCCCAACCCTCATCAGTGCTTCCCCAGACAAGCCTTTAATTAGTTAATGTGAATGATAGTGGAGTTCCCTATGGGACCGCTATGTGTTGTGAAGATTTGACCCTCCAACATTCCCACTAAGGTTCTCAGTCACCCAAGAACACCTTTCAGCTGGAAGGAGCAATGTGCCTTCTTTTCAGAGCTGAACACATTCAGTCTCTCATTTTTCTATCAAGCTGTTTGTTCAGACTTTATAAACACAATTCTTTCCAGTTTAAAGACAAATTAAAAAGGTCAACCTGCCCCATTCACTCCAAAGTTCCCGATAGACTGCCCTGGCCTAGGAATTCCCCCCTAGGTTCCTCTTACCCTAGGGTGTGTACCAGTACCCCCTTAAGACACCTAGTCTTAAGGTTTGAAACAGCTCAAATACACTCCGGACCATCGACTTAACTTTAGAAGGTCCGGGGGGCCGGCCCCGTGGTGTAGTTGTTAAGTTCACACATTCTGCTTTGGCGGCCCAGGGCTCACTGGTTCGGATCCTGGGCGTGGACCTACTCACTGCTCATCAGGCCATGCTGAGGCGGCATCCCACATAGAAGAGCTACAACTCTACAACTATGACATATACAACTATGTACTGGGGCTTTGGGGAGAAAAAAGAGAAAAATTGGCAACAGATGTTAGCCACAGGGTCAATCTTCCTCAAAATAAAATAAAATAAGGAGGTCCAGGTTTCAGGAGAACTTACCAGGGTCACCTGAAGAATGCAGCGATCCAGGGGGGCTCAAAGGGCCCAAAAGTTGGTTCAGTGTAGATTGCAGGTGATCTCCAGCGGGTTTCTCTGAAATCCTGCCGCGACTACGCCAAGGAATGCTAACACAAAATAACCAATAACCATTCTATAGATAAGAGAAGTAAGGTGAGTTTACTTGAGCCAGAGTGAGGATTATAACCCGGGAAGGCATTAGAAAGCGTTCCAGAGAAGCATGGTTTTCAGTACGGTCTTAACATCTTTTTAGAACAGAGAACATACATTAAACAGACTCAGGATACATTTTCAAAAAAATTTCAAAAGGTAGTCAGTTGCAAATTAGCAGGTTAACATGACCATGATGTCAGGAAAGGGACTAATCCAGGTGTTACCAATAGGGTGTTACCAATAGGGCATAGGAGGGGAAGTAAGCTTTTTTTTTTTTTGCTTCAGGAAGATTGTCCCTGATCTAACATCTGTGCCAATCTTCCTCTGTTTTGTACGTGGGACACAGCCACAGCATGGCTTGATGAGTGGTGTGTAGGTCCACACCCAGGATCCGAACCCAGGAACCCCAGGCCACCAAAGCAGAGCATGCTAACTTAACCACTACACCACTGGGCTGGCCCCAGGAAGTAAGTATTCTTAAGAGAGTGCATTCTTTAATGGTTAAGCAGATGTACAATGTATGTTTGATAGGCCCTAAGTCAGGCTTTCTAGTTCAAGCCGAATCAGTTTTGAACCCAGTTACCCCATACACCTCAATATGTGAGAATCTCGTCAGTCCAAGAACAAAATCTTAGAAATAACAGCCAAAGTCTCTGTTTTTCTTTCTAAATAATTATCAGTGACGTGTACATGGTTCTGTCAGTGGTGTTTGAGTTCTGAGTAACAATGCGTGCATCAGAACAGTTACACAAGGAAGGCTTCAAAGAAAAGTACTCAGTGCCCAGGCTACCAGTGAGAGAAAAGAGACAGAATGAGGAGTGTGCCATTAATGTTTGTTAATGTTAGAAATGAACTGGATTAGTAATGACTGGATTCTTTTTTTTAAAAATGGGAAATGGCAGGAAGGGTTGGGCTGAACACGAAATACTGGGAGCTGTGACAGGAAAGACCTATAAATTGATCCTAAAACAGAGACTGATCATAAATATAACAGCAACAGCAGCTGCTGCCACATCACATTTCACAGCAATTCTCCTAAACTAAACCTTTTGACCAGAAGTCTAATGGCAAACTGCCAATAACAAAATATATTTTACAGTACTTTAATCCTAGATGAGCATATGCTTACCTGAATCAATATCAATATTATAGAATCATTGTATATGATATACATATTAAAGTTTTGAAAGTAAATATACTAAATCATGGTTTTTAAAATAAAGATTGCCTATTTAGAATCTCAGAACATATATAGTACATTTTTATTAAATATATATGCATATTTTTAAATTAAGTATAACTTAGCCATCTTGAATATCTAGATATATCCCAACAGAGGTTGCATTGTGCTTTAGAGATGCAGAAACATTTGTTCAACACTCCAACACTCCATACTATTAATGTAAATTGGCTCAAATCCTTCTTAGAAGTGGACAGGTTATAAACAATAAAAAAACTTATGCACAAGTAATTCAAGAAACTACAAATGACACACTCAAACACATCTTTTTATTATATACTAAATTTAAAAATACAAATCTTATTAAAAATGCTTATGAAACATTGTATACATAAGTACTGTCAAATACTATTGGATTATGACATCATGTACATTTGCTAAGGTTCATTAGAAACAGAACAATGTACATAACTTTGCTGATAATGAATTTCAGAAGTCAAATATTTTAACATTTGGCAACTGTGAAGTAGTGATCCACACAGGAAGATGTTTGCAGAGGTAAAATAGTAAGAAAACAAACGGAATAATGCAGATATTCCTGCCCTAAGTGTTAATGAGTAGATCTCTTCCTCATCCTCTTACATGTCGTTAGAACAGAAATTAAAGTGCACAAGACCACCAGGAATACTTGATTTGGTTGTCCCCTAATATATACTACAATTGTGCTGCCATAGTGAGGGTTTCGATTCTTCGTACTGTTCCTGAGGTTTTAGAAGTTAATTATGAATGTGGCTAAGGGAAGAGAGGCCAATGCTTCCTAAATTGCACCAAGTGGCCTTAAAGTGTAGAAACACCAAAGATTTGGGAACAGATTCAAGGACATTATCCCTGTCTATTTTGCCCTAGGAATAAAATTAGGATAAGAACCTAGTTTTACCTCTGGAAAATGCTTACTAAAAATCTGTTTCAAAAGATCAGACAGGTACAGCAAGCACCACAATACTGTCAGTTACTGTCCACCACTTACTACCGCATCATAAATACCAGGCATAAAAATCTGCCCTCTGAAGGTTCACAGGAAACACAGGTAGAAGCATGTTATTACTTGACACTAATGTTACTAATTAACATTCAGTGTAATTTGTAAAAATAGGTCACCACCATACAGTCAAGGAAGAGGAGAGGAAAGCTACTAGTCTACAAAAAGTGCTCCTTTTAGCTTTCAAACCCAAGAGTTTAATTTGGGGTAAAACAAGATTGTAGAGTAAGGCCATCAGTTCTAAACAAGCTGATGATGCCAAATATACATACTCGCGTATATATGTTTAAATTTCAGTTCTGATTTAACACTAATGTACTAGTACAAACCATTTATAGGAAACATTTTATCAGGCTTATTTACAAACACACAATAAGTGACAAAGATATGGAAAATCAAAAAAATTGCAGATAAATGCAGCCATTTAGCAACATAGTTCACTAAAGACAAGACAGATTTGCATAATGTTTTTAAAAAACAAAGAAAAAAGTTCAGTAAGAAACCCCTACCATATATACCTATTGGTCATTGGACCTAAAAGGCAAATAAATGAAATGATCATGATTAAACTTTTATTACTGTCTCTTAATAACATATCAACATGAGGTCTACTTAGAGTACTACCTACAAATACGCAGTCTCTCATGATTCAATGAGAATATTAAGTTACTGAATACATTATTTTACTCCCATGGCACATCACACTTGGTAACACTAATAAGGTAGCTTTAGATAACACTTAAATCATGATTATGAATGTTTAATTGAATATTTTCCTTTCTGTAGCTGTGAAATGTACAGTTTAGATTTGCTTCCATCAGGCCTCTTAAACCAAACTTCATCATGGTTAATTGTTGTAATTATGGCACTAAAAAAGGAAAAAAAAAAAAGGAATGAATGAATGAATTACAATATGCCTCCTCCACTCATTTTAGAGTACCAGCTATAAAACCAAAATAGCTGGACCATAAGAGTAGATTCAGCTATGTAATTGTCATTTACCAGAATGCTGCATTATCAGCAGGGCATGCTGTTAAAAATATCACATTCAGCAACACTTAATAGATAATCTTCTTTCTTTTCTTAATAGAGTTGGTAAAATTTACTATTAGAACTATTAACGCACATCGTTCCTACTCCATCCCCACCACATCCCCCCAAAACAAGAGTGGAGCTAAAACCACTACTTATATGGTATGATGCCTCCAACTCATATCAGCCCGGGCTATAGGAAATCTTTGAAATACGAATCCCTAATTCCCAGGGTCAAACCATCTATGGTACTTGTATGAATTTTTTTGGACACTACTATCTTTATGTAGAAATTTTTTTAAAACTAGATTTGTGTTTAACCCTCTTTAATACAGGTTCATCTCTTTTTTAACCACATTTATGCTAAGTAGCAAGTAAAATGTCTTTAAAGCAGTAAGATAAAGCAAAGAATCCAGGGGTATCATATATGACCTAGTGATTAGCTCAATGGGCTTCTATGAAAAAAGTTACTGTACACAACGCTCCTGGTATCCTGAAAATTTAAAGATGAAATTACAATCTGATTAAAACCACTGTATTTGGAAAGTGAGTATTCCATACTAAATGCAAACACTTTATTTACCACTGATATCTAGAAAAAGATGTTTTCTTACTGTAGAAGGTTACTACTCTGAGAATTACATCCTAAACTACTAAGGGAACAGAAGTAGTGATTACATTCACATTTTCCAAATGCCACAACCAGATAAAACTTAGAAGGCTTTATACATAATAATATCAACTTTATTTAAGCCTAGATAGAATGTGTCTTTTAAAAGGCAATTTTCAGCTTTCAAGTTACACTTTAATTACTGTTCCTCTTAAAGTTTTCATTAATTTTCCATTCCTTTCCTATTCTAATTGATACAAATTCTTTTTATCCAAAATACTGTAACACACCCAAAAAAGTTAAGGGTTAATATTAATAGGTCCACCAAAAAATTCATAATAGTCTGGGGTCCCACCCGACGGCATAGTGGTTAAGTTTGTGCACTCTGCTGCGGCAGCCCCGGGTTCGCAGGTTCAGATCCCAGGTGTGGACCTACGCACCACTTACGCACCAAGCCATGCTACAGCAGGCGTCCCACATAAAGTAGAGGATGATGGGCACAGATGTTAGCTCAGGGCCCATCTTCCTCAGCAAAAAAGGAGGGGGATTGGCAGCAATGTTAGTTCAGGCTAATCTTCCTCAAAAAAAAAAACAAAACATAATAGTCTGTTAGGATCATAACAATTCATCTACTATAAGACTTAACTAACAAGATCACTTACCTGGCTAAATAATTCCAACATTTCCACTTGTGTTAATGCTGTTTTCATGAACTTAATATGTAATTCCAGTGTATAAATATTAACAGTGATGTACACATATGCTAATCAAATTATATGTCAAGAGAAAAAAAGGATCCACAGGGAACTAATGATGCATTATGAATGTATGCCTACGAAGGCAGCAAATATTTATTGACAACAATGTTGCAAATTCTAATACTGAGCAATATTGAAATGATAAAGGCTTGTTACCTTGTAGGACATTCATCTTTTTTATCGATACATATCGTTTGTCCACGTATATACCATTCACCATCATAATATAATCTTCCCTCCTCAGATCTAGCACTGTGCAGATGTTTTTCCAGTTTCACAGGTGCTAAAGGGATCAGTTCAAAAACTGTTATATTAATAAGACATTGTCAGAAGAACAAAAGTTCAGAACATTAAGAATTAACACCAATCCATGCATATATGTGAAAAAACACTAAAAATATTTCTTAGATAACAAATCTAAATCTAGTAGAAATAAGAGAATTTAATTTCTTACATTTTTTATATAATTCACTAAGTTTTTAATATAAGCACTAAACAATGTACAATAAGTCATCAATCAGCTAGACAAGTGCCACAAGGGGAAGCAGGTACGTTATCAATTACCAGTGCCAATTTTAAGTAGGATCCAAAATATCATAATTCCAGATATAGTGTTTACTGATGAAATGAAATCACTGATAGGGGAGCTCTTTAGTACACAGATGACTTAACAACCCTCATTCAACAAGTCTCTGTAGAGAAGATTTCTGAATCCAGACTAAATGACTTACGTTCCGTTTTCACTCTGTGTGGACCCAGTGTAGCCATTGCCTTAATCAAAAGAAGAGGAAGAAAGACGTTGTCTGAGTGCATAGACTAAAAGTATTTTTGTATCTATTTAATATATACAACACTGATGACCTCAGTGACAAACACTGAAATATAATCTTCAGCTGCTCTAATAAATTGTTAGTCTAAGAAATATATATATAAGGAATATATATAAAGAATAACAATTTCTCCTAGAAGTGCTATCAATACCTGAAATAATCTCTAACTCTCAACAAGAAGTTTCTAAAAACGGAAAAATTTAATAAGGAAAACAAGTCTCCACTTCCAAACAAGCACAGAAAATCCTATAACTCTTGAATGTTTAACGACAGAATGCAAGACATATAATGAGGGTTCAAATATTCACTTATGTTCATTCAACAAATACTGAGTGTCTTCTGTAAGCCAGGACTAGGCTAAGGACTAGGCACAGAATAGTCATTTATTACATTTTTGAGCAACCTAAATAAATGCTTTTCTGTACTTTTGCATAAATTACTCATTACACTATCACAAGAAAAAATGCAATTAAGCTGCTGACATGTCTCTCTTAAAATATTCTTGCAATCCACTGTTATCTGTATTAGTATTAACTGCCTTAGAGAGATTGTTGCAAAATAAAACATATATACAATAATCATATTTTATGTATTAGTGAAAAACCATAGAACCTTAAAAAGTAGACTAAAAAAAAATACTTATATTCCATCATTCTTTAATTATACCTTCCTAATTGTTGTCCAGTCTTCAAGAATATCAAGATCTTGTAGCATATAAACTATATATGGACGTTGAAAAGTCAAGGTCAATTTATCTATAAGAATTTTACACTTTGAATTATATTTCCAAACTTCTGTTTTTCAGAGAATAGAGCAATGATTTCTGGCCATAATCCTCCAGCATAATGAATTTTGGTTTCAAATTATTCTGCAAAAAACTCAGTGCCAGGATAATATACATTTCAATACTTCAGATGCTATAACCATATTCTCTTAATTCTATGATATCATTGATTGTAAGATACACCACCAACCTAATCACTGTTTTGAGGTGGGGGCACCATAGGGAATGCTAAGATTGAATGCACATATTAATTTAACTAAAAGACACTCCAACTTCAGAAACATTAAAAATGTTAAAAAATACACATGAGAATTAAACAATCATGCTATATACTAGACAGCTGTTGAGATTGTGACTAAATTTTTACTCTTCCCCACCCCTCTTAATCTAAACTTTATACTTCTGCCTTCAATCATTATAAATCATCTTTTGCTTATTACAGGATCACCCAAATAAAGTCAATGTGTACTAAAAAAAGTTACAAAGGTATGCACAATGCAAAAATGTACATCAAGGCAAAAGGAAAAAAAAAACCCAGAAAATTTAGGAAAGGATATCTGAAACAACAACTGGCTTTTTCTTGTCAGGACTGAAAGGATCCTTCCTCTTTTTTCTTGACTGGAGCTCATCATTCCATAGCTCTGGCAAGTAAATAAAAATCAAGTATTAGCTGATTTCTGGAGATCAAAGGGATTGAAAAAAGGCTATATAATTTCCTGGTACCAAAATTTCATTGGCGGCTATGTATATACACATATGACTATATAATTTGATGAACAGCTAGAGATATATGAATTTTTCTCTGCCTTTATTACAGTAAAAATCAACTTGGCACTTAATAACCAATAATTGATGAATATGTGTCAGGCACTTTGTTAAATAAACACTACATGCATTGTCTCATCTAATCCTCAAAAGCTACCTCTGAGGTAGATATTCTTTTGTGTGTGTGTGTGAGGAAGACTAGCCCTGAGCTAATATCCGTTGCCAATCCTCCTCTTTTTTTTTTTTTTTTGCTGAGGAAGATTGGCCCTGGACTAACATCTGTGCCCATCGTCCTCTACTTTATAGGGGACACAGCCACAGCATGGCTTGACAAGCATTGCAACAGTCTGCACCCAGGATCTGAACCTGCGAGCCCCGGGCCGCTGAAGCAGAGTGCGTGAACTTAACTGCTACACCACTGGGCTGGCCCCTGAGGTAGGTATTCTTATTATTTCAGTTTTACAGATGAGGAGGCTGATTTATAAAAGCTAAAGTAGCTGTCACCCATGGCAACCCAACGGGTAGGTGAGAGACCAGTAGCAGAGCTCAGCTTGTCCAACTCCACTATGCCTACTCTATACTAAAGAAAGAAAACTTACAACAGTAAAATAATACATATGCCAGAACTGTAGGATAGATAACCCAGTAAATCTTCCACCCAGTGTAGGAAGCCTTTCCACAATACCCCTGAAAAACCCAATGTCACATTTGACTGACCTAATTATTAACAAGTTTTTTTCCTTTTTCTGAGACAAAAACCAGCCTCCTTAAAACTTCTATCCATTTGTCCTGGTTTGCATGGTACCAAAGAAAAAAAGGTTTCTTTTCCTCCTTCCACATGACAATCTTTCAAGACTCAGAGGAAAGAACATACACTGTAGCTGTCTTTCAATACTATTCCTCTCTTATAGTAACATTCTTACTATTCTTATTCTTATAGTTCCTGGCACACTTCAGTTTTATCCCTTTTCATGTGCTCCATTTTCTATGTCTTTCTGAAGTGTGAGTTCAAATCAAAGCAACAATCACAACCACGTCAAATTCTTCAGAAGTCTTCCCCTTTCCCTCTTATTAGGACGTCTCATTTACATACACTGATATTAGGAGACTAAGATATCACAAGACACTACAGTAAACCAAAGGTTCAGTGCCACTTAATAACCATCCCGATCCCGTCACTGCTGTCACCTGAGGTGATGTCAATGCTGTGCCTGTCCTCTTCCAGCCTCCTTATCTTCTCCTCCAGCTCGCTCTGCACTGTGTCATATAACAAAAGCTTTTCACTCTGGAAAAAAATAGGTTACACATAAGTAGAAAGAAAAAAAATCAGTCTACCTTAACTAAGAGTACTAAATAACTTAAAGTACTTTAACATATGGCTCTTTTTGTTTCAATTCAACTTAAAATTTTTAAAGATGAAATGTCAAATATATGAATGAAATAAAACTATAAAATATAGAATCTATAGATTTAACTATATGCAATTACATTGTTTAGGAACATCTAAATTTATATGTGATACATAAAGAGGTAAATATCTACTTTATAAAAAGGTAAAGTAAGCTCCTATGGCCCCTTTTAAATATAAGCAGGCCCCACCTGTCACCATAACGGAGAACCTGTCCTTTAAAGTATATCATTATAAAATGGATCATATTTTCTCATCGGAACAATAATCAGTGAGGAACCTTTATTCCTCACTGATATCTTAGCATCATATTAAAATAGACTAATATATCACAGAAAAATTCAAGTACAAATTTTATAATCATTTTAAATAATCCAATTATAGTCAAAATCATAAAATTACAGACTAATTATATCCAAATCTCTCAACAAAACCATAGAAATATGGAATGACTTTCTCAAATAGACAAGACTGCTGGCAAATCAAACTAGAACCCAAGTCTACTAGTTCTAGCCCATTATTCTTTTAACTGTAAAACACTGTATCCCTTATTTTATAAAGCCATAAAATGTACATAAGTCTAACGTATAGACTCATTATATGAAAAGCTTATGTCAGATTCCCAACCCACCCACCACATGCTCATCTCCAGTAAGGATATTAGGCTGGGATATAGCTAGATATGACTGTCTATAGAGCCTATACAGTTAGATACGACTTCTGTGGAAGGCACAGGCCACACCCATTTGGCAGCATTCCCTGAGTCAGTCATGAAGCCCTCTCTTTCAGGTTTGAAATTTAGAGTTTACACATGCTTGAAGACTCTCCCGAGCAGTAGAGAAGATGGTTTTTGTCATTTTGAGGCAAGCCAGGAGCGAGAGAGAAACCAAAGCTGAAGAAGACTAAAACTGGACCTCATATGAGAAATTATCTTGTTGCTATTCTCTATGCTTACCTCCTTTTACTTGTTCCCCTGCCTTTGCTATAAAGTCTTATGAAATATTGCAGCCTTATCTACATCGTGCTACAAGAATTGGGAAACGTTATATAACAGAGAAAAAGGGAGGGCAGGCTGCAGCCATGGTCAAGATAGTGTAACAGCTGTAAACAGACCCAGATTGTCCAACCAAAGATGACTCTGAATGCACAGCAGGAGTAATAACGCTTTTGTTTTTAAGAATACAAAAGTTTAACTGTGCATTCTCTTTCCTTTCAATTGATAAATTTGCCCTAGGTCAAGCAGAAATTCTAAAATAAATCCACTAATCATTCTTTATAATTAAAAAAAACAAAAGTGACAGTGGGACTTAAATGTCTGAAGCTTTGAAGGCATCTCTAAAGATATTCTAGGCATACTTGAAAGTGTGCATATAGAAGTGCCTTGAATCTATTCTCATTCTTAATTGTGTTCTTCTCTCCCTTATCCCCACCCCCACAAGACCCTCAAAAAGTTTCCCTGAGGAGGAAAGAAAGTCATAATGGAGCAGCTGGAAGATAGCTGGAAAAGAAAAGGGCATCCAAACCCCCTTGCTTTGGTGCCAGTAGAGGTGTCTGTGTTCAGTAGGTAATTCAGCTTTTTAAAAATACCAATTTTAAGTAAATATTTGGCTTCAAGATCCCACAACCCTCCAATACCCACACCTGTACTTAGTGACCCTGCTCACTGAGCCCCTTCCTAGGCTGACACCTGTGCTGTCCTCATCAGGGCAGCTTCAAGGAGCCCTAGGAAAGCGGCTCCAAGGTTCCGCATTTGTACTGGTCTCACCCTGGCCTGTGTTCAGAACCAATTCCCCTTTGGCAGTGCCCTGACTTAGGCACCTCACAGTTCCCAACTTCTTTCAGGACTGGAGTTCTGGGAGACTTTGAGGAACAGGCATTAACAGAGAGCAAAACATATTAAAAAGCTACAATCATTTTTTTAAGAGTGTACTGCACTGGAATAAAAAGATAAGCAGAATAGAATTTAAAAGCTCAGAAACAGACTCTGGTTATGGGGAATTTTGGTATATGATAAGGTGACTTTTCAAATCATCTGGAAATCTGATGACAACAGAAAAATGAGTTTATACAAAGAAAAAACTTAGGTTTTTTTGCCTCACACTATACAAAAATATAAATGGACTAAAGAGTTAAATTTACAAAATAAAATCTAAAAGAACTAAAGGAAAGATGGTGACTTTATTTGATGTTGGGATGAAGGAAGCCTTTCAAAGCACAAAAATTAGAAGAAGTCATAAAGGAAAAGATTAATACATTTAATCACATAAAAATTAAAAACACATTAAAAAGCAAACGAAAGTAAAAGGCAAGAAAAAAATACTTGCAACATGATAAAGGTTTAATAACCATAAGACAGCATTAAACAAGCATGGATATATCAGTCAGAAAAATCTAAGTACTTCCCATCCTCACTGCCAAAACAGGCCAGAGAGAGAGAGAGCAAGAGAGAAAACACAAATGCAAATTAAAATGTGCATTCTGTGATATTATTTTTCACCTGGCAAAGTTGGTTTATTTTTTCAATTATAATAAACAATGCTGACTGATATTGAGTATATAAATCAACTCAACGCTTTGGAAAGTAGTAATTTAGAAACAAATATTAAGGACCTTAATGATTGTATCCCTTGATCCCATAAATTATTGTACATCCATATTACTGCGCTGCAGACACTAAAACTTCAGAGTCCAAAAAAGCATGGAAGAGACTTCTAGGATAAGATTACAAATGAACCCAGATCATAAACTCTCTCTTCCCTAAGACATAATAAAATGAACAAAAAAATATGTACAAAATAAATCAAAAAACAACACTTACAGTTATCAAACAAAGGGAGGGGCACAATCTCATGCCATAATCTCTGAACTTGGTAACTAAACTAAGAGAGAACCCCAAGATCTGCACTACATTACACTACACACAAATGTGCACTTTGTAAAGAAGGAATGTGAGAGAGGGGATAATATTCTGAAAAGTCTGAGGACAATTTCCAAATCTAGAAAGAAATGAAGGAGGGTCTGGATAGGCAGTCCTGGGGAAAACACACGAAAAGCCCTAGAGAGAGAAGGCCCTCCTTGTCACATAAGGCTCACCAGTAAGAAGAAAACTTCTAGAGCTCAGCAGCTGTCAAGCTCTACACACTGGCAGATTTAATTGACTCACTCTGAAATATGAATGATGGCCAAAGATGACTAGTTATTTGTGGAAAGCATCCAAAATGAAATAAAATATTCAGTAAAAAGATTGGAAGAGAAAGTTGAGTACACTCTTAAAAGGAACAAAATAAGAAAGGGAAGGAGAGGAACAACAGGAACAAAAATAAGAGAAAATTCAAAGATCAATCTTGGAGGTCCAGCATTCAACCAATCAGAGTTCCAAAAGGAGAAAACAGAAAATGATGGAGAAGAAAATATTAAAGAAACAATATAAGAAATTTCCCAGAACTTAAGATATGCATTTCTTGATTAAAAGGTCCTCTTGAGTATTGAGCACAATGAATGAAAAGAGACCCACACCACCAAGGCACATCATTTTGCTATTCCACAGCATCAAGGATAAAGAAAAGACCTGAGAGGTATTTAGGAACAAAACAGGTCACGTACAAAAGATCAGGAATCAAAATGATAAGAAGATTCTCATAAGCAATACTGGAAGCTAGAAGACAATGGAACAATGCATTCAAAATTCTGAGGAAACATGATTGCCATCTAGAATTCCATATTCTTTTAAAGTGTGAGAGTAAAGAGCTTTTGGACATGAAAGATGTGGGAGTTTTAAAACATATCCAATAAATCTTCGACACTCCTGCCTGAAAAGGTAGAGCCTAATTCCTCTCCCCTTGAATGTGGGCAGGACTTAGTGACTCACTTATAATGAATAGAATGTGGCAGAAACCTGGGTCATAAAAAACATTGTCGCTCTGTCTTGCTGTCTTGGATCACTCACTATGGGAGAAGCCAGTTACCAGGTCATGGGTGCCCTCAGTCAGTAGAGAGGCCCATGGGACTAAGGCTTCCAACCAACAACCAGCAACAACTTGACAGCCTCATGAGAGAGTCACCTCCAGGGCAGATCCTCCAGCCCCTAGTCGAGCCTTTATTTTATTTTTTTTGTGTGTGAGGAAGACCAGCCCTAAGCTAACATCCGTTGCCAATCCTCCTCTTTTTGCTGAGGAAGACTGGCCCTGGGCTAACATCCGTGCCCATCTTCCCCTACTTTATATGGGACGCCACCACGGCATGGTATGACAAGCAGTGCATCGGCGGGCGCCCGGGATCCAAACCCGCGAACCCCGGGCTGCCAAGCACGGACTAAACTGCTGCGCCACCAGGCGGCCCCCCAAGTTGAGCCTTTAGATCACTGCTTCCCTGGCTGACCTCTTCACTGCAGCTTCATGTGATTCCCTGATCCAGAACCACCCAGCTAAGGTGCCCCAAATTCCTGGCCACAGAAATTGCAAAATAGTAAATGTTTGTTGTTTTAAGCCACTAAGTTTTGGAGTCATTTATTACAAAGCAGTAGATAACCAATACAAAAGGTCTCAAAAAATTGACTTCTATACACCTTTTCTCAAGAAGCTACTTTACAAACTGAAAAAGAAAGCTAGATCTAGCAGGAAAGATGTAAAGGGAAGTTTCAGGGTGATGGTGAAGAGACACCCCGTGAAGACAGAGACGCAGCTGGCCTAGAAAGCATCTGAAGGATGGAGCAGGAGGACAGGGGATCCAAGGGTTTAGGGGCTGCTCCCAGGAGGGGAAATTCCAGAAAAAAATAGGACTCATGGATTATCTGATGCATTTGATCACATGGAAAACAGCATTAGGGGGCTTTCCTAGATCTGCTGGAGTCTGGAAAGAATCAATAAAGACAGAGAAAACTAAGCAACAATAAATGAAGCAATTATTAATTCTAAGGTTAAAAAAATAGTCATACAAGAAGGGAAGTTTAAGTATAACTTAGTTTAGTATAACTAAAGTTTAGTATAACTCTTGACTCAGTAAACAGCATCTAGTTACAACAAAAGCAAAAATCATGGCATAACAATATTAGAAGAATGGGATGAGGCAAACGATTAAGGAATCCTCAGCTTTCATAATAGGAAACCAATAGATCATGTCTAAAACTGATATTATTTAGAAATATAAGGGTAAATCTCAGAAGCAGTAGCTAAAACAATTAGATAGAAAATTGCCGCTGGGATGCAGAATTCAGAGGCGGGAAACGGGACTGCTGTTTTTCATTACAAGCCTACGCCTTCAGAAATATGTACACGTTATCTGCTAGAAGCAAATTTTTAAAAAGAGTATTTAGAGCTGTTAGGGATATGCTCATGAAATGCTGCCTGTAAAAAAGTTAGGATATAAAATAGTAAATATACAATCATACCAGCCATGTAAAAACCAATTTTATGAACATACGTACCCTTACTGACAGCAATTAACTCTGCTTAGAAAATTATGGTTGATTTTATTTCCTTCTTTTGACTTATTTCTCAAGTTTCCTCAGTAGACACGTATTAATGTTATAATCAGAAAAAAATAATTAAATGAATAGACAACCAAAAGATCAGAGCCCTGAAGAGCTCTCATCAATCTTCTCCAGAACTGGAAGCCTCACCCTAACCTTAAGGGCCTGATCGAGACTTTGTTACCTCCTGCTGTCAGATCCTAAGATTCATCTCCAGCCCTACGGGGGCTTAAACGAGATAACCCAAATAAAGCATCTCCCCACCTCAGTGTCTGGCACACTGCAGTATTCTATAAATGTGATTTCCTTCATGAATTGGACACAAACCATACCTCTGTGGTTTTTGGCCTACCCTCTGCATGCAAACCCATGTGAACAGGTCTAGTGTCTGGTCCTGGCCCCTCCTTTCTATCTGCTGCTCATCAGACTTTTATTCTGACAGTTGGCAGTGTGTCTTCCTTCTTCCCACTTCCCTTGCCTCTCAGAGTTATTTCCATGAGTCAAATGCAGAAGTAAGGAACAAACAGATAAAAAGCCCTGAATAATAAAGTTCAGATTTAATGGTAAACTACATGAATGACTAGAAAGACGGAAGGATTTCAATCCTGGTTCTACTGCTCATTAATTGTGTGACCCCAAGCAAATTACTTAACCTCTCTGAGTCTCAGTTAATCCATTTATAAAATCAAGATAATTTCTATTCCCTAAGGTTGTTGTAAGGATTAAAATGATAGAGTGAAGATAAAATACAAAACATTCTAAATATAAGTTCCCTTTCATTCTTCATTTCCTCTGTCTAAGATGCCTTTGAACTACTGGTGAGTACCTTCAGTTTAATTATATAATTAAACAGATTATTTATAACATTAATTATATGTTAAACATAAAAAAAATCAAGCCATAACTAAACTAGAAGAAATTTCGGTAAATATTTAGCATCTCTATGGAGGAGAGAGGACTTTCAAAGCTGAAAAATGATGGAAGAGGAAGAATATCAAAATATTTGTCTAAGTAAAAAATAGAACTGCGAGACACCTTGTTGATTTATTTCTGGCAATATAGTGGACAAGATATCCTCAAAAAACAAAACTCTCAACACACCTAGACAGATACTCTAGATAAAATACCACAAACATCCTTTTAAAGGTATAGCTAAGCTCTTAAAAAAATAGGCGAGATCCTCAAGCACCAAAAATAAACAAGGAGCTAGAAAGCAGCATGCTAACCTGATCTTGAAGCTGTGGTTTCCTTATATGCTGGTGTCAGTAAAAGAGAGGCATGGTTTTTAGTGGCTGTTGGGGAAAAAGAGAAAGATCTTGGGCCTAAGCAAAGTGAGGGGTGGGAACTAGGATCCCTGCATAGTCCTGAAGGGTTACTACCTTCCATGAAAAAGCAGACTAGAAAAGGTCCACCTGAGGGAAGTCCGTCTGTCTCAGCCTAGGTAATAAGTGGGGAAAAAAGTTTTCCTTGAAAAGATGTCATCTGAGACCTGATCTCCACGTATCTGAGATTCAAACATAGACTACCTGCATCTTCCAGGAAATCCCAAGCCAAAAATCTAAAGCAGTCATGTGCTGATGGCACATCAGGATGCCTAGCTGAAACAACCTAGCGGAAATAAAAGTAGATACTATCTGAAGAGCTACATCCTCTATTTAGGCTCACAGAATTCCTACCAACAAAGCCTGCTATAGCCCAGAATGATGAAGTAAGAAAATAAGCTGTGGGGTTTGGCAGAAATTTAAAAAGAGCAGAATTAGATTCTGAAGAACTTCAGATAATGATTTATTGAATAAAAAATATGAATTAAGGATTAAGCGATATGAAAGACAGAATGAGGACTTATATATGGCTAATTAGAGTCCCTGAAGAAAGAAGTAGAGAAAATGGGAGCGGCAATACCAGAAAAGATAACAGCTGAGAAAAATAATCTCTATGGGGACACGCAGTAGAGAAACTTAAGAACAACAAAGAGGAGAGCTTAAAAGCAGCCAGGGAGAAGAACTAAAAAAAAATTGTCTACAAATGATTGCAGACTTCTAAGCACAGACTGTGGAAAGAAAGATCCTAAAAATGTTAAGAGGAAATAATTGTCATCCTAGAATGTTATATCCCCCTAAACTGAACTTTGAGAATTATTATAAATAAAGCTATTTTTGGACAAATGAAAAGTGAGCTTAGCACTAAGAGACTCTCAGTGAAAGAATGCCTAGGATGTTCTTCAAGAAGTAAAAAATGAACCTGCAAGGAAGGGCTGCATCTCAGAAACAGTGAGCAAAGAAACCTAGTAAAATGTAGATAAACCTAAAAAGAACCAAATCTATGGAGATCAAAATAATGTCTCATTTGAAGCGTAAAAAAGCAAGATGGAACTAAAATAGTAAACAACTATAACTTGTAATCTGGGAGGGAGTAACTGGAGTTAGAGAGTTGTAAGGTCCTTTATAGTTCAGGAGGAGGACAGAGTTATTGATTAATATTTAGATCCTACTAATGTAGGTATGCATGCTGAAAATTTAAAGTAATCATTAAAATAATAGAAATAGTGGGCCAGCCTGTGGCCTAGTGGTTAAGTTTGGCACACTCTGCTTCGGCGGCCTGGGTTCGGTTCCCAGATGTGAACCTACACCGCTCATCTCTCAGTGACCACGCTGTGGTGGCAACTCACATACAAAAAGAAGAAGATTGGCAACAGATGTTAGCTCAGGAGAATCTTCCTCAGCAAAAATAATAATAATAATAATAATAATAATAGAAATAGAGGGTATAACTTTATGATGTTATTTTTAAAACTCAATAAATCATACACATCCCCAAAAAGGTCAGGAAAGAATAAAAAAAGATAAAGCAGAACAATTAGAAAACACAAAATAGGTTGGTATTAAATATCAAAATAATCACTATAAATATCATTGGACTAAATTTGCCAGTTAAAAGAAAGAGATTGTTAAAATGCATTTTTTAAAAATCAAGGCATATGCTATTTACAAGTAATACACCTAAATATAAGGCCAGAAAAAGTTGGAGGATACAAAAGGATAAAAAAATTGTTTATCAGGCAAATAAAACTAGGATAGCTGTTTTAATTATTTTTAATTATCAGACAAAATAGACTTTAAGGCAAAAATCATCATTACAGAGAAAGAAGAGCATTAAAAAAGGATAAAATGTTACACTTATTAAAACATATAAAACCTCTAGGGGCCAGCCTCATGGCCTAGCAGTTAAATTCGGCGTGCTCCACTTTGGCGGCCCAGGTTCAGTTCCCAGGCATGGACATCACTTGTCAGCAGCCATGCTGTGGCGGCGACACACATACAAAACAGAGGAAGATTGGCACAGACATTAGCTCAGGGCGAATCTTCCTCAGCAAAAAAAAAAAGATATACAATCTCTAAAATGTGTGAATCTGATAATATAGCCTCAATATATATATATACAAAGCAAAAACTTATAGAGATACAAGGAGATATGGGTAATTAACAATCTCATTTACAATAGCATCTAAAGAACAAAATACTTAGGAATAAACTAAGGAGGCAAAAGACTTGTACACTGACGACTACAAAACACTGATGAAAGAAATTAAAGACACAAATAAATGGAAAGACATCCACGTACATGGATTAGAAGACTTAAAATTGTTAAAATGCCCATACTACCCAAAGCAATTTATAAATTCAATGCAATCTCTATCAAAATCCCAAAAGCATATTTTTATAGACATAGAAAAAACATAAGTGGACATTTGATACAAAAAAGAGATGGAAATTCTGATTAGTAGGAAAACAATGGAGTAGTGTTGAGATTACCTATCCATACACAAAAAATAAAATTAGATCCATACTTTATCCCACACACAAGAATTAATTAAAGGTAGTTTAGCAATCTAAATGTTAAAAAGCAAAATTTCAACTTTTAAAGGAAAATACACCTTTTTATCTCAAAATGGGGAAGACACAGAAAGCATATATAGTAAAGGAAAGAGGACAAATTCAACTACATTAAAATGTAAAACTTTCAGGGCTGGCCTGGTGCCATAGTGGTTAAGTTCGCCTGCTCCGCTTCAGCGGCCTGGGATTCACAGGTTCAGATCCCAGGCACAGACCTACACGCTGCTTATCAAGCCATGCTGTGGCAGGCGTCCCACATATAAACTAGAGGAAGATGGGCACGGATGTTAGCCTAGGGCCAGTCTTCCTCAGCAAAAAGAGGAGGATGGGCAACAGATGTTAGCTCAGGGCTAGTCTTCCTCACCAAAGGAAAAAAAAGGGGGGGGCCAGCCTGGTGGCATAGCAGTTAAGTTCAGGGGCCCGGGGTTCACTGGTTTGGATCCTGGGCGTGGACCTACTCACTGCTCATCAAGCCATGCTGAGGTGGCGTCCCATATAGAAGAACTACAACTCTACAACTATGTATTAGGGCTTTGGGGAGAAAAAAAGAGGAAAATTGGCAACAGATGTTAGTGCAGGGCCAATCTTCAAAAAAAAAAAAAAAAGAAAACATCCAAGTTTATAAAAAAAAAAATATAAAACTTTCTTTCACCAAGTCATCAAAAAGAGTGAAAAGACATCTCACTGCCTGGGTAAAAATATTTGCAAAGCATATAACCAGCAAAGCATGTGTATCCAGAATATATACAGAACCACTACAGTCAATGAGAAAAAGACTAACAGCCCAACATAAAGGCAAAAGATATGAACAGGTATTTCTTAGGAAAGAAAATCCAAGCATCCAGTAAATATCAAAAACATAATTCATCTCAGTTGTAATCAAGAAAATGAAACAACAAGCTCCATCATTTTTATACCTATCTACTCTTAATATTTTAATAACTTATAAAGATATGGTATTTTAAAGTAAGATAAGAATCATTATAGAACTTGTCCTCTTATTTCCACTAGTATATTTATGATCTTTTCTAAGCTTTATGAAGTTATCTGCAAAATCAACATTATGTTTTTAAATGCTATCCAAAATAAACAGAACATATAGAAAAATACATCAATTTTTTTTCCCACAGAGAATTCTGCCCGAGGATGTCGAACTACATCTAGAGAATCAGAAATTAATAATATAGCCCAACATCCTAACTATACTACTGGATATATATTTTTTTGAATCTTAACTTGATTATACTAATTATACTAATATTTTCAGTGATGCCATATGACGTAATCATTACAAAGACTTCTTAAGGTAATAGTTGTAAAACTTCTAAAATTATCTCACTTAGTTTTTTTCTATGGCCCCTTCTTTGTGTCCTATTTCCAATACAGCTTCCAGCGCAACTGTATTAAAAAAAAAATAGAAATCATACAAGCAATGAGCTAAAGCACTATTTAATTTTGTTTCACTTATTTTATTTACTTTTTTAACTACTGCACTCATAAGAAGACTTGAAGAGCTGAAATTAGCTTAAAAGTTAAGCAAAATAACAGTACCTCACAATGCTGGCGAGAAGCTTGAATTTCACATTCATATTTGTTCTTTACAGATTCTAAGCAGAGCTCTCTATAGATTCCTGCAACCAAACACAATTAACTCTGATTAAGTTAGCAATGAGGAGTTTCATTATCACTTCCCTACAGAAATTCTGTCCTAACTGTATTTGATAAGATGAATCAAGAAGAAATTGACAAGTGAGTCTAACTCCACCTTTACAAACTAAAAATAAAAAGGCTCAGTTAAAACATAAATCAAAGAAGACTAGAAAACTACGAGCTTAAGAGCTAGAAAGAAACTACACTGCAAATTTTAGTTCTTATCCTATTCTTCTAAAGAATACTCCTAAACGTTTGATAGAGAATGATTAAAATGAAAATAAAACTCTTTTCCTATGAAAAACAATCTCTTAGGACTCATAATGGAAACAGAGTCAATAAACTCTGGTTTCATTAATAATATATATTCAAAGCAACAACTGGATACCACAACCATCAAAACCACTATTTTTAAACTATTATTTATGTTCAGAGTCCAAAGCTTCCAAGAGGATTAAATGGATAAACTGATATAACAAAATGAATAAACTGATATGATGTTTGAGAGGTCCTGACAGAGCTTTACCTAGAGGATGGATGCTCACGCGAGTTTACCTATGAGGTACCAAGGCAACAGTATAAAATAGGCAACATGGCCACGCAAAGATGTCATTACAAAAATGGCAAACAAAGAGCTCTAGATGTATATGCTAAACTCTATGCCGTAGTTGGCCCTAGAAATGTAATTCTCTTTCTTGTATAATGAAGGAAAGAGACAGATATCTGGAACTATGCCATTAGGAACACATTCACACACACTACTCTCTGTAGAATCAAAAAGTAAAGGAGGCCACATGGTAGAAAAGTGAATAACTGACTCAAGTAATATTTCCTAAACATTCAGTAAGTCTCACTTAGTTCTTTTAGAATGTCAAAGAAAATTAAGGACATGTTTACTTCTAAGGGTGTGCTAAGACAATATATAAAAATAGCAGGTTAAGTATCACATCATCTACACACTTAATATTAAGCACTTAAGCATAAAATTTGGTTTAAGGTGGATTCAGTACAAAAAGAACCAATTATCAACAATTTGTTAGGTATTACATAACAGGCATATGAAGATCAATTAGTGTCCCCTCAAAAGAAAACAATCAGCATCTCCATTAATTAAAATTCCATTTTTAGTTTGAAGATGAAAAATCTTAAGAGATCTACAAATAGATACATCCCTTGTTATGAGTCCTAGGACACAATTCTGAGGCCGGACCCCAGTTACAAACAGAAGACTGAAATTTAACCACACAAATATAGTACATCTTCATTTATTCATAGCCACAAATGAGTAACCAAACTTATCAAAATAAAAAATTATCATTAAATTCTAGGGTTGAAGGCTAATTCCCTATTCTTAATATCCTGATCAAACATTTTAAAAGTGTTTTTAAAAATAAAACAATCCTTATCATTCTTATGGATGAAATATACTAAGTACTTAAATTGAACGTTAATTTATCTAACAGGAAATTAAACTGTGAGAGTAACAGTATCCCTTAATGAAAGTATTATGGTTTCTAATTGTTTCACATGTGAAAGTATCTTCTCAACAATATTGTAAGCAATTTGAGGGCTTTTTTTTTGATCCCCCACAGCAGCAGAGAAAGCAAAAGTCATTTAATAAATAATTGTGGGCTGATAGTGAAATATTCTGGTCAGTGTAAATATATTTGTAATTCCATTAACAGCAAACACTCACTTGATAAACACCTTTTAAATCTACTGAAGAGTTCATATTCTACTACATGGAAAAGATGTTTCACTTTCCTACCTGCTACCTTTGTACGAATTTGCATATTTTCTTGTAAAGTTGCCAGTGGTTCCAAATATTCTGGTGCTTTTCCAGCTATGACTTCTTGGAGTTTTGCATCCACCTGACTTAATCGTTCTTTATAAAGTCTTAACAAAGCAAAAATTAAGATATTAATTTTAAAAGCCCAACAAAGGCTAACAATTACCATTTCTATACATTATCTCTTCCTAATATTATTTATATTCTAATAATGTATTTTTGCCTTGATCTCACGTGAAAAACTCAGTTACATTATTTGACTTTTGCACATAATCACAAAATAGATATTTTTCTATCTTTTTTTAGATATATCACTAATGGTTAATTCACAATACAAAAAAATACAACTGAAATAACTACTTTTTGGCACTTTCAGATTTTTGGTTTTGTTTTAACTGCAGAACAATAAATTGATTCTAAGAGAAAAGGTCATTTAAACACTGAGTTTAAAAGAAACAAAGAAATTATTTTGAATAATTTAGATACAGACATTACTAGTTGTCAAAATAAATAATTCCCTGGCTTCTCTCCACCTTTCCTGAGAAGGAGTATTACAATATTCAGCCTATTTGATTTTTAAAAAGAACAAAGAGGAAGCAGAGTGACAAAGGTAAAACCAATGGCTATAGAACATGTGATCTGGCGTACCCAGGTTGTCTGGACTGCAGATGAAAAAGCCATAACCAAATGAGTTGCTCAATGAATGGGGAAGTGAAATATGAGGCAGGGGATCCTTGTTGCCATTATTTACGAATCTACATAAAAATATTCTAATTTGCCAGCTGTCACACCAATACCTTTAGCTTGATTATCAAAGACAGAGTATGGGAGACAACTCAGTGTTTATTTTTGGCAACAATCCTGCAAGATAGAACTAACTCTTTTTAACAGAAAAATGTTTACATTGTCGTTTTTTATGAAAGGCACTTCTAATCCTGGTTTTGTGGCATTTCAAGGATAGCCTAAAACTTTCAAAACATATTAACAATTTAAGATCATTTTTTAATTCTTTTTTTCGCTATTTATTACTTTATCATAGGTGAAGACTATGTCATAATATGTCACAAGGATGGCATATAGTAACTTCCAAAAAAAGCCACCAACTATGCTATAACTAGCAGTTGGCTTTTGAAAACATACGATTCCTGGCTTTCATATAAAATTCTGCTCTTTCCTCTTGAAAATATAAACCAGTACCATTAACAAAATCAATATTAATTGTCTATAATTGATCATTATAATTAGCATAGAGATTTATATGATGATTCTGAAGAAATAAAGCAAGTTTGAGTGTTAATGCAATGAATATTCTTTTTTTTTTAAACAAAAAGGGAAAAATTATCTGAGTTAACTGCCAAAATAATACATTATCATGTTTGGGTTAAATTTTTCTAAAACTCAAGATACAATAATAAACAAATGTGTAAAGTCAGAAAAGTATAACATGATACTTCTAGTTTTTGAAATTATAAATACAAATTTAGCCAAAATGCTAAACATTTGCTACCAAGGATGACTACACCCAAAAGACATCAAACTTACACAAAATATTGATAAGGTATCTTGAATGAAGAGGATATGTGAATTAATATTCCATTAACTACCCTTTTAAAAGATGCCTCAAAATCAGTATAATTCTGCAACCTTGGAATTCAAGTATAAATTGACCAAAGGAAGGATCAAGAGTCCCTCAGGAGCAACCTCAATACTCTTCACAGAGTAGATGCTCAATTAACGTTTGTTGGCTACTGAACATTGACAGGAGTGGAAACTTGGGTGGTATAAATTCTTCTCTCTTTTTAAGGAGGTGGAAGAACTCACCTTCCACCACTATACAAACTGCAAATGGTGGATTTTCTGCCTTATGAAAGGAGTGCTATTGTGTCCTATGGTACTAGAACAGAAGAAGTACGATAATTATATTATTATTATTATATTTCCCACCTCTTCTAAAGAGGATTTGAGACAGCTTACAGAGATACATAGCACAAGAGGACAAAAATAACAAACAAGGCAATTGGGGCAAGACAAAAAATAAGATAATTATAAACCTGGTGCAAAGATTATTTTTTTCTAAAACATATTTCTGGATACCAATTCCTTGAGAATCACTTTCAGAGATGAATGAAGCTGGTAGGGGAACTGGCTGGTGTTCATAGGGAGCCACAAGAAAGCAAAAATCAAGGCGACCAGCCCCAAGATGAACAAGATTAGGCCTAAAGACTGACCAGTTGCAAAGTTCTGTGTAATATGTTATACTAGAGCTTTACAGTAATATTCATTTCTTGGACAACCATAAAATGCACTTTAAAAGCTCAATATGCATATCTTATTTGTATGAGAATTATTCATTTACAGATTATTTGTGCTAAAATATAAAAATACAAATTTACTTCCTCTTTTCCAGAATGATCCTGCATGAACCTTCCATGTTGCCCAAATAATGGGGATCCAAACTAACTTTAATTTAAAATTAATAATGTAAATCTTTAGAATAAGAAAATGATACCATGTTTTTTAAAGCTAAAAATTTTAATTTTGTATTATTTTGGATTGCTTATATTAATTTGTTGCACTAGCATGGAACATTACCCATACATTCATCTCTAATACTAATGAAAGCTAAGACCAGAAATGCATAAACAAAAGGATTCATATGATAAACAAATCTGTCCCATTTTAGTCTGGCAATTCTAGATATTAAATAGGTTTTCATCACTTCTTTGGGCCTCCCTAGGGAAGAAGTAGGAGAAAAAGAATAAGCAGCAAAATCATCAAGAATTTATAAACTAAAGAGCCAGCTTCTGAATAAATTAAGGTGTCTATATTCTCAGAAGTTTCTCTCTCTCATTTACAACTCCTAAAATGTAGCTATGCGCCATGACCTTGCCAGCAAGTTCCCAAGTGAGAGCTCACCTTCAAATTTTTTTTTTTTTAATCTGCATCTGCATCTATTCTGTTCTCTCAAACCACTGGGGCCAATTCGTGTGTTACCAACTTCACATAAGAGTTCTGGCATGATAAAGAGGAGAAAAAACAGCATCTAATAAGCACCCACTACATGCCTGGCAAAAGGAATTTTACATATTGCTCATTCAAGTCCTTACAGTAGATAATAAGGAAGCTACTATTATACTTTTTTAATCTGTCGAGAAAGCCTGGATTCAGAGCCTATGCTCTTTCTACACCCCTACATTTCCTCCAAAGTATTGTGCTTTAGTGGAAGGAACACCATAGCACAAGTAGGCAGAAAGCCTGGCTTAATTTATCACTTTCTGATGAACTATGAGCAAATCACTCAACTTCTCTAAGCACCACTTTTCTCACAGGTAAAACGGAGATAAAACTATCTATCTTCCAACCTTACAGAGTTGCTGCAAGAAGCAAACTAAATAATGCATGTGAAAGCATGTAATGTATGTACTATCCAATGTTAAGATATAAACAAAAATCACTATGCCATCTTTGGGAAATATTCTTATTCTCAAATTTTAAAAATGCTATCTTTATCCAATTATTTCACAAAGGAATGAACAAAGCAGATTAGAACAAAGGTGCAAGAACCCCAAGGAAACAACACCCACATAAAATCTTATTTCATCCCCCAATAATCTGCCTCAAAACCTTCAGTTCAGTTAATGAGGTCTTCAGCAGGCAAACAATAGTTGAAGCCTCTTTCAGATCAGTCAGTCCCATAAAATACAAACAGGAAAACAGTTCAGAGTGAATATCATTTCCCGTGTGTGACGTGACATGGTTGAGATTCAGTGACAATGACCTTCTGAAGTCACTACTTACTGATCCTTGAGATCGGTGAACTGTTTTTCAAGATTGGACATTTCATCTAAACATTCCATTCTTCTTCTTTCACAATCTTCATCATCCATTTCTGTTAATAAAAAGACAAATATCAAAGTAAAATTAATTTTCTGTTCCAAATATATCTGAATGTTAATTCAAATGGTAAAAAAAGAAAAAAACCTGTAATATGAAGTTAGATATGTAATATGAAGTTAGCAAAGCCTTAAGAGAAAATAAACATTTATCCAAATAATTTCCACTATAGATTTTAACAAAAAATACAGATGAGAGTTAAAACTATAGCAGTCTCTAGACCTTATTTTTATTCATGTTTAAATCATTTTAAAGGGCTGACATGAGCTATGACTGTGAAATAATTAACCCACTTTTGGTTTGTTTTCCACCACTCACCAGAACTTAAGCACCAAAATGATTACATCCTTTAAAGGCTAATATTGCTCAAAAACACTCTTGGGATTCTTCTTTCAGAACTGCTCACAGGGCTGATTTGGCAGCCACATAAAAAAGAAAACTAATCTCATTATGTTTACCACAGGATATCTAGGCCTCCCACTCTTAGACTCCCATTGTTCCCTCGCCCCATATTACTGTCAGTCAGTGAGAAAGGGGAAAATGAGGAGAAAAACAAGCAAAATCTTAAGGAAAGCAACTGTTAATTACCAGGTCTGTCCTATATTCCATATCTTCTATTGTTACATCACATATATTCAACACATCAAAATAACTGAATTGCAAAATGATCTGCATCTTGATCTTCATCAAATAAAGGTCAAACTATGAGAAACAGTTAAATTATGTTCAGTTATTTTCATATAGCAAGGAAGTATATGATTCGTTTTTTTAACTTTTCTAAAACAGATTAAAATTATTTCTGGCTCTTAATAGCTTTCTCCTTGGCTATTTAAAATTTGGTCCCTCAAGATTACTCCCCCCAATATCTCTGAATAGTAGACTGTTTTCTGTAGCCTTAGGTCCTGCTCAGTAACAAGGTTTGAGAAGAATAAAACTGCAGAAGTTGAACATGCAAGACATGTGGTAGAAAACAGATGCTTTTACAAGAAGCAAAACTGCAAAATTTATTTAAATAATTTCTTTGCACTTAAAAAAATCTGACGTAGTTCAAATTATTATTACATTCTTCACAAACTAAGTTGTCCATTATTTTCTGGGAATATAAACCAAATTATTCCTGGAATAAAAACCAGTGAAAAGTCACAACAGTCAACATAAGAATTAGAGAGGGAGAATCTGAACACATAGGTGTCATTTTGTGGGATCCTAGCTCCCATCACAAAACACAAAGAACACTTGATGATAAATGTTTTACAAATCAAGGAAATGTATTCACATACGGTCTAGATGCTCTTTCTCTGTGTTCCTCACTTTTGAACTCACCTACTTTCATAGCTAGGCAGACCACTTCCAAATTATGCTTCCCATCCCAGACAGGTTCCAGTGTCACATTTCCATCTGTCAGCTGGGTGCTCTGACTTAAACGTACCACCACTACCTCAAAAGCAACATGTCTGAAATACTCTATCTTCCATCTTCATCTCAAATCTTTTACTTTTCTTTTTCTGTTCATGCTACCCCCATTCTCCTTGTATCTGGTTTTTTCCTCTAACCTTCACTCCTAAAATTTGCACTCATCAATCCTGTTTTGTGCTTTTTTGAAATCTTTCATATCTTATACCTTCCTTTTCTCTAGCTCAAATCCTTCTCCCAACCAAACTGGTTTTCTCACTCTTTTGAATAAGCCTTAAGCTCTGACCTTTGCACTTCTTCTTACATTCCTCTCCCTATAGAAACACCTGACCATTACCACCCCAACCCAAATTCTACCCATTCTTCAAGATAATTAAGGTAATCCCACCTTCTTCAACTAGCCTTTGCTGACCACCCTTTTCTGAAAAAACTTCCTCTGCCTCGGAATTCCTACAGCATTGTTTACAGTTAAGCATTCATTTGGCAATTTAATCAAGTGGTGACTTATGACAGCTCTTTAATTGAGATCAGATCATAACTATTTATTTATACTTCACACTGAGTAGTACCCAGTGCTGCACAAGGAAGTTACTCATAAATACTTATTTTTGTATGTCTAACTTACTGATTGAAATTACATACTTCCATGGAGATTTGCTTTAAAAGGGAAACCTGAAAAGAGGGCGTCAGGGCTATAACAGACAATCATCAATCTGTCATCAATCCTTGCTTTACATGGCCAAAATCCGGCCAAGAAAGAAATGTCTCATCCTCATCATATGGATAGAAGGAAAAGAATCCAGGTAATCACAAATTCCATTTATTTTTTTAATAACCATTGCTAAAAGTTTGCAAAATTGATTTGTGGTGTTAATCTGCTCTCCCACCCCCATCCCACCCATGCCCCCAAAAACCTGAAACAGCCCCAAATCAGAAAAGATTGCAAGGAAGAAAAGATTTGGAGAATTTCAAAGTTGCCAAAAATCAGCCAATTCATAAGAACAGGGAGATCCAAAATCACCCCTGATGCTGGGCTCTTCTTCTCCGTCCGGAAAAGTTCAGAGAGAGGCTGTACACCGGAGTCAGCCCCCGCAGCAGCACTGATGTGAAGTGCTGACTGACAGGCTGACTTGGACGCTGAGGTTAAGAAGTTCTAAGCCAGCCAAGAGCAGGTACGAATCTACGGTCGGCCCGGACAACACACCCGTGTGGAGAAGTAAGGGCTGCAAAGGTGAAAAATAAGGAAAGAAGTCGGCGGTCTGGGGAGAGGAAGCATTTCCAGGGTTTCCAGACAAGCTGCGGGGAATTCCCCGCTTCGGTCGATAGCCCCGAGCACTGCCCGGAGGTCCCACGGGCGGGTCCGACCGCGGGCAGGACGGCGCAGCGTCCCGGAGCTGGGCGAGCCCAGGCCCGCGTCCTGCCCCGCCCCGCCAGCCGGGACCCGCCCGGAGCCAGGCAGCGCCCCGCGACCGGTCAGGGTGCTGCCGAGGCCGGGAGCCAGTCTCCGCCCCTTCCCTCTCTCCCCGCCCCGCTCTCCCAGCAGGACGCAGCTGCCCGGCGTGCGGAGAGCGGCCTGTCGCGCGCCGGGCGCGAGCACTCGGGGTCCCAGCCCCGCCGGGTCGCGCACCTGAGCTATCTCCATCCTCGGAGACCGACGAGCTCTCCGTGTCCTCGTCCTCCGAGCTGCTCCCCTCGTTTTCGGCGTAGTCCACCTCCATCTCATCGTGATGGTTCGTCTCTTTCTTGTCCCCTCGGGAATGGACTGGCATTTTCCAGCCGCGCCGCCGCTTCCCACTCCCGGCGCCCAGCCCGGCCACCGCCGCTTCAATGAAGGGCGCGCCGAACGCCCCGACCCACCCAGCGGCCGAGCTCGTTCTGAACCCCCTCGACTCCTCCCCGCCCCCGGCCCGAGCCTCACAACCTAACCCGCAGGCTCCGCGCTGGGAGCTCTGCCATTGGTGGAGGCAGTCCTCCGAGCCGGGGGGCGGGGCTTGCCCTGCTCGGGTACGGTTGGTTGCCCGTAATTACAGCGCGGCCTTGCGATGGGTGTCGGGAGTTGTAGTCCTTACTGCTCACACATGCAGGGGCTGCTGGCTTCCAAGCCTCAACAACCCTGATCACTTCTTCCCTCTGGACTTCAAGTCCCACAAGGCACAAAAGCTGACAGATTTGATCGCACTTTATAAACTAAACAGAAACAGATTGCGCGAATTTGGTCTGTATTTATTCTTTTCCCGCCAAGTGATTGTCTGAGCTCCCTGGCTATCCAAGATGTTACTGTCAGAGGTGAAAAGGTTTCTTGCTTGAGGGTTTTTCCTCCTCTTTGAGCCTGGGAGAACTGGAGAAACGTCTCTTCTACCTAAGCACCTTTATTACCACTAATAAACTATTACATTGAATTAGTAACTGCAGACGATAACTTGCACTTTCTATGTTGCACAAAAATCTTTAAATTGTTCTTGAAACATTTGCAATCAATAATATAGAAGGGACGCAAGTTTTATCTTGGCATTTTCATCTAGTATTTTCTGCATTTACTTTTTACCAAATGCAACCTGAAGATGCCACTGGTCTTGATTTAACTTCAGTTTTCAATGAAAACACATATTTGACCTAGTGAAATGTTATATTTTCTCAATGATAGGGATGACAGACAAGGCTCAATAAATATCATAATCATAACAACTAATATTAATTGACCACTTTTACTCTGTATCAGGCACCCTGGTAAGCTCTTTACATAGGTTATATTGAGTTTAATTCTCAATTTAATAGCCCTAAGGTAGGTGCTATTATTATCCCCATTTTACAGATGAGGAAACTTCATTTGCAGACAAATCTAAAAACTGTACTTTATCTATTATAAAGACAGGGCTTCTTCTTGAAGTGGCAATTTGCTACCGAAAGATATTTCCTAGAATATTGTGGATTGTACAGCATTTCTTTCTTAAACATGAGGTCCAAAGACATTTGACAGAGGATGGTAAGGGTATCCAGGCATAACTGTATTAAAGTTAGATTTAGAATTTAATGACAGAAAACATTTCAAGGGCTATCCATCTCCTACAGGGTAAAATCCAAATTAAGGGGCTTGTATTATCTAGTGTTAGCCTACTTCTCCCCTTCTTACTATATTCTCCAAAATTGAACTCCTCTGTTGCTAGACACACAAACTTTTCCCATTTCAATGTCTTTGCACATCCTATTCTCTCTGCAACCCTCTTCCACTCCTTTTCTTTTTCAAAGCCACTTTCTTAACAACATGCACCACCAGCAGCACCTCCACCTTTCAGTACACACTCATTCCTTCAGGCTACTACTGTACTTTGTAGTCCTTTGCAACTTTGTACTTGTGTCTATCATACTGTATTGTGAATTGTTTAGCAGATGCATCTCACCTATTGGATGGTGAGTTCCTTGAGAGCAGGACTGTCTTAGTCTGGGATGCAATTTCAAAGGCATGCAGTAATCAGGCAGGTAAAGCTAAGATGGCAACTGGAAGGGTGTGAGTACATCACGAACATTATGCAAGTGGTGTGGACTAACGGAGGCAGCTACTTTTAGCTCCAGCCCATTGTTACTACATCAGAATTCTGGCCTAGATGTCAGACTTTCCAAGTTTCAAGAGAAACTGGAAATTTAGATCTCTATGTGAAATATCCAGATTTGTAAACATTATCTTAAGTGTGGTTTTTGTTGTTGTTTTGGTTTGGCTTTGTTTCTTACACTCCAGACCAAACCGAAACAGCTGTGGGCAAAATCCCTGGCCTCCATTAATCTCTGTTATATGAGCAGCCAGCAGAGTGTGTGCTAAATAGTAAGAGTAGCTTAGAATTCCTGTCACTCTAGCTGCCAAGCACTGTTACATGCTTTAAGAACATTAACCCATTTAATCCTTATAACAACTTTATGAAGTAGATACGATTATGCCTTCCATTTTGTAGATGAGGAAACTGAGGCACAGAGCAATTGGATTACTTGACCAAGGCCCCACAGCTAAGAAGTAGCAGATTTAAGGTTTGAACTTGGGTAGTCTGACACAGAGCCTGCACTCAGCCACCAGCATACAGTGCCCATCTAGCGGGTGCCATCTGTGTCTGCTGTTCAAAGGAAAATAGAAGGAAGGGGGAGAAGAGGCATGGATTCTAGCCCTGATTCTGTTAGTAACCAGCCAGTTAACTTTGGTGAACCACATAATCTCTGGTCAGTAAAATCAGAATGTTGCATTATGTTATCTTTAAGTTCTCTTCCAGCTCTAAAATTCCTGCCATCACCAAATAATAGGAGATTATGCAGTTAGAGCTGCATGATGGTGTTTTGCTTAAAGGAGAGTTTCTCCCCCTCTCCCCAAACAGATTTTAGAAAAGATGTGTAGGGAGTGTAAGAGGAACCATAAGGAAAGAAATTAATAAGGCTAGAAAAGAATACTGTCAATTTAGGAAAGATAAATTAATGTAAAGAAAACTATGAAAGCAGAATGAAGTTTCCTCAGTTGAGCAAAGAGGTAGTAATGATGCCTTACATTATGTAGCACTTTACACTTTATATAGGGCTTACCCAATCATTAGATACATTTTAAGTCTCACTTTTCATTAATCCATTCATAGTTACTCATTTATGCGGAGCCCTCTAGAACTCACGGTCAGTCATCAGCAAAATCCACTAAATCTTCACCCTCTTCTCTGAATGGTCCCTTAACCTTGTTGTTCTAAAGGAAACACGGCCCTCCCCTAGGATGCTGCTTCCTTTGCACCACTACTCCCACTGAGCCTTGTCAAGGAGTAGGTATGCTCCTTGTCCTCCTTGTTCCTTCCAGATGATCCTCCCTCTCTCCTCCCTGAAAACCCCCAGCTTGTTATCAGGATATACCACACAGTATCACTACTTGTGGCTGTCATCTACATACCCCCAAGGTCACTCCTCGTCATTTTTTGAAGACTTTAGTTCTTGGCTCATTCTGTCCAATGGTATGCCTATCATAATTCTTGGTCACTGTAGTGTTCATGTAGATGATCCTATACCACTCCATTTCCTACTGGGTTTGCTCTGGTATAAAGCAGACATAAAATAATTTTGGCTTTTTCCTTCTAGTTTTCCTCCCATATCTTCTTTGTGGTAACTTTTTTCTAATCTGTCTTATTGAATATTTTAATATTACATAATAATTTAAACACATAGATAGGATTTCAGAATATTATATATATAACCCAGTACCCCCCCCAAGCTTTGTCAAATCTTAGCATTTTACCACATTTGCTCCAGACCCCTCCTCAATCCCAATTCTCTCCTTCCCTTTCCAGAGTAACTATTATCCTGACTTGGGTGCTTTTGACTTCCATGCACATGTACATACAATTTTTGTATATGTATGTTTCCATAAATAATATATGATTGTTTAATATGTTTTAAAGTGCTCATATTTTAAAGTGGTCTCATACACTACATATCATGCTACAACTTCCTTTTTCCTCAAAAATGTTTTTGAGGTGTATCCATTGTGACACAGGTAGCTCTAATCCAGTTATTTTAACCTGCTGTAAGGCATTCCATTGAGTATATATATTCTATTGAATGAATATTAAAAATTTTACCCATTTTACTGTTAATGTACATTTAGATTGCTTCCAATTTTTTCAATTAGAAGAAGTTGCTTCAATGAATATTGTTATATCTATCTTTTGGGGCATATGTGTGAGGACTTTTCTAGGTCTGTGGTCTCCAAAGTGGGACATGTGTATCCCAGGAGTATATCCTCGGGAGCAGGAAGAAAATATTAAAACTCCCATTTATATTATTTTCAATTTCATCTTTGTTTAGAATAAACTAGATATAAGGAAGCAGCTAGAAGTCCATGTTTATATTGAGAAGTCCTCATTACATTCTTGTGCTTGCTTGTTTTTAATCAGCAGATCCTGCCTCTGAAGGGAAGCAAACTTAATTCCAATCGCAACCACATGGTGGAGCTGAGACATCAGCTGTACAATCCACAAACCTTGTCCCTATGGATTGACCCAGGCCAGATGGTGGTAGCCGGAAAAACAAAGGCAGGAGACCAGAAGCTGCAACTAACAGCTATTACTCAAATCAGGGTAAACATTTCAATCATTCAAACTAAAGGGCCTTTAGGGACCTACATTGACAACTAGATGAGACCAATTTATAATTGTGAGACCATAATTTCAACTGCCTAAGAATGAAACAACCTAAGGGTGCTTCAAAAGGCCTGTTCACTGGTACAGGACCCATCCTTGTATTATGTCTCTATTTGCAAAAATTAGTTCTGGGATTAGTTCAACTATAAATTTGATAACATTTCTGTTAGTTTTATGTTATTATTATTCCACTATCTCATGGCTCAGATTATCATGTGCTTTTCTGTAGTCAATATATATATATATATTTTTTTAAATAGAGAAATTTTCCTTTTCTCTAAGATTTTTCTCAAGGGTAAATATTTTATATGCAGTTTTAGTTTTAATCTGTACTGTTCTTCAAATAATTTTTCTGTATAGTTAGTAAAGTTGATATCTTTTGTTTTGGCCTCCCCAGTATCCACCTCCTTTTTGAGGTAATAGCTCCCTGACTTTCCTTTCAAGAATACCCTCTCCTCCATTCAGCCCATAAGGTTCAGGGGACCAGTCAGAATATTATATTCTCCTGGTTCAGGGATGGACATGTGGATGAACACAGGTAATGACGGGCATTACCAGAACTTTTAATAGAGCTAACAGGAAGGAGTTGTCTTTTGAAATTAAAAGTTCCATAAGCTTGTGAGCCTAGGTTTGCTAGGGCCATTTCTCCTTCCACATGTGACTGGGGGAAAGGGGGAGGTGGGATGGGAACCTACACAGAGGAAAAGCAGAGCTCGAATAGAGAGGATTCCTGATGACATTATTTAAGCACTTGGATCTATATGTGTTCAGTGTGAATCCTTAGACTTTCAGTGACATGAGCCAATAAATTCTTTTTATTGAAGCTGTTTTGATGTTTGTTACTTTCAGCTGAAAGAATTCTGACTAAAATAGCTAATTTTTTTTAAATATTCATGTTTTTTGAATGGAAGGAATGAATAAAATATTTTTAAATCTCCATCATAATTTCTTATCTATCATTATCAAAAGTCCCCTCTCATATTCATTTCTATATTTATTGAATGTATATTATATGTCAGGTACTGGCTAGTTTCAAGAGATTCACTGGTGAACAAAACAGACACAGCCTATGCTTGCACAGAACTTACAGAAAAGTGCAGAGATAAATATTAAACAATTAACTACTATACAAATTGAGGTATTCTCTCTGCTGGTGTTATATGACAGTGTAACATGGAGACCTGATTAAGATGGGGAGTGGCTGTCAGGTGAGGCCTCCCAAAAGAAGTAATATTTCAGCTAAGACCTGAGAGATGGGGGGAATTAGCCCAGCTAGGAGGGGAAGGAGGAATCATAAGCTGAGGGAATAGCATATGTAAAGGTTCTGATGTAGGAAAGAGCTTAGTATGTTCATGTTTCAGGAATTAAGACACCACTATGGATGGTCATCAGTGTTCAAGGGTGAAAGGGGCACAAGATGAGGTTGGTGAGCTAGACAAAGGCCACATCTCACAGGGCCTGGTAGATCATGGTAAGGAAATTTGATTTTTGTGTTTTTTTTGAATCCTGAATGCAGTGGGTTGCCACTGGGAAGTTTGTAGGAAGGGAAGATAAGATTAGATTAGTGATGAGATTACATTAATTTAAGATCAGATCTTTTAAAAAGATCACTGGTTGCTTAGTGGAAAATGGATTGGATAGGAACAAGGGAAAGGAATAAATCAATCAGATGTTGAGGTAAGATAATGGTGGCTTGGACAGGGGTGGAGGCTGTGGGGTGAAAAGAAAATGGACAAATTTAAGATAGTTGGGAGGTAAAATTGACAACACTTAGTAATGGATTAAATTTGGGCCATGAGAGAGAGGATATAGGATATAATTTACTTATCTCCCTTCTCTTTGCATTTGATTCATTTCCTTATGCTAATGAATGTCAGCAGCCTTTGCTTCAACAAATCACCTTAAAAACACATTTCATTTAAGAAGTTCTACACTCATTGTGTATGATTTTCAGCTCTCTCTGTCCTTAACCAACCATAATATTTCTTCTAATGCTTCTTGACTTGTGTGTGAATGTTACCTGTTTTCTCTCAAAATTGTCATAATCTGTGAAATTACAACAAAAAAATTACAAAATATATTGACATTGGAACCGATGGTGCAAAAGCAATGATAAGTAAGATGGCTGGCACATCGGCCTGAGGCAGTGGTACCAAACTGTTCTAATATTCATTGTATTCTTCACTGCCAGTTTCACTTCTGCATGTCCCTGATGAAGCAGTAAAAATTATTCTTTATGAAATCTCAAGCATTGAGTACACATCTGTTTCATATCTTCTGTGGCAAAATGGCAAGTAGCATAAAGCACTAACGCTGCACACTGAAGTACAACAGTGGTCTTAAGGAAAAACACTTGTGCAATCGAATTGTGAGCTGACCTAGCAACTTGATTCAAGGAACAGTATTTTTACTTGAAAGAACCGACAAACTATAATTATTCAGACTTGGATATTTGGCAAATATTTTCACAAAAAATCACATAAATAAAGTGAGCCTGTCACTTTTAGTAAAACAATTGACTGTTTGTTACCAAGGATAAAATTCAAGCTTCCAAATGAAAATTAGGAATTTGGAAAACTTTTATCCACCATGGTGAGCATGACAAGTTTCCAATACTTAAAGAATTTTCTGACGTATGTGATTTTTTAAATATTTGTACTGTTTAATGAAATGTATTAACATTTGTAATGTCTGTATAACTCAGTGAACAATTATTTTCCAAATGGCAAATGTGGAATGTTACAAAATTATGCCTAGGTAAAAGATCCATTTAAAATGCAAGATTTTAATGTAAAGAATACAAAAAGTTTACTGATATGCTTTCATAGACCACACTGCAACTAATCTTCAAGAAACTACCAATTGTTGAGGTTTTTTTAGTTTAGTTTTAGTGTAGTGTCCACAATTATCTGAAAAGCTGTAAAAATATTCCCCTTTTCCAATTACAAATCTATATGAGGCCAGATTTTTTTTCATATACTTCACCCAAAAAAATTGCATCCTAAGAATCCAGTTGTCTTCTACTAAGCCAAACATGAAAGAGACTTGAAAAAAATGTAAAACAGTGACACTTCTCTCACCAAATATTTTTGTTTTGAAAAAATAGATATTTTAATTTTTTCATAAACATATCTGTTCATAAATACATTTTTCCAAAAAATCATGAATGTTATCATGCAATCACTTATCATTGTTATTTTTAAGCATATTAAAATAGTTTTTAAATTTCTCAGGTTTAATTTTTTTGAGACTATTTTTTAGAACAGTTTTAGATTTATAGGAAAAATTGAGCTAACAGTCCAGAGTTCCCATATGCCCTGCACCCAGTTTCCTTTACTTACAAATGGTATAGTACATTTGTTACAATTAATGAACCAATAATGATATATTATTATTAACTAAACTACAGTTTATCAGATTTCCCTAGGTTTTACCTAATGTCCTTTTTCTATCCCAGGATCCCATCCAGAATACTTTATTACATTTGGTTGTCATTTCTCCGTAGGCTCCTCTTGGCTGTGATAGTTTCTCAGACTTTCCTTGGTTTTGATGACCTTGACAGTTTTGAGGAGTACTGGTCAACTGAGATTTGTCTAATGTTTTTCTCATGATTAACTGAGGTTATAGGTTTGGGGGAGGAAGACCACAGAGGTGAAGTGCCATTTTCATCACATTATATCAAGGGTATACACTATCAACGTGATTTATCACTGTTGATGTTGACCTTGATCACCTGGCTGAGTAGTGTTTGTTATTTCTCCACTGTAAAGTTACTCCCCCTGCCCCTTCCCTACTGCACTATTTGGAAGAAACTCATTATGTGCACATGACACCTAAGAAGTAGGGCGTTATTCCCCACCTCCTTGGGTATCTACATAAATTTTTTGGATTTCTTTTTGCATGGGAGATTTGTGTCTTCTCCTCTATTTATTTATTCAATAATTTATTTATAGCAGCATGGACTCACAGATATTTATGTTATTTTGGGGGGTTATAATAGAATACTATTTTATTTATTTTGTTGTTCACATTGTTTCAGCTTTGACCATTGCGTACTCTTTCAGTTGACATACTCCTATCATTTGTGTGTGTGTGTGTGTGTGTGTGTGGACAGCACTTTACTTTCTGGCATCACAAAATGATCCAGGCTTATCTTGTATATCTCCTGCTCCAATCCTAGAATCGGCCAAAGAGCCCTGGTTCTTTTTATTGGAAAATGGTAGTAAAAACCAAGATCTGAGTGCTAGGAGTGCTTGCTGCTACTAGGGTATCATTGCTTCTAAGCCCTCTCAGCTGACAAAGAAATATATATACGTTTACTAATCTATCTATATACACAGATCTACAAATATTTCTATATGTAACTATCTGTAGATATTAATTTAAACATGAGTTCATACTGATGTCTTCAACTTGAACCCACTACCAGGTGGATCATTCTACACTCCTTCCCATGCTTATCTGAAAAACTCCCACTCCAACAATGAGAAACTTGGGTCCCACTATCTGCCATCCATTTACTTAATTATTTAATTCCAGTATACATGTATAGCAGTATCAGAACTGTTAACCCATACCTTCATGGGAAACAACTTTATCAACTAGAGTACAGTGTTCATGTGCATTTTCTTTAGCCTTTAGTCTTACAAATTCTACTCATTTCCAAACAAGTACCTTTTCCCCCACTTTCTTCAGTGAGGTTGTTTCATATATTGTAACAGATTATTTTGTCATATTCTGTGTTCCATCCTGGGATCCTCTGACCTCCTAAATGATTTCTTTTAATTTGCGTATATTAAGGTTCATTCTATGTGCTGTAAAGTACTATGAGCACTGATAAATGCATAGTGAAGTATCCACAATTACAGTATCATATAGAATAATTTCATCATTCTAAAAAATCCCCTGCGCTTCACCTACTCAGCCCTCTCTCCCTCCCCCCGACAAGCCCCTGGCAAACACTGATTTTTACTGTTGCTATAATAATGCCTTTTTCAGAATGTCATATAATTAGGATCATACAGTATGTAACCTTTTCAGACTGGCTTCTTTCATTTAGTAATATGCATTTAAGATTCATCCCTCTGTTGTCATGGCTTGATTTCTTTTTATTGCTAAATAATATTCCATTGTTTGGATGTACCACCATTTGTTTATTCATTCACCTTTTGAGAGACATCTTGTTTCTTCTTGTTTTTGGAGTTATGAATAAAGATACTATATACACTTCTATGCAGATTTTTGTGAGGACATATTTTCAAATCAATTGGGTAAATACCTTGGAGTGCAAGTGCTGGGTCATATGGCAAGACTATGTTTAACTTGATAAGAAACTGCCAAACTGTTGTACTATTTTACATTCCCACCATCATTGAATAAGAGTTCCTGTGGTCTGCATTTCCACCAACATTTGGTGTTGTGTTTTGAATTTCAGTCATTCTAATATGTATGTAGTAGCATCTCACTGTTGTTTTAATTTGTAATTCCCTAATGACAAATGATACTGAGGATCTTTTCATATGCCTATTTGTCATCTGTATATACTGTATCTTCTTTGGTGAGGTGTCTATTCAGTCTTTTGCTCACTTCTTAATTGGGTCTCTTATTTTATTATTGAGTTTTAAGTTCTTTGTATATTTTAAACAAGTCCTTTACCAGCTATGTATTTTGCAAAGATTTTCTCCCAGTCTGTGGCTTGTCTTGTGATTCTCTTAACAGCGTCTCTCATAGAGCAGAAAATATGATTTTAATAAAATCCAACTTACCAATTTTTTTCTTTCATGGATCATGCTTTCGGTACTGTATCTAAAACCTCATCACCAAATGAAAGCTCACCTAGATTTTCTCCTCTTTTAGAAGTTTTATTGTTTTGCATTCTCCCTTTAGATATGCTCCATGTTGAGTTAACTTTTGTGAAAGGTGTAAGGTCTATGTCTAGGTTCATTTTTTTTGCAAGTGGGTGTCTACTTGTTCCAGCACCATTTTTTGAAAAGATTATCCTTTCTGCATTGAATTGCCTTTACTCCTTTGTCAGACATCAATGGACTATATTTATGTGGGTCTATTTCTGGGCTCTCTATTCTGTTCCATTGATTGCTGTGTCTATTCTTTTACCAATACCATGCTATCTTGATTACTATAATTGTATAGTAAGTTTTGAAATCAGGTTGTAGCAACTTTTTTCTTCTTCGGTGTTATGTTGACTATTCTGGATCTTTTGCCTTTCCATATAAACTTTAGAATCAGTGTATTCTCATCTACAAAATAACTTGCTGGGATTTTGATTGCCATTGTGTTGAGTCTATAGATCAAGTTGGGAAGAACTGACGTCTTAAAAAAATGAATGCTCCATTCCATGAACACAAAACATCTCTCCATTTATTTATATCTGTGATTTCTTTCATCAGAATTTTGTAGTTTTCTCAGCTTTAATTTTTAATAATGTAATTGATTAGCAAAAGTTCTTTGAGAGTCCTCAATAATTTTGATCCTGAGCCCAAAAGCTTTGAGAACTGCTGGTCTATCTCTTGATCACTTCTTTTGGTTCTTAATTTTCTAACTAATTTTCAGATCCCTGCCATTTGTGTTTCATTAGGATTCGCTTGGTAAGCATTCTAATCCTACTCTTACCATTCCAACACAGTCAGAATTTCAACCTTCTCATTCACAAGTAATGAAACTAAAACAGATACAATGTCTAAAGTAAAAGAAGTAAATGTATAAGCTTTTATAATAAAATGCAGCCAACTAAGAAATAATGGCTGCATATAGTGATTTCCCTCCAAAGAGTACAGTATGGAAAAGGCAAAACAATAAACAACAACAAAAAAAACACTTTACACTGAAGAAACCTGACAAACAATATTTCAGCCAGGTGACCAAGGTCAACATCAACAGTGATAAGTCATGTTGATAGTATGTACCATTGATACGATGTGATGAAATTGGCACTTTACCCCTGTGATCTTCCTCTCCAAAACCCACAACCTTAGTCTAATGAGAAACTATCACAGTCAAGAGGAGCCTAAGGAGAAATGATAACTAAATGTAATAAAGTATCCTAGATAAGATCATGGAACATAAAAAGGACATTAGATGAAAAATAAGGAAATGTGAATAAACTATGGACTTTAGTTAATAATAACATATCATTATTGGTTCATTAATTGTGATATATATACCATACTAACATAAGATGTTAATAATGGGGGAAAACTGAGTGGGAGTTGGACATATGGGAACTCTCCATACTATCAGCTCAATTTTCCTATAAATTTAAAATTGTTTAAAAAAAATACATCTGTTCAGTAAAAAGATCAGTGATTTCCAGAGGGTAGGGAGAGGGATGAATAGGTGGGGCACAGAGGATTTTTAGGGCAGTGAAAATATTATGCATGATACTATAATAGTGGACACATATCATTATACATTTGTCCAAACCAATAAAATGTACATCACCAAAAGTGAACCCTAATGTAAACTATGGTCTTTGGGTGACAATGAAATGTCAATGTATGTTCATCAATTGTAACAAATGTACCACTCTGGTGGGGGATGTTGGTAAGGAGGGAAGCTGTGTATGTGTGGGGGCTGGGAGTATATAGGAAATCTCTGTACCTTCCTCTCAATTTTGCTGTGAACCTAAAACTGACCTACAAAAATAAAGTCTATTAGAAAACTCTTAGTTAAAAATATTAGTTAAAAAAATCTCTTATATTTGAATAAGCCAGACTTCATACAAAATAGTAACATAGCAAGCCAGCCCTGATGGCCTAGTGGTTAAAGTTCGGTGTGCTCCGCTTTAGAAGCCCGGTTTCAGTTCCCAGATGTGGAACCACACCACTCATCTGTCAGTAGCTATGCTGTGGCAGCAGCTTACACACAAGAACCAGAGAATTTACAACTATACACAACAATCTACTGGGACTTTGGGGGAGCGGATAGGAAGAAGAAAAAAAAAAAGGAGGAAGTTTGGCAACAGATGTTATCTTAGGGCAAATCTTCCCCTGCCAAAAAAAAAAAAAAAACCCAGCAATGTAGCATATTCACATTTGGGAGGTTGATGATGACCTATTTTTCTTGAGATGTTCATGATTTTAAGCATAAGTTTGAATTCTAGTTTTCACAAGCAATATTTCAAAGAGAATTTTCTGGGTTTTTCTTTTCATAATAAATATGTCTCCAGTGCGGAGAGCTTATACTTTTAAAAAATTTTAGTATTTAAGTCATTGGGAAGAGAAAATCAGGCAATAGGCTGGGCATGCTGTATCTAAATTACATTTGTGCCAGTTTTTTGTTTGTTTTAAAGTTCCATACCATTCCTTTTTTTTTTTTAAGGAAGATTGGCCCTGTGCTAACATCTGTTGCCAATCTTCCTCTTTTTTCTTTTTTCTCCCCAAAACCTCAGTACATAGTTGTGTATCATAGTTGCAGAGTTGTAGCTCTTCTATATGGGACACCACCTCAGCATGGTTTCATGAGCAGTGCTTAGGTCCACGCCCAGGATCTGAACCCGCCAACCCCAGGCTGCAGAAGCAGAATGCTCAAACTCAACTGCTACGCCACTGGGCTGTCCCCTGTGCCAGTCTGTTTTGCAATGGTGTTTCCTTTTTTTCTCAGATATGCCAGCCATACAATTATTATTAATAATGTTACATTTTTTTATTTTCTAAAATTATTTCATTCAATCACCAAATATTAACTGAGTGCCTATGCAGGAGAAAGGGAGGGAAACTGACATTCATTCTTCCATTCAACAAATATTTGTTAAGGGCATTTTGTAAAAGGCACTTTGCAAGAAGATTGGGATATAGCTTTAAACAAGACCTAGATGGTCTCTGTCCTCAGGGAGTTTATCATCCAGTGGGAGAGCAAATCCTGAAACAATTAGTATACAAAATGCTCTATTAAAAGTCTATGAAGGAAAGGAACATTATAAGATGTGTCCACCATTATAGAAGTAATTTTCAATACCATTTCTCACCTAATTATCACAATTACTGTGGTTTATATATGAGGAAAATGAAGCTCAGAGAGATTAAATTATATGCCAGGGATCTCAGAGCAAGTAAATCCTGAAATGGAACATTTAATTTAAGATTTATCTAATTCTAAAGATCATGGTTGAAAATATTATTTCCTGAATTTCACAAAACCCAGAGTGGCAGATATTATCTTGATTTTACTGAGAATACTGATGCTAAGGGGAACTAGAACCTAAACCTCTTGAATAATTAATTAATTTTTTTCACTATATCATAATGCTTCCTCAAAACAAGCTCTGAAACTGATACAGACATACAAGCCATGAATGTGGGAACTGAATAAATTTTTGTAAACTTAAAAAAAAAGATACGATTGTTATTGAAACAAGCTACTATTAAGCAAAATTTTGTTTCTTTTCATCATAATTTTGGCAAAAGTCTTATACAGCTCTCTTCTTGGCTGAATTTTTTTATTTTTCTATGCTAATCAAATATTACATTGTATTTTGGACAGGGCTATTGCTATGGGTGAGAATGTAGGAGAAAAACAGTTCTGCAAACAAGCAGGCTCACTCTTAATGAAATTATTTTATAGAAGAAAGTTTCCAAGAACAATTTTAATTTACACCATTCAGAATTTCACTGATTTCTTTCAGCTATTGCAGATTCTTTGGGTGACTCAATCACTGTAATAGGATATCTTGAATTTTTCTTTGCAGAAGAGAAAATGACAACATATCCATATTTATATGGGGTGCAAATAGGGAAAAGAGGATTTTAAAAAAACCCACAAGTAATAGAAGAGGAAACCAAGATTAATTTTGTAGAAAACATACATAGCTCTGCTTAAACATCTTTTTGTTGTCAAGTTGTTTGCAGCAAAAATTGAGATATGATACAGCAAGCAGAAAAGAAGATATGAAAGAAAACACATAAATAGTATATGAACATATTCTTAGTAATAGATTTAGTTCAGAATGAATTGCCCAGACTGTAGCCTCCAAGTTGATCTTTCTGCCTGAGTCTCTGGTGACCACAATTTATACTCATTTTCATGGATAAATCATGGAAATGATTAATAAAGACTACTTTTCTTTTTCTTTTCCTTTTCTTTTACTCTTGGCATCTTTATCCTTGTCTCAACTCTATGCAACATTCTGGTATTTTAAGACCCTAACAGCAATTTAACCTCCACAGTTGAAATAGATCAACATAAAAAATTTTTTAAAATTCCACCTCAGGGGCCAGTCCAGTGGCATGGTGGTAAATTCGGCGCGCTCTGCTTCACTGGCCCAGGGTTTGCAGGTTTGGATCCCAGGCACAGACCCACACCACTCATCCAGCAATGCTGTGGCGGCAACCCGCATACAAAAGAGAGGACGACTGGCACAGATGTTAGCTCAGGGCTAACCTTCCTCAAGCAAAAAAAGAGGAAGATTGGCAACAGATGTTAGCTTAGGGCAACTCTTTCTCAGCAAAAAAAAAAAAAAAAAATCCACCTCAAACCCTAAGGCATAGAATACAGTTCCCTATGAATCAAAACCTGGAAAGTAAAAGATTGGCTTTGCTTACATTCTGGGCTGTTCCTATTAAGTACTGTTTCTCCTTTCTTTGTCCTCTTTGCACCACCCTCTCCATTCCTCTGGTGTCCCCCCCCACGCAGGTTACTCTTCTTGAATTGACAGCAACAGAAACAGCAACTTTATTATATTTGTATAAATTCAGTAAGCATTTACTGAGTGCCTGGTGTTTACTCGTTCTTTCCATGAATACGTACTGAGTGCCTCCCACATGCCAGGCACCACTTGGGAGGGCAGAGAAAGAGAGAGATAGAGACAGACACGGAGACAGAGAGAAGAAGACAGAGAGAGAGCAGGAGAAAGGGAGAGAAAACAGCTCTTAGAGGCTTGGATTGTGGAACATAGAAAAATAAAGAACAAAAACCTGTCTTAAACAAGATTATAGGCTAATACAAGGGAGATGAAGCATAGAATGACTACCACAAAGAGTGTGGTGAGTGTCGCGGTGGAGAAAAAAGGAAGTCTGCTGGAGGACTTGCAGAAGAGGGCTGCAACCTTGTTTTCAAGCGTTTTTTTTTTTTTTTTTCTGTTAAAATTTCTAATCCCTATTCAGCCTAGCAGAATATCTTTAAAATGTGTAAGTCAGGATTTTTCCTATTGTTAAGTCACTGGCTGAAGCAAAATAAGGACCTAATTGGCCTGTGAAATGGAAAAGATCATGGTACGTCAGGCAAGTCAGATCCAAATTCCCAAACAATGTTCTCAAGACTCACTCTCTTCCTTTCAAACTACCCCCTCTTCTCGGAGTGTTGGCTTTATCCCCAGCAGATTCTTTTCACACGTTGGTTCCTAGCAGTTCCAGGCCTTCATCCTGGAAAGAGTTTCTCTTTTCCAATAGCTGTAGGAGTGAATTTTATTGGACTGACCTGGTCATGTGCCTATCCCTAACATGCCTGCTCTGCCCAGGGTGCTAGAATACTGGGGCAGTGGGGCATGAGACCAAACGAGACCGAGAGAGGGGTGGCTTTCCAAAGGAAAATCTGGGTATAATTATCAGAAGAAGGCAGGCCAACCAACACATATCCACTAAAATCAGTGTAGCTAATTACCTTGTCTTTCATCTCCACTTCAATAAGTTTAGAAAGAGCAAGAGACTAGGTCTGCTTTTCCTGTGTGTCATCTTCACAGACTTAGAGATGCTGTGTCATAATCACTACAAAGTAGGGGCAAGGTATAAAAATTTGGACATGTTTCTAGCTTCTCTGAAGTTAGTCCTCAAGGTGGGTTTTATTCTTTGACCTGAAGCACTATGCATTTCCTGACAGTGAGACATATCCTTAAACAAATAAGTATGCATAAACCACACCCCCCCCAAAATGAAACGATATCTTGATTTACCCATGGCATTTCTTTTCTTCATTAATACAGATATTCAGGTACTGATTGCAAGAAGATAAGACTATAGGGTATTTTTTTAACCCTTAAAAGTTACTTAAAAAGGAGTGGATGCTCAAATCCTACTAAGATGTGGGGATGGGGAGGAAACCACTGCCATTTCTAGCACATAGGTCTAGAAATGAAACCCTGAGCCTTAACAAAGGTTGTGCCAATGGAGAGGAGAGGACCAAATCAAGAAAGATTTAGGAAGCAGAATCATCAGTTCTTGGTAACTGACTGGACAAGAGAAGAGAAGGAGAAGAATCCTTTAGATGATACTACTTTCTGGATTGAAAAACTGGGCTGATAGTGGTATTATCAACAAGGATATTTAATGAAGGAGGAAGATCAGGTTTGGGAGGAGGGAGGACAAAGATGATAAGTGCAGTTTTATATATACTGAATTTGAGTTGCTTGTGGAACCTCTAAATGGTGAGTCCAATTAGTATCTCAGAAAAGAGACTTGGGTTACAGGCAGGGACAGAGGTGTCTAAAATCACCAAATAAATAACAGAATCATGGGATCAGATGACTCTTCTACTACCAAAAGAAACCATTTTGGGGCCAGCCCCATGGCCTAGTGGTTAAGTTCGTGAGCTCCGCTTTGGCAGCCCTGGTTCGGTTCCCAGGTGCAGACCTACACCACTCACCCACAGCTGTGGCAGCAACCCACATACAAAATAGAGGAAGATGGGCACAGATGTTAGCTCAGGACGAATCTTCCTCAAGCAAAAAGAGGAAGATTGGCAACAGATGTTATCTCAGGTGACTCTTCCTCAGAAAAAAAACCATTTTGTAATGTAAACATAATTTAAACATCAACAAATATTTATTCTGTGTCATAGGAGGACATAAAGATAATTTTTTTAAAAGCCCTCGTTTTCAAGGAGTTTCTATTCCTACATACACATTTTAATTTGTTCTGTGAGTTTAAAATTTGTACATTAGATTTTCTTACTTTTCTTTAGAAAACTCTTGTTTTTTAAATTGTAAAGGTAATATATGCTTTCTGTAAAAAAAAATAGAAACTAAGCAAAATATAAAGAAGAAAATTAAAATCATCTGTAATTCCACTTTGTAGTTATAATCACAATTTTGGACTATTTTTCATCATTTTTCTAACTATATTTTATGTGCATAATTTCTTTCACAGTTTTGATAACATACATATTTTCAGTTTTGTATATGCTTTTTCACTTAATATTGTCTTGAGTATTTTCTATGTCATTAAAAAGTCTTCATATTAAGAATTTTCATGGTTGTATAACATTTCACCTGTTGGACATTCATCTCCTTTCTGATGGACAGTCATAGTTATAAATCATGTTTTAATATTTTTACATAAATGTTTTTCCATTTCTGATTTTTTTTAGAATAGAGTTCTAAAAGTGGAACTAATGAATCAAAGTTTATAAACATTTTTAAGTGTTTTGATACATAATGCCAAATTTTAATTTCCAGCTTGTAGTAGTAAGCCTGTAGTAATTAACGCTTCTTCCCAGCAAGCAAGAGAAATGTCTGCTGTCACACTCACCAGCAGTAAGATGGCTAATTTAAAAACACACTTTACAATCTGACTGATAAAACATTACATTATTGTTAAAAAATAAATGACATTGAGTGAAAGAGGCCAGACAAAAAAGAGTATACTGTATGCTTACATTTATATAAAACTCTAGAAAATGCCAACTACACGTGACAGAAAGCAGATCGGTCATTGCCTGGGGACCAGGGCTAGGGCAGTGGGAGGGAGGGATTACAAAGCAGGCAAGAGGAAAATTTGCGGGGTGATTAATATGTGGTGATGTTTGCATGCATGGATGCAAATGTCAAACTTACCGAATTGTACACTTTGAAAGCGTGCAATTTATACTATATCAATTACACCTCAATAAAGCTGTTTAAAATTGTTAAAAATATTGTTTTAATCTGATTTTTAAAAATTTTAGTAAGTGTGAATAGTTTTCACATGTTTTAGTTATAAGTATACACTTCTGTGATTTTTTTTTTCATGTTCTCCACTAATTTTTCTACCTGAGTCCTAGCAATTTTCTCCTGGATTTGTGGACTCTTTACATATAAAGAAAACTCACCCTTAAAGTTCTCCAGATTTCTTTGTAATTTTTTTCTCTGTTACAGCATGCTTTTTGGAGAATTCATTTATTTGTGGACGATAATTTTAACCAACAAGATGCACTATAACCCTACAAATCTCTAAACTACAGTAAATTGTTAATCATCACTTCGCAAAACAAACAAAAATTCTTTAAACAAAATTCAAATTAGGAAATGAAGGGGTGTTACAACCAGGCCTTCAGGATTGGTATCTAAAATATATACTGCACATCTGCTTTGATGTTTTGGAGCTATCTTCTCAAGTTACTATAACAGTAAACCGTGGAGATGAAGGACCTTTTTAAACAAAAACTACACGACACCACTTCGGGAGTTTGGCTAGGAGTCACTTTGCTTACAAAGGCGCACGCAGTAATTACCTTCCCTGACTTCCTTGGGCTCCTCCTTTGGCTGCTTACACAGGAAATAGAAGGTGGGTGATGCCACGGATGATCTCACGCTGGCATGACGTCAAGAACCCTTGACGTCAGAAGGCGGTTGCCACGGGGACCATTCGCCAGCGACGGCAGAGTCGTGAAACCCCATCACCACACTCCGTCTCCGTTGCGGCCTCTGCAGGGTCTAAGCTGCTAAAGAAGCTTTAACCTTAAGGGGGCCTCAGGGAGAGGGGAGTTGTGCTGCTGCCTCCGAGAGCCCCACCTCCGCGGCACCGGGGCCCGGGCCCGGCCTGTGGCGGCGAGCGGCGGCCGCAGGAAGCGGGCGGCGGCGGCGGGCGACCCGCCCGGGGCTCCCTGGCTCCGTGCAGGGCTGGGAGCAGGGATCCGCCATATTGGAGCCCGGGCCGAAGGTGCCTTGCAGCGGCGGCGCGAGGTGGGGGAAGGTGGCGGCCCTGGCCTGGGGCTGGGAGGAGTCGGCCGCGCCGGGGCCCGCAAGGCTGGGGAGTGAATGAGCCGCCCGCGCTAGTCTCCTCCCCGCCCACTCCCTCCACCTTCCGCCGCCGGGACCGGGCCGGGAGGGGGCTGGAGTCGGCCGTGGCAGCGGCGGCGGCAGGATGTTCTCCAAGAAGCCGCACGGGGACGTGAAGAAGTCGACCCAGAAGGTGTTGGACACCAAGAAGGACGCGCTGACCCGCCTCAAGCACCTGCGCATCGTCATCGGTGAGGAGAGAGGGGCGGCGGCGCCCGGGGGCCTGGGGTGCCCGGCCTTCCCTCTCCCGGGGGCCTCGGGGACTCCCCCTCCGGCCCTGGCGCGGTGCGGGAGGCGAGGGCGAGGCGTCGCCTCTGCCGGGACGCGCGGGGGCGGATAATTTGGGGAAGGGAAAACTTGGCAGTTGCAAACACGAATCACCACTAACACAGGGTTATCTAGTTATGAGATAATAGCCCCAACTCATTTTTAAAAACTAGTATTATTCTAAAAACTTAGATCTTTTTTAGACTTTCAGGAGACTGGGTGTTGTGGATAATGGTGTTTATAGGGTACGTTAGTCAGATGACTACCGCCGTCCCCACCCAAGTGAAAAGAAAAAAAATGCTCTCTCAGACAATATAAACCTTGATCTTTCAAGTTTCTTGGCTACTGAGGTCAAGGAGGAAGCAGTTATACCTCTTTGGGAAGTGGGTGGTTCCCAAAAAGCTTGTGGGAAAGAGCCCCGCCCTTCTGTTAATACACCTTGTTGATCATTGCTGTCATTTAGAGGGAGAAGTATTATGAATTATAGAAAACAGGGTAGTTTATAGCTTCCTTTGCTTCTCGAGAATTGTATAGAATTCTGTTTTTATCTAATTAAAGTTTTCTTACCGTTTGTTGCCCTCTGCTTCTGTTTTGCTGGCAGATCAAACAGTGCTCTGAGTTGTGGATATAGTGTTAAACGAATCTTTTGGATGTTTGGTCATTTCGTAGGCTGATGAGAGCTGTAATAATACTTATGGAATATCTTGTCTGGTACTTGGGTCTTTTCAGATGAAACTTGAGGTTAAAAGGAAAGTTAGTTCGCCTGTGTTGATACAGAGTTAATGGCAGAACTGAGTTTAGAACCCAGATGCCTGAATCCTAGTTCAGAGTTTATTATCTCAAGCCCTCTTCCTAATGTTTGTTTTGAAAAGTGACGTTTATTCAGTGATAGAAGTCCCTTATTTGAGGTCCATGCTTCTCTACTATATTGTTTACTCATACCACCAGGATCCACCAATAATACCCAACATCTGTATGGTGCTTTACTGTTTACAGAATGATTTCATATAACTTATAATTAATCCTCACAATAACTCGAAAGGTAGATAATTATCCTCCATTTTTTACAAATGAGAAAGCTGAAGTTTGGGAATGTTAAGTGGTCATCCAGCTACTAGAAGGCAGAGCCAGAACTGGAGTCCAGATTTCTGTCTCTAGTTTGTATTATACTCTTCCTACATTTATGGACAGCTAATCTTTATCACAGTAAGTTGTATTTATTCCCGTGAAATAGTAAGAAAGCAATTAAAGTCAGTTTAGCAATATAAAAAGAAGCCCAGTTTTCAAGGAAATATGTTTTCTAAATATAGTTGAGATTGTGATCTTTTTATTTTCATTCTACTCGAGAGTTAAGTCATTGAAGAAAAGGTTTGGCTGAGAGAGTGAGACAGAGAGAGAAAGTTAATGTGTGAACTGTAGGAGATATATCACAGATAAAGGCAGTTTGAAATTGAAGACTTAATGGAATTTGACACCTACTTGGGACAAACAGTGGGTTTGGTAATGGCAGAGCTATAAAGTTGAGTTCCAATAGAATATTGACATTTCCTAAACTAGCTGCCATAATTCTTTAGTTGTAGAGTCGTTAAGGAATGGTTCATATATATGTCTTTGACATAGAAGTTTTTTCTGTCTGGGAGACATGGTCTAAATTAAGAGGTCACACATGGCAGGTATTTTGTAGCTTCCTCACTTTGAAAACAAAACAATAGTTTAAAAAAAAACCTTTTTACACTTTAGTAATTTATGGGCTTTTAAAAAATGGAGCATATACTGTATATAAACATTTGATATATCTTTAAGGACCTTCAAATGGAGAACACTTGTGCTCTCAGACTCCCTGCTCTGTGAGTGGAGGAGGTCCATACAGAGGGATTAACACACTTCAGTAGTTTTAGAACAGTAGTTCTCAACTGGGGACAATTTTACCCTCCTGGGGACATTGACAATGTCTGGAAGACACTTTTGGTTCTCACAACTGAGTGGAGGTGCTACTGGCATTTAGTGGGTAGTGGGAATGCTGTTCAACACTGTAAAATGCACAGGATGGTCCCTCACAACAGTATTCTAGCTCTAAATGTCAGTAGTACTGAGGTTTAGAAACCTTGTCAAAATCTAGAGTAAAAGATGGACCTCCAAATGCTATACTTGGTTCTAATATATTAGTTTATATATTATATCTTTAAATAGTTATAGTTATTTTGTTTGAAATATGGTTAATGTAATTCCTTAGAAAATGAGAGGGAGAAAGTAAAATGACAAAACCTGAAAGGCATCTTACAGGTCACCAGTCAGGTACCTCATTTTGCAGATGGAAAAGCCACTTCAAATCCTTTTTGGAAATAGGTGCAGGTTTTACATAAAGTAAATACTATGAGGAAACTAGTTTGCAAAGTAGTTGGGTGTTGCCAGTTACATAGGATTTTGATTTTTTTGGTCCCATCTTACCTTTTTTTTTTTTTTTTTACGAAGTATAATTGACCTATAATATCCTGTTAGTTTCAGGTGTACATCATAGTGATTCAACATTTATTTACCTTACGAAATGATTACCACAGTAAGTCTAGTTACCATCTATCACCGTACAAAGTTATTACAATATGATTGACTATATTCACCATGCTGTGCATTATATCTCCACGGCTTATTTATTTTATAACTGGAAGTTTCTATGTCTTAATCCCTTTCACCTATTTTGCGTACCCCCTAACTCTTCCCGCTCTGGTAACCACCAGTTTGTTTCCTGTATCTACGAGTCTGTTTCTGTTTTGTTTGTTCATTTGTTTTTTAGATTTCACATAGAAGTGAAATCATATGGTACTTGTCTTTCTATGTCTGACTTATTTCACTTAGCATAATACCCTCTAGGTCCATCCATGTTGTCGCAAATGGCAAGATTTCATTTTTTTTTATGGCTGAGTAATATTCCATTGTGTGTGTGTATATGTGTGTCACACATATATATATACACACACACACCACATCTTCTTTATCCATTCATCTATCAGTGGACGCTTAGGTTGGTTCCATATTCTTGGCTATTGTAAATAATGCTGCAGTGAACATAGGGGTGCATATATCTCTTCGAATTAGTGTTTTCATTTTCTTTGGATAAATACCCAGAAGTGGAATTGCTGAATTGTGTAGTAGTTCTATTTTTAATTTTTTGAGAAACTTCCATACTGTTTTCCGTAGTGTCTGCACCAATTTACATTCTCATCAACAGAGTATGAGTGTTCCCTTTTCTCCACATCCTCACCAACACTTGTTTGTCTTTCTGATAGTAGCCGTTCTGAGAGGTGTGAGGTAGTATCTCTTGTGATTTTGATTTGTATTTCCCTGATGATTAGTGATATTGAGCATCTTTTCATGTTCCTGTTGGCCATTTGTATGTCTTCTTTGGAAAAATGCCTACTCAAGTTCTCTGCCCATTTTTTTAATCAGGTTGTTTGTTTTTGAACTATATTTTTAAACTTTAAATTGAACTGCCATTCACTAAGCATGTTTATAGGAGAATTCAGTTAATCCAAATATATGAGAACATAATTTAAGCATCCATTTTAAACCTTTTTCCTGATATGTGCTCCCACTGTAGGACAATTCCAGCTGAATTTATAGAGCTTGACTCTGAAGGATTTAAATTTAAATCTGCTGTGTTTTATTGATATTGCTATATATTTGATTTGTAGGAACTGCAAGTTAGAGTTTTTAAAAAACAGAAATAAAGTCTAATTTCTAAAGTTTCATGTTGTCCTCTCTCCCTGCCCCCTTTTTCACAATTAATGGCCTTAAGATAATGATGTTAAGTTAGCACATGTAAAGTGGCTAACATAATACCTGGCATGTAGTGGATATTGACTTAGAGTTAATTTTCTTCTGTGGCAAGGTAACAGTTCAGTCTTCTTGATTTAAAAATAGAAAGATAAGTCCTTATTTAGCTGATAAATATATCGATTATTGTTGGATCAGTCTTTCTAATGGCTTTGTTGAGGTATAATTGACATACAATAAATTGCATATATTTATTGACATACAATAAATTGCAATTATATGAGTAAAGCATAGAATTGAATAATTTTTGACATATATATACCTTGTGAAGCCATCATGACAATCAAGATTAGGAACATATCCAGACAATCAAGATAACAGATATATCCATAACCTCTCAAAGTTTCTTTTTTTTGTGAGGAAGATTTGGACCTGAGCTAACATCTGTTGTCAGTTTTCCTCTTTTTGCTGAGAATATTAGCCCTGAGCTAACATCTGTGCCAGTCTTCCTCTATTTTCTACGTGGGATGCTGCCACAGCACAGCTTGATGAGCGGTATTTAGGTCTGCACCCGGAATCTGAACCTGCCAACCCCAGGCCACCGAAGCAGAGTGCGTGAACTTAACCACTATGCCACCGGGCTGGCCTCCTCAAAGTTTCTTTTTGCCCCTTTGCAATTCCTTCCTCCCACCTCTACTGCACTGCCCTACCTCCTTCCCAGGGCAACCACTGATCTGCTGTCACTCTAGATTAGTCTACATTTTTTAGAGTTTTACATATATGTGTGGAATTATGCAGTATTTACTCTCTTTGGTTTCTTCTACTCACCCTTATTATTTTGAATTTCATCTATATTGTGTGATGTGTCAATAGTACATTGTTTTTATTGCTGGATAGTATTCCATTGTATGGATATGCCACAATTTGATTATCCATTGACCTGTTGATGGACATGTGGGTTGTTTTCAGTTTTGGGTTACTACGAATACAGCTGGTGTGAGGTGTACTCATTGTATAGACATATGCTTGCTTTTCGCTTGGATAAATACCTAGGAGTGGAATGGCTGGATCATACTGTAGTTGTGTGTTGAACTTTTTAAGAAATTGCCATGTGGTTTTTTACCGTTTTACATTCTCACCAGCAGTGTATGAGAGTTCCAGTTCCTCCACAATTGTACCAACACCACTCGATGTGGCCACTCTTTTTAATTTCAGCCACTATGTGTAATAAGTATATAGTGGTTATATTAGTGTTTCCTCGATATCCAATAATGTTGAGCTTCTTTTCATGTGCTTATTTGCCATTGTATAACTTCTTTATTGAAGTGTCTGTTCAAATCTTTTTACCTATTTTTAAGTTTTTAAATTTTATTTATTTATTTTTTTTGTGAGGAAGACCAGCCCTGAGCTAACATCCTTTGCCAATCCTCCTATTTTTTGCTGAGGAAGACTGGCCCTGGGCTAACATCCCTGCCCATCTTCCTCTACTTTATATGGGACGCCACCACAGCATGGCTGACAAGCAGTGCGTCTGCGATCCGAACCCACGAATCCCAGGCTGCCAAAGCGGGACCTAAACCACTGCGCCACCGGGCTGGCCCCCCTTTTACCTATTTTTAAATTGAGTTGTTTGCCTTCTTATTTGGTTTTGAAAATTCTTTATATATTCTGAATACAAGTACTTTATCAGATACGTGATTTGCAAAGATTTTTTTTCCCAGTCTTTGAATTGTCTTTTAATTCTATTAACATTTTCTTTGAAGGAGTAGGAATTCTAAATTTTCATTAAGTCTGTGTATCAATTTATTCTTTTATGATTCATGCTTTGTTGTTGTATCTAAAATCTTTGCCTAAGCCAAGGTCACAAAGATGTTCTCCTATGCTTGTTCTAGAAGTTTTCTGGTTTTAGGATCTCTATTTAGGTCTTTGGTCCATCTTGAGTTAACTTTGTAAATATGGTTTGAGATATGGATTGAAGTTTATATTTTGCATATGGATATCCAGCTGTGCTAGCACCGTTTGTTGAAAAAGACAGCCGTTTCTCCACTGAGTTGCCTTTGTACTTTTTCCAAAACTAAGTTGTCTGTATATGTGTGGGCTTATTTCTGGACTCTCTGTTTTGTTCCAGTGATCTATTTGTGTTGATGCCAATATCACAATTTTTTTTAAACTGTAACTTGATAATAAACCTTGAAATCAGGTAGTGTTGTCCTTCCAACTTTGTTCTTTTTCAAAAGTTTTTTTTGGGGGGGGGACTATGCCAGGTCCTTTACATTTCCATATAAGCTTTAAGATTAGCTTGTCAATTTCTAAAATAATTTTTTAAATAAATAAAATAAAAAATTCTTACTGGGATTTTGATTGGGACTGTGATGAATCTGTGTGTCAGTTTGGGAAAAATTGCCAACAATGTTGAATTCTCTGACTCATGAACAAGGGATGTTTCTCTGTTTATATAGGGCTGCTTTAATTTTTCTAACAGTGTTTTGTAGTTTTTAATGTACAGATTTTACACATCTTTTGTCACTTATCCCTAAATATTTTCTACTTTTGATGTTCTTGTAGATGATATCTTTATATCCATTTTTGATTGTTTGCTGCTAGTGTAAGGAAATACAATTGATTTTGGTATATTGAGATTCTATCCTGAAACCATGCCGAACACTTATTCTATTAGTTTTTTGTAGATTTCACTGGGTTTTTTTTCATAGACAACCTCAGTGTCTGTGAATAAAGACAGTTTTACTTCTTTCCAATCTGGATGCGTTTATTTCTTTTTCTTGCCTTATTGAACTCACTAGAACCTCTAGTATAGTGTAGAATAGAAGTGAGAGTGGACATCCTTATCTTGTTGTTGATCTTAAGGGTAAAGCAATCAGTTTTTTATTGTACAATATGATGTTAACTGTAGGTTTTTCATAGATGCTCTTCATCAGGTTGAAGAAGTTTCATTCTATTCCTAGTTTGCTGAGAGTTTTCCTCAGGAATTGGTGTTGGATTTGTCAAATACTTTCTCTGCGTCTACTGAGATGAACAGATTTTTTTTTCATTTGTTAGTATGATGAATTATAGTCATTGATTTTCAAATGTTAAATCAACTCTGCATTCCTGGGATTAAACCTCAATTGGTCATGATGTATTGTCATTTTTGTATATTGTTGGATTTGATATGCTACACTTTTGTTTATAATTTTTGTATTTATGTTCACGAGGGATATTGGTCTGTATTTTTCTTGCAGTGTTTTGGTTTTGATACCAGGTAATATTAGCCTCATAGTATTAATTGAGGAGCCTCATAGTATTAATTAATTCCTTTCTTTTCAACTTTTTGGATGTGTTCGTGTAGAATTGGTATTATTTTTTCCTTGAATGTTTGGTAGAATACACGAGTGAAGCCATCTGGATCTGGATTTTTCTTTGAGGAAGGGTTTTTAACTACTTTAGTTGATAGAGGGCTGTTCACATTATCTGTTTCTTCTTGAGTAAGCATTGGCAGTTTGTGTCTTTCAAGGAATTTTCTCATTTCAGATAAGTTGTCAAATTTATAGGTATAAAGTTGTTCATAGTACTCCCTCATTATCCTTTTGATATCTGTAGACTCTGTGGTGATATCGCTCCTCTTATTCCTGATATTGATAAGTTGTCTTTCTTTTCCTGATCGCTCTGACTAGACACTTATCACTCTTATTGATCTTCTGAAAGAACCAGCTTGTGTCCTTATTGATTTTCTTTATTTTTCTATTTTTATTTCATTGATTTCTGCTTTGATCTTTATTATTTCCCTTTTTCTGCTTAGTTTAATTTGCTTTTTAAAATTTAGTTTAATTTGTTCTTTTCCTGGTTTTTTAAGGTGTAAACTGAGGTTATTGATTTGAGGCCTTTTTTCTTTCTACTATAGGCATTTGGTGATATAAATTTTCCCCTAAGTAGTGTCCCACAAATTATGGCGTTTTGTATTTTCATTTTTACTTAGGTCCAAAATGCATTCTGACTTCCCTTTTGATTGCTTCTTTGATTCCATGGGTTATTTACAAGTGTGTCCTTTAGCTTCAAATATTTGTGGATTATTCAGATATCTTTCTGTTATTGATTTCTAATTTAATTCCATTGTAGTCAGAGGACATATGTCTTATGACTTGAATTCTTTAGAATTTATTGAAATTAGATGGTCCAGAATATGTTTTAACTTGATAGATGTTCCATATGCACTTGAAAACAATATATAGTCTGCTGTTTGGGGGTTGAGTATTCTAAAAATGTCAATTAGAACAATTTCTTTGAAGTGTTGTTCAAGTCGTTTATATCCTTGCTGAATTTCTGTCTACTCATTTTTATCAGTTATTGAGAGAGAGCTGAAGTTTCTGACTATAATTGTGGGTTTGTCTGTTTCTTTTTGCAGTTCTATCAGATTTCGCTTCATGTCTTTTGAAGCTCTGTTACTAGGTGCCTGAACATTTAGGATTATTTCCTCTTGGTAAATTCACTCCTTTATCATTATGAAATGATCTCTTTGTCCCCGATAATAGTCTTTGCGCTGGAATCTCTCTAGCTAGTAGTATAGCATTATAGTAATGTAAAATATTTGTATATTTATTATATATTTATGTTATATATAATATTTAAACTAATAGAACTTCTGCTTTCATTTACTAGTGTTAGTAGGGTGTATATTTTCCTGTCTTTCTAATTTATTTATATCTTTATATTAAAAGTGGATTTCTTGTTGGCAGCATATGGTTGAGTCTTACTTTTTTTTTTTTGCTGAGGAAAGTTCGCCCTGAGCTAATATCCATGCCAATCTTCCTCTATTTTGTATGTGGACTGCTGCCACAGCATGGCTCCCAACAAGTGGTGTGGGTCTGCTCCTGGGAACTGAACCCAGGCCACCAAAGTAGAGCGTGCTGAACTTAACCACTAGGCCATAGGGCCAGCCCCAGGTCTTAGTTTTTTTATCTAATCTAATAATCTCAGCCTTTTAATTGAGATGTTCGGATGATGTACATTTTTTTTTCTTTGTCACCATGCTGTATGTTACATCCTCAGAGCTTATTTATCTTATAACTGGAAGTTTATACCTTTTGACCACCTTCACCCATTTCTCCCACTCCCACCTCTTGCCTCTGGCAACCACCATTCTGTTCTCTGTTTGTATGAGTTTGGGTTTTTTAGATTCCACATATAAGTGAGATTATGCAGTCTTTGTCTTTCTCTGTCTGACTTTTTTCATTTAGCATAATGCCCTCAGCATCCACCTATGTTGTAGCAAATGGCAGGATTTTCTTTTTTTGTGGCTGAATAATGTTTCATTGTATGTGTATGTGTATGTGTGTGTATGTATGTGTATATATATATATACACACACACAGAGACGCAGACATCATATATCACATTCTCTTCATCCATTCATCCGTCAGTAGACACTTAGGTGGTTTCCATGTCTTGGCTATTATAGAAAATGCTGCAATGAACATGGGGTTGCAGATAACTCTTCAAGGTAGTGATTTTGTTTCCTTTGGATATATACACAGAAGTAGAATTGCTAGATCATACGGTAGTCCTGTTTTTAATTTTTTGAGAAACCTCCATACTGTTTTCCATAGTGGCTGTGCCAGTGTTATATCCCCACCAACAGTGCACCAACAGGAGATCTCCATGACCTCTCTAATACTTGTTTCTTTTTGATAATAGCCATTCTAAAGGTGTGAAGTGTTACCTCATTGTGACTGTGATTTGCATTTGTGATTTCCCTGTGATTAGTGATGTTCAGCACCTTTTTGTGTACTTGTTGGCCATCTGTATGTCTTCTTTGAAAAAATGTCCGTTCATATCCTCTGCCCATTTTTTAATTGGATTGTGTATTGTTTTACTATTCAGTTGCATGAATTCTTTATATTTTTTGGATATTAGCTCTTATCAGATATATGATTTACAAATATTTTCTCCATTCCAAAGGTTGCCTTTTCATTTTGTTGATGATTTCTTTTGCTGTACAGAAGCTTTTTAGTTTAGTGTAATCCTGGTTGTTTATTTTTGCTTTTATTTTCTTTGCTTTTGTTGTCAAATCCAAAAAATCGTTGTCAATTCCAAAAACTCATTGCCAAGATCAATGTTAAGGAGCTAGCTGCCTATGTTTTCTTTTAGGAGTTTTATGGTTTGGGATCTTATTAGTTTCAAGCTTTTAGTCCATTTTGAGTTAATTTTTCTGTATCATATAAGATTGTAGTCCAGTTTCATTCTTTTGCATCTGGCTATCCAGTTTTCCCAATGCTATTTGTTGAAGAGATTATCCTTTCCCCATTGTATATTCTTGGCTCCTTTGTCTTAAATAAGTTGCCCCTTTATGTGTGGGTTTATTTATGTGCTCTCTATTCTATTCCATTCATCTGTGTATCTGTTTTTACACCAATATCATACTGCTTTGATTACTGTAGCTTTGTAAAATAATTTGAAATCAGGGAGTGTGATGTCTCCAGCTTTGTTCTTTCTCAAAACAGCTTTGGCTATTTGGGGTCTTGTGTGGTTCCATACAAATTTTAGGGTTGTTTTTTCTATTTCTGTGACATGCCATTGGAATTTTGATAGAGATTTCATTGAATCTGTAGATCACTTTGGGTAATATGGACATTCTAACAATATTAGTTCTTTCAATCCATGAGCATGGAATCTTTCCATTTATTGGTGTCTTTTTCAGTTTCTTTTGTCAGTGTCCTGTAGTTTTCAGTGTACATCATTCACCTCCTTGGTTAAATTTATCCCTAGATATTTTATTCTTTTTGATCCAATTGTAAATGGGATTTTTTTCTTAATATGTTTCTGATGGTTTGTTGTCAGTGTATAGAAATGCAACTGATTTTTGTATATTGATTGGTATCCTGCAACTTTACTGAATTTGTTTGTTCTAACAGTTTTTTGGTGAAGGTTTTAGGGTTTTCTATACATAAGATCGTGTCATCTGCAGATAGAGACAATTTTACTTCTTTCTTTCAGATTTGGATGCCTTTTATTTCTTGTCTAATTGCTCTGGCTAGGACTTCCAATACTATGTTGAAAGGTGTTCCTGATCTTAGAGGAAAAGCTTTCAGCTTTTCACTTGGATATGATGCTAGCTGTGGGCTTGTCATATATGGCCTTTATTATTTGGAGGTACGTTCCCTCTATTCCCAGTTTGTTGAGAGTTTTTATTCTGATGAATGTTGAATTTTGTTAAATGCTTTTTCTGTACCTATTGCGATGATCATATGGTTTTTATTCTTCCTTTTGTTAATGTGGTGAATCACATTTATTGATTTGTGGTGGTTGAACCATCCTTGCATGCCTGAAATAAATCCCACTTAATCATGGTTATGCTCCTTTTAATGTTGTTAAGTTCACTTTGCTAATATTTTTTTGAGGATTTTTGCATCTATGTTCTTCAGGGATATTGGCCTATAATTTTCTTGTAGTGTCCTTGTCTGGTTTGGTTTTCAGAGTAATGCTGGCCTTGTAAAATGAGTTTGCAAGTGTTCCCCCCTCTTCTGTATATGGAAGAGATTGAGAAGGATTGGTATTAATTCTTCTTTGAACATTTGGTAGAATTCACCAGTGAAGCCATTTGGTCCTGGACTTTTCTCTGTTGGGAGATTTTTGATTACTGATTGAGTCTCCTTAGTTGTAATTGTTCTGTTCAGATTCAGACCATAACAATTAGTCATTCAGATCTGGATGATGTACATTTAATGTTGTTATTGATTTGGTTAAGTTTAAGTATGTTATCTTGCTATTTGTTTTCTATTTTGGCTATCTGTTCTTAGTTCCCTTTTTTTTTTTGCCTTCTTTTGAATTAGTTTAATAAATTTGGAATTCTTTTTAAAATCTCCTTTGTTGACTTACTAGCTATAATCTTTTATTATTTTAGTGATTGCTTTATGATTTATAGTATATATCTTTAACTTACCAGATTCTACTATTAGGGGATATTATATCACTTCTCATATTGTGTAAGAACTTTACAAGAGTACTTCCATTTCTCCCCCCAGCCTTTATACTTTTTTGGTCATACGTTTGCTTTTATATGTTATAAATCCTACATTATATTGTTTTTATAGGTAGTTATCTTTTAAAGATTTTTAAATAATAAGAAAAAGGCATATATTTACTTATGTAGTACCATTTGCAGTGCTCTCATTTCTTTGCAGAGATAGATATTCCATCCACCCAGTATCAATTTGTTTCTGCCTGAAGGTCTTCCTTTAACATTTCTTCTGTGGTGATGGTCTGCTGGTGATGGATTCCTTATGTTTTTGTTTGTGTGAAAAAGTCTTTATTTTGCCTTCTTTTTTGAAAGAGTTTGCTCTGTTTATGATTCTAGGTTGATAGTTATTTTCCTTTGTTTAAAGATTTTACTTCACTTTCTTTTTGCATGCATTGTTTCTGATCAGCTGTCATCCTTATCGTACTCTGTATGAAACATCATTTTTTTTCTGGCTACTTTTAAGATTTTCTCTTCATCACTTGTTTTGAGCAATTTGATTATGCTGTGATGTAGTGTAGTTTTCTTAATATTTCTTGGCTGGGGGTTTATTGAGCTTCTTAGATTTGTGGGTTTATGGTTTCATAAAGTTTGGAAAAATTTTTTCCCCACTTATTTCTCCCCTCCCTTCTTTTTGAAATTTCATTTATTAGTATATTAGGAAGTAGTAACATTAGATTTAGCATATTAGAAAACATTATTAGCATATTGGAAGGTCTCATAGCTTGAAAAGAACTAACATTCTTTTTTTTTTTATTCTTTTTTCTCTTTGTTTTATCTTAGTTTCTGCTTTTTTCTTTCTGTTTTATCTTGGATAGTTTCTATTGCTGTGTTTTCAAGTTTACTAGTCTCTTCTTCTGCTATATGCAATCTGCCATTAATCCCATTTCATTTATTTTTTCATCTCAGACATCATAGATTTTGGGTAAATAAATAAATAATTATATCATCTACATGTCTTCTTAACTTTGTGAACATATGGAATATAATTAAAATAACTTGATGTGCTTCTGTGCTTGTTTTAACATCTCTGTTGATTCTGGGTCATTTTCAGTCAATTGATTTTTCTCCTTGTCCTGGGTTGTTTTTGTGCTTCTTTGAATGCTGAGTAATCTTTGGATTTCTGATACTGTGAATTTTACCTTCTTAGCTTTTGTATATTTTCATATTCCTATAAATTCTTGATTTTTTTTTTCTCAGATACAGCTAAATTACTTGAAAACAGTTTGATCATTTCATGTCTTGCTTTTATGATTTGTTGAGTGTGTCCATCCAGGGCTAATTACTACCTACTATGAGGCAATACCTTCCTGAGTATCCTACCCAATGCCCCACAAATTATGAGGGTTTTTTTTGTAGCCCAGCTCTTGGGAACAGGCACTGTTCCTGTTCTTATGTGAGCATCTGCTACTGTTCTCTCAAGTTCTTTCACATAGTTCTTTCTTCTGTCTTGGGAAGTTTCCTTACAAGTATGTTATGGTCATACTGGAAGGGGACCCTCTCCAGTCTCCTGGGTTCTCACTGTGTGCATCTCTCCCCTCTTCTGTGCTCTGTCCTGTGAACTCTAATTAACTTGATCTCCATGGACTGTCAGCTCATTTTCTCAACTCATGAATTCCACTGGCTCTGCCTGGGTTCCCTTTCCTCTCACCATGGCCTGGCAACTCTTAAGTCAATAAGGTGGAGCAGTTGAAGGTGCACCTCATTTGTTTGCCATTTGTCAGGAGTGACTTTGCTTACCTGATGTCCATACCTGCTTGAAACAAACAAATAAAAAACACAAAAACTCTGAACCGTAAACAACAGTTGTCAAGACTCTGGACAGCAGATGCTGATAATAAGGGGTTCTCTTAAGTGAATGAGACTGAAAATTGGTTTCATACAAAGCAACCTCTTGCCCATTTTTTACTTTTTCATATTGAGAAGAAATTTATTATCAAGTGGTGAATGAAAAATGTCTTTTTCTCTCCAATCTGAATATATTGTTTTCACAGAGAAAATTGGATTAAAATATCTAAGATCAGAAAAAAAAGAGCTAGTGTACAGTAGGTATGAATGGTAACATATAAGGACAGAAACAAATACTATATGTTCATTAAATAAGTAACTTAAAAATGGCATAGATTAACTTGGAACAGATATGACTGGAAATCTGAAAATGTGTAGGGTAATTGTGAACTGTAAACTGCCTATAAAAATAAACTAACTTGATATTTGAATATTTTTTAAGGGTTTGATATACAAAGTTAGTAATCATGTATACATGACATTAGACCCTTTTATGTTTTTTAATTTGTATATACTCTTTAATTTATAGTCTTTAATTTGAAACTAACTGATTTGAAAAAATTTGACCTCATTGAAATACTTTATCTTTGTATATTTATGAAGAAGTGATTTACTGAGTAGATTATGTACATAAACAATGTTACTGACTAATTTGCTTAGTAAAACAAGATGTTTCAAATCCTGTAAGCCATCTTTACATTAACATTTCTTTTATTAAGGATTTTATTGCATCTGAAGGATTTTACATGGCTTATATGACTGAATAAAATGTGGAATAGAAGAATTAGTGAACAGACAATAACTGTAGCCACTACTTAAAGAAAGGAAACATTACCAGTTTCCAGAGATGAGCTGATTATAGCTGTAAGGCATTGAATTTGGTTCTTAGATTTCCTGGCAGCTAAAGTGAAGAGAGAAATGTGTTGGGTTACAAGTTTTCAGTGTCTTAGAAAAGAAAGCTTACTTTGTTGTTGTTGTTGTTAACGTGTTTTTCTTCATTCTAAATTCAGTCATAATTTGTGTGTGTGTTCATATATTATCTAATGTCTCTTCTTTTCGAAGGATCTGTGGGATAGAAATAGACCTTGGAGAAAATAGAAAAGTAGGTGTTTAGTATGTTTGTTATGTTTCTTCTTTCTGGTATCAAATGTCTACACAATATAAATTGTTTTTCTTTTCTTTATTTTTTTTTTTCTATTTCCGTTGGCATCACCATCCTCCAGGTTACTAAGACATGAAACTTTAATAACATGGTTGAAAAAGATAAATAGATGTAAGGATATCCCACAGACACCTCAAACTCCAGGTGTTCCAGCATAAATTTATCTTTGTCTACCATGTTGTCTTCTTTAACTTCTTGTTACCCCTGTCCGGTACTTTACATTTCAGCAACATTGAACCAGAAATCACTTTCTGTGATGCGTGTGCCTTTGCTAATGATATTTGCTGTACCGTACTACCTTCCCGTCTCTCTTAAGCCTGAAAACTTCTACTTGTCCTTCAAGTCTCAGGGCAAAATCTGTTCATAGCTTCGGTGAAGCCTTCCCCGTCAGGTAGGTGTAGGAACTTTTCCTACACTGTATGTATTTATTCCTAGTAATTTGGCTACTTTATTACAGTGTAATTATTTATTTGCATGCCTGTGTCTTATAACCTTTCTGAGGGCAGAGGTGTGTCTTTTCATCTTCATATCCTTAGACTCAGCATGCACCTGCTACGTAATAGGTGCTCACTCAATATTATGTAGATCATGAAGGAATATATTAGGTATGAGGAGAGCAAAGTTTTGTGAGCAAGTTCCTTTCAGTTGATAATGGTGGAAAAGACATTTAAAGTCAGTATTCTGATCAGAAAGAAACTTTGGGTTGTCTTTAGTACCTGTGCAAAAACATTGGTGCACAATCTAAAGACTGCACTATCTAAAATAGAAGAACAAACACAAAAAAACAGTACATTATCTGAAAAATGTTCATGGCATTATGGCAGAGGTTATCAGATAATCTCCTCCATTATTGAAAGAAATCTTTGTGACGCTTATATAACATCTAATTTTTAAAAAACTTATGTCCAACGAGCCCAACAACATGTTAGCTTTAAAGTGTACCTCCCACTCCCTCCATTTAACAGAATAAACTGATCTGTAGCTAGACACAGAGGAGAAGATGATGTGAAGACAGAACACAAAGTTTGTGGCTCTGATTAGTCACAGCAGCCGCAGGAGACTGATACAAATCTCTTGGCAGTTTGGCCTTTTGCTCTTCCATATGAATTTGAGAATCAGCTTGTTAAACTCCATGAATAATATTGTTAGGATTTTTCTATTGGATTGCCTTGAATCCATAGATTTCATTTAGAGGAGAGTGACATCTGTAGGATATCTATTCTTCTTATCCCAAGGAGTCTCTATTTATTTATTTAGGCTTTCCTTAATGTTTGTAAATAAAAGTTTCATATTTTCCTCTAAGAAAGGTTTGCAGATCTTTTTACAGTCAAGAACAGTTACATTTAAAAAGGACGTTAAATTTAAAAAGGATGACTTCTGTTTGCTACAGAAGGAGCTCATGTGACCACTTAATTAAGTGGCTGTGTAGAGAAAGATCAAGAAAAAAGAATGCTTATCTGGATAAAAACATATAGATCACTACTTTATATCTTATAATAGAATAAATTCTAAATAGTTTTAATTCTTCAGTATAAAATGGAAGATAAAATAAACAAGCATATTTTAAATATTGGGATAAAGAAGACTACTCTTAAAACTTACACCAAAGTTAGAAATCCTCACAGAAATATTCAATAAATTTGCCTATAAAAACTTTTTAAATTTCTAATAGTAAAAATCATCATTAACAGAGTTAAAAGACAAACAGAAAGCTAAGAAACATTTGCCACATATTTAAAAGTTAATTTCTTTAATTTATGGACTGTTAAAAATTTATGAAATTTGGAAAAATTGTAAAGTATATTGTCAAGACATATAGAAACAGATTCTCTTGTATATTACTGGCAGAATGTAAATTAGAGGGCGTATGATGGTTAAGTATCAAAATTTAAAATGTATATATGCATATCCTTTTAAACCAGCATTTCCATTTCTTAGTATTTACTCTAGGGAAGTAAGCGGACAAGTGCGTAGGATCACTGCAATTGTTGTTTAGAACAATGAAAAATGTGAACCAATCTAAATATTCATTATTTGGGGATTGATCTCGAAATTTAGTGATATTCCTACAGTTGAGTGTTGTATTCTCAGGAATTGTTAGCATTCTAATAATTACTAAATAAATTGGTTGACTTTCTCACCTGAACACAGATGTATTTCCATCTCTTCACTATTTTTGAGAAGTTTTTAAGACGTGAACATTTTCATAGAAGCAGCTGTCATGTATTGGTTATAATAGCTAATATTTTGACCACTCAGATGTGGCAGGCCCTGAACCAGGCATTTTCCATGTGCTACCTGACTTAATCCCTGCAACAGCCCAGTATGGTAGATAGTAATTAATCCCCAAGGAAACTTGAGTATTAAATAGCTAGTAAGTAGGGGATATAGTGGAGAAAGTCAGAATACCTGGATTCTGATCTCAGCTCTATTATTTACTTAACACTTTTACAGATACTTTACCTGTCTATAAAATTAAAATAATAGCATCTTAGATATTGTTGGAAGATTACATGAAAAAATGCATTTGAAGTATAGAATATATGGACAAATTAAAAACATTATTTAAATTTCAACTGGAACCTTAAAGGTGATAAAATTGAATCAGAGATATTGTGACCTATTCAAAGTCAAGTGATAATTTATTCTTAAAAAATAGAGTATAAACCCTTGAATGATCTTGATGATGGTCTAGAATCTGTACTTTTTTCTCAGTCTATACCCTAATAAAAATGGGTAAATTAGAGAGAAAATTATTGAGAAGTTACATTTTGGGCAAACAAAGGAGAATTGACTGAATGAAAGGAAGTAAAATTCATTGTTGGTATTTTATTTCAAATAAACACAAGGAAATCCTTAAATTGCATCACTTAGCAACATTACTCTTTCCCTCCTCACCTAAAACTAAAGTAAAATAGCTAGTAAAAGGTGTGCTTGTATTACCAAAAATTTGTGGTCATTGTCTGAATTCTTTTAAGACAGTAGCTTCAAGGTTCCTAGTTATCTTTCCTTTTCCATCAGTTGTTCTTAGGGCTTTCTAGAGGCAAGTTGGTTGTTACTGTAAGCTGCTGCTTATAAACATGCCATTCTTGTAAAATGTCTTTAAGAAAAATAATTATCCATCTGTGCTTCCATTTATTTATTCATTTTTAACCTGAAAATGGTAGATCTGAGAAACTATTTTAATAACTATCTATAGTACTTTACTAGGTTTTGGGCAACTGCAAAGGAGTAAAGGAGTTGATGGTATAGTAAAAGAATCATGTCAAATATGAAACATGTTATGAGTATAAAAGAGAGGAGGTTTGTGTCTAAAGGAGGGACTTGGAGAAAGCTTCATGGGGCCGGGGCATTTGAGCTGTACTGTGAAAGATGATGAGAATTTCAGTAGAAGTAAAAGAAGAGCAGTTTGGGTGAAGGTAATGGTAAGAGCACAGATGTGAATGCAGGAAAGTGGAAGGCAGTGGTCTTCCAATCTTTTAAAAAATAAAGATACCAGGGGCCAGCCCGGTGGCATAGCGGTTAGATTCACGCACTCTGCTTTGGCGGCCCAGGGTTTGCAGGTTCAGATCCCGGGCACCGGTCAATGCACTGCTTATCAAGCCATGCCGTGGCAGCATCCCATATAAAGTAGAGGAAGATGGGCACAGATGTTAGCCCAGGGCCAGTCTTCCTCAGCAAAAAAAGGAGGATTGGCAACAGATGTTAGTTCAGGGCTAGTCTTCCTCACAAAATAAATAAATAAATAAATATACCAGGCCTCACCCTAGAAATTATGATCTAATGGCAATGTGAATAGAAAGGAATGAGTATTGTGGAGATGCTGTGGGGAGAGAGGATTTATGAAATTTGGTAACCAGGTTTTAATGTGAATTTAGGAAGTAGAGATTATGCTACTCCTCGGACTACATCATTCTACTTTTGAAATCCTGGTTTTGTTGGTGAATTCATGGCAGGAACAGATTTCTCACCTCTAGACTAGTATCAAGGCTTCTCAGCCTATACGCCTGCATCATTACTTCCCAGTCATTACTACTGCTACTCCCAAGTGTAGACTGCAGACTAGTGCTAGTTTACCAACTATTTATTACAGGTCTGCAACAAGTTAAATGCAGAAGTTGAGGTGTTGAGAAGCTCATCTCAATTTGACAATGCTGTGACATCCAAGCATGTGATTAGTGGACTTGTCTTGTTGAATAGGATATAGACCAGCCTAGGTGCTTTTCACTTTATTTTCTAGTAATTCATTTATTGTAAAGCATTGGTCCATGATGAATTGGAATTAAAAAACAAAAACTGAGTCTTTCATAACAGATAGTTTAAGAAGCATGGTGTGTTTGGAATTAACTTCTCCCATTGTAACTCATTCTGCTTTTATCCTCTATTGTTTTAAAGTATATATATTTTTTCCCAGTGTAATAGTATTTACTTTCCCTTACTCAGTGTAATGCATTTTTCAAATATACATGTGTTTAATTATTTTCAGTATCCAAAAGAATGCCTTTGAGTATAGGGAAATGAATTGAGAAGTTATTTTTTATTTTGGAGGTATAGAACTGGATCCAGAATATTAGTAGTACTGTATTTGCCTTCTCTCCTATTGTCTGACTACTCAGTTAAAAAAAAAATAAAAACAAAGAAGACATTACTTTATATATTGGTGGTATACTAAAAGCTAGCTAGTCTTTGGCCCTGTAAAAGTGAAGGTAATGCAGTTACTTGCAGTAAACATCAGCAATTGGTGATGTAACAGTTTGCAATTTCTATACTTAGAAAAAAATTTACTTTTTTCAGTCTGATTTCCATTAACTCCTCCCTTTTTCAGTTTAATTCTTTTTCAGAATTTCAAGAAGTCCTAGTTCTCAGATTCAGTTAGCCAGATGGGGTCTGGCAGATCTCACAAATTGAGATGTCAAGGAGTTGAATATTAGACTACCTAAAAGGAATAGATCGACAAAATGTGAAATAGAAACCTGCACCCATTAGCAGTCACTCCCCATTTCCCCCTACTCCTTGCCCCTGGCAACTGTTAATCTACTTTTCATCTCTATGGATTTGACTATTCTGGATGTTTAATATAAATAGAATCATAAAATATGTGTTCTTTTGTGTCTGGCTTCTTTCACTTAATGTTTCAAGGTTCATCCATGTTTTAGCATGTAACAGTACTTCATTCGTTTTTATGGCTGGATAATATTCAGTTGTATAGATATGCCACATTTTGTTTATCCATTCATCAATTGATAGACATTTGGGTTGTTTCCACTTTTTGACTATTATGAATAATGATTTTATGAACATTTGTGTGATCATGTTTTCAATTCTTGAGTATATAGTGTTCTAGGAGTTGAATTGCTGGGTCATATGATAATTCCTTATTTAAGTTTTTGAGGAACTGCCAAACTGTTTCCAAAGCAGTTGCATCATTTATATTCTACCAGCAATGTACGAAGATTGAGATTTCCCCACATGCTTGTCAACACTTGTTATTGTCCTTCTTTCTGAGTATAGTCATGTGCTACATAATATTTCAGTCAACAACAAACTGCATATACAACAATGGACCCGTAAGATTATTACCATATAGCCTAGGTGTGTAGTAGGCTATACCAGCTAGATTTGTGTAAGTACTGTATGGGAGGAATAAATTTTCCTCTACCTTTCTAGGTTCTTCTAACTCATCTAAGAATTAAATTCACATAAGAGATTAACAGGAGAAAAACAAAAGTTTATAACATGTATATATGTGAGAAACTCAGAAAAACTGAGTAACTCACCCAAGTGTCCGAAGCCCTCACCTTGAATACCATCCTCAGCTAAAGACAAAAGAAGATGTTGGGGTGGGGAGAGTCAAGGACTTCAAAGGGAAGGAAGGCAATTTGCAGGTAGGTGAAAAGGAGCAAACATTTAGAAAACAAGTGTTTGTGTGGCCAGACAGAAACAAAAGAACACAGAGGGGAGCCCAGCAAACAGGCTTTTCTAGGTTCCTCCTTGTCCATCACCTAGTTCATGTTATGCTAAGGTGATAGCTTGCTTCCTGAAACAGGTTTTTTTATCTTAATTCTTTTAGGCAGTTAAGGGGGAGGTAACAAGAAAAACTTGCTGAGTCTTTTATTTCTTAAAACTAATGAGCGTAAAATAATCCTCATGTTAAAGAGACACATTTGGGGGTGCACATTTTGTTCCCCTTCAGTACATACTCTCTAATGTTTGCACAACGATGAAATCACCTAATGATGCATTTCTCAGAATGCATCCCCATTGTTAAGTGACTCATGACTGTATAGCCATCATAGTTGATGGGAAGTGGTATCTCATTGTGATTTTACTTCGCATTTCCCTGATGGCTAATGGTGTTGAGCATCTTTTCATGTGCTTATTGGCCATTTGTGTATCTTCATTGGAGAAATGTCTATTCAAATCCTTTGCCTATTTTTAACTGGGTTATATTTCTTTCTATAGTTGAGTTCTAAGAGTTCTTTATGTATTCTGGATACTAGTCCCTTGTCAAACATAATTTGCAAATATTTTCTCCCATTCTGTGGATTGTCTTCTTATTTTCTTTATAGTGTTCTTTGAAGCAAAAAAGTTTTGTGTTTTTGTGTGTGTGTGTGTGAGGAAGATTAGCCCTGAGCTAACATCCATTGCCAATCCTCCTCTTTTTGCTGAGGAAGATTGGCCCTGGGCTAACATCCATACCCATCTTCCTCTACTTTATATGGGATGCTGCCACAGTGTGGCTTGACAAGTGGTGCATTGGTCTGCCTCCAGGATCCGAACCTGTGAACCCTGGGCTGCTAAAGTGGAGTGTGCAAACTTAACCACTATACTACCAGGCCAGCCCCCAAAAGTTTTGTGTTTTGATGAAGTCCAGTTTATTTTTTCTTTTGTTTTTTGTGCTTTTGGTGTCATATCTGAGAAACAATCAACTAGTCCAAGATCATGTTTTTTCCTAAAACTTTTATGATTTTTACATTTAGGCCTTTGGTTCATTTTGAGTTAATTTTTGTATATGGTGTGAGGTAGAGGTCCTACTTCATTCTTTTGCATATGGATATCCAGTTGGATATCCAGCACCATTTACTGAAAAGACTGTTTTTCCCCGTTGAGTTGTCTTAATACCCTTGTTGAAAATCATTTGAACCTCACTGTCAGAGTTTATTTCTGTACTCTCAATTCTGTTCCATTCATCTGCATGTCTGTCCTTATCCCAGCACCACACTGTCTTGATTGCTGTAACTTTGTGGTAAGGTTAGAAATTGGAGAGCATCGGTTCTCCAGCTTTTTTCTTTTTGTTGTTGTTGAAATATAATTGACGTATAACATTTTATTAGTTTCAGGTGTACAATATAATGATTTAATATTTGTATATATTATGAAATGATTACCACCATAAGTCTAGTTAACATCTGTCACTATATACAGTAATTACAAAAATTTTTTTCTTGTGATGAGAACTTTTAAGATCTACTCTCTTAGCAACTTTCAAATATGCAATACAGTGTTATTAACTATAGTCATCATGCTGTACATTATTTCCCCATGACTTATTTATTTTATAACTGGAAGTTGGTACCTTTTGATGTTCTTTTTCAAGATCGTTTTCATTATCCTGAGTGCTTTGCATTTTCCTATGAATTTTAGAATCAGCTTGTCAATTTCTCAGAAAGCCACTTGGAACTTTGATAGAGGTTGTGTTGAATCTTTAGATGTATTATCAATATTTTATCTTCCTGTCCATGAACACAAAATGTCTGTGTTTGTTTGGGTCTTCAGTCTCTTTCACCGATGTTTTATAGTTTTCAGTATACAAATCTTACATGTCCTTTGTTAAATTTATTCCCAAGTATTTTATTCTTTTTATATTATCGTTAAATGGAATTGTTTCCTTAATTTTACCTTTACATTATTCATCGTTAGTAGATAGAAATATTCATCTTGTATTCTGCAACCTTGCTGAAATTGTTTGTTAGATCTTATAGATTTCTGTGTGTGGATTCCTTAGGAGTTTTTTTTTATATACAAAACCATGTCTTTGGGAATAGAGATGTAATGCTTCTTACTTTACGATCTGTATGGCTTTTATTTCTTTTCCATGCCTTATTTCTTTGACTAGAACTTCCACTACACTGTTGAATAAAAGTAGCAAAAGAGGATATCCTTGTGTTGTTCATGTTTTATGGGTAAAACTTTCAGTCTTTTACCAGTCAGTATGAAGTTAGCTGTGGGTTTTTTGTAGATGCCCATTATCAGATTAAGGAAATTACTTTCTTTTTTTTTTTTTTTGTGGGGAAGACCAGCCCTGAGCTAACATCTGTCACCAATCCTCCCCTTTTTTGCTGAGGAAGACTGGCCCTGGGCTAACATCTGTGCCCATCTTCCTCCACTTTATATGGGACGCCGGCACAGCGTGGCTGACAGGCAGTGCGTCAGCGGGCGCCCGGGATCCGAACTCGCGAACCCCGGGCTGCCAAGCGCGGACTAAACCGCTGCGCCACCGGGCTGCCCCCGGAAATTACTTTCTATTCCTAACTTTTTGAGTGTCTTTATCATGAAAGGATGTTGAATTTTTTCAAATGCTTTTTCTGTGTCTCTTGAGACTATCGTATAGGTTTTGACCTTTATATTAATGTGGTGTGTTGCATTGATTGATTTTTGTATGTTGAACTGACCTTGCATTCTGGGGTAAATCTCACTTGGTCATGGTGTTTATTAATACTTTTTATATATTTTCTTAGTCAGTTTCCTAGTATTTTGTTAAAGATTTTTGCATTTGTGTTCATAAGGAGTATTTGTCCAAAGTTTTCCTTTCTTGTAATGTCTTTGTCTGACTTTGGAATGAGAGTAATACTGGCCATATAGAATGAGTTGGAAAGTGTTCTCTCTATTTTTTGGAAGAGTTGGTAAGATTCATCTATGAAGCCATTTGAGTGTGGGCTTTACTGTCAGGTCAGTTTTCTTTATTACTAATTTAATCTTTTTACTTTTTATAGCTCTATTCAGATTTTCTATTTCTTTTTGAGTCAGTTTTAGTAGTTTATGTCTTTCTAGGAATTTGTCCATTTCATATAGGTTACCTAATTTGCTGACATCCAATTGTTCATAGTATTCCCTTATGATATTTTTTTATTTCTGTAAAATTAGTAGTAATGTCCTTTTTTTCCAGTCCAGATTAGCAATTTGAATTTTATCTCTTTTTATTTTGGACAGACTAGCCAAAGGTTTGTCGACTTTGTTGATCTTTTCAAAGAACTAATTTGTGTTTCATTGATTTTTGTTTTTGTATTTTTTTTCTTCCTCATTTCACTTATCTCCACTCCAGTCTTTATTATTTTCTCCTCTCTTTGCATGCTGTAGAAATAGCATGCTTTTGCTTTTTGTTTTCTGGTTTCCTAAGGTGGAACATTAGGTTGTTGATTTTGAGATTTTCATTTTCATATAGGTACTTAAAGCTATGAATTTCCCTCTAAGCACTGCTTTAGCTGGATGCCATAAACTTTGGTGTGTTGTGTTTTCATTTACACGTCAAAGTATTTTTTCCGATGAATTTGAGTTACTGTGTAGAATCTTTTCATTTCAGCCTGATGAACTTTCTTTAGCATATTTTATAGGGCAGGTCTGCTAGCAACAAATTCTCAGTTTTTGTGTATCTGGGATGTCTTAATTTCTCCTTAATTTTTGAAGGACAGTTTTGCTGGATATAGAATTCTTGGTTGCTAGCCTTTGCCTTTAATCTCTTTGACTATTTCTTCTCAGTGCCTTCTGGTCTCCATGTTTTCTGATGAGAACTCAGATGTTTTTCTAATTTAGGCTTCCTTGTTAAGTGATGTGTTGCTTCTCTCTTGGTACTTTCAAGATCCCCTCTTTATTTTTGCCTTTTGACAGTTTTGTTATGTCTAGATGTGGGTCTCTTTAAGTTTACCCTACTTGGAATTTGTTGAGTTTCTTGAATGTGCAGATAAATGTTTTTCTTCAAAGTGGGGACATTTTCAGCCATTATTTCTTGAAATAATTCTTTTTGTCTCTCTCTTTTCTCTCCTTCCAGATTTCCCATTATACAGGTATTGGTACGTTTGATGGTGACCCACAAGTCTCCGAAGCTCTGTTCATTTTTCTTCATTATTTTTTTGTTCTGTTCCTCAGACTGGATAATCTCAACTAACATGTCTTTGAATTTGATGATTTTTTATTTTTATATGTAAAAAATATATTTTTATTTATATTTGTCCAAATATGCTTTTGAGCTTTTGGTGAATTTTTCATTTTACTTATTGTACTTTTAAACTTCTTTCTTTTTCTAAAACATAATTTTGTCTAATTATTGATATTCTCTGCTTGCTTTTGATACCATTCTCACACTTTATTTTTCTTAATATATATAAAATAGATGATAGCATTTATCTAGTAAGTCAAATATTTGTGCTTCCTTGGGAATAGTTTCTTTTGACTTTTCTTTTTCCTGTAACTTGGCATTTTAATTAATGTAGCAACTCTAGAAACCAGTTTGTCCCTCTTCCCAGGGTTTGTTATTGTTTCTCTTTGTTGTTATTGTTGCTGTGTTTTTTTAATGATTTTTCTGAACTAACTCTGTGCAATCTGTTTTATTCCTCCTGTGTATACAATGAATTCTTTACTTATTCAACTTAGTGGTCGTCTAATGATTGGACAGAAACTTCCTACAAGACTGGTGTTAGTAAGTCTCCTAGTCTTTGCCAAGGGGCTCTGTGTATGTATTGGGGTATACTGTCAATATTCAGTGAGACAGTTTACAGGTCTGTGTTGGCCTTTGCATCCTTCTTGTGTAGCATCTCAAGGTCAGCCAAAAGGTGAAAGCTTAGATCCTTCTCCAGTCTTTCCTGAGCATGCTTGCAGCCCTACTCATGTGTATGGCCTTCTATATTCTCATTAAGCTGTCAAAACTGTTCAAAGTTCTCTATGGATAGCTCATTCCTCAGCTTTTCCTTTTAAGTTTTTTTGGTTAGCTTGTTGTTTGCCTCATCAGTGATTGCTGCCTCAGGCAGCTGTGGTGTTAAGCAATTGCCACTGATTGTTTTCCATAAACGTCCTCAGGGAAAAGGCTGTTGCACTGTGTGAGCTATGAATAAGTCAAATAAAGACAAGCTTTGCAAGTGGGTTTTTCCAGGGAGTAGTTAAATAAGTCAGATAATGACAGTTCTCTTAGAATGAGGCCTTGAAAGAGCTCCAGTCCTGTTCTAACACCTCCAGTTTCTGCTAGGCTGCTGTTTCTCACTGTGATCATGGGCTGTTGGTTTTCAAGGCTGCCATGGAACTGGGGAGAGGGGGATAGGAGTAGGGTAAATTTGAAATGCCACAAAGCTCATTGTTCTTATTGAGATTTATCCATTTTTCTTGAATAAATGCCCCGATTGTTACAAGCCTTTGGTTAATTTCCAGGTTTCTGAAAAAAATTGATTTTTTCTGTTTTTGCTTTTGTTTTAGTTGCTTTTATGGAGATTTTTAGAGTTCCTTATTCCACCAACTCACTGATATTACCCACTTCTAACCTGCTTTTTAAAATATAAATACTTATTAACATTTTCCAATTTCATTAAAATGTTCTTTTATGAATACTTTCAGTGGCTGCCTTCTTATACCAGCTTGGTTCTATTAATTGCTCTTTGAGCTAGTGTGTTGGTCTCTTTGCATCTTAGTTTGTAGTTTAGTTTTTATTTGTTTATTTATTTATTTTACTAAGTGAAGAGGTAAAATGAAGTAATGAAGGACCTATCTCTTAAAGTTTCTATGAGAATTAATAAAACTGAAAGAAAAGTGTCTAGTTCAATCCTTAGAAAACAGTGGATGCTCAATAAATGATATTACCTCCTTTCTTCTCTGTCTTCACACCCATATCACAATTCTTTTCGTCCTTTTCTATATATTATGAGAACAGTTGGTACCAATTTATACTAATATATGAATGGTGCTTAACTCCTTACACTGTATGTTGGAATGATTTGCTATCACAAATGAATTTAATTACTGAAATTTTAGGAATTGTGATGAAGTGAAGAAGATATAATCAGCCAGTGTAAGGAGAGATACATTGGAGTGGTATGCATAGACTGGACTAAATCTTCTGAATTCTTGGTATTTTTCACTATCTACCTGTCTTAAAACTTCAAATTATCCACATCAGCCTCTGCAGTACTGTGTTGGTTTCAAATAATTATTTAAAATGTTTAAAAATACCATTCTTTCAGAATGAGTTTGATTAAAAAATGGCCACAAGGTTATTTCATGCTCTGGCCTACTACCTGAAGTGTGGCTATTCTGGTGGTGTTGATTGAGGGCTCAGAAGAGTTGATTTGGAGCCATTTAATAGCTTTGTGTGACCAAGGCAGGTTACCTAACTTCTCTCAGGGTTAGTTTCCTTATGAGATAGAGATAATATGCCTATTTCAAAAACATATTTGTGGAGAATAAGATCATGTATGTGTAACTGTAGAAGTGCCATACACAAATGTAAAATACTTAAATAAGTGCAAGTGATTATAACTATTTGCTTTATCCTTGTGTCTCCATGCTTACCTTGTAGTGTAATGTTTGATAAAACGCAGAATTGACTTTGCTCTTAAATCAGACATTATATCTTTGTGTATATTAGATTCTGTTCCTCACTCTATCTCCTCATTTCCTCTGTGCCCATTGTGGAATCCTTGAAGGCAGAAGAATAATTTTTTTATTTTACTTTATGTTTATAGATTTGAATGAGGCTTAGAAATGATGACTTTGAGATCATGATCACTTATTAGTGCTGCCTTTAGTGCTTTTTGTTCTGCCGTTTTAGTTCGAGGAGTTATTATCTTGCTATCAGTTGTAACTATAATCATATCTCAGGAGCTTTTCTGCAATTATTTTGAAATATCAGTTTGATACAGAGATGTGCTACATATAGCTACTTTGCTTGCTTTGAAATTTTAGTAGGTTTTTAGTGTGGTTTCCAGCAAGACTCTTGTCATTTCTATCTTCCTCTTGCTTTTCATAGTGAAGGACTAATGAATGATATATATTTGAAAGATAAAAACAGAGACACCTTAAGCGTTTGTATAGGACAAGGGGCCTAGCTTTCATTTTGATGAATTAAAACATTCAGGACAGTTATCAATAGGGAGATTGACTTGTCTTCTTGCTATGTTGTTAAATACAAGAGTAAGTTTGCTATTTTCATTTATGTTAATATTGGTTCCTTCTATAAAAATAAAAACTAATTTTAATGATTTTCTGTGACTTAATTTTTCTAGTTAAAATACTTATCATTAGTTTGGGACACTAGACCATATTTGAAAACATTAAGAAAAAAATGATCCTTTTTTTGGTTTTGTTTACATTGCTTTAAATTTCTTGATAAATGTGTTATGAGTGTTTTAAATCAGAGGTTATTAAGGGTTTTTTTTTCTATGAAGAATAAATTCACATGTTCAGCAAGCTTCTGTGGACACAGATGGGCATAGATTTAGGTATTAAGAATATATTCTGTGGATCAGTGCACTTCCTAGAATTCTACCAATTTTTGGAGTTCCATTTCTCCCCCCTCACTTCAGAAAACATAATGGAATGAAAATCAATGGAAATAGTCTTGAATCTATATTAAGTAATTAGTTAGGTTTTTTGTTGTCATTGTTTTACAGTTCTATTGAGGCATAACTGACATATGATAAACTGCATATATTTTAAGTGTGCAATTTGTATTTCTTTGGTCAGCATATAGTTGGGTTTTGCTTTTTTATCCAATCTGACTCTCTCTGCCATTTTGGGAGGATCATTTTTATTTAATGTGACTATTGAGATAGATTAGAATCTATTATCTACTCTTTGTTTTTTCTTTATCCCATTTGATCATTCTTTCTTTTTTTCTGCCTTTGTTTGGATTAATCAAGTATTTTTTGTGATTTTATATATTTCCTTTTTTGGCTTATTACCAGTACATTTTTTTTGTTTTGTTTTAGTAGTTGCTTTGGTATTAATAGTATACATCTTTAACATATCAAAGTCTACCTTTAAGTGTGATTACATTATTTCCCACATAGCATGAGGATGTTATAATAGTGTACTTCCATTGCTCCCCTACTGTATGCTTTTGTTTTCATGCAATTTACTTTTTTTTTTAATTTTTAATTTTTGTTAATGTCTTAATAGTTTATAACATTGTGGGGTTTTAGTTGTACATTATTTGTCCATCACCATATGAATGCATTCCTTCACCCCTTGTGCCCACCCCCAACCCCCCTTCCCCCTGGTAACCACCAACCAGTGCTCTCTGTCCGTATGTTAGTTTATATTCCACATATAAGTGAAATCATGTGGTGTTTGTCCTTCTCTCTCTGGCTTATTTCACTTAACATAATACCCTCTAGGTCCATCCATGTTGTTGCAAATGAGACAATTCTGTCTTTTTTTATGACTGACTAGTATTCCATTGTATATATATATACCACATCTTCTTTATCCAGTCATCAGTCGAGGGGCACTTGGGTTGCTTCCACTTCTTGGCTATAGTGAATAATGCTGCAATGAACACAGGGGTGCATAAACCTGGGATGGTTGATTTCATGTCCGTTGGGTAGATGCCCAATAGTGGGATAGCTGGGTCATAAGGTATTTCTATTTTTAATTTTTTGAGGAATCTCCATACTGTTTTCCATAGAGGCTGCACCAATTTGCATTCCCACCAGCAGTGAATGAGGATTCCCGTTTCTCCACAACCTCTCCAACATTTGTTGTTTTTTGTCTTGGTGATTATAGCCATTCTAACGGGTGTAAGGTGATATCTTAGTGTAGTTTTGATTTGCATTTCCCTGATGATTAGTGATGTTGAACATCTTTTCATGTGTCTATTGGCCATCTGTGTATCTTCCTTGGAAAAACATCTGTTCGGAACCCCTGCCCATTTGTTGATCAAGTTGTTTGGTTTTTTGTTGTTCAGTTGTGTAAGTTCTTTATGTGTTATGGAGATTAATCCCTTGTCAGATATACGATTTGCAAATATTTTCTCCCAGCTGGTGGGTTGTCTATTCATTTTGATCTGGTTTATTTGCCTTATAGAAGCTCTGTAGTCTGATGAAGTCCCACTTGTTTATTTTTTCTTTTGTTTCCCTTGTCCGAGTAGACATGGAATCCGAAAGGATTCTTTTATGACTGATGTCAATTAGTGTACTGCCTATATTTTCTTCCAGGAGTTTTATAGTTTCAGGTCTCACTTTCAGGTCCTCAATCCATTTTGAGTTGATTTTTGTGTATTATGATAGAAGATGGTCTACTTTCATTCTTTTGCATGTTGCTGTCCAATTTTCCCAGCACCATTTATTGAAGAGACTTTCCTTTCTCCATTGTATGTTCTTTGCTCCCTTGTCGAAGATTAGCTGTCCATAGGTGTGTGGTTTTATTTCTGGGCTTTCAATTCTGTTCCATTGATCTCTGTGTCTATTTTTGTACCAGTACCATGCTGTTTTGATTATTACAGCTCCATAGTATATTTTGAAATCAGGGATTGTGATGCCTCCAGCTTCGTTCTTTGTTTTCAAGATTGCTTTAGCATTCGGGGTCTTTTGTTGCCCCATACAAATTTCAGTATTTTTTGTTCTATTTCCATGAAGAATGTCATTGGGATTCTGATTGGGATTGCATTGAATCTGTAGATTGCTTTAGGTAGTATGGCCATTTTAACTATGTTTATTCTTCCAATCCATGTGCATGGAATATTTTTCCATTTCTTTTATGTCTTCATCGATTTCTTTCAGTAGTGTCGTATAGTTTTCATTATATAGGTCTTTCGCCTCCTTGGTTAAATTTATTCCCAGATATTTCATTCTTTCTGTTGCAATTGTAAATGAGATTGCCTTTTTGAGTTCTCTCTCTGTTAGTTGATTTTTGTAAGTTGATTTTATATCCTGCCACTTTGCTGTAGTTGTTGATTACGTCTAGTAGTTTTCCAATGGATTTTTTGGAGTTTTCTATCTATAAGATCATGTCATCTGCAAATAGTGAGAGTTTCACTTCTTCGTTGCCTATTTGGAGTCCTTTTATTCCTTTTTCTTGCCTAATTGCTCTGGCCAAAACCTCTAGTACTATGTTGAATAAGAGCAGCGAGACTGAGCATGTTTGTCTTTTTGTCCTCAAAGGACTGGCTTTCACTTTTTCCCCATTGAGTAGGATGTTAGCTGTAGGTTTGTCATATGTGGCCCTTATTATGTTGAGGTACTTTGCTTCTGTACCCATTTCGTTGAGAGTTTTTATCATAAATGGATGTTGGATCTTGTCGAATGCCTTCTCTGCATCGATTGAGATGATCTTGTGGTTTTTATTCTTCATTTTGTTAATGTGTATCACGTTGATTGATTTGCAGATGTTGAACTATCCCTGTGTCCCTGGTATAAATCCCACTTGATCATGGAGTATGATCTTTTTGATGTATTGCTGCATTCGGTTTGCCAGTATTTTGTTGAGGATTTTTGCATCTATATTCATCAGCAATATTGGCCTGTAGTTTTCCTTCTTTTTATTGTATTTGTCTGGCTTTGGTATCGGGATGATGTTGGCCTCGTAGAATGCGTTAGGAAGTATTCCATCTTCCTCTATCTTTTGGAATAGTTTGAGAAGGATAGGTATTAAATCTTCTTTAAATGTTTGGTAAAATTCTCCAAGGAAGCCGTCTGGTCCTGGGCTTTTATTTTTTGGGAGGTTTTTGATTACTGTTTCAATCTCTTGACTTGTGATTGGTCTATTCAGATTCTCTGTTTTTTCTTGTTATGCATTTTACTTTTACATGTGTTCTAAAGTACACGATGCATTGTAATTATTTTTGTTTAAACAGTTATCTTTGCAAAAGTGTGAAATAATAAGAAAACTTATGCATTTACCCTGTCATTACCATTTTCAGTGCTCTTGGCTCCTTATATAGATCTGTATTTCTGTCTGATATCACTGATGGTGATGAATTCTTTCAGCTTTTGTATGTCTGAAAATGTCTTTTTTTGTCTTTGTTTTGGAAAGATATTTTTACTGGATATAGAATTCCAGCTTGATGATATATATCTTTCAGTGCTTTAAAGATATTGTTGCACTTGCTTCTTATTTCCATTGTTTCTGATGAAAAAATCTGATGTGATCTTTGTCTTAGTTACTCTGTTTCTAACTTGTCTTTTTTTTCATTTTAGTTGCTTTTTAGATTGTCTCACTGGTTTTGAGCAATTTAATTATAATGTGCCTTGGTGAATTTTTCTTTGTATTTCTTTTTCTTGGGGTTTGCTGAGCTTTATGCATACATGGGTTCGTGATTTTCATCAAGTTTGAAAATATTGGGCCATCATTTCTCCAAATATTTTTCTGGCCCTCCATTTTGGGGGTTTCAGTTGCTCTTATGTTAGGCCACTTGAAATTGTCTCACAGTCACCTATGTGCTTTTCAGTTTTTTGGATTATTTTTGCTATGTGTGTTTCTTTTGTGTGATTTCTATTGCTATGCCTTCAAGTTCATGTATCTTTTCTTTGACAATGTCAATCTGCTGTTGATTCCATCTAGTTTACTTTTCACCTTATACGTTGTAGTTTTTATCTATATAAGTTTGATATGGATCTTTTTAAATATATTCTTAACATTTTGGATATTTAGAATAACTTTTAATGCATTTTTCTGCTTGTTCTAACATCTGTGTTAAAATCTAGTTTAAATCTGATTTAATGTTTATCTGTTCATTGTGAATTAGCTTATTCTGCTTCTTCACATGCCTGGTAATCTTCAACTGTATACCAGACATTGTGAATTTTACCTTGTTGGGTCCCAGATATTTTGTGTACCTATAAATTTTCTTGAGCTCTTTTGTGGTTTACAGTTATTTACTTGGAAACGGTTTGATCCTTTTGCATCTTGATTTCGTGATATGTTAGATGGCTTTGGAGTAGTGTTCACTCTAGGCCTAATGAGTTTTTGTAGACTGGCTTGTGGCAATAAACACTCTTCCTGGCGTCTGTGAGTGCCTCGGACTGTTAACCTCTACTCCTTTTATATGGGGTGTTAGCTTAAGTTATTCTTAATTTTTTTTTTTGGTGAGGAAGATTCACTCTGAGCTAACATCTGTTGCCAATCCTCCTCTTTTTCCCTTGAGAAAGATTAGTCCTGAGCTAACGTCTGTGCCAGTTTTTCTCTGTTTTGTATGTGGGTCACCACCACAGCATGACTTGACAAGTGGTGTAGGTCCATGCCCAGAATCTGAACCTGTGAACCCAGGCCACCAAAGCAGAGTGCGCTGGACTTAACCACTATGCCATGGGGCCAGCCACTGTTAATTTTATTTCATTTTGTTCAGAGAGCATGTGCTATGTTACTCTCGGTACTTTTCCTGTCTAGTGTCCTGATTATTCAGTTTTTGTAAATATCTCTCTTTTGCATGAAAAGAAGACTTATTCTCTGTTGGATTTAAAGTTTTATGGGTGAAATACAAACCTTGTGCTTACTTACTAGTCTTACCTCTGTTAGATATGAGGCAGATGTTTAAAATTTATCACACTATTAGTGGGTTTGTTTCTCCTTAAAAATCTTGCAGTTTTTGCTTTTTATATTTTGAAACTCTTCATGCAAATTTGGAATTAAAGCTTCCTGGTAAATAGAGCCATTTGTCAAAATACATTGACCCTCTTTAATTGTAGTAATTCTTGCCTTAATGTTTACTTTGCCTCTTATTGAGGAATCAGTGTTGGTCTTTCGGGTTAGTATCTAAAGGATATATTTTATTTCATTCCTTTAATCATTTGGGTTTAAAAATCTTTTTCTTAGTAAATACCTGTAGCTTGATTTTTGTATGTATTTTGAAATCCAACATGATTACAGCTATCTCTTAACTGAAGCATTTAATCTATTAAATGTGTTTTTGTAATTACTGCTATATTTATTTCTACCTCCTTATTCATCTTTCTTTGGTGCTTTTCTTTGCTTATTTCTGTTAGATTGATAAACTTTTCTTTTCCCCTTCTAATGGTTAGAAGTTATGCATTCTGTTGTTACTCTTTTAGTGGTAACTCATAAAATTTCAGTAGCATACTAATATTAAAGTCTAGAGTTCATCAGTACTTTTACCATCCTCTTAACAAAATTGCATCTTAAAATACTCTCTCCAGCATTTCTGGTTCGTCTTGGACATTATTGTCTATTAGCATACTAATATTAAAGTCTAGAGTTCATCAGTACTTTTTACCATCCTCTTAACAAAATTGGATCTTAAAATACTCTCTCCAGCATTTCTGTTTCATCTTCGACATTATTGTCTATTATTTTACTTCCTCCTTGTTAGTCATCTTTTGCTTTAGTAGTTTTGTTTCTTTTTGTTTTAACAATCAGTGCTCATTTAGATTTACCCATACATTTTCCAGTTTCTTTGTTCATCTTTGCTTCTTGATTCTCATCCTCCTATGTGAGTTTTCTCTTCTTTCAGAAATATATCTTTTGTAGTTCATCGAATAAAGGTTTTTTTAGTGTTAAACTCTTAAGTATATTAGAGAATGCCTTTTGTTCATTTTCATGTTTTTGTTATTGAACAGTAGTTTAGCCAAGTATAGTTCATTCAATACAAAATTGCATTATTGAGTCAGCCTTGGTGATCTAGTGGTTAAGATTTGGTGTTCTCACCACTGTGACCCAGGTTCATTCCCCAGTCGTGGAACCACACCACTTGTCTGTCATTTGTCATTACTGTGGTGGCAGCTCACATAGAGAACTAAACTAACAACTAGGATACACAACTATGCATTGAAGCTTTAAATTAAAAAAAAAGAAGAAGAATTGCATTATCTTCTTGCCCCTGTTGGGATGATGATAAGTCTGCTGTTACTTTTGATATTCCTGTGTAGGTAAGTTTTGTTGGTTTTAATATTTCCATTTTGTTTTTGGTTTTAGGATGTGTCTTTGTGTGGATTTGTGTTCATCCTGCTTGGGACTCAATATGGTTTTTCAGTCTGAAGATTTATTTATATATTTCACTAATTCTAGATAGTTCTCAGACATTATTTCTTTGAATATTGCTTACATTTTCTTTTTGTTCTTGGAACTTTGCTCAGATAGCCTGTTACCTTCATCCTGATATTTTCTGTCTTATTATTCTTCTATGTTACATTGTGAATAATAGCTTCAGTTCTGTCTCCCAATTTACTGTTTCTCAATTTCTTCCCTTAGTCCTTTCTTCTTTCTCCCTTTCCTCAACTTCTCCCTTTCCCATAAACCCTCCTCTTTTTAGAGCCTGGTGATGTATTATTAATAATTTATCCACCCTATTTGTGTATTTTTACGCCTCCCCCTTTCCTCTTTCTCTATTCTTCCTCCTTCTTTCTCTTCTACTTCCCTTCTACTTTTCTCTTCCCTTTTGTGCTTGACTCCATATTATTTATAGTTTATACTGGGTTTCTGTGTTTCTTGCCCCTTCCTGTCACCCTTCCTTCCTTCCTATTCTCCCCTTCCTCCATATTTCCCCTTCAACCCCTCCCTCCTTTCTCCATCCCACATTCTCACCATCTCCTTCCCCCATGCCTCCTCTTCCTCCATCTCACTTCCTCCTTTCCTACTTTACTCTCTTTTCTTCACTTCCGCTCTTTCTCCCCTTTCTTTTTTTTGAGCTTGTACTACTTGTTTTTATCCAGCATTTCTGTGTGTTTGCAGTAAGAGGGTATTTTGTGTTGGGACAGTTCACCATGTTGTTGGATCTGGCCTCATTATTATTGATTATTTTAAGGCAATAATTTGTACTTTTTGGTACTTTGTTATTAGAAGCAGATTACTTAGAAGCAGATACACCTCACAGATTAGTGTATTATGATGCCATCATTTGAGAAAAAGTTGTAAATGGTGATTTTTTTAGTAGATGAGGAAGAATGATGATACTGCAAAATCCATTGAAATCTTGGTCTTCCAGCTTGAGTTATGTGATAACTTTTTTAGGGAAGTATTTAATATCTAAAATTTAAAGTCAGAAAAACTGGCTCTGAACTTTGAAATTTTTAGTTATATATTTGTTATTGTGCTTAAATATCTTAAAAATATGTAGTAGAAAATAAATATATTGTGATTAGTTTCTTAAAGCTTATTCATAAAAATAATCTAGAGACATCTGAAATTTTATTTGTCGAAACTAAATGAAGTCGAGAACTATTTTGTTACTTAAACTTAGTATTCCCAAAGGTCTACAATGCATTTCTAAGCCTGAGTCAGTTTTTTAAATGTCAGGAACCTCAATCTGAATTCGTGGTTGAAATATTTATTTGATTTCTTTAAGAAAATACTAATTCACAAACACTGCAAATCAAACAGACGTATTTCTGAAAATAGGCTGAAATTTTGAACCCTTAAACTTTTTTTTAAGTGCCAACCATCACTTTAGCACTACGCAAAGCACTCTCCCTAGATTAAAATTTTGAAAGAATTTGAAAGCTAAAAGAAGCTGAGTTATGCTTTCTGTTCCCCGAGGGGTTCCAGTATCTTTAAGAGAATAATATTGGCTAATGGTTCCAATAATTAGGAATCATCTTGACTAAAAGTAATGGCGGCATTCACGGGAAGAGAAAACTGAATGGGTTTTGGGAGACATTTTTGGAAAGGATGAGACTTGGTATTGGGATTTTAAATTGGTAGAAATTTTTTCCAAAGTCTCTTTCTTTCTGGATTTCCTTTTTTTTTTTTTTTTTCCATTTTTCTTTCTTCTGTGTTATTGTTTTATAGAGAGAGTTGTTTTTAAATGAGTGAAATCCTTTTAATTTATCCATCTTTTTTGTGTTTCTGCCTCTCCTTTCCCCTACCATGTAAATTTTGTGAATTGGTGATCAAAAATGTTTTATAAAAGTTTTTATTTGCTAACTGGTTTATTACAAATAGCTGTAGAGTAAAAACCAAATTAACCTCACTTCGATCTGGTATTTTTTATTGGCAAGTATGTAATTTCCAGTCTTTGTTAACATGCTGTCTGGGAAGGAAATTAAGAGACTGTCTTGACTCCTAAATTATGTTGCAAAATCTTGAGTTGAGGCATGTTTGCTTTTGTTTTGTTCTGATTTTTTGTTTTGCTTTGTTATTGTTCTTGTTTTCTTTTTTCCCCTGGGACATTAGTTATGTTTGAAACATTAGTTTCAGGAAATCTAGTGGTAATTATAGCAGCCTATTTCATTCTAATTTCATAGTTCTTTGTTACTTAAACTACTCTGTGGGGAAAATAGAATACTTTTCCTGTTTATCTCAGTTTTTATTTTGATAGTTTATAAAATATGTTTAGTATTTGATGACTTATTTTTATCTTTTTATAGGCAGATAATAGATAAATTACTAATGTTCTTTTACTTTTACACTGGAGGCTGAATAACAAAGAGGTTAAGAGCAAGGATACTAGATCCAGGCTGTGCGGGGTTTAAATCCCTGACTCTGCTTCTTACTAGCTCAATTATTTAAACTCTCTGCCTGTTTCCTCATCTATAAAATAGGGATAATAATAGTTCTTATTTCTTAGTGTTGCTATGAAGATTATAGGAATTAGTTCCTGTGAAGCACTTAGAAGGATGTCTAGAGTATAGGAAACATTCAGTTTGTGTTAGCCATTATTATTTTTTCTAGTTCTTTGAAAAGTCACACAGGTAGCTTTACAGGTATGAGTGGAATCTGGGTCTTCTCTTTTTAGTAATGCTGTTTTGCCTGTTTGTAGGTTATGCAGTCTTTTCCAAGATAAAAATTTCTAAGCAACAAAATAAATACAATAAAATTAAAATGTTTTATTTTATCAATGATAAGACACGTCTGAGTACATATATGCTCAGCACTAGGCTAGGTTTTGGGAATGCTAAGGTAGACAGTTTCTATTCTAAGGATGCTATAGACCAGTCTTGGAAAAAAGACAGGAAAACACTTGAAACAGTTATTTCCATAAGAGAGAAATGTAGAGAATCCAAGGGAATAGAGAAGAGAAGGCATCCATCCCTTCCTTTGGGAGGGCAGAGCAAAAGGGAAAGAGTCTTGAAAAATTCCATAGACAAGATGTCACTAAAGAATTATGAATATTCATAGGATAAGATAATACCTGAAAGAGACTTTAAAGTGCTATCTACATACGTTGTTACTATCTAACTTCATTCTATCTTCTACTGAGCCTTAGAGCATTCTAAGAAATTAATTGATGTTTACCTTTAACTTGAGTTTATTAACAATTAATGGTTTATTCTTCATCGCACTCCCAGGTTCAGAAATCTTTGATTTTCTTTTTCCAGTTGCCTTTTTCAAATTTATTTATTTATCTGTTTAATTTGTGTGTGTGTGTGCGGAAGACCAGCCCTGAGCTAACATCCATTGCCAATCCTCCTCTTTTTGCTGAGGAAGTCTGGCCCTGGGCTAACATCCGTGCCCATCTTCCTCCACTTTATATGGGACGCTGCCACGGCATGGCTGACAGGCAGTGCGTCGGCGGGCGCCCGGGATCTGAACCTGAGAACCCCGGGCTGCCAAGCGCGAACTAAAGTGCTGCGCCACTGAGTCGGCCCTCAAATTTATTTTTTATTATAAATAAAATGTGCCTTTTGTCAACAAATTTGAATAGTAGGAAGTATATAAAGTAAAAATTCTCCATTCCCCCTTTTTTTTCAACCTTCTCACTCACCCTGAAAGTAAACCAAACAACAAAATGCACAAGTACATATACGCCTACATAGATGTCTTGCTTTGAATAATAAATCCAGTGTCCTTAGTTTGCATTCATGACATCTTACAACATATGTCAAGGATACTTTTTCAATTTTATTTTTATCAGGATGCTATACAATCTAGCCAAAATGAATTATTTTTCGACATCCTATCATGCTTCATGCTTTCCTCACTTCATGTCTTTGTTTATGGCTAGAATGCCCTTTCCATTCAAGCCCACCACTTCAAGTCCAAAGTCCTTCTTGTCCTTAAAAGTCTTTTCAAATAATATGTCCTCTGTCAGGCTTTTCTTCTTTCCCCGCCTTCACCCTCATTGGGCTTTGAAAGTCATTTTGTATTTCTAAATTGCCATTATGCTTTATCACTTTACTTTTAGTACCTAACACTTTCCACTGTGCACACAGTTATATATCTAATTTTGTGTGCCCTGGACTATCCTAACAGTTCTTTTAGAGCAGGATTATCTGTGTTTGAGCCTCATAAGACTTACATTCCCGTTTATAAAGCCTATTGTTAGGTACCCATTTACTGAATAAATGTATTTTAGACATGATATAATATTATTCTTAGAAATACTAATTTTAAACTGTCTTGGGGAGAAGTTAGGAGAGCTGTAGAAAATAGAATTTGACTTTTATTTGGTTTGGTTAATTTTGAATAAATCTCCCTGAGACTTTCCTGTAGGAAACAAAGATTATGATAACCTAATTTGACCAGTTTTTAAAATTAAAACTAAAATCTTTAAAAGCTAAAGTTGTGGGGGCTGGCCGTGTGATGTAGTGGTTAAGTTTGGCGCGTTCTGCTTTGGTGGCCCAGGTTCACAGGTTCAGATCCTGGGTGCCGAGCTACACCACTGGCAGCCATGCTGTGGTGGCGACCTACGTATAGAGTAGAGGAAGATTGGCACAGATGTTAGGTCAGGGCTCATCTTCCTCAGATAAATAAATAACAAAAAAAAAACCAAACTAAAGTTGTGAGAATAAGGATGTAGTGATAAAAATGTCTGTCTCAAATATTTTAATAGGATAGAATTTTAGGAGCAGCTCTTTGACTTTTTTGAAGGAAACTTACCACTATGAATATTTGCTGAATATGATTTAACATATTTGTAAATAGTACTCACTAAAAACTTTTTTCATTTATTTTTCAGAGAATGCAGAGTCTGTCGATCTTAAGCAGTTTTTTGACCAACATTTTTCACATATATATTATGTGTTCTTTGAGAATTTTGTGACTATTGAAGCTAGTCTTAAACAGAAAGGTAAGATGTTAAAATCCATCCTGGCTTATGTTCATGTTTCAGATAATTCTCACAAACATTCACTTAAAAATAGATGACTCTTGGATATTGGAATTTTAGCATTATTTCCCTTGTTTCTGTCGGATAGCTTTTAGACACCCCACTCACACTGGGTTAGTAGTGTTGCTACTAGTTGAGGAGGCTTAGAAGATTCACTTTTCCCTGGTCAGGTTTACCTGTTTCCTCACCTTCTTTGCTCTGCCGTAGGGGCATGTGTCAGGTTTGAACCATCGTTTTCATATTTTCATTTTCAGAGTTCATTTAAAGTTCTCTTCAGTGTGTTATGGTTTGTTTTTACACGTAAATATGTAGAATCTAAATTTAGTTGTTGAAAAAGAGGAGAGAGAGATGCTACAATATTGTCTACACATTGAACGGAATGTGCTTTCAGCATTTTATTGAAGAATGAGAAAAAAACTTCAATGCTTGAAATAGTTTAAGTTTTTTTTAAGTGTTTAACAGTGAGGACAAAATGATAATGTTTAAAATATTTTTCTGTAAAAATGTTTTAGGTCACAAGTCTCAAAGGGAAGAATTGGATGCTATACTTTTTATTTTTGAGGTAAGTACTGCCAATCTAACTTTTTTTTGCAGAAATAATTCTTGGAACATACAGAGGAATATATTGAAACTATAAAGCATATAGTAAAATACTGTGAATCTGCCATGCTTTCCAAGAACTGAATCACATTTTTTTTTTTTTTTTTTTTGGTGGGGAAGACCAGCCCTGAGCTAACATCTGTTGCCAATCCTCCCCTTTTTGCTGAGAAAGACTGGCCCTGGGCTAACATCCGTGCCCACCTTCCTCTACTTTATATGGGACGCCGCCACGGCATGGCTGACAGGCAGTGCGTCGGCTGGCGCCCGGGATCCGAACTTGCGAACCCTGGGCTGCCAAGCACGAGAACTAAACGGCTGCGCCACGAGGCGGCCCCCTGAATCACATTTTTAAACCTAAAAATACACCTGACTTAATTCGTAATTATTTTTTGAGGTACATATATTCTCTTTAGATTCACATAGAATTATGTTTTTATGCACTCGACACCACAAAATTGTTACTATAGTCAATGTATTTGCAAACAATGAAAGTTTTAATTTGTGGGAGGTTTATACATGTGGAGAGGTTTTTTTTTTTTTTTTTAATTCTGAAACATTCTTACCTGAAAGGATAGATGCATGGAACTATCTGGAATTTATCATTTCTGCTTTGACTGCTTTTTATTACAAATTTATGTAAAATAGTTTTAAATGTTTTATAAATTGTTGTTCTATATTACTTTGGATGGGGATGGGACAAATTTTTATTGCTAAATAAACAGAAGGAAACAGCAACATTTAATACTTTGCTAAAATTTGCATTTTATGTTGGCACACTGGTAAAAATTAGGGTCACACACACACACACACCTACTTTTAAAATATCTCCTTGCTTTTCATTTTGTCTTTCAAATCAAACAGTGATGGGAGTACTCTGATCTTTATCGAGAATTTAGAGATCTGGAGAAACTCAGGATTAGACAAGAATTTAGTGTTCTGGAGAAAGTCAGGATTAGACCTCATGACTTGAAAGGCACAGTAAAGAATTTGGAAATCAGTTTCTAAAGATTGAGCTATTCTGTCTGCTGCCAATTAAAGATACTTCACTGTTTTGTATTTTGAGTATTTTGATAAGTTCAGAAGAATTTGAACAATCTAATTGATATCTTCCTTAGCTTATTGATTTAGTCACAGCTAAAAAAAGTAAGTTTTTTTTTAAGAGTTCCAGAGGGAAGTAACTGGTATTGGTACCTGTTCTGAAGTAAATTTTCATTAGTCATTAACCCTGAGGAATTTGCTTATGTTTACTTCCCCAGGTGTTTGCATGACTGTTTGCAAGGGGAGTATTAAAACATGGATGTTTGGAGAAAGAGTAAAAGTATCCACATAGAAAGCAGATAGTACTTCTTAGAAAGTATTCTTTCAGATACTCATGCTTGCCCTACATTCAGGAAACTTGAGTTGATTGATTAGTTAATAGAAGCTTTTTCAGGGTATTCCTTTTGTTAAAAAACAATGTTTATTTTCCTATATGTAGTATATACTGATCATTTGTTATTCTTTGAACAGAAATGTTTGTCTTTGATGAATCCCTAAATTTTATCAGAAAAAAGATGTTACAATCAGAGTTTTCATCTTTTGGAAAAAATATTTAACCTGTGTGCTTATGTTTTTCTACTTATAATGGGGACAATAATATCTGACCTCTACCTTTAGAGACTGATGATGGTTTAAGAAAATCGAGAAATTATAAATAAAGTGATTTCCTCTTTCTGGAATAAAAAGCATCATTATGTAATGTGAATAATACGGCATGGGATTTATATTCTGTTTTCTTCTTAAGAGTACACATAATTTCTTTCATCTTTATATTAACTACATAAAAAAGACATACACATATTTATTTACATTTTATAGGAGGTTAAATCTGAAGTATAATTTAGGAATGTTCTTGAGTAGTTCACAAACTTGTCTTTTCAACTTTCTATAATTTTATTTCTTTTCACACCAAAATAAGTATAATTATACAATTGTTGGCTAGCTATGGGAGAAATATGAGGAGGGGGAAGGTAAAGAAGTTTATGTATCTCAGATGGGACCAGCATTTATCTGTGAAAAACTTTATAATTTCTTCATCATCATCTTGTATAAGATGAACTAAAGATTACATCAAAGGGAAGATAGAGAAGTATAAAGCATGTATACCATCCTTTGAGCAGAATAGTGTAAAAGCACAAGTTTTGGAAATAGGCTTATTGAGGTTGGAATCTCTGTTCTTCCACTTTCTAACCTAAGCACATTACTTGACCCATTTCCTCATTTGTCAAATGAGATTAATAAACTCTCATTTTAGGATGGTTGCAAGGATTGATGAGATACCATTATATAAAGGGTCTACTTCGGTGTTTGGCCCTTATGAACATTCAGTTAATGGTGTTTCTAAATAATAATAGTAGTAAGAGCAGCAATAACAACAAATACACAGATGTCGTTCAGCAAGTGGATGAGTACTGAGAGCATAGTTCAGCAGCATAGTAAGGGAGCTGTTGATCTAGAATAATCCACACAGGTGCAATATGTAAAGGAAATTAAAGGAAAAATTTATATTTAAGAAGTGTTTATTCCCAGTTAATGGAAACCTATATATGTTAGCTTAACTATAGGGCTCCTGAATTTTTAAATTTTGTTCTCATACCTATAGCTATCATAACATATAAGTACTTTTGGGTTCACATGAATTAATTCAGTACAAATATTTGATGGGATTTTTGTGAAATCAAAATATTTCCCCTAGGTTTTATCAAAACAGGAGAAAGAACTACACAAAAAGAGAAAATGCCACAAGTATTAATATCTGAAGGAATTCAAAACTAATCAGTAATATCCACAATGCAGAAATTCTAAGAATAGTAAATGAACATTTTGATATGTTAGAGTTAGTATTTAATTACTAAGGAGAACATACTTAGTTTCCACATCATTGTAAAAGATAAATTTGATTAATTTCCTGTTACAAGTCTTTGTTAGTATAGCTTATTGTTTTTAGTTTTTTTGTTTTCAAATACTGATATGTATGCCAGTGCTGAAATAGTGCCAATACTATCTTTTGCATAAGAAACTCAAGGCTTAGTGTAAGCTCTTTGTTTAATTTTTCACATTGAGCAAGATATGAACTCATTACTTGCTTTTCATTCTTTTCTTTGTTTTATTCATATTGATTTTTAGAAAATTTTACAACTTCTTCCAGAAAGAATTCATCAGCGATGGCAGTTTCATAGTATTGGTAAGTAATTTAAATATGTATTTCATATTTGAAGAAATAATAATATATGAAAATGCTGTTTAATAGGTTGGTGATTATTTGAAAGGAGTTCATAGTTTATAGTTTAGTAAAAATAAAATAAAGAATACCAGACTAGACTTACTAGGAATGTAAGATAAAAACATAGATGAAAGATTTCCAGTCAAAATGGCATATTAAATTTCTTTGATCCACCTCTTCTTTACTTTGAATATATTAGCAGTACTGATAAAACTATAAAACCAAAAAATGAAAGCAGGCTCAGCATCCAAGTAAACATCTCTACTGATCAGAAATGGAGGAGAAATGCAAAATGCCAAGTAGAGCGGAAGCCATGGGCTCCAGGTTTAAAAGCAAGCAGTGTCAGCTGGCAGTTTGCTCCACACCAAAAAAGGGGGGAACTGGAGTTAAGCTTACTGCTTAGGGCCAAAGTAGAGCTTCTCAGATCATAAAATGAGGCTGAAAAGTAAAAGGGAAAAAGAAAAAAAACCTACTGTGGCTTGCTGTCAGAGACCAAGTAGGCAGGAGGTCACAGACTTTATTTTCCAGGAACTAAGCCAAGATGTTTGCTGGCTTGAAGTCTGATTCTGTAACAATCACAGTGTCACCACGGGGCTCTCAAGCTCTCGTTATAAGACATTTTTTCCCCCTCAAATTGAAAAAAAGAGTTTGCAGATAGGCAATTGCTGGCTTTGGTTCAGTGTCTCAATGATGTCAGGGCTGATTGCTAGTGATTCTCATGACCCTTCTCTCTTGGGGAATACGTGGACGGCCATGAGATCTACATTGTCGAAGTAGAATGTTATAGACCTTATATTCATTTGTAAAGATCATATTTGTTTTCTTTTAAAAAAGAGTCATAGGGGCCAGCCTGGTGGTGTAGTGGTTGGGTTCGTGCACTCCACTTCAGCAGCCTGGGGTTCGTGGATTCAGATCCTGGATGTGGACCTACACACCACTCATCGAGCCATGCCATGGCAGCATCTCATGTACAAAATAGAGGAAGATGGGCACAGATATCAGCTCAGAGCTAATCTTCCTCACCAAAAAAAAAGAGAGTCAAATGTATTGAGCGCCTACATTTCTTAATCAGTTAAAGCAAATGAAATGTGCTCTCAGGCTTTGAAACTGTAAGCCATCCCACTTAGCAGTTCCAGAAACAAAAGGAACTCTGGACATATAGGAGGGATATTGATGTAGGGGCTAAAAAAGAAAATTCTAGATAGTAGAGCCTTTTAGAATAAACTTTCTAGATAAAGTTTGAGACAAAAAATGATGTACCCATAATATATAAAGAACTCTTACAACTCAATAATAAGACTAACAAGTCAATTTTTAAAATAGGCAAAATATTTAAATAGATCAAAGAAGGCATATGAATTGCTAGTAAGCATGTGATAAGGTGCTCAACAGAATAATGAAATCATATTTTGTATTTCATAATCATAAAAATGTCCTTCAAAGTTGTCTATGAAGAAACTTTTTTTTTGAGGCATCTGAACTTCAAAAGTCTGTTGTATCTCTGGAGGAATGTAGCCTTAAATCTCCAAAGGACCTTTTGGCTATGTAGTTGTTATGGTTAACATTCCGATAAATGTCTAACTTGAGAAAGTACATGAATGGTCATTTTTCTTTGTTATCTAGAAGAATCCTGAAACTCTATTTCCTTTCTTTTTTGTCTTGTGTATAAAGGAAAATAAATCAATGATTCTAGTTGATTTTTTAAAAGTAGCTTCAATTTATCCATTGAAGTAAATAATTCAATGATTTTTGGTCAATATTTAGAGTTACCACAGTCTAGTTTTAGAACATTTCCATCACCCTACAATGTTCCTTTGAGCCCATTTACAGTCAGTTGCCTTTCCCACTACCAATCTGCGTTCTGTCCTCAATAAATTTGTCTTTTTGACGTTTTGTATAAATGAAATCATCCAACTTGTAATTGTTTGCATCCAGCTTCTTTCACTTAGCATAATTTGGGGGGGGGTTATCCATATTATAACATATATCGGTATTCCTTTTTATTGTTGTATATTATTCTATTTGTGGCTATACCATGTTTTGTTTATTTACTCATCAATTAATAGACATTTATAGTGTTTCTGGTTTATTATAACTTGATTCTATGTGTTTTATTGTAGATTCCTTTCGATTTTCTATGTATAGAATTGTGCCAATTGCAAATTAAGATAGTTTTACTTTTTTGATTTCTGATCTGCTGCCTTTAATTTCTTCTTTCTTTCTTTTTTGTTTATTGTTCCTCTAGTATAATGTTGAATAAAAGTGGTAAGAGCAGACATCCTTGCATTATTACTAATGTGAGGCAGAATGTAGTCAGTCTGTCACCATTATGATATAAAAATTTGTGGATGCTATTTATCAAGTTGAAGTTCTCTTCTATTCCCAGTTTGTTGAGAGTTTTTAATCATGAATGAGCATTGTATTTTGTCAGATGCTTTTTATCCATCTATTGACATGACCATTATCAGTGTCATTGGTACTTTTATTATTTATTCTATTAATATTGTGTATTTCACTAATTGATTTTCAGGTGTTGAACCAACTTTGCATCCCTGAGATAAATCCCATGTGGTTATCATTTATAGTCCTTTAGTTCAGTTTGCTAGTAATTTGTTCAAGGTTTTTGCCTCTGTGTTTATGAGGGATGTTGCTCTGTAGTGTTCTTTTCTTGTGATGTCTTTGGCTTTGTTATTCAAAGTAACAGTAGCCTTATACATAGACTGGGAAGTGTTCCCTCCTCCTTTACTTTCTGAAAGTTTGTGGACAATTGGTACTATTTTTTTAAATATTTGGTAGCATTCACAAGTAAAGCCATTTGGACCTGGGCTTTTCTTTGTGAGAAGATTTGTAATTGTTAATTCAATTTCTTTAGTTGTTATAGGTGTATTCAGATTTTACATTTGTCTTTGAGTCCGTTTGGATAATTTGTATCTTACTAGGAATTTGTCTGTTTCATCTTAGTTGTCTAATTTGGTATAAAGTTGTTCAAGTTAGTCTTTCATAATAATCCTTTTCATTCCTATAGGGTCAGTAGTGATGTCCCTCTCATTTCTGAATTTGGTAATTTGTGTCTTCTCTCTCATTTTATTGACCAATTTAGCTAAGCATTTGTCATCAATGTTGACCATTTCAGAGAACTAACTTTGGTATTTTTTATTTTTTTCTGTTCTTTTTCTGCTCTATTTCATTGATTTCCATTCTAGTCTTATATATTTTTAAAAAATTTTGCTTACTCTGAGTTTATTTTGCTTGTCTAGTTGTATTTTCTTGAGATAGAACCTTTCTTCTTTTCTCATATAGGCATTTAAGGCAATAAATTTCCCTCTAAGCTTTGCTCTGTCTCATCTCATGAATTTTAATATACTGTGTTTACATTTTCATTCAGTTGGAAGTATTTTTTAATGTCCCTTTTGGTTTCTTTGACCCATAGCTCTTTTAAGAGTGTTATTTTTTTAATTTTCAAATATTTGATGTTACCACAGATTTCTTCCTGTTGTGATTTCTAACTTAATTCCTTTGTAGTCAGAAAATACACTTTTTATGATTTTAATCTTTTACAAGTTTTTGAGACATTTCATGGTCCAGAATATAGTCTCTCCTGGAGAATGTTCCAGTGTGCTTGAGAGTGTGTATTCTATAGTCATTTAAAATATTAGATTTAATGTATGGCAATGATATCATTGTTGAAGAACAAGAAAGAACTTGAATAAATGGAATCTCATGCAATATTCATGGATGATAGGCTTGATAGTATAAAGATAACAGTTCTTATTCAGAATTCCTGTAGGGACTTTTAAATATAGCCTGGCAAGTTTATCCTAAAATTTATATGGAAAATCAAAAGCAAAGCAACTTGGAAGAATAACATATGGGTGAGGGAGGATGGTGTTGTTGGGTATTTCCATACCCAATAACAGGATGTATTATAAAGTTGTAGTAATTAAGACAATATCATTGGTCCAGGGATGGACAAGTAGACTAATGGTAAAGGACTTCGAGGCCAGCCAAAGACTCAGACTTGTATATGAAACTTGAAATATGATTGAGATAGCATTTCATTTCATTATAAACCCTGAAAGAGTTAGTATTACAATTGACTGTCTATTTGGGAGGAAAAATTTCTGTTATTGCCACGCACAGAAATAAATTTCTGTTGGATTTCAGGACTTAAATGTGAAAAGCAACACTTCAAAACTTCTTGAGGAGACTATTTGGTTCATTTTTATAACTTTTAGGTAGGGAAGTATTTCTTTAGACGTGGTAAGTACACATAACACATATGAAAGAAAAACATTGGTGAACTGACTATATTGAAACTTAAAACTTTTGTACATCAGAAGATGCCACCTGTCCCAGTCAATAAAAACATGGCTGAGTTCTTTGGAAGAATATATTTCCACTTCGTAGAACTGACATAGAATTAGTAGCCAGTATGTATAAGGAACTCTCATAATAAAGAAACAAAAAAAATACAATTGAAAAATATACAAAGGATATGACAGGCAATTTGCAGAAACTTGAATGGCTAAATGAAAAGATGCTCAGTGTCACTAGGAAGCATCAAATGAAAACATTAAGGTATTTAACACCCATCAGACTGGCAAATATTAGAGTATCTGCCAGTGTTTTGTGTTGCCAAGGATGTGTTATCACAGCACTCTCATACACTGCTAAGTGGTACTGCTAATTTTCTCGACTGTTTTGCAGAGAATCTTCCAATATTTAGTAAAGTTGAAGATGAGTAATTTCATTCCCATTTATATACCGTGGGGAAACTCACATGTGTATCATGAACAAGGACACTTATTATAGTATTCTTAGGAATAGCAAAATTTGAAAACAAACCAAATGTCCTAACATAAAGAAGACAGATAAGATGATTAATGGTAATGCATATAACGCAATAGTATACAGCAGTTAAAATGAATTAACTAGAGCTACATAGATCAGTATAGATAAATTTCAGAAGCTAATGTTAGATGTGAAAAGCATCTTATAGAATGACTTGTTTTGTATCATACCACATATATAAGGTTTTGTTTTGTTTACTATTAAACTCCAAACTAACTCAGATTTAATTGGTTTTCCACTTATGTTCTTTTTCTTTTCTGGGATCCAGTCCACAATACCACAGTGCATTTAGCATATATAAATATTTTAGGAGATCTGATTAAGGACTGGGGTTTACATAGTATTGCTTTAAGAAATTGAATTTGCTAAAACATAAGGAAGGGAATTGCAGATAAATCAGCACAGTTTGTTGAAACATTAAAGGTTATTTTTGTATGACAAATGAAACTTAAATAAAAGTCACAGGTTTGATCATTATATATAAACAATATATAATATATTTTATATGTGTAATCTTGATGTTACTAGAAAGGATAAAAAATGCAGGATGAGAACAAATAGCTATGGAAGAAATTCTTGTTACTATTTTAAGATTTTAAACATATAAACCAATTCTAAATATTTTATGGATTTATAAATAAGTAATAATAATATAAAAATATTTTTGGAAATAATTAATACCAAAATCTGGATAATGGTTTCCACTGGGGAGGGAAGGAGAAAAATGATTTGAGATGGGTTTGCAGGAGGCTTCAATACTACTTGTACTGTTAGATAAAACATTATAGATAATGTCAATATATGAAATTTTGAAATTAAAAGAAACATGGGACTGTGTTTAGATGTGTTCAGACCAAATGGTGGACCTTTGGATGTTCGTTAATGTTATTTCAGTATTTTATTGTAGATTTGAAATATTGTATCATGTGAAAGAAAAAAGAATGTTAAAGATGGTTTTGAATATTTTGAAAAAGAAAATTAATTAGTATAATGGAAGTATTTGTTAGGAAATATTAGAGTTATAGATGTTCATGTGGTTAACTAAATGGAAATTTTCTACAGTGGTTTTTATTTGTATGAGTGATGGAGAAAGTATGTGGTTATATTCTTAGCCTAAATAAGAGATAGACATAGATTGTTGTTTTAAATGCAAATTTGGGTTTAGGGTTTGTATCGATAGAATAAATCATGTTTAATTGCAATAAACCATGTGTTGAAAAGGTGACTTTTTATATGCCCTTCTGGTCCCAAGATTATGACCTAGAGGGATATCAAAGTCACCAAGAATAATTTGGAGGTTGCCAAGGACTTGTTTTAAAGTGTTTTCAAGTCTGACCGAGAACTCTGACATTTAGAAATGAATAAGATGATATGAATATTTAAAATCATGTTTTCTTTTCAGGATTGATTTTAAAGAAACTACTCCACACAGGAAACTCCTTGAAGGTATAATACATATAATTGTATTTATTTTTTATGACTTTTTAAAAACTGAGTAAAGCATACAGCCACCTATTCACTTTTCCTGCAACACCCTTTTCCTAAAGAATGTTGAATTGTCTTCATTTAATTGAAGTGAATTCACTTAAAATATAGCAGCACACTCAGTATGTATGAAAATACATACTAGATTGACCAGGCTGTTGAAAAATGGTTATACTTTTGCCACTACATTGACTCATTCATCGGAAATACTTTACTCTGGTCCCCGGAAAACAAAAATTAGTCATTCAATGAATTATTCTTTATTTACCACGGCTATTCTTAGATGTATAGGAAAGTAGGGGATCTATATAAAAATGTTGGTTTTGTTTCTTTTCTTTTTTCTTTTTTTTTTCATTATCTCATTGTGCTGTGGTTAAGAGAAGCTACTCAGACTAAAAACATCTTGCCTAAGGTTAGATGAAAGTCTCATATTGTAGGTACTTTTGGCGTCAAGTCTTGGGTATAGCAGTACAAAGGAATAATCCTTCTTACATCTTTAGTCTGTTATCTGACTAAACCTTCAGGGTGGCAGCAGTTGAATGACAGTGGCCTTTAACAAAGCCATGGTAGGGTAATTTCCAAAGCTACCGGTGAGGTTAGGTTAGTGAAGAACTTTGTGTTTTGCTTGTCAGAGATTGAATTTTCCTCTGTATTTTTCTGTTTTCTTCCTGGGAGAGAATTCATTCATTGATTCAAATATTTATTGTCTTCTGTGTACAGGGAATTGTCCTACGTGCTTAGAATATAGTAATAGGCCAAAATTCCTGCTTTGCAGCTTAACAGCAAATAATAAGTGAGTGAGACAATATCAGAGACTGATAAGCTTTTAAGGACAAGAGCATTGAGTTAGCAATGCACCAGGATCCCCATAACCATTCCTCCTTTTACCAAACTCGTTACAGCAAGGAGCAGTCATTGCCCTCTCTCTTCTTGCTCCTTGGGTTAGATTAGTGGTGGTGGGAAGGAGGAAAGTAAATAAGAAGAAAATGGTTTTCTTATTTTTTACAAATGAAAATTATAGAATAAAAGTTAGCTGATGGCTTTAAGTAGTTAGAGGCCAAGTTCATTCTTTATTTGTTCAAAATCCATGAATTTAGATTTACAAATAATAAGGGTTCAGTAAGTGTCATGGGTGTAATATCACTCCATCCTTCCCTCTCTTCGTCTACCTCTCTCTCCTTACTTCCTTTCCTTCCCCTCTTTTGCAAAGTATCATTCTGTAATCGTCTTCTAGAGAATTTTGGCCTTAAAAGGAAGAAAGTGTGTCCATTATAAATAAAAGTACCGTTTTTCATTTTATTTTAGATCAGGCGGGAAGGTGTTCGTCTTTTCTTATTATGGTTGCAAGCTCTTCAGAATAACTGTAGCAAAGAACAGCTTTGGATGTTTTCATGCTTAATCCCTGGATTTTCAGCGCCACAATCTGAACATGGACCTCGAACTTTAGATAATCTCATTAATCCTCCACTCAACCTTCAAGAAAGTAAGATTCATGAGGTTTTATCCATCGTTATTTTAAAATTTTCTGTGTAGTCTGTTAATGTATATTTTTAAATGTCGGTACATTTATTAACTGGGTAATCCAAAGCCATGTTTTAAAATGTAGGTTTTATTATTATTCAGGTATGATGAACACACCAGTTCAGGAGACAATTGCCATTAAAAAATTAGTTTGTGGGGCCGCCCGGTGGTGCAGCGGTTTAGTCTGCGCTTGGCAGCCCGGGGTTCGCGAGTTCGGATCCCGGGCGCCCGCCGACGCACTGCCTGTCAGCCATGCCGTGGCGGCGTCCCATATGAAGTGGAGGAGGATGGGCGCGGATGTTAGCCCAGGGCTGGTCTTCCTCAGCAAAAAGGGGAGGATTGGCAACAGATGCTAGCTCAGGGCTGGTCTTCCCCACAAAAAAAAAAAAAAAATTAGTTTGTTACTCACAGTTCCCAAGAGGAGAGGACATGCTACACCAGGGAGAGTGGCTACATGGGAAAGCATCAAGATCAGTTGGGGGTGGGGGGGGGGCGCGGTATCATGGGCAAGAGCCCTTATTGTGGTTTCTGCATGTGAGAATGTGCGAGGCAGGGTGATTGGCTAGTTTGGATAATTTCAGCAGGCCCTGGGGCAGAGAGGCTATCCCTAGTTGCCTGGTACCTGGCCCTGGGGTGATTAGGTCAGGGGAATAGTGGCCCTGAGTGTGAGAGCCCAGTAGAGGAGGTGGTAGAGGTGTGGGCTCTGGATTGGTTGGTTTGCATATGGAAGGCACACTCTTGGGGCCCATCATGTACTATCTCTAGGAATTAGCCCTGGGAGGGCCATTCTTTCCAGGGTCAGCAAGCCCCTCATGTTAAAGCATCAGAAACACATGATTAATACAGGCCATTTTATATTTATCTTTAATTTCTAATTCTCACTTATCGTCTTGTATCCTTGAGTTAATTTGGATGTACACTGAAGTACATGTGTGTTTTACTTTGTGCAAAGAGGACTGTAAAAAAATCCATCTCCATGAGCTTAATTATTTGGCTGAGAATTATTATATTACTGAGAAACAGGTTTTGGGACCTGCCTGTGCTAAACCATGTACTAATTGTGCTGCTTAGGAAATACTTAAGAGAATTCAGCTAGTTGTGAGTTGATTTTGTTTTTAATTTACATTTGTTATAATGAATGTTTTTGAATATCTGAAAAGTGAAAAAATGTAAAAGGTTTATAAGTGGACTTCTGTAATCAAGGAACTAAGATGCTAACTTTTATTTCTTTTTGAGAAGGAAATAGTATTTCATCCTTTGAATAAAGAGGCTACCTTAAAGAGTAAGCACGGTCATTACCTAGAGCAATCAGATTGTCCTTTAATAGGCAAACACATTATTATTAATATTTCTCATCATATTATGGAATTTTTGTAATGAACACTCTTTTTTGTGTGAGGAAGATTAGCCCTGAGCTAACATCCATTGCCAATCCTCCTCTTTTTTGCTCAGGAAGACTGGCCCTGGGCTAACATCCGTGCCCATCTTCCTATATGGGACACTGCCACAGCATGGCTTGACAAGCAGTCTGTCGGTCCGTGCTCGGGATCAGAACCTGCAAACCCTGGGCCGCCAAAGCGGAGCATGCGAACTTAACTGCTACGCCACCAGGCTTACCCCTGTAATGAACACTCTTAATATGAATTTTAAAATATCATGAGAAGTTCTTTCTCAAGTGAGACATTATTCACTCTTAATTCCTGCATATGTCTGTCCATCCCTATGTCACATTCTGTCAATCAAGGGTTCATGAAACAGCTGATTATTAAAGTTTGTGGTAGTTTTGATGGACTATCGGGATTACCAGATTTATTTCAAGGTCAACTCTTAGAATGTTTTCACGCAGTATTCATTGCATTTATGTTTTGCAATTAAATTTTATTTGGCTCATTATTGTATTATTGTATTTGTTTTGTAATTATACTAAACTTCTCTTTTGTCTTTGGATAGCTCAAGTCACTATAGAGGAAATCACTCCTCTTGTCCCCCCGCAATCAGGAGATAAAGGACAAGAAGATCTCACAAGCTATTTTCTTGAAGCACTTTTAAAGTATATAGTAATTCAGGTACATGTTATTGTCTTTAATATCACCCCCCTCACTGTCCTGTGTGGGTAATTCATTTTTTCCTCTCTTACCCTTATTCTGTCGTAGTAGATATTTGCTTATTTTCCTGAAGGAAGGGTGACAGATTTTTACTTTTGAAAATATATGTTAGTATGCCCTTTCCGAAATAAAAATCATCAGAGGGATTATGAACCTCTTAGAAAGGGAGCTGGAGAAATTTTTAAAGTAGACTCTGTATATACCTTCTTGTGTGAACCAGCTGGGTCTCCTTTCTAATCTTTTCATTTATAATCAGCACCTGTGATACTCTAAATGGAAAACTAATCACTGATTTAGGGATCAGCCAAGAGGCAGCAATGGTGGGAGGTGGGCTGAGCATGGGGTGGGGGTGGGGGAATGTAATTTACATTTAAATATAGTTGTACTTTTTAAATTTCTGGGTGCATGTATTATAAAATAACCTTTTCATCTCTAGATATGACATGTGCATGTCCTGATGGATGAAAACATGCTCAGCACATACACATTTCTTGTAACTGTTCCAAACACAAAAATTCCCCATGCTTCAGAAACAAACATTATAAAGTTAATTTGGACCCTGAGCAAGATTGCCAGTGATTGAATCCTGATTCTGCATCTTACTGAGAGTGTGACCTTTGGCATATTACTTAACCTCTCTGTGCTTAAAATAAGAGATAAAAATAATACCTATCCCATTTTGGTGTTTGAGGCTTAAATAATTAGTACAAATTACTTAGAATAAAAAAGTGCATGACGCACAGTATAAGTATCCCATAGTGGGTAGTAGTTGTTACTGTCATTATTATTACCAATTTTTCTTTAAAAAAAAACTTTTAGGGGCCGCCCGGTGGTGCAGCGTTTAAGTTCGCACTTGGCAGCCCGGGGTTCACGGGTTTGGATCGCTGGTGCCTGCCGACGCACTGCCTGTCAGCCCTGCCGTGGCGGCGTCCCATATAAAAGTAGAGGAAGATGGGCACGGATGTTAGCCCAGGGCCAGTCTTCCTCAGCAAAAAGAGGAAGATCGGCAGTGGATGTTAGCTCAGGGCTGGTCTTCCTCACCAAAAAAAAAAAGCTTTTATACTTATATAGATTTTTAAAATCCTTTCACTGGTTTATTGAGATATAACTGATGAACAATGAACTACAATGTTTGAAATACGCAGTTTGATGAATTTTATTACATGTATGCATCCATGAAACCATCACCACAATCGTATAATGAACATATCTAACACCCCAGAAGTCCTCGGATACCCTTGTAATCCATCCTTTTCCCACCACCATCCCATCCCCAGGCAACCACTGATGTGATTTTTGTCATTATAGTTTGCGTTTTCCATATTTTCATATAAATGGAATCATATGGTACATACTTTTTTTTGGTCTAGCTTCTTTTTTTCAGCATAACTATTTTAAAAATCATTTATATTGTTGTATGTTATCAATAGTTTGGTCTTTTTTATTGCTGAGTAGCTTTCCATTGTATGGATATACCACGATTTATTATCCAGTCACCTGTTGAGGGTAATGTGAGTTGTTTCCAGTTTTTGGCTATTACAAATAAAACTGCTATGAATATTGGTAAACAAGTCTTTGGACATAAACTTTATTTTCCCTTTGGTAAATACCTAGTAGTGGAATGGCTGGGTTGTAGAGTAGCTGTTTTCCAAATGGTTGTACATTTTTACCTTCCACTAGCAATGTATGAGACTTAAAGTTTCTTCACACCCTCACCAGCAGTTGTAGGGTGAGTCTGTAATTTTAGCCGTTCTAAAGTGAGTATATAGTGGTATCTCATTGTGGCCCACTCTGGGCCTTTGCCATCCCACCTACTTAGATATCTTCCTCACCCTGCTAGAATTCCCACACTCTGTATTTGGATGCTCTGTCCCCTCTTGTCCCCCCACTCCCCATTTCATGGACACTGTCCTCACCTCTCTCAGGCTCTGAGTGCCCACTGGGCTACTGCCTCTGTTCCCCTCCCTTCATGGATGCCCTGCTTCCTGTGGTCAGGCTCTGATTACCTGCACTTGACTGCCACTGCTTTCACTCCTCCCCCCCCCCACATATGCCCATTTTGTATGACTTCTAGGCTGAATTATTCAGGAAAGGGCAAAGGGGAAAGAACATTAGTATCTTTGTCATTAGTAGAGCTGAGTTTTGAGTCAACTTTGACAGTTTTCCAGAGCACATTTTGACTTCTAAAATTTTTTGAAATATATCATGCATTTGCATGGCATTAGACCAGTTTTTAAGCTTTGTCCTTTATATATTTATGTACATAAGTTATATACATAAATATATGTATTTAGCTATGTATCTTCCCAGTGTAGCAGTTTAGTGTATTGCTTTAAGTAACCTTTTACAAGCTTGTTTATAATAGCTAATAACTGTTTCTGTCTCCTGGAATGATTCTAATTGTGTTGTTTATTTTTAGGTAAAAAGTTTAGAATGGAAGAATAAAGAAAACCAAGAAAGAGGATTTTCATTTTTGTTTTCACATTTTAAGAAATATTACTTGCCTTACATTTTTCCAAACATTTGCAAGGAGAACAGTTTATATCATCCTGTACTTGGTAGGTAGTCTTTGGAATTTTCTAAAAGATCACACATAAGCATAAAATGTATCTTAATGTAAAGTTGGCATTTGTTACCTGCAGAAAACTGATAACATTTAATATTTGTATTATTTGATTAGCGATATTATACCTTGATTCATACTGAAAGTGGAGTTTTATTGATAGGAAATTTTCATTGAGAGTGAAGAGCTTTTTTAAAAACTTATTTTCTGGATCTCACCTATTGGAAAGTTTAGCCCACCAGAAATATTTGTGATTATAAATTAAACTTAATTCTAATGTTGAGTATGATCCTTAAACTATATTATAAATTTTCTTTTTAAGGTCCCTCAAGAGTTCGATTTAGTATGTCTTATTCAAGTTCTGTGTGAATAATTACACTGTCATATATCTTGATCATGTCTTGTCCAGTATTTAGTGACTGTGCCAAGATGTCTGGTGGAGCCTTGACGTTAGAGCCTCATGGACAAATCCTGGGTTAGAAGCAGATCTCTGCCCTATATAGACGGCATTGGCAGTCTGTGTGAGGAAATGTTCTTTTTGCAGAGAGATGTTCCTATTTTAAGCTCTGTCAAGTTTAGGCAACTAACAGGCTTAGGCAAAATATTAGGGATAGTAGAAATGACTTAAATTGGTCAGGTTAGCAAACCTTTCCCATTGGGAACAATATTTGCTTTAAAAATATTTTTGCTGAAAAATTCTCATACTTTGTATGACTTCAAAATATGTTTCTCAGGCTTAGATTAATCGAAGTGAACTCTCATTAATTTTAAATGGCTCTGGAAGCTTCCCTGTATTTAGACAGGATTCATTGAGCCTTCTAATGATATTTTGCAAAGAGATATGTTTTCACGTATCAGCCATGTATGGTTCAGTCTTCTAGATTCCATGCTGATATCTAGCAAATTATTTTAAAATGTCATTTTTGTACTAAACCTACTTCCAAAACCAGACTGTCATCACAGTGTTTTCTCAAATGTTTAAAAATGTAGATTTATCTAACCATAATTCCTTCCTTATTTTGGTTTTCGTTTTCCTTTTATTTTACATAGATATCCCACAGATGAGACCAAAGCCACATTATGTCATGATAAAGAAGGATACTGAAACCAATGAAGCAGTCTATTGCACAAAGGAGCCTTTCATTAAGGCTCGTGTTATTGTCATTCGTTGGCTGGTTTCTTTCTGGCTTGAGCCAAAGCCACATACAGGACCTCATATTCCTGGGATGGAAGGTGAAGTATTGCCAAAGAATATTCAGGTAATACACACACAAGGCAAGCTTGTTAAAGTTAGAAGTAGCTTAACATATTTTCCACTGATATCAATTGCCCTAGGTGTAGAACACATTTAAAACAAGTAATAGTGATATTTTCTTTGTATAAATGTATTTTATAAATCCAAATTTTAATAATTATTATAGAACCAATAGTTTTCTTAATAAAAAATAAAGCTTGGAAGATTATTTCAGTCATATATGAGTCTAAGCTTCTAATTATTTCTGTTTTTTAATGTATTTTATGTATTTTTATGTATGCATTTACATATGTATTTTATGTGTTTTTATGTATTTTTATGTTCATTGTACAGCCTAAAAATATCCTGAATTATACAAATAAGTTCTTGCAGTTGGAAACAATGTGCAGTTAAATGGTTGTAGGATCTTCATAGTCTTTTAAGATTTCTAGGTATTCACAGAATGCTGATTTAAAGTCCTGTCCCCATCTCATTCCCCCCTTTCAACAAGGACACTGACTCTAGAAATGTGATGTAAAATTACACAACTCTACAAGTAGGGACTAGTATTTAAAATTCCGTTATTTTTAATTGAATAGTTTTTCTCTTTTTCACACTTTTTTTTTCACTTTCTCCATTTCCCTCAGTTTAGTTTTTCCTGAACTTATTTATATTAGAGTATTTTTTTTTACTATTTTTATTATCCTTTTCTCAGATTTCCTAATTTAGTTTTAAAAATCTTATACTGTGTGCGTTTTTATATGACTTCTTAAATCTTATAAAAATTAAGTGAAAGTATAAAGTGCATTTATTTAGCTTATTAGCGTTCAGAAAATTTGACTTATATTCACCTTAGCCTTCTATTTATCTGTAGCAGACCATGCGGTATGTTTTCCCCAAAACCGTGTTCCAAGTTTTCTACAAAAAAAATGTGGAAACTCTCAACACAGAACTATTTTTCTGATCCCAGACCTTAATGGACTAAAATCATAGATTTTTTGATTGAGAAGGCATATTTGAGATCATTTACTTAACCCCTCTTATTTTATAGATGACAAAGCTGTGACAAAAATCAAGTAACTTACCAGAAACTAATTTACTGCCCTCCTATCATACCATTGTAGTAATTTCTTTATCACCACCTTGAGCTTTTATTTTTTCCCTAGGCTTAGGCTTCATCTTCAGTCATGGTGGAAATTCTATTGAGTTATTAGAACATAGAGTTTTCTAATATTTTCTTTTAGATTCATTTCTATTTCTCTGACATAATTTTTCTTCCATTCCTTTGGTTTTTTGTTTAAGAGGTTTTTACTTGTGTAATTTTGTCTAAGGTAAAACAGAGATGATTTTAAACATTAAGACTTTATTGAGTAAATTGTCCAATGTTAAATTATTTACTTATTATTGAAGATCAGAGCTAACTCCATCTGAGTTATTTACTCAGCTTTAATTAGTAACTTGTTTATACCACAAACATACTGAAAAACAAATCTAATTATAAGTGGAGAGATGATTATTGAGTATCACTATATTGCTTAGATGTTAAGTTATTTGCATTGCCATTTAATTATTTAAAATGGATTCTAAATGAAACTCTATGCCTAGATTTTAAACAGTGCTGTAAATTACTTGTGGAATGCTTTAGATTATGCCAGTATTTGCTATTAGAAGACAAAATATCAAGTTAAATGACTGATATTCTCCCCCTTTTGTTTTTATTTTAGAGAGCAGCTGCTAGTTTGGTATCCAGAGAAGAAAACAAAAATGATAGTGCCGATAAAGCAGATAGAACTACAGAACCTGAACAGTCTCATTCCAATACAAGCACTCTCACGGAGCGAGAACCCAGCTCATCCAGTCTCTGTAGCATCGATGAAGAACATCTCACAGACATCGAAATCGTTCGCAGAGTTTTTTCTTCTAAAAGAAGTAATGTAAACTTTGTCACAGAGATATTTCGTCAGGTAAAATACTCTCAGTATTTTTAATTTGTAATACAGACTTTTTAATATTGAAATGCTGACTTTTTAGCTATTTAAAATTTATTCTTCATGGAAATGTTTTTTAAAGTTTGTATTTAATTTTTTCAATTTACTATATCTAATCCTTTAATTTTTTCTATTATTTATATATTTTAGTTTGTGGTGATTTTTGTTTAATAACTATCCTCTCCATATACCTTCTGTTATCAGAATAATTTTCTTAGTTACTCTTAACTTTATGGTTTGAAACTTTTCTTCCTATCATTTGATTAATAAATTACAGTAAAATTATTTTATCTTTCACTCTCCGATCAATAAAAAGTGATTTATAAATATAAGAAACGATGTCTTCATTGTCTTAATCTTCCCTTCAGAGGCTCAGTTTTATCCTCTAAGGCATTCTGAAATTAAAGTTGCTTAAGGCAAATATTTGGGGAATAAAATAAAGAAAGAGAGGGAAAGAAAAAGAAGAAAAGCTATTTCACATAAAGATAGCTAGGAATTCCTTAAGTGCACGTTCTCAATTACATAGAAATTTTGTGGAAAATAAACCTTATGAAAGCTAGTCACTTGCTCTTAATAGCAAAGGTACTTAACTTGCAGGTAAACATCACTGAGTTTTATAGCTGAAGGGGATCATTCAAGTCTCACTGCAAGTAAGGGGTAGATCCGGGACTAAAACTCCCAAATTCTGCTTCCCGTGTCAGTGCTCTTTATTCTGTGCCACACTGCCTTCCCGCGCCAGGGAGCCTCTAGGCCAAGCAGATCTCCGTCTCCTCCACACGCTTACTGACATGTACAACAAAGCATGGGGCAGCATTAGCCTTGTCAGCCTGAGTTAAAGAAGCAAACGTGCAGTAACATTTGTCCAGCTTTGGCAGTGGTTCTAGTTGCCGGGTTTACAGTTGTATCAACAGAATATGTGACAAATGAGAAGGAAAAGATATTTGACAAATAATGTTGGAATACGTTACTTGTGGGAAAGCTTAAAGCTTATAGAACTATTCAGGTTCTCTAGTTCTTGAGTCAGTTTGAATAAGTTTATTTTTCTGGGAGTCTGTTGCATTTGTTTTCAGATTTGACATTGAGTTGATTACATTCTCTTATAATTTATATTCGTGTTTCCCCTTTTCATTCCCATTAGTATTTGTCTCTTGTTTGTTTTTTTTAATGATGATTCTTGCCAGAGATTTGTCAATTTTATTAGTCTTTTCAAAGAATGAACTTTTGGCTTTATTGATCCTGTTTTATGTTGTTTTTCTCTTTTATTAATTTTTGCTCCTTTTATTTTCTTTCTACTTTTCTTGATTTTATTTGGTGGTTCTTTTCTTAGATAATTAATTTTAGCCTCACATTTTTCTCATATAAGCATTTTTTTGTGTGTGCGTGAGGAAGACCAGCCCTGAGCTAACATCTGTTGCCAATCCCCCTCTTTTTTGCTGAGGAAGACTGGCCCTGGGCTAACATCTATGCCCATCTTCCTCTACTTTATATGGGGTGACGCCACGGCATGGCTGACAAGCAGTGCGTCGGCAGGTGCCCGGGATCCGAACCCGCAAACCCCGGGCTGCCAAGCGCGAACTAAACCGCTGTGCCACCAGGCGGCCCCTCATATAAGCATTTTTTGAGGCTACGTTTTCTCATGTAAGCATTTTTGAAGCTGTTTACCTCATAATACTGTTAAGCTACATTCTAGAAATTTTGATATATCACGCTTTTGTTATTATTTACTTCTAAATATTTTCTAATTTTCATATTAATACCTTTTTCGACCTATGAGTTATTTAAGCAATGTGTATCTTCCAAACATATTAGATTTTTCTAGTTTTTTCTCACAAATTTCTCATGTGATTCTTCTGGTCAGAGAATACAGTCTGTACTGTACTAATTATTTAAAGTTTATTAAAACTTACAGCTTAGTATGTAGTCAGTTCTCATAAATGTCCTGTGTGCTTGAAAAGAATGTGTCCTTTTTTGTTGAGTTCAGTGATCATTAAAGTCTATGAGATCAAGCTTATGATTGTGTTAGTCAGCTTTGCTATATCCTTACTTAAGATTTTTGGTCAGCTTGACCTCACAGTTATGGAGGAGGGGTGTGTTAAAATCTTATACTCTGATGGTGATTTGTCTATTTTTTTTCTTTGTACTTCCATAAATTTTTCTTTGTGTATTTTGAAGCTATGAAATAAAGTACATACATGTTTATAATTATATAGCTTCTTGGTCAATTAAACCTTTGATTTATGGCCCTTTTCATCTGTAAAAATTATTTTTGCTTTAAGTCTATTTTATATACTATTAGTACATTTATACCATTTTCTTTTTATTAGAATTAGCCTTATGTGTTTTTTTTAATCTTTTTATTTTCAACCCTTTCGTATCATTAGATTTTATGTGTCTCTTGTAAATATGGTTGGATTTAAAAAAAATTTTGTCTTTTAACTGGAATATTTATATTTACTATAATTACCATTATATTTGGATTTATTGATATTGTTATTTTGTTCTTTCTATTTTTCTTATCATGTCTATATTTCTTTTTTCATTATTCTCTTATGTTTTGCTTTTTTTTTTTTTTTTTGGTGGGGGAGATTGGCCCTGAGCTAACATCTATTGCCAGTCTTTCTCTTTTTGCTTGAGGAAGATTCTGCCAATCTTCCTTTATTTTATATGTGGGACACCTCCACAGCATAGCTTGATGAGTGGTGTGTAGGTGCATGCCGGGGATCTGAACCTGAGAACCCTGGGCTGCTGAAGCAGAGCGCACAAACTTAACCACTACACCACCTGGCCGGCCCCTTTTTTTTTTCTTTTTAACTGATGTTTTTTCATTCTGTATCCTCCTCCTCGTCCCTTGGTTTGAAAATAATACTGTATTCCTTTTTCTTTAGTGATTACTATATAAATTTTAACATACATACTTTACTTTCCAAGGTCTAAAGTTATTTTTTACCCTCTTCCTAATCAGTATAAGGATCTTAGAACCCTATTTTCTCCCCCCAACTTATATATTGTTATTATCAAACAATTCAGTTCTATTTTGCATGTTTGTGTTTTAACTTGAGTTTTATTATTGTTCTGTGCATTCAGTATCGATTTAAATTTAAATACTTCTCACTTTCTTTGATTATGATTTCTTCCCTTTCAGATTATCCATTTAGAATCACTTTCCTCTGCTTGAAGTTCATCATTTAGAATTTACTTTAGTGGATGTCTGTTGGTATCAAACACTTAAAAAGTTTTTCCTGTCTGAAAATGTCTTTATTTTGCACACATTCTTGAAAGATTTTTTTCACTAGACATAGAATTCTAGGTTGACAATTATTTTCACTCAGCCCATTTCAGATGCTCCGCTACTTTCCTCCTCTTTTCTGTTTTACATTGTTGCTATTGAGATGTCTACCAGCAGGTGAACTCTTACTGTTTTATAGGTCAACTATCTTTTCTCAGCTCTTTTTACTATCTTTTTTTAATATTTGCATTTTACTATGGTGTGTCCAGGTCTAGATTTCCTTTCATTTATTCTTCAGGCGTTATTTTTGGCATGCTGTGTTTATGGATTAATACATTTTGACAGTTCTGAAAATTTTTCAGCCATTATCTCTTTAAATATTGCCCCAGTCCCAGTTTTTTTCTTGCCTTTCTAGAACTCTGACAAGATGTGTGTGTTAGACCTTCTCACTTTCTATTAACTTCATTCATATTTTCTATCTCTCTGTCTCTCTGTACTACATTCTAGATAATTTTTTTTTTAGTTAAAACTGTTTCTGGAAGTTGGCCAGTCTGCTTGGTCATTTTATTGTCTCTGGTTATTTACTTATATTTTATGTATTAATATAAACATAGTTATTTTATATTGATTGAGTGATCATTCTGATATTCCTGAGGTCTTAGTGGGTCTGATTCTGCCATATTTTGTTTATCCTCTTTCTCATAATGCTGTATTCTCTTGTGTTTCTTGCAATATTTTGTGATTTCAGAAGTTTAGAATTTTGATTCTGAGCTTTTGCTCCTTGTGACTTTATTTCCTGATGTGGTTTGCTAAACGTTGATTCCTCCAGAGAGGAACTGCATTTGCTTCTTCTAGATGCAGAGACCTACCAATAAGTTAAACTGAAATCTTGATTTGAGGTTCAAGCCAGCCAAATAATACAAATGCACAATATAAACCTGTATTAAGGTTAGCAACAAATGTCTCTGGGGAGATTTTTGTTGTTAATTTTACTCTGCATCTAGGTATGGGCAGTTTTCCTTGCAGAATTTTAATGGAGTGGGTTTATTTCTAATTCAGCATCACACTGACAATATATAGTCCTTTGGAATCCCAACTTCATTTAGAAATTTCCTGTTGTTCTCCCTACCTTGCCCCAGTAGATCCATGAAAAACAAAGTAATTGGTTCCACTCAAAGTGAAAGTGAGCTTTATTGCTCCCCCTAAAACGTCTCTGAGTTTGGATTTCATGTAGGTTTTTATTTTTGAATATTTTTTCCTACTTTTTGGCTCATGAATGCATTTAAAAAAATTAAAGTTTTTTAAAATCTGTCACTTTTGTTTTTTCAGTTGGAAGGTTGGACGGGTTACCTAGTCCACCATACTATTGGAACTAGAATTCCCCTGATTGAGTTTTTAATCATGCTCTTTATATTTTAATTTCTAAAAGTTACATTTGGTTGTTTTTCATATCTGCCTAGTCATTTTTTGCAGTGGCTTATTCTTTAATCATATTTTCATTTTCTTCTTAATTAAAACATTAAAAAATGCTTATTTTATATTGCTTATTTCAATAATTCCAGTAACTTAAGTTTTTGCACTTTTAGCCTTGTTTGTTGTTTCTGTTTACTCACTCATGTTTGTTTGTTTTGGGTTTTCATGTTATGGGCTTACATTTCTTTGGAATTATGTGGAAATTACTTTGAAACCTGGGCTAAAGGGTATGTTCCTCCTTTAAGAGAGGATTTGCACTTGTTTCTCTCAAGGTGTCCAGGGGTCCTGTCAACCTTGGTTTATGTTAAATTAAAATTCTCAGCTTATGATCCTTCCCATTTTGCCACACTTCAAGTTAGGTGATGGCCAGCCTGAGAAGATGAGTTTGCAGGGAAGACCCTTCTTCCCTCGTATTCTCCTAGCCCACGTCGATAGACAAGTTTCCTCACTGACTCTTCGCTGCAATCGAGTGTTTTTTCTGCCCCTCCTAGTTCACCTTTATATTGAGGTTGCAGCCTTCATTGGTTTCAGCTTTACATGTAGGATCTGATCTGTCTTTCCCCTCGTATGGGTGGCCATTTAAACCAGAGCTCTCTAGGCTGTCCAAGGCAACAGCCAGCAGCTTCATTGCTTACTTGCCTCTCCAGATTAATACTCTCATTTTGTTCTAGAGTCAGAATATCCTTACAAACTGAGTCATTCATTTAAAACGGTATATTTTATTTTTTATGTGACAGTTTTTAGGTGTTCTGTGCAGGAAGATTCCAGGATGTCTTTTTTACAATATTGCTGGGAACTGAAGTCTTCTGAGATGTTATTTTTATTCTAACAGTTATCCTTTAAAAGTGATTTTTAAGGCAAAACTTAAGGAAAAATAAATATTAGGATGGTGACGCCAATGAACCATTCATGTTTTGAAAAGGAATCAGTCTAAGATTAGATTGTAGTAGGAAAGCTATTTTTATTTGCTTAATATTGAGGATAAATTTGCAAAATTGGGAATCTGTGAAATAGTTTCCTTATTTTGAAGGTTCAGTGTGTTCCATATGTAGTGTAAACAAAAATATTCCATTATCAGGTATATGGGTATATAATGATTTTGCCTTTAGCAATTCTGGCTAGAGCACAAGTTCTTCTGTAGGTGAATAGGTTTAGTAGAATTGTCTTTACTTTTCATTTTTCAAATAATTCCATCCTCATAGCCTTCAAACTTACTGTTTTCCCTGTCTGAACTTTTGTCCTTCAACCTTCCTCTTTCCTCTCTACCCTTCCCGCCTTCTCTTTCCACCTGGCTACTCAACGTTTGGGTCACAGCTTAAATGTGACTACACCAGAGAAGCCTTCTGTGACCACTCGCACCCACCCACCCAAAGACAGACAGATGTACGTGTACATGCGTGTGTGTGCACGCACACACACAGAAATACCTCTTTTTTATGATGTTTTTGAAAACTATACTCTTCTTCATAGTACCTCTCTTGAGTTTTATGATTACTTAAAAAATTACTTCTTTCATTTTGATCTTTCCTGCTACCCTCCGTGAATACTTCTCTTATTCATTCATCATTGTATCCCTAGTGCTTGACATAGAGTAGGCGCCTAGTAAATATTTGGTGAATGAATCAAGAAGTTCAGTAACTTTTGGGGGCCACCTGGTGGCGCAGCGGTTTAGTCCGCGCTTGGCAGCCCGGGGTTCGCGAGTTTGGATCCCGAGCGCCCGCAGACGCACTGCCTGTCAGCCATGCCGTGGTGGCGTCCCGTATAAAGTGGAGGAAGATGGGCACGGATGTTAGCTCAGGGCCAGTCTTCCTCAGCAAAAAAAGGGGAGGATTGGCAACAGATGTTAGCTCAGGGCTGGTCTTCCCCCCCCCACCCAAAAAAAAAGAAGTTCAGTAACTTTTGAATGCCAGGCACTTCATCAGTGCTAGCTGAGGGTTGACATGCATTTCTAGAACTCAGTCTTGAGATAATTTGTTATATAGCTGATAATGTTTTTTTTAGTAGCAGTGTAGTGATTGTGAGTTCTATCTCACATACAGGTATTTATATTGTTATGTGTTTTTAAAACAAGGATACAACTATAAAGCATAAATGTCCAAATCATTTGAAATGGTAAAATTATTCTCCATATCCAATAGAATAGGCATAAATGCACTCCAGACATTAACGCCCTATTTTATAAGGAAACCCGGTGTGCTTTATGTTGTTGGTTCTTGGAGGCTGCAGTGAGGAGCCCCAAGTATTTTAACATGAGGTATATATAATGCATCAACAGTTGAACCTTTAAAAGCACCTCTTTAAGGCAGTGGATCGCCAAGTGTAGCCGTCTGGGGTTCCTGGGAAATCCCCAGGACCTTTTCAGGTGCATGAGGTCAAAACTGTTTTCATGACAACACTAAAACTTTGTTTACCTTTACCCTGTCGTTCTTCCACAAGTGTACAGTGAAGTTTTCCAGAGGATGCCTGACATGTGATATAGGATCAGAAGGAATGCAGAAGCATGCAGATATGAGAATCCAAGTGTCTTCTATTAAGCTAAGCATTAAAGAGATTTGCAAAAATGTAAAACAATGCTACTCTTCTTTGATTTTGAAGAATGTGTTATTTGTTAACATAAAGTACATTAGGGGTTCTTAGACCAAAATGCAAACCACTGCTTTAAGGAGACAGAAAATTCCCAGGTCTGCTAAATGCTTACTGTACTTGATTAAATCTTAAAGAATGTGTCTGCCACAATCTGGGTTAGTTAATACCTCAGGAGAAGTACTAATGAAAGCATATTAAGTGAATATCAGAGACCAACATGTTTTGTTAGTGTTTATTCACTGAAGAAGAGAGCCTCAGCTACCAGTAAATCAGATCCCGTCGACAATGCCAATTATTAGAAAACTGTACCAGGTTATCTTAAGCTGATACCATTAAATATTTGATTTTCCTATCTCCTGTTGTTTTGATTTCCTCTCCATGTAGTTTTCTGGTTATGATGTAGTTTTATAGTCAAGGAACCATAAAACTGGAGATGACCTCATGCAGATCTATCTACAGAGAGAAAATTTGCTGAGCATATAGATTCAAATATTCCTGCCTATGATGACAATTATCCTTATTATTAATCAATAATTGATGTCTGATTGGTGCGTCGTTATAGAGGGATAAGGTGCTACTATGTGGATTTGAATGTTCTGATTTCTATGGCAGTTATTTTTCTCATTGTAAATGTATAAATTGGTGCTCTGGTTTTTATGCATCAGTTTTTTAGCCATGGCTAATATCAATCTTTCCTCAAGATACATATCTATTGTGTTTAAAATCAGATTTTGGAACTTGTTAGGACAATGGCTATATACATTCTGGTCTTTAGTAAATTCGTTAAGCCACCTGGGATATAGTATGACAGTTTATGCAATAACAAATATCTTAGCTCTGGAGATTACTAATATTTTTTTAAATTAATAAATTTTAATTTTTAGAACAGTTTTAGTTTTAGGTTTATAGCAAAATTGAGCAGAAAATACAGAGTTCCCATACTAATTTTTTTAAAAATAATTTAATTTTTCAGTAGCTCAGAATAGAACTTCTTTGAAATTGAGCTTTTTTTTTTTAATTTATTTTGAAGCTTTTTTAAGGAAGGCTGAGCTGTTGCTACAATTGTAAAATAAATAGTCTCAGAGCAGGCAGTGATGATCAAAATCATACCATTGACCATTAAACTGCTGGAATATGAGAGTGAGAATTTGGGAATGGGTTTAGTAGATGGAGAAAGTAGCAAGTAATATAGTTAGCTAGGGAATCAATAATAGCAAATAATTAAAAGGATTACCAAACAACATGTTAAATACTCTGTTGATATTACACATTAACTTTTCATCATTATCTTGGAAAGCTGATTTTCTTGGCTAGTGTCATTCAGATAAAATGAAGTCATTTGATGTCATGATTAATAACGTCTACTGATAAGTCCAGAGTAGAAAGAGGCAGGTTTTAGGTAAAGGTCTTGTGATTTTTTAGAGTTGAAATTAATAGTGGTTGTAAAAAGAAAAAAGCAATTTAATTCCCTTTCTATTTGCAAATAAAATATATAGTGAAACTGTTAACACGTAAACACAAACATGCATAAGGAAAGGACTTTGAGTAGTGAGATTTTTTTTTCACTGTTCATTTTTACTGTTTGCTAAGATATTTTTCCTGTTTTATTTTTGCATGTCTAAATTGTATAAAAAATTTTTTGCTCTGAAAATGTAGTGTTTTTGTGATGAGGAAAACATTTACTTTTTTAAAAGTTAAGGCAACCTAAAATGTACCTAGAGGAAAGAATAATTGTAAGATACTCCTTTTAATTTTCTAAGTATTTTGCCTTATTATTTAACTTATATAATTTTATTATATGTAAAATGAAATAAGAAAGCTGTAACTTTTTTCTTTATATGCTTAGAGAAGCTAAGTTGCCTTGTCACATGTGATTTTTGTTACTTCTTAGAGTTAGATTTTATTTTTTATTTTTATTTATTTTTTTTATGAGGAAGACTAGCCCTGAGCTAACATCTGTTGCCAATCTGCCTCTTTTAGCTGAGGAAGACTGGCCCTGGGCTAACATCTGTGCCTATCTTCCTCTACTTTACATGGGACACCACCACAACATGGCTTGACAAGTGGTGCGTTGGTCCGCACCCAGGGTTCGAACCTGCAAGCCCTGGGCCACTGAAGTGGAGTGCGCCAACTTAACCACCACACCACCAGGCTGGCCCCTAGATTTTATTTTTAATTAAAATCTTTATGTCAAAATTTATGTTAATAGTAATCTAAAAGACAATAAGTTACAAAAATATGATTTATTATGAAAAGTTTTATTTACATTAACCTTTGTAGGAACACAGTTATTTCATGAAACAAGGAATATTTTCATTCTGAGATAGATAGTACAGTTGAAACAAGTCTCGCCCTTTGTACTTGAAATCAGTGTCTATCTACCAAAAGCATTTCTATCTCAGTGTATTCACAAATTATTTGGAGACAACAGGCTTTCTCTGACAATGACTAGGTTGACTTTAACTCTTTAAAGATCATTTATATCTCACATTTTATAACAAGATAGAAATGTATGTGTTAGTGGTTTGTGGCAAAATAAAAGGTATCATTATCTCTGTTCTCTCTTTTATTCACTAGGCATTTTTATTACCAATTTGTGAAGCGGCAGCTATGAGAAAAGTGGTAAAAGTATATCAAGAATGGATCCAGCAGGAGGAAAAACCTTTGTTCATGCAAGAGCCTGAAGAAATTGTGATCTCTTCTTCAGACTTACCTTGCATTGACAGTGTCACAGACCATGATGTTTCAATGGAAGAAGGAGAAAAGAGAGAAGAGGTAAAATGTTAAGGCTTATGTAATTTAGTATAAGTTTAATAGATAAGATTTTCACAAAAGTGTAATAACATGTTAACACACATATACTTACTAAATGGAAAAGCGAAGACATCTTTCAGTATATTTTGCAATTTAGGTAATATAACGGTTACCTCAGTGCTCTATCCCAAAGCTCTGTGTTGTCACAACTTTAAAAAGTTAATATTGAGGTTGTATAGTAATTCTTAAGTCATTGTCTAGAGAAAAATTAGATGCTTTTATAAAAGGTGTAGTATTTTAAACTGTGATACTAGATCAAAATGGATATTGCAGTACATGTTTCTTAGAGTGATTACCAAACTATAATTCCCCCTGGCCTGTCTTATTCTAGGAGTTGGGTACCCAGCACAAACCAGAATATTCTGAGTTTGTTCTTGGAAGTTTTTACACTAGAGCTGATTGCAGAATAAAAAACATCCTGACCTGCTAAATAAGCTGGTCTGTGATAAGAAAGACTAGAGTTTACTTACAGAGGGAAAAAGAGGCGAGAAAAGAGAACAGAAGTGGAATTTGGGTCCCTGGTTGTATTTATTCCTTAATTCTTGTGTTTTGGTTGTTTAACTTTGTCTTATGTCAGGTTCTCACCAAAAAGGTAGAGTCTGATACTGACATATATCTTACTAAATCCAGACAGGAGCAATTTGGTAATGTTTATTCACCCTAGTGGTTAATTTAACCTCATCAGTGGAATTTATCTGGATATTAAACTATGAATAGGCCACATTCTACAGGGATTCAATGAATCAATATTTATTTATGTATATGTGTGAAATATATATACATATATATGTGTGTGTATATATATATATATATGTAGAGCATCCTCCCCTACTTCTAAGAAGGGGAAAAATGTCATTAAGAAATATAATTGTAGTAAATAAAATTAACCGTGTAAATTATGAAATAATATTTGCAGTTCAGTTTGTTATGCATCAATAAAAATATCCAGTTTTTGCATCAAGCTAGAAAATAAACCTATCAATCCAAATAATTTGTTTTCCTCCAATTTTTTGTCATGAGTTTATAGCTCAGTACTGAGCCTACCCTGTGAAATTTACTATCCTTTAATAAAAATGATACATAATGTAATCTATCTACATACATAATTTAAAAAACAAACATAATTCTAAATGGGTTTTTTATTCACATAGTATTTGTGAAACATTTGAAAGATGTGTGGAGTACAAGACAGTTTGTGTGTGCAGGACTGTCATGCACCTTGTAGTGTGTTTAGGATTCTCTAGTGCATCCCATTAAATCCCAGTAACATTCTCAATTCTTATGACAACAAAACACTCCCACAGATTTCAAAGTCCTCTGTAAAATATGGTAATGCCCACATTGAGAACTAGTGTTGGAGGTATAAACATGAAAAGGCATCATTTCTACCTTCATGTAACTTAGAATTTAGCAAGAAGACAAACGTGCAAAGTAAGTATTATAAAACAGTATTATTCCTATGATCTTAGAGTGTGAAAGAGAGAGTACTTAACTCTGCTTAGGGGAGGCTTCATGGAGGAGGTAGTATGTGAAGAGCAGGTAGCAAATAGGAAAGGAGCCACACCATGTGAAGAGCATCTACAAAGATGTGAGAGGCCTTGAAAATATTTTTATTTGGCTGTAGCTAAGAGCAGGTGGGAGAGAGTGGTAGGAAATATGAGATACACAGGAACTAGAACATGTATGCCATTGTCATAGACTTTGATTGTATTCTAGACACTGGAAACCTTTGAGGGATTATAAATAGAAGAATGGCATGGACAGTTACATATTTCAGAAGGATCATACCAAGCCCCGAGTGGAAGATAGATTGGAGGCCAGTCTGGAGGCAAGGAGACTGGATAGGAAGTTTAAGCGGAGTTCAGAAGGGAGATGATAAGTACCTGATATAGGACAGGGAGAGTTGCAATAGGAATATAAGGGAGAAGACAGATATATGAGATCCTTTAGTGGTAAAATCATTATGCCTTGATGATTAGTTGGCTGAGAGAAATGAACAATGGTGAGGTGTCCCAGGTTTCTTTCGTTTGCAGCAGGGTAGTTGCCATTCACACATAAATAGGTATAAAAAAAGTGCAAGTTTGGTGGTGGTTGCCAAGGTGGCTAGAGGAGTTGGCAGAATGGGGAGGACATGGTTAATAAACTTACTTTTAGATATCCTGAGTTTGGGTACTTGTGGGTCATTCAGGAAGAACTATTCAGAAGATAGCTGATCATAGGAGTATGGAGCTTAAGAGAAAGGTATAGACTAGACCGTGGTATATTGTATTGGCTCCTCAGATAGAGCTGAGTTCCAGTACTGCTTCTGGTAATGGCAGAGTAGTTTGTATTAAACTAAACCTTCTGCATGTTAAAATTATAAACTCTAGACAAAATACTGGAAAAAAACACTATTTGAAGATGCTGGTGAGTGACCAAAAGCAGAAAGAAACTAGAGAGGAACTTAAAGGGAACAACACTGAGTGAAATTTCTGGTTGTGTGGCTTTTCACCTGAGGGAACTCCCTAGTCTGCAAGATGTTTGACAGCTAAAACTCAAGCAGAAAGCTGCAGTGTTAGTGGTTTGAAGTATTACTATTCTATCTTCAGACAACAGAAGTTTTACTACTCTTAATTGGGATAAATTGAAGGTATTTTCTATTGTTTTGAGTTATTTGGATTCTGGCATTTACTTCAGAACAGGATTCATCTCTTACAAAGCTGTAAGTAATATAATTCCATTCTTGAGTGTGTAAGTGTGTAGAGGGGAGGTTTATACATTAGATACATAGAAAAATGTCTCTGTATCTGAATTGATATAATCGCTGGCTGGTCCTTATGGATGATTTTTTTACTTTATATTTTTTGTCAATGAGAACCTTTTTTACAGTGAACATTCGTTGCTTTTGTCATCAGATAAGGCATCTTCTATTTTGAGAAGATGGTTAGCATTGGGACCCAATAATTTCTAGTTTACTTCTCCAGCTTACTGACTTGTCACAACATTCTTAATTAATGATATATTCAAAACTTGATATTTTTCTTCAGGAAAATGAGACCAGTATTGCTGATCATGTTCGAAATTCCGCTTGGGCAAAAAGTGGCACCTACCAAGATGTCCTTCATAATGCCTCTGAAGAAGCCATAGAACAAAACATAAGAGCTGGTACCCAGGCAGTTTTGCAGGTGGATCACTTTTTGGTTATTTTTGAAAAATAAAATAATCATTAAATATTTCCAAGGTATAATTCAGTATTTCAGTGTAGAATATAATTTTTAAATGTAATAAATTCATCACCCACATTTATCAATTATCGTTATGCCATATTAATTTTGTTTTTAACTTTCACTTCATAATATTGATAAATTTTATACATTTTTCTAGACCATTTTTAAAAATTTATATAAATTGTGTCATGGTGTACTGTCATCTGCAACTTTTTGCGTTAACCATTATGTTTTTGAGATTTGTTTTTGATACATAGTCATAATTCATTTATTTTAACTACTTTGTGGTATTACAGTTTATGATTATTTCACATTTTATTTATTCATTTTTCTGTTAATAGCTTCTTAAGTTTCCAGTTTCTCACTATTCCAGATAGTGCTAGGTTGAACATTCTTATATATGTATTTTTTTGTGCATGTGGGAGAATTTTCCTAGGATATATTCCTAAAAGTAGAATTACGGGGTTGGAAGATTCGTACATTATCAGCCTTACTGTTATTGCCAAGTTGTTCTCCAACATGGTTATAATAATTTACACGCCCTCCAGTGTTTGTGAGTTCTCATTTCCTTATATCTTCCCCATTACTTATATGGTCACATTTTAATTTTTGTTGCTCCTGTATATGAGATAAATGTTATCTCATTTATTTTAAAGTTTGTTATTTTATTTTATGTTATGTTATTTTATTTTATTTTTGTTATGTTATTTTATTTTATTTTAAAGTTTCCCTGTTTTAATTTGCTCTTCCTTCATCGCTACTGAAATCTAGCATCTTTTCTCATCTATGAATATGATTTTTCCATTATTCTGTTGCATTGTTTGTCTTTTTCTTATTGATTTGTAGGAGTTCATTATATTTATTCATTTTTTAAATCAGACTATTCTTGTCAAGGCCACATGTGACTCCACATTGTTAAATCAAATGGATATTTTTCAATTCTAATCTTACTAGACTTATCAGGAGCATTTTACAGAGTCGATCATTCCCTCACTATTGAAACTCTTCACTTGACCTTCAGAATAGCATATGCCTTGTTTTTCTCCTAATTCACTAGCCGTATCTCAGAATTTTTTTTAACTGATTTTTCCATATCTCCCTGGCCTTGTCATGGTGAAGTGCCCGGAATCCATTTCTGGATCTCTTTTCTACTTATGCTTATTCCTATGGCTTTAAATGTCATGTATATGCTGCAACTTCTACATAACATTTTCTCTCTAGTCTGAGACCTCTCGTCTGAACTCTAAAAGTCCTAAACTCAAATAATTAGATGCCAAGTTGGCATTAGACATCTCAAACTTGACATGTCTAAAACTTGGCTTCTCACCTTGCTTAACAAACGTGCTTTTCCTGCAATTTTCCTCATTTCATTTAACGGCAGCTCTTTTTTCCAGTTGTTCAGGCCATCTTGTTTCCTGTCTTTCTTTTATATCTCACATCTAACTTAACAACAAATTCTGTGAGCCCTCAGAATGTATGCAGAATCTGACTACTATTCAGCACTCAAAGTACCTCTTGTGTCCAAGCCTTCAGAATCTTTCGTCTGGATTGTTGCAGTAAACTCTTAATTAGTATCCTTGCCTCTGCTCTCACCATCCCATCACCCTGGTATAGTCTCAACACAGTAGCCCAGGGATCCTGTAAAATGTAAGTCAGATCACGTCATTTTCCTGCTCAAAATCCTCCGGTGGCTTTCCATTATCACTAAGCATAAAAGCAGAAGTCTTTCTAATGATCTATAAGGCTGTCCATTATTGCTCCTCAGATTGTGGTCCATAGACTAGTGCTGACCCCCCTTGATTACCTGTTCACTTTCTTTCCTGACACTGATGTATACATCTTTTCTATTTCTTAAATCAGCTTGACAATTTCTGTTTTGTCTACAAAGTAATCCATTTTATTAAATTTTTAATTTTATTGGCATAAAGTTATCTACTGGATTTATAGTTATCTTCTTATTTTATTTCTAATGTTTATTTGTGCCTCTCTCTTGCTTTTCTTGGTCAGTGTTGCCAGACTTACAGAGTCAGCTCTTTTCACTATTTTAAAGTTAACTTAATATTCTTTTCTCACATGAATTTACAACTATATTTTGTTATGTAGTTCATCTGTGGGATTTAAATCAGAATTATGGGTATAGAAGATATAAATGTCCTAGGTTCACAATAGATGTAAGTTTTGTTCCTCCAAAATGTCTTTGAGAACCTTTCCACATACCTGTCACCATTATAATAACTGTCCCCAATGGCAAAATACAATTAATGATTTGATTATAATGAATTTAAAGATATATATTGATGGATCCTCATTAGTAGTACTATAATATGCAGTCTGTTATTACCAAAACAGATATTCACACATAACCAATAAACATGAAAAAGGAGAAGAGATGGTTTTAAACACCTCATTCAAAAAATTCATCTTGATTTAAGTATCATCTTTTATCCTAAACTATTTGTATTTTTTGTTCGTTTCATTTTAAGACAGCAATACTTTATTATATTAAAGCTCTCAGTTTTAAGGAATGCTGTTTTTCACTTAGTTTATTTTCTTTGAGTGCCTAGTAGGAATTTTATATTTGTCTAGATACATATAAAAATAGACAGGTTTAATGAGTTGAAATTTCAGATATCATGCTGGTGGTAGACGTAGGGTTAGAATTAACCTACAGTCTTATGCTTTTAAGTTCATTGTAGATCACCTAGTGATCAGCCTCTAAGTTTTTCCTTTGAATAAGAAATTTGCTGTTGAAATTCTATAATGAATGGCTAATAATTTCTTTTATCTTAGGTTTTTATTATAAACTCATCAAACATATTTCTTCTTGAACCTGCAAATGAAATAAAAAATCTTCTGGATGAGCACACAGATATGTGTAAACGCATTCTTAACATTTATCGGTTCATGGTTGTGCAAGTATCAATGGACAAAAAGACTTGGTAAAAAACATTTATCCTTTATTTTTTTTTTATGGCGTATATGAGTATAGTAATTTTTAGAGGAATAGTGTCTGTGAACAGGGCTTGGTACAATATTATGGAGGCTTCTATTATTGAATGAATGAATAGATATATTTTATGTTATAATTGTGATGACAACCGTAGTCTCCTTCACTTTATCTCGAACATCTTTGATCAAACTTCCACAAGGTCCCTTGAATTATCTTTCTAAAGTGGGCATATGATGGCCTCCCGTGCCCGCCCCCCGACTGAATACATGCATGCATCTATGAATAAATGAATTTATGCACGTGTGAATGAATAACTAAATGATTGAATGTATAAATGCCTTATGCCTCACCCTGACGTTCAAGGCCATGTGCAGTCAGACTTCTGCTTACTTCTCTAGCCCTCTCTCAAGCCTAAACCACCCAGCAGGATGGGATCCTGCCTCCCAGCTTTATCAAATTGCTCTTTCCGGAGCACATTGTGAACTTTTCTTTAGAATGTCTAATTCCTGCTGTCTTTCCTGTTGTCACTGTAACTATCCTTAGATTCCACCTTCCTTTTTCCACATATCCTTACTTATATTTTTTCCCTCACTTCCCTTCATTCTGTATTTGTACCTCTGTTATCATTCTTGTCAAAATTGTTTTAATTCCTAAATTACTTTATAAATGTCAGTTTACCTCACTGAATTGAGAGGCCCTAAAAGCTATGTTCTGGTTGTCTTGTTTTTATATTTCCTACATTTCTTTTTTTCTTGGTTAGGAAGACCAGCCCTGAGCTAACATTCGTTGCCAATCCTCCTCTTTTTTGCTGAGGAAGACTGGCCCTGGGCTAACATCCATGCCCATCTTCCTCTACTTTATATGGGACTCCGGCAGAGCGTGGCTGACAAGCAGTGTGTCGGCGGGCGCCTGGGATCCGAACCCGCGAACCCAGGGCTGCCAAAGCGCGAACTAAACCGCTGCACCACCGGGCCAGCTGGAACTTATTTCCTACATTTCTTAGCATAGTACCTTATATATTATTGGTACTCTAGAAGTCTTTGTTTAATTGAATGGAAAAATAGGCCTTCTGGGGAGATGAGAAGAGCAATTCTTCAGTTTTTGTAAAAATGATACATGTTCAGTGTAAATTTCAAACAAAGAAAAGTTTTAAAAAGAAAATAAAAGTTGCCCAAAGGCTTATTCTCTAGAGGTGATCATTATTTGCCCTCCGGTGGACATCTTGTTCACCAAACCACACACACAGTCATATAGTATTATGCCATATGCATGTACCATTATTTTCTTAACCAGTCACCTATGGATGGATGTGTCGTTATTTCATTTTGTCGCTGGAGGAGGGAAGGACGATGAACATCCTTATACGTATATCATTTTCCTCCTTTGACTCATTCTTAAAAAGTGAGAATACTTAATCAAAGAGTATACCTAATTTTGTTTTGCTACATATGGAAAAATGGCTTTATTTTGAAAAAATCCTTGACAGTATTAATATAGTTACATCTAGAAGTAGTTATTGTTATTAACTTGTTTGGAGCACTTTTCTGTGCCAGGTATCTTTTTAAGCACTTTACATGCATTTTCTTTCTTAATCCGTGTAGCATCCTGTGAGGTAGATGATATCTGTTTTACATGGTGATTCAAGTTCTCTTGAAGTTTTAGCATTATAAGAGATTACTCACATATTTACACTGAATTTATAATACTTTATGAATTAAAAATCATTATTATTTTATTACAAAGTGAAAGGTTATCTGATATATGAGTGAGTTATGGTTTGACCACAAATCAGATAAGGTTTATATGGAAAATCTATACTTTATTACATATGTAGTTGATTTCAAATAGCTTTTCATTTCATATAGCCAAGCTAGAAGCCTGAGATTACAAATGTGATACCTGTGATCTTTATCTTATGAATGAATGCATGCATTTGTTTGTTAATAAATTCAGAATATTTTTAATTGAGTGATACTTTTCTATTTGATTCTGCCCTCACTTCCCAGAAAAACCATGACATCTAGATCTGGGATCTGTTGCTGCCTCTGCCACATTTCTCACATGGACTGTCCCACATATTGCTTTTCCTAGAATGGGTCTGCAATAACTCAAAGAGGAGGAGGCTGTGATAGGGACTTGGGCTGTTAGCCTGGCTATGCACCCAACTGAAATCCTCTTGTCAGCCTCTTTTTCACATGTGGCTGAATCAGTTTTCAAATTATCAGGTGCAAATGAGGTAGTTTTATGATCTTAGTAATAAGCATCTAGGAGAAAGAGACAAGGTAAGGATAATATTAGAATTGGCTTGACTTGCAGTATGCAAGGAGAGTCGAGGATTGAAAAATGGCCAAACTGAAAAGGATTAAAGAGGCAATAGAGTGATGGTCCTTGATTACTTGTCAGGCTCATTGTGATATATTAATCTTAAAATATCATGTCATTTTTTAAATTGAACCTGGTACCGTTCTAGATATGTGGTTGTTCTTCGTATTATAAAGATGGATTAGCTGGACAGGCATCAAGGTAGAACTATATTGTGTAGATAGATGTGTTGTTCAGATAGCTCCCTAAGGCTACTACTTGATTGTGAGGTGGCGGGACGGGAGCACTCTCCACGTTCTCACCCTTTCATCAACTTTTGCATAAATTTTTATTTGACGAGAGAGTTTTATAACTGAAAAATGGTTTAAGAATGGCTGGTATAGATTTATAAAATGGAATTTTAAATTTCAGTATGTAAAGAATTTAAAAAATTTGAAAGATATTTGATATTGGAGTTATTGAAAGGTAAGACCATCTTTATAACAAATATTAATTTGAAAATTATTCGTAACCAAAAGCAAACATGCAAGAAGGAAACATTAATTAATTTTTTTCCTTTAAGGGAACAGATGCTGCTTGTGTTGCTCAGAGTCACCGAGTCTGTACTGAAGATGCCATCACAAGCTTTTCTGCAGTTCCAGGGGAAAAAAAATATGACCTTGGCAGGTCGACTTGCAGGACCACTTTTCCAGGCAATAAAAATAAATAGATAGATATGTAGATGGATAGATACATATTGTTGTCTGGGGAAAAGAAGCTTTAAATCAGAGATCATTTCACATTTAAGGATCTTTTGTAGAGCTGAATTAGAAGTTGCTTATCAAAATAGGCTATCTGCTATACATACAATAAGAGTATAGGAGTGGATGAAATAGCAGGCCTGTGAAAAAAAGGTTAACACAGGTTGATGATGTTTGCTTTATTTCTTGTGTGGCATACTTATGTATGATTGCAGAAAGCTGCCAGAGGGCTTCATGAGTAATGGCCCTATTGTTTGCTTTATGAGTTTCCAAGTCTCTGGAATTGTTAGAAAAACAAAACTTTCTTTTAAATTGTTCTGTAGTGATGAAAAAGTAGTAAATAATCAAGATTCTTTCTTATCATGACATTCCATAAGACTTTATTCTCTTCACTTCTTTATTTGAAGTATCAGTGGTAGTTTGATTATATAGGAATTACATATTGTGTTTTCCAACCTGAGGATAGAGTACTGACTTTAAATGTATTATAGATTCTTTGGAAAATAAAAAGCAAAATAATATTTTCTTAAGATGACACATTAAATACAAATACATGGATAAAATGGTTCTTAATGTCAAAGATAAAAAGCTATCTCAGATCTAATTCTCAGCCATAAGTATAACCATTCAAATTAGGTTTTTTTCAGATATGCTAGTTTACCGAAAATTCCATGCTAGTAGTGAATAATCCTTTGAAGCCAGGTACATTTATTATCTAAACTCCTCTTGACTTCGTTAGCTTTTTTTTTTTTTTAATTTCCCCATTGTTAGAACTAACCAATGGTGGGAGCTGTAGGAAGACAAAATTTTACCTTGCTATGTGGAATTACTTTTTTGTAGTCTGTTTAAAGAGAATGGAGGGTCACTAGTTATACTGTACTATACTGTAAACTCTGCTCATTTTCATCTTTATATTTAATGTGTAAATTTATGTGAATTCTTTAGTAAAATTTGTAGAGTTAAGCTTTTGAAAAGCTCTTATTTTGTGACTTGTTTCTTCAATAGGAGGGTATATCTTCAGTAGAAATCCATAAAATCTCAGGAGTAATGGCTAATCAGTAATTTCTGTCCTTTTATAAATATGTTTTTTAGTCTATGATTGGATTTATTACAGAATGCCTTCAATTCTTCTGGTGTCTTTAAAATGAGATTTAATTTATCCTTTAGTTTACCTATAATTTTTCAAAAACACATTTCATTAAGTACATTTCTAGTAACTTGTTTTCTTAGAATATTCAAATTGTATTGTTAGTGATTTCCATCTTTAATTTAAGAATGTAGGCTTTGGTTTTTTAGTTCAATAACCGTTAACTACTCAATAATTTCAATGCTTAGTAGTGTGGAGACTTTTATCTGTTTTTAAACAGCGTTTATTTTATTTAACGTTAATGTAATACAGCATGAAGGATAGTTACAACTTTAGGGAGAGTTCTTTTCAGTTTTTGATAACTTGTCATAATTGCTAGAATGTTGGGAGTTGGCAATTGTTGAAATGAAATTTATAGTAGATGCTAATGATTGCATGAATTACTTTTATAAGTATTATGTACCAGGAAAGGGTCATGGATATCATGTGATTTAAAATTCTGCTTGTTTTTAGGTAGTTTTAAAATAATTGACTGTCTGATTTTGAACATATTTCATTGTTATTTCTGATTATTTGTCTGTCTAGACTCTTATAGTTGCCTGGATCAAGGCAAATCTAAACGTGTACATCTCCCGAGAACTGTGGGATGACTTACTCTCGGTATTGTCATCGTTGACCTATTGGGAAGAGTTAGCCACTGAGTGGTCACTGACTATGGAGACACTAACTAAAGTTTTAGCTAGAAATTTATATAGTTTGGATCTCAGTGATTTACCATTGGATAAGCTGAGTGAACAGAAGCAAAAAAAGCACAAAGGGAAAGGTAAGAGTTGTTCACGGAGGTGCTGCATATAAAGTGGTTTAAATAATCTCGTCTGGGAAAGTCAAGCCAGGCAGAGCGGTGAGGGTGAAAGTCATGTTTTCCCTTAATTATTCCCTCCTTCATTTACTCTGAAGGTTAAAAATTTTCAACAATAAAGCATGTAGGTACCTTGCAAGTTTTCATGGAGAACTTTAAAATCAGTAGTAATTTTGATGAGAGAGAAAGTGTTCTGTACATATCTAGCTAAAGTTAAATAAATAATTCAGAATCTTAAATATTTTTAATAATTAACAAAAATGGAAATTTATAAACCATTCTTCTTTTTTATCATACACAGTTTTTTGTTAGAACTCAGAAGGTGATTTCATATTATTCTGTTTAAAAAGAATTATTTAAAAAATTCTTCTGAAAGCATTTTCTTAGTTGTAATTGAAAGTGAACATTCCCTAGATGTGGATTATGTATCTGTCTAATGTTAAAAAGGGGGAGAGTGACCGTAACATGGTAATTATATCATTAATACATGTTTTATATCCTTGGTTTGTTAGTATTTTTCACTCTTAATAATTAGTTGCTAGCTAGAGGTTATATCTGAGTCACATTTTATTCTTAACATTAGTCCAGGGTGGTAAGTATGTGACCAAACTACTTTTTCCTGGGCTATTTATTTCCCAAGTGGCTATTACTGACAGGTAGACGTTTAGTAACTTCCACCACAGGGTGGCTTTTGGTTAGCTCACTTTCTGTCCTTTTTTGCTTGTCTAAATGTTTCATTTCTATTACCAAGCAAGTGGGGTAGCAAGGGATTTATGATAGTTTATTGTTGATGATGTATTTTTGTGTGTGTCTGAGGAAGATTAGCCCTGAGCTAACGTCTGTTGCCAGCTCTCCTCTTTTTGCTGAGGAAGATTGGCCCTGGGCTGACGTCCATGCCCATCTTCCTCTACTTTATATGGGACACAGCCACAGCATGGCTTGACAAGCAGTGCATGAGTCTGCGCCCAGGATCCGAACCTGGGCTGCCAAAGCTAAGCACGTGAACTTTACTGCCCTACCACCGGGCCGGCCCTCTGATGTATTTTTTAAATTCTGTGTCAGTTTCAGAATATGATTTTACATAAAATGAAGTTCAAAAAAGCCTTACAGTACACAAGCATTTTATCTTGTTATTTTAGAATATATTATGAGTAAACCTAAGAATCCGAGGCAAGGTGGCACACATAATTTGAAGAAATGATCGATTGATCAGGTGACAGTATACTGAGATTGGAAATCTACATTTCTAGGAGTTGGACATGAATTTCAGAAAGTTTCCGTTGACAAGTCGTTTTCTAGAGGATGGAGTCGTGATCAGCCTGGCCAAGCCCCAATGAGACAGAGAAGTGCAACAACCACTGGTTCCCCGGGAACCGAAAAGGCGAGGAGTATAGTACGTCAAAAAACTGTTGGTATGTACTCTTTAAAATCATGAGAGTTGTGCAGGGCAATGCATTTATACTCCTTCGTAACAATAGATGTAAACATACAGTTTTCTTATCAGTTAATTTTGTTGTTAAATGACTAATTTCTGTAGCAAAACCTTATTATCAGTAGTACTCAGAGTCCGATGACATGCTCTGTTATCCCTTTATGCTATTAAGATTTATCTTAACATTATTGTTTTTGTGTAGTTCATTTTATTGTAGATATCAATAATTTTAAACTTATTTTACAGAATTGAAGAAGTAGTACTCTGATTCGCTTTACAGAACTCATGCATTAACTGGTAAAGTTTCTACTAAGTGAATATACTCACAAACATGGGAAATTAGGGTAGCTAATTTTCAGTGCTACCATTATATAATTAGATTGGCTTCACAAACTTCCGATGGGGAATTCATGCTCTCTACTTGCAGAAGGCTGAGGCCAACATGGAGTCTGTTGCTAGGTTCCTTGCTGCTTTTAACAGACATGGAAGAAATTTCTGTAATCTTGGAAATAGCAACAAAGGAGCAATGATGGGAAGAATTTCTGGATGTAGGATCACTCAGCGTACTGTGGACCTGGCTACCATCTTGTTCCTTTTCCTCCCAGAGACTTATAACTTGATCTGAATTATGGTAGAAAGAGTGCTGCAATGAAAAACAAGAGGGCTTCGTCCTAATCTCTTTTTTCGCTCTCTTTCATCACTAAATAGCTAGATAATCTTGAACAATTGACTCAACTTTCTAGGCTTTATTTACTTCATCTGTGTAGTGGGAATGATAATACCTCACATGCCTGAAACACAATTGCTTGAAGTTACTTCAGGCTTTCCAATCTATTATGAGTGTATAGAAGGAGAGTTTTCTGTGGGAATTATCTATATTTAATGGTATTAGTGAAAAACACTTATTTTAAAGAAATTTAAAACCATTATTGTAAGGATATGTCTTCTATAAAATGATGGGTTCTAAGGTGTTAAGAATTATAGTTCTAAAGAAAACTAGAAAGAGAATAGGGAAATTAAAGATTTTAAAAGAATTAAAAATCATGGTTAGTTTTAAATAATCCTTCAAAAGAATTATATTTTCACAATTGTCTTCTGCCTCTAAAATAAGTGGAGAATTATATTGATTGTATATGTCAAGCAGGAAGAATAAGAAATTATATAAGGAAAATGGATATTGGATTAAAAATAATATAAAATGTAGGAATTTTGGTATAGAATCACTTTTTGAAATTCTTAGGAAGATGTTGGTTACATCAGAAATGCCTTTTTTCGTTTTATATTAATGTCACATTTAGAGAAAATATTTGTGTTTTGGTTAGGAGGGAATTATTCTTTTAAGTTTAAAATTTTACTTTGTTTTACTTAAAACTTGAATTTTTTTTTTAAAGTTCCTTATATATTTCTTTTCTGATTATAGAAGTAATTTATGCTTAGTGTGGAAAGTAAAGTTTAGGGAAACATAAGGACACATTAGCTATCTGATGAGAAATAATCATTGTTAACATGTTGGCATATTTCTAATCTTTAAAAGGCATATAATGAGTAAAATATTCATCTTAAATTCATATCTGACTGTGCTTGCTTTCTGCTGCCTATGTCAAAACAACCTTGTCTGGCTTCTTCATTGAACAAACCTATCAAATAGAAAGTTAAACATTAAAAATTTTATTAAGAAAGGTGCCTACATAAAGTTGTAAAGCACTAAAAGGGGAAGCAGATTAAATTAGGATATTCTTTGGACATATATTTTCTTAAATTTTTAAAATTAATTTTTTATGTTCTTAGTGAACATGTGTAGTTAAAAATTCAAGTTATGATAAAGTGATAAATAATAAGTATGATATGTATACATTCTAGTAAGTCTTTCTCTCATCACTACTCACCGCCCTCCCAGTTACCTCATCAGAGACAACCACTGTTAGTTTTTGGGGGGTTTTGTGAGGAAGATTAGCCCTGAGTTAACATCCGTTGGCAATCCCCCTCTTTTTACTGAGGAAGATTGGCCCTCGGCTAGCATCCATGCCCATCTTCCTCTACTTTACATGGGACACCGCCACAGCATGGCTGGACAAGCGGTGTGTCAGTCCGCGCCCGGGATCCAAACCTGCAAACCCCGAGCCGCCGAAGCTGAGTGTGCAAACTTAACCACTACTGGGCTGGCCCCTACTGTTACCAGTTTCTTGACATTGTTCTAAAGATACTTTATGCATATACAGGTATATCACATAATGTGTATACTGTTGTGAAGCATGGCTTTTAGACATTGGAATGAAAAATATGTTTTTAAGTACTCACTATGGAAGCTCTGTTCTAAGCATTGAGGATATAGGTGTGAACAAAGCAAATAAAGTCCACTGAAGCTGATAGTTCTAGCGTTGGGGGACACATGTAATGAAGAGACAAACCAATAAACATGTCAGGAGGTAGTAAGTGCTGTGAAGAACAGTAAAGCGGGATAAAGGACAAGAGAGTATAAGGAGGGGGCGATAGGACTGTTTAGACAGGGCGGTCAGTGAAGGCCTGTCTGATCATGATATAAGAACAGAGACCTGAATACAGTGAGAGCAGATATCTAGAGGAGGAGTGTTCCAGGCAGAAGGAAAAGTATAAAAGCCCTAGAGCAGGAGTGTGCTTGGGTATTTAAGGAAGAGTCAGGAGGCCAGAGTGGCTGAAGTGTGGAGTAAGAAAGGAAGAGAGTGCTATGAGATGAAGTCAAGCTATAATGACATATCTTAGAGATTATTGCATATCAGAAAATGTGGAACTTCTTGCATCAGATTTCATTACATGGAAGTACCATAATTTAACCTGTATCCTGAAAATGGACATTTAGTTTATTTCCAATTTTGTGCTATTAAAAATAGTACAGAATATAGTTATGTATCCTTCTATACTTTGTGCATAAATACAGGTATATCTATAGGATTTGAAATTAAATTGCCCTTAAAACAGTGAGATACCACTACACACCTATTAGAGTGGATAAAATCCAAAACATTGATGACATCAAACGCTGACAAGGATGTGGAGCAACAGTAACTCTCATTGCTGATGGGAATGCAAAATGGTACGGCCATTTTGGAAGACAGTTTGGAAGCTTCTTAAAAAATTAAACATACTCCTACCATAGGATCCAACCATCCTTGGTATTTACCCAGATAAGTTGAAAACATACTTCCACACAAACACCTGCACACAAATATTTGTAGCAGCTTTATTCATAATTGTCAAAACTTGGAAGCAACCAGGATGTTCTTCAATAGGTGAATGGATTAACAAACTGTGGTACATCGACATAATGGAATATTATTCAGTGATAAGAAGAAATGAGCTATCAGGCTATGAAAAAAAATATGGAGGAACCCCAAATGTATATTGCTAAGTGAAAGAAGCCAATCTGAAAAGGCTACATATTGTATGATTCCAATTATATGACATTCTGGAAAAGAGAAAACTAAGGAGACTGTAAAAAGGTCACTGGTTACCCGGGTGTGGAAGTGGGGAGCACAGCAAGGAGGAGGGTTGAATAGGTGGAGCACAGAGGGTTTTTAGAGCAGTGAAACTGTTCTTTATGATACTATAATGTTGTATACATGTCATTAGACATTTGCCAAAAACCCAGAGAATGTACAACACAGAGTGATCCCTAATGTCAACTATGGACTTTTGCCAATAATACTGTATCAGTATTGGCTCATCAATTATAGCAAATATACCATACTAATGCAAGATGTTAATATTTGAGGAAACTCAGTTGAAGGGGAAGAGATGGGGATATATTGGAACTCTGTACTTAACACTCAATTCTTCTGTAAACTTAAAACTGCTTTAAAAAAATTAAAGTGTAAATTTAAAAAATATATGTTCATTGGGAACAGAAAATAATTTAGACATTTGAAATAACAACAGATTTACCTGTGAAAATTTTAATTTATTTTTTAAGGTTTGTGTCATTCTCTATTTCTTAAATTTTATGACTTGCATTGGGAGAAATAAATCACATTGATAATATTTCTGACTAATTTACATTTCTCTTTTATGCAGTATTCCTTTTAATAACAAACCTAATTTTTCTCTTGTTAAAACTATCATATTATTTCCCATGACTTGGAATTACCCAATAGAGTATGTAACTTTTTTTGACTGATTGAACTTAAACAGCTTTGTTTATGCTAGTAGGCTAAACTTATGTAAGCACCTGATGTTCTTAGAATTTATAAGGACACTAGTATAGTCTATGGTGAAATTTACAAAAAGTAATTTTGTTATATGATATTTATTTATTTATTTATTTATTTTTGGTGAGGAAGACCAGCCCTGAGCTAACATCCGTTGCCAATCCTCCTCTTTTTGCTGAGGAAGACTGGCCCTGGGCTAACATCTGTGCCCATCTTCCTCTACTTTATATGGGACGCCGCCACAGCATGGCTGACAAGCAGTGCGTCGGCGGGCGACGGGGATCCGAACCCACGAACCCTGGGCTGCCAAAGTGCGAACTAAACCGCTGCGCCACCAGGCGGCCCCCTTATATGATATTTAAAGACTTATTTTATTGGTTGCTTTCTAGAATTTTCAGATAGGAATTCTGCTAAAAGAATATCATTTATTTTTCCCTTAAAGGCAACTTGTCTGCGTTTAAAATAATATTAAACATGGCATAATCCTTTAACCCTCAGGTTAACCGGGATGGCCTTAGTAAGAAATTTTTGTATTAATGTATAACTTAAGTTTAAAATATGATTTAAAAATTTTGTCTGGACAGCATATCCAAGGTTTTGCTTATGCCAACAAATGTTAAAGGAGATGCAGTGAATTTAGGATGTATTGTAGAGTATATTCGTGAGAAGCAATGTAACTTGTTTGCAGTTATAATTTAGAACCTGGCATTCAACTTTTGGAACAAATATATCACTGCTTTTGTTTTCTGATATTCCTCTTAATTCATGTGTATTATAATATTGGGCCTAAATTTGGGAACTTATGAAGGTATTTCTGCTAATAGAGAGACATGTATACATGATGTGAATTTTACTTAATTATAAGTAGGGAAAAATATGTGTAACATTTTGAAAGTGAGAAAAGGCTAGAGTTGCATTCCTCTTGTTTATTTTGTATGTTTGTGTGTTTTTAGTGATCCGTCACATTTGCTGTCCATGAATGTCTTATGCTGCATGGGAACTCTGGAGCAAAGGTTACAGTTTTTTATATAGTGTGTATATTTTATGGTCCAAGATGAATTTATGTGGCATGCATCTATTTTTCTTTTTTATTCATTTTTTGAGAGAGGTTAAGATAAGAATCCTTCAAAAATTGGTATGCTTATAGGTTTGAAAATTTTTTTTCTTTTTGATGTTATATTTTCCATACTGCCCTTCCATCTACATAAAGCATATTACAGATTTAAGAAGATCACATGTGGCTTAGGAATGTATGTGGCAGTAGGAATTTAAGTGGCTTTACAGAGTGGCTTTCTCTGACCTAAGCTTTAGATTAGTAAATCCCCAAAAATAGCTAATTCATTGTCAGTAATTTTCTATAGTGCAGGTTGCTTACTGTGAGGCACTTGACAGAATTCCAGGTATGCATCAAGACCTACAGTATAGTAACAAATGGAGGGATGCATTTTTGAGGAATTCATTCAGGATCATAACACAAACTTTACACCCCTGCAGTTATGGAAAAAGTTCCAAGGGAATTGCCCAAGCTCTTCCTTCAAGTTGGTGGTGGGAAAGAAGGAATTGTTAGCTCCACGAAAAATAGATTGTAAGCTGTATAAAAGCAGGAGTTCTTGTTTGTTTCATTCGTTGCTATATTGCTAGTAAGTTAATTACTTATGTGGGAGAGTCAGAAAAGCTTCACAGGTGAGATGACATTTTGAGCATGAAGGAGTGTCAGGAAGAAAAGACGACCAAGTGTATTATGAACTCCAAAGCCATGCTGTTAGAAAAGAGCCTGAAGTTGTCAGGGAACAGTGTACGGTCTGTGTGGAGGCAGCATGGGAGAACAGGAGGAGAAGAAGTTTTCATGGTTATTCAGCCGGGTCGCAAAGGCTTTGTGTGACAGGCAAAGGAATTTAGGCATCGGGGAACCAAGTGTTTCCGGTAATTGGGAGCACTCAGATTTTGAATTGATGTTGACATTCAAATTATTTTTTTTACCAACATTACTATTACATTGGATATTATGCAGTATTGTTTCTTTTAAGTCCTCTATTCCTGCATAACAATACACATAACTTCATTTATTCAAAAATCTCTAAACTAAAAGTTAAAAAAAAGGGAAAGTATAAACTTGATTATTAATTTATTTCTAAGTGTATTAAAATTTGTCTTTAATTTTGTGAACTGGTGACTCTTCAGTTTTTATAAAATATGCTTAAGATTTGAATAAGCACAAACTTGTTTTTCTCAATAACTTGATTGTTCATGTTGATTGCAAATTCTATTCTCTGTAAATGTTTCTACTTAAATTTTTTAAATTTTACTATGAAGTCTAATATAAATAAGATATACTGATTTGATTAAGCATTCTTCTCCTACCAGGAACAAATACTAACATGAGATTCAATCCTTTAGATGATGAATTACATAAAATTTCCTTTAAAAGACCTATGAATGACACTGAAACTTTATTAGGGAAGAGTATGAAAGTAGGAATGATATGTTCTTGGAATTCAGCTTCATTAAGAAGAATGGCTCGAGAATTGCCCAAATATGGTACCAGAAATTTCTTTGAACTAATAACAACTGAGTTTTTTTCAATGTTTCCATTCAATGAATTTTTCAACCCTTGGTTTAAAGAACATAGTGCTAATTAAAGTGTCTGCTGTTTTTTAATGCTATACCATTGTAACTGCTAATAATAAAAAGCATTCTCCTGCTTTACACCAAAAATTTACATTTGAAATGTCATATGTATTCTCTGATTCTTTTCTTACAGCTTGCCAGTATTTGCCATGCTGAAATGTTTTAATTTAAAATTTCTTTCCCTCATATCTTTCAGTTTTCTCTGTTGCTGCTTTTTCTGTGACACAAGCCTTTCATTATAGTCACTCTTCTTTTTTCCTTCCCCACTTCTTTCTTTTCCTTTTTTAAAGCCATGAGAAGCCGATCCATTGGTGAATGTGCTCTGCCATCGGCCTATATACGCAGTGCTAAAAGTGCTCCTGTTCTGATCCATACTTCCAAACCCTTCTTGCCTGATATTGTTCTCACTCCCCTTTCTGATGAGCTTTCAGGTAGTGCCACCTCTGCTAATTTCTGCACCACCTTTTTCACACTTTAATTCTTCTGCTTTCAAATTTTGCTTAATCAAATAAACTCTTCAAAGTTAATTTCTTTGGGGGAGGTATGGGAAATTGGGAAAGTGGTTGAGAAATCAACGTTTTGAGTTATTTGAACTCTAATGCTATCCTTGCAGTTCATTCTGGAAGTGCTAAGTTTAGTGCTGTGCCAATGTCCAATATTTTGGGTTGTAAATGGCCAATTTTTTTCTGTTTACATTTGATTTTGTTTTCTTCTTCTTAAGTGGTTAAAATAAGTTATAACATATATTTATGTCATTATTGATGTCTCACAAAAGATGACATGGAAGATAATCAGAGTCTTGAGTTTTAATTTCCCATTGTTTTGACTAAAGATACGGTAAATCTTGAATAACACATTCTCCATTATCTATATCATAAGCAAGGGGAATCCATAATCAAGAAAAGTACATAATCTAAAAGTTGCTTTGGAATAAATCTTTGTATTTATATAAGGTTATAATAGTGTATAGAATTCTAAGAACTCACTGATTTTTTTTTTTTTTTTTTGGTGAGGGAGATTAGTCCTGAGCTAGCCTCTGTTTTCATTTCTCCTCTTTTTTGCTGAGGAAGATTGGCCCTGGGCCGACATCCTTGCCCATCTTCCTCTACTTTATATGTGGGACACCTGCCACAGCCTGGCTTAATTAGCAGTGCTTAGGTCTGCACCTAGGATCTGAACCTGCAAACCCTGGGCTGCTGAAGCGGAGCTCACGAACTTAACCATACGCCACCAGGCTGGCCCCAAAAACTCGCTGATTTTTTCAGCCGAATAAAGAAACTATTCGGGGCCAGCCTGCTGGCCTAGCGGTTAAGTTTGCATGCTCTGCTTCTGGCAGCCTACGGTTCGCACGTTTGGATCCCAGGCGCAGACTGACGCACCACTTGTCAAGCCATGCCGTGGCGGCGTCCCATATACAGTAGAGGGAGGAAGATGGGCACGGATGTTAGCCCAGGGCCGGTCTTCCTCAGCAAAAAGAGGAGGATTGGCAATGGATGTTAGCTCGGGGCTAATCTTCCTCACACACACATACAAAAAAACAAAGAAAGAAACTATTCTGTGAAGCCCCAATTTCTAAGGAGTCTCAAAACTTACTCAGCTTTCCAATTCTGCCTCAGGTCCTTGATCCCCAGTACTGGAATGGTCTGCTCTTTAATAAGGTTGAATTTATATATAATAAAATGCATAGATCCTGGGTTTAGTTCAGTTCAGTGAGTTTTGAGAATTGTACATACCTCTATTAACCATCAACCCAAACAAAATATAGAATGTTTCCGTTACCTCAAAAATTCCCTAATGACACTTTCAAGTCAGTACCCTTCACACACACACACACAGCCACTTTTTGATTTCTATCACCATAGATTAGTTTTTTCTTTTTTTTAAATTTTGTATGAGTGAAATTATACAGTGTCTTTTCTTTTAGACAAAAGCGAACTTGAGTTGAATATAGTTAGTATGCAAAATGTGCTAACACAAGGAGAGTTACTTGTACATTCTTCAGTACTTTCCTATCACTTAGGAGTGTTTCCCTGACATTGCCACTTTTGATGAGGTTGCTGATTTTTTTCTTTTTAAACAACCTACCTCCATACCCTTTCAGTTCCTAATAGATATAGGCTTATTCAAGGGAAGGTGCATTTTTATTGATAATGATATTTTAGGTGATCCCTTCCACCATCCCTAATCTCATTAAGATCAGAGACCTCCCAAACCAAGGCGGAGTACATAATTGAGAGTAAGTATTTGTAGATACACAGACACTCTTGTGTTTGGTATTCTTTAGAAATATGTAAATGTAAGAACTTAGTATTTGCTTTTCTCAAAATGAGAAAAATATTCAGTTATTAGATGTAATGTGTTTGTGTTTTCTAACTCAGGATACCTTGATTGGGAAACAGTTACTTCAGCATATTCTTTTTGATATTTTTGAGGGGTTTTCAATATTATTTTTGAAGCCAAAATACAATTAATAAGAAATAATAAATTTCTAATGAAATTGGTAATTGGTTTTGTAGTTTTATTGATGACAATAAGATAGGAAATTTTACCTCAAATCCAAACCTGGCTGCTCAATAAGTATTTGATGATCAGTGAATATATTAAAATATAGTAAAATTAGGCTACCTGAGTAATTTAAGCCATCAATGCAAAAAGTAGTAAGATTAGAAAATATGTAAATGGAATAAAAATTTTAATATATAGAAGGAAGCACATATTTTTGTTACATATGATGCATAGCTACAAATAAAGAATTAGGATATTTTGTCTCTTTGGTACTCCATTTAAGCACTGTACCTTCTTATGTAAGTAGCACTGATTTTGGTTACTTATATCAGATTATAATTTAGTTACTGAAATTGGCAAACAAAACAATGTTTCTGTCCTTATAACTAAATTAGAGATAGCTAAAAGAAACTCCCAATTTGTTGTAAACTTCTTTTAGATGTATTTTTTTTGCTTCAAGCTTTTTTTTTAATATACTTAAAGCATTTAATGCAAACCATTTTTGACACGTTTAGAAAAATTAAAATGAGTTTTGGCTACTAATTCTTAAATGTTTGCTTGGATCAAATATTCTACTACTGTCTTGAAATTGTCAGGAAGATTTATTTTTTTTCTCAGAATCTTAAGGGCTTTACAAAATTTCTTGTCTGCAACTTAAATAATATTTTGGTAAATATGCACATTAAGTGTTAAAATATTATTAAAAAGCTAAAATAAAGGTGAGGTTGTTCCCTTTAAAATGTTCTAAAGTAGTGCCTTAAACCAGGATAAGTTCCTATTTCAAAATGCTTGCTTTGCTGTAAATACGTAATTCAGAAAGATTACCTTTTTATAATGTGATGGGGGAAGTGTTTTATGAAGGATGTTTGAAAGGAATTTTCTAAATGGGAGTTTTATGTGTTATTGTTTTCATTTCCCCCATCTGGGGTAAAATGTCTTCTATGATAGATTTAAAGATTTAGATAATAGTGAGGCAGCAGTCATTAAATCAAAACAAACTTTATATTTGGTTATCAAAATAATACATGTTAATTTTAGAAAATATGGACTCTGGAAAAGTATGTGGAAAAATATACATAATCCTTCAAACCAATGTTTATTTATCAATAAATTAAAATACAGTTGCCTTCAGTTTTTTTGTGCATTTGTACATAGAAAAATATAAAAACAATTAGACTTAGTTATTTTGAGTGAAAATCATTTTTCTCTTAGGATTTGAAAGTGAGTGGCAAGGAACACATAAAGTAGCAGCAAAAACCCTCCTTTCCTGAGAACTGCCTTGTGAATGAATTCAGCGTTTGCCAAGCTGACGTGTACATTTAGAACACTTTCCAGGAGGTGTTAGTAGGTATATAAGGGTTAAAGATTCCTGGTGTACATCGTTTTATTAAAGGCCCCCAGAAGTCCTGTTAAAACAACTGTTTAATTCAATATTTCTCAAACTTATTTAAGCATGGAGAACTTTTGCAGGTACACATATTGGCATCCTATAGCATTAAGGTTCCAGAGAGAACAAATTTGGAAGATATCAGACTAACCTTATAATTCTAAAAATTAGCTCCATAAAAATTGGAAAGGATTATTCTTATATAAGCTACACAGAAGAAGCCTGAGTTGCTGGGTTTTTTATTGCCTCTGGGGTTCTTGGAGGCCAGTTGAAGGCCTGGAGTTGGCTTCCTCAGGTGTTCAGTGCATTGAGGGGGAGCCAGGAGGGGAAGAAGAGGAGGAGGGGGGTGGGGGAGGGAGCAAGAAAGAGAGAGGGAGAGGAAAAAAGTATGAACAGGGATTTTATTTTAAATAGTGCTAAATTTATAAAAGAAAATCACCAGTCTTTGATCCTTAACCAAACTATTTATTTGTTTATGTTTTCTCCCAAGGTTTAAGTAAATTTTACTTTAGAATAGTTTAATGTACAAAGAGAATTAATAAAGGAAAAAAAAAGGTTTTCATTTTTTATATCTCTCCCTTATGTAAGCAGGCTTAATTGAACTCATAATGAATTATTTCTTGGGTGCATCATCTGAGATCAGGAGTGGAGGTTTCTGTAACTACTTCCCCTCAAAACAATGAAACTGTTCACAGACAATCACTGTAGCTTTTGGTTAGAAGTAGTGTAAATATTTACCTGATACTCTTGGATACTTTTTCAGGTAAAAGGAAACTCCTTTTAAGTCCTTTTTTTTTTTTTTTAAACATACTAAGATTTTTAAGAATAGACCATCAGTTTTCCAAGTACCCTACTTTTGTCCAGCCATTTTTTTCTCCTCCACTCTTCTTGGTTAGATGTCCATTCTATTCACACTGTTGTGAGTGTGGTGCCATATGGTATAGCTTTATTTTGACTCCACTGGCTGAATAGCTGAATATCCTTAAAGAGCTCTTCTTAAGCTCTGGGGACTAGTTAAGGGCATTGGTGCTATGTCAGTGACATTAGTTCTTAATATCAGATTCATCTGATGTTGAAAAAATATTTCTTCCCAGACTCCTGCCTCAGGTTTTGATATAATGTGCTGGGGGTTGCACAAACATCTAGCATCATTTTTTAAAGCTCTGCAAGTAGTCTGGGCAAGCCACACTCTCCCTGTCCTTTCTCCTACACTAGATTATACTTGTACACATTTGGTAGCCTAGCCTAGCAGTCTTTATTTTCCTGATAAACGGATTAGAGAGAAGCCAGAAATCTCAGTAATTGTTCTTAAGCAAATTAGCTTTTACTGCCAAATATAATACTTCAATGGAAGAAAGAATATAAAAGAACAGAAGCATGGTGGGCAACTGACTGTTTATACTTTTGCAACTGTTTCTTATTATTGCCTAATCAAATACTTTGGGTTTCTCACCCTGAAATTAAGTTTACAGACCCGCTTTCTTCCAGTTAGTTCTCAAAACTGCTAATTTGTTTACCATAATCGTTGCTGTTAGATTAGTCTGTCTAGGCCGTATACATAGGCTGCTAATGTTACTAACAATGCTTCATTATTTGAGTGGAGCTCTGTAAAGCAAAATATTTTGATCTTTCTACTTCTATTTTCTGAGTATCAAGAGAAAGAAGACGGTACCTCTCACACCCCATCCAGTTCCTAAATTCTGTCTCATCAGGAAGAGAATTTTCCATCTCTAATCAAACAAGTAGGCCCTTCTCTACACAATCAAGGAATTTCTTTCTTCTTATCATCAATATATGATAGTAATATTTTATAGCTTTTCCACCAGTAATCTACTGGTTCTAACATAATTCTATGTTAGATTTTTTTTTTCTGAAATAATTTGTGTTAATTTTTTGAAAAGTACATCTCAAGAAAAATTAGAAGCGAACTTAAATATGGCATTATATAACTTGTTCATAAACAAAACTGTAAAAACTATATTGGTCATTTGTCTATTTCCAGAATTTAAGAGTCAGAGAAACAATATTAGGAGGATAAAGAAAAGATAGCTTGGTGTTTTAATTTTAGTGGTGTAAAATTAAAATTAGTTATTGGATCTTGGTTTGTTGCTTTTCAGTCTTTTCATATGATTTCAATGATGTGTACTTCACAGGGTTGTTGTGAGGATTAAATGAGTTAATATATGTAAGATGTTTACTACAATGTCTAGCATGTAGAAAAGACTATATATGGTTTAGCTGTTATTTAGTCTTTTTCTCCTTAACAAAGTTCAGGTATATTTCTTTAAATTTAAGGTTTGTTAGAGTCAATTATGCTTAATTCAAGTGCTGATATTAGTTTCCTGTCAGCAATTTTCTTCTTTGACTTTATGCAGTTAGTATTGTCATATGCCCGTGTAAGCTTAAAACTTTCAAAACGTTTTTTGTTTAAATTTAAATTCCCTGATAGTACATTACTAATAGAAAAATATTCTTTCATTGTTTTTAAAGCTCTTGCCCTCTTAAACTTGCATGAAAGTTTTAGATATTCATATGTGGCAATGAAAGTTTAGGAAAACACACTTAGGCTGAAATAATGGTTAAATTTTCTAAGATGCAAGGTAAGGACTGAGTTTGGGAAGAAATTCAAAAAACAGAACTTCACAGTCTTTACTGGCTTCTTTAGAATGGAAAAATTATGGAATATCAATAAAGGAAACTAAAAATTAAAACTAACATTCTACTTTTTTCCTGAAGTTCATAAATTTGCTAGACTTGTAACATTATATTTTAAGATCTTGATTTCAAATTTGGAGCTGATAAAATATAATCCCAACTATATAATTCTTAAGAATTTTTATAGAAAAGTTATATAGTCTTTATCCTTTGCTGAGTCCTATTAGAATATTTTGTGAAAAGAAACTTCGGGTGTGTGTTGAATATTATCTCTGTCCTCTAGGCAGAGGTTCTTATGATCTATCATGGGAGATATAACAAACCAAAGTACTTATTACATTCATTAAGATGCACAAATATGCATTAGTTATCTCCTGCAATAATGAGTATAAATGCATAAATGTGGAGTTTCTGAGGAAATATTTTGCTTTTCATTTAGAAGAATTTCTAAATGGAGTGTATGAAGAAGAAAGCCAAGGTCATTTTTTAAAGTACTATATTCCCCTCAACTTAATGATAAAAGAAATTAATTGTTTCAACTTCAGGAGGCAGTGTATATTTGACCTATGTTGGGAGTATAAATGTATATCTTCAGGAATATAGTGGAATCTCGGCATAATACAAACTTCTCTTGATCTGAATTTGGTACAAAGTGGCTTGTTTTGGACCTGATACAAACAGGGTGATATGAATGAAATGGCAGAAGGACCAGCCACCTTTCATCCACAGCATGAATCCTGCGAATATTTTGAATTGCTATCCCCATTTTAAAATGAGGAAACTGGTCTCAGAGTCTAGAGTAAGAAAACCCTAAGTTCTAGACTTAGTACCATCACTAAATTACTTTGTCATGTTGGACAAGTCACTATTTTGCTCTGGATCTAAATAGTCTCATTTTGATTGTTCAGTTGTAGTTCTGTTACTTATATTACCTTTGCATTACAAGTCTAATGAATAGTAACATCTAACTTTTTGACTATTTGTCCTTTTTACATTATATTTTGCTGGCTTCTGAAAAAATTAAAAAATTAAATTATTTCTGGGTAATGTAAAGACTGTGATGGATTCATAGACACTGTATTTTACTTCTAAAATTACTAATTTGTGTATATCTGTACAGTTAGATAGTACTTCATCTTGTGATTTTCAGTTTCATAATATTTTTGAGGATTTGCCATATACTTATCACTTTAGGCAGCAAAAACAGTGTAATGACATGGAACATAGCTTGCTTCTCAGACCCGATGATTATAAATTTGAGAAAATGGCTTCACTTTCCTCAGAGAGTTAAATTAGATAATCTGTAATGTCCATTTTGACTCTAAAATCTGTGATTCTTAAAAAGAGATATAAGAAGACACAGATATAGCATTTAGGATTTGATGGTTATTTAATGGAAAGAGCCTATGATAGGGAGAGGTTTCTTCCTAGTAGATTAAATGATGTTTGTGTCAGAAATGAAAAAGTACAATTAATTTTTTAAACAATATATTGATTTTATTTTATAAGGATGAATAGATTTTAATACTATAATAAAGTAAATCAGATAGTTTACTGACAGAGAACATTAGGAAGAGGGTGGAGATTTCCATTTGTAATATGTTATTAGACAGATAGGCAAGATTTGGAGAAAAGATGATACCTCTTGCCTGGTAAGAAAAACAGGGGAATTTCTGAGACTCTGTAAGATTCTACAATGGGATATTTAGATCGGCTTTCTGTGTTAAGAACACTTTGAACTTAAATAAGTAGGAAAAAGTGAATAGCAAGTTTGAATTGCTTGATTTATTGGCACAGCTCTATCTTTAATTGCACTTCCAAATGTTTCATCTCACTGTCTATATCTTTGCATGTTAACATTTTAAAATGTATTCTGGTAGTTTTCTAATTCATTGACACTACATGCTATATTGGCTTGTGCCCATCATTATAAACAGATTTGTATTTTTAATAGACTTTCTTTCATTGAGCTTACCAAAAAAATCTCAGGATTTTTTATTTTTAAGCCTATGCTTAGGGTATGGGTGAAATTAATACTTATTTTTCATATTCATATAGTTCCTACTCTACATAATTTTTCTTTTTTGCAGATATTGATGATGCTCAAATACTTCCCCGCCCAACTAGAGTCAGACATTTTTCACAAAGTGAAGACACTGGAAATGAAGTTTTTGGTGCTTTGAATGAGGAGCAGCCATTGCCTCGAAGTAGCAGCACTTCTGACATCTTGGAACCATTCACTGTTGAACGAGCCAAAGGTGCAGTTCCTGTCATTGACAGTTCATCCCGTCATGCGCCAAGCTTGCAGAGTTCCACAGAGGCTTCTTCAATAACTAGATCCACTGAAAGCCACATCACTGATACTCATAGTAGAGAGTCTTCTCTGGAAGTTGGTGATAGCATATATGACCATCTTTGTCACTTAATAGATCCAGTAGAACTTGCAGATTCAGCTTTTGAACAGATCCAGTACATTGACCTTGAAGGAGATGATGATCTTCTTTCCTCCCTGAAAGAATATTTTAAGGAAAACCAGGAAAATCATAGTAAAAATGAGTTAGGTAAAAATGCAGCTTCTCAGGAAGTGATTATAGCAGTAAATAGGGATGAAAGATCATCCTTAGATAAATTAGAAAACATAGACCAGGAAAGTAAACCAGAGAATATCACCTCTTTTTTTGGGACTCCTGAAAACATACCGTTTGAAAAAGAACCACACTCAGCTGTCTTCGTGAGTGGTATTGCGCCTAACCAGTTAGACAGTTTTATAAGAACAAAAACTTCTGAAAAAGCTAAACAACTACACAGTGATAAACAGTCATCGGAACCTAGTTCAGGTAGCCCTTGTGATAAAGAAAAGAGGAAACATCTGTATAGACAAACAGCCACAGAATTAGATGCCTGTGTAGATATAACACTAGTTGAAAAGGTTAAGAGTGTGCAAATTAATGAAAAAATCACTGTCCCACATGTTATGCATGCCAAGAAAACTACACTAAAAGCACCTGTTAACCGTAGAATGCCTCATGTTACAAACACTAGCAAGCTTTCTCCAACTAAAAGGAGCTTGTCTGAAACAGTAACTCACAGAGCCAAAATCATGAAAATTGCTACTAAAAAACGAAATAGTGTTCACGTTACTTTTAGACCATCTACTGAGTCAGTTCAGTTTTATAATCCTCTGGAAAACAAAGAGGCTCCATGGAAGATGAGACTGCGGAAGCTCGGTGGCTTTAGTAGTAGCAGTAGCAGCTCCAGCAACCTCCACACCAGCTCAAACACTGTTACAGAGCTAGTCAGACCTGGTGTGTACAGGCCTCTAGATACAGTTAGTACAACAGCAATAAGCAGTAAAACAATTAAGGAATCTACAGAGATTCCCACCACCATATTACCAAAAGAAGGAATTGCGAGTAATCAGCTAGGTAGTCGTAGCACTCTTAGGTCGTCAAGTCACGAGGCAGGACTACAGCAGGGCTCCCTGGGTGGCGTTTATAAAACTGTTGTACATGCTCTTTCGAAGCCGAAGGCAAATGTTTCCCCACAGAGGCAGAACAGAATGCCACCAGAGGCTCCGCTGAGGGATCTGTACAGTCATGTAATGGGCTATTTTGGAAGGAAAGCTGCAGGTGAGCACTAACAGTGTGCAGAGCGCAAAAGGAGAAAGACAGCACCAGTTTGGCTAATGCAACTGAAGCAAGCTATAAGCAATCAAAAAGCTTTGGGATGGTCACTGCTTTCTCTCTGTTTGGTTATGCATGCGCCTTTTCCCAGCTGTATTTTTCCCAGCATAAAACGTTTATTTAAATTACTAATTTCCCTTATAAGGCATTTAGTTAAACCTCTTTGCTGCTGAACACAATAGGAAAGAGGAAGATATAGGAAAATTTTAATGATCTCTCAAAGGCTATCTAAATCAGATATTTTTCTGAGTGTACACTCCATGAGCCTTGAAATTAAGCGTACTGAGGAGTTGGAATACTTTCTCCCCTGCCCCCCTATAGTTTATATTTAAAAGGGCACCAGTTATATCTAATTGAGTTCATTCATTTTTACTGCTGATTTATTTGGTTTTATCTTTTTTCTTGGCAAAAAATTACTTTGACATTATATTACATAATGGAAATCAAGGTCCTATAACCAGCACCAACATTTTTAGTTAGCTGTCATTGAAGAGGAAATTATTTCTTTAATCTCAAAGTGGATTTAGTTACTTTTCATTTAAGCCATTTCCAAACAAGCTGTAGGCTTTTTAGTTTTGCATTCATATGTATAGAATGCAAGTTATGTCCTTGAAACACTTATCATTACTTTCTTTTTTCTGAGATTTTAGATGTGCATAAAGGTTTCATGATAGCCAATCATGATTTAAGTATGGAACCTCTATGGACAGATTACAGAAAGCAAGATTATGGTAACTGTTTTCTCTTATCTTGATTCAAATTTAAAATAACTTTACAGATACAGAAAATTAACTTTCAGCAGTAAGGTAGGTTTTGATTTTATTTGTTTAACATGGTTTTTGTTAGCATGATTAACAGAATGCTGTAATGCATCTTGCATTGAGCCATTAATGCCACTTGAGGGCAGTATTTGACAGCTTAGCAAAGCCTGGCCAAGTAATATAAAGATAATGGTATTTCACAATGAGCTCTGACCAAAACATTTTCTTAACCTCAAATGCTTTGTAGTTCATTAGGAATAGAAACAGTGCTTATTTTCTTTAAATTGCAGAGAAATCAACTTTTCAACAGCATAATAGTGAAATAAATAAATACCTTATTTTCTGTAAGTTAGTTTTCCAAGTTTAAAACTTCCTTGTTAATGTGAATCGTAATGTCATAAAAATTAAAATAACTATTGTGGTTTTTTTTCACAGAAGAAATTTTGTGAAAATAAGCCTCTTTTTCCTAAAAGCAATAAAATTAGATTTTGTAGTGAATAGAAACAACATTATGTCAAAATCATAGAATTTTTATTTATAAATATCTAAACTTAAATGCATTTATATCCCACTGAGATTTGCATAAATTTCAAGGGATATATTCCTTGCAAGTAATTCTTTGGGGGAAAGTGAAATTATAAATTATTAAGGCTCTAAATAAAAGCATAGAGGCAGGAAGAAAGATAAATATACCAGTTTCTTTATAGGCAATATTAACCTAACTCCAACTAGTGCTTATCTATAAGCTTTCTTGCTGTTTAAGGTTATACTGAAGATTGACTAACATCTGCTTAGTTAAAGAAAGTAAATATCAATTTACTAATTCTTAAAATTAAATCTCAAAGGAGAGAAATTATTCGTAAATGCATGTTTGCAAATAATTGATATGGCATAGATAATTTGTTTTGGGTTGTTTTTGTTTGTTTCAAATTTAGAAAATGCAGTTAAGTCTTTCCTCACTATATATAGTTATTTATTTATTTTTAGTTAATAAAGAGGACATGAGCCCCAAACTGCCCCCTCTTAATAGTGATATTGGCAGCAGCAACGCTAATGTTCCTGATCTGATGGATGAGTTTATAGCCGAACGACTTCGAAGTGGTAATGCCTCAGTAAGTGTTATTTTATTTTATTTATTTGGTTTTAGAGAGGAGGGTAGAGAAACTAAGATATATACCTATGTACAAGTATATGTATAGAATATATATGTGGGAATTTTTATTCAAAACAGCCTTCCCCCAGAATTTAACCCTTTTTTTGAATTAAGATCTTTAAATTATCTTTTTATAATATTTTTTATCCAAAGACAGAATAAGCAGGCTTATAGTTTCAGCTAGGGTGAAAGATGGGAATACATGTTTGCTCAACTACTTAGGTGTAAGCCTAAGTAGTACCTTCCTAGTCCTCCCGCTATTTTTCATCTTTGCTCATAGGTTACCCTGATGTCTGCTGCCAGCCCTCAGTAGGAAGGGCAACAGTAGAGGTCTTCTCACCCAACTCTCATAATTTTAATGGCATAAATATTGATTGCTTAATAATTCCAGATAACTTTGGAATAGATTTTAAAGTTACCTATATTTTGAATTAGAATTATGGCAAAATGAAAATAGAAGCAATTTTATTCCTAATAATGCTTAAATATTAAGGAAAGATAAATATATGTGGAATTGTGTTTTTTAAATGGTCATATTCCATTTGGATTTCAGCTTCTTTAGTGAAAGTAAAGCTCCATTGTGTTTTCCTTTTTTTTCCTTGACTGGGAAAAAATTATAGGATCATTATATGTAATCATTATAGAGTGACATCTTTGCCATCATCCTCCCCTCCCTCTGCTCTCTCTTCTGTCTGCTGCTGCTTTTTCCTTTTGAATACGCGGCTCTTTCTGCTGTCTTAACGTACATTCACTCCATGGATCCTTTTGAGGCTTAAGAGTCTCAGGCTCAGCACCATCTGACATCTGGGTCTTTGCTTCAGGCGGACCAACAGTAGTTCAGGCTCCAGCTCCATACGGTTACATAGGTTGTTCGCCTAGTGTGTTTCCCCTCCTACATAAGGCCCTGGATCTCCACATTTATTGTGATGATTGTCTTGGGAATTAAAGATTTCAGATGCTTAATGAGAATAAAAAAAACATTTTTTTTAATGATAAAATGTTTCTTAAATTTTCAGACTATGACAAGAAGAGGAAGTAGTCCAGGCAGCCTCGAAATTCCCAAAGACCTCCCTGATATTCTAAACAAGCAGAGCCAAATGCGCCCTATTGATGACCCAGGTGTGCCCTCAGAATGGACTTCTCCTGCTAGTGCAGGGAGCAGTGATCTGATCAGCTCAGACAGTCATTCAGATTCTTTCAGCGCTTTCCAGTATGATGGCCGAAAATTTGACAGCAAGTATCTTTATCTATTTGAGCAGTGTTTTTTTGTTGATTGTTTTCTATTAGAGACTCACTTATAGGTTATATAACCATCACCTTCTTCTCTAAGGTTCCCACATATATTGATTTCATTTTTCAGTGCAATTCCAAACTATTTTGCCAAACTGAAGGTATTTTAAAAACAAAAAACGCTGTCCTTTGATAAAACAAATGATATTTTAAGACCAAAAAATGTAGAAAGGAAAAAAAATTAGGATGGACTTGATATTAGACTAAAGGACAATCATGGTTATGAGTTGGCGCTATTTCATACGCTCATATCTGAGAACCACTGTCTGGTTACATTCAGTGCTTCAGTACGTTCAATACAATTATTTTCAATGCTATAGTACCAGAACTCTTGAATAATCACTTCATGTTCAAATGGTATCAGTGATATTATGTGGTGCTATATCACTGCCACATAGCTTTTCTGCTATAATTCTGTATTACACTTGGCAGTGAGTGAAGGGTACCACAATTTTAAAAAAGAAAGTCAAAACCTTAGGAACCAAGTTTGTGAAGAGCTAGGAGATGCATTGGAGGATTACATGTTTCCTGCGCTTATGGATTATATACTGCTCTGATCTCCGACTGGGAATATGATTTAAGAGAAAAATCACTTTTACCATGTGTGTGCCATTTTTATTGTATATACCTCTACTAGAGATTATGAAATACTTGAAAAGCAGTAAGTATACAGTGATGCGCTGCATAATGACGTTTCAGTCAACAATGGACCACGTATACAACAGTGGTCCCATAAGATTAGTACCGTATAGCCTAGCTGTGGAGTAGGCTGTACCATCCAGATTTGTGTAAGTACACTCTTGTGATGTTTGCAGAACAACGAAATCGCCTGACATATTTCTCAGAATGTATCCCTGTCATTACGCAATACATACAATATTACAGAAAACATGGATAAGAGTAGTGATGATATGTCATCTGTCTAGCTGTCTTTTTCATTATTGTTGTTAATTATAAGCTATGAGAACCTTTAAAAATTTGTTTCTAATTATAACTTCAAAGTGTTAACATTATTTACACTTGCCTGAGTGGTATGTAAGTAGAATAGATTTAGCGGGAATGTTAATATTTAATCATTTTGCTGAAGTAGCTGTGTCTCTTTTATAAATATTTTCGTTTTGTAATTGGGACATCTATATACTAGAATTTCTTTTTTCTATAGATTTTGGCTTTGGAGCTGATACTGGGATTGCATCCTCTGCTGATGTGGATTCAGGTTCTGGCCATCATCAGAGTGCTGAAGAGCAAGAAGTGGCTAGTCTAACCACGCTTCACATAGATTCTGAAACAAGCAGTCTTAACCAACAAGCTTTCTCTGCTGAAGTTGCAACAGTTACTGGTAAAGTTACTCAAGGGAATGTATTCCCTAAATGCATTTTTTAAGCCACCAAAGAATTTGTTGAGAATTTTATTTGATAGATTTTTAAGTATTACTTATTACTATTTAAGTATGATTTTTTTCACTCATCTTTGTGTAACAATGAAGAAAAAAAACATATTAATGTAAGAGTTTCTTGACCTGGAGTCCACATGGATAAGCTTCAGGGGACTCTATGAACTCCAAATACTGTATGCAAAATTTTGAATATATTTGCACCAGAGCATTTCCTGCAGTGATTTTTAAATAGATAACCAAAAAAAAAGTTAAGTGCTACACTATACCTTTTTCATGGTCATTCAGTCAGCCTAGATTTTTATAGGTTTCCTTGGCAGAGTATTTATTACAGAAAAGGTAAAGCACGTTGCCTAATAGAAGGCCTAGTTGTCAGTATACTAATATTCTGTATTTATACAGTAAATTATGCTTTTCAGCAACTTTTTATGTGTGGTCAAACCCAACGATAATATGATAAGTGGGGTCCAGGAAATTCAATCATGAAATGCAGGGTTACATTATTGCGAGATTAGTGCAGTGTCCAGAGTGGCCCATAATTCAGGGGTTCCACTGTATGATCCAAATTCACTCTGGTTCCCACTGCAGTCAGATGCCTTTAGATGTGTGATTGTCTATTTCCATTTAAATATCAGTAAGGTGGGTTTTGCATCTTGTGGAACTTGCAAGACTGAAGCAGTGATTTCTGCATGTGTGAATTAGGCACTTTTCCTCAGCCAAATCCGACAGGTGAAATTTGGCCAATGGCATACTCAGTAGGCAGGAACCCATTCTCTGTTTTCGCATCCTACCTCCTCTTTTCCATGTCTTTCCTGTCAGAGGATAATTAAGAACTTTAGCCTACTCCCAGTGCAGAATAGGGGCTGATTGGAGGACAGGAGCCAGTGGGGTCAAATCCAGTCCTATTATTACAGAATTTAAATTACTCAAAGAGAAATACCAAAGAAAATTCTTATTTTATAATAAACGCCTTTTACTGTAGTTGTCCTTAAAAATAAATGTAGAGGGGCCGCCCAGTGGCGCAGCGGTTTAGTCCGCGCTTGGCAGCACGGGGTTCGCAGGTTTGGATCCCGGGCGCCCGCCGATGCACTGCTTGTCAGCCATGCCGTGGCGGCGTCCCGTATAAAGTAGAGGAAGATGGGTATGGATGTTAGCCCAGGGTCAGTCTTCCTCGGCAAAAAGAGGAAGATTGGCGACGGATGTTAGCTCAGGGCTGGTCTTCCTCCCAAAAAATAAAAAATAAAATAAAATAAATGTAGATGAAAAGATACTCAACATTACTAGTAATCAGGGAATGTAAATAAAAACCACAAGATACCACTACACACATAATGAAACAGCTCACATTAAAAAACACTGACAATACCAAGTGTTGAAGAGGGTTAGAGCAACTGTAAATATCATACATTACTAATGAAATGCAAAATGGTAGAGCCAGTCTTCAAAGCTATGACAGTGTCTTTTAAAATTAAACATACAGTTACCATATGACTATTCCTGGGTATTTACTTCAGACAGTTGTATGTGAAAGTTCATGGCAGTGTTATTCACAGTAGCTAAAAATTGAAAACAACCCAAATGTCCATCAATCAGTGAATGGATAATCAAATTTTAATGTTTACATTCATTGAACATTCATTGGAATAGTACTCAGCGATAAAAAAGAATTAATGTTAATATATGCAAAACCATAGCTGACTCAGAAACATGCTAAATGAAAGGAGTCAAATACAGAAGGCTACCTACTAATAAATAAATAAATAAAAAGCATAAGTTTAAAAAAAACCAGAAGGCTACATACTATACTCTATTATTCCGTGGTATAGGAAATTCTAGAAAGGACAAAATTATAGTGACAAAGCAGATCAGTGATTACCTGGGTCTGGGAATCAGGAGAGGGGATCAACTGCAAGTAGGCACAAGAAAGGAGGCCAACTGTTCTTTTGAAGGAATGAAGAGTTTCTATACATCATGCTCGCTGGTGAACCAGAGGTGTTTCCCATACAAGCCATATTCTGGTTTTCTTTAAGCTATTAATCAGACTATTGTGTGTTCAAAAGATTGCAATATGTAAAAGAAGTGTGACCACACTTTTTCTTTCTTATTTCTCTTTACTCATCAAAAATAGAGTTCCATACAAAAGTTCTAAAAAGAGAACTTGATATGTATAGAGAACTTGTTTTAGGCCTTTTGCCTCAGTATGATTTTTGGATAATTCAAACTTCTAAGAATTTCTAATATGTATGTAACCTATATTTAATATACATAGTGACTATTTCTAGAACTCTACTAGGAAGTTTTATTAGGAATTCTAATCTTAATCAGTGCCATTAGTATTAGTGCAGGGGTGTTTGTCTAAGAAACTAAAGCAGTTCTTAGATTGATTTCTGTTTAAAGGGCATAAAATTCAGCAGAGTACAACTCCATATACTCAACAAACAAACTATTCAACACAGTATCTTCTAAACGTGAAGTTTGCATATATTATCACACTATTAACTTTAAGAATAGCTGTGTTCTGTCAAAGGTATGTCGCTAGTCCTGAAATCTGCTTTTATTTTCTTATAATAATTTCAGAAACTACAAAAGCTAATATAGGAGATAAGAACAAAAATTAAATAGCCTCTTTTCAGGGCATGAATATCACTATAACAATACTTTTATTGAAAAAACTTCTTTAGGGGCCAGGCCCATGGCATAGTCTTTAAGTCCAGCACACTCTGCTTCAGTGGCCTGGGTTCGAATCCTGGGCACAGACCTACACCACTCGTCAGCCATGCTGTGCTGGTGACCCACATACAAAATAGAGGAAGATTGTTACAGATGTTAGCTCAGGGTGAATGTTCCTAAGCAAAAAAAAGAAAAAATTTTAAGAGGCAAAAGTCTTTAAGTCAGCCATTATAGATTGTTGTTAATAAAATTAAAGGCAGTAATGATTCTCTAATAGCTGAACTTAATAAAAAATTACTTAATGTCTTAGTTCTTAAAAATGAATCAGATTTTTATGGATGAAGATAATATATGGAGATAAGAGAAATAGATTTGTATTGCAAAGCATTTGACTAAAGGACTGATGACTTTTTTGTTATATACTTAAACTATTTGATAAATATTAAGGAGATTGTTTTCATTATGCTCTCAACAGTCTGTGTTTATACTTAGGTATAAAATCCTTAAGTTTCTGTAGCTACCCTTTAACATAAGATTTTGTGCCATATGAATACACCAAATCTCAAAGGAAGGAAAGGAAACTTACCACCTCCTATGTATCATAATTAGCCTAGGTGGAGTCATATGATTATCTTTCAATAAGGCATTCTTAGCTTTATATGTACTTTTTAAGGCATTTATTTTGTTATATTTTAAAATTGTATAAACAGTATGGAATGGCATGTTTGTGGAATTAAAGTAATACAAATATGTTTTTAATCTACTTAGTTTTTGCTTTACTGTATAGAAAGAGGTAAGAAGGGCAGAGTTTTACGATTATTGAGTCCAGAATATTGATATTTCTCTCTAGAAAGAAGCTTAAAATAAAAAGACTTAATATTTTAACTGCTTGCTTAGCACTAGCAGCACTCCACTACAACCACCATCAGTGGGTTCGATAGAGTATTAATTTATGCTACGTGTAATTTAAGTTAACAAGAGTACCTGCTATGTGCCAGGCACTAGGCACTGGCAATACTGTAGTCTATAACATGGGTTCAGTCCCTGTTCTTAGGAGTATGTGTGCTACTGAGGGATATTTAAAACTAACCAGGCAGTTTCAAGTCAGTGTGATAAGTGGTATAATGGGGAGGTACAAGGGTTTATAACAGAGAATCCTTATTCACACTGGGTGGGTCAGGATTAGGCTTTTTAGGAAGCCGTGTCTAAGCTGAGACCTGAAAAATAAATAGAAGTTAGCCAGACCTAAAAGAAGAGGATTGGGGCTTCATGCAAAGGAAAAACATGTGGGAAAGGCCAGAGGTATGCTTCATTCTGATAAATATTAGTGATTTACTTTCTCTGAATAGAACTTAAAAGTATTAGGATGATCATGGAGCAGTAAGAAAGTTGCAGAAAGACTGGAAAAATCATACTAAGAAGTTCAGTCTTATGCCAAGGTCAGTGAGGAGCCATAGAAGGATTTTAAATGAGGGAGTGACATGATCCTATTAGATTTTTAGATCTTTTTGCTGCCTTGTGAAGGATGGATTAGGAGGAAGGAGTGGAGGTGTGGGGGAGACAGAAGGCTGGGGACCACTGTAATCCAGGCTAGCAATAATAGTGGCATGTAGAGCCACAATGAGCAAGTTCCTCTTCTCTTGAATGGCCCAAAGTCTGAAGTAAGTGGAATAGAGTAGCAGTAGGCACCAGAGTTTCTGTAGCTGGACCAGGAGTGGAAGTAGACATTCTCACTCTCACTGATGGCTCATACTAACTGGTATGTCCAGTTCTGATTCCATACCAGTCCCAGGGTAGACATGAGATGAGACCCCTAGATAGAATATCTTGTACAATATTATGATTTTATTGACCTCTTTGGCCAATTTATAACCTGTTTTATCTTTTGATGTTTTTAATTTGTGTCTTATTAGGGTTTTGAGCATTACATCTTAGGTAGAGGGTATTAAATATCTTCTTAGTGGTAATTTTATGAAATTATATTTACAGGTTCAGAAAGTGCTTCTCCAGTCCATTCAGCTCTGGGATCCAGGTCACAGACACCTTCTCCTTCCACGCTGAATATAGATCACATGGAGCAGAAGGATCTACAGCTTGATGAGAAGCTCCACCACTCTGTTCTTCAGACACCAGATGACCTAGGCAATCTTTGGAAATTAGATATTTGCCATTTTTCCTTCCAGGGCATTAGTGTCGGGAGATCTTAAATAAGGCATCATAAACTTGATTATGTATTTTGTATATATTATGTATTATTATAAGTCTTTTGGACTTTTCTAAGTCTTTTGGAAGTTTGTTACTATAACATTTATTCTTGCTCTTAAAGATATTTATACTCTGATTTTTGTTGTTTATTTTATTATAGTTGATTACAGTCCTAGCATTAGTGATTGCATTATTTTTGTGTGTTATATTATCATTTATTGATATGGTGCCATTTCCTAAAACAGGAAATACATAATTTGGCATCATTATTCTTAGTGTTGTATCTGAAGAACCTGCTGACTCACAGGAGAAGTTAGTAGCATAATTGCTTGCTAATCGAGCTCTCACTGATGATCAAATCAATGATTTTTTATTGATTTTGATTCTACAAGTATATCAACTAAATTTAATTTAAAAGTAGGCGGTCCAAATGAAGTATTTTTATTTTTAAGTAAGTGTCAAAAAGTGACTAGGAAACCTTAGAAACTTCAAGTTAAAAAAGGTTATTTTTGTGAAGTCCTCCGTGACATAACAAGCATCAGGATAAAAAGCCATTTTGCAAATATGCCAGAAACGTTGGTCAAGGACGTAGTTGATGAGATATTTACAATGAATAATATAAAATGCCAGTTTTCATTGGTAATGCAGCACATTTATGCTCTGACCAAAGAAAGAAATTTAAAGCCCGTGTAACTTCTGGCCCTTTTTTTAAGATACTCATTCTCTTAATAGGCAATTCCCTTGCAGTTACATAGCCCTAATTTTCTGGTTTGTGGATTATTTCTGACCTTTTCCTTCCTCCTTTTGGCCTGCCATTTTTTGTTTGTTTTCAGTTTTCTCCCCAAATTTGGAAAAAATTTCGAACTTAAAAAAATTGCAAGACTGGTAAAATGAATACCCATAAATCCTTCAGATAAATTCACCAGTTGTTACCGTTTTGCCACTTTATCTCTCTCTGTATCTACATACATGCACAAAAAAAATCCTGCCGTCCCTTTGTTGTTATTGTTGTTGTTGTTGTTGCTGAGGCATTTAAGAGTGAGTTGCAAATATCAGACCCTTCACATCCAAACACTTCAGTGAGTATGTCCTAAGAATAAGTGTACATTTCCTGCCACAATGTAATGGTCATGTTCAAGATATTTAACATGATACACCACTGCAATTTCAGTCTATAGTCAGATTTCCTCAGTTGTCCCCATAATATCCTTTTAGCTACCCCACACCACCACCAACCCAATCCAGGATATAAAGAAGCATCGTACATTGTTGCTTGCTTTGTAATCATTTAAAATTTTGTTAGCGTTACTTCGAGAAGGATAAGTTAGAGACAAATTAGTTGATTTATCACTCTATTATGAAGGTTCTGTAGAGTAGGGAGATGTTAACAGTGATGGTTAACATGGCAGGGTTTTTTTGTTTTCTTTTATTTTCATGGATTTATACCAGAAGCCTAATTTTTATTATTGTGAAAGACTATTTAATAACTTTTTAATAATATAATCAGTTATTGTACACTTTACATACAAAGAGAAAAGAGTTAAACATTAGGAGTAAAGGATGTACATATACTGAGAACGAACTTGTAGATTATCAGTACATTGAGATATTATCAAGCAGGAAAAAGCTTTGCTGACTTTCTAATGATTTTGCCTTTTCCATTATATACATTGAATAGAATAATGGATTTTTTTTGAGCTGGAGGAGAGCTGTAAGGATGCCTAACTGAACCATCTGTTTTACAGATGAAGAAGTGTAGCCTTAAAGAGGTTATGAAATAACTTGTATACTATCACATAATTAGTGACAGAAATGAAACTAAGACCTAGGGTTGCCTATATTTCTTACATGTATTTCTTATATATCATCTTACCAATATTAATAGACAAAAAAATATAATTATGGTAATTTTAGATTATGTTTAAATTTTAGTAAAAGTGCCATTGTACTGTCTCTTTTAATGCTAGTTCTGACTTAATTGTGCCTGTATAAATACATTTCTTTGGACGTTTTAGCTATAAAGAAATAGGCTTATGAAGACATCATACAGGATTTGCCTTCAGCCCAGATTTTTCTATTAATTTGATGATATAACCTGAAGTAGCTATTAGATGAAAGAGAGAGTGTGTAGTTATAAATATAATCTTTTTTGTGTGTGTGTGAGGAAGACCAGCCCTGAGCTAACATCCATTGCCAATCCTCCTCTTTTTTGCTGAGGAAGACTGGCCCTGGGCTAACATCCGTGCCCATCTTCCTCTACTTTATATGGGACGCCGCCACAGCATGGCTGACAAGCAGTGAGTCGGCCTGCACCCAGGATCCAAACCTGCAAACCCTGGGCTGCCAAAGCGCAAACTAAACTGCTGCGCCACCGGGCCAGCCCATAAATATAATCTTTACATCAAACATAAATTTCTCCATCTGGTGTCTGCATCATTTCTTCCTTAGGTAAATCTAGGTAGGAGTACTATTGAATAAGTAATTATTGCCATAACAAGGAATTATGAACTGGTGAGGTTCTGACCTTACCAGGAAAAAATAACACTAAGGCATATTGACGTTTCTTTTATTCACTTTCATAGATTATTTTGACTCTTTTCTGTTTTTGTGAGCAATTCTCTAGAAAGATTACTGACACTAGTGTATTATTTTTTTCTGTAGAAATCAGTGAATTTCCATCTGAATGTTATAGTGTGATGGCAGGGGGTACTCTCACAGGATGGCATGCTGATGTTGCTACTGTAATGTGGCGAAGAATGCTAGGCATTTTGGGAGATGTCAACGCTATTATGGATCCTGAAATACACGCTCAAGTTTTTGATTACCTCTGTGAACTTTGGCAGAATCTAGCTAAGGTAAAAAAGAAAAGAAAAGATATAAAGGGAAAAGGAAAGAAAAATAAAGTTTTAAGAAGTAGAAAAAGCCTTAGATAACATTGTTACACACCACCTTACTAAAAACTGGTACCCAACATGGTGAAGTCAATTAACTATGATTACATATGTAGTTAGTGGTAGGAACTGGACTTGAACTTAAATTTTAAGGTAAAACAAACTGGAAGAAAGAACACTTTTCATAGGTTTGTTGCATTTTATTTGAAAATTACAGATTAGAGATAACCTCGGCATTTCAACTGATAACCTGACCTCCCCTTCTCCACCAGTTTTGATTCCTCCACTGAGAATTCTTACACCTTGGCTTTTCAAGGTAAGCTTACTATATAAAATATTAAAAGTTTCATTTCGTAAATAGGTATATGGTCAGTCTTAAACATTTGATGGATATTTTAGGTATTGTATAGACTTCTAGAGTACTAAATTTTTAACTAATCATTAAAGGTTATATAGAGAGGAGAGTGGACATAGCAAAATTATTATACAGGATGTATCATTTTTATTTATTTAATAAAACAAAAGTGAATATAAAAAGTTATATTTTTATTGTATTTAAGCAAAATATAAACCTTGAATTTGTATCATAGAACATACTATGTATTTTTAAAGGTCTAATTCTGCTAAATATTATTTGATATATTTGGTGCATTTTCCTAAATGAAACAGTGTGTGGTTATTCATACCTGTGTTGTGTCATTTTAATGAGAGCAGTAGTTTCAGTAATCCTGATACTTAGTTGATTAAAGAAATTGGGCCAACATAGAAATAAATGAAAACAAATACATTGCTGGCTATATTCAATTGTTTAAGTATTTAACAAACAGTATTTGTTTTTTAGTATTAAAACCAACATCTTTTAATTGTAGGCAACCATGTTGACTGATAAATATAAACAAGGTAAATTGCACGCTTATAAACTTATTTGTAATACAATGAAAAGAAGACAAGATGTTTCTCCAAATAGAGATTTTCTAACACATTTCTACAATATCATGCATTGTGGATTACTTCATATTGATCAGGTAAATATATACACTTCCTAACAAGTTGCTTTCTTTATAAGTTTATCTTTGATTCTTGATTCTGTTTAACTCTTGACTTTTAAGATCTAGAATTTAAAATACTCCCTTATGTAGTAGTTTATTTACAAGTTTCTTCTATTTTATGACCTCATTTGTTCTTGAAATGTAGTTGAAAAATGAGTTACTGTAGTTAGGGGGATTGACTTGATTATTAAATGCATCTTTCCTCTAATGTTATACCAACTAGTTCTACCAACTTTTGAAGAGATTAAACCATCCTTGGCTTAAATTGGCAACATCTTCCTTTACTGTCCTAATGTACTTATTCTTAGGCATTTTGTAATTGTTACTTGATAATTGGCACTTGAGGTACATGGATTTACTCATCCAGTCATGTAGCGGTCAGGTTTTTCCCACTTTAAGAGTCAGCACATCCATTTTATTACTACCATAGATTGGATTAGAATAGTGACAATTATATTGACTTGGCGTTTGTATTAATCACAATCATTACATTACATGGTCATAAATATGACTCTAGAACATTACTTCAGGGGTTTGATCCTGGCCATAAAACTAAAAAGTGTGAGAGGTTGCACATCAAAGTAATGTAAACATTTTTATCATGATGTGGTTAAATTTCACTTGTAGTTCATGTAGAGAGCATTAACTTAGTATTAAAAGATGATAATTACATTTCTTTCTGAAAAATTTAAAAACTTTGCATTAATTAGAAATAACTACAGTTTTCTACCTTATAAACATGTTTCAAATAAAATCATACTCTTAATTACTAAAAAAAGAGAGAGCTTTCATTTAAGATAAATTGGATTGAGTAATACAGTTTAATACGCTGCATCCTCATGGTGAATTTCAAAGGCAAAGTGAATGAATAACCAAGTTAGGAATATTCCCTCAAAAATGCCTAGGTCTAGATTCCTGAGGCTAAATATCTATCATCAAAGGACTTCAATTTATCTGACAAAGAGAATCTCTCCAGTTGCCACATAACAGGTCATGCAGCTTCAGAGATCGGAGTTATTACACGGAAGCAAATCGGTGGCAGGAGTATCCACTCTGCAGTTTGGTTTTACAACACGTGGGCCTTATATTTTTAACCCTCTGCAGCAAAGAGCCTTCTGTCTTGCTCCCTAGTGCAAAAAAAATGCTGTTGGATTGATGTCAGTTAAACAAATATGTTTGAAGTTTACTTTCCTTTGACAAAATATAATACTAAGCATGGATTATTCAAAAGAGTTAAAATTAGTCTTTCCAATTAGTCAGCCATTGTATGGTAATTACCTGTTTCATTATTTCAAATGTTGTCTGTTTTTAAGGATATTGATTAGCTGATACCCAAGATTACATTTGTGATATTCTCTTCCTCTTTTTTCCTATTCCTAAGGATATTGTCAATACAATCATCAAACACTGCTCACCTCAGTTTTTTTCGCTTGGTTTGCCTGGTGCCACGATGCTTATTATGGATTTTATTATAGCAGCTGGTAGAGTGGCTTCTTCAGCTTTTCTCAATGTAAGTTTTTATTTCCTGTTCTTCATAACATAACAAACTGTAGTTAACCAGGACTCAACTAACAAAGCAACAGAAGAAGAGCCATTGTTGATAACAAGCTGCTGTTCAAGGAAATTTACAGTTTATTTGGAATTGATTGCTTCTCCCACATTTAAAAAAAAAGTAAACAAATTATGAAGTGTAAGAAAGTACTAAAATTAGGTGATGATTTGACCCAGGAGCTATGAAAATGGATTAAATCTGATTTAAAAAAAACAGAATTTAAAATTGAGGAAATCTAACAAAACACAGAGGGAGGGAAGAAAGTAGAAAAAAAGAGCAATGGGCTATAGCAAAAGAGAAGAAACAGAGGTGACGTAACCCCAAAATATTCTCTAAACTCTAAAACAGCATGTGAGGGTTTTTCTTACAGCTATGGAGCAGTGAGACAATGCCAAGTAACTCAGTATAACTGGAACATGTTCATATATAAGTGGCAGAGGTGAACTAAAGAGGAAGGCAGTAGCTGTGTTTATAGTGCTAAAGAGGTTAGAATTCAGCCTAAGGAAAGAATGAGTAACCACTGAAGAATTTTAAGGAGTGACATGATCAAATTTATATTTTAGAAAGATCACTCTGGAGCAAAAGTATGAATAAGAAATAACAATTAACTGAAAGTCTACTAGAAAAAACTAAGTATATTTGGGAGAGAAAAATTAGTAATATTTGATTCACACTTTATAACTTGCAAAGCAGTTTAACATACAGTATTTAATTTATAAGCTGCAAGAGATCAACAGTGAATGAGAAGGAGTTCTATTTGGGGCTTAGTAAGCTGCCTGTTAAACATCCATGAGATGTCACAAGGGCCATTGCATGTACAAGTCGGGAGCTCAAAGGAGGTGTCAGGACCAAAAATGTAAAGCTAGGAGACGTTAGCTTATAGATGGTATAGAAAGCCATGAAACTGGATACAATCATGTAGAGGAAATGTAAATAAGAGAAGAACCCACATTCATAACTAGTTATTAACCCTGTTTCTTCAGTTCCCTGAGAACAGTGATTGTATCTTTCTCGTCTTGGTATCTCCAGGGCTCCTCTCCAGCACAGCATTATCCTTATAGGTGTTTATTAATTGAATGTGTAAGTATTTATTCAGCGCCTAGTCTGTGTTCAGCATGGAGCTAATAAGCCCTTTTGTGGTTATTAAACTTCCTCTTGTGTACCAAGTGTTCCTTTGGGTGGAATACAGAAGGATATAGATAAATGAGATCACATTGTGCTCAAGGAACATATAGTCTGCTGCTGGGAAGATAGGAAAGTATATTAACAGCTATAGAAGGTAGGACAACAAATAGGTCCCAGCAGGAGGAGCTTAGCGTAGTGGTTAAAAGCATGGAGTCTAGAGCCAATCTGTCTGCTTTCAGATTCCAGCTCTGCCACTTACTAGCTGTGAGACCTTACACAAGTTACTTAATTTCTCTGTCTCAGTCTCTTCGTCTATGAAATGAAGATAACCTTCCTCATAGGGTTATTTTATAAGGATTAAGTTAATTAATATTTGTAACATAGTTGGAACATTATATGACACATTGTATGTGCAATATAAAATAAAATATATAAATAAAGTAAAATTATTTAGTAATTCAGACAAAAGAGAGATCTTAGTTGTTTAGGGATATTAGTGAGATTTCTTGGAAAAGATAATTTGAATAGGTCCTTGAAAGAGTAGTAGTATTTTTATAAGTGAAAATGGTGATGAGGGGAGGTATTCCAGGCAGAGGGAAACAGGCATGAGTAAGCTGTGTTCAAGGAACGACAGATAATCCATTTTGTTTAGAAGTTAGTTAACCCAACTAGAGAGTAGTGGACAGAAAGAACAGAAAAGTACTCTAAGCCCCAGCTACCCAAGTGTGGTCTGCACGTCAGAAACAGAATCTCAGACCCCATCCAAGACCTACTGAAACAGAATGTGTATTTTAACTATATCCCAAATGATTGGTGTGGACATTAAAGTTGAAAAGCACTGCTTTAGACTACATCTTGGAATCTCTTGAATGCAGGGATCAGGTTATAATACTATATTAGATAAACAGTTAACTTTTCTAAAGTAGGGAGAGAGATGATTTGAATCTGTGCTTTGGGAATATTAAATAAGTGTATTAATCTAGGAGTAGATTAAATGGAAGACGAACTAAAGATGGTAAACAAGTTACAAGGCTATTATAGTATTATCAGTGTATACAGATTATCAGTCTCTTGCATAATGGCAAAAGTTGATAAAACTCCAGAGGAGAATGATACATAAACCAATGTCATTTTTTAATCAATTTGCTATGAAAACTATTACTATTCAGTGGGCCGATTATTTCAGATGACTGTCAGCACATTTCTTGCTGCCTTTCTCAAGGTTCTGCAGGAGAATTAAGCCCTAATGTCCTTAGGCATCCATTTTACGTGACTAAATTTCTCTCCTGCGCATCTTGAGGGATACTAGTTATGTAACATCCTTGGGAAAATTTAGAAAGTAGTCATTTTCTGTTTTCTGTGGTTCGTATGAGGAACACCTGTTGAGAAAGGCTGCATAGGAAACCAAATCATTGCAGGAATCGGACCTGACGGGTGTAACCCGTCCTTCTCCTCTGTAAGGTTAAGGACAGTCTTTTCCTCTGGATGATGTTGGAGATAACGCAGTCTAAATCTTGCTCTCTGTGTTCCCATTTTAGATCCCATATATATTATCATCTTCCTTCTGTTAATGCACCTGTCCGTCACCAGGCAGATAACAAAATAATCGATTAGATTTTACCTTTCTTAATTACAATCACATTCCAGGTCTACCCCCATTATATCCACATACCTGAACATTTCCAGTTACCTTATCCACCTTTAAAAAAAAACCCTTAGCTAGTCTCTTTCATTAAATATTGGTTTTTTTATCATTTTCATTTTTATAGAATAACTTATTTTAAATTGGGATGGTAGCTGTGAGCTTACCCTGCCCCTTTATGCTACTGCCTTGTATTTGTAAATCTAGATTTTTTTTAAAATATGGAAATGAGTTGTTTTGTTGAAAATCATAATACAGTACTACTCCATTGCCTCTATTATAACATTTATTAACGTAAGGAAATCCTTTTGGTGATAGGTGCTTGTTATATGTGAATAGAAGTATTATATTTCTAATAGATTTGTTTTAGCATTTTCATTAGGTATTACTAAACATATAAATTAATGTGTAGGTATTTTAGTAAATAAAGCAATATATTAGTAGGTGGATTTTGGTGTTTGGCGGTATGCAAGAAGGCAGAAGAAAAAGAAATGTTCAGTGCTGATACTTTAGAAGTGGCTAAATTCAGTTAAGGAAAAAAGATGAAGTTATCTTCATCTGCAGTGCAAGTATAAATTCAAATTTTGTTTTTGGTAAGTAGTCTAGGCAATGCTTTTCTCATGTGCATGTATCATAAAACCCATCCAGATTAGTACCTGTTTCTTGAAGATAGAGTTGACATTTTCATCCTTAGTTACTTTATTCATTCTTAGTAACAAATACAATCTAGTGAAATTGAGTCATCCGCTTATTAGAACAATATGTTATGATGTGTGAGTTGCCTTTAAAATGAAAGTATTTATATTTTCCCTGAAAATTAGGATAATTTTATGCTGTTAGGTCAGCTATATTTCTATTTACAGTCTGGTTAACTGTGGCTGATTTCTGCTTATTAGCTGCTCTTAAGGAAAGCTCTGCTGTTTGTTCATTGGATTTATTGAGAATAGCGGTAGTTTATGTGGAAAGTATAGGTGAAAACTTGAATCTTTCTGTGTTTCCCCTTTTATTTTTGAATTTTGTCTTGCACTGACTTGCCTGTGTGATATGGTGAGGTAATAAAGTAATTTTTCTAATAATTTAAGGATATAATCAAGTAGATTCTGAAGATGTTTTAAATCTAATACACAGGCACCAAGAGTGGAAGCACAAGTTCTTCTGGGCTCTTTGGTTTGCTTTCCCAACTTATACTGTGAACTGCCTGCTCTCCACCCCAGCATTCCTGATATTGCTGTGTCTCAGTTTACAGATGTTAAGGTAGGAAATCAGATGCTAATTTTAGCATTTAAATGATATTATAATCATTATGTATATTCAATAAAATTTCCATTCTTTTTTTTCCTTTAGAAGTCCACACAGTTGTTAACATTAACCAGCCATAACCTTCAGACACAAAGGCTGGAATTGGAATGTCCCTTAGAAGCATAGCCTTTTTTGTGTTTGTAACTGCTTTGGAAACATTTTCTCATTGTTGAACCCACTCACATGTCAGTCTCAACAGGACTCATTTATTCACTCACTGACATTTATTGAAACATCCTATGAGCCAAGATACTATGCTGCTAATGTAAGGCTTCTAAGATTGAGATGATGCTAAACCTGCGTATTTGACTCTCTCCCTTTCCCAACTTTCCAGTGTGCCAAATCAAACAATGTAATGAAATGTTCTGTTCTGCTGTAGGAAACTATGGAATTGGGGCAGGGATCCCTTGTACCTGAAGCATTGACAGGCTTGAACAGGAGATGGTGCAGAATTAAACAGTGACTATCAGTTGCTGGTGGAACTTACCCCAGATATTAAACCTTAAAAAAGAGGATGATAGTGTCTGATTAGGAGCAGACATGCTCTTAATTGTTGTTTATAAGACTTTTTAAATATTTCAAGTAAAAAATTGATGACAAGTTGTTTTGTGCCTCTGTAGGGGTCTGCCTGTGTTTGAAGAGGAAGGTATGACATGACAAGCATTCTTAAGTATTCTGGACTCAGTAATTCTTAGACCAAGGTGGAGGGGAGTGGTGTGATCAGGTCTCCTAGTTAGGATAAAGGCACTTAGTGCTCTGGACCCAGCAGTGTGTCTGGTAGTGAATAATTCCATCACTAAGTCAAGACCTGTCTCTAACTGAATGCCTATGTATTATAAATTCCCAAAGGTTTAACAGTCCCAAGAAGTTGTGCCTATTAGAGTAATTGCCAGATCGTCTCTGTGTTTTACCTGAATTGGTCCCTAGAATTAGAAGGGAAGAGAGAATAAAGAAGGGAAGAGAGAAGGGCATTATAACTACTCAGGAGTCATGCTGATTTTTTAAAAACTTTTGCTTTCTCTGAAAGAGGTTTTTTAATCCAGTTTTCATCAGAAGTGTTTCATATACTTTCCATGCCACCTGTATTTCTCTTTGCAACATTTATCACGCTTGTAATTACTTGTTCAGTATCTGATTTATACTTTAGACAAATAAACATCACAAGGCCTTATTGACTGCTGTATCCTCAGAGCTTAACATGCTGCTTGGGCTGTGGTATATACTCAGAAAACATTTGTTAAGCAAGTAAACTCCACTTATACATGAAATTGTATGGGTCAATGCAAATTTACCATGACACTTAATAAAAACTATACAAATTGACCTTTGGTCTTAAGGGATGTAATACTCGTGGCTTCTATTTTCTGAAGATCCTGAAGGTCAAGGATAGGTAATAGTTTTAATTTGCTTAGGCAGTTTTGTGTTTGTCAGGGCTTAGCCTAGCCTCCTGCATACAATCTGCATTTCAGAGTGGCCTTGTTCTCCGCTGGCCATTGTGTAGGCTGAACTGATTTAAAAAACGAAACAACACTTTTTGTGTGTTGGGGGGGAATTATCCAAAATAAGAGCTAATTCTAATAATGATGAAGAAAGCAAAAAGCCTCAGAAAATGGTGATTATTCTTAGAAAAATGAAGATTTAAGGGGAAAGTTGCATACCACAGTGGTCATATTTAATTTTCACATTTTCACTGAAACCAACTCCTGATCTGCCATGCTGTTTTTCGGTTCTATGCTTTTGAAAATCCATTTCCTTCTGTCTGAAGCATTATATAGACCTGTTCCCTTCTTGCCTCTCTTAATCACCCCAAACACACGTAATCATAGTCCTTGACCTTGATCATTTGTCAAAATCCTGTTTACCTAAGACCCGTTTGTGAAGTCTTCTATGACCTTCCCAAGTTGAGTTGTTTGTTCGCATAGAACCTTGTACACATGATCTTATGTTTTAACTGTTTACAAATCTGCCTCCCTCCCTAAATTTCTTAAGGATAGATACTATGTCTTACCCATCTGTTTATTTCCAGCACCTAAGATAGGGCCTATTACATAGAAAGTTTTTGGGCTTAAACAATAACTATCTTCCAAGTACCTATTAATTGCCAGCCATTGGGCTAGATGCTAAGTTTACAAAGATAAGTAGTAGGTTACTCCTCTCAAGGAGCTTACAGTCTGCTTAGCTGATAAATTCTTATGAATGAATGAATGATCTTTTAAAAAGGAATGAACAGATTCTTAATCGTCAAACCTAGTGGCATTCTTGTTCTCCTCTCCTTAGCCACTCTAGTATTTGACCCTGTTGATGTCACTGTCCTTCCTAAATCTCTTCAACTTTGGTTTATGTTACACAGATCTATCTTGATTTACTTCTTGCCTCTCTAAGTATTCTATCCAAGACTCCTTAATAGACTAGTTTTCTCTGCCTGCTAAACATAAACTTACTACAAGATCCTCTCTTCAGATAATTACTTTCTCTTTACTCTCCCTAAGTATTTTATTCATTTACATAATTTTAACTATTATCTAGCACTTATCCCCAAATTCACACATTATCATGCTTTACAAATTATCAAAGAAGAGGAAGCTTGCTTTTAAATGATATTTCTCAAAGTTTTGAAAAGATATTCATGCCTTAGAGATATTAAATCTGCTTTCATTATCTTATAGTGAGCTTTTTATTACTCTTCTAATCATAAAAAATTATTTTTAACATAGACATTTGGTTATAAATTTCAGAAATGGTTTGTCTTAGTCTGTTCGGGCTGCTATAACAAAACACTACACACTGGGTAGCTTATAAACAACAGAAATTTATTTCTCACGGTTCTGGAGTCTGAGAAGTCCAAGATCAAGGCTCCAGCATAATTGCATTCTGCTGAGGGCCGTCTTCCTGGTCCACAGCCAGCACCTTCTCACTGTGTCCTCACAGAGTGGAAGGAGCTAGGGAGCTCTGTGGGTGTCTCTATAAGATCATTAATCCCATTCACAAAGGCTCCAACCTCATGACCTAAGCACCTCCTAATACCATCATCTTTGGGGGTTAGGATCTCAACACATGAGTTTAGAGGGACACAAACATTCAGATCATGCTATTGTTTTATTTATTTAGCTAATTTTATGAATAGTGTTGGACTCTATAAGTACGTACATGAGAACAAAGACTCTTTTATTTCACTGTTGTATACCTAGCGCCTGGAACAGCGCCTAGGCCCATAGTGGCCATTTAATAAATATTTGTTAAGTGAATGAATGAATGAAATCTTAGTCACTGCTACTATTTTCCCCTTCTTTTAGGAACTTATAATCAAAACTGTATTAAGCTCAGCAAGAGATGAGCCCTCTGGTCCTGCACGGTAGGTCAGATATTCTTAAGACTTGACATAACTATTCTCTGTTTGGAAGCTTATTTTAGAAGTTGATTGAATTAGTTAGTAGTCCAGATTGTTTCAGATACACAAAAGCTATTCTGAATTAGAAATTTAAATTATTTCGATGATTAGATACTTACTTTTTTCACAATTTAAATACAAACCTTCTTTCATTAAAAAAGAAAATCCTAGTCACTTTTTTCAGTATCTTTACCCTCTGTATCTAAAACGATTTCTTTTAATTTTATTTAAGTACATTTTGCTTTCCCTTCAGGTTGTATTTGTCACTGTCTCTTATGCAATACCTTGAAATACAGTAGTAGTTACCCAATGAATGTTTGTTAAATTGAATTGAAATAAAATATTTTCATTGTAGAAAGTAATATATCTAAGAAAATAGTATGTATTAATATTTATAAATATTTGATCAGGATTTTTTTTAAAAAAGATTTTAAGTAATAAGATTTTAGAATGTTTTCCTTTTTAAATGTCTTATTAAAAAGTGAAAACTGTGGCATTTTCTCTGTTTTACTAAACCTTTCCAAAGGTTGAAATTTAAATCAGCAGGTTGCCAACAGCACACCATGTTTCTTCTTTTCCCTCAAATATCATTAATTTATATTTTATATTTCTTGAAACTAATTCTCATAATATGTCATTAGCCTCAACAGTAGTCTCTGTTACTACTCCTCTGACCTACATCTCTGCAAAGCTTCCTCTTTTCTAGTAATCTACACGTTTTATGACCCAGGGTTCATAAAAGTACAGATCATGGCTTTGACCATTTGGATTCTAATTCTAACTTAAACCTCTTCTTTTTCTGGTAGCTAAAAATAATGTAAAATGGGCAGTTTGCTTAAATGAGACATAGCTCCAGTTTTTTAATTCCATTGCATATATTTCTCACTTAATAGCCAAGTTAACTAAAAGCATATCTCTTTGAGTAAATTCTTCTTTTACATTAATTCCATTTTAATACTAGACAACTACTCCAGAAAATGGCATTGTCTTTTCCATTACTCCATATTTGATTTCTGGTAGCTTTAGCCCCAAATTTGATGATTTTCAATATTATTTCTCTAGCATTTTCTGTGTTAATAATGACAACCTTTTAAGTTTACAAGGATTTTCCTATAATGTTTCATTTAATTCTCAGCACAACTCTAAGAAATTATTAGAATCACTATTATTGTTCCAGTTTTGCTAGCAAAAAACTGATGGCTTAGAAAGCTAACATTTATTAAACCTTTTCTGTCTGCTAGGCAATGTTCTAAACACTTTATTACTTCATTTAATCTTTGCAGCAACTCTAGGGGATAGGTACAATACTTATCCTCCCTTTTGTAGATGGGAGCCCAGAGAATTTAAATAATCTGCCCTCTCACCCAGAAATGGCAGAGCCGCGATTAAAACCCTGGCAGTTTGTCTTCAGAGCCTTATTAGATGTATAAGTAATAAGTGGCAGAACGAGATTTGAACCTAGAGCTTCAGATTCTAGATCCTTTGCTTTTCTTTCTTTTTTTTTTTTTTTTTTTTTTTTATTTCAACTACGTTGCCTCTCAGTGAAAGAATATTGAAGCCTAAAATATAGCTGCCCAGAAGTATACTTGGGAATCATTATCACAATGGCTTGTATTGAGAGTATAGGAAAATTTCAGAAGTTGAACATAAGCATTTTCTAAACTTGTTTTCCTATACCTTTCAGGAATGTGAGGTCTTAGAAGCTTATACCCAAAAATCTGACCAGGAGCAGAGAGTTGAGCCATACTGGGAATAATCTAGATTATTCTGACATCTTGAGGAGTGTAGGAGACTGTACACACACACAAAACAAACTCGTCCTACCCCTCTTAAAAAAAACATGCCTTAAGTTAGCTGCATCCGTGGAGAGCTTTGTTTTCCTTCAGAGTTTATTGTTACTCTAGGACTACAGCTCTTTCCACTGCTAAACCTGAAACTTGGTTATTTAGATCTGTAAATATCACCTAAGATTTGTGGATAGACAACAGTAGGGAAGAAATAACGCAGTAGACTTTGCTTAGAAGACTTTCTAGGTTTTGATAGTAAACAGTTTAGTAGCATTAACACTGCAATAGGCTGAAAGAAAGGACTTAAGAACTTCGGATCTACTGTGTTCAGGAAGAAAAATATTTCTGTCTTGAATTGTTCTGAAATTTAGCATTCTACTGAATTTAATTTAAGAATATCAGTATCAGGACATGCCAGGGACACCAGGAGACTGTGGGAGGTGACTTTTTTTGTACTTAGAACCATTATATGCTTCATCAGAGCTTACACTTGAACACACTAATAGAAATTCTTACTGATTCCAATCAGATAACTCCCTTAAAGCTGAAACTCAGCTGAAGTAGAGAATTGAAGTTTCATAAGACATTTGGGAACAGAACAAAAGTTCCACAAGTTCTGTTTCTGTTGGAATCCCTTTCTTTATAAAGTGTATTAATTTTATTTGTGTTCTCGGTGTTTTAAAATGAATTTTGTATGTTAAATTTAAAAGATATGAAAAGAATATTTGACTAATCCCAGCAGCTTCGTGCTTAGGTTTACTTTGCTGCTATCAGTCAATAAAATTACACTCTTTCCTTTTTGAAAGCAGATTACATATGTGTTTGGGAAGCTTTATGGTAATATCAATTTATTACTATAGGTTTGTTAGAAAGATCTTGTGTTAGCACGCCTGTGATCTTGGTAGTAAATTATAATTTAAAATTCAGCTTAGGGTTTTGGGGATGTGCTTTCCTCCTGTTTTGTCTTCCTAAGAAGAGCTAATGTACAGAGTAACAAATTGATTAACTCACTTAAACAGTGCATGTTCATTCTATATTGGATGGTTTGTGGGTGTTTTGGTCGTGGTGGTGATTTCATTTCATTTAAAGGCTCATCCACTTTTATTTTTGTATCATTGTTGGTTGCCTTCTTTGCAGATGTGTAGCACTTTGCAGTTTAGGTATTTGGATTTGTGAAGAACTAGTCCATGAGTCTCATCATCCTCAAATTAAGGAAGCTCTGAATGTAATATGTGTTTCCTTAAAGGTAAAGAAAAAAACTATTTAGTGGAAAATATTAAGATAGTATAGAATGTATGATTATTTTTCTCCAAATGTTAATTATATCTGTGCCGTTATTGAATAAAACATTTAATAAATGTTTTCATTAAGTTTTTATTACATTATTTCCTTGATCCTGACTTTTTCCTTAAGACTGGTCCTACTCTTGAATTTAGGGTATCTTAGTGATGACCTATTTTTATCTCAGCTTTTTAAGCATTTGGCTTTGTCCCTAGGATACAAATGGAAAGGAAAAAGGAAACCAGTCATTTAACAACATATGTAGGGTTGTTTTACCGTAATCAGTGTTTTTGTAACCTACTCTTTGATCTTTATTACTTCCTGAATTCTTGAGCTGTTCAACTTTTTGGCTTTATCATTCAAGTTAAATGCCCTCTTTGTGACCAGAATAAGATTTGCTCAGAAATAATAACCTAATTATTTGGAGAGTCTGAGTGAATAGATGGGTATTTTTGATGTGTGAAAGAATGCATATTTTTGTCTTAAGACTTGCAATATAGTATCTTTATAGGACTCTCAACATACAAAGTACAAATTTTACCTATTTGACAGTATTTCTGAGTATATACTATGTTTGAGGCACTTTGCAAGGCAGAGTGAGGGATATCAGAATGAAAAAAAATTATAAATACTAGATTCAATAGATTAATAATATGATGGCTGAAAAAGATTATAATAAGAGTAATAAAATATAAAAAGCTGAGAGAACCATGTGAGTGGTACCTATAAACTGCTGATTGCGTTCAGAGGAAGCAGAGATCATTTTGACTTAAGTATCAGAGAAGACTTTGGAAAGAGGAGACATTTGGTCAGGGCTTGAAGAGGAGGTGAGAGTTGGTCATAGAGAGATAAGCATAAACAGTTTGACTTTATGCCACTGGGGAGTCATCTAAGAGTTTGGTTTTGGTTTTGTTTTTTTGTGAGGAAGATTAGCCCTGAGCTAACATCCGTTGCCAATCCTCCTCTTTTTTGCTGAGGAAGATTGGCCCTGTGCTGACATCCATGCCCATCTTCCTCTACTTTATATGGGATGCCGCCACAGCATGGCTTGACAAGCAGTGCATCAGTCCGTACCTGGGATCCGAACCTGTGAATCCCGGGCCACCAGAAGCGGAGCATGCAAACTTAACCGCTGTGCCATCAGGCCGGCCCCATCTAAGAGTTTTAAGCATAGAGAATGTCAGCATCAGAGCAGTTCGTTAGAAGACTAATTTGGAAGTATTGTGTATAGTAGATTGGAACGGGGAAAAGATTGATAACAAGATTAGCAGTTTACAGGCCATTGCAGAAATCCAGGTAAGAGAAAATGAAATAAAACTTTAATGCGGACAGTCAAACATTACAAAGAAAAAATAAAGTTAATTGTGTCTTTGGAATGTGTTGTGATTTTATCTTGCAGCTGCTTATTTATCTTCCTAATAATATTTTAATAAACACATTAGAAACATAGAAACATATATGAAATTTAAAATTTTTCAGCAATTAATGCATTGATGAATAATAGTTCAAATAGAAATTTTTTATAACTTTTTTTTGTTATTATTACAGTTTACTAATAAAACAGTAGCCCATGTAGCTTGTAACATGCTTCACATGCTGGTTCATTATGTACCTAGACTTCAGATTTACCAGCCTGATTCTCCCTTGAAAATTATTCAAGTAAGTATTTTCTCATTTATTTCTTGTTATGACCTTGTTAAAGATCCTTACATTTGGATACCTTGAAATATAAGATTATTTAATAGTTTTCTTTAAATTTTATGTAACTAAATAATGGCAACCCAGGATGCTTTTTTGAGATATCAAAGTTCATGACAGTCCCTTTGTATTTTATGTTAGGAGATTGTGTTCTTGGTTTTAAATGCTACATGCAAATTTATGATTGCCATTGTCTTTATGAATGTATATTTGGCTTCATTCCCTTTCTTAGATAAGAAAAGATTTCATCCCTGTATTTACCAAAACCAGGACATTATTTTGATTCATTTCTTTCATTTCCTCTTGAGCCAATCATTTATGAAGTTGTGGGGTTTTTTCATTCTAATTCTATGTCTCCTATGCTTCCTATAACACCTGACATATTTCAGCCCTTCATTAATTTTTTTCTTTGTAGTAGCCTTCTAACTGGTCTCCTGGCTTCTGATGTCCTCCTCTCTAAGTCATCATTCACATTCATGTGACTTTTATGGCACTTACCAAAAAAACAAAATCTCTGAGTGGTTTTCTCTTGCTTGTAAAATAAGACCCAAATTCTTTAGCTGGGGATTTGAGGCCTTCAGATGAGGACCCAACCTATTTTTTCAGAATCATGTACAGATTCTTTTGAAATACCCTCTAGTCCAGGCACCCAAGTCAACTTAACTATTCCCTAAGCATACCCCTCACTCTCTTCTTGCCTGAAATGTTCTGCTTTTCCTCTCTACCCTCTTGTCTTTCAGTGATTGGTTTAAATTCCATCTCCTCAAAAAATAAGAATCCTTACCTGTTCTCTCCAACCAGAATTTCTCTTTCTTGTCTTCATATTCTTGTAACCTTTTTAGGAAAGATGGTAATTAATGTTTATTAAGCACCTACTATGTACCAGTCACCTTTTCATATGTTATCTCATTTGATTCTAAGTCTTTTGAGGTGGGCTATCATCCCCAACCCCCACCTTTATTTAAGATGAGAGAACTGAGGATTTAGTAACTATATAAAGTCACAATCTAACAGAGCAGAAACAGGTTCAAACCCAAGTCTATAAGATTTCAAGCCCAGGTTTTCCCACTCAGCCATGTTGCCAGCCTCTTTTATAGCACAAAGTATATTTGTCTACAAATTCTAAGCTCCTTTAAGACAAGGGCTTTTTTTCTTTATTATTTTTTATGCCTAGGGTGACTTTCATGTAGAATCTATTCAGTAAATTTCTGTTGAGTTGAATATAGTATTATGGTTAAGAGGTTGGGGGGCCAGCTCGATGGCGTAGTGGTTAAGTTTGCGCACTCCACTTCTGGCGGCCCGGGGTTTGCAGGTTTGGATTCCGGGCACGGACTGATGTACTACTTGTCATGCCATGCTGTGGTGGCATCCCATATAAAGTGAAGGAAGATGGGCACAGATGTTAGCCCAGGGCCAGTTTTCCTCAGTGAAAAGAGGAGGATTGGCAACGGGTGTTAGCTCAGGGCTAGTCTTCCTCAAAAAAGAAAAAACTTGTTTGGGGCTGGCCCAGTGACATAGTGGTTAAGTTCATGTGCTCTGCTTCGCTGTCCCGGGGTTTGCAGGTTCAGATCCTGGACAAGGACCAATGCACCGCTTATCAAGCCATGCTGTGGTGGTCATCCCACATAAAACAGAGGAAGATGGGCATGGATGTTAGCTCAGGGCTAATCTTCCTCACACACAAAAAAAGAGAGAGGTTGGGTTTGAGGGTTAGACATATCTGGTTTAAATTAACCCGTGTTCTGCCACTTACTTTGTAACTATGAACCAGTTACTTAGACCTCCAAACTCCAATTTTCTTATCTTTACATTTGGGATAAAAATATCTACCTCATAGAGTTGCTCTGAAGACTAAATGAGAAAATACATGTAAAGCACATAGCACTTTTTGCCATAAAAATGGTGACATAAATCTTAATAAATGTTGGCTGCAGCTTTTATCATTATCATGTGGGCCATGATAACTGGATGTAAATGTGAATGCATCTGCATGTCAATTAGTATTACAACATTTGAAATTTTAAAACTTTTGAAAATTTTGCCCTTTAAGATTGATTATTCTGTTTGAAAATTAAGGTTGTTCTTTAAGTAAGCAGATTTTTTTTTTCATTTGAAAGCCTCCAAATCCTTTCCCTTATTTTATTCATCAGTTTATATATTATTAATACTTACCTAAGTATTTCTTTAGTGTGCAGAGTTTTTGCAGATTGCTTCACTATACATTATAGTGGCCAACGGCTACTGATAAACACGAAGAGTTATTATACTCCACTGCTAGTTGAATGAAGAAATGAAATCCCAAAACAGTGGAGCATTTCACTAATGGTTACCTATTTGCACAGTTAGGAACAGAAGTGCAGTTCTATTACCAATGTTAAGCTGGTGCATCTGTAGACTAGATTCTATTAATGAGTAAATCCTTTTACTGTATAAAGTATATTTAGAGGAATTTTTCCTCTAAATTTAATACGTTGAATAATAATCTATAAAAATATAATAACATACAATAAAAATACCATAAATTTACCCCTATACATTTATAACATGCCCATAAAAAAATTGAATGAGATCAAGAGATTTCCAGGGTAAATGATTACACTGTATGTGAATATTTTGCCTTCTTTTAGTAATGTCTTTGTTGTTTTATATTTTCTGTATCAAATTTATTCATATACTCTTCGGTGTATAGTGTATATAAATATAAAAAGCCTCATTATAAAAATTTTTTTTTTAAAAAGAGTATATATTTACATATATACATGGAAGTGTCTGGAAAAACAGGAGAATAGGCTTATTTTTCTTGCCAACTTTATTGAGGAATAATTGACAGATATAATTGTATATATTTAAAATGTATAACATGATGATTTGATATCGTGGAATGATTACCAAGATTAAGATAACTAACACATCCATTACCTCACATAGTTAACTCTTTTTTTTATGGTGAGAATTCTTAAAATCTACTCTTAGCAACTTTCAGATATTCGGTACCATATGATTAACTATAGTCACCATGCTGGACATTAGATCCTCAGTACTTAGTATTCTTATAACTAAAAGTTTGTACCTTTTGACCTACATCTCCCCGCTCCTCCTCTCGCCCGAGCCCTTGGCACTATTCTCTGTCTGGCTTATTTCACTTAGCATAATGCCCTCCCGGTTCATCCATGTTGTCACAAATGGCAGGATTTCCTTCTTTTTTATGGCTGAATGATATTTCAGTGTGTGTGTGTGTGTGTGTGTGTGTGTGTGTGTGTCACATTTTCTTTATCCATTCATCTGTTGATGGTCATTTAGGTTGTTTTCATATTTTGGCTATTGTGAATAATGCTGCAGTGAACTGGGTGTGCAGGTATCTCTTTGAGATATGATTTCCTTTCCTTCAGGTATATACCCAGGAGTGGGATTGCTAGATCATATGGTAGTTCTATTTTTAATTTTTTGAGGAATTGTCATGCTGTTTTCTATAATGGCTATACCAGTGTACATTCCTTCCAACAGTGCACAAGGGTTCCCTTTTCTCCGCATCTTTGCCGACATCTGTTATCTCTTGTCTTTTTGAAAATAGCTATCCTAACCGATGTGAGGTAATGTCTCATTGTGGTTTTGATTTGCATTTCCCTGATGATTAGTGATGTTGAGCACCTTTTCATATATCTGTTAACCATTTGAATATCTTCTTTGGAAAAATGTCTGTCTAGGTCCTTTGGCCATTTTTTAATTGGATTATTTGCTTTTTTTTGCTATTGAGTTGTATGAGTTCTTTATATATTTTGGACATTAATCCCTCATCCAGACATATGGTTTGCAAATATTTTCTCCATTCCATCAGTTGCCTTTTCAGTTTATTGTTTCCTTTGCTGTACAGAAGCTCTTTAGTTTGATATAGTCCAACTTGTTTATTTTAGCTTTTGTTGCCTGTGCTTTTGGTGTCTTATCCAAGAAACCAATGCCAAGACCAGTTTCAAGAATCATTTTCCTTATGTTTTCTTCTGGGAGTTGTATGGTTTCAAGTCTTACATTTAAGTCTTTGATCCATTTTGAGTTAATTTTTGTGAGTGGTGTAAGATAGGGGTCCAGTTTCATTCTTTTGCATGTGGATATCCAGTTTTCCCAACACCATTTATTGAAGAGACTATCTTTTCCTGATTGTGTATTCTTGGTGCCCCTGTCAAAGATTAGTTGATCATGTATGTGTGGGTTTATGTCTGTCTTTCTATTCTAATCCCCTGGTCTATGTGCCTGTTTTTATGTCAGTACCTTACTGTCAGTACCATGTTTTGATTACTGTAGCTTTATAATATAGCTTGAAATCAGGAAGTGCGATGCCTCCAGGTTTGTTCTTCTTTCTCAAGATTGCTTTTGGCTCTTGGGTGTTTTTGTGGTTCCATACAAATTTTGGAGTATTTTTTTCTATTTCTGAGGAAAATGCCATTGGAATTTTGATATTGCCATTGAATCTGTAGATCACTGTGGGAGGTATGAACAATTGAACAATATTAATTCTTCCAATCTGTAACATGGAATACCTTTCCCTTTATTTGTGTCTTCTTCAATTTCATTCATCAGTGTTTTATATTTTTCAGTGTACAGGTCTTTCACCTCCTTGGTTAAATTTATTCCTGAGTATTTTATTGATTTTAATGCTATTGTAAATGGGGTATCTTTCTTAATTCCTCTTTCTGATAGTTTGTTGTTAGTGTAGGGAAATGCAACTGATTTTTGTATATTGATTTTGTATCCTGCAACTCTCCTAAATTCATTTATTAGTTCTAACTGTTTCTGGTGTAGAGTTGAGGGTTTCCTACATATAAGATCATGTCATCTCCAAACAGAAGTAATTTCACTTCTTTCTTTCAGATTTGATGCCTTTTATTTCTTTTTCTTGCCTAATTGCTATGGTAGGACTTCCAGTACTATGTTGAATAGAAATGACACTTGTGAGCATCCTTGTCTTGTTTCTGACCTTAGAGGAAAGGCTTTTAACTTTTCACCCTTGAGTATGAGTTAGCTGAGGACTTGTCATATGTGGCCTTAATTATGTTGAGGTAATTTCTTCTATACCTAATTTGTTGAGCAGAGTAGATTTCTCGAGTGATAGAATTGCAGATGATTTTTATAAATCCTTTTGCTTATCTATATCTTCTAATTTTTCTACACGTATATTATCTCTGTGTTTATACATGTTGATTCATGAATTGAATTTGTAAGAAATCCATTTATAGTTGACAGAGCGTATATAATTTTGGTTCTGTACATAAGGATTGTAAATGATTGATAGTTAAGTGTACTTGAAAAACTTGCCTATTAAAAATTACTTTGAAATAATAGTGTTAATGTATTTAGGATAAACTCTCAGCAGTAGATTTTATATCACTTTAGCATTAACATTTACATTTTAGGATGCACCATTAGTTTAACATATTTTGAGCTCTTTTCTTTTTCTTTTGCCTACAGATCCTAATAGCCACTATCACCCATCTTTTGCCAAGTACAGAAGCTTCGTCTTATGAAATGGACAAGAGGGTAATTTAAATGTTTGATATTTAACATGTGGTTATCTAGTAAAATAGTTATTTAAAGGTATATATATTTACAAGGTAAACATTAATTCATTTGTATTTAAAATCAGTTATAATGTGAAATATATCTTTCCATTAAGTGTAACTAAATTTTATTTTAGTTCAAATTTCAAGTTAATCGTGATCATTTGATAAAGTCTTTGAATCTCAGGGTTGTAAGGAACCTTGGAGGACATTCTGTCCATTTATAATTATTTTGCTTAATCCTGTCAAATTGTGATCTTGTCTGTGCCTGAAAATGATTAATTCTGAGGAATTCAGCAACTCTGAAGGCAGCTATGCATCTTTGTATAGCTATTACTGGTAGAAAGTGGAGAAATTAAGGAGAGTACATATAATAGAGAGAGAGATGGCACTTAGGAGAAGACATACCCTCGGGTCACCAAAAAGTTCTGCAAGATTGCATTTACCTCAGTAAATTTATTATGAGACTCCTTTAATTATTTCAGATATTGTGTTTATCAGTCTGAAGTTTCTATTTGGTTTCTTCTTACGGTTTCCATATCTTTCCTGAAGTTCTGCATTTCTTCATCAATTATATCCATCTTTTTTATAGATTTTAATGTATTTATCATAATTATTTTGAAGTCCTTGTCTGCAATTATGTTTCTGGACCTATTCTCAATTATTTTCTTGTGTAGCTTACATGCCATTTACACTTTTGGTCTTTCCATGCTATTCCTGCTGTCTTGCATATCACTAATTTCATGAGTTTATTCATGTTCATGTGTAATATACCCATTATCAAATCGGTATAAAACCCATTTGATCAGATTGTCTAGCTCTTGATGAATACATTGGTCCTCATCTTTAAAGATACATATACTCCATTTCTAGCTAAGAGTCCTTTATTTTGGTGTCTTAGACTATGGTATAGAATTCCAAATCCAGTTTTGAACAATATCTAGAGAATTAATTAGCCATCTCCTTCTAGATCATCTTTATCTTCCAAAGGCCTACCTATTAATATGAAAAAGTTCCACTACCAAGTTTTTGTTCCCTGCCCACTTAATTCACTAAACATTTACTGATCACAAAATACGGGTGTGGTATTCTGCTTCGAACTAGTTAAACAGATATAAATAAAATAGTCCCTGATCTCATGAGTTTTAAAGATTAGAGAGGCAAGTGAGGCAATCCAGTATATTAAGTGCTTACTATAAAAGGTAGAAACATGTATGTAATAAAAGGTAGGATAGAGGAGGAAGTAATCGACTATCTAGGTAGAAGGGCTTGTTAAGGGAAAACTTCCCTAAAGATGAATAGGGTTTTCTACATAAATGGATGCCAGGGGTAGAGTCAGAGAGTTATTCCAAGTGGAGAGAATAGCATGTGTAAAATCTGGAGATGTAAAATGGCATGATGTATTATGAGAAAACAGTAGGCAATTCCTTATTGTAGGGTGTAAAATGCTTAGTTCAGAGTAGGAAATTAGGCATCAGAAATAGGAAGGGGTCAGGATATGAGGGGCCTTGGATGCCATGCTAAGAACCTTGGACTTTTGTGAAAGTCCTTTTTTTGAAAGTGACTTTTTAGAAGAGTTTTAATGCACAGTGAAGTACCAGATTTGTGAAAGATCAATTGAAAAAGTGTGAAAGTTGACTTAAAAAATAATATGATAATTGTTATTGCAATCATCTCTATGAGAATTGATGTTCTGAGCCTAAGGCTAAAGGAATAAAGAGTAAATATTCCCAAAGTAGAATCCACAGCCAATGTCAGGTGGAGATGAATTTCAATTTTCATTGTGTTGCATATAAAGAGTAATGCCTGGGTAGAGACCACAGCAAAGTAACTGTATACCTAAAGTAGTAAATTTGAGGCTCAAAACAAAATTATTGGCATTGTCAACACAAGAGTAATATTAAACTGCAGGAATATACAAGATCACTTAAGGAGAAGTTATAGAGTAAGAAGAGTTAGCAAAGTATAACACCTTGAAGAATAACAGTTAAAGAGCAGGTAGAGAGGGGTCACCAAGATGGTGACAGAGGAGGCTCCTGAATTTCCCTCCTCCCATGGACACACCAAAGATAGAGCCACACATGGAGCACTTCCCTCTGAGAGAAACCCAGGGACTAGTCCTACGCATCAGGTGACTGAGAAAATACCCACACTGAAATGGGTGGGAAAGGCTGAGACAAACTCTTGCTATAAACCCCACCCCTGGCATAGCTCCATACAATCAGGAGGGAACGCCTAATCCGCCACTTCTCTCTGAGGAGAGAAATGTTTAGACCATACATGTAACACCCCTACTTTTAAGCCTGCCACTCAAAGGACAGGCCCCCAAATCACCTGACTCTAAAAGCCAAGGTGCTTGCATTCACAAGTCCCAGAGAACTATAGGAAACAAAAAAGTAGTTGTTAACAGGCACAAGAGCATTTGCCACAGCTATCCGCCCAGGGATCAGGGCAGAGAGAGCAGGCCAAAAACAACCATCTACCATTCTTTCTCTGGAAAGGATTTGACTGCATACTTTACCAGCTGCTGCCTGAGGGCCTGGCTTCTAATCAGCCTGCATCTAGGTGCTGACTGCAACCCTTCTGCCCATAAGAGCCAGTGGGCATTTACCCTGTATTCTCTCTCTGGCTCGCTCCAACAATAAAACCAGGTCTCCAGCTTTTCCCTGGAAGGACCTTGTCCACACATCTAGCACCCCATCTAGTGTTGCAGCTGCTACCTCAGGGAGTAGCTTACACATCACCTAGCTCTGGGAGCTGACAGGGCTTGGCATTCATGAGTTCCCTAGGAACACACAAAATAAAGAGGTGGTTCTGTTTGGAGTACCAGCACCCCCAGAGACTTCCCTCTGGCTCAGGACAGAGTGAGTAAGCAAAAATACGTGGCTCTCAGTTTCTCCCTGATAGGGGCTGACTGCATAACTAACATCCCAACTTTCCCAGCTGCTGCCTGAAAGCCAGGCTTCCAAGGATCCTGCAAGGGAGTGAAGGGGCAGGCAGTTAGTAGTCCTCTGGGAGCCTGAACAGGCATGTGAGCATTTCCCACCCTTTGGGACACTGGCTGGTGTTGGCACAACCTCAACTACTGGGAGCCACTAAGAACAAGAACAGCAGCTTGGACAATCACAGAGGTTTCAGGGGCAACTGAGAGCTTGGGCTTAGCTACTATTTTACCCTTTCTAAATAATAAGTATCTGGTAGGAAGAAACTTTGAGACTATACAAATATCTTATTACTCCATAAACCTTTCCTAACTGGTTTTGCCAACCATTGATGACTCATACCAGAATTAATTATTGTAATAGTTCCAAATGGTGATTTCCTAATTCCATCATTCCTTTTACATTTATTAGTTAATTTTCTATGGTAAGGAAGAGCTTTCCCTTCTTCCTTATACACCTTATCAGTATGGGATCCTGATTCTTATTTTTATGCAATGGGTTGTGATCCTTACTGTTTTACTATTATTTATTTTAATGCTCAGACCGTCCCAGATTTAGCCAGTGGGGGTCTGTTGAAAGTGGCTTCTGTGTCCTTTTGACATATCCCTGTTATTCTTTGGGCATGTTCATAATTTGTTATCACAGAATTTTACAGACTCATCTTGTGCTTCCTCTGCCCTAGTCCTGGAATTAGCCATTTCTCTAAGGAACTCTGGTTCCATTGAGTGGAAAATAGTATTTTGAAATCAAGATCTGTGTGTACATTGGGAGCTAGGTTTGTACGTTGTCATTGGGTTGTCGTTTTTTTTTTAGGCCCTCTCAGCAGATAGATCTACAAAATAGAAAATATGTGTACACACATATATAATATATATTTTACATATATATAAAATATATACGTATATATATTTCTTTACCTATCTGTATGTGTTAAAACATCATGAGTTCACCCTGACACCTTCGATTCTAATCCAGCACCACAGCATTCGGTTTATCGTTTCCCCTTCCCACATTTGTAACTCCGTACTCCAACAATGAGAACCCTAGCTCCCCTTATCATATTTATCCACAATTTACTTCTTTGTGCAGTTCTAGAAAAATAAAAGCAGTTTCAGGATTAATTTATGCCTCTGTATAGTTTATCAAGAGAGTGTATAGTTCAAAAGCTGTCTTTAAAGTTATTTGGGTTACTTCTCCCTGCCGCTTCCTCACCTCATTGTGTTTATGTAATTCATTTGAAATACAGTTCAGATCATTTTTTTCTGTATATATTCCATTTTAGGGTTTTTTCCTCCATCCCTCTTGTTTTATTTTTTTAGTCTATGGTTTATCCATCCTTTATTTTTGTGCAGATGAGCAGATACATCTATATTTTCTTTTTTCTCCTTGTTTGTTACACAAAAGGTATCATATTCTAGATATTCTTTGGTATTCAGATCTTTCACTTCACAGTACATCCTGGAAATTTACAGTACCTCAATTCGCAAAGATCTTCTGTGTCTATTTTACACCTCTATAGTATTAGTATTCCATTGTATGAATGTAGCATAGTTGATTCTACTCACTCTCCTATGTGTGGACATATAGAATATGTTTTCAGAATTTTGCAGTTACCAACAGTAATTGCAGTAGTCACTGCAGTGACTAACTTTGTTCCTATATATTTTAACATTGTTGGAGTGTGTTTTCAAGGTGTGTTGCTAGAAATGGAATTGCTGGGTCAAAAGTAAACAGATAACATTTTGTTAAATATTGGTGTTCCCACAAGCAAACTATGAGAATGTCTGTTTCCCCAGAGCATAACCACAGTGTGTGTCATGTTTTTATATTTTGCTGATTTGGTAGGGGAACGATGGTTTCTCAGTGTAGTTTTCATTTACCTTTCTCTTTTTACAAGTGAGGTTGGATATCTTCTCATATTTACTAGTGGCCTAGTTTTTTACTTGATTTTTGTGAATTATCTATTCATATCTTTTTACATTTTCTGTCAGGTTTTGGTATTTTTCCCTCAAATTTTTACATATTAGGGATATTAGCTCTTAGCTGTGATGTGTGTTGCAAATATTTTCTCCTTTTCATGTGTCTTTTGATTTTGTTTATGGTGGGTTTTTTGTTGTTTCTTGTAGGACATCATGGAAAAGAATTTATTTTTTAAGTACTCAGTTTATCAGTCTTTCATTGTGTCTGGATTTTGAGTCATCAATAGAAAGCCTTTCACTGTACCCTGGATAAACAGGAATTTGCCCATGTTTTCTCTAGTACTTGTATGGTTTCATTTTTTACATTTTTATCCCTCACCCATTCAGAGGTTATTCTGTATGTTTTGAGATAGGGATCTAATTTTTGTTGTTTTTCCAAATTGATAACCAGATTTCTGGGTTCCCTTTATTAAAAAGTCCATCTTTACCCTTTAGTGAATAATCAGGGTCTGTTTCTTGAGTTTCTATACTAGCAGTTTTCCCACTTTTTTGGTGATAAGATCGCTTTAATACTGTTAACCATTATTGAGGATCTCAACTAACTTTTGTTCATGTGGGCTATATTTTGCCCACTTGATCTGTCTTGTATTGAGAGTGGTGTCTTAAGGTCTCCTGTTGTTAATGTTTCTATATTTCCTTGCATCTCTTGTAGTTTTTGCTTTATAAAGGTAGTCACTGTGATTTGATACATAGATATTTATAAACGTTTTGTCTTCGTTTTGAATTACAGCCTTTAACATTAATGCCTTATGGTTTGAATTCTAATTTGCCCAGTATAGCTTTGTCCATCTCTTTAATTTTAGCCTTTCTGAATCTTTTTGTTTAACTGCATCTCATGAGTACAACATATACTTGGGTCTTGCTTTTTGAGCCAAATTGAAAATCTTCTTTTGTTGGGCAAGTTAAACTCATTCTGATAAGACTTATATTTTTTATCTCGCCTCTGTCTTTCTATTTTATGATTATTATGCATATTATGTTACATTTTCTATGTTTCTTTCTCTACATTATATATTTCCTTTGTTCTTCTATTTTTTAAGTTCCTTTTGGTATTCAGGACAGTTTGTTTTTCATTCTTGTGGTTACCTTTATATTATATCTTTTTTAATGCCTTTTTCCCCTTGCTTTCTTACTTAATCTTTTCCTTTGTGGTTTATAATTATTTAATGATGTCCTTTATCTCCTATCTATTGCCTACATGTTAATAAATGAGCTTTTTTATTTTTTTCTTTCTCTTTGCCTCCATTTTTTGTTACTTTATTTCAACACGTAACATATAGCATATGTCATGTAACAAGATTCTTCACACTAATCTCTACCTTTTTTTAAAAATCTTAGATCTTTAACTAAGTATATCAAATACTCACCATTAGTCTTTTTGCTGAAGTTCCTCAGTCAACTTATTGGTTAGATGAAGTTCATCTGTATTCTGCAAGATGGGCTCATGAATACAGAATTCTCTGAACTCTTGCATATTTAAAACTTTTTCTGTAACCATGATACTTGAAAAACAGCTTGACTAGATGCGGAATCTTTGATTCACACTTAACTTTCCTTGAAGGTTGTTTGTTTTTTTTTTAATGTTGCCTTGCTTTGTATATTGAGAAGTCTGATGCCAGTTTTATTCTCTTGCCCTTGTAAGTTATTTCATCTTTTTTCCTGGGGGCCCTAAGGATATTTTTTCTTTATCTTTGAAGTCTTACTTTTGAAGTTTTATCAGGATATGTGTTAGACTTGATTATTGCAGGTCAGTTTGTCTTGGCATCTGGTGGACTGTTTCAGTATTTTTCTGTCTTCTATTTCAATCAGTTTCTCTCTGACACTTTTTACCCTTTTTCTTATCTCATTTTATTCTCTTAATTGTTTTCCCACTGTTCTTTAATGCCCCTTATTAAATCTTGTTTTTGATTTTTTCAAATTTATTCTTCCTTTGGCATCTTATAATTCAGGCCTCGTTTCTAATATGATTTTGTCCTTTTCTTTTAGTTCTTTTCTTGATTTAAATTAATTCTTCCCATCTTTGTCTATTTCTTCTTAGTTTTTAAATTTCTGATATAAGACGGGGTTTTCTTTGCCCCCCATATCTAAATGCTTGTTTGAAAATATTTAATCAGATTAGAATGTTGTGTTATCGTTTTCTTCTGCTTCATAATTGGTTTTTGGGAGGCAGGTGGATTTTCATCAGCTGAATTTCTTAGATTCTCATTTTCTGTTTTCTTTTTATAGTAGTTTTGTATAGATGAAGACTGCCTCTGCATATCTGTGGACAAGGTTGGTGGCTTGGGGTGGTTTACAAGATTCCTACTTCAAGAGCTTCCTCTTCTGGCAGTTTAACAAAGTATAGTGTCTGTTGGATGGTGCTTTTTAAGGAGGAGACGAATTGTTTGTCCATCAATTTTTTTAAAATTTTTTTATGTCTCATAGGATCCTAAATTTCTCTTTTGCTTTTTCCTTACACTACATGTTTTCTGCAGAGGGGCCAGCCCCATGACTTAGTGGTTAAGTTTAGCACGCTCCATTTCGGCAGCCCAAGTTCTCCGGCATCGGATCCCAGGCGCAAACCTACACCACTTGTCAGCCATGATGTGGCGGCGACCCACATATAAAGTAGAGGAAGATTGGCACAAATGTTAGCTCAGGGCTAATCTTCCTCAGAAAAAAAGAACACACACATGTTTTCCATAGGCTGTCTTTCCATCCCTCTCAATGTTCTTCTCCCTAAAGCTTTCCCTTTCCTGCGTCCACTTTAAGTCCTTTCTTTCTACTCAGTACTGTCTCTACCAAGACACTATTGCAATATTCTCATGCTTAGGGTGGACTTTCTCTCTCTGGCTTAGTTTTTAGGTTTGTACCTAGTTCCCTACTCTGTCTTACAGTTTTTCCAAAACTGCCCTTGCTCTTCATGAAAGCTTGCAGTGGGAAAATGGGAAAAAGCTTGCTGGGATTTGCCATATATTTTCTACTTATGGATAATTTGAAGTTTGGATGTTCTCTGTTTTCTGGTTCTACTGAGGATGTGGTTTTGTGATATTTTATTGAGTCTTCTTGTTCTTTACTGTTCTTTTGGAGGATGGGTTGGGAGATTTAGACCAGCATTACACTTTGAGTTGGAGAGTTATAATTTTAACATTCCTATTTTTATTATGCTTAAGGTTTCATTGTGCTTGCCCTAAAATATAAGGGAAAAACCCACAATAATATTCATATACAACATCTTAAAATCAGTTAGTTTTAGGGTAAATACTAATGATGGAATTTCAGGTTGATAGTTCTGAAATAAATTTTAGAAAACAAAAAATAAGTTGATGAATTTGTTAAGTATTAAGCTCTAGTTTTATGAGTTTACAATAATAATGATCTTTTGTTGTTGTTGCAGTTGGTGGTATCCTTACTTCTGTGCCTTCTGGACTGGATCATGGCCTTACCTCTAAAGACACTGCTCCAACCAATCCATGCTACAGGAGCAGAAAATGATAAAATAGAAAAATCTGTCCTCAACTGCATTTATAAGGTAAACTTCTTTGCTTTATTGTTTATTTGGTAACCAAAGCTTTTTAAAACCTAAAGAAATAACATTTCTTAGTATTACATTTTCATTGTTTTAGATCTAGGTATTTTCTAAGAATGTAGATTTATCTTACCATACCTAAGAATAATTTAAAAGTACTTCCCACAAGACACTGTTGTTTCATTGTAAAAATTTGAAAGGAATCAAGTCTTTGTTGAATATGAGTAGCATCAGTTAAATTTTACTTGTTGGTCTTTTTAAGAGGTATTAAGTTTTACTTTGATTGAAGAGCTTAGTTTTAAAGTATTTAAAATTTTTGCCAAGCTCTTATATTACCAGTTGACATTTTTTTCCTTTTATCTTTATTTAGTTATTTATTTTCATTGAAAAGGAAAACTTGGTATTTTTTCCCCCTGTATTTTCAGGTCTTACATGGGTGTGTTTATGGAGCTCAGTGTTTTAGCAATCCAAGGTATTTTCCAATAAGCCTCTCTGATTTGGCATCTGTCGATTATGATCCTTTTATGCATTTGGAAAGTCTGAAAGAGCCTGAACCTCTGCACTCCCCTGATTCAGAACGATCTTCTAAACTCCAGCCTGTAACAGAAGGTAAAATGAATTCTCTTGAGGGTAGTATTGTTGCTTGGGTTCTCTCAAGGTATCATTTGAGGCCATGGGTAGAAATAATGGAGGAGAATATATCTTACTTTGTACTTCTTTACCTTACCATGTATATTATAGCAAAATTCATGTTTAGTTTAAGAAATAACTTCAGATATACAATTACTAAGATGATATGTGATGACATTCCCTTTTATACACTTAGCTAAGTTATTCTGATAAGTTCTTTTTACACTTAGCTAAGTTATTCTGATAAGTTCTCTTAAAGACATTTTACTTTATTTTATACATCATAGGATTTATGTAATTGAACAAAAGATTTAGCTTTGGAGTCTGACAAATCTGGTATTGAATTTTGACTCTCATTTAATAGCTGAATGACTATGTTTCTGTTTCCTTATGTGTAAAATGGGAATAATAATATTCGTTCCCTTATAGGGTTATTTTGAGTACTAAACAAGACAATATGTGTAAAACCTTTTGCACAGTTCTTGGTACGTAGTGAACTCAGTAACTTTTTTGAGCCACATTTTTTTCTACAGTCATAGAGTTTACTGTCTGATATAAGGGAAAGATGTAAACAAATTAACTTATAATGTAATACTAGTTTAAAAATAAAAGTACATTCAAGATACAGAAGTAACCCAGAGGAACCCAGCAGTTATTGAAGTGTTTTAAGGGGGTGATGTACATGATAAAATTAGTATTAAGAGCTCTTTGACAATAGTATTTTATAGGAGTAGGCAAATTAGAGCCCACACCTGACACCTATTTCTGTAAAGTTTTATTGGGACACATCCATGCTGTTCATTTATGTATCATTATGGCTGCTTTTGTGCAACAGCGGTAGTGTTGAGTAGTTGCCACAGAGATCGTGTGGCCCATAAAGCCAATAATATTTGCTATCTGGCCCCTTACAGAAAAAGTTTGCTGATCTCTGCTATATTAGATTGATTTTAGGGAGGTTAGCCCAGGAGCAGAGAGACCAATCAATAGACCAAGCAAGAGTTGCTAAAGGCTTAAATTTGTTAGATTTTCCCCAAACTAGACCAAGAATATGAGAAAGTTCAGAGGTTTGGGAGGGAAAATGAGGAGGGCAGTGTTGGTAATGGTTTAGTTTGGGTTCCTATTGGATATTCATATGAAGACGTCTAGTGGACAGTTCATTATATATGCAGATCTAGATCTTAGCAGAGAGGTCTTTGTTACAAATATGTATATATATATATATATATATATATATATATAAGTGTGTGTGTGTTCTGAGAAGAAAAAGTTGGAAAGGAAGGAAAACCAGGAGAGAGTAATTTCTCAGAAATGAAGAGAGGAAAAAGATGTTTAAAAGACTGGCCAACAATATTAAATGATAGAGAGGTCAAGTACAAAAAGACTGACAAACATGTCTGCCTTAGTTTCAGAGAAGTAGGAGGCAGAAGCAGATGGCTGTGGGCTGAGGAGCAAGGGAGTTTAAAGAGAGGTAGAGCCATCTGTCAAAAGTCCTCTTTAAAGAAGCTTGACTGTTAAAAAAAGAAGAGAAAAGTGACAAAACAGTAAGTAAGCTAAAGGATGATTCAGGGGTTAATGGAGTTTTAAGGATGAAGAGAGTTGAACTTAAATATAAGCTGAGAAGGAAGATGGGAAGGGGATCGTTGATAGAGTGAAGTTCCAGAAGAGATGAGTTGGAAAGTATAGGTGCTAATATTAGCCCTATTTCTGAGACCAGAAAGGAGGAGAAGAATATGGAAGTAAATCAAGGGGATTGACAGAAGTTATTGAGGGCCCAATAGAAAATAGAAACTATGAAATTTTGGTTGCACCCATCAACATTCAGCAAGGTGGAATGGCAGAAATGCAGGGAAACTGGGGCTTTCAGAATACTGGTATACAGTTTAGCCGTGGAATATAGGCTTGGTAAGGATTGAACTGATGCTAGGAAATGACTAATAAGTTGGAGGAAAGTGGAGTGATCCAGTGAGTCAGAAAGTACATGTGGTTAGTAATGAGCAGTTAGAACAGCGATTCTCAGCCTTAGCTGCACATCGGAATTCCGAGGTCCCGTCCATAGAGATTTTGATATATTGATCTGGGACTGCTGGGATTTTTTACAGCTTTGCAGGTAAATAATATGCAGCCAAGGTTAAGAACCCCTGAGAGCACCAGTATGTTAGGACAGTGGTTTTTAAAATGAATTTTAAGCACTGGAACCTCTTCAAATAAATTTCGCAAGGAAGCCCAATTTAAAGTAGAGCTGCAGCAGGGTGGAGGCCTGGGGTCTTACTGACTTCTCTCCCATCCACCACCAAGAGCCTTCTCCAAGGGCTCTGCAGAACAGAATGGGGAAATCTCTAGACCAGGAGGTTGTAGTCAAAGAGTAAGCTATTAAGGAACAGTTTGATTTTTAAAGGTAGAATAGTAGTAAGTGATTAAAACAAGAAGGATGTGGTCATGCTAATGGATTGATGACATAGAATGCAGGTGAAGATATGAAGTTACACATAAAGGAAATAGGGCTAGGGTTTGGGGTTGAGCACAAGTTGCTAATAGTTTGTCTAGAACACAAATATACAAGTGAAATAGGAATATAAATTTAAATTATAGGGGCTGACCGGTGGCGCAGCAGTTTAGTTCACGCTTGGCAGCCCAGGGTTCACGGGTTCGGATCCCAGGCGCCCGCCAACGCACTGCTTGTCAGCCATGCCGTGGCGGCATCCCATATAAAGTAGAGGAAGATGGGCACGGATGTTAGCCCAGGGCCAGTCTTCCTCAGCAAAAAGAGGAGGACGTTAGCTCAGGGCTGGTCTTCCTCACACACACACACACACAAAAATAAATAAATAAATAATTTTTAAAAATTATAGCTCAGATATAATAGAGATATACTGGTCAGTACAACATAGCAAAATAATTTAGACAATTTTTGATATAGGCGACTTAAAACTATTTCTTTAGATTTGGCATAGTAAAATAGTGTTTAATTTACTTAAAAACACAGTTAGATGAAAAGATTACTTGCTTTTTGCAGTTTTAAAGGTATAAAATGATAAAGTTTGATTCAGGGCAGTATACTGTATTTCTTAAACAGCGAAATAGTTTACTTATGTAAAGGGAAGTTTTGATGTATTTCATACTAGATTTACTATACCATTAACAGTTACTGTAAAAGACACAAAGGTAAAGATTTAAATAGATGAGCTTTGTATTGATACCAAATACTTCACGGAGTACTGTTCTCTAAATGTATTAAGTTGTTCCCCTTAGACTTTCGAAAGTATTAAGGAACAGATAAATGCAGAACCTTTTAGGAACAGCTGTGAGCTAACAGCAGGTGATTCTGTGGTCTGTAGTGACTACATGCTGTGGGTTTTTTTAATGTATTGAAAATGACTAATCATTGTGCCCTTGTCTAAGGCATGCTTCATCATCTTCAAGTACTTTTTTGGCCAAAGATTTCTAAACATAGAGTGTCCCTAATAAGCTCAGTATTGGATTGAACAAGTCTGATTTGAGAACTATTGGCAGGAGTAGCTATAATTATTAAATTTACTAAAGAATAAAGCAAGGTAGTGAAGTTGGCTTTTTGTCAAATGGCAGTAGTCTTATTAGCAAAAAGTCATCATTTGCAGGGTCAGAGTGAAAGGAGGCTCCAAAGGATTCATTCTGTCCTAATTACAGTTTCACCTATACATATTATGCAAAGCTAATATTTAAAGCATTTGCCAAAATTAACTTCCTCTGCATGTCCTATTACAGTGCAGTGAATTGCAGCAGCTTTTTATGTCGTGCTGCTTTTGTATGCCATAATAATCTGTAATTATGGGTTTGCTGCAAATGCTGTAGGGTTTGTTTAATCTGACAATCTGAAAAGACAACTCTGAATAGACTTATTTAAATGAATGCTAGTTACACAAAGCTTTAGAAGCATCGATATCTTCATTTTGCATTTTCTTACAAGGCTGGTTATTTTAGAATTTCATTTTGAATTTCTAAATTAGAGAATTTCATATGTTTTCTTTATATCTAAGTAGATATGTAGAAGAGAGAGATGTATGTTCTATAGTTTATAACTAAAAAATAAATTTAACTGGCCAATTAACAAGTTGAGAGATTTTTATCCTTTTATAAATATCTTAAATTTAGAGAAGCAGCTTAGGAAAGCTACATCTGAAATCTAAATTTATTTTTTAAGTGTTTTCAATGTTAATAATTATGACAGATTTATGAACAAGCTCATTTAAACTGCATTCCCACTATCTCTTCCTTTGGAAGAGTGTGTATAGAATGGACTGGTACCTGGACTTAGAGGTTTATGTTTTAGGGAAAGAGCTGGCTCATTCTTGTAGTTTATTTATAAGCAAGTTTGAAAAAGGAACTCATGAAACCTATGTTACTAATAAGGCTTGAAAAATTGAATGATTTATATTGTTTCTGTTATATTCAGCTTTGTATATGAGTTTTCAATTCATCTTTACAAAAAGTCTGTGTTATTCTTAGAGAAAAATGGGGTTTAAGGAGTTTTTATGTGGTTTGTCCATGATCACAGAGCAAGCCAGAGACAAAGTCAGGAATTTTTCTCCTTTCTGTGATCTATTTCTATTAAATTATACTCTTTCACTTCTTCAGAAATGTTCTGCAAAAAAGATTCAGTGCTTAGAATAAGTCACCTATTTAAGTTTATCACTCAAAAGGAAGGAAGAGGAAAAAGAAAATAAAGAACAGAAAATTTTTTTCCTACATTAAAAATAAAAAAATCTTTAATTTGTATTACCACTTATAACGTGATTTAGTCTTATTTAAATGAGCTTTTTCAAATGTTTGGCCATTTGTTTAGTAATTTATGCTAAACAAATTTAGTAATTTATACTAAATTTTTTTGAAGTTACTGTACACAGAAAAAAGGTAAATTTTGAATTCATTCTTTCCGTTTGTCACAGTGATTTGCCAAAAGAAAAGGGCAGTTTAACAAAAGAGAAAACTATAGAAATTAGAGTTGTGGTGAAAATGGAAGTAACACTGAGCTGGGAAGCAAAAGACCAGCCCTGATGTGAAATCTTATGGCAGGCAAATCCCTTAAATTCTGTGAACCCATTTGTCCTCATGTGCAAATTGAGCAGTGCTGGGTAGATTATCTGTAAGGACCCCTACAGGGTGAACATCCATTGTATTCTAAGTTGGAATCAGAGAAGGGAAAGTAGACACTAGATTCAAGCCGCCCCTGTTTCTCATCGCCCAGCGACATATCTTTTTACTTTGCTTATGGTCTTGAATATGTAGCATTGAATTAAGTTGATCATTTACTGTTGTTATCTAGTGTTGAATAGATGATTTTCAGAACTAGCCGTAAATATGATTAAAGAGAAGCTCAGTGTAATTGGAGCTTTCTAAGTAAACTAAAAAATGTTCATATATAAATGTATGTAGACATAAAACCAGATTGATGGAAAATTAAAATTTTGTTAATCAGTAACATTTCAAAATCAACCAAAGCCCAAAGAAAACTGTTCATTTTTAGAGTTGGAATAATGTAGAAGATGTTATTGGTATTAATGGCATAGCAACTGGTTTTTTGCTGACCCTCTGCCTGTAGCCAGTGGTGTTGGTTCTGAATCTTGAGGGCGATGGCCTTGAAAATTTAACACTATTCTTCTCTCTTGCCTCTTTTTAAGTAATCATTACCAGCAGTGTACAAGTCAGTCTCCTTATAAGCTTTAAGTTAGGTTTATTGAGGTATAATTTACATAAAATAAAATTTATCCTTTTTGTTGATGTGGGAGTTTTACTATATATTAGATTATGTTGGTGGTTGATTCTATACAGTTACCGAAATTCACCACAAAATATGCTTAAAATTAAGGAATTTATGTATATAGATAATACTTTGATCATCAGGACATTCCCAAATCTATATTTATTCTGGCAGCTAGGTCATAGTATTTCCAAGTGATTAACTTTTGGAATATAAACAATACTCAGAGAAGATCACTCTGCCTGGTAGAACAGTACAAAAACAAAATCATTCTGTAATCCTGTCTATAACTAAGACAAGAACACTCTAAACACACACATACCACAAACACACAACTAAACCTCGTCTTCTAACATGAGTGATCAGTACTTACCAATAACAACTCTCCTCCCACTTCCTGGAGGAAAAGTATCAAGATAACCATCACTGAACTGTCTCTACTTCGTGACACCACTCATTCCACAATTGGCTTCCACATCTTCGTTCTCTCCTCCCCTCCTCCTTCAGGTCCTGACATTAGTCTCCTTACCTTTTCAGGCCTCTCACTACTATATTCTTTGAGTTTTCTCTTTTCACTGTTTCCTATGATTTTTTTTTAAAGTTACTTATATAGATACGCTCCTTATCTATTTGCTTTCCCTAATGTGCTTAAGGAAGGACCAAAAGAAAAGTTTCATGTACAACTAACTACTCAGACTAGACCACAATGACATAGAACACCTTAGAAAAATATACTACATAAGCAGGCCCATAAAATATTTTTTCCTTTGAAATAGAGTTTCCTTGGCATATAGTGGCTACACTGACTCACTCTCTAAATTGATCATGACTCCTAAAGTTTAATGAAAGATGACTTTTCTCTGAAACTTTCACATCATCAATAAAACCCATAATTAAATGACATTTAAGGCATGCTGCAAACTGTGTCTCTGAATCTACTCATGAGATAAGAAACTTATCAGTTGGATTTCATTGGCTTTCCAATCTGTGTGCTAAGTGATTTCAAGTGATTGATTTATAATACTTTTGATCCTTCTTTGAAGGCATGATGTACATTTAAAGGTATAAGTTTAAATTATGAATCCATAAGCAAAAATTTCAAAAAAGGGTACCTTATAAAATTAACAAAACTTCATCAAAGAACAGTTTTATTCTTTGTCATAATTCCTGTAGTACAGAATCTAAATTGGAAATATTAATATTTACTGAAATATGTGAATGTGATTTTGATAATGTGATGAAATCCCATTTGTTGTCTAATATTTCATTGTTGTATGACTTCCTAGGAAGCAGCGGTATTCCCACTCACTCATATTTTTCATTTCTAGTGAAAACTCAGATGCAACAAGGATTAATCTCAATAGCCGCCCGCACTGTTATTACACATCTGGTAAATCACTTGGGCCATTATCCAATGAGTGGTGGTCCTGCTATGTTAACAAGTCAGATATGTGAAAATCATGACAATCATTACAGTGAAAGTACTGAACTTTCTCCTGAACTCTTTGAGAGTCCGAATATCCAGTTCTTTGTGTTGAACAATACAACATTAGTGTCCTGTATCCAGATCAGATCAGAAGAGAGTATACCTGGAGGAGGTTTATCTGCTGGTCTTGCATCAGCCAATTCAAACGTCAGAATCATAGTACGTGATCTCTCTGGAAAATATTCGTGGGATTCTGCCATCCTGTATGGACCACCTCCTGTAAGTGGCTTGTCAGAACCTCCATCTCTCATACTTTCATTGTCTCGCCAAGAGAAACCAGAAGAGCCTCCTACGTCTAATGAATGCTTAGAAGATGTAACAGTAAAAGATGGGATTCCCCTCCAGTTTAAAAGAAGATTTAGAGAGACGGTACCAACTTGGGATACAATAAGAGATGAAGAAGATGTTCTTGATGAGCTTTTGCAGTATTTAGGTGTAACTAGTCCTGAATGCTTACAGAGAACTGGAATCTCTCTTAATATTCCTGCTCCACAACCTGTGTGCATTTCTGAAAAACAGGAAAATGATGTTATTAATGCTATCCTTAAGCAACATACAGAGGAAAAAGAATTTGTTGAGAAACACTTTAATGACTTAAACATGAAAGCTGTAGAGCAAGATGAACCAACACCTCAGAAGCCTCAGTCAGCATTTTATTATTGCAGATTGCTCCTGAGTATACTGGGAATGAATTCCTGGGACAAAAGGTAAGAGTGAAAAAGAAATTTTTCCTTGGTTTTTTTTAATATTAGTCTTTTTCATCTTTTGATGGAGCATTTTAGTTTCTATTCTTTTCCTCACTAAATTTTATCTACCAGTTAGTTCTTTGACCAGTGGGCAGATTTGGTTTTTTGTTTTGAGACCACTGAGTTATATCAGGATTCAAAGGAATAAAAAGATAACACAATAAACTAACTGTTAACATTTTCATAATGATTAGTAGAACTATTCAACTTAGAAATTATAGCTCACATAATTGAAAAAATTCTTATTTTTCCAACCTTCATGTAAGCTAATAGGAAAAACATTTTTCTTATAACACTTCTGACACCAAATGTGTGGGTTTTCCACACCAAGTAGTTCCAGCACTACCTGGAGTTAGCACAGGCAGTTTAAGGGCTCAGACCCACAAGACTGCCCCCACTTCAGACACCGGTTGCAAGTTCAGCTATGAATCAGGGGTTCCCACAACTCCCTCCTCGGGTTTGATAATTAGCTGTAATGGTTCACAAAACATTTACTTACATTTACCAGTTTGTTATAAAGGATGCAGATGAAGAGTTACATAGGGTGAATTCTGGAAGAACCCCAAGCACAGGAGCTTCTGTCCTTGTGGAGTTGGGGTATGCCACCCTCCCAGCACATTGAATGTGTTCACCAACCTGGAAGCTCTCCAAACCCCACAGTTTAGGGATATTTAGAGAGGCCTCATCATGTAGGCATGACTGATTATTAACTCAATCTCCAGTCCTTCTCCCCTTCCCAGAGGTGGGGCTAAAAGTTCCAAGCTTCTAATCGTGACTTTCTCCTTCCGGTGACAAGGCCCCATCTTGAAGTTATCCAGGTGCCTGCCAAGAGTCACCTCAGTAGAACAAAAGATGCTCCTATTACCCAGAAAATTCCAAGGGATTTAGGAACTCTGTGTGAGATGCTCCTGTCACCTCCATCACTCAGGAAATGACAAGGGTTTTAGGAGCTCTGTGTCAGGAACTGGGAGCAGAGCCCAAATATGTATTGTTATATCACATAAGCCTAACAATGTTTTTTAGACAAACAGCAGTATGATAATTTCTTGTTTGTATCAGAGAAATTTAACTCAAGATTTAGCATCAAATCAAGAAAAAAAAATCTGGATTTCTTTTTGAATTTGGTTTTCTTATGTATGTTGCACAAAAGAAGAAAACCTCATTAAAAACTGGAATAAACGAAGTATTCAAGTAAGTGAACTCTCACCTCACATAATGGTGAGAATTTAATTAGATAATGTACATAAAATGCTGAAATTGTACACTAGTGTAAAGCATTATTAATATACATTTATTTTTTAAATTCCTGTGATACTAAAAGCTGTAGGAAAGTGGAAGTAGAAGCATTATATAATGTGTTGTTCTTGTTCAATTTGTAGTAGATGAGGAGCTCAGATATCACTGGATGAATATATCTTAAAGTAATTCAAATGCATGTGAAGCATTGAAATGGAATTCTACTTGCTTGTCTAGTGTTTATAATGTTTCTTGATTTAAACCCTCACATTTATTAGAAGGGAGTATCCTCTCTGCCTTATGGGAAAGCCACATTATATCAGGAACACAATTTGCCTTATCGTATGTCCAAATACAAGTATTGTCATTCACATAAATACATTCTACTCTCTTTTGCTGTAGAATCATCTGTATATTGGCTCTTGAGAAAAATTAAATGTGGGAAGCTATATTTTACCACAGCAAGCATTTTGATTTCATGAATATAATTTGTACGTATTTAGCACCTATAGAATCTGTATGGTAAAATTTATATATTGTTTTGTAGTGTAAAAAGTATGTATAACATAAAACAAAGAAAGCAATTTCATTTGTTACACAAGCTTACCTAGTAATGATTTATATTTTGAGAATATTTTATTTCTCATGAGGAACAACTTTTTCACATATTTTTATGAAACTCTTGAGAAGAAACCTACAAGTATTTTTATCCATTTTTCTAGATATGAGTTTGGGAAGCTCACAGCATCTGCAAGGAAAAATTGAAGTGGCCAATAGATAATGATCCACTAGCAGAAATGCATGAGGGCCTGGGTAGAAATAATGACATAAATTCTTTACATTTTTTTTTAGGGTCTCTTCTTCTTTGTGTTAGATATATGAAAAGACAAGAACTAAGTGTAAGAGTTGCATGAGTAGACTGGAAAGTATTTCCGGTACTGTCATGTCATTCACTGCAAAGGTGATGAAAATGTTTATAAATCTCTTTATTTAGGAGGAGTTTTCATCTCCTGAAGAAAAATGAAAAACTGCTTAGAGAACTTAGAAACTTGGATTCAAGACAGTGGTAAGCTGTTGGAAACCTTCAAATTTATAACTTGCAACTGTCAGCTATATCTCTATTTATGTGTGAATAACACCATATTGTTGAGTTATAACTTTCTGAGCAGAAACTGTATTTCTTTTATTCATACCTTAGAAATAATAAACTTTTAAGAAAAATGTAGGGCTACATTAAAATGTTAGGTATTTTTGAATTGTTTTAACACCTTTTTTATACATTTCAGAATCATCTCTTGAATCCTAGAAATCTGCTTGAACCTGTAAAATGTCATTTAGTTTTCCCATGTTTGGACATTCCAAATCTACCCTTTTTGATTATTCTGAGAGGCCCCAAGTGAAATGACAGTGCATACAAACTAGTACCTACAAAAAATGTTAATGGAACAAAGATGGATATAGTTTGTTATATTGCTATAAATCTGATTTCTCTTTAGGCCCTTGAATATGTACCCATTTACATGTCGGTTTTGATTTGTAAAACCTTGTTATGTCATTATTTCAATGATCTCTAGGTATCTCTAACGTATCAGGATGAGATTTCCTGGGAAACTGGTACTAGAAACAACAAAACATTACTTAACTGAAATTCCCATAAGATCAACCTATGTATATGTGCTGCTTTGCTTTACACTCATAAAAACGAAGTTTTGGGATAGGTGCTTTTTGGCATTATAAGTGGAAATACATTAATAAAGCGACACTTTAGATGTCACCATTATTGAAAATGCCTGTATTTCTGAGATCTGAAATCCACAGCCTCCTTAACATCCACATTTCTCTCACGTCTTACTCAACTGGTGTTTTATACTTTTGTGCCTCCAATTTTTTGCTTTTCCTGTTCCCACAGTCAATCTGCCCACCGACCTCTGATTTCACTTGCCTTCCTATCCAGCAAACTCACATAGTCAACTATTTTTAAAATGCCATATCTAGCACCCTTAAAACTATTCTTCCCCTTAAGTTTATATATATATATATATATATATATGGCCATAATCAATTCTCTAATCAGAATCATTCTTAACATCTACTTTCTCTGTTCCTAGGTGACAGTACATTACTAGAGAAAATTATCAAACCAGTGTGATGTAGAGAGTTACTATAAATTCATGTTCCTTTATTTCAACAATGCCTTCTCTTCTGTTCAGCAAATTTCTTATCCCTTGTTCACTTCTTACTTTGTTTCTCAGAATACTTACAGTGATGAGCTGCATAACAATGTTTCGGTCAACAGTGGACCACATGTATGGTGGGGTCCCATAAGATTAGTGCCATACGGCCTAAGTGCGTGGTAGGCCATACCGTGTAGGTTTGTGTAAGTACACTCTATGATGTTCACACAACAATGCAATCCCCTAACGACGCATTTCTCAGAATGTATCCCCATCATTAAGTGACACATGACTGTATTATAAACCACTTCTTTATTCCTCAAGCCCTTCATTATAGTCAACAGGTCATCTCTACTCTAACCTCACTAGGAATTCAGTTCAAATGCTTGACCTCCTATATGAAAGACAGTCTGCTAGAACAGTAATTCTTAACTTTTCTTCTTCCTCCACACATTCACATTCTAACACATTAGTCACAGCTCTCATTAATTAAATCTAGAGATTCTGATGACTGGAAAACCAGTTTGAAACAAGCCACCCACCATGCCATCACTATTCTACAGGAATGTGAAGTGAATAAGATGATTCAGGCCTTTACCTCATCAAACAACTCTGCCTTACATCTTCGTCTCTTTAAAATTTCTATATTAAGCCATCTTCTTTTGCTCACCTTTGGTTTCAGAAAAGCCTTTTTTTTTTCCTATCCATACTTCTGCTTCCCACCTTCTCTGCCTGCTCTAAGATCTTCAGAAAGTTATCCCTTCTTTATTTTATATTTCTACTTATTCCTCTTACTATAAGTATGTTTATCTGTCTTTAAACAAAACATTTTATAGTTGTTTCACTCTTAAGATTTGTTTAGGTATGTAATCATTATCTGCAAATAACCTTTCTAAAAGCTAAGCCTTATTTTTGCTTTTGTTATGTCTTATTGCACTGACCAGAACTTGCACTACAGTGTTAAATTGTTATAGTAAGAGTGGACATCCTTGTCTTCTCTGATTTTAAGGGAAATAACTCTTCTGTTTCATTGTTGGCTTGACATAGATAATTTTCATCATGTGAGAAGTTTTTTAATGAAGTTTTTTAGAAGTTTTTATAATGAAGGGGTGTTAAGTGTTATCAGAGTCCTTTTTAGGATCTATTCAGATTTTCATATAGTTTTGCTTTCTTAACTAATTGATGTACATTGTATTTTAACATCACTAGACTGCTAACATTACATAATTCTTGCATTCTTGGGATAAACCCTACTGGGTCTTTTGACTTCCTATTATGTTAAATTTAGTAGAATTTCATTTTGAATTAGGGTGCAGTTCATCTATCAGCATATTCTGTAGGTAATTTTTTGTCTGTTCTTATTATGTTTTTAGAATTAAAGTTATAGCCAGCTTTATAAAATGAATATTCTCTGTTTTTTGAAAATTTGGAAGAATTAGTAAAATTTCCAGTTCTTTCAATTTGTTTCATCATTGTTAGTCTTTTTGGGCTATTGGGTTAACTTCAGTATTTTTTGGTTTTTTACAAAAACCCATTTTATTGAGATTTTCAAAACAGATACTGGTAGAGATTCATACTTGGTGTCATAATTCTCTATTACATTCCTTTTCTCACTTTAGTTTTGTAGGGCTTTTTTTCACTTTTTCCTTTATCTCTCTTTTTTTTTTCTTTTGGTGAGAAAGATTGGCCCTGAGCTAACATCTGTGCCAACCTTCCTCTATTTTTTACTTGTGGGTTGCCACCACAGCACGGCTTTGATGAGTGGTATACGTCCACGCCTGGGATCTGAACCCTGGGCCGCCAAAGTGGAGTGCACAAACTTAACCACTATACCACTGGGCCAGGTCCTACTTTTGCTTTTTTTAATTAATTAGTTTATGTATTCCCATATCATTTCTTCACAGTTTTTTTTCCTCCAGCTCTATTGAGATATAATTGACATATAACATTGTGTAAGTTTAAATAAAGTTTAAACATAATGATGTATATATGTATATATTGCAAAATGGTTACCACAGAAAGGTTGGTTAAGACATCCATCACCTTACATAGTTACAATTTTTTTTTATGGTGAGAACTTTAAAAATCTACTCTCTTAGCAACTTTCAAATAAACAATACAGTATTGTTAACTGTAGTGACTATGCTGTACATTGCATCCCAGAATTTACTCATCTTATACTAGAAGTTTGTACCCTTTGACCATCTTCACCCATTTCGCCTGCCCACCCCGCTTTGCCCCTGGCAACCACCAACCAGTCTGTTCTTGGTTTCTATGAGTTTGTTTTTATTAGATTCCACATATAAGTGAGAACATACACTATTTGGTTTCTCTGTCTGACTTATTTCACTTAGCATAATGCCCTCAGGGTTCATCCAAGTTGTCGCAAATGTCAGGATTTTCTTCTTTTTTGTGGCTGAATTCCACTGCATATATATGTATACACCACATTTTCTTAGTCCATTTATCCATTGATGAACACTTAGGTTGTTTCTGTACCTTGGCTATTGTAAATAATGCTGCAGTGAACGTGGGGAGGCAGATATCTCTTCAAGATAGTGGTTTTGTTTCTTTCAGATATATACCCAGGTGGAATTGTGGGATCATATGATAGTTTTATTTTTAATTTTTGAGGAACCTCCATACTGTTAGACCATAGTGGCTGCACCAGTTCACAGCCCCACCAACAGTGCACAAGGATTCCCTTTTCTCTACATCCTTACCAACACTTTTTATCTCTTGTCTTTTTGATAATAGCCGGAGTAATAGGCTTGAGGTTTCATCATGGTTTTGATTTGCATTTCCCTGATGATTAGTGGGTGGTCTACTGGTTAAGATTGGGCGTTCTCACTGCTGCAGCCTGGGTTTGTTTCCTAGTCAGGTAACCACATCACCCGTCCGTCAGTTGTCATACTGTGGTGGCTGTAGCTGTGATGCTGAAAGCTGTGCCATCAGTACTTCAAATACCAGCAGGGTCATCCATAGTGTACAGATTTCAGCGGAGCTTCAAGACTAAGACAGACTAGGAAGAAGGACCTGGTCACCCACTTCCAAAAATGTTGGCCATGAAAAGCAGCAGAGTATTGTCTGATACAGCGCTAGAGAATGGTGCTAAAAAAAAATGGGCAGAGTTCCACCCTGCTGTACACGGTGTTGCTAGAAGTTGGAATCAACTTGACAGGACTAATGACAAAGATGATTAGTGATGTTGAGCACCTTTTCATGTACCTGTTGGCCATTTGAATATCTTCTTTGAAAAAATGTCCATTTAGGTCTTTTGCCAATTTTTTAATTGGATTGTTTCTTTTACTACTATTGAGTTGTATGAGTTCCTTATGTATTTTGAATGCTAACACCTTATCAGATACATAGTTTGCAGAATTTTTTTCTATTCCACAGGTTGCCTTTTCATTTTGTTTGTTGTTTCTTTTGCTGTGCATAACTTTTTACTTTGATGCAGTCCCACTTGTTTTGTTGTTTTTATTTTGCTTTGATTGCTTTTGCTTTGGGTGTCATATCCATAAAATCATTGCCAAGACAGATGTCAAGGAGCTTACCTTCATTTTTCTTCTAGGAGTTTTATGGTTTCAGTTCTTACATTTAAATCTTCAATTCATTTCAAGTTAATTTTTGTGAGTGGTGTGAGACGGGTCCAGTTTCACTCTTTGGCATATGAATATCCAGTTTTCCCACACCATTTTTTGAAGAGACTCTTTTATTCATTGAGTATTCTTGTCTCCCTTGTCAAATATTAGTTGACTATATAAACATGGGTTTATTTCTGGACTCTCAGTTCTGTTCCATTGATCTATGTATCTGTTTTTTGCCAATACCATATTGTTTTGATTATTATGGCTTTGTAATATAGTTTGAAATCAAGAAGTGTGATGCCTCCAGCTTTGTTCTTCATTCTCAGAATTGCCTTGGCTATTTGGGCTGTTTTGTAGTTCCATCTGAATTTTAGGATAGTGTTTTTTTATTTCTGTAAAAAAATGCCTTTGGAATCTTGATAGGGACTGCAATAAATCTATAGATTACTTTAGATAGTATGAACATTTTAGCAATATTAATTCTTCCTAATCCATGAACACAGATTATCTTTCTATGTATTTGTGTCTTCTTCAATATCTCTCATCAATGTCATAGTTTTTATTGTAGAAGTCTTTCACTGTCTTGGTTAAATTTATTCCTAAATAATTTCTAATGCTTTTATAAGTGGGGTTGTTTTATTTCTTTTTCAGATAATTCATTGTTAGTGTATAGAAACAAAACTGATTTTTCTGTGTTGATTTTGTATTCTGCAACTTTACTGAATTCGTTTATTAGTTGTAACAATTTTTTTGGTGGAGTCTTTTGGATTTTCTATTTATAAGAACATGTCATCTGCCAACAGAGATAATTTCACTTCTTCCTTTCTGATTCAGATGCCATCTTTTTCCTTGTTTACCTGATTGCTCTGGCTAGGACTTCCAGTACTATGTTGAAGAGGAGTGATGAGAGTGGGCACCCTGATCTTCTTGTTCCTAATCTTAGAGAAAAAACTTTCAGCTTTTCACCATTGAGTATAATGTTAGCCATGGGCTTGTCATATATGGCCTTTGTTATGTTGACATACATTCCTTCTATACCCAATTTGTTGAGAGTTTTTATCATGAATGGATATTGAATTTTGTCAAATTGCTTTTTTGGCATCTATTGAGATGATCATGTGATTTATATCTTTCATTCTGTTAATGTGATGTATCACATTTATTGGTTTGCATATGTTAAACCATCCTTGCATCTAAGGGATGAATCTCACTTTATCATGTTGTATGATCCTTTAATGTGCTGTTGAATTCTGTTTGCTAGTATTTTGTTGAGAATTTTTGCATCTATATTTATCAGGGATATTGGTCTGTAGTTTTCTCTTCTTGTAGTGTTCTTACCTGGCTTTGGTATCAGGGTAATGTTGGTCTGGTAAAATGAGTTTGGGAGTGTTCCCTCCTCTTCAGTATTTTAGAAGAGTTTGAGAAGAATTGTCATTCTTTAAATATTTGGTAGAATTCACCAGTGAAACTGTTTGCTCTTGGGCTTTTCTCTTTTGGGAGATTTTTGATATCTGATTTAATCTGCTTACTTGTTATTGTGCTTTTCAGATTTTTGATTTTTTCATGATTAAGTCTTGATAGGTTGTAAGTTTCTAGGAAATTATGTAAGTTTCTAGGAACTATTTCTTCTATTTTGTCCAATTTGTTGGTGTATAGTTAATACTAGCCTCTTATGATCCTTTACATTTCTGTGATATCAGTCATAATAGCTCCTTTTTCACTTAGAATAATATTTATTTGGGTCCTTTTTTTTTCTTGGTTAATCTAGCTAAAGATTTGTCAATTTTGATTTCTTTTCAAGGAACCAATTCTTGGTTTTATTCATCTTTTCTATTTTCTTCTCTATTTCATTTATTTCTGCTGTACTCTATTATCTTTTTTCTTCTGCTAACTTTGGGATTAATTTAGTCTTCTTTTTAGTTAGGTTAGTTAGGTTATTTGAGAGCTTAAAAAGAATGTGTTTATCGCCGTAAACTTCCCTCTTAGAACTGCTTTTGCTTCATTCCCTCAGTTTTGATGTGTTGTATATCCATTTTCATTTTTCTCAATATGTATTTTTTTATTTCCCTCTTTGATTTCTTCTTTGATCCATCGGTTGTTCGGGAGTTTGTTAATTTCCATATATCTGTGAATTTTCCAGCTTTCCTCCTGTTATTGATTTCTAGTTTAATTCCATTGTGGTTGGAAAAGATACTTGACAGAATTCTGTTTTCTTGAATTTGTTGAGACTTGTTTTGTGTCCTAACACATGATCTATCCTAGAAAATGTTCTGTGTGCACTTGAGAAGAATATGTGTTCTGCTGCTGTTGGACGGAATGGTCTGTATATGTCTTTCAGGTTAGTTTCGTTTGTAGTCTTGTTCAAATCCACTGTTTCCTTATTGATGCTCTGTCTGAGTGATCTATCCATGTTGAGAGTGTAGTATTAAAGTCTGCAGTTATTACTGTATTCCTATTTATTTCCCTTGTCTGTTAGTATGTGCCTTATATATTTAAGTCCTCTATTGTTGGGTGCCTAAATATTTACAAATGTTATATCTTCTTGATGGATTGATCCCTTTATCATTATATAATGACCTTCTTTATCTCTTTTAACCTTTTTTTTTCTTGAGATTATAACAATTTATTGATTGAGCACTAATTCTTTTTTTAATTGAGGTAACATTGGTTGAAAACATTATATAAAATTAAAGTTTACGTTATTATATTTCAACTTCTGTACACACTACGTTATGTTCACCACCAAAAGTCTAGTTTCCATCTGTCACTGTGCAAATGTCCCCCTTTACCCCTTTTACTCTCCCCCCGCACCCCTTTCCATTTGGTAACTGCCAATCTGTTCTCTGTGTTTGTTTCTCGTCGTCATTGTTGATCTTCCACATATGAATGAAATCATACAGTATTTGTCTTTCTCTGTCTAACTTAATTTCACTTAGCATAATACCCTCAGGGTCCATCCATGTTATCGCAAATGGCACGATTTCATCTTTTTTATGGCTGAGTAGTATTCCATTGTGTATATATACCACACCTTGATCCATTCATCCATTGATGGGCATAGGTTGTTTCCAGTTCTCGGCTATTGTAAATAATGCTGCAGTGAACATAGTGTTTTTGTGTTCTTTGGATAAATACCCAGAAGAGGTGTACCTGGATCATATGGTAGTTCTAGTTTTAGTCTTTTGAGGAATCTCCATACCGTTTTCCATAGTGGCTGCTCCAATTTACATCCCACCAGCAGTGTACATGGGTTCCCTCTTCTTTACATCCTCTCCAACAGTTGTTATTTCTTGTCTTTTTAATAATTGCCATCTGACAGGCATGAGGTGTTATCTCATTGTGGTTTGATTTGCATTTCTCTAATAATTAGTGATATTGAACATCTTTTCATGTGCCTGTTGGCTATCTGTATATCTTCTTTGGAAAAAATGTCTATTCAGAGCCTCTGCCCATTTTTTCTATGGTCATTTATTTTTGTCGTCGTTGAGTCGTATGAGTTTTTTATATATTTTGGATATTAATCCCTTATTGGATATATGATTTGCAAATACCTTCTCCACATTGGTAGTTATCTTTTCATTTTGTTGATGGTTTCCTTTCCTGTGTAGAAGCTTTTTAGTTTGATGTAGTCCCATTTGTTATTTTGTCTTTTGTTTCCCTTGCCTGAGGAGACATATCCAAAAAGATATTGCTAAGACCAATATCAAAGAGTGTACTATGTTTTCTTCTAGGAGTTTTATGGTTTCATTCTTACATTCACATCTTTCATCTGTTTGGAAATAATTTTTGTTTATGGTTTAAGATTGTGGTCTACTTTCATGCTTTTGCATGTGGCCATCCAGTTTTCCCAAAACCATTTGTTGAAGAGACTTTGCTTTCTCCATTGTGTGTTCTTGGCTCCTTTGTTGAAAATTAGCTGTCCATATATGTATGGGTTTATCTCTGGGCTTGCAGCTCTGTTCCATTGATCTGTGTTGTCCGTTTTTCTGCCAGAACAGTGCTGTTTTGATTACTATAGCTTTGTAGTATATTTTGAAGTCATGGATTGTGATGCCTCCAGCTTTGTTCTTTTTTTTCACGATTGCTTTGGCTGTTCAGGGTCTATTGTTGTTACATATAAATTTTAGAATTCTTTGTTCTGTTTCCATGGAAAATGTCATTGAGATTTTGATAGGGATTCATTGAATCTTTAGATTGCTTTAGGTAATATAAACATATTAACTATGTTAATTCTTCCAATCCATCAGCATGGAATATCTTTCCATTTCTTGGTGTCATCCTTGATTTCTTACAGTGTCTTACAGTTATCAGTGCACAGGTCTTTCAACTCCTTGGTTAAATTTTTTTCCTAGGTCCTTTATTCTCTTTGCTACAATCATAATGGGATCATATTCTTGGTTTCTTTTTCTGCTAGTAGGTTGTTATTGTATAGAAATGCAACTGATTTTTGTTTGTTGATTTTGAACCCTGCAACTTTACTGTAATCGTTAATTATTTCTAATAATTTTGGGTGGATTCTTTAGGGTTTTCTATATATAAAATTGTGTCATCTGCAAATAGTGACAGTTTTACTTCTTCCTTTCCAATTTGCATACCTTTTACCTCTTTTCCTTGCCTAATAGCTCTGGCTAGAACTTCTAATACTATATTGAATAAAAATGGGGAGAGTGGGCATCCTTGTCTTGTTCCTGTTCTTAGAGTGATAGCTTTCATTTTCACTGTTGAATATAATGTCAGTTGTAAGTTTGTCATATATGGCCTTTATTATGTACCCATTTATTCTATACCCACTTTATTGAGATTTTTTTTTAATCATAAATGGATTTTGAATTTTGTCAAATGCCCTCTTTGCATCTATTGAGATGATCATATGATTTTTATTCTTCGTTTTGTTAATGTGGTGTATCATTGATTGATTTGTGGGTGTTGAACCATCCTTGCACCCCTGGAATAAATCCCACTTGATCATGATGATCCTTTTAATGTATTGTTGTGTTAGATTTGCTAACGTTTTGTTGAGGATTTTTGCATCTATGTTCTTCAGTGATACTGGCCTGTAATTTTCTTTTTTTGTGTTGTCCTTGTCTGGTTTTGGTATCAGGGTAATGTTGGCCTTGTAAAATGAGTTAGGAAGCTTCCCCTCCTCTTCAATTTTTTGAAAGCGTTTGAGAAGGATAGGTATTATATCTTCTTTGAATGTTTGGTAGAATTCACCAGAGAAGACATCTGGTCCTGGACTTTTGTTTTTTGGAAGATTTTTTTATTACTGTTTCAGTCTTCTTACTAGTGATTGGTCCATTCAGATTCTCTTTTTCTTCTTGATTCAGTTTTGGAAGGTTGTATGATTCTAAGACTTTATCCATTTCTTCTGGGTTAGTCAATTTGTTCATACATAGCTTTTCATAGTATTCTATTAGTCTCTGTTTCGTTCCTTTCCATTCTGATATTTTTTATTTCCTTTCTTCTACTGACTTTGGGCTTCATTTTTTTTCTTTCTTTAGGTGTAATATTGAATTGTTTATTTGATATTTTTGTTGTTTCCTAAGGTAAGCCTTTTGTATTGCTATTAACTTCCCTCTTAGTACCACTTCTGTTGCATTCCATAGGTGTTGGTATGTCATGTCTTCATCTTCATTTGTCTACAGGTGTTTTTTTGATTTCTCTTATGATTTCTTCATTGATCCAGTAGTTAGTTCATTAGCATGTTGTTTAGTCTCCACATATTTGTGACTTTTTCAGCTTTCTTCTTGTAGTTGATTTCTAGTTTCATACCATTGTGGTCAGAAAAAGATGCTTGATAATAATTTCAATCTTCTTAAATTTATTGAAACTTGTTTTGTTTTCCAACATGTGGTCTATTTTTGAGAATGTGCCATCTGCACTTGAGAAGAATATGTATTCTGTTGCTTTTGTGTGGAATGTTCTATATATATCTAAGTATTTTGACCATTTTTTTTACTCAAAGTCTATTTTGTCTCATATAAGTATAACTACCCTTGCTTTCTTTTGTTTACAATTTGCTTGAAATGTCTTTTTCCATTTCTTCATTCTCATGTTCTGTGTGTCTTTAAAGCTAAAGTGAGTCTCTTATAGGCAGCATATCATTTGGATCTTGTTTTTTACCCATTCAGCCATTCTATTGTCTTTTGATTAGAGAATTTACTCTATACTTAAAGTAATTATTGATAGGTAAGGACTTCCTAATGCCATTTTGTTAATTGTTTTCTGACTGTTTTGTAGATCCTTTGATCCTTGCTTCCTTTCTTGCTGTCATCATTTGTGATTTGATGACTTTTTGTAGTGGTATGCTTTGACTCCATCATAATCTTTTGTGTATCTACTACAGGTTTTTCCTTCATGGTTACCATGAAGCTTACATAAAATATCTTATATTTATAGCATCCTATTTTAAGCTGATAACAGAAACTTTATGGTTTTAATTTTCTCTCTCTTACCTTTTAGGTTATTGATGTTACAATTTACATCTTTTTTGTATTAGGTATCTAAGAACAAATTATACTTATGGTAATTTTTTAAATGTTTACTTTTTAACTTTTAAACTAGAGTTGTAAATGAATTAGGCACCACCCTTGGAGTGGGCTTTTTTTTCTTAATGCAAATAATCTACTTAATCTTATCAAAGAAACAGTTTCTCATTTATTTTATGCTATGTTCTGTTTTCTAACTCATTACTTTCTGTTCTGTTTTCTTTCCTGTTTATCATCTTTATATTCTTTTTCTTCTAGAATTGAATGTTATTTGTCTTAGTTTTATTCTTTATTATTTAACAATGAAATAGTCTTAGACTATAAAATTTTTCTGAGTATAGCTCCTGTCTATCCTTTTAGTCTCAGCTTAAACATCACTTTTTCTGAAAAGTCTTTCCCTAAACTACCCCTAACCCTTTACCTTCCTCTCCAATCTATGTTTGAGTCTCCTTTTATGTACTCTCACAGACTCCTCTAACACTTTCCTGTCATAGCATTTATCACACTGTATTATTATTATTTCTTTGATATTCTTATTACTTCTTTTCAAGGTGATTATAATAACTCTCTAAGTAGTTTGTGAGTTCTCATATCTTAACTCTTTCCCAGAATAATTTATCTTTGGTACTAAATGGTCAAGTCTTTGAGAGTAGGACTCATATCTCTTTTGCTGTCTTGCTCACCATGTATTCTCAGACCTTTACTACTCTACTGAAACTGTCCTTCTGAAGGTTAGTATCCTGGCCATCAAGTCTAAAGTTTTCTCAATTTCACCAGCCTCTTTATCTAATTAATTTAAGATCAGAATTTATGCATAGTAGATCATGCTTCCAAGTTAAATGCTTAACAGCTTTATTGAGCTGTAATTTATATACTATACAATTCACTCATTTAAAGTGTACGTGTGTTTACTATACATGATAGTTGTGCAACTATCATGACAGTCTAGTTTTAGAATATTTCATTCCCTTCAAAAAGAAACCCCAGGGGCCGGTCTAGTGGCACAGCAGTTTAGTTTGTGCTTTGGCAGCCCAGGGTTTGCGGGTTCGGATCTTAGGCGCCCGCCGACACACTGCTTGTCAGCCATGCCATGGCGGCATCCCATATAAAGTAGAGGAAGATGGGCATGGATGTTAGCCCCGGGCCAGTCTTCCTCAGCAAAAAGAGGAGGATTGGCAACAAATGTTAGCTCAGGACTGGTCTTCCTCACCAAAAAAAAAAAAAAGAAACCCCATTACCAGTCACTCTGCATTACCTCCAAACACCACCCACTTACTCCTTAGCTCTAGACAACACTAATCTTCAGGCAAACCTCAGAGACATTACAGGTTTGGTTCCAGACCACTGCAATAAAGTGAATATTGCAATAAAGCAAGTCACATAAATTTTTTGGTTTCCCAGTGCCTATAAAAGTTATGTTTACATTATACTGTAGTCTGTTAAGTATGCAGTAGCATTATGTCTAAAAAACAACAATGTACATGGCTTAGTTAAAAAATACTTTATTGCTAAAAATTGCCGACTATAATCTGAGCCTTCAACAAGTCGTAATCTATTTGCTGGTGGAGAGTCTTGTAAAACCTGTGCTATCTGTGAAACGCAGTAATACAAGGTATGCCTGTACTTTCTGTTTTTATGAATTTGCCTATTCTGGACATTTCATATAAAAGGAATCAAACAATATGTGGTCTTTGTGGCAGGCTTCTTAGCACAATGTTTTCAAAATTCATCCATGTTGCAGCATGTATCAGTACTTCATTTCCTTTTATTGCCAAATAATATTTCATTATGAATGTCTTACATTTTGTTTATCCATTCATCAGTTGATGGACATTTGGGTTGGTTTCACTTTTTCACTGTTATGAATAACGCTGCTTTGAACATTCATGTACAGTTTTTTACATGGACATTGTATAGTTTTATAAACTTTTTTATAAGACCTTTATAGTTTTAGACTTTATGTTTAGATTTATGATCCATTTTGATTTAACTTTTGTGTATGGTGTGAGAAAAGAACCCAACTTCATTCTTTTGCATGTAGATATCCAGTTGCCCCAGCACCATTTGTTGAAAAGACTTTTCCCCCATTGAATTGTCTTGGTACCATTGTTAAAAAGCAATTGATGATAAATATGAGAGTTTATTTCTAGACCCAAGAATCTGTTCCATATAGATCTGTATGTCTATTTTTATGGCAGTACTGCGGTGCATTTATTGCTATTGCTTTGTAACAAGTTTTAAAGCTGGAAATTATGAATCTTCCAACTTTGTTCTTCTCTTTCAAGATTGTTTTGGCTATTCTGGATCTTTTGAATTTTCCTATAAATTTTAAAATCAGCTTGTCAATTTCTACAAAAATGGCAGCTGGGATTTTTATTTATTTTTTTGGTGAGGAAGACTGGCCTTGAGCTAACATCTGTGCCCATCTTCCTCTATTTTATGTGGGATGCCTGCCACAGCATGGCTTAAGTGGTGTGTCAGTCCACACCTGCGATCTGAACCTGCGAAGCCCGGGCCACCGAAGCAGAGCATGCAAACTTAACCACTACGCCACCGGGCCAGCCCCAGCAGCTGGGATTTTGATAGGGATTGCGTTAAATTTATAGATCGATTTGGGGAGTATTATTTTCTTAACAATATTAAGTATTCCAGTCCATGAATGTGGAATATTTTTTTTAATATCTTTAATTTCTTTTGACAATGTTCTATAGTTTTCAGAGTATAAGTTTTGTACTTATGTCATATATATACCTAAGTATTTTATCATTTTTGATGCTATTATAAAAGGAATTGTTTTCTTAATTTTGTTTTCAGATTGTTCATTGCTAGTGTCTAGAAATACAATTAATTTTTGTACATTGATATTGTATCCTGAACCCTTGATGAACTCATTTATTAGCTCTAGTAGCTTTTTAGTGGATTCCTTAGGATTTTCTGTATACAAAATCATCTTATCTGCAAGTGGAGGTAGTTTTACTTCTTCCTTTAAAATCAAATTACTGATTCAGTCTCTTTGTTACTGATCTATTCAGATATTCTATTTCCTTTTGAGTTGGTTTTAGTAATTTGTGTCTTTCTAGGAATTTTTCCATTTAATCTAATTTGTTGGCATACAATTGTTCATAGTATTCCCTTATAATCCTTTTTATTTCTGTAAGATATATAATGATGCCTCTTTTTTCATTCCCGATTTTAATAATTTGAGTCTCTTTTTTTCCTTGCTCAGTCTAGTTAAAGGTTATTAATTTTGTTTATCATCTCAAAGAACCAATTTTATGTTTCATTGATTTTTTTTCTCTGTTGTTTTTCTGTTCTATTTCATTTATTTCCACTCCAGTCTTGATCATTTCCTTTCTTCTGCTTGCTTTGAGGTTACTTGCTCTTCTTTTTCTAGTTTTTTAAGGTGGAAGGTTTAGTTGTTGATGTGAGATCTTTTCCTCTTTTTTAATATAGGCATTTACAACCATAAATTTCCCAATGAGCACTGCTTTACCTGCATGCCATCAGTTTTGGTATGTTATGTTTTCATTTTCATTCATCTCTAAGTATTTTCTAATTTCCCTTGAGATTTATTCTTTGACTCCTAAGTTATTTTATAGTACATTGTTTCATTTGTGCATATATGTGCATTTCCCAAATTTTCTTCTTTCTATTTCTAATTTTATTCTATCATGGTTAGAAAATATACTTTGCGTGATTTCAGTTCTTTCAAATTTATTGAGGCTTGTTTTATGGCCTACCATATGGTTTCTCCTGAACAATGTTTCATGTATACTTGAGAAGGATGTGTTTTCTGCTACTGTTGGGTGGAGTGTTCTGTAGATATCTGTTAGGTCTAGTTGGTTTATACTGTTATTCAAGTCTGCTGTTTTCCTTGTTGACAGTCTCTTAGTTGTTCTGTCCATTACTGAAAGCGGAGTATTGAAGTCTCCAGCTATGACTGTAGAAATGTCTATTTCTGCCTTCAGTTCTGTTTTTGCATCATGTATTTTGAAGCTCTGTTGTTGGGTGCATATATGTTTTTAATTTTTATATCTTCATGTTAGATTGACCTTTTAACATTATGAACTATTGCTTTATCTCTGATAACTTTGTTTTAAAGTCTGATATTAATATAGTCACTCTAGCTCTCTTGGTGACTGTCTGCATGGTATCTTTTTCCATTTCTTTTATTTTCAACTTTATTTCTGTCTTTGAATCAAAAGTGTATTGGTGATTGTTGTTTGCTTGGTCGTTTGTTTATTTTCTAGTGACTTAGCTGAATTAATCCTGCAAAGTCTATTTTCTCATAGTGTGCAGCCTCTGATCTCCCTGCTGAAATTTTTCTTAATATTTTTTATCTTTTAGGCTGGCTACAAAGGGGTCTACCCTGAGTTGTCGTAATCTATGTACTTATTAATCAAAGTTTGTGCTTTAGCCCACTTAACCAGTTAGATTTTTATTGTTTACTATGGATGTGTGTGTTGCTTGGAGGCTGCTGTCACATTCAGAGTGTTAACATTTTTTTGCCCTGTGTTCATCCAGAGACTAGTAGCTTGGAGTTTTGCTTTCTGATTGCTCCAAAGAGGGTACAGCCTTGGGCATGCACAGTCTTCCAAACTTCCAGGGATGACTGAATGTTGTTTTTAAGTCCTGGCTTCCTAGGAGTTGACCCTGAGTTCAAGTAGAGTATTGTTCAATACCAGTGAGGCTTTGCCTTGTGTTTATAGATCTTTGTGCCTTGGGGAGTGCTTTCATGTGTGTCCTGCATCTTGACTCTGATTGCTCCTGTATGGATACAATGTAGTGCATGTGCATAGGCTACCTGACCCCTAGAATTCACATGCTCCCAGGAGGACTCTTCTTAGCTATCTCTTCCTGGTTCTCTGTTAAAACTTCTGGCTGCTCTGCTGTTTTGCTTGTGTCAGGGAACTGCCAGCTTCTCTTAATTGCTTTCCACCAAGATCTTCTTTGTTTTTGACAACATTCTTAGGCATGGAGTTCTCCAAGCTTTGTTCCAAAATAATATCATTCCCCTTTGGCAGAGCTACTTCTTCATCCTTATGACCTGCCTTTCACCCTGGGCAGAACCTCTCTGCTGTTATACTTGAGCTGGGGTCAGGGACCGACTTTTCCTGTAGTGACACCCTCACTCTACAAGTGGGCACTGGGGAGGAATTGGCAGTTCCTCATCTTCTTCACTTGCCCCTCCTGGTGTGAAACCTCTACCCTGTATTAAGCTAGGCGAAGAAGACTGAGACACACTCAGCCTTTTGCACCTAGAGCTTCTGTTGTAAGAGAGGGAGCTGGATGAGGTAAGGGAAACCTGGTTCTCTCAGCCACAGCTGCCTGGAATAGAGCTTCTGCAACATGGGGCCAGCAGCCTGTCTCTCCCATGGTGAAACCGTATTCCCAGATTGAGAACTGGATGGGGAGAGGGAAACCCTATCTTGGCCTGAGTAGAATGCCCAGGGCAAAGCTTCTGTAACATGGGGGTGAAGGCATGGGGTATGGGAGCAAGTCATGGCTCAAATGTCAAAGACTCTCTGTTCTTGTCAGACTTGGTAGCTTTTGTTGAATGAATGTTTGTCCTTTTGCTCTATGCCCTTAGAACAATATCCAGAGACTTTAAATGATTTTTTTTTTTATCATTTTCACCAGTTAAATTGTTATTTTGCTTGGGAGAAAGTCCACCAAAATAGCTTATTCTGTACTTCTGGAAGTACTGCCCCCCTAAAGTATATTTTACTGCTTACACTAGATTATCATAATGATACATCGAATACACCAAAAGTTTGCATAAGTGTTCACCACCTAAGGTGAAATATTGCCATTAGTGAAACCAGCTAAAACATCTTTGTTCCTAATAATTTTAAGTTGCTGATATTGAAACCCACAATCATGACTTGACAACTTCCTCAAGTTGTGTAGGAGAATATGGTGGTCTGACTAACCTTTTAAAATAACTCCAATCCTTATTTGCTTGTTATTGTTGTCACTGGATGTGGGTTTTTTTGTTTTTTTTTAATTCTTACATAGTATAGTAGGGAAAACATTCCTACATTATAGGGTGAAAACATTACTTCTGGTCATAAAATTTGTTAGCCCGTGCTTTGTTAAATCAACCTAGACCAAATGTAGTGTGCCCTAGTTAGCTTGGAAAGCCAGATTTCATACAACAAATTTGCTTTTATGAACATTTTTAATTTTAAGGAGAACTAAAAATAAAATATCTAAGAACTTGTCAATTACTCCATTCAGTTTTATAATTTTGTGTACACATTTCTTGTTCTGTATAAGTACTTTGAAGAAATGGATAATTTCTCACTCATCTCTATACTCCTACTTCATTTTATTTCTAAAACACAATCCCTTTTACTCTGCAATTCAGCCACATTGAGCAACAGGCAGCTCTTCAGATGCTTTATGCATTTGCACCTGTGCGTCTCTCTGATACTCTTTCTCTTCTTCATTTGTCAAATCTTACTTCCCTTCACCCAATTCAATGTTATCTTCTTCTCTTAAGTTTGTCCAGGCAGAAGTAATCATGCCTTTCTTCTATTCCAATGGCAATTTTGTAACTTTTATAAGTATTTATCTCCCTCTGTAGATTATTAGATTTAATTCATTTTCATCTTTTTATTACCACATACTTCGTATGTAGAACTCATTATTGAATGAATGAATGGATAAATTAATGACTAAATGGATGGTGTAATCTTTTGTTTTACAGCCGAGAGACACACAAGATTGCAGTATTTTATGTTGCTGAGGGACAAGAAGACAAACATTCCATTCTCACCAATACAGGAGGAAGTCAGGCATATGAAGATTTTGTAGCTGGTCTTGGTTGGGAGGTATTGTTTTTAAATTATGCCAGATATCATTTTATTCCTGTTGGGAAGCAGTAGTTTTCTTTTTTTTCTAGCTAATTTTAGGAGACTCAACAACTTAACAATGGGTTTGTTATTGTTTCTGCCTTACATTGCATCTACAAAGACAGCAGCAGTTGGGACTTTGAAAGGAAAGTTGTTGACTATTTTCTGAGACAACATGTTGTCAGAGAGTACTAAACTCATGGGTTTAGAAGCAATGGATTTTCCTCACAGCTGTGATCACTAGACTAGTGATCTTCAAACTAAGACATGAACATCCTTAGGGCTATACCAGGGCTGTCTAGGAAGCACATCAGCATGGTTAGTTTTAAGATTAGTTTCCAGATCCTCTACTTTACTAAAATTAATGCCTGAAAACTCTCCTTCAGTCTCTTGCCTCTCCTTTCCTGTTCTTCACCTTTGTAAAAGAAAGGCATACCACCCACTCATTCGAGTCCTACATTGCCCCAGAAGGCTTGGCACCAAAAAAAGAGACAGTTCATTCAAGAGCTTGTGTTCCTGAGAGAGAGTCTCTGACAGCAAAGCAAGAAATATTGAAAGGTGCTGCACTTTATGTCATCCTGGCAACCAACTCATGTCAAGATTCCTGTACCTAATCTGTCTTAGAATTATAACTCAGAAGCAAGATATTTGTCATAGAGATTTGTATTAATATGTTTATTTAAATTGAAAAATGAAGTGTCAGACATGTTCTAACAGAAAGTGAATTTGATGTAGCTGATTGTCATTAAATTAATAGCAGACATTTTATATATATTGTATCAGCCAAATCTATAGCTTTAAGATTTTGATGAAAATATATTTAAAGCACGTGTATATATATATAATATGTAGTACACTGGAAATTGTATCTTTTGCAACAGTTTAAACTTTTGATGAAAATTTTCATTATAGTTGTCAATTTAATACATAGTTTCACAAAATTCTTGCAGAGAGTACATGAGCAAAGTTGTTCAAGACCACTGCACAAGACTGTAAAGCTCCTAGAGAGCACTTTCATCTCATTGATTTTTCTTTTTAAATCTCAGTGCCTTGGGGCTGGCCCAGTGGCGCAGCAGTTTAGTTCGCGTTTGGCAGCCTGGGGTTCGCCGGTTCGGATCCCGGCCGCCTGCCGATGCAGTGCTTGTCAGCCATGCTGTGGCGGCGTCCCATGTAAAGCAGAGGAAGATGGGCACAGATGTTAGCCCAGGGCCAGTCTTCCTCAGCAAAAAGAGGAAGATTAGTAATGGATGTTAGCTCAGGGCTGGTCTTCCTCACAAAAAAAAAAAGAAAAACATAAAAATAAAAAAAATTCAAAAAAGAAATCTCAATGCCTTGCACAATGTCCAAGACATAACCCTTTATTGTACAGTATATGTTTTTGTGGCTGATCTAACCTGCTCTCTCACCTTAAGTGAGTTACTTGAGCTCTCTGGGGCTGTCTGCGTATTTGTGAAAGTTAATATACTTTTTACCCAACAGATACCATGTGAAGTTCAGTTGAGACTGTATGTGAAAGTGCTTTGGAACGTATAAAGAAACATTATAAATAGATTTTCTGTTAAAAAAACAAACCAACCAGAAAGTATTAGTAAAAGCCAGGGACATTTTGAAATGAACAAATTAGGAGTACTCCCACGTCCTAATTTCAAAGCTTAGTACAAGGCGATGCTAATCAGTGTGGTACTTGTACCAAGGATAGACATATCAATCAATGGAATAGAATTAAGATTCTGGAAATAAATCCACACATCTAAGGTCAACTGATTTTTGACAAGGGTGCCAAGACCATGCAGTGGAGAAAGAATAGTCTTTTCAACCGATAGTGCTAGAACAACTGGATAACCACATGCAAAAAAATGAAGTTGGACTCTTACCTTGCATTGTATACAAAAATTAACTCAAAATGGATCAAAGAACTAAATGTAAGAACTAAGACTATAGGACTCTTAGAAGACAAAATAGAGGTAAATCTTCATGACCTTAGATTTGGCAAAAGATTCTTTTTCCCCCCCAGCTTTATTGAGGTATAATTGACAAATAAAAGGGATCCTTACATATGACACTAAAAACATGAGAAACAAATGGAAAAGTAAGTAAATTGAACTTCATCCAAATTTCAACTTTTGTGCTTCAAAGGACACCATCAACAAAGTGAAAAGACAACCCACAGAATTGGAGAAAATAATTGCAAATCATATGTGTGATAAGGGACTTGATCTAAAATATACAAAGAACTCATACAAATCAGTAATTAGAAAACAACCCAATTAAAAAATGGCCAAAGGACTTGAATAAACATTTCTGCAAAGAAGATATACAAATGACCAATAAGCACGTGAAAAGATACTCAACATCATTATCTATCAGGGAAATGCAAATCAAAACCACAATGAGCATCTGTATATAGAAAACCCTAAAGAATCCACCAAAAAAACTATTAGAAATAATTAACAAATACAGTAAAGTTGCAGAGTACAAAATCAACATACAAAAATCAGTCCCATTTCTATGAACTAACAACAAACTAGCAAAAAGAGAAATCAAGAATACAGTCCCATTTACAATTGCAACAAAAAGAATAAAATACCCAGGAATCAATTTAACCAAGGAGTTGAAAGACGTTTACACTGAAAACTATAAGACAGTATTGAAAGAAATCAGATAAGACATAAAGAAATGGAAAGATATTCTGCGCTTATGAATTGGAAGAATTAACATAGTATATTACCTAAAGCAATGTAGAGATTCAGTGCAATACCAATCAATCCCAATGACATTTTTCACAGAAATAGAACAAAGAATCCTAAATTTTATATAGAACAACAAAAGACCCTGGGTAGCCAAAGCAGTCCTAAGAAAAAAGAACAAAACTGGAGATATCACACTCCCTGATTTCAAAATATACTACAAAACTATAGTAATCAAAACAGCATGGTACTGGCAGAAAAACAGACAACACAGATCAATGGAACAGAATTGAGAGCCCAGAGATAAACCCACACATCTGTGGACAGCTAATTTTCAACAAAGGAGCCAAGAAATAAAATGGAGAAAGGAAAGTCTCTTCAATAAATGGTGTTGGGAAAACTGGACAGCCACATACAAAAGAATGAAACTAGACCACTATCTTATACCATACACAAAAATTAACTCAAAGTAGATTAAAGACATGAATTGAAGACCTGAAACCATAAAGCTCCTAGAAGAAAACATGGGCTGTAGGCTCTTTGACATTGGTTTTAGCAGTATCTTTTTGAATATCACGTCTCCTCAGGCAAGGGAAACGAAAGACAAAATAAACAAGTGGGACTACATCAAACTAAGAAGCTTCTTCACCACAAAGAAAACCATCAAGAAAACAAAAAGACAATCCACCAACTGGGAGAAAATATTTGCAAATCGCATATTCAATAAGGGGTTAATATCCAAAATATATATAAAGAACACATACAATTCAACAACAAACAAATGAACAGCCCTGTCAAAAAATGGGCGAAGGATATGAACAGACATTTTTCTAAAGAAAATATACAGATGGCCAACAAGCACATGAAAAAGTGTTCAGCATCATTAATTATTACAGAAATGCAAATTAAAACTACAATGAGATATCACCTCCCACCTATCAGAATGGCTATAACTAACAAGATGAGAAATAATAAGTGTTGGAGAAAATGTGGAGAAAAAGGAACCCTCATACACTGCTAGTGGGAATGTAAATTGGTGCAGCCACTATGGAAAACAGTATGGAAATTTTTCAAAAAATTGAAAATAGAAATACCATATAATCCAGCTATTCCACTTCTGGGTATTTATCCAAAGAACACTGATTTGAAAAGATATATGCACCCTTGTGTTCACTGCAGCATTATTCACAATAACCAAGACTTGGAAGCAACCTCATTGCCCATCAATAGATGAATGGATGGAATACAACTCAGCCCAAAAGAGACGAAATTGTACAATTTGCGACAACATGGATGGACCTTAAGGGACTCAGGCTAAGTGAAATAAGTCAGACAAAGACAATTACACTGTGACTTCACTCATATGTGGAAGATAAACAAACAAACACATAGATACAGGGAACAGATTGGTGGTTACCAGAGGGGAAGAGGTGGGGGGAGGACAAAAGGGGTAAAGGGGCACATGTGTATGGTGACGAATAGCAACTAGACTTTTGGTGGTGAACACAATGCAGTCTATACAGAAGTCAAAATATAATGATGTACACCTGAAACTTATATAATGTTTCAAACCAATGTGATCTCAATAAAGATAAAAAACCACAGTCAGGTACCACTTCACACGCATTAATGTAGCTAAAATCAAAAAGTCAGATAATAACTACTGTAGGCTAGGATTCGAAGCAACTGAACCCTCATACACTGCTAGTAGGAATGTGAAATGGTGCAACAGCTGTCAAAAACAATCTGGCTGCTCATTAAACAATAAAACATCGAATTACCATATGACCAGAAATTCCACACATAGGTATATAGCCAAGACAACTGAAAGCATATGTCCACACAAAAACTTATAAATGAATGTTTATAGCAATGTTAATCATAATAGCCAAAAGATGGCAACAACCCAAATGTCCATCAGTGGATGAATGGATAAACAAAATGTGGGTTATCAGCATAAGGGAATATTATTTAGCCGTTAAAAGGAGTGAGGTACTGACGTGCTACAATTTGGATGTACCTTGAAAACATTATGCTAAGTGAAAGAAACCAATCACAAAGACCACATATTATGGTCCATTTATAAATATCCACAGTAGGTACACACACACACACACACATATATATCTATCTATCTACAGAAAGTAGATTAGTGGTTAGTGGTTGCTTAGGGTTGGTTAGGGGGATGAGGGAAGATCAGGGTGACAGCTAAAGGGTACAGGGTTTCTTACTAAAGTGATGAAAATGTTCTGAAATTGACTGTGGTGATGATGCACTTATCTGTGAATATACTAAAATTCATTCAATTGTAAAGTAGGAACTTTCACTTCTGGCAAGATCAAGTAGACATTCTCTCCCTATTTTTCACACTAAGTACAAGGAAAACCCTGGACATTACGTATAAAACAAACATGAAGATTCTGAAAGGTGGAGAAAAGAAGACAGACCAACTAGGCAATTTGGGACCAAGGAATGATGTGATGGTGAATTCTCAGGGTTTTCTTTTTGCCTTGTATATCCCAGACTTGGAGCTGGAGAAGCCAGCAACCTGGAAACATCAACGAGTGCAGACTGAAGAAAACCAGTGAAAGCACACTCTTTCTAGCTAAAGGACCCGGAAAGGAGCAACCTAGAAAGACGGAAAACATTTAGACAATAACTGCTCTACTCCAGCCAAACACCATAGAAAATACTGTGACCCCCCCCATCCCCACCCCTGACAACAAAGGTCAATTAGGGGGCCTCAGGAGACTGTAATGAGGCATCCCCAACACCACACTGGAGTAATTCCATATAGTGTCAGAGAAGGCCAGGTAGAAAGCCATATTTTCTCTCTGCCAGCTAGTAACTAGTCCCCCATCCACACCCCACACCACAGTGCCAGTGGAGACTACATGAGGAACCCAGAATTCTATCTCCTCAGCAGTAGTGAGGTGCCCTCCCCCTGTCCTCTGGGGTAGGTCAGAAGAGGCCTAGTGGAGAAATAGGCCTTTCACCATCACCCAGCAGTAATGAGACCACCCCCACCACTGTTAAATGGATACAACATAGGAAGCCAGAACTCTTACCTCAGTTTAGCAATAATGAGGATCTCCCCTCCGTGGGTGTCAGTGGAGGTTAAGTGGGGAACCTATACTTGTACCTCCATCTGGCCATAGTGAGACAGCACTGCCCCCACTTCTCTGATGGAGCTGTGTCATGAAACAGCCAGCTAAAACAGAAAGTTTAAATGAGATTCATAGTCTCATAACATAATATGAAAATGTCTAGGCTTCAATCAAAGCTCATAGCGAGAACCAGGAAGGTATCAAACTGAATGAAAAGAAGATAACAGATCCCAACACCAAGTTGGTAGAGATTTTAAAGTGACCATAATAGAAATGCTTCAGCAGCGATTAGGAGCACAGTTAAATCAAATAGAAAAATAGAAAGTCTCAAAAAAGAAATGAAAGATACAAAGAAGAACTTAATGGAAATTTCAGAACTGAAAATATAATAACTGAAATAAAAAGCTCAGTAGATGGGCCCAGCAACAGAGTCAGGTAGAGATAGGGACACAGAAGAACGAATCAGTAAACTAGAAGATAGAACAGTAAAAGTTAATCTGAACAGCAGAGAGAGAATAGACTTAAAGACAATGAACAGAGAGAGCATCAGGGACCTGTGGGACTATGACAAAAAATCTAATATTTCTGTTATCTGAGTCCCAGAAGGAGAGGAGAAAGAGGTTGGGTCTGAAAATTACTTGAAAAAATAATGTTGAAAAGTTTCCAAATTTGACAAGAGAAATAAAGCTAATAAAACTACAGATTGAAGAAGGTAGGTGAAACCCAAACAGGATAAACCAAAAGAAATTCATACCAAGACACATTATAATTAAACTTCTGAAAACTAAAGACAAAAAAATCTCAAAACCATCCAGAGAAAAATTGTACCTTATCTATAAGGGGAAAACAATTAGAATGGTAGTGAATTTCTCATCAAAAACTGTGTTGGCAAGAAGTGACATAATATTTTTCAAGTGCTGAAAGAAAAAGAACTGTCAACACAGAATCCTATAGCTAACAAAGGAATGAAGCAAAACATTCTGAGATGAAGGAAAACTTAGAGAACTTGTTTTCAGCAGACCTACCCTAAAAGAACCACTACAAGAAGTTCTGTTAACAGAAAGGAAAAGATAGAAGGAACCTTGGAACGTCAGGAAGAGAAATCACGCAAGCAAAAATATGGGTGAATACATTAGGCTTTACTTCTCCTCTTGAGTTTCCTTAATTATGTTTGATGATTGATGCAAAAATTATTTCACTATCTGTTGTGTTTCTAAATGAAAATATTCATGGCAATTATATTACAAACAGGGGAGGGTAAAGGAGCATAAAGTGAGGTAGAGTTTTTATATTTCACTCAAACTGGTAAAATGACCACATCAGTAGACTGATAAGTTATATACATATGGTATAATACCAAGAGCAACCACTAAAAACCGTTTACCAAATGATACACTCAGAAAATGACAGGTAAATAAAAATGGAATTCTAAAAAATGTTCAAGTAACCCAAAGGAGGCAGGAAAAGTAAAACAGAGAAACAAAAAACAAAGAAAATAAACAGAAAACAAAAAATAAAATGGCAAACTTAAACCCTACCATATCAATCATTACGTGAAATATAAATGGTCTAAATATACCAATTAAAAATTGGCAGAGTGGATTAAAAAACATGACCCACCTATATGTTATAAAAGAAACTGACTTAAAATATAGCAGTTTAGGCTGGTAGAAAGTAATAGGATGGGGAAAGTTATATCATGCAAACATTAGTCAAAGGAAAGCCAGAGTGGCTACAATAATTTTAGGTAAGGTAGACTTAAGAGCAAAGAAAATTACTGGAGATCAGGGGACATCATGTAACAATAAAAGAGTCACTCCACCAAGAAGACATAGCAGTCCTAAATGTGTGTGCAGCAAACAACAGAACTGCAAAATATGTGAAGCAAGGCTGACAGAACTAAAAGAAGAAATAGACAAATCCACAATTATAGATGGAGGCTTCACCTCTCAACAACTGAGAGAAGAACTAGACAGAAAATCAACAAGTATATAGAATTCAACAACACCATCAACCAACAGGATCTAATTGACATTTATAGAACACTCCACCCAACAGCATTAGAATATTCTTTTCAAGTGCCCATGGAACATGTCCCAAAATAGCCTATATATTAGGCCATAAAACAAATGTCAGCAAGTTTAAAAGCATTGAAATTATACAGTATGTTCTCCAACTGTAGCGGGATCAAACTTGAAATCATTAACAGAAAAGTAGCGAAAATTTCCAAACACTTAGGAAGGTTACATACTGTATAATTCCATTTATATAAAATTTTTGAAATGACAGTTTTGGTAGTGAAGAACATACTAGTTATTGCCTGGGGTTAAGGAGGGGATAGAGTAGGAAGGATGTGAGTATAGCTCATGTATTAGGGCAACATGGGGGATCCTTGTGGTGATGAAAATGTCTGTCTCTTACACATATCAATGTCAGTATCCTAGTTGTAATATACTTTGTAATATTTGTATTTTTAACATTTGTAATATGTTTTGCGTTGGGGGAATCTTGGTAAAAGGTACATGGGATCTCTTTTTATTATTTCCTAAAACTTCATGTGAATCTACAATTATCTCTAAAGTTTAAAAAAATAGAGATCAGCAAGGGTTACAGAGGTGTTTACAGCAAAGGAACCCTAAACTGAGACTTTTTACTTTACAAAGTAATTCTCTCATAATCAGAGAATTGAGTTGAAAATAAATAACTTTCTCACTAAAACAAAACAGCAAAAAATCTACACTAAGATACCATTTTTCACCTTGCAAAGATCATAAAGTTTGATGATAGATTTGAGCAGGTATGAGGGAAACAAGCACTCTCTTAGAGTTGGCGCCATCTGTGGAGACCATTTTGGTAGTGGGTTTCAAAATTAGAAGTGCACGTGCCCTTTGACTTAGAGTTCCACTTTTGACTATTTGTCCTATAGATCCGCTTTCACAAATGCAACATGACGTGTTCAGTATTATTCCCTGCAGCATTGACTGTAATAGCAAACGATTGGAAACAGCCTAAATATCCTTCAAGTAGGGCACTAGTTAAATTATTGTATATTCAAGAAAATGGACTTCTGTGAATCCATGAAAACAAAAAAACAAGGAAGCTCTTTACTTAGTCTAATAAGGAGTATTTTCAAGGTATTTTAAGTGCAAAAAAGCAAGGTCGGGAACATTGTATTTGCATGCTGTGTGTGTATACACACATATATATAAAAATTTAATTATATATACAGAGCACAGTTTTGGGTGGATACTTAAAATTGCTTTCTGGGAGGGGAACTGAGTAGCTGGAGATGAGAGAGATGGAAGGAAGAATTTTGGTATGTCTTTTGAATTTTTACTTATGTGAATGTATTACTGAGTCAAAAACATAAATTTAAAAATATAAGTAATTGAGGCAATCTCGTGGTAATGGCATAAAAACTAATTTGTTACTCATATGTGTAGCCATTAGTAACTGATGTTGATAGTTGAGACATGTTCACATGGTGCAGAGATTTGTTTCTACAGTTCTCCGCTTTAGCAGATGTTCATATTTTATTATTTAAAAGCATATGCAGGGGCCGCCCGGTGGCGTAGCGGTTTCGTCCGCGCTTGGCAGCCCGGGGTTCACTGGTTCGGATCCCGGGCGCCCGCCGACGCACTGCGTGTCAGCCACGCTGTGGCGACGTCCCATATAAAGTAGAGGAGGATGGGCACGATGTTAGCCCAGGGCCAGTCTTCCTCAGCAAAAAGAGGAGGATTAGCAACGGATGTTAGCTCAGGGCTGGTCTTCCTCACAAAAAAAATAAATAAATAAATAAATAATTTTAAAAAAATAAAAGCATATGCATAAGTAGTTTCTCTGAGTTAAGAGATACAAGCAATATTTAAATTTTGTTTCTTTTTTTCTTTCCAAGATTTCTTTAATTTTCTACAATGAACACAAGTTGCTGGCTTCTGTGCATTGCACAAGTCCAGGGAATATCATCCAAGGCAATGATCCTGATATTAGCATGTATAGTATTTATAATCAGGAAAAAAAGATATTTACAAATCTTTGCACAGATTAGTTTGTAGTTTTCTAATGCATTTGAAGTGTGGTTAAGTTCTGCATTTTTTAATGATAGATGTCAGTACTTAGGAAGCCAGTTTTGATGAGTAAATATGACACACCTAATTAATCATTTTATCAAAGTGACATTACTGTTTTAGCTCTTCCCCAGATCATTTCCAGTCTTGATTTTTGCCCTCTGGCCTTGGTGTCTCCCCACAGCCTTTATAATTTACCATTAACACCTAGTAGCCTAACAAAAGATGCATAGTGCACAGCAGTTGATTTCTTTCCTAATTAACTCCTACTAATTAGAGATCCTCAAATACTTAAGAAAAAATACCGGTGTGAACAGAGCAGCTCTAACTAATAATTCTGGATCAAGCATCGGTTGATAACTTGCAAAAGACTTTGTTACCCATGTTTTTGCAAAATGAGAAATTTGAATCTTTTTCAGTAGTGAATTTTTGAGTTTATTTAGTTGATTAATATTATATGTCTCTTCATTGCTTCTAGGTAAATCTTACAAGCCATTGCGGTTTCATGGGAGGACTACAAAAAAACAAAAGCACTGGATTGACCACGCCATATTTTGCTACCTCTACAGTAGAAGTAATATTTCATGTATCAACAAGAATGCCTTCTGATTCTGATGACTCTTTGACCAAAAAAGTAAGTGCTGAGAGAAAAAGTTCTCAGAATTTTTAAATCTCAGTAATTAAGAAAATTAATACATAAAATATATAAGGAAGTAATCTAATTGATCAAGCATTATTTCTGAGTACTCCACTCTTCACCCAGTACTGTCTTCAGAAACAGGATTGTTGTACAGCAAACTGTTTTCCTTAATGATATGATTGAAGATTATAGTCTTAACAAAGGATTTGTCTTCAAGAAAATGGGGATATGACAAATTGAAAAACTTCTTCATACGTTAAAATTGGTGAAATTATATTTCAAGCCCCTTCACACATGGATAGATGTAATGTTTATATTGATTGAGGGAGAGGAAAAAAAATAAAATGTAAATTATTATAAAGCACTTAGAATATAACATGCTTTATTGTAAATTTTCACTAAAACTAATATAGTAGATAAAGTAAAACTTAATTAAAATAAAGTTTCTACCTTAGAATTTATGAGAGATATAGTGGAACGGTTTTGATGGCCCACATCTTTTAAAACCTGCACCACCAATTTGCTCTACCTGGCACCGGCATTCAAAAATTATTGTAATGACCACAGAGATACCTCAGAGCACAGTTGTATGTATTTGATCCATGTTTGGTTTTGTTAGGGAAAAACATTTTTAACAGTAAAACCTTGTCCATCATTTCTTTTCTTTACCTTCTCCTACTCCTCCCTTTCTTTTCCTCTTCCTCCTCCTCAGTTTATTCAAAACTACTGCTGAATGTAACCAACTTAATATCATAGGTCATTTTACTTGATATGCTGCTGCCTGATATCAGAGCTCTTCACACTTTATTAACAAGCTATGAAAACAGTGTTATTCTCGCTCTTTTGAAAAGGAACTTCAAAACTCCTCTCAAATTTTTTATAAGATTGATTTAATACCCTTGATGTCTTTTGTTTACATTTTAGAATACTGTTGGAAACTGCCTCTTAAATGAGTGTGGTTAGTAAAACTAATACATGGATGCTAATTAGATTGGAATGAGTAGTAAAGGGTGGGGGTAATTGATAAATGTAGGAAAGTATATTCAGTAACAGGTTTGCTATAGAATTTCTTGGCATGTAGTATTTAGAAGTACAAAATGAGCCATGAATACTGACAAGAAGACAGTGAAGAGTTGGAACGGAGTAAAACTTCATTAACACTTCAATTAAGCACTTTCTTCCATCAACTCATTTTAAATTTGTATGAAAATAAGCCATACCCAAATTAGAGACAGTTATGAGAATAGTACAAAAAGATAAATAATTTTAATCTTTAGGAACTTGGCAGTAACTCATATTTATAATTTTCATGGCTCCATGGATACAACTTTTAAATCCTAGAGCAGAGTATAAAATTAATAGTATCTTAGATTGCAAACATAAGAGCAGAACAAAGTACATCATTTTTTGTTAAAATGCTTTTTTTAAGAAAAAAACTATCAGGATATTTTTACTTCACTATATTAAATCTGATAATTATATGGTACTTGAAATTTTATTCCTGCAACCTTTGTAGAAATGTCAGATAAGTAAGATTTCTTATTTCCTTCAAAACAGTCACAAGAGTTTGTCCTTAATTATTTAAGAAGAATCTGAAATGGATGTTTAACAATCCGTTATCATAACAAAATTAATTTTGGAGATTACACTAAGAATTATTAAATGGTTGAGTTCTAATTAAAATTATATCCTTAAATGGTGAAAATTTTAAGTACTGGATTTATTAGAGAATTTTGAGGGATGAAACCTTGAACACTAATAGTTTGTTTCATCTATAAGTATAGAAAGAGGTTTTTTTTATTGTGGTAAAATAACATAAAGTTTACCATTTTAACCATTTTTAAATGTTGTGTAAGTATCCTTTGATACACTAAAGTTTTAATTTTGATAGAATCCAGTTTATCTATTTTTTCTTTGTTGCCTCAGTTTTTGGTGTCATTTCAGGAAATCATTTTCAAATCCAGTGTCATGAAGATTTTCCTCTATGTTTTCTTCTATGAGTTTTATAGTTTTAGCTTTTACATTTAGGTTTTTGATCCATTTTTAGTTAATTTTTGTATATGGTATGAGATAAAGGTCCAAATTCATTCTTTTGCATGTGGCTATCCAGTTTTCCCAGCATCATTTGTTGAAAAGACTGCACTTGCCCCCGTTGAATGATCTTGGCACCCTTGTTAAAAATCAATTGGCCATATATGCAAAAGTTTTATTTCTGGGCTTTCGATTCTATTCCATTGGTCTAAGTGTCTGTCCTTTTGCTTTAATTAAATGTTTTAATTACTGTAACTTTGTAGTAACTTTTGAAATTAAGTAACATTAGTCCTACAACTTTGTTTTTTTTTTCAAGATTGTTTTTTCTACTCAGCTCTCTTGAGACTCTGTATGAATTTTAGGATGGGTTTTTCTGTTTCTGCAAAAAACTTTGTTAGGATTTTGATAGGGCTTGCATTGAATCTTTGGATCACTTTGGATAGTATTGTCATCTTAACAATATTAAGCCTTCTAATCCATGAACATGGGATATCTTTTCATATACTTTTGTAGTCTTTAATTTCTTTTAGCAGTGTTTTGTAGTTTTCAGTCTACAAGTCTTTCTCCTCCTTGGTTAAATTTATACCTAAGTGTTTTATTCTTTTTGATGCAATTGTAAATGGAAGTGTTTTTGTAATTTCCCTTTGAATTGTTCATTGTTAGTATAAAGAAATGCAGCTGATTTTCATATGTTGATTTTGTGTCATGCAGCTTTGCTGAATGCATGTATTAGCTTTAACAGTTTTTTTGTGGAATCACTGTTTTCTATGTATAAGGTTATGTTTTTTCACCGTTTCTGTGGAGGAACAAGACCTTGGAACTTCCCTAGTCCACCATTTTGCTGACATCACACCTTAGAAAAAGTGTTGATTTAATTTTTTTTCCTTTAAACTAACTAATTCCAAATTAAAATTATTTGATAATTTACCAAATGGGAAAGTTCTAGTATTTTTTCCAATTATTTAGCAAGGAGAAAGAACACAGGCAGTTTCATGACATAATGTTCTAATTGTTTAATATTGAGATGCCAGAAGTATTATAACTTTTTTAAATGTAAGCATATGTTTATAATTTTTAAAAATTTTATAATGCAAATATGTGTACTATTTTAGTTGTTAAAATAATTATACCTATTTTATTCAAGAAAATTACCCTGGCTGGATAGACTTTTTTACTTAAATAAAGCAATTTAGAGGGCTTGTTTGTTTTAGTGAGAAAATTTCAAAATGTCACTGCTTTCACATTATAGTACCTACCATATAAAAGTGAAACCTGTCAAAATTGTAAACAATATGTAGTAAAGCAATATCATTTGGGAAGGTATAGTTCTCTTATTTTCTCGAGTGGTAATTTAAATCAGTTTAAGTAAAATCTAGTCTATCAAGGATGGGACTAAATTGAAGCAACATTTCATGTAATTCAGTAGAAAGGAAATATTTACCTGGCCTCATAATTCAGTATATATATTCTAAACCTTCTTTTCATAGAAATCAAAAAAACTTAACGTTTATTTCTCTGTGTACTGAGTTTTCCTTTTCCCTATTCTGTATGACTCTTGCCCTTAATCTGTCTTAAGAGTCCTAGTATGTAAGATTTTTCCAAGTAACAGGCTTATATTGTAGCTCTATTATAGTATCAATTTCTTTTTAATAAAAGGTTAAATGTTTAAACTTAATCTTAGAAACCAGTTGTCTTATACCAATTCTCTTTAATAAAAAATCACTTTCTGTATTGGTATTTTTTCTCCTGAATTTAATAAATTCCACATTAGTGGTAATAAGTTGAGGCCTAGAACATGTGTCCTATTACAAATGAACAATTGGATATCATTAGGTTGTCCCCCTTTCCTTTGTACATATATCTTTAGGTGTGTTAATCCATTCAGTAGACACATTAATGAGCACTGGTTGAAGTGTAATATTGGAGGAAGTAAGGCTCCTTGACCTCAGCATGGAGTTTAATACCTCTAATTAAATTAGATAGTCGACAGTCAGTATAAAGAAATAGCCATGCCTCTGGCAAGCTAGAATTATTTATGACTCTGGTTCTTTGTTTTAAACTTGATAGGAGAAAATCATTTATATCTATTTAGTTCTCACTTTTTATTTAAAATATTGTGTGGTGATTTTGTAAATTACTTTTAAGCATTTTATTTTCTCAGAATGAGAGGTAAATATCCTTGAACCTGTTTAAGTGTAGCATTTCATTTCTTATGAAGAGAAGCTTTTTCAAGGCTCAAGACAGTATCAGGAGAATTTTTACAACGTAGATCATCCTTTCTGAGCAAATTAACCAAACATTCAGTCTAACAAAGTAGTCTTTCTTAGAAATATACTACCATATCAAAAATCCTGATATAACCCCAGTTCAAGCCATCTGTTTGGTAAATTATCTCTACCTGAGGAAGATTGATGGAAAATGGTTAAAAATAATTTCCACTTAACTGAGTGTATTCACCCCTAAAAATCAAAAGTGCTGCAAGCATTGGTATAAAGTGTTCACAGGAGCTTGTCTCATTTCCTCTGTCTCCTTGTTCTAGCCACTTGCTGATACTCTGCTTCATAGGTCGCTGAATCATCCTTTCTGGAGTTTGATGAAGATCAGGTTGAGATAATTGTAACATACTTAGTTGGACTCTTTAGTCTATCTTTCATTTCCTGGACCCCCCCCAAAAGAGGGGAAAGGAGCACTTTATTCAAGTCAGTTTCCTCTGAAATACTGTTAATGTAATGGATAGCAGTTCATTTTCTGTTTCGAAATTTGGTCATAATAGTTTCGCAAATAAATGAGCTTTATAGACCTGCTTGGTCTGATTTTAATTTTAAATCTATTTTTCTTTATTTTATCTAGAAATAAAATTAAAATATACTTTACTTTCCAAAAAACTATATGCTAAATATAGTCTGGAAAATGAATTCAAAAACAAATTTAAGGAATAGTAACAAAATTTTTATTTTTTTAGTAAAAGTGTAGTTAATATAATAGTTAATAAATGCTATGGAATTATACTCATGTTTTCAGTCCCAAATAAAACAACCTTCCATAAAATAATTCTATTTTAATATCATAGATTCTACCCTTAACCCCAATTTCTATAAACATACTCCTGATGACAACAGAGGATAGACAACGCAGGAAATATCAACGGTTCAGAGTAAATTTATCTCACCACTGTGAATGGTATAATTTGGATAGTGCAGCAGTGGCTTCTCATCGCATGCAGAATGAAACTAATTCCTCACATGGCCTTCAATGCCTTGTATGATTTGGCCACCTGCCTACCTACCTCTCTGATCTCATTTCCTGTCGCTTTCCTTTTCATTTACCACAGTCTGGCCTCACTGGCTATCATTCTAACCTGGCAACGTGTCAAGCTCATTCCCATCTCAGGGGCTTTGCGCTTACTGTTCTTTCCATTTGAAATGCTTTCTCCACATCTTCAGACTTTCTCATTCTCATTGTTCTGTCTCAGACTCACACGGAGGTTCCTCAGAGACATCTTTCCAGACCATCCTAGCTAAAGAAGGCTCCTCCACCCAGAAACAGTATCACATTACCCTGTTTTATTTTCTTTATAGCACTTATCACCTTCAAAGTGGCACATTTAAATAAATGCTGTAGTTGCAGATAATTCTGTTTTTATGCTGTGTACTATGTAATGATAGAAAAAAAATTGCCAAGGTAAGTACTGTGATACTATCTTTTTAATAGTCAGCAATATACATTGAATGCCTAGTCTGCTAAGGTATTGTGTACTAGTTACTGTGCCTATTGCTTCAAGAAGCTTTTCTTAATTACTAAAAATTAATGATCCAGACAGCAAGTGAATGTATGAAATTATTTGTGAGTATAAGAACGTGTATGCAAGTATGTTCCTTCACATGATTGAGGAGTATGTTACAGTGTATGTTTTGCTACATATGAGTGTCTGGAAGATGGGGGAAGGAATGAGGGCTTGGACAGTGAGTATTACTCAGTTTCAATTTCCACATATAATACCACTGTTTCCTGAAGTGACGGCCTAACCTAATTAACTTCTCTGCATTCTTCAAGTGCCATTATAAATCAGTTTTCTTTGTTACTTGCATTCAGAGACGTATATTTAGAGCGTGATCTATATTGTTAATTATTCATTTTTTGCTCAGTTATTTTATTCTGTCTCCTCCACTGGACTTGAAGCTTTGTGAGAGCAGAGACTATGTCTGTTTTTCCTCACCATTGTATCTACAATAGCTAGCACAATGCATTTAGTCAGCTCTCAATATTTGCTAATGTGTGAAAGAAGGTGGATAGGAAGAGGAGAGAAGGCCTTTCAAGAACGCATGAACTAGTCCAGGTATGTAGGATGATGAGCATATAGTAGAGGGAATAGGAAGGAAGGTACAAAAAGGGAATATAATACTTTAAAAAAAAATGAAGAGCTTGTTGGAGATACAGTAAGGAAAATAGAGTAATTGAAGACTTTCAGGTTTTGACCCTGAATAATTATAATTAGTTATCAGGTGCTTTTGACAGAAATGGGGAAGTCAGAGGGAAAGCTGACTTTGTGAAAGAGATGATATAGTTACTTTACATGAATCCTAGTCTCCAGCTCCAGGTGAATGATATTTTGTGGCACCGAGGAAATCTAGAATGGACTCTGGTATTTCTGCTGGTAATCATGGAAAATGAGAATACTGCCATAAGATAGGCAAACATCTGATTTTCACAGGACATGGCACAGGCCACCGCCTACAAAAATTACTAACATTCATGAGCTCCATGTCCATGCCTGGCAAAACCAGCTTATTAAACAGATGGCATGTGAGCGCTTAGGTAATGAAGTAGCGATCACTAGGAGCCACCAGGAGTTCACCATAACAAACCACATCAAAGTAACTTCATTTGTTTTAATAGGATTACTAGATCAGGGAAGGCCGCTAGATGGTATAAAGCATTTAACTAAGTTGTTTATTGTGGACAAGTTGAAGAAATGTGGTCTTAATAATAGTTCAGGAAGTATATTCATAACTGGTTGTATAATCATATCTAGAGACATAAGTTTAGTGAGAGGCAATATAGGGAGGTGGTTAAAGTATGGTTTCTGGAACTAGCCTGCCTGGGTTTCAATTCTGGCTCTGCCATTTACTAGTTATGTGACCTTAGGCAAGTTACTTTATCTTTTTAAGCTTCAATTCCTCACCTATAAAGGTAGGGGTAATAATAATTATACTTACCTTGTAGCATTGTTGTGAAAATTAAATAAATTATCACAATCACTTAGAATAGTAAGCATTTAATAAATGTTGGATATTTTTTTAACCAGGAGGAACATCTGTAATGACTTGCTGTAAGGCTCTTAACCGAACTGTCCCATTTGACATTTCTATCCAAAATCTAAACAAGAATTTGAATTCAAGGATAACCCAAATCTGAGAAAGAGAGCCAATATATGGAATAGCAGAATCAGGCTAACAAAAGACCTTGCTAGGCTTAGAGATAAACTGAACCTGGCAAGGTAAAATTTAGTAAGAATATGAAATTTTCTCTTTAGTTCTAGCAGTCCAGTTGTATTACAACTGACTACAATTGACTACAACTTCCATTTGAGCCAGCGTTTTAAAAGTGCAGAAAATAATTTGGTGAATAGAACAAAGGAAGTCGTAGTCCCACTGTGGGCTGGATATGTTAGTCAGAACATATATTGATGTTGTATTCTATTCCAGACACTACAATTTAGTAGAAACATCAATAAAATGAGGTGATAATCCAGGATAATGATAGGTTTGTAAACTATAAGAAGTGGAATTAAGGACACTTTTAACCTGGAAAAGAGAAGTTGAGATATATATTAGACCAATCTTCAAATATCTGAAAAGATAATATATAGAATATAGATTGGATTTATTTGATAAGGCTCATTTTGGGAGAACTAGCTTCAGGAAAGAGGATTTTAGCTTGGTATAAAGAACGTTCTAATGATTGTAGCTCTTTAAAAATGAATGGACTGATTTGTGAATTTGTAACCTTCTCAACCTTAGAAGTATTCAAGCAGAGGCAGGGTTACTTGTCAGGGATAGTGCAGTGGGAGTTCCTGTATTGGGTGGGAAATTAGAGCTTTAAGGTCCCGTCCAGTGCTAATACTCTATAATATATTGAGGACTTCAATTTTACACATGTTGAATTTCGTTTAACTGTTTTATCTTCATAAATTGATGATGATAATCTGCAGCTTATGTTACAGACCTTGAATCCAAAAATGACTGTAGCAGCAGTTGAAGTGAATTTGGAAGAGGAGTCTGGTTGCCAATCACTTTAACAGACCTATCCCGTGTACAGAAGTGTCTTGTACTCTATTTCAGAAGGGATTGGCCTCTGGGTACAAAAACATGTAGGTAGGAACTCCTTTGAGAATTTTCAGAGTATAGAAAAACCAGCTGAGTATACATAGGACACCATCTTGAAAGTCCATAAGAGGAAAGGAATAAATAAAATAAATATAAAATAGTACATAAAGTATTTATGTCAAATATGTCAAACACACTTTTGAAATTTGTTAGCTGTTAACCACTCAAAATTCATTTTTTCAGTAGTCTTTCAAAAATTCCTAAGATACATAGCAATGATTAGCAATTGCTCAATTTGTGTTTAATATATAGCAGATTTTAAAAACATAAAGATATAAAAACATGCCTCATCATGACAGCATAAAACAGTTACTTTTTTAGCATTTGAATATAAATGATAAAGGATGTTCTTGAAACCTTTCCCTTAAAATGCTCGAACATGTTTAGAATGACTTTGTTATATCGATGGTTCCACAAATATCTTCATTATAACGTCTTGGTAAAAATGTATTGTTCTTCTCCATTAAACTTCTATAACTGACTTTTAATACTCTGTGGTTGATATTTGAAGACAAGCTTTGGTTATAAGATAAAACTACCGTTGCCCTTTTCTCTCGTTTGTTTAGATAAGTGGGCACTAGAAATTATAGATAGCTTTGGCAAGAGTTCAAGGGTTAATGTAGCAGATAAATAAAAGGAATTTTCTGTAAATTGAGACCTGCATTATTTCAGTTGTCTTGTCTTTCCTAACCTAACTCATTTAATTTTAAAAAGTAAATACTTAAATTCTTCCTGACAGTGTGCTCAGCTTTTACTATCGTTTATTACTTCAATTATACTTGATATCACTTAGAACAATCTGCCATTTGGAAATCTCAGTATAGCCTGGAGCTTAGTATTAGATCTGGCTGCTATTGTAACATGTACAGCATATGACATTAATGTATCAAAATTAGATTGGATCATCCCTCCTGGTTAAATTTATTTCACATTTCTTTTGTATTCAGTTAACATAAACCTATTAGAGAAGCTGACACATGGGGATGGCTGTATAGGAAGGATATTTTTAAAGTATTTTGATTAAAAAATGAAATTATAGAGCCATGGCTTTTCTGAGTTGTGTCATCTTTTTTGGTTTTTAAAAATGTCACAAAGCCCAAGTCCTGCATTTATATCATTCAAGGTGTGGTATAAATAATGAAAATTAAAACTTAAAATAAACAATATTTTGATGTTCAAGGCCTACCATCATGTATTTAGAGCAACAAGCACATTTATGGTTTCCAAAAAGGAAAAAAGGATTATTTAATCCACTGAACCTTAAAAGAGTCATCCTTAAAAGAAAATAAAAATCTTTATACTATATTTCTAAAATAATAAATTCTGGTCTATACATTTGGCTGGGCGCTATCTTTAGAGTAATAGCTGCCTCCATCTAGTAATCTATCAAAGTGTCTAAGAAGGCATTTCTTGCTTGGAAATAAAATTTTAAAGTTCAGGGATTTACCTTGTATTCTCCAATACATAATGGCGTTCATAGTGATTAGGATTTTCTAGATAGATTGGTTTTGGGGACTTTAAGAGCCATTAGGACACTTGGTTCTTGGCTTTTTTTCGTATTTGTATGGGGGGGGGTGTATTTTTTTCTCTTTGATAGACTCTCTCCTCAGTAAAATACACAAATAATTTTCAAATAGTCACAAACCCCTTGAACCCAGATTACAAACTTCAGGGTTAAAGGGTAATGGAAGAGAGCCTTTCATTAATTGGACTTAACTCCTTTCTTCTTTAAATCACACATTTAACTTTTCCCTACCCTGTGGTCTTTAAGTCAAAATAAATTGCACATTTCAAAAACAGAAGTCGCCTGTATGTTAGCTCATACTAAAAATATTGATGACACTTATCCTACTTTTCTCTTCCAAACTTTCCCACCTACAATGTGTCTAGTTGTCTGAAGTAATCGAAAAGCCCATGTGAGATATGCACCAAAAATGGACTCAAATGTTTGCAGTGGCAGAATCAATAAGTGTACTAAGATAACCAAATTTTATATTGAAATACATGTTTATGCAAGATGTTTTTCTAATAATTTATTAGAAATTTAACTTTTGGATGCTTTGCTTTTTTATAATTTTAATCATCATAATGCTAACTCTTTCTGAGCGCCAGTAACACCTTTGTAAGCACCACAAATATTTAAATGACGTCTTGAGAGTCTAACAAATCTCAAGAAGTCTGTTTGGAAGAATTTCATAGGCAAAGAAAACATTTAAATAAATTTGTTAAACCAAATACAATCAACTTTCTCTTACTCACTAGGTGATTACCAAATTTATGAAATATCTATTTCTTTTACTTCTCTTCCTGTTGTCTCCTTTAGGCCACTTCACTGCTCATTAGCACTTTGAGAGAGTGGTGAGAAAAAAAAAATCTTAAATCAGTCACTTTTTAAAAACAATCTTTTAAAAGGCTTGAGAGTGGAGAATTGGTGCAGTTGCTAGTTAAGAAGAGTATTTGCAGGGCTGGCGTAGTGGTTGAATTCACGCGCTCTGCTTTGGCGGCCCTGGGTTTGCAGGTGTAGATCCCAGGCGCAGACCTATGCACTGCTCATTAAGCCATACTGTGGCAGCAACCCACATACAAAATAGAGGAAGACTGGTACAGATGTTAGCTCAGGGAGAAACTTCCTCACCAAAAAACAAAAAAGAAGAGTATTTGGGCTGTATGTGAATCTTTTTTATCTAAGTTCTCTGTTTCTCCTTAACTATAGAAGGTTGAAAATTATCTGGTCTTCTGTAGTGTCTCCTAATGTCTTTGAGTGTTTGTATTTCACATGTTGTGAAAAATGATCAAATGAAATTTTTAAAATATTGTTTTTTATTTCTTTACCTTTTAATCTTTTTATAGTATGTTGTCAGTAGCTGTATAACTATCCTCACAGGGCTTTTCTAAAGCACTATGAAGTATTTTCTTGGTTTTCCAGTTGAGACATTTAGGAAATGATGAAGTGCACATTGTTTGGTCAGAGCATACTAGAGACTACAGAAGAGGAATTATTCCTACAGAATTTGGTGATGTCCTTATTGTAATATATCCAATGAAAAATCACATGTTCAGTATCCAGATAATGAAAAAACCAGAGGTAAGAACTCCTTATCTTACATTTTAATAATTTATTTTGAGTTCTATATAGGTTGTGAGTTTCTTTCCTTCTTTCAGAAGGATTGGACTAGGCATCAAGTTGTGAAAATGGGGAGAAATGAGAGACAGACTCTGGTAGCTATGTGAGTTGTCTAAATCTGGTTCAGAAGGAGCTAAAACAGGAAAAATAGCAAGAACTGTGTTCAGATGGGAAAAGGCTAGGTAGTGCCAAAGTAGAAATTCCTTTATACTAAGCTCACAAAAGGATTTACCTTTTATTAAGAGGATGATTGCAGTTTCCTAAAAGATAGAGTAAGAAGTAATCATTCTCTTTAGGACAGGAACGTACATTTCCTATAGAAATGTATACATTCCTGTATTTTTAGTTGATACATCATACATATTAAGAGTGCATGATTATTTAGTCGTGTCACTTAATAAATGAAAATTCTACAAAGTGAAAAAGAAAAAAGCCAAGTAGTTCTACCTGGATGTCTTATACCATAGGGTTGAAACACACTTACAGAAGTATTTTCTTTCAAAATAATAAGAGTTTGGTAGTATTTTGGTGTCTTTCTTACTTTTTTTTTAATTGAATACTTTTAGTTTATAGAAAACCTACTCTTTGACAGTTGATCATGAATCTTCCAAATTTCTTGAATTGGAATAAGTTTCCCATATGTAAATTTAAGCTTATGGCCAGGTTTGTTTATGGTTCTTCTAAACTGGAGGTCAGCAAACTATAGCTCACTTCCTATTTTTGTACAGCCCACAAGCTAAGAATGTTTTTTACATTTTTAATGGGTCTTTCTTTTTTAAAAAAATCACAGAAGGGGGCATATGGTTAAGTTTGGCGCGCTCCGTGTCAGTGGCCTAGGCTCGCAGGTTCGGATCCCTGGTGCAGACCTACACCACTCATCAGCCATGCGCAGGTGGTGACCCACATACGAAATAGAGGAAGATGGGCACAGATGTTAGCTCAGGCCGAATCTTCCTCACCAAAAGAAAAAAAAAATCACAGAAGAAAATACAGCAGAGACAATATGTGGCCACAAAGCCTAAAATATGTACTGTATTATCCACGGCTCATGTCCTTGCCTTTAGCTGCCATTTGTACCAACCATATTCAAACAGAATAACTCTTGAAACTGTCAGTCATCTAATAAAAATGATAATTTTCAAAACATACATTTTTTTCGAATAAACCATGCAATAAAAATGTTTTAGGTTAGGTAGTAAACCTGGTTTCACACAAAAATAGTGAAAAACTAATTTGCTGCCTGTATCTCTTTCCTGTGTTTACTCAATGGGGGAAAAGGAATTTATTTCTAGTGTTGGATTTTTGTGTACAGTTGAGGTTATGAAAATTTGAAATTGGCAAGGAGTATAAATTATTTAGTCAGTTACATGAAGCACGTAGTTCTTTTGAATGGAAACCCTGTAGACCTTTGGCATTTTTTGTTTGTTTACTGTCCTAGTGTGGATGACCTACAGTGGAGAAGAATTGAATTTGAACAGTATTTCTACTGAAGGAAGAACTAAAGAGGAAGAAGAAATACTTTTGTATACAAACGGTGTCTTGATTGTTCTTATTTACAGCCTTTCTCCAATTTGAATATAAAATTATGTTCTAATTTCTCAATCAGGTTCCCTTCTTTGGTCCACTTTTTGATGGTGCTATTGTGAATGGAAAGGTCCTACCCATTATGGTTCGAGCAACAGCTATAAATGCAAGCCGTGCTCTGAAATCGCTGATTCCACTCTATCAAAACTTGTATCCTTTTTAGCAGTATGGTTTCTACTCTAATTTAATCTGTCTGCTTTCCAAGGTAAATATCTGTTATGTGTTGTTAAGACCTTTGAGTTTCTGTTTATTGATATGTAGATGATGGAGTTCCTCCCCAGTGTTTGAGCAGTTATGATATTTGAATGATGTATTTTCTTTTATACACTTTTAATCAGTACTTATCTTTTGGTTAATTAATTAGAACCCCGTTATGTGCTAGGCACTCTGCTACTCTGGATGTGCAGAGGTAACCAAAACAGTCATTGCGAAGTACTCAATCTAGTCGAGGAAATCTACTGTTTTCAGTATATGTGCTGTAATAGAGTTATGCACAGAGTGTTCTGGAAGTATAACAACAGGGGGCCTCTCACTCAGCTGGAAGGGGTGGTGATGTCAGGAAATACTTCTGAGAAATGTGATGATTGAACCAATCTTGAAGGATGCATAAGAGTTAATCGGGTGGATGAGATTCAGAAGAGCATTCCAAGCAGAGGGACAACATAAACAGAGACATGGAAGTATGAGAGAATGTGGAGTGTTTAAGAACATGATTTCTGGAGCCAGATTACCTAGACTCAAATTCTGGCCATCACTTCCTTAGCTGTCTAGCCTTGTGCAAGTTATTTAACCTCTCTGAGCCTCAATTTCCTTATTTATAAAGTGAGAATGATGATAATATCTAGTTCATGGTGTTATGAGAACTGAATGAGTCACTACGTATAAAGCTTTTAGAATAGTGCCTGGGACACAATGTGCACATAGTTGTAAATTTTAAATTGTTTCTGATAGTCCTTTCTAAAATGGATATACTTTTTCTATATGATTAAAAATATTTCAGTTATTTTTCTTTCATATAATAAATTAGAGATGTTAAGCTTTTTTAAATATCCTATGTTCTATTCCATGGATTTATCCTAAGTCTGCTGCATACATTTTTTTCTTCTGATGAAAATTGACTTAATCTGATTCCTATGTAATTTCTCATGTATTCTGACACTGTGAAATGGAATTATAGGTGGATCATGGCACGTTACATAGATTAAGCTTCATGACATTTATATAGCATTTCTTATTTGTGGCAGTTATATCTTCACTTATTTTAAGTTGAAAACTCAGATTTGAAGTGATCATTGTTGTGAAATATAAGGATTCAGTTTATTATTTCCTGACTATCTCTAAGAAAGTAGCTAACCTTATAAGGAATATACAGATTATTACCCATAGACTAATCTTCCCACATGTCAGCTCCCCGAGGCTGTCTTCTCTCTGACCTTTGCTTCTTTACCGTCACCTGACCCTGAGGTTCAGCCTGAGGGTAGTGTCCTCCACCATTTTATTTAAGGCAGTTGAAAGAATGCCTTAAATCTTTTGGGAAAGCGGTGAGAGAGGGATTAGATTATAATACAGAACTGTTTTCCTCCTACGTCACGAAACAGGAACTCAATTTATTGAGGAACACAAACTATTTCTGACCCAAACAACATAACCACAAGGTACAAGGAACATTTAAAGTGCATGCTTTACCAAGTATATAGTTAAAAATGCAAGATTAAAAGTGTTGGGGATATGGCTTAATTTCTTTTTCCTGCCTAAGGTTCATACTCTTGAGAACTATTTCACCCTTACATGTTATACTAAAGGTATGATAGCTGGATTTGCAGTTAGAAAACGTTGATTTTAACCTAAGCTTTGCCTTGTGATCTCGGTCAAGTCACAGAATATCTAGACCTCACTTTCTTCATCTGTTAAAAAGATTCTAATACTCATCTTGGAATTGTTGTGAAGATTAAATGAGAGAATGAATTTGATGTGCTTAGTGAATGAAATAAGGGACATTATTTTGTGCAATGATTACTTCTGTTCTGTGTAAAGATTACAGTCAATATAAAACAACTCTACCCAACACCAAGGAATTGCCTAATTGGGTTTTTATGTTTGGTTGGTTGGTAGGTTAATTGATTGGATTGGATTTTCAGGCCTGCTTCGTGAAGTTCTTAATAGTTAATCTTGCTGAGACATTAATAGATACCACATTCGAGAAAATTCTAAGGTGGTGAGAGAATTTCAGATGAAAGCAGTAAACATGAACACTTTATTTACACAGAAAATATGAGCAATTTCTGTCAGCAAAGCTACTTCTGAAACACTCAGAGTAAAAACATTAAACCAGACAGATCAAACAAATTTTTCTTGACTGGGAAGCTTGAATTTAGAAACTATATGGAAATTATTTTCACATATCATTTAAGTATATGGTAGAGATACTCCTACCCTTTGCTCATTTGAGGAACATATAGTCATCCTTCACAAAGTTCTTTATTAATTATAAATGTTGAGGAAAATGACTTCATAAAAGTAGAATACTAGATTTTTAAATGCAAGTTTATATAATAAATTATAACTATGTCTTTATTTTAAGATACTGAAATATAAATATGTCTTTTAAATAACAAATACATATTTCAGAAATATATTAAATTTAAAAATGAATGTTTCTGACAAATCCAGATAAGTTCCCATTAAGGTAAAAAATCATACTTTCTAAAACAGATCAATAAAACTTAACAGAAATTGAGATAGAAGTGGGCTTTGAAAACCACCAGAGTTACTACTTCAATCCTCATAAGCGAAGTGGAGGGGTAAAAGAATATATAATAAACTCAATTATATTTGGATAATTGTACTGCTGTGTCAGTTATTTTATGCCCAATAAAAGTACCCACTAAGATTCCACAGCATAAATTGTGCTATTTATGATCATTAAATACAGTTTAAATTTTATCCTAGGAACATCTTCTGTAACTATGAATCTAATGTTGTTCACTAAATGAGGACAATATTGATTGTCATATGCTGCCCAAATCGATCATGCTGGCAGCCAGAATTACTGTAATCTGTCAGTATTGATGACTGTCTTTCAAGCTTTGAAACCTCTCCTTCACTTCACTTGTCATTTCTTGCATTACTTGTACTTGAAAAGCATTTTCTTGCAACCTCTGACTGTATCAGCTAGGTACTTTTTTTTTGTCTCGAGTTCAATTTGTTGGTTTGATCATGCAATTAGAACTGAAGTGCGGCACTGGGGAGGAAGAGTAGGCAGATTCTGAGTAACCATTGGACCTGAGGGGTATTTCAGGTTGATCTTAGATCTTCCTGAAATTTATTAGTTACCTCTTGAAAGAGTGTGTGTGTGCATGTGTGTTGAGGGTTTTTGTGGTTTTTTGCAGTGAGAATAATAATTCCAAAGTATAAGTTTCATGATCTTAGCTATCATGACTCTATTCCTTAAATAAAAATTTTAGAGCAATTATTTGTTTTGATCCTAGAGACATTTTGAATATGTGCAAATGTTAAATATGATGCTATCAAGTATGTACTGTTTGTTTTTATTTTTAATATAAGATTTATTATACCATAGAAATTTTCAGAAGTTACAGTATATAATCATGTTGTGTTATGGTTCTCAGAGAAACATAGTCAAGAAGATGTGTGTGTGTGTATATACATACGTAAAGAGAGAAAGACTGATTTTAAGGAATTGGCTCACACGATTGTGGCAAGTGGCAAATGTGAAATCTGCAGGAGCTCCTAGGTAGAGTGGATGTTGCAATCTAAGTCAGAAGGTATCTGGAGATAGAATTCCTTCCTTCCTTGGGGACCTAAATCTTTTCTCCTGAGGCCTTCAACTGATTGGATGAGGCCCACCCACATTATGGAGAGTAATCTGCTTTACTCAAAGTCTCCTGATTTAAATAGCAGTCACATCTTAAAAATACCTTCACAGCAACATCTAGACTGGTGTTTGACCAACAACTAGGTACCATAGCCTAGCCAAGTTGACATAAAATTAACCAGCTCACATGTCCTGTTTTTCTTAAGTTTTTCTTTTTAACCTTTCTTACTGCAAAATATAATTGGAGAAAAGTACATAAATCCTAAATGTACTATATGCTGAATAATTATAGTTCAGCCACCACCAGGTCAAGAAATAGAACTGTACTGTTTTTCTCCTATCAAAAATGTTTATTGATCACTTACACAGTAGTGGTAAAGATTTGAGAGAGATATGAAGACAAATCAGATGGTAATCTTGTCTTCAATAAGCTTATAATTTAATAGGGGAGAGAATAATATGTACATTAATAATTATAACACAAGATAAAATGTGTCGTAGTAGGTTATAGATAAAATGCTGTGGGAGTTCCAAGGAAGAAGTCATTTCTTTGGAGTAAGAAAATCAGGGAAGAATGTATAGAAGATGTAGGCCTCAACGGGTGAAATTTGAGTAGATCGAATGCAGCATGTCTATTATAACTTTTATAATTTATATTTTGGGACTTTAAATTTATGTATATATGAATATATATATATATATATGTAATATTCTGAAATATACAGAGTGGGGGATGTTATAAAATTAAACACTTTAAAAAACACTTTCTTCCTAGGTTTAATATGCTTTCCTACCAAACCAGTATTATTTGATTTCTTCTAATCTGTTTAGATTTGACTTTTTCTTAAATGCCAGAATTGGGTTTCTATTTAACTTTATCAGACAAATTACCAGAAGTCAATGATCATTCTCCAATTAGTCACAGTTTGTTATCCCTGCAGTTCTACTACTCAAATGTGAAGGACCTGTTGTAAAAGTATGAGCCAAAACGAAATGAAATATAATTGATTGGTTCCACTAATGCAGTTTGCCATTCATTATGATAGAACATTATAAAACCTCTTAGGGAGGCCCATCAATATTGTTGCCATTTCATGTTAGAAGAAAGTGAGTTTATTGAGAAACTACATAATTTTATGTATCTACTATCTTTTTATAGATCATACCCTCAGAAGATAATACAAGTATGGACTGTCCTTAGTTTATTAACTAATTATATTAAAATATATGGAAGCTGTTTGTTGGGAAATCAGCCTGGGCTTCACAGTCCAGAACCACTTATTAAGTGTGTCACTGTCTTTGTGTCTAATTTTTTTTTAATCTGTAAACAATACCAAACTCAGGATTGTTCTAAGGATTAAATGAGATTATCCGCGTGAAGCACTAAGCAGCCTGTCTGTCATGTAGCAAGAGCTCACAAAGTAGTAGCTACCTGGTAGTTGATGATGTTATCATTATTATTATCCTCAACATTAACACTGGAAATAATTCTTCCAAACACAAATCTAAGTATACTAAAAGACTTATGATGGCTCTTGACTGTTTATTGAAATTCTTATCTAAATTCTTTGACTACGTGCAAGCAGTTCTCGTTAGCTTACCCTCCCAACCTCACATTTCTCACCTTGGTTTTGTCAAGCATACCTATACTCCTCCCCAGCTCTACCCCCCATCCTTAGTCTCGTCTCCCACCACACTGACACCCAGGGCACCCTATACGTGTCCAGCTAAACCATATTTATCATCCCTTAATGCCCGTCTCCTCTTTTAGGCCCATGTTTTTAGCCCAAGAATGCCCTTCTCTACTCTTTTTCACCTAATATATTCATTCTGCATGACCCAAATAGAATAACTTTGTAAAAAAAAAAAAATTTATTCACTAAGCAACACTCTGCCTTGTAACATTTTGTTAAAGGACTTACTGTGTGTGCACATATTAATAAGTCTTACACATCCTGGTTTCAGTAACTTTTAGCACAGTTAGGTGGCTAGAAGTTGTTTTAGGGGGAAGTGGGAAGAATTTGTTGTAATAGTACAGGGTAGATGGATTCATGGATGGATGGATTCTTAACTACTCATTTTTTCTCTTTAACAGAAAATTTCCATTCTTTTGCCAATGTACTTTTTTTTTTTTTTTTAAATATCCTTTATTTATTTTTTATTTTTTCTGTGGGGAAGACCAGCCCTGAGCTAACATCTGTTGCCAATCCTCCCCTTTTTGCTCAGGAAGACTGGCCCTGAGCTAACATCCGTGCCCATCTTCCTCCACTTTATATGGGGCACCACCACGGCATGGCTGACAGGCAATGCGTCGGCGGGCGCCCGGGATCCGAACTCGCAAACCCTGGGCTGCCAAGCGCGGACTAAACCGCTGCGCCACCGGGCGGCCCCCTTTGCCAATGTACTTTTAATAATAAGTTCACTTGTGTTTTTTGTTGTTGTTGTTGTTATAATTGGTGGTTTGTATTAGTCCAGGCTACAACTGTAACAGCATGCTGGATATGTAAGAAAAGGAAAACTAGGAGCAGTAGAAATTCCCCCCAGTTCATGAACAAGCCAGAATAGCACACATAAAGTATTCTGCCTTATCAATCAGTTTTTAGTTTTTGTTTTGTTTTGCTTTGTTTTTTTTGCTGAGGATGATTCACCCTGAGCTAATAACATCTGTTGCCAATCTCCTTCTTTTTGTATGTGAGCCACCGCCACAGCATGGCCACTGACGAGCAGTGTAGGCCCACGCCTGGGAACCAAACCTAGGCGGCCGAAGCAGAGCATGCCAAACTTAACCACTAGGTCACCAGGGCTGGCCCTACTTATTTATTAGTATATTTTTATCAGAGGGCATTATAGTTTAATGAAGATAATTTTCAAAAATCAATAATCAGGGGGCCACCCAGTGGCGCAGCGGTTTAGTCCGCGCTTGGCAGCCCGGGGTTCGCGAGTTCGGATCCCGGGCGCCCGCCGACACACTGCCTGTCAGCCACGCTGTGGCGGCGTCCCATATAAAGTGGAGGAAGATGGGCACGGATGTTAGCCCAGGGCCAGTCTTCCTCAGCAAAAAGGGGAGGATCGGCGACGGATGTTAGCTCAGGGCTGGTCTTCCCCACAAAAAAAAATAATAATAAATAAATAAAAAATCAATAATCAGTGAGGTTTTTTGCTCCACTTCTAAGGGGGAGGGGAATCTGTTAAGGAGAAAAGTGAGCTAAGACACCTGTGACTTGATGACAGTGGCACTTGTCTTGGGCAGAGTACAGTTTGGTGTCATCCCCTCCCCCAAGGAAGGAGGCAACACATGGCTATAGCCCTGAAGGCTCACACTTCCTGCTGAATGGCAAGGAAGGTGGTAGCCACAGGAGAGCAGTGGGGGGCAGCTATGGGAGTCTAGACAGGCTGAGATCTTCAGTTTTACTTCCTGAACCTTTGCACCATCTACATGAGCGATTCCATCAATAGCTTATGTGTGCCATTTGTTCTATATACTTTCTAAATGAAAGTCTTACACTTCAGAAACAAATTGGTTATTTGTTGAATACTCTTAAGATCTATATTTTTGGTCATTTATGTGTCAAAAGAAGAGAAGATAATTCTTTAAATAAAATGTCTCACCAACTAAGTGATCCAGGTTTTATGGCCTTTGAAATGCTTGCAGCCCTTGTGCCTTTGATTTTAATTATAGTAGGATCTCTCCAAGAGCAGATGAACATTCTTCTTTACCTAACTGCTCTGTAATGGGAGCATTTAAGTCTCCTGTCTTAAAGACATGGGCATTGCTATAGAATTTTTTGCTGAAAAGATTGTGATTAAACATCCCCTTGGCCTAGATTTTGCTGCCAAACCTTATAGTTGTTTATGCACACAGAGTAATTATTTAAACAGGGGCCCTGGAAATGTGTAACGCTTCTGTCGTGACTCTAATATATTCTTTACTACATCAGTTTTAACTTTTTCAGCTATTCTTTTTGAGGAATGGCAATATATGCCCATTGATGATGTTATTGGTATTTTGAGAGGCTTCCTTACAATCATTGTGGGAATATTTTATTGCATACCTTTAAAGATGTTAGTTTTGGTCTAGCAAACCTGCCTGTGTCCTTTCAAAAAGATATAAAAGCAATAAATATAAATCTCTCTGATAAGTAATAAATTTTTGACAGTAATAAAGTAAGTTTATTCTGTGGAGTTGAACCAATATGTCTGAAAATAGCATTGTCTCTTAATGTTCTCTAGAGACGATCTTTTTTAAGGTTTTACTAATATGGACCAATAATAATTACTTTTCCTGTGTTTCAACTATGGGAGCTCACAAAAATGACTTCAGTACATGACCAACTTCTATTATCATTGTATTAATTCTAGAGATATTTTAAATTTTTATTCTCTACCAATAACTTAATGCGCTAATGACAAATCTAAGTATTTTTAAAAAGGCTATATTTCTTCACCCCAAGAAAGATTGCTAAGCAATTTTGGATCTTTCATTTATTCACCAAATTGACTACCTACTATACCTACTCTGGGAGGCACTGAGAGAAAAGTTAGGGATAGAAAGACAGTCATTGCTTTCAAGGAGCTTACAATCTGGTGCAGGAGAGAGGGAGAGCCCTCTGAGAGAAGGAATGAATGATGGAAGTGCACTCTGAAGAGTCCAGGTACAGTGATATCTACAAAGTAGGGTGGTAAAGGTGGTTAGTTTTATTAAAGTGGGAGAGGATGGTGGGGAGGAGGAAATTAGGAATGGCTTTACTAAGGAAGCATGTTCTGCTAATTACTTCAAAGACGTATGGGACTTCACTAGGCAGACAGTGCTAGGGAAGACCACCTCAGGGGTAGGACACAGACATGGAAGGATAAAAGTGTGATGTGGTCAGGAAATGCAAGGAGTTCCGCACTACTGGGTGGCATAAAGCAAAGGGAAGAGTAGTAGCAGATAAGGGTCAAGAAATAAGTCGAAACCAGCATATGGTAGTCAAGCAGAAAGAAAATCAACATAAACTTCATTTTCTAATGTTACTGCCAATGATGTAGCAACCAGTGTCTGACGTGACAGTTCCTTTTGTGTTTATATAATTTTTCCCTGTTGAATAGCAGAACATAGCCTGAATGTATTATTTTCCTTTTCTAGTAAAGCCTTTCCAACATAAGTTAGATTTATATTTAAATAAAGTCCGTGTTATTTGTAATAGTTGTGCAGTAATTGCCAGACTAATAACAATACTAGCTAGTGGTATCTTTCTTAATGAGACTAAGGAGATCTCTAAATGTTTGATAATATTTACACGTATTTGCCATTTAAAAAAGAGCATTTGAGATTTTCCTGATTCTTAAGTTTCATGATAGACTTCATTTTTGCATAACAATTCTTCTTTACACTTTTCTTGTAAAGTACTTTTATACATTATTGTGCTTTTACACACTAATATACTTTTACACATTACTGATAAATGAAGTATTTTTATCCTATTCTGATAGTACATTAGCTTCACAGCAAAAAAAGCAAAGGAAAAGAGAGCACTACCACCATCTTATCTGTTTTGTCAAATCCAGTGTGACGGTGTGGTCCACATATGCCAATCTAGACGGTTGGGTCATATCATAGGGCACCAGAAGGAAGATAGAGAACTCTGTCAGGTGATGGCCAAGCTGTTCCCTAAAAACAACAAAACTTGAAGTTTCTCCACGTCCATCTTTTTTAACTTCTCACCTGTGCTAGAACAGGGATTTCTTTTTTTCTCTGTTAAACCCCTGTGTTGTTGATATTAGTGACTGAGGGTACACTGGTATGTTCACATAATTATTCACCACACCTACCACATAATGTGCTAGTCTTGTTTAAATATAAAAATAGCAGTAGATTCAGATGCTATTTGGGGATTTCAGAGAGCAAAGAATGAAGGATGTAAAGCTGAAATTAGTCTTTAACCTTGTTTGACAAAGGAATTGAAGTGCTTTTAATCCATTCTTTTCCTTTCACTAAACATAAGGGCTTTTGCTGTTGAATTTTTAATGTCAATAATGGAATTAAAATTAAACTATGGGTCACAAATCTCCCCATTTTCTTCTAACTGCTTTTCCTCTCAAACACTAGAATACAGCCTATTTAAATCTTAACTTTTGCTTGCCAAACCACTGTTACCGTCCATCTGTTCATGCCAATTGTAAAGAAGGTTTGGTTTTAGTGAAGCTTTGCATTTCACATAAGGTATGTGAAGTGAAATTTCACAAGGGACATGATGGATCCTGATTCTTAGTGATAAACCTTTGGGGCCATCAGGGTTGGCATATGGTCCAGTATGATATGAAGGCTTGGGTTCCCTGGCTTCACTTCTTTGGCGTGAAGCTGATAAAACCTGGCTCTTGAGTATTATTTCACTGGACACCAATCATGGGCAGCAGGAACTGCCCATTTAACTCTCTGTGGGAAGGAAGCCCAGAGAGCATTCACAATGGTCCATTGTCAAATTGCAAACTGCTCTGAACAGCTTGACAGCACTAGGGAGGAGGGGAAGGGGTTGCTTTACTAATTGCTGTTCAGAAAAGAGAAGAAGCAAAAATAGCTGTTGTAGAACTGATGTTTCTACGTACTCTCTTGATAGGAGTGTTGACTTTTATTTAGCACATACCTACTGTCAAAAAGAAAGCAAATAAATGTATTTAAGCAACCACCTGTAGTAATTCCTTGTTAACATGCCATTATCAATATTTAGCCCACCAGATTATAGCAGAGCAAAAGTCAGTTTTGCTTTATGTTTAGATGAAAATAATGTATTTTTTTAATGTTTATAAAAATTTAAGATAAGGAAAAGTGGATTAAAATCACCACAATTCATATATCAGATATGATTAAAGACAAATTTGGCTTAATTTTCTTTACACTGTGCTTTTTAGAATTCCGAAATATCATCTGAGTACATATAAGCCATATTAATACAGTAATGTAAATTAATTTTATGCATAACAATTGTAAGTGCTAAAATAATCCACTAAAGATAAACTAGTCAGCAAATCTTAAGGTTAAATTCTGGATTTGTCATTTAAATGAGTAGCTGATAACTGTTTCAGTCACTCATGGTTTTCTCTCATTGAATTCTATTTTGGATATCTTTAAAATTGTGAGGGTTGCATTTTTTATGAAGCATCATATGCCGTGATATTTGTATAAACCCTACTCTTGACTCTGCCATTTTCTTCTCGTCAGTTTAATCGAGCAGTTAGTGGTTCTGATGCAAAGAAACAATGATCTACAACCTTAAAAAATAAATTAATTAAGCTTATTTTAGCCCCCAGGATCCTGACCCCACAGTATATTTCCACAGATGATTTTTTTTCCAGCTGAACTTAAGTTGACTAAATGCAATATTGTAATTTATGCAACATGCCTTTTCAAAGGATTAGGGAGAGACATTTTAAGAAAACTTTTTTAATCTATAAATTTTTTTAAATGGGATGCTCTTGCTAAATTCGGGGAAAATCAAATGCATGTTTTGTAAAATTAGTAACAGTCTCTGAAATTTACTAGTATTCCATCTCCTCATATCCCCTTAAATGATTTTAGTAAATGGGCACCCGTGCAGTATTTCAAAAACAGTAATTCATTGAATGCCCATTCTTCCTTTTACTGCAAAATAGATTATATTTAAGTCAAGATTAATGGATAGATTTTGATGTTAAAGTCCAGTCTGTAAGCCTATCATTCCCTGGAGGCATATAGTGCATTAGTTTAAGCCAATATATTGTTTATCACAGATTCTATGACACTGTCTTAAATGACAGTTTGCTGTACTTTGTAACTACTTGCCATGATAATAAATCACCTTTTTTTGTACTTCTGATAATTATAGCATTTAAACAAAATCTTAATTAAGTTAGTGCACATTTAGGTACAGATAACACTTAAGTAATTGTACACTGTAAAATTTCACTTAGTTATTTTTTTCCTTTTTGCAATCTTCTGACAGAGCTCAAGTTTAGTATTTAGTTCAAACACATGCATTCATTTCCTCAGCTTTAATGTACTGAAATTTCTATTCCCGAAAGGAATTAACACAAAGTGATTGTTTCCAGTCTTCCCCCAATATTTTTAAGTTCTTTAAATACTGATTCTGAAACAGTTTGAAAATCTCATTATTACTTAATGATAATACTTTCAAGTAGATCTTATCAAGAATGAGAGTCCAAAATGTTAATTTCATTTAATTTGAAATTCATATAACTTAGTTTTTCTTTTCGATGTTTTGCTTTATACAACTTTCATGAAAGTGGAATAGATATACATATTTAATAATCATGTTAGTGCTTTTTAGAAACCACCAGTGATTATTGGATTATTAAATCAGGAAGGATTTTCAGAACCTTTAGGTAGGTTTAAATTTTTAATCCCATTTATTTAAGGTTAATCTTTTTAAATATATTTACATGAACTTTGGTAGAATTGGGCTTATCAACTTTTTATTTAATGTTTTCATTTAGTAATTGACTGATTTATGAGCAATTTCATATGGTCTAAATTTTATTCAACTCCTGCTTTCAATAATAGGACTATCCTCACACTGCCTTAGCACCTGTTATGGATTTTGAGTCATCTGGCAGCCCATGGGACTTAGATAAAGAAGTACCAGGTGTCCTGCCTGTCTCCTAATTGAGACACAGTGAAAACAATATAGACTTGGCAGTATGGTTAAAGGGATGGATTAAAGCCCAGCTTTGTCTTCTCTGACAAATCACAGCTTTTCTTTAATGGTGTAGATAGTATCAACTACTAAAGAATTTCATTAATGTGAGGCATCATAAAAATCATATACAATAGTTGACAAAACCTATTGCAGACTTTCAGAAGAATTTCTATTAACATAGTACAAACAAACAATACCAAGATTCATACTACTTATTTAAAGGAATTTTATTTTTACTGCATATGAACTAAACTGCATGTTTCTTGAAGAAATTAGCTACTATACGAAAGAAATGGAGTATTAATTTGCCAGATCTTGCTTTATAAGGTAAGCGATATAGTTTACTTCTATCTTATAAATGAGTAGTGCCTATTAGTCCATGAGATATTTAATTGCCCTATATGTTTCAGGAAAATATGCCCCTTTACTACTGATAATAACAGCCATGAGGTCCTTGAGATGTACTTGGAAAATATATCTACTGACAACTTATATCTCAATAAAATTCTTATTTTTCAAGACCCTGTATAATGATATTACCTTGGAATATTTGAAGATATTTCAAGGCCTTTTAGAACTAAAAACCCAAATGTAATTTATTTTCTCATTTTTATTTTAGAGCATGCCAAGGATTTTTACTATACAGTCATGTGCTGCATAATGACGTTTTGGTCAATGACAGACCACATATATGATAATGGTCCCATAAGATTAGTACCATATAGCCCCGGTGTGTGGTAGCTTGTATCATATAGATTCGTGTAAGTACACTCTGTGATGTTTGCACAACAACGAAATTGCCTAACGCATTTCTCAGAACATATCCCCATTGTTAAGCAATGCATGACAATATATGATATCCTAGTATATAAACAAACATTTTTCAAAAGTTGTCAATCTTAGAATTTAGGGTAACATTCATTGTGTTGGCAATGAATTGTTGGCATTGTGTTGGCAATCCTGAGCCAATTTAAATGCCTCTTACACCTTTCTTTTCTCCGTACAAAACCCAGCTCATTGAGAGTGGATTTAGAAAGAGCACTGGACTATTAAATGACCAAGGTTCTAGTCCCAGCTCTACAAATCAGCAGCTTGGTTTTTCCAAGCAGATCTCTGTTTGTCTTCTCCATCAAGGCAAGGCATTTTGCTAATTTTGCTAAGTTTCCTGAAAGTAATGTTGGTAGATAATTGTTGTATCCTTCCTATAGTTCCAACTGTCCTAAAATATTCTCAATAAATGATGCCTTGGGATAAACCCTCTCAAGATGGCCTTTTAAAAAACTTCAATATTTAAATTTTCAAGCATTATATTTCAAGGGTATTTTTACTCTTATGGCATACAGAGTAGTTTTGGAAATCTGTCTAAAATGGTTTTAAAATTTATTTATAGAGATTTTCTGTTTTTTCCCTTTTCTCCCTTCTTTACAGATGGCCTCTTAAAGAATGAAAAGAATTAGTTTAAATAAATTTGTTGTCTCCTACCATTGTAGAATTTATGAAAAATTTTTTACTTTCTTTAAATTAAAAAAATTGTCACAATCAATGTGGCAAAATGTTTTTTTCAATGCTAAGTTGTATTGAGTTGTAACTACTTTGAACATTTATAGAATTTCTTCTTTAGGCAATTATTATAGTTTTTTTGAGAATTATCAATTTTCTTTTCTCTTAATGTTACACCTTATATATGTGTACACCATACTTTATTCACTTTTTCTTATTCCAAAGGTCAGCAAGATCAAGGGTAGGGGTGGAACCAAACTCTTTCTCACAAGTAAGATTCAAACTTTCTAAATCCAATCCTAGGAAAGTCCCAACTATTTTTGACCCAGAGAGGTTTGCCTCTGTGGAGCCAAACTGGGATTAGAGGAAGGGGGCTGTCTGCATGACAATCTCCTAATCACCCATCAAACCAACTTTATTCATTCCTTCTATAATTTATAAACAGGCATTGAGCACTACTGGGCCCTGTGTTAGGTGCTGGAGATATAAAGATAAAAAGACATGGCCTCTGCCCCTGTGACATTAGTCTCCTCACTAGTTGATTAGGAGAACAAGCATGAAGAAAGAGGCACACCTGGTGTTTAACCACTGGCTCTCAAGAGCAGGGGGAGGCCCCAATTTGTGGCATTTGTGGAGTTCTATGATGGAAAACTCCCTCTGTAGCCAATTTCAAGCTACCAACCATCTTACAAATTTTGTGAAGATTGTAAGAAGTACTCTCCAAAAATTTTAAGCGTGTAGGCAATACTCTCCCTTTTCCTACAATTACTGTTCTTAGAATCTTCTATACAGAGAAGAGAGATGACATTCCTAAGTGCTACAATTGCAAAGAAGCCACAGAAATATGAGTTTAGGCAAGTGCTTAACTAAAATAGGAATTTCAGAATGGGCCTTAAATTCCTGAGCACAGATATACAAACTTCAGACTTTGCCTTTACTTAAAAAGGAGCCAATCGTTTTTTTTCTTGTTTAGGAAAGAAAACATTAAACCTGAATTTAAGAGGAAATTAATTAAGCAGTGATATGTCTTTGATGTCTGCTTACAATTATAATTTTCATAGCTCCTTTTTGTGAAAAATTATACTTTATATTCATTCTTGCTGCGTACTGCCTACATTTATACACACATATACATATACACACACACATCACACACACACATTTCCATTTCTTTGAGACTAGTCACAAATTACATTTGAGCTAAATGTTTATACAACCTACTGGGAATGCCATGGAATTAGTGATCACAAAACTGAAGTTTTGCCTTTTCTGACAGTAAAAGCAGTTCAGAATTACGTTACATTAATATTATTGCGGAGAATGAAGGGTTGTTGCTTCTTTAAAACCAAATCTACTTTTTATCTAGTCTCCCTGTACATTAGTAAAATTGAAAAACGTGGTACTAATTAACCTTATGCAGTATCTTTTCTTCATATTGTGTGTTTTTCTCATGAGAAATCAGTTTCCTCTTATCAGAATAAGCCAAAAGTCCCTCTCTACATACCACAAACAAGAAATATTATCAAAGAGTTCTTGCACACGAATACAGGTCTATTTCTTAAACTGACATTGAAAATTGTCCTCACAGAGACAGCACCTGCTGTTTACAAAGACTTGAGCCAGAGGTCAAAATAAACTATTTTCAGCACAGATGTAGGGGTACTTTTGGGTTATTCAATATTTGTACCCTTTCTCTTAAACATCCCTATGACATAAGTAGGAGCAGGTGGTGGTCTCCCCATTTAACATGCAGATAAACTGTGGCGCAGAGCATCCATGCATCTCTTTCCAGGACCGGCTGAAACTGAACCCGTTTCTTGACAGCTGGTTTTGACACAGTGACAGAGGGCCATAAATAGTTTCGTATATAAGTTTAAAGTCAAAAGTAGTTACTTAAAATGAATAATAATATTAATGAAGTACAGATTAGGTTTAAACTATTTATACTAAAGAAAATGTTTGGTTCCCTTTTTTATTTTTAGACTAGTAATAGTCTTTCCCCCCTTTTCTGCTCTTGCAGAAAGTAGAAGGAAGGAGGATTAGTGGATAATTATATTGCTGTGATTGCAGCACCTGTGTGTTATTTCTTTTGATTGGCTAGTTCTGTATTAAAGATTCGTACCAGCTAAAAGTCTCCCTCATCAAATGGGTTTTTATTAGCTAGTTTTGGCTTAGGGTTGTTTTAAATTTGCAGCAAAAGCCTTCTTCATTCAACTTAGATGTGTACTTTAACTTTTGTTCTGAATTTGTTAGTTTACCATTACCTTTTTATCATCTCACGCATTTCAGTTTTTTTATTTCAACGCCAATGACAACACGCACTCACAATAGGAACATAGCTTGAGCTGTCCTGTTGTCGCTAGCCATCGAGTTTGCGTATGCCACTCAATTTGTAGGTACTAATAGCCCTTCCCTAGAGAACTGCCTTTTAAGGAATAAGTGCCTAACCTATTTTAAGGAGATATAGGAATTAACTGCCTTGGATTTTGGTTACCATTGCAGATGCTAACAGCACTATTTGCAACTTTATCATCTCAATCACAAACGCACCTTGTTTGTGGATCCGGGAGTATGGTTTAAGTACTTAGAGTTCATTATCTCCTTAATATATTTTTTCCAACGTTAAAAGGGGAAAAGATGTAAGTACTGTAGATTGGGTTGGTTTGTTTTGATTTGTTTATTTATTTGGCTACATCAAATTTGGAAAATTATAAAGAACATTTAGCATTTAGAAGGTGAGTTACCATAGACGATAATTATTTACTAAACTGTTTTCTGAAGATAACCCTCCCAAAAGGAAACTTCAGACATTAGCCTGCCTAATTTTTGATAAGTGCTGCAGTTTTTCATTTAAATTCAACCATTAATGATTCTTTTCCTTCACTTTGTCACCTAGATTTGAACTTTTAAAAATTGTTTTAGAAAGCATCATTTTCACTAATGAAGATTTTTTTTATAATTTTATTAAATACATCATGTGTTTTTATACAAAATGAGCACATTATATCTGGATAATTTGTTTGTATAGCTTTATATTAGAGTTTTTCAGTTTTATAAATCTCCTTCTTTTATAGTGAAATAGAATTACAGCCCCAAATGTATTTTATCCAGATATTCATTTCTTGTTTTAATAAATTTTACTACAATGGAAACATCCTGCCTGCTTTAGAAATATTAACATTTGCTTTCTTTCTGACTAATTTTTGTGTAAACTCTAAATATAACAAGATAAAGTAAAATATTTCATTTATAGGCCCGCTGAAAGTAGAGCATTTTAAAAGCAGGTAGGTGTCTCCACCCTCCTTTTCATGAAGCATTTTACCCGTTCAAGCAGACTTTTAAAAACAGCTTGTTTTGATAGCAGACTGTTCCCCTGTGGGCCTTCAGCCTTTGCTTCCTGGCAGCACCTTTGGTGCGAAAAGAGAGTGATCAATTGGGAGACTATCAGTGCCAGCATGCATAGAGTGATAAGTTAACACACCACTGGGAATTTCTAGGGCCCACCAAGATACTTCACTTCTAATGTGCTAACAAGCTCATTTTTCTACCTCTTGCCTCTTCAGTTATTTTTTTTCTCAGAAGAGCTTAGAAGTTGAGTGCATCAGGCATAATGAAAAGCTCTGTAGGAGGGAGAAGCAATAACCCCATTTTTCCCTTTTCAGCCAAATAGAAAATTAGTTTCTGGTAATACACAAAGGCCAGTATTTTTTGTACAAGGGGCACTGCTGTGAATCAAAGGACTCTATTAACTGCAGAAAATTCGGCAGCTGTGAATCTCCCCCAATGAAAAAAGTACTTTCCAACAAGTTGTGAGATATGTGGTATTATTTAGATTGAACCTTCAGTTTCATCCTCCTCCATTTATAACCGTATACCCTCTTTTGAAAGTGTGCTATATTACTTTTCTCTGTTAACACTCAAAAATGTCTATATGATCCTTCCATAAAATCCTTACCGCTTACCATTTTAATATAGCGTCTTGTCCTGTGGCTACCCATTTCGGAAGTAAAATTCTTTTGAAGTTCAACCCCAGTGTACAGAATTGAAAATAATGGACTGCAAGGAATTGGAATTCAGATTATTTCAATATTTGCATAAAATAAGTTGTAATACAAGAAAAGAATACTCAAGCCATTTAGAGGGCAGAAGGCATCACAGTCTAAGTCTAAGATTATATGAATATAATCTTACCTTTGACTCTCACGCTTTTTTCCTCTTCTTAATCAATAACCTTTTGTAAATGTAACTGGCTATGGTATCTCCCACTGAATATCATTTTAAGTTATATTCCTCTCAACTTATTTTTCTTGGTCTTGGTTGTAGACTTGGTCTACAATTTCCAAAATTGTAGAACTACAGTAATTGAATTGCAGTTTTAAAAGAATAAGGAATTTTGAGGAGAAAATATTAAAATGAATTTTGGAAAAAATTCAGTGAAGAAAGAACAAATAGGCAAATTTTATTATCCTTTATACTTATTTAAATGTCTTATGTAAAGCCTATCAACATAGCACACTGAGTACAGCAGGAAAACTTTTAAAAGTTGTAGAAGGTTAACTGACTTCTCAGTTCAGGAACTATACGACATGAAGTCAGCATGTGAGTTTTTCCTGATAATTGTATGTTGCTGCCTGCTGCTGTACATTTTGACAGCCATTTCCATAGTTGCTTTCGTGAACAACAGAAATATTCTCTCTCTTTCTCGCCCTCTCTGTGCTAACAGCACAATCAGGCCTGCTGAAACAGGAAGCCTGGAGTGGGTTGTTCAAAAGCAACAACACTTCAAGGTACTGGTTGCCTGTCAATAATATCAGAGGAGAAAATGCAGTGAAAGGGAAGTACAGTATTTTTCTGTCAGTGTCAGTGCCCTGTAGATGCTTTGTTAGACAGTGTTTGGGAGTCCTGTGGACTCTTTGCAAATATTCCTGCTTGTTTCAGTATTATAATTGACTAGGTATTTTTTCTTGACATACAGATTCAACTATGTATTTATCTTAACCGCATGGAGTTATTCAAGGATTACAGCAACAGTAGTCTTCCATTCAAAATGAGAACAATTGTTGGGAAAATGCAGGGGTTTTAGAAAACGAAGAAGATATGCAGGAATTTTTCACAATAAATCTGTACAAATGAAAAATATAGGATTTCAGACATAGAATTTTAAACAGCATTATAATATTTATTGTGTGGCTTTTCAGAGTAAATCTGCAGATCGAAGCTGATTAACAAGATAAGATGAGCCTAGGCTGGCCTGATAGCAGTTGAATCCTTTCTCAAGTAAACTGTTACCCTTCTTTCTTGCTACAGTTTAGTTTTGTTATAATTATTTTCTAATAAATGTCTCCCTGTTAAGCTGCCATTTATAATGATATCCTGAAGAGTAAACTTGTGTTAAAAACTATTTTTACTCTTTAAAAAGCCATACTTCTAGTGATTTGCAAGGTTAGTGAATAATTATATTTATTAAGAAGTAATGGCTTAGCAATCGTAGTAGTCCTTTTTGATGAGATCTCTTCTTTTCCAATGTAAGCTGCATTTAAGTTCACCCTTAACTGAAGGAAATCAGCTATGAGGAGAGAGCACGATACCTGCAAACAATTGTCCAGCACCATTTAGAACCGACAGCATTTGAAGATTTTGCAGCCCAGGTTTTTTCTCCAGCTCCCTACCATCATTTACCATCTGATGCCGGTAAGATTAAAAGCAAGTATTAGTTACATGTCATTATCGGAACTTGAAATGCAATACCCTTTTGTTCTAAAAACTTTTAAAATAATATAAAACTTGCTTGAATAAAATTCCAGTCGTTGAAATATAAATGTTTTTCATCATTATTTAATATTTAAATTTGGCCTGTAAATTTGATTTCTACTTTCTTTTACTTAAATGCAGTTCCTTTAAAAGTCAACAATCTTCATAAAAGTACATGCACCACATTTTATCTGAGCTAATGGGCAGTGACTATTGTGTTTCATGGAATCATTACTGGAGTATCTGCAAAAGAAACACAAGTTGAGCATGCACTCCCTCTCAACTTTAGAGGATCAAATTTTATTGCCAAGAATATTGCCTTATGATCTCTAATTTTACAATTAAAGTTCACATAACTGGTCTAGATTTAGAAGTACTTAATACAGTAAATTATTTTTTAATATTTAAAGATTATAAGAGGGTACTGCATTTTTACAATTAACTAATTTTGAAGAAATCAGTAAGAAAAATAAATGACTCATGGCCTTCCTATTCTGTAATACTTTGCACTCCTTATGATTGTTTCATTTATTTTATTTTCCCTCTTTAGATCATTAAATATCAGTTCTGTTTATCTGAAGGTAAGACAAAGTGTCAACCAAAACACCCTTTGTTCTTTCCCCATTTCCTTTTTTAAAAATTAGCAAGCACTAAGCTTGTAACTCAAACAATGAGCAAACTTAACACTGCCCTGGTTCATACTAAACATTTCAGAAGTTGTCACTAAATTTCTTCCAGAATTATACTTACTAACCCAGGTCTGCATGAAACACTAACACTGGTTCTGGGATAAAAATAACTAATAATAGAACCCTTGGTTGGAATTGGTTACACCTTGTTGTATTGACCTTTTTTGTTTCTCAGCATGAAAAAGTAGTACTACTGAACTGAAATGGTGTGTCTTTGTATTTTGTAATCTGTTGCATTGTTATTGAATATCTGAACTTATCAAATAGTTATTCTGTGTGCCTCGCACTGTACTAGGCACCTGAAATACAAAAATGACTATTTAATGGTGTTCAAGGGAAGCAGGAAAAGAGAATACAATATACTTGAAGCTCATCATAATAAGCCTTCAAATTCTCTTCATGTTATACAAGTTTTCTTTATATTAAACAATGTTTAAAGGGCAAAATATTCCTTTTCTTGCCTAATGTATTTGAAAAAAAATTACTGTGATTCTCAACTGAGGTTTAGTCGATGAAATTAAAGCTTCCATTCCTGTCACCAGTTAATTAGCCATTATAAAAATAATTTTACCAAAAACCTTAGAGCCCTTTCAATTAATGTAAGAGATCTAGCAAAGAGAAAATTATATTAGACTAGGTTAAATCTTTTGAAAGAGAGATTAAAAAGTCTAAGATTCACTGCAATGGATTGACACTATCTAAAATTACTCTATTTGGTCTTAAGAAAGATAGTAAAAGAAAATTAATGAACAACAAAATAAAAACTAGTTAAGTATACCTGGAAATTTCATTTTTAATAGTAGAGAATATCTGATAAAATATCATACTACATCATTAAAATAGAAATGAACACTTTTGAGTGTCATATAGTCAAGCCATAAATTTCACAACTGAAAAAGGTTGATAATAGGACAACATTCAGACTAACTTTTCCCCTTAAATGTATAAAGGCTGTCAGTTTCCATGTTGTAGTTATTTACCAACTAGAGTCCTTCATACTCGTCTTCTTAATGTTTTTCTCCTGTTTTGCATATTATCTTGCACATTTGGCCAGATATATAATATGGGAAGTAAGTAGTAGTATCACTTTCTGAGACATTAAGTAAAGGATAATACAGTCACCAAGTCAAGGCTCTATTGTCTTCATTTTTAAATGTATTTTACTATTTTATTTATTCTAGAACTTGTTTAACATAAAACTTATGGTTATCCAAATAGTAACAAAAATGTGAATTTAACATAAATGTAATACTGTGCTACAAATTCTTTTCAGTTAATTTTTTTAGTTTGTCTTTGCCTTTAGGAACCATTAAAAACGTGCACTCTAATGTTTAAAAGGATGTTTTTACCTGTAAATAACTTGTTCCAGTGTTACTGAATACATTTCTATGTTTTTTTTTTATGGACTTTAATAGTTGTAAAAGATAGAAATTTGTGTGTGTGTGTGTGTGAGGAAGACCAGCCCTGAGCTAACATCGTTGCCAATCCTCCTCTTTTTGCTGAGGAAGACTGGCCCTGGGCTAACATCCGTGCCCATCTTCCTCTACTTTATATGGGACGCCGCCACGGCATGGCTGACACACAGTGCGTTGGCGGGCACCAGGGATCCGAACCTGCGAACCCCGGGCTGCCAAGCGCTGACTAAACCGCTGCTCCACAGGGCGGCCCCTGTAAAAGATAGAAATTTTTATCAGGGTGGTTCTCAATTCAACACAATAATATAAAACTGATATAATTACTCTTCTACAGTAGCAAAAACATTATGATATCTGAAGAATGGTTCACTTTTTTCTTCCAATCATCTCAAATTTTTATTTTCCTGTTATAAACCACCCCCGTACATATAGAACTCCCTTTAAAGTTGTAAGTCAAAATGAAAGAGAAGATATGAAATAAGCCACATAATAGCAATATGAACCTGACTTATGGCTGGCAAAAATTGTTATAGTGTAAAGTTTTTTACTTTGTAACATAATGATAAAATTTACTTGCCATGCTGAGGAAATGCATTCATAATTACAATTGAGAATCCACTTCAGATATCCTATGCATACCCCGTGTATATAAAATAATACTAATCAATCCTAATGCAATAATTTGAAATTAAGTTTTAAAGAAATGCTAGTATGATAATCATATGAAGAATATAATCTATTTTTTCTAACCAATCCTATAATATAATTCTATTTAGTGGAATAGTGTGGAAAAATGCTGTTTTTTTAAGTTTATTTGACTTGGTTCAAGATTATCTTAAACCTACGTCCTGGTTAACAGTAAGGTACCGACTGTGATGACACTGAAATTCAAAAGAGGATTTTTCTAGATAATTTTTAGTATTATTTAAATATATATGAAAAACATTTTTGGTGTATCATAGTTGATCCATAAATTTCATAACTGTATTTTCTCAAAATGGACTGTCTGTGGCAGTAAACTGATACTTAAGGGAAATTATTTTTATCCCTAAGGTCATTGAGGGAGATATCGTGATGTCACACTTTGTTGATCTTCCATAACTACATTAAAACATTATTAGATTTTTCTTGTCCTTTATTTAAAAAAAAAATTACAGGAAAAAAGTCCCTTTATCTTTGTCAGGCATGTGTGTGGAAAATATCAAAAGTTTTACAGTGACCGTCTTTTTTAACTTTTTTTATATTCATGAATACCTCTCCTCTGACTCTAAATTTTAAAATGAAATTACTCCTCTTCTTGGCTAGATTATATTATTAGTTCAAAAATCTAGATATTTTTCCCTAACATCACATTGTCTTTTCAAATTGTCTTTTTTTAAATAGAAGAAATTATAGAATGCCAATAACAAGAAACAGGATCGTGTTTTGCTGAAAGTGCACAGTAAATATTAATTAAATTGTCTTTCTCAATTTCAACATTAAAAATACACCTGTAATTTTTTCCAGTATTATGTCTTTTTTACTATCATCAGCAATAAATATTTTTGAATGCCTATTGTGTAATATATCTAGAATTACCTCTAATACTCTCTTATTTTAACTGAGTTAGTAGATACCTCCCCCTTTGGATTGTGTTTCTACCAATTAAGTTAGAAATTTTAGTATTTGAAAAATTAAAGGGTTGATTGGTGTTTGACTCTCTCTATATATATGCACATATATATATACACACACACACATAAATATACACATATATATACCACTTTGTATTATTGCCTTTAGAAAATGTATAGGTTTCTATTGAAACAAATATTATAAAAATCAGTAATAAAATTCAAATATTTTTGTGCCATCAAAATAAGAGATGATCTAGATAGAGTGATTGTGAAGACCTAGAGTTGCGTCTAATCTTCCTTCATTCTAACCTCAGTTTTGCTATTAATTCACAAAATCTGTATTGTCACATGTACATGGGATAGCATTATGATGGTCAGATCCATCTCTTTGAATCTTTGAATGGGATGAATCATCAAAATTTAGCCATTGCTTATGTAACCTTTTTAGTTTGGTGTCCTTCTTTAAAAGTTATTTTAAACTTTCCTCTTCCCAGGCTTTGAAATGATCTGCTAGAAAATATTTTAGCCCCTCAGAAGACAGTTATTTTATGTATATCCTACATGCTGTTTATAGTGCCAATAAGAAAATCAGTTTCCTTCAACTTAGAAGCTATAAATTTGTTTACTATACTTTTAAAAACAGATTCCTAATCATATTTATCACTAGATTAGCCTGAAATTATAAGCAGTATAAACAGAAAATGTAGTATTCTGTTTTCAGTATTTTGAACTTGGAAATTTGGTTCATATGTTGTTGACCAAGAGGCAAATAATATCAATCTTAAATAAAGTCCATTAACCTTTTGTGACAATAATTACTAGGTTCAGTTTCCACATAGGACATTCATTCAGATGTAAAATTTCTGTAATGAAAATAATAAAATACTAATGGAGCAATTACTGAGTGCCAGGCACTCGGCTAAGGCCTCTACATGCATTCTCTCATTTAACCTTTGTGGCAGTTCTGTGAGATATAGGGGGGAAAAGGCTTACCTACAGTCAGCTGGTACCTGGTAAAGCCCGAGTCTGACTTCAGAGTCCATGATCTTAGCTATTATAATTACAGTTAGTCTAAATATTTTCAACCCCTTCTTGCTGTTGAGAGAGAGAGGCGAGAGAGATTGTCCAATAACCTGTCGTATTTACAAATTACAAATTGTTAAGGGTTTTTAATTTGAAGGCTCTAGTTTTCCACCCTTGAAAAATCTTTTTTTTTCCCCTAGTATTTTTTTATAGTGTTAAGATTGCCATGGGAAAAGTGGTCATTTTATTCAAAAATATTTCTAATTTCGATCTCTTCTAATTTTCATCTGTTCTGATTCAAAGCCTATTCAGTTTTATTCTTATCTGTTTAGTAGCTTTATTATAAAACTACACTTATAGTGTACCTGCTGTGTGCCAGGATTGTTGAGTATGTAGTCGTTCATCCCCCACAACTTTGCAAAATAACTAGTACTGTCTCCATTTTATGAAAAAGAAAACTGTCTTGGTTCAGTTTGCCCAAGATCCAACAGCTAGCAACATGACAGACTTGACATTTAGCCTAGGTCTGTCGAACCCATGCCCGTGCTCTTTCTAACACCTCCCATTGCCTCTTAGTTCAGTATTAATTGGAATTTCTTTCAAAGTCACAATATTTTTAAGGTTATATTTACCCGATAACTTCAGCAGTTTTAAACTGGTCATACCTGTCAGCAAGCAGTACCAAAAAAGCCGGAATAAATAACAATCCATTGAGTTCCCTTTTATAATCTATGTAGATCCCCAAAGTCATATTTATCATGTTATTTGTAATAATAGTTCATTGTAATCGTGCACTAAATATGAATCAATTTATTATCCCATCACGATATAGACACGGGCTGTGTGAGTACCGTAAGAATGTTAGTAACAGATACAGTTTGTACAAACGTAGGAGCCCACATTTACTTTTTAAACTTTATACTTGAAGATATATTAATAGAAATAAGTAAATCAGCATTCTTTATGATTCAGGTGATATAAAGCAATACTTAGGCAGAGTAGGATGTGAAATGAAGCGTAGGTATCACTGTATTCTTTACATCTAAAATTGAGATCTGTCCACTGTAAATTATTTGTATAGAGTTTGGGTATACTGAGTATACACCACAAATACCATTTGCTAAAACGTGAGGAGGTGTTGATAGCTATGTACCATGCACACCAAAAAGCCTGGTTTAACTCCCAGTTGACTGAAAGGGGATTTGACTTTGAAGCCAGTAAGGGAGACATGGAGGAATTGCTGTTTTTGAGGAAAATATTCTTTGAATTTGGCATAATCTAAAGCAGTGTTCTCCAATAAAGTTTTCTATGATGGAAATAGCCTATATTTGCACTGTCCAGGATGGTTGCCACTAACCACGTGTGGCTGCTGAACACTTAAAATGTGGCTAATGCGCCAAGAAGCCAAATTTTTATTTTTATTTAATTTTAATTAATTGTTGGACAGCTCAGCTCTAGAGATTTTATGACTGTGTGATTAGGATAACGTAACATGCTACCAGTACAATGAACACTTCAAAAGGTAGATATCTATAGAATCTCTCATAGACTTTTCTTTTCTTTTCTTTTTTCCTATTTGAACTTGTTTTGTTAGTTGGTAAGTATAACATTGGAATTTACAAAGCATTTTCCATTGTGAAACATCATCACCCTAACACATTGCATGCCCAATTGTATTTCATAATAAAACCTGATTACTCTCTTCTCTGCTCCTCAGTTAACACCTGTAAGATTCTGCACTGTGTCTCTCATATCTGTTATCTATCTTCTCTTTTGTTTTCTCACTTCTGCTCGCTTCTCCATTTCTTCATTCACCACAAAGAAAGAAATGCAGTGATAGTTCTGTTCCTCCCAAAACCTCCGCTAGAAAACATTGGCCATCTCAAGGTAACCAGCCCTGGGAAGGCCTCTCATGATTGGCCGGGAATAACATGCATTACCAGAGAAGCATGAGCTACTGCTCTTCACCTTTCTCCTGCCAGCCATTTGCAGCGCTTCCCTAAAAAGGGCCATGGATTCATATTTTCCTCTAGGTTTTCCAGTATGGGTCCAGTATGAACCAATTCAGATCTTCAGGAAGAGTAAAGGTGAACAGAAATATATTTCTTTCTCCTTGTATTTTGAAGGCCAACCTCATTTCAATTATGAAAAGAAAGAATGTTGGGGAAGTACTTTGAAAAGGAGGGCAATTGACCTGGATTATGAGTAGTGATCAAATATTTTTTCCTTGATAATGTATGTTTGTTCTTAAGTAGAATTATAATTTTGGCCTTAAAAACACTTTGTTCTGCTGAGATACATTCTTAATTTCATAAGACATCTCAATAGAGTCTGTACCCCTTATTGAACAGCTTTGTGTTTCCTTAGAAATATTCAAAACTTCAAGTTAGGCACAAATGTTTCATTATATGGAAGTGCTAATATAATTATTTCTAAGCTTGAAGTGTCAGTGAGGTGCTGCATTGGCTAACAGATATGCCAGAAGTTTCCCTATGGAATAAGGAGATGTGTAAGTTTAAGCCTGCAACTTGTGTGATGTGTGTTTGTTTGTGACACACATAAAGAAAAATTTCATTTACATAAGACCCAGAAAGTCTGGATTAAATACCTTAAAATATACAGAATTTAAAATTTTTCATTTTTCTGTTATGTTTGAAGATTTCCTTTTTTTTTTTTTGAAGGGCTTTTATTTTTAATGTTATTTATTCAGAAAATATTTGAGAGCCTATAGTGTACAAAGTTCTGTAGTATTACTGTATATTAGAAAATCATAATTCATAGAAATAAAGTACAGAGGTGAACTAGTTTGTAGATGACACAAAGAATTTTCCAATTTGAACTTATTTTACTTCTTTTAAATTTTTATATCTACTAATTCTACTGGTTACCTACTTGCGCTGACTGGGTAGTATAACTGCAAAAGTTGAAGTAAAGAAAACAAAAGCATAGCTTGTCCCTTCTAAATTGATAATTTTGAGGGGTCATTTTGTGTTTTTTGACTGACTTGCAGATGAGAATTCTTGTCCTCCTCCTCCCCCCAGGAATATACCCTACTCCTTCTTAAAAGTATATTGAAGTACCCAGCATGTATAATGGTCTCATAGTGCTGAATTCCCTTTTGGGACCGTTTGGTGCTGTTTTCAAGTTTGAGCAGCGAAGGCCCTTTTCCTGGTTGTAGCCTGTGCCCCAGAGATAGGACTTGGTCCTTCTCACCTGCTTCTGAGCCCTTCCCTGCATGCTAATGGTGCTTTGGATCCCTGTCCTTTCTGGCCCAAAGATTTCCCTTCCCGTTGCTTTTTCCAGGGAGCTCTCTGGTTAGTTCTGGCTCTGGAAGTAATGATTGGCACTTTGTTGCTAATATGATGACATGAGCTGCCAGATCACTGGATTTTAAATAAAATATTAGTAGCTGTTGTGACAAGCAAGTTTTGGGCTTATCCTTTCCTCTCAAGAACTCAGTAAGGGTTGGGATCCATGCTACGGGTCAGTAGCAGAAAGGCTATTTCTTATGGGATGAGAGGCCAGGTGACTTGGACTGATTCTCTTGCTGTTTCCCACAGGCTCCTACCCAGAGATTCTACCCAGTGAAACTCCCACAGCAACACCGGTAGACGGGGCTGACCTGGCCTCTCCAATGTCTCCTCGAACTAGCAAAAGCCGCATGTCCATGAAGCTGCGTCGTTCCTCTGGCTCAGCCAATAAATCCTGAGGAGACAAGCCGCCCAGCAGTGGTCAGCAGCAGCCACCTTCGCGTGAACAGAGTGTTACACTTTCAGGCCTTTGTGTTTGCCAGAACATGCATGTTCCTTCCTGAACGTTTATTTTAGATAACACTGGATTTAAATAATTTGTAACTTAATATTTTAGATTTGGGTTGTTTCTTCAGTTGGTTTTTTTCCCCCACGCTCCAAGCTGCCATATTTTTGGGGGGGTGGAGTTTTATTCTACACCCTTTACCTTCCTAGATAATTATGTCTATGTAGTTTTACTTTTAATTTCATGATTAACTTTGAGCCAAAATATAATTGGACAAATAGTCTCATTATTTTATTTATCGTGCCCCATTGCAACTTTATGGCTCAGTAAATATATAATTTTTTTTACAAATGTAAATTTTTAAATTTAAGCATTTGTAAAGTTATAGCAAAAGTTGCAAATCTGTTAATACACAGAATGTGTATGGGTTATTTATGTTATGAAAATAAAACACTTAAAATAAATGGTCTTGTAGTATTTCAAATTCCAACTCAAGTAATTAGCATTAACGTTTTCCCAAAGCAATGCCTCGTATCTTGGCTCTGCAGGTGATGCCGTGACACATCCAGTAACCAGGAAAATCACTGTGCTAAACTTTGATTTATGTTTAGCTTCCAAGTATTTTTCTAATGTTTTGCTTTTTAAATGGTATCACTGTTAAATGCCATTTCTCTTTTGAGATTGTGGCCCTTTATTATTGGCTTCTGGATCCTGGTGTACCTGTGTTCTTTCTTAAGTACCAAAAAGGGGGGAATAAAGGCAGAGAAAGAAAGAAAAAAAGGAAAAAAACTTTTCTGATATAAATGTGTTGCTTAAATTATGTGTATTATTTTGAAAGAAAAGGAAACATGACCCAGGAGTCTAAAGTAAAGCTAACATTGTTAATACTGAACGTGCAGGTGCAGGTTGGTATACATTCCACCCTCCAGGAGTATTTTCCTACAGTAGATAAGCTGCTCTTATTTTGCTCACATTTTGTTTTGAACGGCATCTCCTAAGGAAATGTAGCATGACATTGGTACTAACTGCATGTGTAAATAGATCATACCGGCAAACTACAAAATATAAATTATGTATCATCATTCATGTAGTATCTGCAAATTTGTAACAGTGAAAAAAAGATATGGTATTTAATAATACAATAAAAATATTCTTATCACGTCCTGTCCATGAGTGTTGATTTGTCTTTTTTAATTGTCTTACATACATTTTCAGACTTAATAAGCAGAGCTGTATGATTAATGGAGAGATGTAAAGCATAGACCTAGGTTATCTTTGCTAATCATGAAAAATGAATTTGAATTCTCTTCTTAGGATACACCCCAACTTATTCTCAGCGATCCTACCACGGTCATTAAAAACGCAGGAAGTTTTACACCTTCCTAAGGGCTGACCAGAAACTTCACTCAATGCACTTGGGTAAAGCATCAGTTTACCTCAGCCTCAGCTTCTTTGATTTCTTAAATTTCACTTTGTTTTATAATAAACATTCAGGAACAAAACTTTTTATAGACAGTTTCTAAAACAACCTTTCAGAGTTCCTATGCACTTAAGTTTTTTTCTTATAAATAAAAACATAGCTATGAAACTAGAAAATAAACTAAAATTCCTATGAAAGCTTACGTAGAAGATAAACAAATGGATAAAGAGAGTCTCTGAGAACAAGATTAAACAATATAGACAGTTTCCCACAATCACGGTAAAGAATTACGAAACGGAAAATCAGTGTAGCTGCTTACGTGTTTCTGTAGTGCTTTCACTTTAAAAAAATGAACAGCTAATGGATTGATGCTATGTAACAAAATGGAGTGAAAAGACCAACTTGGAAATAGTGAAGTTAATTAGCACAGTTAACATTTTTTTCCATCTTCAGATAACGCTATTCACTAGCTTCTTTAAAAAAAGTATGTTTAAAATATACTTTGGGTGGTAAAGTGTCTTTAGATTTATGTAAAGAATAGTTCATATTCTTTGCCTTTTGGAGCTCAGTCTGTGCAGCCATACTTCAAAGGAAATTTTCCCATTGCATTTCTGCACCATTACATTCATTTACAAAATATTATATCTCCTGTCTGTATGCTGTCTAAATGGGCCACTAAGATTTTAAAGTAGGATTTCTCTCTCACATTTGGGGAGATAAGAAATGTGGCTTTGAAAAATAGGCTGTGTTCAATAGGATTCTTAAGACAAAACACAACAAAGCACCAGCTGTGGACATTTATTTGGTGGTCAGCATCTTACAAATATGGGCTATCTGTCAAGCAAGCCTCAGCCAGGGTCCCAAACTCTGGCTGTGAGGGCATGGGTACAGAATGCACACTGAAAGTGGTTTACAAAAAGAAATTCAAAAACAGGTTGCTGCTGGAAAGAAAATAAATATCGAATGAGTTGCCATTCAGTTCCATAGTGGATTATAGGTATTAACATCTTCCTTAAGCTGAATGTAGTTTCATACATAATACACAGTGTGAGATTTACAACAGAAGCATTAAACAATTTGGATGAAACCCTACTAAAACAGTCAAACTTCAGGAAGTGAGTTCAAATTTCCAAAAAGCTATTATTTAAAGGTTTAAAGTAGCTCTTCCTGAATACTGCACACAAAATAGCTAAAGAGGAGAATTTGGGGGGTATCTCAACTCCTTTCTGCAAAGTAGTACCCTCCCCACCTCCAAACACCAATTTAAGAATGGACTGATACTTATAGTTGAGAGAACGTTTACAGGGAGATCCCCACAGCCCCCAAATCGCCAACACCCCCTTACATTTCCTGCCCACAAACACAGGTCTTGAATCTTCCCCCCGCCCCTGTAAGTTTGGCACCAATCACGTAACTTTTAATTCACAGAATATACAATGCAAGATATCTGACCCTATTGAGACAGAAACTACATAGGCGCCTGCGATGGCAAGAGAAAAAAAACATGAATGACTACCACTTTCGGTAGCTTGACTCCTTTGTAGACATCGAGACATGCACGCATTCATTGAGACTTTCCATAGGAATTACAAGTCATATAGGATTCGTTAGGGTCTCCAGAGTGTGGGGGTGCGATCCTATTTTCGTGGGGAAAGTGAGAAGGATTGAGAGCTGACAAGTCCTTGACCGCGAACGTTTACACCACATACATACCTGCTCTAGAGAGGGAGTTTACATTTCGCTGTCCGCTCCTCTGGCGGAACAATGACTACTGGGAGTTTAGGAGAGGACATATGGGAAGGAAAGAGGGTAACCTTGCAAGCTGAGGAAGGCCTCACAGAAATTCCCATGATCTGTTTCCTCCAAGGCCAACCTCGCTTCTCCCGGCCCTCAACAGCCGGGCCGCAGAGGCATCTGCAGCAGTAGCACCTGCCGACTTTCCGAGGGGTGGCACTTATTGATGTGCCGGGTCAGCCCCGGGGAGCTGAAGAAAGTGGACGGGCAGTGCTTGCACGAAAAAATTTGCTGAGCATTCCCGTCGGATGCGCCGCCCGGGCTCGGTGCTTCGGGAGGCGGCCCAGCCAGGGCGGGCAGGAGCAGCTCCTCGCGGACCGCGTGCCACAGCCGGTGCTTGTCCCTGATGTCTGCGGACGGGAAGTGCGCCCCGCACAGCGGGCAGGCGAAGGCGAGCGGGGCGCCGCGCTCGGCGCCAAAGCCCGGGGCGAGCGCGCGGGCCGAGCCCGCCTCGTGAGTGCCCAGGTGCTTGCGCAGATAGGCCTGGCGCCGGAACTTTTTGTGGCAATACGGGCACACGAAGATCTCGGGTCCCCCGACACCACTGGCACTGCCCGGCCCAGGCACCCGGCGCCCCAACACCGCTTCCGTGTAAGGGACCTGAGGCCGCGGTGGCTCGGGGTGAGACAACACCTGGAGGCCCTGGTGTGGGGCGCTGTCCTGGTGCTGCTCCGCCCCGGAGCTGTCCCTGGCCTGCAGGTGCTGATCCGCAGTTCTCTCGGCCCGGCTGTTCTCCTTGCCCTCCGCCAGGAAGGATGCAATAGTCCCGGAGTCCGGAGAGGACGAGGATGCCGGAGGAGGCGGCTTCCCGTCGGCTGAGGACACTGTGGCGGCATTTGCGGCGGCAGGACGCGGCTTGTGCCAGCGGCGATGGGAGGCGAGGTTGGCGGGGCAGCTGAACACCTTGTCGCACTCGGGGCACCGGTACTCGACGCGCACGATGCGGGAGCAGCGATGCTGGGCCAGCGCGAAGGGGTCCGCGTACTGCTCCTTGCACAGCTGGCAGATGAACTCCCCCAGCGGCGTGCGGCTGCCTCCCGGACCCCGGGACGGCGCTCCCGGCTCCTCCTCCTTGATCTTCAGCCCTAGGACAGGGGACGTGGTCACTTCATCGGCGAAGCTCAACTTCCTCATGGCCTTTGGCTTCTTGACTCCGGCGGCCGCGGGTCCAGACGCGCAGCCCGGAGGTGCCTTGGCGCGGCGCTCGGCGCCGGCGGCCCGCTTCAGGCCGTGCAGGGCGGCCGAGAGGGGCGCGGGGTCCGGATGGAGCTCGGGCTCTGGGAACCGTGGCCGGAGCGGCAGCAGGAACTGATCCCCCGAGGTCGGGGCGGCTGGCGGCGCCACCGAGCAGGAGAAGGCGGCCACGGCTGCGGCGCCCCCGGGGAAGGACTCGGCGGAGACGGGCGAGCTGAGGCAGCGCTCCAGGAACGCCCGGCGCAGCTCCGCGCCCGCCGGCTTCGCGAGGCTGGGGCTGGGCCCGGGCCCGGGGCCCTCCCTGCCATCCGCCCTCCGCTCTGCGCCCACCCGCCCGCCCGCCCCTGGGCTCACCGCAGCGGCCCGACAGGGCGACCCCGACAGTTGGCGGGCCGCCTCCTCCTCCAGCCCCTGTCCGGGCTCCTCCGGCGTGGGGGGCGCCGCCCGCTCCGCGCGAGGCTGGGGGGCACGGGCAGCCTCCTCGGGGAAGGGCGGCGCCCCCTGGGGCCCCAGCGGAGGGAAGACCCGCTCGGCTCGGCGCGCTCGGTAGGAGCCGCTCGTCCGTTTAGTCCGCTTTACCAGGAAGCCCCTCGGCATGGTGGAGCCGGGAGCGCTCGGGGCGAGGAGTGGGCGCGCGGGGGCCGAGCGCGGACGAGCACCGCAGCGACCCGAGCCTCGCCGCGGCCGTCATGCGGCGGCCGCCTTTATAGCTGAGACGCGCGGGGACCTCGGGGCTGCCTTCGGGCGGGACCCGCCAATCAGGAGTGGGAGCGGGCGCCGGGGCGGGGCTCCGCCCGCCCGGCCCGCGGGGCCCACGAGGCGGTCGCGCGCCCTCCCGCGCCCCGCAGCAGCCTCCGCGGGCCCACGGCGGCCTCAGGGTCTGCCCCGCCGCCTCCGCCTGCCGCTCGCCGGGCGAAGACGCGAGAAGGGAAGGTCCGGAGTGTAAGGATGCTCAGCACTCCTCGCACCGCCGCCTCCAGGGACCGTCCGGGGAGTCGGGCGGAAAGGCCACCTCCCGGCGCCCGCCCCGGGCCGGGCCCCTGCTGCCCCCGCGCGGGGCTCTATGGAGAAGCCCCGGCCCTGCGGGAGCGGAGCCGAGAGGAGGGCCGGCGGGGCGCGGGCGCCGGGAAGCGGCCGGGTGAGTGTCAGTCGGGGAACGGGTTAACGTCCTCTGCCCGTATTGAGCTGATGAGAAGCTGCGACAGAGCGGCGGGGCGGCCGAATCCACCGCCCTGGGCCTCCACTTGCCGGCGGGAGCACGTCTGCCATCCGGTATCGATCGGGCGCGCGTCTGTGATACTATGAGAATTCATCTGGGAAGAAGGGCTCTCAGCGCGGGCGACCGTGCGTGCCTGGCAAGCCCCTGGAGCTCAGGACGCCTCAGGTTTCTGGGCCCTGGTGCTCGGGGCTTATAAATGCCCCCTCCCCGATGGGAATAGGAGTCGGGGCGGGGGGGATGTAGGATCTAATTTTCGACTGTCCTTAGATAAAGTGGTTTCTCTGTTCACACCTTCCACTTGTACTACCCCGAGACATGACTTAGCGCCTCACTGCCCTGTTTAGCATGGAGCGGACTGAGTGAGAAATACTGGTGGAACCAGGATTACATCTGCTTCCCCTTATATCAGTGATACTTTGCAAAAGGTGTGCTGGGGACCAAACTCAAGAGATTGCCATCCAGCACTCTGCAGTGTGCCCAGCACAGTTTTAAGCACTAGAAGAGATTTGAAAGTTTGTAATATTAGCTGAACTATGAAATAATTAGAAAACATATGAAAGATGTATAATAAAGTGCCAAAATCCATAACAAAGATACTAGTACAATGTGAGAATAGGAGGCGGACAGAACTACGTGTCCAAGTCTCCTTACAAACGCAAACTGAACAAACAGACTGAGCAATGTGTTTTAAAGTAGACTTGAGCATAACGGATTTAGTCATCAGTAACACGTGTTGTCTTCCTTCTAGTGAATGAAGTGTTTTTACACGGAAGGCATTATTTTTAGCAAGACTTGTAAGTAATTATGTATCTGTTAATCACTGACTACTTTAGGCATTCTACTTAAGTAATCTCTAATCTTTACACACAGACACACACAACAAAAGGAGATATTATTATTACTCTCCTTTTTTAATGAGGGGATTGAGCCACAGAGAAGTTAGGTAACTGGCAAAACTCACCAAGAGCCCAGATTCAAACTGAGTTCTGGCTAATTCCTAAGCTCACACTCTTTCCACTATGCCAGTGACTTCAAACTATTTTTTTCTGATCACATCCCACAATAAGAAATGTTTTACAGTATACATACATGTAACTGAAGTAAAAGTTTCTCAAAATAATACCCGTAACTAGTTGCAATGCATTCTTGTATTTTCTACTCAGTTCTATTTTCTTTTTTTAATGCTGATCATAGCAAACAAAGTGATTTATAACTTTCTAACAGATAAGGACCCAGTTTGAAACACTTATGGTGTTTCCCATTAATTAGCATGAAATTATAAAAAATTAAGTAAATAAAGCTGACACTTTATAATCACAATTAATATTCTGAATCACTACTTCAAACATTTGAGTCCTTTAATAGTGTTGGTAAACTTAGTTTTCCAAATTGATAATTTCTGACACATCAGTTTATATATGACTTCTAATTCAATTTCTTTTCAATTCTTTTCCTTTCCTTTCTCCTAGTGACCCAGACATATTGTGTGGTGTGGAAAATCTTATGTAAGAATTTTAGTACTTTAAGATAGCCCTTTTTCAAGAGGGGCTCAGGTGCATAGTACTTGGTAAGAATTGCTGTCAACCACATGACCCTGCATTTGCACTTCTAGGATATACCCAAAAGAATGGAAAACAGAGACAGAAACATGTATATGTATACCAGTGTCCATTGTAGCATTATTCATAACACCCCAAAGATGAAAACAACACATTTCCCAACAAGAGATAATGTGTAAACAAAATGTGGTACATACAAATGACAGAATATTATTCAGCCATAAAAAGGAATGAAATGCTGATCCATACTACAACATGGATGGATCTTGAAAACATGCTAAGTGAAAGGAGCCATACACAAAAGGACAAATATTGTAAGATTTCACTTTTATGAAATGTCTAGAATAGGCAAATTCATAGATGGAAAGTAGATTATTGGATATCAGGGACGGGGGAAAGGGAACTTATAGCTTAATGGTTACAGAATTTCCTTTTGGAGTGATGAAAAAGTTTTGTCAGTCAATAGTGGTGACAGATGGACAACATTGTGAATGCAATTAATGCCGCAGAATTTTACACTTAAAAATTGTTAAAATGGATACTTTTGTTTTATATATTTTACAATAAAAAAATTCACAAAAAAAGTGGAAGGCAAAATCATGGCATAGCAGACTGTGAAAAGAATATGAAGGACCAGGCCATGTAATTTGGACTTCATTACATAGGACAGGCACAGAGAGCCACTTAAAGTTTTAAGTGAGGGAGAAATTGCATGAGGGAAAATATCTTTGGCTAAACTTTCTGCCAAAGATAAAAAGGGAAATGCAGGTATATGACCCTCCTCCTCCCAGTGCTTCCCCTTTCAATTAACTGAGAATGTTGGTCTGTTTCTAGAAAAAAAAAAATGATGGCAACTTACAAAGTCAAAAGAGCACTTATAATATGGGAATACTTAATGAAGTGATTGGCATAGAATGGATATTCAGTAAATATTTTTTGAATGAATGGTGCTCATTAAGTTATTAGATGGATAACAAATGTGTCCCATCTATCCAACCATCCTTCCAGCCACCCTGTGCTCCATTTGCACATCTATTCCATCACTCATCAAATAATTGCTGTGGATTCTTTCTGTGATAGTTCAGAAACACAGTGTTCAAGGAGTATCTACCCTCTGTTATTTTCAGGAAAACGAATTTGTGTAGGAGAGGGCCTGGCCCACATGGAGCTGTTTTTATGCCTGACCAACATTTTATAGAAATTTACCCTAAAATCTCTGGTTGCCCCAGAGGACATTGACATCACCCCAGTTGCCAAAGGATTTGCTTCTGTGCCACTCTTCTACCAGCTCTGCCTCATTCCTGTGTGAGGAAGGGCAGACCGGCTGGCTACTGCTGTGCTGTCCTCTGCAACTCCCCCTCCTCTGGGGGCACCATTCACGTCCTTCCCCCTCCATCCCCTTCCCAGGAATGCCTTCCTGACCTCTCCTCATCACCCCATTCCCTCAATATCCAGGGAACAGCTAACCTCCATTAAAGGAGAGTTTCCTGGGTTTCACTGCACAAATGTATCTGCTCTCCTCCATATTCTGTAATGCTTGCCCACGCAGGCTAACACTTTTCTAATACTGATACTGATACTGATAATACTGGTACTATGTTACCACTGTGAAATAGAGCAAATGATGATTAGTATATAACAGTATACAACCATTTCTCCTCTGTGTGTTCAAAATAAAAAGCATTATTATAAAAAAAACCGCTATCAAATATTTTCTAACAATGTATATCAGGAGCTTTTAAAAATATGCATACCCTTTAACTCACCAATTCCTCTTTTAGTAAATCATCCAAAAGATGGGCAAAGATTTATGCACAAGGCTGTTTATCACAGCATTATTTGTAATTGTAAATAATCAGAAATTACCTTGAGTAAATCACGGTACAGCTATACTATAGATGATTATGTAGCCATAAAAATGCAATGACATGGGGGCCAGCCCAGTCGCGTAGTGGTTAAGTTCATGTGCTCTGTTTCAGCGGCCCGGGGTTCGCGGGTTCAGATCCTGGGCGTGGACCTACGCTCCGCTCCTCAAGCCATGCTGTGGCGGTGTCCCGCATACAAAATAGAGGAAGATGGGCACAGATGTTAGCTCAGCGACAATCTTCCTCAAGCAAAAAGAGGAAGATGGGCAACAGACGTGAGCTCAGGGCCAATCTTCCACACACACACACACACAAAATGCAATGACATGGAAAAATATGTATGCCATAATGTTAAGCAAGAACAGCAGGATGCAAAGTTGGATGTACAATAAAGAGCTCAATTATGAAAAAAGGAAATGAATAAAACACTAGAAGGAAATGTGCCAAAATGTTATTGGAGTTGCCTCTAGTTAATAGGACTTCAGTCTTTTGCAATTTTTTAAACTTTTTTGTTAGAATTTTTTGCAACAAGCATATATCAGAAAAATATATAATGTAAAAGCTGCCTTAAATGATTTCTGGTGTTAGATGAGGTGCCCTCCGCCAGGGCACTGTTGGAGAAATGACTGTGCGACATCAAAGGGGCATTGCACAGATAGGTAGTATTCTCCAGAGCCACTTGTTTGAACTCTGGCCCTAGAAAAGGGGTGACAACCCTCTATCGTGCCATAGGCCTTCCCACTGAAGAACACTTTTGGGACGAGATTAAGGGTTAAAAGATTGAAAGGTAGAAAAAGGGCTAAAAGATAGGGGAGAGAAGGAATTTAGATGGATACTCTCCACTCAGGTATAAATCCAAATAATCCTTCAAGATAGGAACACTTTTTTCTCCATTTTCTCACTTAGAAATTATGATAAATAGGGCAGTCCCTGGCAAGACCGTGACATCTTTGTTCTCTATGTCCTTTCTCTTGACAATGCTGTTCTTTGCCCTCCTTAAACACGCAGGACCTTCATCCGCTCTGGGATACTTTGATAGAAACTCGTAAACGCTGCATGCTCTCAGGTTATTTGCATTTTAAGCTTCTTATCTCTGGTTATGGAATAAATCACTTTGATTTAAAATCAGAAATTTTGAGACAATAGCCGTCAGGAAATTGTTTGAAGAGAGAGACTTGTCCTGAAATCACAGTGTGCATAGGACAAGCTCACCTGACTGACTGACCTATACACTTCAGTCACTGGAATATCAGAAGGATTACTCAGAAGGGACTGTGTTTCCTCTATCTCTCCGCTCCCTCACTTCCGTGTAGACACACCCCTGTAAAAGGGTAACACCAGTGGCATCTGCTAGAGGCCTCTTCTCCCCCAAGAACTTGGAAGTCAAACGGTCTCTCACAGGTCTACAACAAAATTCCTGGTTTCCCCTCCTAAACCTAGTCTTCAGCCTGGTAATGTCTTCTCCATTCAGTTAGCTTCCCAATCGAAAACTCCAAAATTTCTGGCTCAAGCCAAACACCCCATATTCAATCCATTTGCAATTCTTATCAGCTCCACCTTCCAAGCATTTCCTGGATCTGAACACTTCTCAGATTCTCTACCACTGCACTCTCTTTGGTCTCTCCGCTTCCAACTTTGCCCTGCTACAGAGTATTCTTCTTCATTCAGCAGCAAGATGGATCCTATTAGAACATAAATCTGATCACTTCACTCTTTTGCTCAAAATCTTTAAATGACTCTCCACCATATTTATAATAAATTCAAAGCTCTGCCTTGTCCCTGGCTATTCTTAAACTATATCTCCCACCACTCTCTTCCTCATTCATTCTGTTCCATACTCATTGGTCTCTTTATTTTCCTCAAACATGACAAGCACACTTCCACCTCAAGGCTGTTTATTCTGCCAGAATGTTCTTTCTTCAGCTATGCTCATGACCTGTTCCTTTACTTCATTCAGGTCTTCACTCAGAAAATACCACCTCAGAAAGATCCTCCCTGGCCACTCCAACTGAAGTAGCAGCCCTACACCCACCACTACCCTTCACCAATTTCTGTCCCTTTACTCTGCTCTCTTCTCTTCAGAGCACTTATCGCTATCTGTCACCATAGTGTATATTTATTTGTTAACTGTCTGTTGTCCCTCAGCAAGCTGTAAGGACCATGAGAACAGATTTTCTGTTTTGTTCACAGCCGTATATCTGGTATCTAGAACAATGCCTGGCATATACATAAATGAATTGATACCTAAAATAAAGACCACTGGATTCAAAACATCATTGTGTTTTATTACTGCAACCTATAGACCCAGAGCCCAGTCCGCCTGAGCACCGAGGAGGGAAGACAAAGTCATAAGGAGCTCCGGATTCTAGGCATTTGGGAATCTTGGTGCACAAAAGTGAGAGGAATAGAAAGGTCTTCCTTGCATCGTATACCCTTGGAAGGTCTTCTCTTCCCTCAGCCGCTTGACCCATGACCTAGATCATTCCCATTCCCTCCCTCTGAAGCCATTCCCTACAAGGAAAATAAACCCCAGCTCATAACCAGAGTTTCTACTATCTTAACTGTTCAGTACCCAGGAATCTAGGAAAATAGGAGCAGAAAGAAGCTTGTCAGCTACTTAGATAGAAAGACAAGACTTGCAAGCTAAGAATGCATGAGTGGAAAACAAGGAATGTCAGGCGGAGGGCACAGAGGGCAGGATCTAGGTCACTGAGAAGTTCAGTCTAGGAGCTTTACAGGGAGATGGCATCGTGTAGCAGTCAGGGGCACAGGCTGTACAGTGAGACAGACTTGAGTTCAATTCCAGCTCCACTACCAGATGTTAATCTTTAACAACCTACTTAGCCCTTTGTAGCCCCAGTTTCCTCATCACAAAATGGGAAGAGTAATAATTATCTCAAAGAGTGCTTTGATCATTAAATATTATTGTGTGTTCAAAATGCTTAGCATAATCTATGGCAGATATTAAGCCCTAAATGAATGGAAGGTTATATTATTATTTGTCTGAGGTGAAGGAAAACTATTGACACTAATGGCAAATATAAATTCTACAGGAACAACAGAATAATTTTTGTGACTGGCTTATATTTTATACCCAATTATGATGTAAGACAGCACTGATTATCTATAGCATTTAATATGCTCAAAATTAATTCTGTTTCATGTGGTTAAAACAAAATTCACAAAATATATAAAAGAAAAGACAGAAGACGGTGGAGTTTACTGGATTAAGCCCACGATTTGGAGTCAGGCCTGAGTGTGAATCCTGGCTCTGCCATGTATGGGCTGTGTGACTTGGACAGGTTATTTAACCTCTCTGGCTCCAGTTTCTTATCACATAGGCACAACAGCATGTTGTTTTCTGTGGTGAGGGGATGTGGTAGGAAGTGAGGAGCTGAGCCTGAAAAGGTAAATGGGGCCAGATTGCAAACAGCATTGTACACCTCACTAAATGGAGCCTGGGTGTTATGCAGTGAAAGCCACTGATTTTTTCTAAAGCATTTAAATGGTATAATCACATCTTTGTTTTGGAAAGATAACTCTAATGGCTGCGTGGAGTAAAGCTCTGGAATTGCGGAGACGTGGAGAGGAAGGGGAAGAGAGTGGGATGAGACTGGAAGTGGGGAGTTCAGCCAGGAGAATGTTAAAATGGAAGATGGTGTGGCCCTAATTACTCAACTATTGAATGGATTTAAATAATTGATTGATTAACTGTATTATTATACTTTCTCTATGTGTGTATTTCTCCCAGTGTTAAGCAGTGAAATAGAAAACTTATTCTAAAAACTTAAAAGTAGAGGGAACTTACAATTTGACTTTCACCTGGTCATGAAAGAATTGGGATTCACTTCAGAAACCATAAGCAATCGGAAAAGAGTGAACTTGAACTAGAAGAAAAGGATTTTCAGTGGCATAAGATGCCATAATGGAGAGACATTTTAATTTCTGTTATGCTGGCCACATGATGGTTCTTTCCCCTCAGCCATTCTCTCATTCCAAATCACTAGCACTGTCTGTCTTCTAAAATAGCTCTCTCTCCTCACACTATTTTATAGCCACTTCTTTGGCTCAATCTGTAACACTCCTATACTGCAGACACTTAAACCTTTGTCGATGCTACACAAAGATATCATCTTTCTAACTTTATAGAGATTCTTCTATAAGAATACTTACCTCCTTACTTCCATTCTCAAAGGATTAAGCATCTCCTGGAGCTGGTTCATTACTCATAAAAAGAGTAGATTTGAATTCTAGCACTGTCATTTAGTACAGAGGTGATCTTAAAAATTTTACTTAACCTATCCGAGTCTCAGTTATTTATCTCTAAATTAGGCATAACAATACCTACATCTAGAAAGAGAATTAAATTGAATGAGATAAACTAATATCCTCTACAGCACAGGCTCACATTACTGCTCAGTATCAGGATATATACGTACTTGATGTTGCTTGTAATCTCGTAAAGTGAGAAACTATCTAACCAGATTTTCACTATGCAGAATAATGTGTGTTCCAAATAAACATCCTGGAATAATAATGAAGGTCAGCTACCTAGCTTGGGGGAAAAAAAGCCCTACTAATCTTTATCTATATATTTAGATTTAATAAATAAATTCCATTCATATGTTTGAAAAGAATGTGTATTTTGTAGTTTTACATACCAAGTATTATATATGTGTATGCCCCTTCCCGCATGGTAAGTTATTTCTCTTCATAGTCTGTCAATTTTTGCTCTATAATTTTGAGACTTTGTCACAGCACATATGAATTAAAAGTAATATGTGGTGGGGCCGGCCCAGTGGCGCAGCGGTTTAGTCCACGCTTGGCAGCCCGGGGTTCGCTGGTTCGGATCCCAGGCGCCCGCCGACGCACTGCTTGTCAGCCATGCCGTGGCGGCGTCCCATATAAAGTAGAGGAAGACGGGCACGGATGTTAGCCCAGGACCAGTCTTCCTCAGCAAAAAGGGGAGGATTAGCAACGGATGTTAGCTCAGGGCTGGTCTTCCTCACCAAAAAAAAAAAGCAATATGTGGTTACTTGACCTTCTCATCTGTATAAAGTACCCTCCCTATCTGTTGTAATGCTTTCTGACTTAAAGTCTGTTTTATCTAATGTTTTCCTCTAGACACATCAGCTATATTTTGGTTGGTTTGCAAGATATGTAATTTCCTTTTAATTTCAACCTTTCTTTATCATTATGTTTTAAATGTGTCTGCTGTTAACAGTAGTTGGATTTTTTTTACCAGTCGGACAATCTTTAACTTTTAACTGGATCATTTAATACTTTTACATTTGTGTAAATGCTACTATATTTGGAATTAAATCTGCCATCTTCAAAAGTGGTTTCCATTTGCCTGCTCTATTACATTTCTTTTTCTTATCTTTTAGATGGATTTCTGATTTTTATGCGTCAAATTCCCCCTTTATCAGTTTAAAATTATACCCTTTGTTTGTGTTCTTTATTGATTAATTTTAAAATTACATCACACATTTTTAATGTATCAAAGTTTATTTTTTATAATATTAAGAAAGTTAGAACACCTTAACTGCATTTACTCTTTCCTGACATATGCTATTATTGTTATTTTTTAAAAACCCATAAGACATTATTATTACTGTTTTACACAGTCAACATTCATTAGATTTACCCACATGTTTTCCACTTTCTTGGCTCTTAATTCTTTCTGGTATCTCAGACTTTCCACGTGGGATCATTTTCCTCCTGCCTGAAACACGTGCTTTGAGATCTCCTTCACTGTAGATTTGCTTGGAGCAAAATATCTTAGCTCCAGTGTGTCCGAAGTGTCTTTATTTTATCTACCTATAGAATTCTAGGTTGTAATTATTTTCTTCAGCACATTGAAAATAACATTCCACTGTCTTCTGCTTCCCATGTTTACTAGTGAGAAGTTAGCTGTCAGTATATTGTTGCTCTTTTGAAAGTAATTTATCTTTTGCTCTGGCTGCTTTTAATATTTGTTCTTTGTCTTTGGTTTTAAAAAGAAATTTTGCTTCAATGTGCCTAGGTGTGGTTTCTTTTCATTTGTCATGCTTTCAGTTCATAAGGCTTCTTGAAATCAGTGCCTTGAAGACTTCTGTCAGTTTGGAAACAACTCAGCAGTTAACTCTTCAAATAATTGCTTCATCTCATTCTCTCCCTATTCTCCTTCTAGGACTCTGGCTAAGCTTATGTTAGACATTCTCTGTGTCTAACATAAGCTTATATCTTCTGTGTCTTTTACCCTCTCGTATATATTTTCCTTTTTTTTTTTTTGCCTCTCCATGCTGCGTTCTGAATCATCTCTCTTGCTGTTTCTTCTGGTTCACTAAATAGTAAGGTGTGTCTAACCAACACTTAAAAATCTTGTCACATTTTAAATTTTTATGTATAAATTTTACTTATAAAAGTTATTTTTATTTACAAAATGTAAATATATTTATAAAATTTTATTTATAAATTTTATTTAAAATAAAGCCACAATATTTAAAATTACAATAAAATTCTGATTCTTTTTTCAAATTCAGGCTTGCTATATTACTTTTTGTGATTTCCTGTTCTCTGTAGATATCATTAAGCTGGTCTTTTGTGTCTTGAAACATAGTCATCGTAATTGTCCTGTAGTTCACACCTCATAATTCCAGTATTAAAGTCTTCATGAGTCAATTTTTGTTGTTTGTTGTTTCTGCTGATTCTTGTTCATTTAATCTAGTTTCCTTGTGTACCTGATTTTCTTCAAGAATGTGCTGAACCTTGTATTTGAAAAATTATTAATGGAAATGATTTAGGCCTGTGATGAAGGTATCTTACTTAAGGGAGGACTTGTATTTGCTTCTGCCAATAATCCAGAATTATTTTAACCCAAGTGCAAGGCTTGAAATTCACTGGCCCAGGCGATTTGAATACACGCAGTAAATACTCAACGGCTTTGGAGTCCCATTGTCTCACGGGGGAGGGTCTCCTATTAGACTTCCTGTCATGCAAGGGGCCTGGGTTTGCTTTCTCTCTCCCTTCCACTGCAAGTCTATCAAGATGAAGATTCTGGTTTTTACCAATCAGGAAATTCTCTCACGGCAGAACAGTTTCCATATTCAGATTCCCATTCCTCCTTCATCTTTGGCCTGGTAATTTCATACTATCTTTTCATATCCTTTTATGCTTTAAGAATATTTTTAAATCCAGATCTTTGAGTTATTTTTCACTGAGAGGATTGATCTAACTCAGCCTAACGCTACCAGAACCATTAAATCAGACTAACATTTTAAATGTTTTCGATAAATATTGAGAAACTGTCCTTAAGAAAGGTTATGCCTATTTATACTTCCATCAGCAGGCTTGGGAATGCCACTTTCCCTTTTCCCTTGACTATGTTCTGTCACTTAAAAGAAAAAATATTTGCCAGTTAAATAAGTGAAAAGTGTTGTTTTTTTAAAATAAATTTGTACTTATTTAATTATTAACGAAGTTTAACATCTTGTAATCTGTTTATTGAAATTCTATTTCACTTTTTGTAATTTAACCTATTCAGATTGTCTGTTTGTTATTTTTCTTAGATCCTTTGGCTATTATAAAGCTGGAACCCAACAGGAAAGATTTATCAGTCGTTAAAAGATTAAAATACTTCCATATCAATTAGCAAATAGCCACTACCTTTCCAAATGTTCTCCCCTTGACTCTCCCAGTCACTCCAGCCTCTCCCAAACACCACCCACTTGCCATAATCCATCAACTAAAGAGTTAATGTCCAACATACCAAGAGGTCTTTAGGGCCCTGCTCTAGCTATATGCCCAATTCATTTCTTATTGGTTAGTAACCATATCATAGATATTGTTAAATATTTTAATGTAACCCATGTGCATACATATTGAAAGTATTTTTCCCATTTGACTTTAAAACACATCATACTGTATTCCTTTCTCCTTCCATATTCTCTTTCCTTAATTTTTATTTATAATTAGGTGTTGTTTCTCTCAAAGTTATTACCATTACTATAGCTATTTTCTTTTAAGTTGTCTCTCAGCTCTTAAAAATCTATAAAGGAATTTATTCACAAACCTACATAAGATTTTCACTGAATTTTACTGTGTTTCAGAAACCTATCAAACTTATGGTTGTCTATCTATTTTAATACTTTTGGCAGACAACACAAATTCCAAATTTTGTAAACATCAGTAGAGGCCAAAATAAAGTAATAGTTCATTTTAGACAAGAGTAAGGTATTTTGAACCAATTTTTATTTATGATGTGTTACCTCCTGAAGAAAGAGTAAATTAATTTTTGTGGACTAAATCATTTTCATACTTGCTTACAATATTGATCTATAAAGATACTAGCTCTTTTATGGTCTTCTGCCAAATACATCAATTAGATATTATGATCTATTTTTTATGATGACTCTGTTTTAAATCTGATAACCACACCATTGCACTGTCATCCAGGCAACATCTCCCCACATTTCAATTATCTCAGTCTTATGCAGACCCACATCAAAAGCTTTTACAAACGTTTAGATATATTGTTTGTCCATGGAGTTTTCTTTATCCACAAACTTGTTGAGTAATTTTATAAGACCAAATAAATCAGATTTGCCTGGCATAATCTGTCTTCATAAACAAATGCTGCCCGCTGCCCATCACATTGTTATCTAAATGATTTCAGATCAATTTGGTTCAGTCTAACTTGGGCAATTGCATTCTGCCAGCCCCAAACTCCCTCAGTTTTTCAATTGGAGACATTATTCTTCCTTTCACTTAACAAAGTGTTCTGTAAAGCAAGCAGGCAAGTATCTGAACCAATAAAGCCTCGTTTCCTGAAGATTTGTGTCTGATAGGCTAACTGAAACTATGTATTATATCCATGTCATAGCTTTAACTGGTGTCATTATTACCTAAATCATTGCGCTAGATATCATAAGCAATATTTTATGTTACATCAATAGGAAACGTAGACAAAACAAAGCATGTCTTCCTATCATGTGTACTCATAGCACATACTAACACTAGATTCCCTATTACATTATTAGATTTAGTTGAAATTGAGTTTTATATCAGAGGTTAATAATGAGGTACACTGCATATGAGATGATTTCATTGGAAAACTTGTAAATTATACTAAGGCAGAATGATCATTGTGCTTTATCTAAGAAACATGATAGTTCTATATTTCAAGGTAAATAAACAAACTATTGATTCCTTATCATGTTATTACATAACATGTATACATTTGTTAATGCTAGCCATCTTACATTTATATGATGCCCTTTGAAATCTGTAGCTTATCTCCATAAGTGACATTTGCCTAAAACTACATGTTAATTTGGGGGTAATCAAAAGAGGCACTAGGCCAACTAACACACTTAATGGGCTTGTAAAGCATGTTTCCAGAAGAAGAGATGAGTAACCTTCCACTTCCCTCTGGTGTTCCTATATTTTAACTTCAACTAGGCTCAGCTTGAACTGATATGTACAGTTGTTTGTAAAACAAACAAACAAACCCAGATTCCAAAATTCAGTCATAATGCCCAGGGAATCATACACCCACTGGAAGAATGTATGTGTAATTTTTTGCTTGAGAACCATTCTGACCAGCATCTGTAGCACCAAATCCACATAGTCCAAGAAACAGTAATTTGGAAAAAGGCACTACAAGGCAGCATAGATAGAATAAATAGGAAAACTGTCATTATTTACTCACTAAAAGTATCTCCTTTACTAATAGAGTATAGTTAAAGTTTCTCTATCCAATAAGGAATTGATCAAAACCCAGGAGAAACATGAGTAAAGACTAGAGTAAATCTCTATAACGTGAAATTATTATATTCTCTAATCTTCATTATTCTTATTGGCAAGTTGGTTTTATTTTGTTTTTTAACCTAAAGACATGATAGTTCATGAGATCAGTTATAACAACATCTTTCTTGGCTTCTGGTTTTCTGTTGCTTAAATATCAACCATGCTTTTTTAGTGGAAGACATTAAATACTGTGTGTGTGTGCGTGTGTGCGCACGCGTACACGTGTGTTGGAAATGATTATTAAAGAAGACAGTATTATTGTGAGAGAGCAGGATAGAATGTTGCTGGGTTGGCTACATTTCCTTTACTTTACATTTCTCTAGGGACCTGACATGGAGAGAATTCGAATATTGGCCTGGCTGCTGTTGGCTGCTGTTGTTGAACAGAACTGCCTATCATTAATAAAACCTTTACCTGCCTTGGTACATCATAACTACAGTGCTTATATGTAAGGAGGGTTATGCTTTCCAATAAAGCAGATTTCCCCAAAGGCTTATTTGTGGTTAATGTTTTGCTGGGGAGGGGAGGTTGTTAACAGAGGGTAGAAATGCAAAGAAGACTAAACCAAGAAAACTTTAAAATTTTCAACTAGTATTCCTCACCAGAACTACAGTACACAGAAAATTACTTGACTGCTTTCTTAATTCTCCCAAGGACGGTACATAACTAGTGCCATTCTAGACTCACAGGAGAAAAGTTAATTTGTTACATGCAGTGGATGCCTTGGGCATTAGGGCTTAATCCTCCGCTAAACCAGTTGAGAAAGACTTACAGCTATCTTTAAATATAATTCTTTAAATAGTACATTGTAACTTCAAAATAAAGTTGAAACTCAGATGTAAGCAGCTTTAATCATTTCAATCTATTATGAATAAAGATATTGATTCACTCCCCAAAAAGGTTAATTGTAATTAATCCTTTGAAACTAGTTTAACAATGAAAGCGCATTGTCACCTCAGATCTTTTATGGAACAAGAAGTAGGGTGCTAGTTAATTAAAATAAGAGCCACATAGCATATTCGTTAGCACTAACCGCTTACAGAGTCCTAACTTGGTGTCAAGAACAATAGGTTTTATTCCTAGTTTGGTCCGAAACTTAACTGATAGACAACCTAACTTTCTAAATGTTTTGACTTCAAACACTCCATTGAAAAATATAAAAAGCAGTAACTATAAGCAGCACCTTTCTCACTGGGAATGTTGAGGCAAAGTTTTTACATAAAGAAAATCAATATGTATTGATGTTTTATATATTTTTTATAAATAAGAGACTAGGACTGCAGTATTTATTCTTATTGAGCTATTGCATCTACCTTCCTGGGCAGAACATCTTAAAGAAAGTTCCAAAATGAAAGAGAACACAGAAAAGCAGTATGTAAAAAGGCAAGGAGGGGAAGGAAAAGAAACCTGTGAATAAATAACACAGTGGAGCCAAAATACATTAGCTATCCATTAGTATATTTTAAAAGTCTACCCAATGTCTATAAATATTTAGTATTTCAACTGAGAAAGTTTGTATAGATACATTCTGTAGATATATATATATATAGTGTACATATATATAGTGTACAACTACGAACATATTTTGGACAATTATGTGTGAAATCCTCATCATGACCATTTTCACTGAACAACTCCACTGTGAGTGGAGGATTTTCTGAAACTGAAATTGCTATTTGCACGATGTGGTGCATTGAAGCAATTCAAGGCTTTCATTCCACTTCACTGGAAATGAAGATTCACTATATTAACGTTCTTTAGACACTTATGTGGTGTGAAATTATGCCCATCAATTACGAATTCTTCCAGCCTTCTCTCTCTCTGCTTCTCTATTCTCAAGTCTCATTTCAAATACTCTGCAAAATATTTGGCCTCACTTGGCATAAAAGAAGCAAACCTCTGTGCCTTCTTTTCCCCACCTTTATATGGAGATAATAACACTTGCCTCTCTCATGAAGATATTGTAAGGCATAATATTTTGGAAAGCACTTTAAAAACCTTAGATATGAGGGCTAATGGAAATAAAAACTGTGTTGTCATCTATTCTTCCAGTTCCTCTCAAGTTGGCCATTTTCTTTTCGCTTGGATGTTAAGAAGCAATATTGTTTTGCTGTTGAATGTTGAAGCTTAGTTTTATTTCCTTTAACTTCTTTCCACTTCTATTTCTTTGTGACCTCTTCTGGTTTCCCTGTCATAGAATCATAGATTGCTTCCAAGAACTCATCCAGAACTGACTCAAGTATAATCTGTTTTATAACTAAAGCACCTGTATGTGGTCTAATCTTACAACCAAGGACCCTCCCGAATACTAGTTCATAACTTAAGGCTTCATGATGGCATTACTGGACACTATGGCCACTATATGCCACCACATGACCTTATGTTCATGCTCTCCATCCTATGGGGTCCTATATTTGTATTAATTTAATATATTGTCTCTCTCGTTCCATTGTCAACACCCTTGAGGGAAATGACTAGGTGTATCGACGAAGTACCCCACACAATGTTCTCCTCATGGTAAGAATTTAATAGATGATTTAAAGTAATTAAATAAAACCAAATTTTATGGTTCCCAAGCTAGCTGCACTGCAGATCTTTGAAGCCAAGTTGGACTGAGCCTAGAGATGCTGCAACCCATTATTTCCAAACTCAAAGTAGTCCAGGTGTGGAGAACCACTTGACAAGGCCCAAGGAGTTCATCTGGATCATTTTTTATGTACCTGCAAGCCAAATGCGGACTGAACTCTTCTCTTTGGAGCTGCTGATAGAGGACTCCATTGTCAGATTGAAAGACATGAGCCTCTTCTCTATCTACTATACAACCATTGCTTCAGAAAGGTACTCTTAGAATGCATCAAGAACACAGATAAAAGTGAATAGAGGAGTACATAAAGTACACAATGAAAGGATGATGTTGAGTAACTTAGTTAGCTAGAGGGGCCTTGAAGTTGGACAGACCTAAGTTCCTGTTCTCGTTGTGCAACTTGCTAGCTATGTTACACTGAACCACTTACTTAATCTCTCTGAATCTCTATTTCCTCATCCTTAAAATAATACTTTTCTTGGAGAGTTGTGAAGATGGTTTTACTGCAAATAATACTAACACACGCCTGACCCAATGTAGAAGCTCAATAAATGGCATTACCATTATTATTAGAAAACATACCAGGGAAAATTACGAAAATGAACAACTGAAGAGTCACCTTACCCCATGTAACCATGAAACACTTACTACTGAAAATAGCCCTAGGGAAAGCCTAGTAGACTGAACAACAGGGAGCTTTTCCCATTAACTAGGCAGACAATCACAGCTTTCTCTCTGTCTGTCATATCTCACTCTTGGTTGGGTTCAGAGAATGAAACCTTTGGTGGAAGAATCACAAATCAAGGATATAAAACCGCTGAGTTTGAATACAGTGATTTCCAGTTTTCTCAGACGGTCGCTCCTTGAGAAGGAGGAACTCGAGACATCACAAGTCCTTCGATTATCCAGCCGGTTTTAATAAAACAGGAAAGGAGTGCAATGAGGCAAACATTTGATCTAATTCTCAAATTCCCATGTCTCATTCCTGTAGGTTCTATGCAGGAATCAGGACTAAGTACTGGACTCGACGTTGAGGTCATATTTTCTTCCAGAACTTTGGGAAAGGGGCATTTCCCAGACACAGATGGAAGGATGGATAGTGACTCCACCTCCTCCACTCCAGGTTCTTTTTAAGAAAATAAAACGAAGGCATCTCAAAGAACACATTTTAGATGCAAACAGTTTTTCAGGCATCTCAGAAACATATGATCACAAACCACAACAGGGGTAGATCATGGAGCTGCTTTTTCCCTCTAAGCTGCCTGAAGGAGTCTCAGAAGACATCTCAGAAGAATGAAAGATACAGACAGATAGATAGCTGGATAGATAGGTAGTAACAGACGGACAGATAGGAATTATTACCAGTGAAATCCCATCCTAGGAGGGTTCTCCAAGGTGAAGGATGTCAAACTTAATGCTTCAAAAGAGATTAAAAACATATTTGAAGTGACAGTGACTGATCAATCAGTCAAACAGGTGAAGATTTGCCAGTGGGGAGGAACATGAAGTTGATACCAATAATGATGACATTTTCCAAACAGAAGCATTGACCACTCAGAATTCTAAGATTACATAACCCATTATGATAAGAGATTGGACAAATAAATGGGCAACAAAGCACATAGTTCAGAACAGCAATGGCTTTTTTTTATTATATGGAGGTTAAGTAGCTGACAGTGTGGACATTTTGAAGTGAGTGTGACATGAGCTAAATGTTTGGGGACGTCTTCAGTCGGTGGCTGCATGAGGCTTTCTTTCTAGTTATCGTCTTAGCATGGTGCTAAAATTCAAGAGCTCATGGGTAGAAAAAGAATGATTTGGTTGGTAGACTATAAATAATGGCTATATTCTAGGCCAGCTCATTTTTCTTTCTCTTTTTGTGAATGTGTGTATGATGGGAGGAAATTAAGAAGAGGAAGAACTTCTAGGCTGTTGTAAAAACAATCAACTCATTTAGCCTAAAGTTGTGTTGTGCAATTTGGTATTTGAAAAATACTTGGAGATACATTCAGTTTTTTAAGTCTCTGTAAAAAAGGAAAACAGTATTCATACATTTTTCGGTAATGCTTAATTCTGGAATAATGAAATTTTAATTCTCTTAAATTATCTCTTATCAAGTGAATTAAGCAATTCAAATGCAAACTTCCCCATTATTTTAGCTCTTCTCTAACTTTCTACAAAATTTATAAATCTGTACTTGACCTTCTACTGCTTGAATATATTCTGGAATGTGTTGTTCTCTTGTTTGTTATTGCTATTGCTTTGATTCTTTTTCTTTGTGTGTTTTGGTGGATAGAATATTATAAACTCCTTGTGGCTACCACAACCAAAATCTTTCATATCTTGATATCACCCATAGCATCTAAACAGTTGGGTACTTACCACATATTCATTGGCTTGAATTGAATAAAATGTCTAAAAAGGATTTGAAAGGTTCTATGTCCATTTCTTGGTTTTCAGGATCACATATCAATATAGAGAGAGAAAATCAGTTCTTTTGCCAAACCCGAAGAAAAAGTGGTTTCTACCACCTCTAAAGGCAGTCCTGTGTAATATTAAAAGTACTTACCGAAAGGAAATTCTTTATAGAATCACATCTATACAAAAATCCTTTACCTTTGTTTTATCTAAAAAAGCTGCAAATGGCATTTGCTACATTAATATTATATAGGAAATGTACCTGATAAGGTTTCTTTCAGCAGAATATTAGGGAAAAAAATCAATGAGATAATTAGTGAAGAGAAGGTGGAAAATATTCATGAATCCAGAAGGCAGGAACAACTATTAAGAGTAGCATTTTAATTCCCGGCATGAAATTTTAAAGCCTAACATACAAAGTTAATTCCTCTTTTAATCCAATGTTTTTAGTATAGCAACACCTTTTCACTCAAGAACTGTGTACCTCAGAGTAAATCTTGAATGTTCTCAGCACACACACATACAAAAGGTAACTATGTGAGGTGACGGATGTGTTAACTAACTTTATTGTGGTAATTGTTTCACAAAATATATGTATACCAAATAATCACTTTGTACGCCTTAAACTTACACAATGTTATATGTCAATTGTATCTCAATAAAGCTGGAAGAAAAAACTCTGTACCTCAAAGTAAATGAAATTGGGGTTCAAGGAGACTTCAAGTCACTCAAAACATGAAGATGCCCAGTGACTATAAATTACTAAACTTCTAGCAATCTGTTTCTTTTCCTGACATCTGATTAAAGTTTTATCGTATATTAATTATTGTTTTGAGCAAAGGCCCTGAATCTCACTGAGTTCACCAGCTCTAGACACCTACAAATATGTTTTGCTATAAATTACTGGCACTGTTTCTGTTGATATTCAGCATAATCAAACATTTGTAAGCATGCTGTCTTTTCAATCTGTTCAGCTGATGCACTTTACCTGATCTTTCATTAAAGTAATCAAAACACTTGCTGTGTCGCATCTAATGAATGTTGCATGTATGATTAAGTGCTTTCATTCATATTGCAAGTTTGATTTAATGTAATCTGCCTTTCAGACAGCCATTAGCCTAGCTCCTACGTGAATTCGATTAATTGGCTGAATTCTTCCAGATGTCCATTAAGCATTACAGGAATTTCTATGTAGAAACAGCAGGGACCGTCTAGCACAGAACCAAACAATGAAATGTTATATTGCTGCCATGACTTACAAAAAGCTGGCTTCATTTTCATTAATAAAACATCTGTACTCCTGCACAGCTATGCATTGAGATGCATTTATTTTATATGTTTATTTCTCTTATGACTGTAAATAGATAGTTAAATAGAAGCACATTTACTGACACTATGTAGGCCCTGGGTTTAGCAGATGCTGATTGACAAAACAGCTCAATTTGGAAGTTTACAGAAGGTCCTAAACAGAAGAAAATACACTAACAGACACCTGTTTGAAACAGAATTAAAGACTGTTTGGGATTACGGCAATAGAAATAAAGTATTAAAATGATGTTAGAGACTTATTTTTGAAATGTTTTGATTGTCCTACCTCCTCCCAAACCGTTGGCTCCCTCAAAGAGACAATGGCGACTATGGCCCTTGCTGTGGGACTTGTGCTGTTGCTCTGAGGAGCAGCTTTCTTCTTAGTTTTGTGTTGTTTGTCCTTAGAGCAGGGAGAGACTTAGCCTGGTGCAGACCCCAGCTCAGTGCATTTTACCACTTAATAAATGCTATTTACCCATCAATTGGGAGGTTTACCACAACTGATAAATGAAACAAAAGGTCAGTTTCAAGTGAAGCCAGGATTAGGGACAATTACATATTCTCTAATACCAAATATTCATCAATGAAGAAAGCACCACAAAAATGACTTTTTGTGTCTCTTTTACAAAGATCTACAAATCGACTTTACCAACTGAAAGTGAAAATCTTTTCTTATGCCTATAACTTCATGGAATAACTATTTTGTAACTATCATCCCTGCCATAAAGACACAGAGTGTTTGAACTTTCAGACTACAAGGCCTTTTATCCTTTCTTTGCACAATTAGACAAAATATGCAAATTTGGAGAGAAGGAGAAAATGTAATCTCATAATAAAATATACATGCAAATCATTAATCGTAATATAATTTTTTTTAAATAATTGAACTTTAAAATTTTAAGTTTTACCTGAAATAACTTCTCTATTCACAGTTTCTACTTCATTGGAGCTTTTTCTTTAAAAAGTGATTCTTTATTACCTAGTAGTTTGTTTTAATTACAAGCAGGTGAAATTATATTAACTGGAAGAGGGCATCCTTTAGGATCAGATTGTCAGTCATATGTGCCATGTTAATGAGATGATGCCAACAGGATTTCAAAGATGGGGCTTCACTAGGCAATATCTACCTTGACCAGGAGTTTGTTAGCAAATTTTTGGAGGATAGAAAATCCTATAAAGGAAAATAATTGTTAGCCTTCTTATTGGTCTTGGTGCTAAAATGCAAATCTAAAAATACTAACACTAATTTAAAAATATTTGAGTTTACCATCTTTTCCAGTCATTCAGCAAAAATTAATTGAACACCTACTATGGAAATATAGACATACAAGCCACATTCCCTGCACTCACAAGGGAAAGAAAACATATGAAGTACAGTCATGCTCCACGTATGCACATTTAAGTCAACCATGGACCGGTTTATGGACAGTGGTCCCATAAGATTAGTACTATATAGCCTAGGAGTAGTAGGCTGCACCATCCATGTTTGTGTAAGTGCACTCTTTGATGTTCACAGGACAAGGAAACCACCTAACGACACATTTCTCAGAATGTATCCCTGCTGTTTAAGCAACACACGACTGTACATTACATGACAAGTACCATAATAAGAGTTGCTCAAAGTCTCATGACAGCATAAAAGCGGGAGTGTTCCGTTCAATTCCCTCAAGCTTCTCAGAGGAGTTAACTTTTGAGCTGCATCTTGCAAGATGAATAGGAGTAAGGTTTTCAAAACAAGGCAAGGGAGTGGGGCGCCATAGGATGTCTCAGGCATCGAGAATAGTGTATGCTGACAGGGGAAGCATTTGCTCCCCATGCCTGACGTTTCCCTCCATGTCAAGGGTCATGTTATGGTGACATTCCTGGACCCTTTCCTTCCCCTCCTTCACTCACTCCTCACCAAGGAAAGAGGAATGACTTAATTTGATTAGTGAGTTAGGGACGAGGAACTTGGTATGCTTAGCTCAGCCACCTTCTTCCTCCCTCCTCTTTCTGATCAACCTGCTCTGCTCTTGGCCTTACGTATGCTTAGAAGTAATTGTTTGCCCCTGAGGGAAGAGGCCAGTAGTTACCCAGTTCTTCCTGGGGCGGGAAGTGTCTAATTCCGTGGGTAAGCATGTCTAATTCTAGAGTCCAGAATTAAGAAGCCCCTTATTTTCCACATCTAAACCACATTCTCCAATCTTGCTATCATTAGCAATAAAAGTGATATTTTGTTCTCGAACTACCTCCTTTATCTTTCTGTTTGGAACTCAGGCAAGGAATTGGGATACTATTTATTGTTCCCCTCCCCTGGAAAAAAAAAAACAACAACAACCCCCAAGACACGTACAAGCATAGAGCCACAAAAAATCATGTATTCAGAGCGTTGAAGCCTAGAATGATGGAGAGGAGAGGTGAGAAATGAGACTGGGAAAGTAAGGCCAGATTGAGAAAGCCACCAAGCCTTGACAAGAACTCGCTAAAATACTGTGTTGCAATTATAAAGACGAAGACATTATCTAGGAAACTGGCTCACTGCGCTCATACAGCCTCAGTGGCTGTGATCTTGGGCTTCTCAGGGGTGACTGTCAAGCTTTACTCCACACTAGAATCATTTGGAGACCTTAGTAAAGTGCAGATCTTGAGTCCCATCCTCAGAGATTCTCATTCAGTACGAGTCCAGGAATCTGCATGTTTAACAACCCCCCTAGGTGATTCTCATGCCAGAAATTTTAAAACCACCCTTGGAGAGACACTATTTGGGGGTCTGAGCTTCAGCTTTATAGTTCTAGATTCAACTTTGTCAGAATATCCAAAGATGTTCAGAGTCATGATAACCAAACTCCCAAGATATTGAAATATAAACCAGAATGCTGATTTATTTATAGTGAGAACGATAACTTTTAAAGGACTGGAGTTCCTGGGACTGTAGAGGCACATTCTCTCCCTGCAGGAAAACCCACATGGAAAGCCACATTATGACAGAAGGTTGCTGGAGTTAGCTGGATGACCTTACTAACGGGACCAAGCTAGTCTGATGCGTCCAGCTCCACTGTCGAGGTCAACTTGTAAAGGGGACTGGAAGCTGCTGGTCAGAGCCCCAGCCCAGTGCTGTGATGAAGACACACTGGCAAATTCCTGCTCTCAATTTCTCCTTTTTCTAGGCTACTTTTAATATATTCTTCAGGTAAGATTAAATATAATTGATAAGGTTACAGGTTTAGATATACTAATACAGTCACATTTTCTTGAATATATGCTGTTGTTACCCTGAATATAGTTTGAGTGCTCCCAGAATTCACCTACCCATTTACAGAGTATTGTTTAGGGCTGACTATTTCTACAAATGAATGCAAGCTTCATCATGTCAGGGGTCTTGACTTCCTGTTCACCACTTTATCCCAAGTGCTTAAAATTAAGTACCTGACACAAAAGAGTATCAATAAAGATATTTTGAATGAATGAATGATTAGTCTCAGGTACTACATGACCACTTTTTTCATTTTGATTCTCAGAGGGAAACTTTAATCCCAAATCTGGGACTACATTGCTGTTGCCTCCTATGGATTACCTACATACCTCAACAAAACGCCTAAAGCAAAATTAGTTGCTTCTCTTACACTTTTGCGATGGACGTATCACACGCTGTCAGAAGTCGTTTTGATTTTTAGCACCAATCTCTGAGGAGTTCATGTTTTTTGAGTTCTCAGCTGGTTGAAAGGAATAGGAAATCTCTGCTTGCTCAAGAATAAAAGAGAAGAGAAATGGAGCTGACTACTGTTTCTTTTAGTATTTGCAACAGACAGGCAGATCTAAGAACTTTTTCCTTGGTGTATAAGTGAATGTCACCCAATACTCCCTGTACCTTCTTCACAGCAAATATGAGAAGGAAGTTCCTTACCTTCTGAGCTGAAGATGTTGTTGATAAATATTGTGAAGCTCCAACTAATTAAAAATGAAATGCGGCCAGCTAAGCTCCAGCCATTTTTAATTTACAATATTGCTTTGCTTCCGAGGCAAATGTGGACAAGTCACAACTTCTTTTGATGCCTGAGGGATTGAAAAAATTAAATCAGCAGGATTGGCTATTGATGTTTTCTAGCAAATGTTTTGAAATCTCTGCCTTTCATCCATTTGCAGGAAAACAGGATTGCTTTGTGAGCCTTCAAAGATATTAATTCCTTTAATAAATCCTGATTTGTATGTTGAAAACTTCCACCAGTTAGGTTTCTGTAGCAATCTCTACATCAGGGATAAATGTTGCCCGCAGGCAGACTCCCAATTTTTTTCCAAGTATCATCATTCTTAGTCTGAAACTAGGGCCAACCAACACCACAACAGATTAAACACACCTTCTGTTCAGCCTCTTTTCATAAGGTTTCTTTGTTATATTGTTTGCATGGCAAATTTCATGACAGGCTGTTTGCTTTCCTGGTGATCAGCACTTAATGAGATAAAGCACAAACATAAGCAGTGACTGTCCCAGATCTGGGCTGTGATCCCTGCCCCTCTGACCAACATGAAAAAAGATGGGGAGCAACTTGAGATTCTAAAAACACAGTGAATATTTGTCATATAGTAAACCAATCAGAGCTCCATCCAATAAAAAGAATAAAAATTGAGTATAGTAAGTTAAAACACAAATGCACAGAGATAATACCACGTGTGCATGCACGAGAGGTGGGTTTAGGGTAGAAGGGGACCCTATTGTGAAGATTCTATGACCAGCATCTATTTCTCCAATAATCTTCGCCACAACGATTATACAAAGAGAGTAGAAACAAGAAGATAACAACAAAACTATCAGATGACCCTCCTGAGGCCAGCATCATTTCAGAAGTGTTCTTTTATTAAAAGGAGGCATTTATGACATTGGTTTCAAATCTTGTTCTGAGGCATTCTCCTTGAAATTCCTGCTTAAAGGAGTAAATGGTAATGTGTTTCTGCTGGAAAAAAGTATATTGTTTTTTGTCCAAGCCATTAAAAAAAAAAAGAAATGCTAAATAGACTGGCTCTTGTGGGAGAGAGAGAGAGAAGCTGAACAGTGATAAATAAATGAGCCAACACCTTTCCCCTGGAGACTAAACTAAAAAGGGAGAGTCTAGATAGCTTTTGACTTTAGAAAGGAGACAAAGAAAGAAAAAAAACTGGTGCAGAGAGCATCATTAGGAAGGTTTTGAGGGACAGCTTGAGAGCCTGTGACTCAACAGGGTCCAGTGTCTCTTTTCCATGAAGAATCTTTATCATTCTTGAATTAATGATTTACTTTAGACTGATACTTCCTGAAAGTTAAAAGTCCTAGCAGATTATGCATAAATAAACAATATTTTCACAATACTACTAGCCATGGAACTATATATTTAGAGATACATTTTATTGTTCATTTTTTCCTATTAAGGTATAATAATGAAAAATTAAACATTACATTAAACACTTTAAAGATCCTATTTTTTAGAATAACTAATTATCTAATTATGTATATGCATAGATAGAACTAGATATACATACATATATGTAATAAGTACACAATTAGAAAAACTAACTCAGGTGTGTACATTACTGTTGTCAAAGTTAATCACTTGTTAACTTTAAATAGCATGTTCTGCCTTTATTGAAGCAAAATAAATAAGAATAAAAATATTAGAATTTCCATAAGTAAATTTTAATTTTATTATTCAAGAATAAACTATACTTACACTTCACTATAGTGATGTTCATAGTGCTTTACTAAATATTAAATAATACATTAATATCCTTTACAACAGAACTCTAAAGAGAACCCTCCTTGCCTCTATTCGCTTTGCTGCTCACCCTCAAAGTTTCTAATTTTCCAAGTCTGAGGAGGATTCTGAGTATCTCGGTTTTTTAAAAACTCCATAGAGGAGTGTGATGTGCAGCCAGGGGTGAGAACTACCAACTTAGAGGACCTTAAATGTAGAAGTTATGGGGCCGGCCCCATGGCCTAGTGGTTAAGTTTGGAGTGCTCCGCTTCGGCGGCCCAGGTTCAGTTCCCAGGTGCAGACTTACACCACCTGTTGGTGGCCATGCTGTGGCTATGACCCACATACAAAATAGAGGAAGATTGGCACAGATGTTAGCTCAGGACGAATCTTCCTCAGCGAAAAAAGAAAAAGTAGAAATTACTGTCATAACTGGGAACAACATCTTTCATTAAGAGTCGAAATATACTGAACAAATAAGTAGGTCTCAAACGACCCAGAGACACTGAGTCACTACGGAAATTGGAGGTGCTTTGTCAACCAAAAGTTCTAGGTATTAAATGCTAGTGGCAACCATGTCAGCAAAATGGTGGAGTAGGCAGTTCCAAGCTCTCGTTCCCCAACAGAAACATTGAAAAACAAACAGAAATTGTCAGAATCAACTTTGGAAAACAGTCAAAGGTCTACAGCAACCAGATGAACGCCCAATCAATCAGACAACACCTTGAAAACGGCAGGAAAGCTTTGTGGCATTTTTACTTGCTCTTGTCTCACCTCCACTCTGGCACGGTGGTGGCGTTAGAGCAGCAGCAGCCTGTGTTCCTAGTGTGGACCCTGGTCCCTGGCTTCAGAGGAAGCAGAGCAGACCTTATTTGCAAATGATTGTGTGTGTGTGTGTGTTCTGACCTGTGCTGGGCTACCTGAAAGACGGACTCAAGGGCTTGTCTCTGGGCTAACTCAGAACACAGGCGAGAAGAGCTGAAAGCATTGTTCAAGAAAGCTGCAAGGCAGACTAACAACCCACAGACAGCTGGAGTGAAAGATTAAGGTCCAGACATACAACAGGCCACCTCAGGCCCAGGAGATAAAACTGAGGGAGATTCTTTGGAAAATTAGGACATTCAAAAGTGTCTCTGTATACAAGGAACATTCAGGGGAATTTAGAAAGCCACATACATGTCCAGGGCAAGACACATGCTCAGAAAGATTTGAGAGGACCCTAAGTTTTCACCTCAGGCTGATCTCCAGGCTCAATGCGAGCCTGAGTAAGTGTGGAGTTCCCCAGCACACAGCCAACCTGCAAAGACGGGGAGAGGGGTTGGGCATTTTTTTCTTTTCTGTTCTGTTTTTCTAGGGGGGAAGGGGGGTAGATGTCATTTTTTAAATTTATTTTATTTTACCTTGGCCTTCAAAGAAGTCTCTGAAGGAACAGAGACTTCAGGGACCACAGATGACAAGATATATAGTCTTTGCAAAAATAGTTTGGAAAAGTCACTTAATGATAGACTACTACAGCCTTCAATAATCAAAAAATAAAAAACAGCAAACCCTGGAGAAGGGGGAAAATCTGATTTCCAGAGTTATCACATTAGAATATTCAAAGGTCCAGTTTTCAACAAACATCACAAGCCATACAAGAAACAGGAAAGTATGGCCCATTCAAAGGAACAAAATAAATTGACCAAAATCATCCTTGAGGAAGCCCAGACATTGGACTTCCTAGAAAAAGACTTTAAAACAACTCTCTTAAATATACTCAAATCGCTAATGGAAAAAGAACTAAAGGTAATCAGAAAAACAATGTATGAACAAAATAAGAATATCAATAAGGAGGGGCCTGCCCGGTGGCGCAGCGGTTTAGTCCGCGCTTGGCAGCCCGGGGTTCGCAGGTTCGGATCCCGGGCGCCCGCCGACGCACTGCCTGTCAGCCATGCCGTGGCGGCGTCCCATATAAAGTGGAGGAAGATGGGCACGGATGTTAGCCCAGGGCCAGTCTTCCTCAGCAAAAAGAGGAGGATTGGACGGATGTTAGCTCAGGGCTGGTCTTCCTCACAAAAAAAAAAAAAAAAAAAGCTGAAAAAAAAAAAAAAAGAATATCAATAAGGAGACAGAAATTATAAAAAGGAACCAAAAATAAATTCTGGAACTGAAAAGTACAATAGCTAAAGTGAAAAATTCACTAGAGGGGTTCAAAGCAGACTTGAGCAGACAGAAGAAAAAAATCAGTGAAGTTAGAGATAGAATAACTCATATTACCAAGTTTGAGGAGCAGAAAGGGGAAAAAATGAAGAAAACTGAACAGAGTCTAAGGGATGTGTGGAATACCATCAAGCGGACTAACATGTGCATTATGGAAGTTTCAGAGGGAGAAGAGAGAGAAAGGGGCAGAAAAGTTATTTGAAGAAATAATGGCAGAAAACTTCCCAAATATGATAAAAGACAAAGAAAGTCCAGGACCAGAAAGCATCACTGGTGAATTCTACCAAACATTTAAAGAATAATTAATACCAAATCTTCTTAAACTCTTCCAAAAAACTGAAGAGGAAGGAACACTTCCAAACTCATTCTATGAGGCCAGCATTATCCTGATACCAATGCCAGATAAAGACACAACAAGAAAAGAAAATTACAGACCAAAATTCCTTATGAATGTAGATGAAAAAATCCTCAACAAAACATAAAAAAACCTAATCCAACAGCATATTAAAATGATTATACACCATGACCAAGTGACAGTTATCCTAGGAATGCAATCGTGATCACATAAGAAAATCAATCAATGGAATAAGTCACATTAATAGGATGAAGGAAAAAAATACATGATGATCTCAATTGATGCAGAAAAGGCATTTGACACTCTTTCATGATAAAATCCAACACTCTTTCATGATAAAAAAAAAACACCTCAGAAAACTAGGAATAGAAGGGAATTTCTTCAACATGATAAAGGGCATTTATGAAAAACTCATGGCTAACATCCTACTCAGTGGCAAAGACTGAAAACTTTCTCTTTAAGATCAGGAACAGGACAAGGATGTCCACTTTCACCACTGCTAGTCAACATTGTACTGGAATTTCTAGCCAGAGCAATTAGGCAAGGAAAAGAAATAAAAGACAACTAGATTGGAAAGGAAGAAGTAAAACTATCTCTATTTGCAGATAACATGGTCTTATATATAGAAAATCCCAAAGAATCCACAAAAAAGCTTCTAGAGCTAATAAAGGAATTTAGCAAATTTGCAGGGTATGAGATCAATACACAAAAATCAGTTGTATTTCTATACACCTGTAATGAATAATCCAAAAAAGGAAATTAATAAAGCAATTAGATTTACAATAGCATCCAAAAGAATAAAATACCTAGGAATAAGTTTAACCAATGAAGTGAAAGACTAGTACACTGAAAACTACAAAACATTGCTGAAGGAAATTAAATAAGACCCAAATAAATGGAAATACATCCTTTTTCTTGAGTAGGAATACCTATTATTATTAAAATGTCAATACTACCCAAAGTAATCTGCAGATTCAATGCAATCACTATCAAAATTTCAACAGCCTTTTCTGCAAATACAGAAAAACTAATCTTCAAATTCACATGGAATTGCAACGGACTCTAAACAGCCAATTGCAAGGGAACCTAAATAGCCAATTGTAAGGGACCCTGAATAGCCAAAACAGTCTTGAAAAAGAACAAAGTTGGAAGACTCACACATCCCAACTTCAAAACTCACTACAAAGCTACAGTAATCAAAACAATGTGATACTGGCATAAGGATAGATAGATCAATGGAATAGAATTGAGACTCCAGAAATAAACCCATACATTTATGGTCAATTGATTTTTTACAAGGGTGCCAAGTCCATTCAGTGGGGAAAGAATAGTCTTTTCAACAGATGGTGTTGGGACAACTGGATTTCCACATGCAAAAGAATGAAGTTGGACCTTTATCTCATACCATACACAAAAATTAACTCAAAATGGATCAATGACCTAAAATAAATATAAGAACTAAAACCATAAAACTCTTACAAGAAAACGTAAGAGTAAGTCTTCATGACCTTGGATTTGGCAATGACATAAAAAGTCTGAACAACAAAAGAAAAAAATATGTAGGACTTCATCAAAATTTAAAGCTTTTGTGCATCAAAAAACATTATCAAGGAAATGAAAAGACAACCTACAGTATGGTAGAAAATATTTGCAAATCATATATCTGATAATGATATGTTATCAAGTATATATAAAGAACTTCTACAACTCAACAAGAAAAAGACAACCCAATTCAAAAATGGGCAAAGGACTTGAACAGATATTTCTCTAAAGAAGACATACAAATGGCCAATAAGCACAGGAAAAGATGCTCAGCATCATTAGTCACTAGAGAAATGCATATCAAAACCTCCAGGAAATACCATTTCACACCGACTAGGATGGCTATAAGTTTTTTTTAAATAACAAGTGTTGGCAAGGATATGGAAAACTCAGAACCCTAGTGCATTGCTGGTAGGAATGTAAAATGGTGCAGCTGCTATGGAAAACAGTTTGACAGTTCCTCAGAAAGCTAAACATAAAATTATCACATGGCCCAGCAATTCCACTCCTAGGCATACACCCAAAAGAAGTGAAAACAGGGATTCAAACAGATACTTGTATGCCAATGTTCATTGCAGCTTTATTCACATTTGCCAAAAGATGGAAACAACCCAAGTTCCATAAACAGATGAATAGATAAATAAAATGTGGTATATACATACAACGGGATATTATTCAGCCTTAAAAAGGAGTGAAGTTCTGAAACATGCTACAACATGAGTGAACCTTGAAAACATTAGGCTAATTAAAACAAGCCAGACACAAAAGGACAAATGTTCTGTGATTCCACTTATATAAAATGTCTAAATGGCCAACAGGTACATGAAAAGATGTTCAACATCACTAATCATCAGGGAAGTGCAAATCAAAACCACAATGAGATATCACCTCACACCTGTTAGAATAGCTATCATCAAAAAGACCAGAGATAAGTGTGGGAGAGGATGTGGAGAAAAGGGAATCCTTGTTCACTGTTCGTGGGAATGGAAATTGGTGCAGCCACTATGAAAAACAATATGGACGTTCCTCAAAAAATTAAAAATAGAACTACCATATGATTCAACAATTCCACTTCTGGGTATATACCCAAAGGAAATGAAATTACTATCTTGAAGAGATATCTGCACCCCAATGTTTATTGCAGCATTATTTACAATAGCCAAGACATGGAAACAACCACAGTGTAAATCAACAGATGAATGGATAAAGCAATGTGGTTTAAAGAGATAACAAATGCAGATATAGATGTGGATAAAAGGGAACCCTTGTTCACTGTTGGTGGGAATGTAAATTGGTGCAGCCACTGTGGAAAACAATACGGAGGCTCCTCAAAAGTTAAAAATAGAACTACCATATGATCCAGCAATTCCAATTCTGGGAATATATCCAAAGAAACAAAAACACTAACTTGAAAAGGTATCTACACCCCCATGTTCATAGCAGCGTTATTTACAATAGCCAAGACATGGAAACAACCTAAGTGTCGATTGACAGATGAATGGATAAAGGAGTTGTAGTATATGTGTGTGTGTGTGTATTGTGTATATATAGTATATATATGTATATACGTGTATATATGTTTACATGTATATAGATACATATAAGTGGGACCAATCTATAAGTGGAATACTATATATGTACCTATATACGTGTATATATATCTGTATATATATATACACACACACAAAATACATATATATACACACACAAACACACAATGGAGTATTATTCGGCCATAAAAAATGAGGAAATCCTCCCAGTTGCACAACACGGATGGACATTGAAGTCATCATGCTAAGTGAAATAAGTCAGACAGAGAAAGACAAATACTGTATGATCTCATTTATATGTGGAATCTAAAAAAAAACCAAACTCATAGAAAAAGAGATCAGACTTGTGGTTACCAGTGGGGGACGGGGAGGGGGAAGGGGAATTGGAGGAATGTGATCAAAAGGTACAAACTTCCACTTATAAGTACTAGGGATGTAATGGACAACGTGGTAACTATAGCTAATGCTGCTATATGATATGCAGGAAAGTTAAGAGAGTAAATCCTAAGAGTTCTCATCACAAGAAGAAAATTTTTTTTCTTTTCTTCTTTCTTTTCTTTTTATCTATATGAGATGATAGATGTTAGCTGAACCTCTTGTGGTAATCATTGCATAATATGTGTACATCAAACCATCATGCTGTCTGCCTTAAACTTATATAGTGATGTATGTCAATTATTTCTCAGTAAAACTGGGGGGAAAATGTGGTGTGTGTATATATATATTACATATATAATATATATGATAAAATATATTCAGCCATAAAGAAAGAAGGAAATCCTGCCATTTGCAACAACATGGATGGACTTTGAGGGCATTGTGCTAAGTGAAATAAGTCAGAATTTGTCAGAAAGAGAAATACCACATGATTTCACTTACACGTGGAATCTAAAAACACCAAACTCATTGAAACAGACATCAGATTTGTGGTCGCCAGAGGCAGGAGGTAGGGGGTGGGGAATATGGGTGAAGGTGGTCAACAGGTACAAACTTTCAGTTATAAGATAAGTAAGTTCTGAGGATATAATGTACAGCATGGTGACTATAATTGACAATACCATAGCGTATACTTGCAAGTTGCTAAGAGAGTAGATCTTAACAGTTCTCATCGCAAAAAAAAAGAAAACATATAACTGTGAGGTGATGGATATTTCCTAAACTTACTGTGGTAATCATTTCACAATATATACATATATGAAATCATTATGGTGTACACCGTACACTAATACATTGTTATATGTCAATTATATCTCAATAAAACTCGAGAAAAAAAATGATCCTTTCCAAATGTTATCTACTTGACCCCACCCTATTATTAAAAACTCTCTTTTCTGCCCAGTGTGTGTGAGGGGGAACCTAGAATAGGCAAATTCGCAGAGAAAGGAAGTAGATTAGGGGTTACCGGGGCTGCGTGAAGTGGGGAATGAGGAGTTGTTTAATGGGTACAGAGTTTCTGTTTGGGGTGATAAAAAGTTTTGGGAATAGATAATGGTGATGGCTGCACAGCATTATGAATGTAATTAATGCCACTGAATTTTATACTTAAATGGTTAAAACGGCAAATTTTATGTTATATATATTTTACTACAATAAAAAAGGAAAGGAAGCCAATGGCTGTCATTCAGGATACTCTTTTCCTCTCTATGGGGATGGGAAGGGAATAAAATTGGGGAGAGGTTCATAGGGGTTCATTGTTAATGTCCCATTAACTGTACGATCGGTACATGGATTGTTTGGTATATTTTTATACTTTTTATTATATATTACATATTTATAATAAAAGCAGGATGTTATAGAAGCACATAGAAGGTGTACTTAAGCCCAAAAAGATGATCAGATAAGGATTTCCAGAGAAGCCTAGACACAACATACAACACTACACAACAAGTTCCAAGAGGTTAAAAACTGTGTACAATTTACCCACTAGTCTATCCCCAAAATCTGGCCCATAATAGGTGCTCAATATTTGCTGAATTTTAAAAAACACATGACTGCCACTGTAAGAAAATTTAAAGTTTAAGAAAATCTGGATTCAGATAGATAAATCTAGGAGGTGATATTTGCTTTATAAAAGATTTCACAATAGAATTCCTGTACAAAACAAGCTCTTTGGTGAATTTAAGTTACGTTACGGTGTATAAAGACATGATTACTTACAACTTTGAATTATAAACCTACATCACGGAATAAAAATATAAGTGCTTTCTAAATTGGCCTGCTGAGAATTCCCTCAGTCTTCCCAACTAAATAAATGAGGATCATAACGCATCAGGATCAAGAGAATTAACAAAATGCTATATTTGATGATTTGACTCCTGAGAAGCACGATAGGCGAGGAATATCGTTAGTAACACCGGGTTGAGAGAAGATGTAACAAACCACATTTCAGAACGTGGGAATGAAGTTCTGCCTCTGTCTCCTACTGTTTGGTATTATCTCCCCATAAGAAGGTTAATTGTTTTAATAGTAGTTACAGCGGCAAGGGAAACAGAACTGAATGGTGGGCATTTTGATTGATGGGCCGCAGCCGCTTCTAAAGGAGTCGCCAGTCATTCTAGAGTGAGGCAGCTGCGGATGAAACAGTCTTATCTCACAGGACACACCAACTATCAAGATCATCTCAGGGCTTGCGAGGTTGAAAATAGGTTGTGTGTGCGCTGCTTATATGAATAAAAAGAAAGACAGTAAAGTCACAAGAGCAAAGAGTGACCCTTCCCCAGAGCCCGATTGTGATGCAAGGCCGTTATCAACCCAAAGATTCCCACACAGACAATAAAATTCACTATTTTATTAACACAGTGGGATCTTATTAAACGCTAACAAAGTAGTGAGGAAAGTAGGTTTCCTTTTCTTTTCCTCCTGGACCTGTCATCATCTTTGCAAAATAACTGTTTCTGCCAATTGTGACAGTAGGGTCATCAGAACACCTGCAAATCCTAGTCTTGCCCTTTTTGGAAATGGAAGCAGTTGCTGCATTAATGCAGAATAGGTGGAAGCCTGTCTGGAAACAGCACTTGGAAAGAACAGATTTTTACTTTCCTTGCTGAGGACTGAAGTAATAATAGTATCAATAATTTAAATTTGTGTAGCATTTTACAATTTTCAAAGCATTTCTTTAAGCATCATTTCATCTGACCTTCAAAATGTTTCTCTGCTGTGTAACCTGTGCCAAGTCACTAAACTCTCAGAAGGTGAGTTCCCTCATCTGTAAAAAAGGGATAATACCATTTACTTTACAAAATTGTCACGAGGATAAAAAGAGAGAGTGTGTATAACTGTTCAGCACCGTGCCTGGAGTGAAGACGTGATGCATGCTAGTTCTCAGCCCTTTGCCGCACAGGCCCCCAGCATCAGATCACTCAGCTCGGGGGGGCCAGACCTGGGCCAGAACCCAGGTCTTCTGATGCCCCATCGTACAAAGCAAAGCAAGAGGGAAGGGGAGCATTTGACTTTACACGTGTCATGTACATGTGCTTGATCTCATTCCCACACCTCATTAGATTGAACTAGTCAAACACTAATGAGGACGGACACAATTTAAAGGAAAAGAGACTCATTTCAATTTACCTTTTCTTCTGCTCCCAACCTTCCCATAGTTTGTCTGTAAGCTTCCTGTATTCTGATTTTGTGTCTGAAAACCTTATCCGAAATGAAAAATAGTTCCACATTAAACCCTCAACTAGAGAGAGATTATCTTTAAAGCACTCACATAAAGAAAGGGACTGTGAAATAGCCAACTCCATAATGAAACTAGAACGAATCACAGTAAAACAAAAATTATTATTATTGACTGGGTTTTATTCTTAACACCAGCTAAGTAACACTGTGCCAAGTGCAAAACCTTCATTTGTTGATATCTAAAATTAAAATCAGTGAAATTGTCTATAATCTATATTTCTCAGGTTTGCCTCCATCACAGATCAAACAAGAATAATTAGATTTCTGCCTGACTAGCAGGAGAGGGAAACTGTTTCATTTGGGATCAAGCTCTTCTTAGTGGATCGCATTACACTTTCTTTTCTTTACCTACCACCATGCAGCATGGCTTCTGTGTGTCTTATTTGGTTCAAAGTATCAAAATGTTATCCCATAATTTTCAGTAAAAGGATACCAGAGTTATAGTTTGATTCTAATTCTAGATTTAAGGCTTATTCTTCCCATTTCATTTTCTCCCAAAGTTCTCTGCTTGATATCATTTTAAACGTGATAATATCTATCCTCCCAATTGTTAATGGCAGTTTTCCTCATTTTAATAAACATGATGATAAGAATAGTAACTACACCTGCACTTTAGAGTTTAGAAAATGTTCTCACACACATCATCTCATTTGATACGTACAATTCTGTGCAGTAGATAGTACAGGTATTATTTTCACAAGGGAGGAAGCTGAGATTCAGAGAGGCTAAGTGACTTGCCTAAGATTTCCCAGCCAGATAGACCTAGAACTGATGCTACTACATTACATCATGTCATTTCATGGTAATAAAACTCCTCAGCAGAGTACTGCAGGGCAAGACATCCTGTGTCATCTGGTCATGAAATTACAGTAACACATGAGGAAGTGCTTGAGCAGGCACAGAAATGTTTATGCATTATTTAGGTGACCAAAAGACGCCATTGATTGTTATCTTGCATATGCATTTGTGCAATTTGTATTAAGTAATACGTGCTGTGAACAATTTTGAGATTTTCTTTAGTGATGGCTGCCCTTAAATTTTTAGTGAAAATGGCTTTTTTCTGATTCTAAAAGTGATACATGCTTTTTCCCCCATTCTAATAGTACAGAAAAAAATAAAGAACAAATGTAATATACCTGAGATCCCAGCACCTACAGTAAACCACCTCTCCTTTTAGAATCTTCCAAAGTACACACACACAGCTTTATATAAACAGCATTATAAAAAAAAGCTACCTGGCATTTTTTATTCAACAATGTCATAAATATTTTTCCATGTCAATTCATGAGATCTACTTGACCATTTTTAACTGTTGAGAGTATACAATGTATATATGTACACTTTTTTTATCTGACTCGCTCTTGATGAACTTTTAAGCTATTTTCATTTTTTATTTTGCTATTATAAACTACACTATGGTGAAAATTTAGGATACATTCCTTAAAATATTACTGAATCAGCAGGTATTCCAGTTTAAAATCGTGACACACATCACCATCGTGCCCTCCAGAAATGTCCCAATCTGTACAGTGATTGAGGGCAAATTTCCCCACAGTCTCAATGATGTCAGGTTTTGCCAAATAATTTTTATCTTTTCCATTCTGAATAATGAAAAATACCTCATTATTTTCATTTGCATAATTTTGATAACTAGTGATGTCAAATATATCTTATATGTTTTGGCCCTATTTAATTTCTTCACTTTTGACTTCCATTTACATGTTCTCTGCCTATTTTTTTTACAGGTATATTCATTTTTATTAATTTATAGAAATATTTTATAATAGGAAAATCAACGCTTTTCTTTCATATATGTTGCAGATATTTCATCTTCTTTACTTGTCTTTAACCTTGTTCAAGATGGTTTTTACTTCCCAGAAGAATTTACTTTGTACTTTTATATAACCAAATTTATGAGCCTTAACCTCTATACTTTTCTATCTTGGATTGTAAAAACATTCATCCAAGCTTTTTTCTGTAGGTCTTCTAGCATCTCTTTTTAATATTTTGCTCCTTTAACAATCTGGAATTTACTTTATTACTTTTTTAACAATCTGGAATCAATTTATTATTATTTTTTGCAGAGTTGCTAACTTGGAAAATGTTGCTATAAGGCCATTTATTAAATATGCCACTTTATCACATACTAAATTCTCATATATTCCTACATCTACCTCTAGTTTTTCTCTTCTGAACCACTGAGCTGCCTATACCTATGTCAATATCAGACTACTATAATTTTCATATTAGTTTTATAATATATTTACTATTTGGTAGTCAAGTACTCCCTCATCACTTTTCTTTTACATAAATTTCCATTATTCATTTTGTCAACTAACATTGATTTCATTGAATTTCTGAATTGTTAGGGAGAATTAGTTTCTATAATATTGAAGCTAGAAAACACTTAAATACTTATCAGTAGGGAGTGGTTATATAAACTACATTCATCTATACTTACAGAACACTATATGCAGCCATAAGTAGTTACATAGAAGAATCAATACAATGTAATTTATGTTTTTAAAAATAGGTCTCAGGAATTCTGCTTCTGGTAGGATGGAGTAGTCATACTTATCTCTATTCCTCCCTCTAAGTAGAACTGAAAACCCTGGACATTATATATAAAACAAACATAAGAAGACCCTGAAAGGTGGAGAGAAGGCAAACTGGCTAGGGATCTTGACACGCTATGAGTTCCCTGGATTTTCTTTTGCCTCATATATCCTAGACAGCTGAATAAGCTAGCAACCTAGAAATGCCAACAGGAGCAAACAGAAAAAGGCCCAACAAAAGACTTCTTTCAAGCCAGAGTACCAGAAACGCAGCAGCTTAGTGAGAGAGAAAACTTTCAGACAATTACTGCTCTACTCCAGGCGAACACTACAGAAAAACTGTGATCCCACCTCCACTGATGCCAACAAAGTCCTGGTAGGAAGCCTAGACTTCCACTCTCAAAAAGGTTTAATGAGGGGCTGGCTCAGTGGCGTAGAGGTTAAGTTCACATACTCTGCTTTGGCAGCCCAGGGTTCGAGGGTTTGGATCCTGGATGTGGACCTACACACTGCTCATCAAGCCGTGTTGTGGTGGCATCCCATGCACAAAATGGAGGAAGATTGGCAATAGTTGTTAGCTCAGGGCCAATCTTCCTCACCAAAAAAATAGCTTTAACGAGGTGCCCAAATACCCTCTCCAGGGTGGTGTCAGAGGAGGCCTGGTGGAGGGTCAGGACTTCCACCATTGCCCAGCAGTAAAGAAGCCACCTCCGCCACAGTGTCAGTGGAGACAATGCAAGGAGCCAGAACTTTCACTCCCACCCAGCAGAAGCAAGGAGCACCCCCTCAGGTGTCAGTAGAGACTGAGTGGGGAACTTGGACCTGTACATTCACCAGGCAGGAAGGAGTCAGTGCCCCTGCCTTCCATTGCTGGAGTAGTATCAGAGAAAGCCAGCTTAAAGAGAAGATTGAAATAAGATCCAGAGTCTCATAATATAGTTCAAAAATGTCCAGGTTTCAATAAAAAAATCACTCATCATATCAAGTACCAGGAAGATCTCAAAATGAATGAAAAAAAAAGACAGTCAATAGACCCCAACATTGATATGATAGAGATATCAGAATTATTCCCAAGGATTTTAAAGCAACCACAATAAAAATGCTTCAATGCGCAGTTATAAACACACTTGAAACAAATGAAGAAACAGAAAGGCTCAGCAAAGAAATAGAAAGTCTCAACAAAGAAACATAAGATATAAGGAGAGCCAAATGGAAATTTTAGAACTGGAAATACAATAACTGAAAGAAAAAGCTCAGTGCGTGAGCTCAACAACAGAATAGAAGAGAGAGGAAAGAATCAGTGAACTGGAAGATAAAACAATAGAAATTATACAATGTGAAGAAGAAAGAGAAAATACACTGCAAAAAAAACAGTTACAGAATAAAGCATATAGTACTACCCTATTTGGGGAAAAGAAAAAAATGTATACACACACACACACACATTTGTAAGTAAACTCATAGAAAGGAGCCTAGAAGGTTGTACATGTTGCATCTAGGGAAAGAAGTGAGAGTTGCTAAAGGGGAATTTTATGTTTTGCTCTGTCTTCTCCTGTATTATTTGAATCTGTTGCACCAGAATATTCATGTTGCTTGCATAATACAAAATATTCCTATATAAAAGAAAGATTACCTTTTTATTTTATTCTAAGATCTCTTTTATGTCCCACAGTAGAGTTTTATAGTTTTCTTTATACAAGTACTGAAAACATTGTTAGACTTTCCCTGAATATCTTATATTTTTCTGTTGCTCTTGTGAATGAGTTATTTTTTTCCCTTTACATTTTCTGACTAGTTTTTATTGGTGTGCAAGAAAGCTATTGACTTTAATAAATTTATTTTTAAACTATTCAGATTACTAAAACCTCTCATCATTTCTAGTAGTTTTTTAGTTGATTTACTTGGTTGTTCCATATATAATCATATTATCTGTAAATAGTTATATTTTCTCCTCCTTTTCAATATTTTTCATATTTCGTTTCTTACTTAATTGCATCACCTCCAACTCATAGAATAGTGTTAACCAATAGTAGAGTGCTATTCATTACATTAATAGAAATCCTTTTAGTGTTTTACCCTTAATTGATCCTTGATTGGTTCATTCATTCATTCATTCATTCATTCATTCATTCATGCTGCTTATTAACTGCCCACCATGTGCAAGGCATTGTGCTAAACTCTAGAGATCTGATGACAAGCAAAACCAGACATGGTCCCTGTTGTCATAGAGCCTTTAGCCTAGTGGGAAAGGTAGGCATTATCAAGTAATCATACTCATCAATGTCTATTTACAAACTGGGATAACTGCTAGAAAGAAGAGCAGCTTGATTCTATGAGAAGGTGTAACAGAGGAATCTGAAGGAAGAAAAGGTGCTCTTCTATTATGCAACAACCAGAGTCGATTCCACTAAGCCCATTTTAAGTCTATAACCTTTTCTCCTAAGAGAATATAGAGGAATTGAGCATCAGATCATTACCTTACTCAAATCCTTACGACTACGCAGTGCTGTAAAACCACTTGCTCCATGATTTTGAGTCAGAGTATATTACAAATCAACTCATAAAAGCTACTATTTGTAGAGTGCCTAACTCTGTGTTACTTTGCATCTTATCAAGCCTCCCAACCATCATTTCACATAGGTATTATTGTCCCCACTTTACATTCACGAGCAGCTCAGGTGGGCAGGCTGGGCACAATTTTAGGGCATAGATGATTACCAGGTGATGTGACTGCTATTGATTGATGGCTTTTACCATACAACAGGGAGACTGGTAAGACTAGGCATTGACTCAGACTTTTTATTTCACTAGACTATATACTCCTTGAGTGCAGGAATTATGTCTAAGTTATATTTATATCCCCAGTAGCAAACATAGGGCCAACCATATAGGAAGTATCTAGTCAAATGTTTATTGAATGTTGAATGAATGGATTAATCAAGGATTGTTATGTCCACATAGCCTTCACATTCCAATATTATCTAAATTTTAATGTACTGAATTAGATTTTTATTAAGTTGTATGGCTAGGAAAGTTTTCACACTTGGTTGTTTACATATTAAATTCGCTTCTGGTGTCAAAGTATTGTGACACTGTTTAATTAAAATGCAATAAAAATTAAGTATGAAAATTCTAAAGTAAATTTTAAAGTACTTTTAAGTAGATAAAAAGTAACCTCTGGGGGCCGGCCCGGTGGCACAGCGGTTTCGTCCGCACTTGGCAGCCCGGGGTTCGCGGGTTCGGATCCCGGGCGCCCGCCGACGCACTGCCTGTCAGCCATGCCGTGGCAGCGTCCCATATAAAGTGGAGGAAGATGGGCACGATGTTATCCCAGGGCCAGTCTTCCTCAGCAAAAAGAGGAGGATTAGCAACGGATGTTAGCTCAGGGCTGGTCTTCCTCACCAAAAAAAAAAAAAAAGAAAAGTAACCTCTGAAAATTAGAATAGGGACATATGAGAAGACCCCAATGAAGTTGGGGACATTGGATCTCTAAATTCTGCTGAGTTTCTTTGCCAGTAGCAGCAGCCCTTCCATCCCTGTCTGAGGAGGTTAGCCCTGCTTTGCCTAAAGAATCTGTAATGGCCTCCCCTGAAGTAGTTGACTTGCAAGACACCTCTGAGTCTCCTCAGGACCTACCCCTGCTACCCTTCTTTGCTTCTAGATCTAAATTCAAGTCCCACTAAGCCACTGGGCTCACGCAAAAAGTGGCCAGTCGTGGTGGGGATGGAGGTTATGCATGGGCTCAGCAATGTGGACTTTCACTCACCAAGGGAAATCTGGCTACAGCTACTGCTGAGTGCCCAACCTTCCAGCAGCAGAGACCAACACTGAGTCCCCAATATGGTACCATTCCTCAGGGTCATCAGCCATTTGCCTACCACTAGCCATGGCCTACCATCCATAAGCAATGCTTCTGCCAAAACTACCATCCATGGTCTTACAAAATGCCTTATTTTTCTATCACGGTATTCCACACAGCATTGCTTCTGATCAAGGAATTCACTTCACAGCAAAAGCTCAGCAGTGGGCCCACAATCATGGAATTCACTCCTTCCATCTTATTCATCATTCTGAAGCACCTGGATGGATAGAACAGTGGAATGACTTTTAAAGACTCAGTTGCAGTGCCAGCTAGGTGGCAATACCTTGCAGGACTGAGGTAATGTCTTCCAGGAGTCTGTGTATGTTCCAAGTGTGCATCCAATATTACCCCTAGTGATCTACTAGGAAAAAGTTTGCTTCCCATCCCTGTGAATTTATGTCTTTCTGGTCCAGAGATCTTAGTTCCAAATGGTTCCACAGGAGACACAACAATGATTCCATTGAACTGGAAGTTAAGACTGTCACCTGACCACTTGGGCTTCTCATATTTCTGAATCAATGGGCAAAGAAGGCAGTTACTGTACTGCCTTCGGTGATTGATCCTGATTCCCAAGTGGAAATTGGGCTGCTACTACACAATGGAGATAAGGAAGAGTATATCTGGAATGCAAGAGATCCCTTAGGACATCTCTTAGTACTCCCGTGTCCAGTGATTGGAAGTCAATGGAAGTCAATGGAAAACTACAACCATCCAATTCAAGTAGGACTGCTAATGGCTGACCCTTCAGAAATGAAGGTTTGGGTTACCTCACCAAGAACCACAACTAGCTGAGGTGTCTGCTGAGGGTAAAGGGAATATGGAATGGAGAATGAAAGAAGTTAGTTATAAATACTAGTTATGACCACATGTCTGGTAGCAGAGGACTGTAATTATTATGAATATTTTCCTTCTTTTGTTATGAATATGTGTATGCGTGTACACACAGGACATATTTTTTTCTTCTCTTATCTCCTTATCATGTAACATAAGATATATTTATAATAGTTAACTTTACCTCACAGTATTGAAGTTACAGGATATCAAGGAGAAGAATGAATATCACCCAAGGACTTTGCATCTTCTTCTGGGGAAAGGGTTAGTATATTTTGGTTGTATGCAGGATAATTGTATCCTGTTGTATAGAAGTTTGACTTTGTTTTTGTCATCTTTATTTGGAGATTAAGTGTGATTTACTGAGAAATATGTGGGTGCCAAGTTGACAAGTGGTGGACTGTGATGGTTAGGTTAATGTGTCAACATGACTAGACTATAGCACTCAGTTACTCAACCAAACACTAATCTAGGTGTTGCTGTAGGTATTTTGTAGGTGTAATTAACATCTAAAATCAGTTGACTTTAAGTAGAGAAAATTATCCTCAATAATCTGGAGAGGGTCTCATCCAATCAGTTGAAAGGCCTTAAGAGAAACACTGGAGTTTCCCTGAAGAAGAAGAAATCTCATCTGTGGACTGCAGCATCAGCTCCTGCCCCATGCTTCCAGCCTTCAAGAAGTTTTTAGTATATTCACAAGGTTATGCAAGGATCACCACTCTCTAATTCCAGAACATTTCTATCACCCCAAAAAGAAACCCATACTCAGCAGTTACTCTTCATTCTCTCCTCCCCTAGTCCCTGGTAACCACTAATCTACTTTCTGACTCTATAGATTTTCCTATTTTGGACATTTTGTGTAAATAGAACCATACAAAGTGTGTCCTTTCATGTCTGGCTTCTTTCATTTAGCATAATGTTTTCAAAGTTCAACCATGCTGTAGCATGTGTCAATACATTCGTTGTATGGCTGAATAATAATCCATTGTATGGATATACCACATTTTGTTTATTCATCCATCCATTGATGGACATCTGTGTTGTTTCTACTTTTTGGCTATTATAAATAACAATGCTATGAGCATTCACATCCAAGTTATTGTATGAACATATGCTTTTAATTCTCTTGGGTATATACTTATGAGTAAAATTGCTGCATCACCTTTATTCTTTAAGGATATTTTTGCTGAAAATAGAATTCTTAATTGATAGTTTCTTTTCCTTTGAATACTTTGAATATGTCATTCCACTGTCTCCTGACTTTTATTGTTTTTGACGAGAAATTAGTCATTAATTGCATTGTTCTTCCCCTGTACTTGATGAGTTGTCTTTTCCTTTTGCTGTTTCAAGATTTTCTCTTTGTCTTTGTCTTTCAACAGTTTAACTATGATGTATCCAGATCCAACTAGACATTCATCGAGCTTCTTGGATCTATAGATTAAAACTTTTCATCAAATTTGAGAAGTTTTCAGCTATTATTTCTTCCCTTTTTTTGGCCCCTTTTTTTCTTCCTTTCTGGGACTCCCAGTAAATATATGTTGATAAGTTTCAGATAACCTCAGAGGTGTTTGAGGCTTTGTTTGGTTTTATTCAGTCTTTTTTTTATCACTATTCTTCAAACTGAATAAATATTGAGTCCATCTAATGGGCCTTTTATTTCAGTTACTGAATTTTTCAACTCTAGAATTTTCATTTGGCTCTTTTAAATAGATTCTATTTCTTTATTGATATTATTTATTTGTCGAGAAATTGTATATTTTTTCTTTAGTTCTTTAAATGTGGTTTCCTTCAATTCTTTGGACATATTTACAACTACGTTGAAGTCTTTGTCTGCTAAATCCAACACCTGGGCCTACTCAGAGAGTTTTCATTGCTTTTTTTTCCTGGGTATGTATCATACTTTCTTTTTTTTTTTTTTGCATGCCTTGTAATTTTTTAAAAATCTGGACATTTTACATAATATATTATAGCAATTCTGATTTTCTTTTTTTTCCCTCTGAGGATTATTGTTGCTGGTTTTGTGTTTTTGGTTTTCGGTTGTTGTTGTTGAAATTACTTGTCTGGAGTTAAACTGAAGAATCTGTTACCTCCAATGTATGTGGCACTGATGTCAGTGCTCAGTATTTTTATTCTCATTTTTATATTTCAGCCTGATTTCCTAGCAATTATCCCCATGGTCACACAGCTCAGTGGTGAGCCAATGATTAGTCAGAAATATTCAAACACCTCGAACTTTCAAAACTTCCATTCTCTGCTAGTGGATCTATGCTTGCTTTAGTGATGAATTTAAAGTTCGGGCAATTTTCAAGTATGCCCACACTTTCACTTCCACTGGGGGCTTTCTTGGGTCTCCACTGCATATGCCTATAGGCTCCCAGACAGCCAGAGATATGTGGCATTCACATCAAGATTTATCTTATCGCCATTTTGTACAATAGCCAAAACATGGAAACAATCTTAGTGTCCATTAATAGATGAATGGATAAAGAAGTTGTGGTATATACAATGGAATATTATTCAGCCATACAAAATGAAGAAATCCTGCCATTTGCAACAATATGGATGGAACTTGAGGGCACCATGCTAAATGAAATAAGTCAGACAGAAAGACAAATACTGTATGATCTCACTTATATGTGGAATCTTAGAAAAAAGCCTCATAGAAAAAGAGATCAGATTTGCAGTTACCAGAGGTGGGGGTAAGGGAAGGGGGAATTGAAGGAAGGTGGTCAAAAGGTACAAAGTTCCAGTTATAAGATAAATAAGTACTAATGATGTAATGTACAACATGATGACTATAGTTAACACTGCTGTATGATACATATGAAAGTTGTTAAAGAGTAAATCCTAAAAGTTTTCATCACAAGGAAAAAATTTTTTGTTTCTTTTTTCGCTTTTTCTTTTTATTGTATCTACATGAAATGATGGATGCTAAACATATTGCGGTAACCATTGCATAATATATGTAAGTCAAATCATTATGCTGTACACCTTAGATGTACGTAGTGATATATGTCAATTAAATCTCCAAAAAACTGGTGGAAAAAACGATTTATCTTATTGCTAAGATCTCTCTGTTAAATTTCTGGATAGTCCTCCTGTCTGCCTTTTGCCCCAACCAAGACCTAAGTCTAAGAGAACTGCAGGCAGGCTTTTCCTGTTTGCTACTGTTCTTCACCAGCCAATACCACCCTAGTAGAAGAACAGCCCCAACAAACTAGGGTGGCAGATGGAGGCAGCCCCAGGCAAGAACACGCATTCTTCAGTGGGTTTTAATGAATGTCCTGTTTTCAATTTCTTGTTTGCCTGAGCCCTATAGATTCCCTGAGCCTGGAAATGATTGGTTTTGAAAATTTTATACGGTTTTATGGTTGTTTTTTGGGTAGAAGATCTGTCAATCTCTTCACTTCTCTATAGCCAGAAGTCCATCTTAATATAATTTTATGCCTGTCTGAGCTTGATATAATTTTATACCTGTCTAAACTTTTCTGCCTTTGTTAGGGGTACTTTAACGATGTTTTTCCAATCCTATACTCTTTCTTTGATTCATTGTAGCTAGAAACAATGGGTCTACTCTACTCTGTCATTTTTCATAACATGGCTTCCCAATCCTCCAGAGCTATACAACAATATACAAACTATTATTTATTTAAAACAAGGATTTAGTGGAAGTTATCAGACATATTGTGTTGCATTTAAGTCTTTACTAAAGAAAAGAAGAAATGGGAAAAGAAATTTCTATTCAAGAGTGAAGAAAATCTTCATACATTCATTTAGCAAGCAATTAAGTGACCCCACATGAGCAGAAGTAACACTCAAGGGACTCTAAGAAGAAAGGGAGGGAGAGAGCAAACTAATATTTGCTGAGACTTTACTGTGCCAGGCTCCAGGGTAGGCCCCTTACTTGCAATATCTCACTTAATTACTTCAATAACCCTGAGAGCTAAGTTTTCTTATCTACATTTTACAGAGGAAAAAGCTGAGGCTCATAGAAACCAGGTCAATTGCCCAAGGACAGCCAGTTAGTAAGTAACAGAGCTCAGACGTAAAACCATTCTATCTGACTCCAGAGTCACACACGAATTCTCAAGGGATATCTTGGATTGTTTTTCTACATGTTAGGTAAGAAGAACATTGAAATTAGAAGCAAGAGTGTGGGCAGTAGGGAGTGTTCTCTGAGATTTTAACAATTTCACTTGACTCTGGGAAGGCAGACAACATTCAACTATATCTCAATGAAAATGAAGTACAACTACTATTATTTTTAAATATTTTTTGTGACTCTACTTTCCCCAGAATGTTTGAGGGAAATGAATGTAGTTTGCCGGCACTGTTATTGCTTCCTGTTTGGTTCAGTAAAGTTACTAACAGTTTAAAACAAAAGAAAAGGAATTTTTTAATAAACAATTTTTTTAACTTGAAAATAAAAGGGAATTTGTATGTAACCTCTAATACAGCCCATTGGAAGAAAATTTAGAAAACTTTATCCTACCTCATAGCACTCCTGATAGAAGGAGGAATTCTTCTGGGATTGTGTGTGGTGGAATTCAGGCACTAGACCACATCAGTGGACTATGTAGGAGAGAAGGGATGAACAGACAACTGGCCCAGGACTCGGGAAGTGGCCCCTAAAATTTGACTGGCAAGATGCCCCAGAATTCCTCTCAGTATTCCTGATGCACTTATGCTCTTCCTTGGGAGGCAAAACTCCACACACAAAATTGAATAGTAAACACACACACACACACACACACACACACACAGCTACTAAAGTACTAAGGAAAAGCAAAGGTGTGTATCTTAAGCCCTTAAAAATGATAATGACTTGAAGAAAATAAAACAAGATTACTATTTCTGGGGGAGGGAGGAGGGAAAAAGGAGTAAAAGGGCACATTTGTGGGGTGACAGATGGCAATTAGTCTTTGGGTGGTGAACATGATGTAGTCTACACAGAAATCAAAATATGATGTACACCTGAAATGTATATAACGTTACAAACCAATGTTACCTCAATTAAAAAAATAAACTTTAAAAAATACAAAAAGGTGGAACCAAAGAAAAAAGATTATTATTATTCTATTCTATATATCATATAGCATACTATTACTCTAGGAGGTGGTATTATGGGGTAATTTTTTCTTTCTGCTTTTATGAATTTTGTAAATTTTCTATAATGAATGTAGAATATGTATTACATTTATAATTAAAAAACTATTTTAAAACGTAAAGAGGACACATAAGGGAAATCGCATTGGAAATACAGTATGAGCATGGAGATAACAAAGAAAATTATCTCTGTGTAGAAGGTAGAAGATCAGCAGGACTGAAGTAGGACAATACAGCTGAGAAGTATACATAATAGAAAATGGTGGACTAGTGTAGATTCTTTAACAGGAGAATCACAATGATGCTATAGGAGAGGTAGACCCTTCTGATAGTGACATGTATGAGAGATTGGAATAGACAGGAATAAAAAGCAAAAGGACTAGCCACAGAGTCTAATGCAATAATACAGATATAATATAAGGGAGAGTACAGACGAGAATGATAGCTGGAGAACTGAAAAAGAACAAGGAAAAAGAAAGAATCAAATTAAGACGCAAAGAAAGGATAATCAGAATTTGGTGCATGATTGAACGTGGGAGGCTCAGGAAAAGGATGAGTCAAAAACAATTACAGGACTCTAATCCTAGCCACCCAGGAGAATGGTGAGACCAGAAGGTTCTCAGGATGTAAACAGTAGGAGAACATTCAGTTTTTGACAAACAAACATTTTGGTGCTGGCATAACGTACAAGCAGAGATACTATATGGACAGCTCGTTGTCTACAGATGCAGAACTGTAGGGCACAAAAAATGGCATTTGAAGCTATGAGAGCACATGACCTTTCCAAGAAATGAGCTGCCCTGTGAGGACCAAAGTCTGTCTTGGAGAACCACAGATGCAGGTCAGGTGGCATAAGAGCTAGAGAAACAGCCATTGATAAACAGAAGCATACAAATGAGGGTCTTTTGTTTTTGTTCTTAAGAATGGTGAAAGCAGAATAGAATTTCAAGATTTTAAGAGACTATTAATTATACAAAAACCTGCGCATGAAAGCCCATAGCAGCTTTATTCATTGTAACCCAAAACTGGGAACAACCCAAATATCCTTCAACTGGTAAATGGGTAAACAACCTGTGGAATATTACTCAGCAATAAAAAGGAATGAACTAGTGATGCATGCGACAACCTGGATGGATCTCAGAGAATTATGTTGACTGACTAAAGCCAATCTCAAAAGGTTACATATTTATATTATTGCATTTACAACACATTCTCAAATGATAAAATTATGGAGATAGGGAACACATTAGTGGTTACCAGGGGTTGTGAAAAGGGAGGAAGGTAAAACTAACTATAAAGGGGTAACAGAGAGGTCTTTGTGATGATGGAATAGCACTGTATCTTGATTGTGGTCATGGTAACACAAACCTACACGTGAGAAAATCGCATAGAACTATACACACACACACATGCACACACACAAATGACTTCCATAAAACTGGCGCAATCTGTTTCATTATACAAGATGATATAAGATTTTATTATTTAAGATGTTATTATTGGAGGAAAACTGGGTGAGAGGCACATGGGACATCTCTCTATCATTTTTCACAACTTCCTGTGGATCTATAATTATTTCAAAATAAAGTGAAAAAAAAGTTGTGCCAAAAAAACACTTAGGTTTAGCCAGGAGTAGTTAATTTTTTTCCAGCTTTATGGAAGTATAATTAACAAATTCAGCTTTAAGATATTTAAAGTGCACAACGTGGTGAATTGATATACGTACACATTGTGAAAGGATTCCAACCGTCAAGTTAACGCATCCACCACCCCACATATTGACCTTCTGGGGGTTGGTGAGAACATTTAGGTTCTACTCTCTTAGCAAACATGAATTACACAACACGGTGTCATCAACTAGAGTCACCACATTATACATTAGATCCTCAGACCTGATTCATCTTATAAGTTTCTTTACCCTTTTACCAACCTGAGCCCTATTTCCCCCAACCCCCAGCCCCTGGCAACCACTTTTCTACTCTCTGTTTCTATGGGTTTGACTTTTTTTAAAGATTCCACATATAATTGATACCATCTTGTATTTATCTTCCTCTGTCTGGCTTATTTCACTTAGCATAATGCTCTCCAGTTTCATCCATGTTGTTGAAAATGACAGGGTTTCCTTCTTTTTTAAGGCTGAATAATATTCATTGTGCATATATACTACATTTCCTTTATTCATTCATCTGTTTACAGACACTTAGGTTGTTTCCATACCTTGGCTATTGTGAATAATGCTGCTATAAACATGGGAATACAGATATCTCTTGGGGATAGTGATTTCATTTCCTTTGGAAATACACCTAGAAGTGGGATTGCTGGATCATAGGGTAATTCAATTTTTAATTTTTTGAGGAACCTCCATACTGTTCTCCATAGTGGCTGCACCAGTTTATGTTCCCGCCAACAATGCACAAGTGCTCCCTTTTCTCCACACCCTCGCCAACACTTATCTCTCGTCTTTTTGACAGGTGTGAGGTGACACCTCATTGTGGTTTTTATTTGCATTTCCCTGATGATTAGTGATGTTGAGCACCTTTTCATGTACCTGTTGGCCATTTGTATGTCTTCTTTAGAAAAATATCTATTCAGGTCCTTAGCCCATTTTTAAATTGGGTTATTTGGTTTTTGCTATTGAGTGTATGAGTTCCTTGTTAATTTTGGATATGAACCCCTTGTCACATATGTGGTTTGCAAGCCAGGAGCAGTGAATTTTAGAATACTTTCTGTGGAGTGGTAAAGACAAAAGCCAAAAAAAATAAGATATTAAAGAAGTAAATGCTATATATACACAATGGAATATTATTCAGCCATAAAAAAGAATGAAAATGTGCCATTTGTGACAACATGGATGGGCCTTGAGGACGTCATGCTAAGTGAAATAAGTCCGACAGAGAAAGACAAATCCTACATGATCTCACTTGTATGCAGAACCTAAAAAGAAAAAAAAACCCAAGCTCATAGATACAGAGAACAGATTGGTGGGGTTGCCAGAAGCAGGGGGTAGGAGGTGGCAAAATGAGTGAAGGGGGTCAAAAGGGAAAAACTTCCAGTTATAAAATAAATAAGTCATGGGATATAATGTACAGCTATAGTTAGTAATACTGTATTGCCTATTTGAAGGTTGCTAAGAGAATACTTCTTACAAGTTCTCATCACAAGAGAAAAAATTTTGTGACTCTGTATAGTGTTGGATGTTAACTAGACTTATTGCAGTGATCATTTTGCAATATACACAAATATTAAATCATTACAGTATATACCTGAAACTAATATAATGTTTATGTCAATTATACCTCAATAAAAAAAAAGGAAACTCATGGTGAATAGTCTCTTCTTCCAACTAAACCCAAATAATCCACAGTATTTTCTTGTCATTATAATCCATACCAATCAAATGGAAAAGGCTTTTGGAATAAAGGAAAAAACGATGGATTCCCCAGGCTGTAGCAAACAAAAGCAAACACAGTTTGAGCAGATTTAGGAGGGTTATACCTTAATGTCTGATTTGTTGAACCTGATTGCAAGAGGAATATAAATAGAAGATTCTCTGCCTTTCTCTGACTCACTATGCTCCGGAAGAATTTGTTTTTCAACCAGGAACCAACATCCTGCAGAGCCAGGATTGGGGGCTATCAAGGACTTACCATACCACCAAATGGATTATTATCACTGAGCAGAGCCTTATAATTATTATGACAAACAGATACATTTTTGCTTTCTGGTCCCTTCATGTTGTACCCAGGGTTAGTATTATAGGAAAAGAGGAGAGTACTTTGCAGAATAACTTATGTGATAGGAAGACAGGAGCATATTTGCAGCTCAGCATGCGGAACCAAAGAAGTTTAACTTATTGCCTAATCTGAAAATAATCACCTTTGATGGAGAATCCTATTTGGTCCAGAAATTTAATATGTAAGACAAAATGTTCCTACTTATTTCAGACTTCCCTATAGTAAAAACTTACATATCTGCAGATCTTACTGTCTAAAGCCTGATTCATCTCTCTCCAACTCTCTCTTCCCATGTACTCTTTGAAGAAATAATATATAAAAATATATACAGTCATGTGTTGCTTAAAGACGGGGATAAGTTCGGAGAAAAGTGTCATTAGATGATTTCCTCGTTGTGTGAACATCACAGGGTGTACTTAAGCCAAGCACATAAGAAAGCGATGCAATCAAGAAATGCAGTGAACAGGAGATGCACGAGGCTGCGGCCAGTGTAACACAGCATACTGATTTGCAGTAAACTTTTTTTATAAGTAGAAAGAGTACACTCTAAAACAATGATAAAAAGTATAGTACAATAAATACACAAACCAGTAACATAGTCATTTATTATCAAGTCTTATGTACTGTACAGAACTGTAGGTGCTCTACTTTCATATGCCTGGCAGCACAGCAGGTTTGTTTACACCAGCGTCACCACAAACGTGTGAGTAATATGCTGAGCTGCAACGTTAGGATGGCTACGATGTCACTAGGCAATAGGAATTTTTCATCTCCATTATAATCTTATGGGACCACCGTCATTTATGCGGTCCATCGTTATGTAGCACATGACTATATGTGTACATATATATATGTGTATTCTCCAAACTCTGAATCTCCTTCTCCAAATCCAATCATGACAAATTAACTGTTTCTTTGAGCTCCCCTCAAGAATGATTTACTTCCAGTTTCATGATAGAAAGCTTTCCTTTGCCTTTTGATAATATCCATAACATTTCATGAATAAATGCACTTGTGTGTGTGTGTGTGTGTGAGGAAGATTAGCACTTAGCTAACATTTGCTGCCAATCCTCCTCTTTTTGCTGAGGAAGACTGGCCCTGAGCTAACATCTGTGCCCGTCTTCCTCTACTTTATGTGGGACACCTGCCACAGCATGGCTTAATAAGCGGTGCCTGTGTCCGCACCGGGATCCAAACCTGCGAACCCTGGGCCGCCTCAGCGGAGCACGTGAACTTAACCACTACGCCACCGGGCCGGCCCTTAAATGCACTTTTATTACTAACTTGGAGAAAAATCTTGGAAAATCTTGCTCATCTGTTTTGGTTTCATACAAATCAGGATTAGTGTTTCAGAACGAAAACAGAATCTTAAAACTTTACATATGGAAGGGACCTTAAAAGATTCTCTATCCAACCCCCTTATTTTACAGATAAAGAGACAGAGGCACAAAAAAATTAAAGTAACTTCTCAAGTTCAGGAAAACAATAAAGTTAGAGAGACAAGAAGTCTGTCTAATGATTTTAGCACTGTTCTTAGAAGCTGGAATCTAGTCTTCGTCCTTTTGCCAAAAAAAATGCCAAAACTACTACACTACTACTATTTTCACTGTTATCAACGATGCTGCATGAATATTCTTCTGTATGTCTCTTTGTGCATATGTGCAAGGGTTTCTTTGGGGTCTAGCTCTAGAAGTAGAATTGCTATAAATATTGGTGAATTGAAATTGAATTACAAGATATCGACAAATTGCTCTCTAAAATGGTTGTCCGATTTTTACTCCCACCAGAGTTCGAGTCCCCATTTAGTCTAGTCAAACGTTGAAAGTTTGGCAATCTGAGTGTGGATGGGATCTTATTATTTTGAGTTGAATTTCTCTGATTACTAGTTCTATTGAGCATCTATTCATATGTTCGTTGCCTATATTGGATTTCCTCTTTTTTTGTCTGTTCTTATTCTTTGCCAATTTCTCTCAAAGGTTGATCAGTAGTGGTTCTTCACACAGTCTGCATACACTAATCGTTTGTTGCTTCTATGCATTGTAAATATCTTCTCCCAGTGAGACCTTGTCTTACTCATTTCCAGCACTTTATTCATTCATAAAGTAGAGGAAGATGGGCACAGATGTTAGCTCAGGGCCAGTCTTCCTCAGCAAAAAGAGGAGGATTGGCAGCAAATGTTAGCTAAGTGCTAATCTTCGTCACACACACACACACACACACACACACACACAAGTGCATTTATTCATGAAATGTTATGGATATTATCAAAAGGCAAAGGAAAGCTTTCTATCATGAAACTGGAAGAAACTAAAATATAGAAAAAAATGCAGAAAAATTTTAAAGATAAAAAGAGAGAGGGGGAAAAAGCAATTTCATGCCTGTTCTGTCTAAGGTCTAGGCATTTGAAGAAGGTTCCACAGCAGATATGATAGAACTAATTATCAAATCATTTTAGTTCAAAATATCTGATTGATTGATGTATTAAAATTTTTACAATCCTAACTTCAGGGCATTCTGTGTTGGTGGTGGTGGCGGTAATGATGGTAGTGGCTTTTATTTCTTATATTGCTTTTTGGCCCATCTGGGCAACTATTTTTTTAACCAAAAAAGATTTTCTAAAATTTTTGTACACTTTTTAGCAAGTAACTACAGTTGAAAAAGACTCATAAATAGGTTAGTAAACGTTAGCTTATGATCTCTTAAGATTGTTTCATTGCTGTTTTTTCTTTATCCCCACCCTATCTTTTTTTCTATAGAAGGCACAATCACATAAAAGATACATATCATCCACATTTGCTTTCCTCGGGCATAGGAATTATATGGGGCTATTTCCATACAGGCAGTCTTCTGCTAGACCTTCTCTATAGATGCCAATTAGAAGATTAGCGTCTTTTCTCTCTCCCTCTTTGCTATTAAATAGTCGCACAAAAGCTGAGCTGACAAATTACTCTCTCCACGGTGCTTGACAAAGACAGACAATAGATCATCATCTTTTACTATACTCAAATCCTATTAATCACAGATTAATGAGAACATGTCTAGTGGGGAAGAAATTACCAGAAAGTGGGCCCATTGGCTTGTTACTCATGTAACATCTGCTCTGGCTTTACCTTTAGAGTCATGTCATCTTTTATCACATTGAAATAATGTTTGCTCCAGAAACATAATTAAGATAATGGAGCAGATTCAGAGTCCTTCCCTTAATAATTAAAGAACTGGGGTTATATTTCTTAGTCCAAAGGCTTTTAAAAAACTAATTTCCCTCTGTTCTTGATTATTTCCTTTTTCTTTTGCTCATAATGATCTATCAAATCTTGGGGAGTTTTTTTTTCCCTCTCTGTAAACTGTAATTAATACTCATACCCAAAACTAGGACAAAGTCAGAGTCTGAGTTCCTTTTTGAGATAAAATTAATATAACATAAAATTCGCCACTGTAACCATATTAAAGCATACATTTCAGAGGAGTTCGTTTTTACAATTTGAAATATTCTAAATTCATATTCACACTTCGATGACTCTATGAAGCTTGTGATGAGCATCAACTACTGTATTTCCTTTCCTTAAACCTCACCTACAGTGTGCTCTTTCATTTTTTAATAATCAAATACTTTTATTTTTTAAATGTGTGGTGTCACCACTGTTTTACTCTTTTATTCTTAAGCCAATTTTCTGCTTAACGTGCAGAAGTTGAAATTTGGGTTCAAATATTTAATATTCTTGGGGATCTCCTATTTTCGTCTTGTCTCAACAAAGGGGAGAACTGGGGGAACCAATGCAAAGATAAGTTTAAAACAAAAGCAATGGCATCCGCAATCAGCTGATAAAGAGGAAAGAAGAATCACAATTTACGGCTATAAAATTGAAGAAAGGAATTGCTCATGTTATTAAAAACTAGAATATATACTTGTCTCTCTTGGAAGGCAGTGGTGATTAGTGCTCCAGGCTGGGTAAGCTGTGATCTAAGGCTTTGTGATTAAGCTGTGATTCAGCACCACGGGGATAAAAACAGCTCCACAACCAAGAGCTGGCAAGCACCAGTTGAGCGAGGGGGGAGGAGGATTGCAAAGAGCTTCTTAATTAAATTTTAATTATTGCTAATTAGAACTACTGTTTTTTTATATCCCCAACAAGGAAGACAAGAGCTGATCTTGCCTTTTTATTATTCTGCTAATTAGTTTCCCAAGGAGAGGTTTGAAAGGGCAGACTCTGCTTTGACAGTATCCAAGTTGTTAGCTGAGCCAGACCTGCAGGTAAATCTCATCCTAAAGCTTGAGCTTTAACATTTTTAGGTAGTTCTTTGCCATATCTAAGACTTTCTTCCAGACACACCTCAGAAACTGAGCTGTCCCTATCCGCTATTTGAAGAAATCCGTGAGTTAGTTTTCCTCTTGTTTATCCTGTCTACTTTATCTTCATACAAGTCTCAAAGAAGTTCGCCTCATTATTAAAATAGATGGCAAACCCTCTACACACTATTAATGTACTCATGTAAACTTTATGCTTTTGTGAATTGTTTACTACCAGATTTAAAAGAATAACCAATATACACATAAAAGGTGACTGCTAGTTTTCTCTAGCAGTGAACTTAGTGCTTTGCAACGGGTCATAGCAACAACAACGAAATCCAAGTCCCTGCCCTGAAGAGCTCCCAAGTTCTATTAAACACCGTTGAAGATGAACTGCTCCATACTTCAGATTGCAAAGCAGAAACCCTAATTGCAAGCTTGAGGATATAATCCCAGAAGGTTCCCAAGACCCATTAGCATTATAAACTCTCTGCAAAATATGAATCCTATTTTATAAGTGCACACATTTCATAATTCTTCTCCCAAGATAATAAAGTTAAGAGTTCTGAGTTGGTGCAACTCCCTGTGTTAATTACAATAAAATCCATCAAATGAAATTACATTTCTGGAATCAACAGCATTTGGCCGAGCACACACACGTGCCTTAACAGCCTTCCTTTACAGTCAGAGTCACATTAACACATGTGTTTGTTTCCTCACCTTTTACAGACACAAGAGCCCTGTGATATGTTAATTCACACCAAATTCCAATCCTTTCCCTTGTCTTTATCTTTCCAACTCAGTGATGTGATGTGTCAACACCTTTCATATTGGGAAGAAAAAACGCTTAAACGAGATTTTGTTTTTACTCCGTTTAACTAAAATTACAAAAACTAGAAAACAAAGAGTAAATAAATTAAATTTGCCTTTCAGTGCCATTCACCATCTGCCCTGTCAATATCCACTCTTCTGAATTATTCTAAAAAGTCATCTGGGTCTTTCTTCCACTGATTAGTCAATTAGCCACATCTCACACTGGTTTACAATGTGTTTTTTCAGGTCAGTGAGTTACCCTCACAGTCTTAGAGTAGTTGACATACCAATAAATAAAGACTTGAGATTTCCTATTAGTACGCGAAGATTTCTGCTGCTTCTTTATTTAGCTCACTCAATATTTGAAAGCTCTCTAATACTTATAAACTTTTTTATTCAAAATCATAAACATTACATAATCATGTTTTATTTTTCTCTATTGTGTATTTTTATGTTAGATATGGAGCAGGTTATTATTAAGCTCATTTTTACAGGTGAAGAAAGGTAGCAGGTATGATCAAAAATTCAGGTGGCAAGAAATATCACTTTTTTATATAAAGACTTAATTCCTGATTCCAGCCCCTCTGATCTCCTGGGCTAGGGGAAAGATTAAGATTTGTTATTTTTTGTTTTTCAGATTTTTTGCTGAGGAATATTTGCCCTGAGCTAACATCTGTGCCAGTCTTGCTCTGTTTTGTATGTGGGTCGCTGCCACAGCATGGCCACCGACGAGTGGTGTAGGTCCACACCTGGGAACCGAACCCAGGCCACCGAAGCAGAGCACACCAAACTTAACCACTAGGCCATGGGGCCAGCCCCAAGATTAGTTATTTTTAAAGAGTTTCCCTCACCACTTCTGAGTTGTGTCAAGATTCTGATCTTTTACATTTTAGGATGGGACTGGTTCTTGCACTCAATCCCTTCTGTACACAGTTACCACTGAGTCTTCTGTGGCCTTGTGTAAATGGTGTCTTCAGTATCAGTGGCTCTCTTCTACATCATTGACATATTTGGTACTTGGAATCTTCCTCAAAACTGACTAAATCCTGTATGCCTCAAGTGCTGGAGAAGCCCCACTTTCTACCTCACTTCTCCAGAACATTCTACCTTGACCTGAAAATCTCCTTCTCCCTTTTTCCTTCTCCACAAATTCTCTAAATTTTCACAAGAGCTTGATCTTTTGGAAACAAAAGCCAAAAAGTCTTGCATAAATCCTCTAGTTTCTGCCCTATAGAGACCCTGAGCAGGCCATTTACTTTAAATGGAGGAAGTAAAAAAGAAAATACATAGATATAAAAACAATATCACAAAATATTATCCATACCTCACACCATATACTGGGAATATTCCAAATAGATTAAAAGTGGAAGGAAGGAAGGAAAAGGGAAGGGAAGGGAAGGGAAGAAAAAACAGACAGGAAAGAAAGAAAAGATAGAAAAGGAAGAAAGAACCAGCCATAAAAGTATAAAAAGAAAGGAGAATTCCTTTATAACCTTGGCATAGGGAAGGACCTTTCTAACTATGACTTGAAAGTTAGATGTCATTAGAGAAAATATGGATAAATCTAACTACATAAAAATATTTTTTAATTCAACATGACAAAAAAAAACTATATGTGAGCAAAAGACAAATTACAAATTAGAGGGAAATGTTTGTAATTCTTTTCACAGGCAAAAGGCAAATCTCCCTTATCTAGAAGGAGCTCCTATAAACAAAAATAGGAAAGAGACCATCAACCAAATTCAACAGTAAAATGAGATAAAAATAGGAACAGTTCACAGAAAAGGAAATAAAAACATTTTTTGAACACAAGAAAAGATACTAACCTCACTTATAACATGAGAAATATAAATTAAAACTACACTGAGATATCATTTCTCAGCTATTACATTGGCAAAAATCCAAAAGTCTGAAATGCACACTGTTGGCAAAGCTGTGGGGAAACAGGCACTTTCATACATTGCTGGAGAAAGTATAAATTAATACGCTCCTCTGGAAGGCAATTTGCAGTATCTATCCAAATTACAAATGTGCATGTCCTTTGACTTAGCAAATCCACTACTGGAAATTTACCCTATCGATATACTTGCATAGGTTATTCGCTCAAATATTGTAATAGCAAAAGATTGGAAAACAATCTAAGTGTCTATTAATAGGGAATGAGCTAACTAAATTATGGTACATCTATATATCGGAATATTTTGCAGATGTATGAAAACAATGAGAAAGCTCTATACATTGATATGGGGAAAAAATCTCCAGGATACATAAAGGTTTTTTTTTTAAGTGTACAATAGTGCTATCTTCCTTGTGAAAAAGAAGGGGGGATATATTTTCATAACTACTTGTATATGTGGAAACTCTGGAAAGATTCAGAGGAAACTAACAGCAATGACTATGGTGGGGGGTGGGAACCAGGCAGATGGGGCCAGACATGAGAAGTGTATTCACATCTCTATATGTAATGTGATTCTTTCATGTGTACCTTTTAATCTTCAGCCATATATACGTATGTTCTCTGTGATCCTTTCTACCACTTAACTGTAAGTTATAAATTGTAATGAAATCTGACGATCATTTTATCCATTTTTAATAAATTTTGATTGACTCAAAATTTAAATCCAAAATAATCGTTCATTTTTCAAAGTTTTTAAGTTTCTAGGCTTAAACAACTGTTATTTTAAAAAAAAAAAAAAAACCACTCGAGTGAAGACCATAATGCTGAACAGTTTGGTCTTTTTAAAAAACAGTACAGGTAATTTTACTATAATCAGATCTTGAAAAGTTTATTAGAGTACAGATAAGCTTTTCTTTTTGTAAATATTGTTGCCATATAATTCATACAGCTGAATTCCATTACAAGAAATTCCAAGAGACTTCTAGCTATTTTATTATATTTTCTGTACCAGAAGTATGTAATTATAATTGCTTGAAATGTATTAGCCAATAACTGAACCTTGAAATATTTGGTCAGAGGAAATTTTTGTTATAATATTATTTGTGCTACTGGATTGGATCCACATCAATTAGTGTCAGCACAACATATTGTTCTGGAGTCTTGGATCATGCAACCTGGTGGGGAGGTCAAAAGCATGGGCTCTGGGCTCAGACAATCTGGGTTCATGTCCTGACTCTACCACTTACTAACTGTGCCATCTGAGTTAAGCGACTTCACTTCTGAGTTCTCTGTTTCTTCATCTTATGATGGGGATAATAATAATAGTACCTACCTCCTAGGATGGTTCTGAGAATTAAACCCTCCAGTGCCTGCACATAGAAAGTGCCCAAAAAGCTTTCAATGTTGTCATTATAGATTGACAGATATACAAAAAGGGAAAAAAGCCCACCTGATTTTCTGGCATAGACTCCAAGGAAGACTATAAGAACACAATGGCATTTTTTACAGAAATAGAACAAACGTTCCTAAAACCTATGGAACCAAAAAAGATCCCAAATAACCAAAGCAATCCTGAGAAAGAAGAACAAAGCTGGAGGCATCATGCCTCCTGATTTCAAACTCTATTACAAAGCTATAGTGACCAAAACAGTACGGTATCAGCATAAAAACAGACGCACAGATCAATGGAACAGAATAGAGAACCCAGAAATAAACCCACGCATATATGGTCAATTAATTTATGACAAAGGAGCCAAGAATATACAATGGAGAAATGACAGTCTGCTCGATAAATGGTGTTGGTGAAACTGGGGACTCACATGTGAAAGAATGAAACTGGATCACTATCTTACACCATACACAAAAATTAGCTCAAAATGGATTGAAGACCTGAAGGTGAGAACTGAAACCACAAAAATCTTAGAAGAGAATATAGGCAGTAAGTTCCTTGACATCGGTCTTGACAATGATTTTTTGGATTTAACACCAAAAGCAAAGGCAATAAAAACAAAAATAAACAAGTGGGACTACATCAAACTATAAAGCTTCTGCACAGCAAAGGAAACCAACATTTTCATCAACAAAATGAAAAAGCAACCTACCAGATGGGAGAAAATATTTGCAAATCACATATCTGATAAGGAGTTAATAATCAAAATATATAAAGAATTCATATAACTCAATAGCAAACAATCTGATTAAAAAATGGGCAATCTAAACAGACATTTTTCCAAAGAAGACATACAGATGGCCAACAGGTACATGAAAAGGTGCTCAACACCACTAATCATCAGGGAAATGCAAATCGAAACTACACTAAGATATCACCTTACACCTGTTAGAATGGCTATTATTAAAAAGACAAGAAATAACAAGTGTTGGCAAGGACGTGGAGAAAAGGAAACCCCTGTGCACTGCTGGTGGGCATATAAATTGGTATAGCCACTGTGGAAAACAGTATGGAGGTTTCTCAAAAAATTAAAAATAGAACTACTATATGATCCAGCAATCCTACTTCTGGAGATATACATATGTATCTCCAAAGGAAATGAAAACACTAACTCAAAAAAATATCTGCACCCCCATGTTCATTGCAGCATTATTTACAATAGCCAAGATAGGGAAGCAACCTAAGTGTCCATCGATTGATGAATGGATAAAGAAAATGTGGTATATATATACAATAGAATATTATTCAGCCATAAAAAAGAAGGAAATCCTGCCATTTGGGACAACATGTATGGACCCTGAGGGCATTATGCTCAGTGAAATAAGACAGAGAAAGACAAATACTGTATGATCTCACTTATATGTGGAATCTTAAATACAAACAAACAAAAAACCCTGCTTAGGGACTGGCCCAGTGGAGTAGTGGTTAACTTTGTGAACTCCCCTTCAGCGGCCCAGCGTTTGCAGGTTCAAATCCAGGGCACAGACTGATGCACCACTGGTCAAGCCATGTGTGGCAGCATCCCACATACAAAATGGAGGAAGATGGGCACAGATGTTAGCTCAGAGCCAGTCTTCCTCAGCAAAAAGAGGGGGATTGGCAACAGATGTTAGCTCAGGGCCAATCTTCCTCATACACACCCAAAAAAACAAACTCATAGATACACAGAACAGATTGGTGGTTACCAGAGGCTGGGGGTGAGGGGTGGTGGGGGTGGATGGGTAGGGAGGGGTTGGGGGAGGCGAAATGGGTGAAGGGAGTCCAAAGGTACAAACTTCCAGTTATAAAATAAATAAATTCTGGGGATATAATGTACAGCATAGTGACTATAGTTAATAATACTGTATTGTATATTTGAAAGTTGCTAAGAGAATAAATCTTAAAAGTTCTCATCATAAGAAAAAAATTTTGTATCTATGTGTGGTCATGGATGTTAACTAGACTTATCGTGGAGATCATTTCACAATGTATACAAATATTGAATCATTATGTTGTACATCTGAAACTAATATAATGTTAAATGTCAATTTATGTGTCAATTTAAAAAATTAAAAAGGAACATAAAGGGGCCGGCCCCGTGGCTTAGGGGTTAAGTCCGGTGCACTCCACTTCTGTGGCCCGGGTTCGTGGGTTCGGATCCTGGGTGCAGACATGCTGTGGTGGTGTCCCACATACAAAATGGAGGAGAATTGGCACAGATGTTAGCTCAGAGTGAATCTTCCTCACCAAAAAAAAAGGAATATAAAAACGGATACTTTGTCTATGAGCCATACACAAACAGACACACTCACAAACAAGAAAAAGATTTCCTCAAGTCAGTATTTCCTCTAAGAAGCATCTTGGAGGGCTTAACATCATTTTAGGGTGTGGAGGGCTTGCAAGGGAGGGAAGCACACCTAATGTGAAAAGGTGCTGAATCAACAATATTATAATATCATTTTATATCTGGGAGAAAACAACCTATTGTTCACATAATGCAAACAAAGAAAGTAAACCTCAAGGAAATTATTTTGCCTAGGGGCGACACAGAGGATACCGTGCTTCCCAACAGGGCGTGCCACTTTGAAGAGGCATATCAGAATATGAGAGGCAGGCAGCAGGAGAGATGGGACGACACAGTTACCTTTAACAAAAGGGCTTGAGGTGAACAAGAAGTAAAGAAATACTGCTTTAAAATGAAGTAAAACTGGCCCAACAATCAGAGGAAAGAGAGCACTTATCAAAAAAAGGAAGTTTCTACTTAAAAAAGAAATCATTGTTGGCTTGCATCTCCACCACCCTGTCCCCACTCATGCAGATGGATTTCCTTTGGCTGTTTGTTTTGAGGATGAGGAATAAAGATAAATCAGAAGGGTAGGTATTTCTCTCTCTTCTCCCGGGGGGTGAATTGGAACCCGATTTTCCATCTTCCCAGGCTTCCTATTGCAATAATGAAATTCCATTACATTGAAAATGATGTAATTCCCCCAGGGTTAGTGGTAATCAGACTTGACCTATATGGATGTGGTGGTGATGAGAACTAAAGAAAAGGGAAATTAACAGAAAGAAAAGGACAGCATTTAGATTTGTTTTGCTTGCTTTAATCCAGTTGTACAATGTCTATTAAAAACTTGCTTCATTTCTGATGAGAAAAAATAATGAAAAATAATAGAGATAAATTGCCAAACAGCTTCAGAAGTCAGTGTTCCCTAAACAGTGATCAGGGTTTGCTCTTTTTCCTCCCTCCACCTCCCCCCCACCACCACCACCAGTGATCAATTCTCATTATTAGCTCTTAGAAAAGCAGAAAATCCTGGGACAAGCCTGGCTTCAGATCAGACAGTCAATATTCTACTGTAACAATCTGCCAAAAAACTCAATTCAGGCACATTTAAAGTGTGCCTCCCCAGAGGAAAGCAAAAAAGAGGCCATTGAGAGGGCCCTCACTATTTAGTCTGATTCAACCACAGCTGCCTCTGACATTTCTAAGCCAGTCGGTGTTATCATCAGAAAATGCGAGTGAGCAAACGCAGAGTGACAGCAGACCACAGCACAAAGGATGCCTGGTTCGGGAAGTTTATCCACCTCCCTTCACTATTCCCTCCTCCTGCTGCCCCCCCCCACACCGTATGAAGTCGAGGACTCCCAGAGAGGGCTGGGGGGCACCACGTGAGAGGAGGGGTAGCAGTTGCATCACGTAAAAAATAACTGATGAGGCACAGGCTGAGGAAAAAGGAAGACTGCGTCTCTGGAAGAGTCTCCAGAGCTGCACGACCGGGATCAACACTGAACACTCCTCTCTGAGTGTACACGTGTGTGCATGTGAAATTGCCATTTTTGTAGTCAAAAATGGCCAGGCATCACAATTTTACATCATTCAACCATATATACTTACATTTGACTAATATAACCTGTACATAATCAAAAACAGAATGGGATCGAAATGATCTTGGAGAGATGAACTGTTAAGAAGCCAGAAGGGAGGAGAGAATAAATGACTTATTCAGATATTGTGAAATTGTTAGTAATCCATCTTGAGTTGTATGATTTAATTATATTTAGTACTTAAGTTATATATATATATATATGAAAATTACATTTTTAAAGACTATTTAAGTGGTAGTGATATAGTAGTAATAAAAAAGGATACAAACTGTGTGATAAAATTCCAATTCTATTTTTTAAATGTATACAAAAAAGACTATAGAATATATATAAAACATTAACAACCTTCCTGGATTCTTGGGTTAGAAGTAGTATAAACTTTCCTACAGTTTCAAAATTTTGATCATTTATAGATTTTTTCTTCTCCCCCAACATCAAAACATTGATGGTTGACCCTAATGAATATGCAATTATTCTATAATCAAAAATATTCTTAAATGCATGCATCACTTTTCTTATCTGTACTCTTATTACAAGATAAAGTTTATTATTCTCTTAAGAGCTAGCATCAAAATTTTTTTAAACACAAACTTTCTTTGCAAAGTCTTTAAAATAGAAGATGGGGCCCCCAGGATACTAGAGAAAGAGGTAAAAATGCCTTGCATGAGATTGAGTGAGGAATTTTTTGTTCTAGAGAGGGAAAGTAAGTTTTCTATTAAATAGAAAAGCAAATAGAATACATAAATACAAAGCTATTTCTATTATAACTGTTAATCCCACATGTGGACTTGTGGACATAAGAAAAAACAAGAGGTTAGAAGAAACAACAATGGGTTATCTTTTCTGTGGATTATTTTTTCCTTCATAATTTATCATGTTTTTCAAATTATCTACAGTAAGCATGTATTAATTTCAAAATCAGAAAAAAAGTTATTCTAAAAACCAGAGGAGTTCGGATAGATGAGGAACCAGGGAGGGAACATTCCAACTATGTGGAATGCATTGAGCAAAGCGATGGAGGGGACATAGCTTTAATACAGCAAAATAGGCTAGACATAGTCTGGGTGCAATCACGGAGCCAGTCCAACTGATACCAAGAGTTCTCCTGAGAGATTGGTGGGAGAGAAACTTAGAAAGGGAAACTAGGACCTGATAAAGGCCTCGAATGCCAATTTAACCCTCTAGGGACTGGCTTCCGAGACCCGGATAGAATCGGGGGAAGCCTAGGATGCTGAACTGCTCCAGACAAGTTTGTTTCAGAGTAAATCCTAGCAGGATTGCCAGGCCAAGCCAAAGTAATGAAAGATCAGAAGGCCGCATGCAAGTCATAGTGGATGAAGGACATGAGTCAGGGAATTTATTCAGTCCAGATGCCAGACTGCTAAAGCATTAGGGAAGTCAGAGTGATAAAACCAAGAGAATTATTATGAGGTAGCCAGGCAAGACTGAGTCTGTAGCCAGGATATAATAAATCCCAAATTGAGGCCACAGATTCCTCTAAAGCAAGAATTCTTAACCAGAACATCAAAATCACTTGTGAAGTTTTTTTATACAAACACATGCCTTGAACTGTCCCCTCTGGATGACACATTTACTCTCCAGCCCTGACCTTTTACAAACCCTCAGTTGACACCACCCAGGGTTGTTCCTTCTGGGAATGCACTTGAGGTCAAGTTCTTAGGGTTTATTGTCTCCTAACCCAAGTTCAGATGATTGATCCCAACAAAAATCTCCACAGCCCTAAAGCGGCATCCATCTCCCCAAAGCATCAAGGATGTTCTTTGGGTTCATCCCACATTTCATCAGTGATGAAATCTATTGATGAATGAATCTATTCAAGGAGAGCTATTATTCACCCAGTTCCTGGATGGATAAATCCAAGCTATTCAGCAAATTAAAGAGTCTTCATCCATGCTACAATGCTAACCTCCTTCCACCCCACAATGCCTGTTCCTGGAAGAAGCCAACACTTCCAGCCTCAATCAGGGCTATTTTTTCACAAGTGAATTCTAGGCCAGTGCTCCCCAAGCCTCCCTGAACATAAGAATCTCATATTCCTGTGCCTAAATCTAGATCAACAATTATAATTTCCAGGGAAGAGATCTGGTAATCTGCTCTAGACAAATGCTCTTATAGCTGAAACATACTTCTTCTGTAAATGCATCTCTGTGTCTAAGCCCAGCTCATTTGGGTGAAAGAGCTCCTACAGTGATTGATGGCTGCCTTCAACACTACCTGGGAGAGGCCTGGCACCCATGACATCTGAGACATCTCCACTGATTGTGGGTTTCCTGCAAGTTGAGTTAAAACAGACACAGTTGGTTCTGTTCTTCTAGTAACCTCTGTCTAATGCAGTCTCAAGTCTTTTTCTGAAGGAAACAGTCAGTCAGGCAAATAGGTCCTCAGTCAGAAGTGGATTATAGGACAGAATATGAGGGATACCAACACCGGCATCACCTCAGCTGGAGATTTCACAGGAATGTGGCCCATCTGGTTCTGCTGGCATTCATCCAGTAGCCTTCTCCAGCCACATTACCTGATATGGTTCTGTGGGCCATTAAGGTCTCCTAAAGCAGCAACATTGTTTTTTATGTCCTAACCATTAAAATCCAGAGTCAAGTCCGGACTAGGGTAATGGGGGCACACTTGATCCACTAGTTCTTCCAGCAAGAGAATTATTCCTACATATTCCACAACATTCCACCCACTGCAGGGTCTAGACATGTGTGCCCAGGTGAAATATAGACAGACAAGAATAAGCAGATCCCTGAGGGTAGTCCTAGGAGACCTGTAGCCTGCCTAACCCATATTCCTAATCCTTTGGCAGCCTTCCCTTGAAAGAACTTGGAGAAATCTGGATTCTCCCCCAATTCACAGGGAAGACTAAAAGAGAACAGGAGTGAGACCTCTCGAAGCAAAGGCCAAACATAAAAACAGACTACAATTAGGACCTGGCATCTATTACATACAATCCTGTTATCGTAGAGCACACTCTTTTCAGTCTGTTTCAAGCTTGATTCCACCAGTAAACAGCATAATTGCTTAAGTATAAGGTGCTTTAACCACCTTAACAGCTTTGACATCTCCCACCACTTCAGCCTCCCAGGTCACAACTTCCTGGCTCGGTACATCTAGACCAACCACACAGAAGCAGACTTCTGTCTATTTCAGGACCTTTCTCTTGGAAGTCAATTCCAAGAGTAAACCAAGTGGGCAGGCTCAGCACATCCAGAAGTTCCCACATCTAATAAGGGAACCTAAGAAAGTCTTGGAAGATTTTGAGCAAGAGTGTGGTACAACGAAATCTCTGCTTTAAGCGAGTTAATATGGCATCTGCAGGATGGATTTGAAGGTAAAAGTTGTTTAATTCATGGGAAGGGTATTAAAATAATCATGTAAAAGAGTCTGAAAGTCTACATTTGCAAGGTGGTAATGTAAAGGAAGATGCATATAATAGAGGCATTGGAAAAAAAAACCAACAAATTCAGTGAGCAAAAGTTTTACCCAGAGAAAAAGAAGGCCTAAGAGAGATTACCAGTGGGACTGACATGACTTAAAAATAGAGGCAGGGCACAAGAAAATCAGATATTGGAGAAAGCTGGTATTCCTGCGGGGTGAGCAATTTTAGGAATTATTTAGATAAGGCAAATCACTAACTATATGGAAAGCACCAAGCTTCATGCACCAATAGGAAAATAAAATTTGGTTTCCTTTGTGTATATGTGAATGTGCTTAGTGTTTTCTAAATCCAAGAATGGCTCAGCCAAGAAAAAGAATCTGAATAGACAATTCACAGAGGAAGAAATTCAAATGGCCAATAAGCATTTGAAAAGATGTTCAATAGTGGAACTGCAGCCGATAAGGATTGATTTCTAAAAATAGAATGGAAGGCAAAAATCAAGTACAGTATAGCCAATTACTCTTGAAAACTTCTTAAATCTCCCAAGAAATACAGTATACATGATTTGGTGGACAGAATCCAAATACATAATGGATTATGTTGGGGGTGTCCCCAAGACCACCCTCAGTTACAGTGATTCACTAGGACAATTCACAGAACTCAGAAAAGCTGTTACACTTGTGGTTATGGTTTACTACAGCAAAGGAAAAAGTTTTATAGAGCAAAATCCAGGAGAAACCAAGCATGAGCTTCAAGTTGTCCTCTCTCAACAGTCACAAAGACAGTGCTTAATTATCCCAACAAAAATGTGTGACAACATGTACCAAATATTGCCAATCAGGGAAAATCACCTGAGCCTTGGTGTCCAAGGTTTTTATTGGGAGTTGATCACATAAACATGGAGCAACTACGTGAGGGACCTTAGTCTACAGTCCCCCAGCGGTCTAACTGATCAGTGGCCCAGGGTGCCAGGTGAATCAAAACAGGTGTTCACCATAAATAACATTGTTAACCTATACTACCTGGCATGGCCTATGGTCACTATCCAAAGACACTCTATCAAGCAGGGTATTCCAAGGGCTTAGAATATCTCCCAGGAGCTTGTCAAAGGTCAGTTGGAAAGACCTTTGGAATATGCAGGATTTGGACACCTAGGCCTGCTGAGTTAACCCTTCACTGCACATGCACGTAAAAATATGGGCTATGTACTAGATTATCTATGCAAAACATAATGGTATAATACTCTGGTTTTAAAGACTAGAATCACAATTCCTCTTATATGAATATATCCAAATAGGTAACAGATATCGATAAAGATCTACAGTCAAGTATGACAGTAAAAGAGCAAAAATTTGAAAACAAAGTAAACTTCCAAGACCAGGAAAATGGTCAAATAAATCATGACACATTCATCTTTTGGACGACTATATTCATTAAAATCCAGATACTTTTAAGTGAAAAAAAATATATTACAATATATAATCAATGCTTATTATTCATGAATTCTGTGTTTGTGAATTCACCTATTCTCTAAAATGTATTTGTAACCCCAAACATCAGTAATGGCAGTGCTTTTGTGGTCACTTGTGGACTTTCACAAAGTGGCAAAAAAACTGAGTCTCCCGAGGAGCACATTCCTACACAGTTGAACGAGACAACAGTCTGCTTTCCTGTTTCAGCTCTTAGACTGCAAACAAGTGTCCTTTTTATGGTCTACTTACTGCCATGTATTTCACATTTTTGTGCTTTTTTTTTTTTTTTGTGAGGAAGACCGGCCTGAGCTAACATCCGTTGCTAATCCTCCTCTTTTTGCTGAGGAAGACTGGCCCTGGGCTAACATCCGTGCCCGTCTTCCTCCCTCTACTGTATACGGGACGCCGCCACGGCATGGCTGACAGGCAGTGCGTCGGCGGGCGCCCGGGATCCGAACCTGCGAACCCCGGGCTGCCAAGCGCGGACAAAACCGCTACGCCACCGGGCGGCCCACATATTTGTCTTTTTTTCTTGGCAATTTTCAATGTTTAAAATGGCCCCCAAGCATAGTGCTGAAGTGCTGTCTGCGTTCCTAAGCGCAAGAAGGCTGTGATGTGCCTTACGGAGAAAATACACGTGTTAAATTAGGTTCATTCAGGCGTGAGTCTTAGTGCTGTTGGCCATGAGTTCCATGTCAATGAATCAACAACACATCTTAAATAAACTGTCTTCAAACTGAAACACACGTAAAAAAAAGTTACGTATTGATCGATTGATGAAAATGTTGTGACCGGAGGCTCACAGGAACCCAACCATATACTTCTAGGATCAGTGATTCAGCATTCACTAATTCATTGTTTGCAGTGACTTTATAGAACGTAACGGCCACAAATAAGAACAGTATATTGTATACAACATGGAAGGATACACATCAAGATATTAATAGTGGTTGTCTTTAATAATAAAAATGTGGTTGATTTTAATTTTATACTTTGCTATATTTGCCTATCAGCAACATGTGTAAGATATATAACTGAGGAAAAGTTAGTTATATAATAAATAAATGTAAGACTTTGAGAAATAGATTATGCCAATTAAAGACCTTAGTAACATTCAGGAGGCTGTAAAGGGTGGGCGCTAACGTTCCACCACCTCGGTGAGTACATGAGCCCTCCCTTTGGAAGGATGGTTGGGGACTAGTAGAGAACGGTGACTGAGTAATACTGTGCTTACTCACAGAAACAAAACTTCATTCTATTCATGTCAAAAACATGGAAGGGAAAATTCTTGTTGGCTTGCCTCTTTCAGCCCATCTTCAAATAAAGCTTATTTATGAGCCTGGAGCTGAAAAGAATCCTGAAAAGAGCTTGGAGAATCCCTGATTTGTTCCCACACTGATGCTCCATGGTAGAGATAATAAAGCTGCTGCGGGCCTCACGTAACCAACCCATCCCACATCACACAGTGGTCAGGCAGGGCTTCAAGTGAATGCATTATTTGAAAATCAATGCTAAGACCATGAGAAAAGCATTGCAGGATTGTGCCTGCTCACCCCCTGGTTTTCTCTGGGGATTGTGTGTTGTCAACACTTCACCCTCACATTACTCACAGGTGATAGCAGCAGTGGCAGCATTTTTTCATCCTTGGTCTGTGTCAACTCCCCTGAGAACCATATAGAACACACCTCCCATTTATGCCAATTCTTCTTTGCAAAGGATCCCTCAAGCTTTCATTAATTTCTCAAGCGAGCCCCAGAGGTCACTGCTGCTGCTTTGGGGCAAAGCACCACCTGAGAGCACCCCGAAACCCAGGACAGCCATTGGCATGAAGACACAGAAAAGCACTCCCACTCCATGGAGCTCAGGAATGCTGTGTGTGACCAGTGAACCTGGGATGCAGTCAGGCATTCCCACCCGGACAAAGAAATATGGCTGAGGTGAGGTCCTTACCCTGGGAGTCCAAAAAGCACTTGGAACAGGTGGACTCCAAAGAATAAAATTTAAGTCAAAAGGTACTCTTTGGTTGAGACAAAAATTTGACACATCTTGAAAGGAGCATTAATACAATGAAGTTTCCTTACACAGTGTACTCAAAACTCCAAAGAAATTAATTTTCCTTTGATATAATGCAGCTGGGTATTAGCAAGAAAGAACTACATGAAAAAACTAAGGTCAAATACATCAAGCAGGGAGAACACAAAGCAATTAATGTGAGAGAAAAAGAGGATGGTGGCCCGAAAGGAAACGGAAATAGGGTCTTATCATCCTTTTGATGATCACAGAACAAGCCCTCTTCAGCAGGAAAAGGTTATATTAACTAAATGGCCTGGAATCTCTTTACACAGATGAACCGGAGAGGACGTGTTTCCAGGGCAGGGAAGGAAAAAAGGTTATTTAAAAATGAGAACGCAAAAGATCTTTCAAAAAATTTCATACTGACTACCTAAAAACCAATAAGAAAAAGAAAAACACCTCAACAGAACTACAGGCAAAGACATGAACAGGCAAGTCACACACCAAAAAAAAATCGCTAATGAACATTAAAAGATGCTTCACTTCCCTTATAATTAATCAAATAAAAATTAAAAGAATGTGATTATTTCAACAAATCAGATTGGCAGAGATTTAAAAATTGATGATATTTAGTATTGACAAGAGGGCAGGAAAGCATCAATGGGGAAATACGCTTGTTGGAATTGTTAATTAGTACAACTTTTCTGGAGGAAAATATAACGATTTTGATTATATTTTTAATGTTCATCTCCTTTGACTCAGCGTTTCTAATAATTTGTTTCACAGAAGTATTCAAGGGTGTTAAATATAGCATTGTTTATAATATTTTAGAATTCTAGAATAACCCAACCGTCCATTAATTGAGGTTGGTAAACAACTATGGTACTTATAATGGAATACTGGAAAGCTATTAAGAAGAATGAGACATATCTTTACATAGTAGCATACATAAAAGAAAGCAAGCTCCAAAACAGTAGGAATAGTGTACAGGGTTTCTTTGTGGGGTGATGAAAATGTTCTGGAATTAGATCATAGTGATGGTTGCACACACTGTGAGTGTAGTAAAGGCCACTAAATAGTTCAGTTTAAAATGGTGAATTTTGCGTTACATGAATTTTACCTCAATTTGAAAAAACAATATGAATAACAAAATCCCATTTTTTGTGAGAAAAACAATAATGTCTATCAGGATGTGTATAGAAAAAAACCTGGAGAGAGATATACCAAATAATTGATAGTGATTATCTCTGAGGGTGATAGACATGGTCTATTGTCAATATCCACGTCGCATATGTCTCTAATGTTTGAACTTTTAGTAAAAGAGAATTTGTAACTTCGATATTTGGAAAAAATATATTAAATCACTTGAAAAGTATACCCTTTTCTAGAGAACCAAGTTTTGATTATTTGGGAACAATAAAAAATTCCTTTCATCCAAGACATTTCAAAATATCGATTTCAGTGATGATGGGGTTCAAAATATGGCACCCTTGGCATATCAAATATCTTAAGCTGAAGGAATTTTTTTAAAACTGCAGAAGTAGGAAGGTCACTCTGACCTCCTTCCCCATCTTCTTCCCTGAAACAGGTCATAAAACTCCCATGTGAAAGGTACCCTCCCTGGGCCAGGAGAAAAGAAGACCTTCTTAACACCAGAGACAGGAAATTTGGGGCCACAAAGCCTGTATAAACAGACCTTGTTAAACTAACCCTTATCTTCCTAGTTACTTCTTCACCATTTACTCACTCCTAGCCCAAAACTCTGTCTTGTCAATTCTTCACAAATGTATTGTTTCTTTGTCCAAAAAGTAGAAAAGCTTCCTGCTCTGGTCACTTCTTTGGGTCTTCATTCTTTTGTGAAGGCTCCTGTGTACGTGTAAAAATTCAATAAAACTTGTATGCTGTTCTCCTGTCAATCTGTCTTTGTCAATTAAATTTTCAGACCCAGCCAGGGACCCTAAGAGGGTCGAGGAAAACGTCTTTCCTTCCTTATAGTGGGAATCGTATTATTTCAGAATTGTGAGATTGTAGATGATTTATTTTTTGTTTTGCACTTCCTTATTCAATAAAGAAAAAGGATAACATGTCCAAACCCTTGTTCACTATAATTAGATGCTAAAACCCAACCTTCATGGAAGCTGAAAGGTAAACACTCGTTGTCTAGAAGGAATTGGGTACTAAAGTCTGTGTGCCCTGAATTACGCCTCTGTTTCCAACCCAAGCATCTGCCGGGTGCTGACCTTCCGACAATAACAGGAAGTATAAGACTCAGGGTCAGAAGATCAGGATTCTGGTTCGAGCTGAACCACTAATTTGCTGCGTGAACAAAGGCCAATCCTTTAATCTCTCTAGGCCTTCAATTCTTCATCTCTACAAATGGAGAGACGGTAGTAAAAACTTACAGCAGTAAAATTATGTGACTATGTAAAAAATTAAGAAGCCAAACAAACCAAATTAAAACAATGTACACCAGAAATGTATACAATGTTATAACCAACGTGATCTCAATAAAGTAATTTTAAAATAAAAACCCAAAGAAATACTACGCTCAGAAAATTCCATTTAGGGCAGTGCATATAATTTTATATAATCTCAAGAGTCTGTTAAGGCAACTAAGCACAGAGCTGTGGTCAGATGTCCTTGGTTGTGAGGATGGCCAATGGACTGTACGCTTACATGACATTATCAGAGAGTTCCTGTGAGCACAGGGAAGTCCTCCTCTAAAGAAATGTTTGAACCTTCTAAGAAGAAGAAAAGTTCATTCAACTAATCGAATGTTTCTTCTAGTTCTAAAGATGTGTGATCTTGCAGACAATAGAAAAGAATTGTATTCCTTGCTGCCCCCTTGTGAGTTTTAAGGAAACTGTTCCTTGGTTTATTAAATTCATTTTTTAATTCAGCAAACATTTATTAAGTACTTCTCTTGTACCAGACCCTCTGCTGGTGATGAGAACACAAAAATAAATAAGACAGGATGTCCACTTTTAAGGAACTCACAGATTAATAAAGGCTATCAACGGCCAAACATATACAATAGAGTGTGGTAGAGATAAATTCAAGGATTTACTGGACCACCTAAATTAGCCAGATTGTTTTTGGGGAAGTAAAGTGGGGCACTCCAGGGAGTCTCCCCAAGGAGGGAAAAGAGAGATGTGCTCTTTCCAAAAAATAATTAGGTAGTAGAATTGATGGGACTTGCTGATATGGTGATATAGAGATATGGTGATAGGGATCAAGGAAACCGTCTCGAATAACAATTAAGAATAATGTCTATATGGCCAAACCTGGACTTAATACCACATGGAAACAAAAGAGACTTTAAAATGGTCAGTTTTTTCAGTTCTTTCAGCATAGTCTCTGTGAGTTAATTCCTATCAGTCTCTCAGCCATATTTCATATTTAATTTGTTCTACTTCTAATCTCAGTTATTATCATTTAGTACTTGTAAGGATTTATTTGGGCATTGTTATCATCATTTTCTGTTTGATAACTGTAGACAAAGGCCAGGTAATATTCAAACCATAATAACACAAACACTAGTGTCATGGAAGAATTTTTCACAATAAACAAAAGCATACGCCATGTCAGGAAACAAGCTAAGAATTTTTTTCAATTTCTCCCTATTTTAATCCCCAGGGCTATCTACAGAACCTGGCCCACGGTTGGTTGGTTGAAATAACAAATTTGAATGACTGACTCAAGAGTGAACAAATTTGAATGAATGGTTCTAAAATCAGCCTATGAAGAAAGGGGAAATTTTGGATTGCTAGAAAGGAGAGAGAAGAGTAGTTGAGAAAGGGAGAGCCACATATAAGCTAGGCCATTTATCAAAGAAAACATGATATTAAGGACATGGATTAATTATTAATTAGTGCTGATTAACTTAGGGGGCTACTTGAGGGCACAAGTATCCGAATATAGACAGAATCTGACTTAGGTCTTTCCCCTGAGCCTCAAGGGATTATTTACTGGCATCTACTCTTTGACACAGGAGGAGTCTGAAGCAGGGTCTATAGAGAGTGAATCAGGCTGAAGGCCCAGAAGATCTCCCTCCACCACTTCCTGCCAGAACATCGGCCTGTGATACCCACAGCTTCAACCACTTCTTTTCAAGACCTAAATATAAATCTTGTTCAATGAAAACAATTACCAGAAGAGAGAACATTCAACAGTTGTAATTACCTAAATGTCCCACCATTAACCATCTGAATTACTAAATCCTCTACATTGATTGTTTTAATGAATGATAATTAAAACCAAATAACCTGTAGGCTCATCTGATTTCTGCAGTGACAAAACTGAACCTCTAGGCATTATATTGCAAGGCCCTGAATTGAGCCAAACAAAGCAAAACAAATAAAGTACAAGGAGAATTGGGTGGTGGGTAGACAGACGCTGGTGCACGCCAGAGTAGAAACGCAGCAATGGACCACCCTAAACACATCTTGATTACCAGTAGGTGGTAGAGCCCTGCACCACTCCCTAGTCAGGAAATTCTTCCAGGTTTTGGAATGTGAATGGGGTGCTTACAGTAACAATTGCTTCCCACCATTTCCTACCGCCAACCAACATGCAGCTCATTTCTGCCCTCTGAAGCATTGCTTCCCTCCCGTTGAATCATTTACCCAATTCCGTAAGGCCAGCTAGGAAAATTACGTGTTGTCAGCTTAGTCATATGATTGAGGACTTTACATCTTTAAATCTAATGTATTTTGCAAGGTATTTCCTCCAGTCCCAAAAGATATTAGTGATGGGCTAAGATTAGACAGACTTGGTCCACCATATTTACAGAGAAGGGACACCATCTTGAATAAGTTAAGGTAGGGACTGTGTCATTCTTATCATTATGCCCTTAGAGGTTAGTGCAGCACACAGTACGTCACAAAAATATTTTTTGAACTCAACACAAAGTAATTTATATTAAAATCTAGGCTAGGCCTAATAATATTACTGTACAAATCATACACTAATAAATCTTTCCAAAGCACCATACTTGTTGGAATTTTTAAATATTTTAAATGGCAGGTGAGGGCCAGCCCCGTGGCGTAGTGGTTAAGTTCATATGCTCCAATTCAGCCGCCAGGGGTTCTCAGGTTCGGATCCCAGGCGCGCACATTTGCACCGCTCATCAAGCCATGCTGCAGTGGCATCCCACATACAAGGTGGAGGGAGATGGACACAGACGTTAGCTCAGGGACAATCTTCCTCACCAAAAGAAAAAGATATGACAGGTGAGCAGACTCCATTAACTTGTTGATCTGTGATACCTGTGAACACTATGGTCTAGGCTTTTCTTCTGCAAGACTAACACTTCTAGGTAGAAGACAGAGAGCCAGAAAGTTTGGCTAGTTCAGCACTTTCCATAAACAATCAGTGAATCAACATTTATAAAGCACTAACCATGTGCTGGGCATGGTTCCAGGCACTGGGGTTATAATGGGGAGTCATCTGGTATCAGCTAAAAGTATTGGAAGGCTCTTTCCCAATGAACTACAAATTAACCCCAAATCCTCTATTTTCTTGGAATTTGTATTAAGAACCTCATATCAAAGAAAACATGATACCAAATACATGGGTTAATTAGTAATTAAGTTGGCTAATTTAGGGGGCTACTTGAGGGGATAAGTATTCAAATATAAATAGAAAGCAATGTATTTTAAAATAGTGCAGTTTTCACGGCCTGTGTGTATATGTGTTTAATAGGACCCATATGCAATGGCATATATGATGCACTAAAATAAATAAGCTCAGAAAATCCACAGCACTATAAATAAAAAATTGTAGAACAATTCAGTGCCAACTTCTCCCCTGGTAATCTCAAATTCAAATAAATTTGTGTTTTTCATTATGGCAAACCCTTTGGCTCTCTTAGCTTTTTTTTTTGCCACATACATGTATTCTCCATTACTACCCTCTGCCCCACCCCCACCAAATCCGTACCTATAATGATACTTTTACCTTGTAGGGAAATATCCAGGTTTTTAAAAGTTGGCAAGGACCCTATCTCTTTAGAAAGTGCAGGTCAGAAAAAAGCACTACTATATTTGAATTAATTTCAGATGGTTTAAAGACCTAATGGGGAAAAGTAAAAATTTTAAATGATTAGAAGAGCATTTAGGAGACTATGACATCCAACCACAGATAAGACCCAAAACACAAAACATAAAACTATTGTAATTTCAACTACTTTAAAATATAAAGCTTCTAAATGACCACAGTTACCACTGAATGAAAGTTAAGAAAAGCTACAGACTGAGAGATATTTAGGAGTGCAAATTAGCACACTTACTTTCAATACAATTTGTCTAAATCTCATAAATTTGGAAGTACACATATCCTGTGACTCAGCAATTCTACTGTAAAATGTATAACTAGAGCAGTAATTCTCACACTTGATCTTGCATCAGAATCACGGAAGAGCTTGTTAAAACACAGTTTGCGGGGCCCCACCCCCAGTTTCTGATTTAGTAAGCCTGAGTTAGGCCCTAGAATTGGCATTTCTAACAAGTTCCAGGTGATACTGAAGCTGCTGCTGCTGATTCAGGCACCACATTTTGAGAGTCACTGCCCTAGAGAAACTGTCATACACGTACCTAAGGGGACACATAAAAATGTTCACCATAGTATTGTCTGCATTTGTGAAAAATTGCAAACCTCCCATAAGGAAATGGATGAATAAATGTCGAATATTCAAGCAATGCAGTTAAACGAATGAACATGTATCAATATGAATAAATCTCAAATCAAAATGGTAAGTGAAAAAGTTGCAAAAAAATACATTCAATATAGTATTTATGCAAACCTTAACACCGTTTCTATTGTTTATGGATACATCCACACTTACCCAAAGTATGAAAACAGGGATAGAAAGGATACATATTAGTGAGGGATTAAGGGAATTGAGATTGAAAAGGGGTTCAGAAGGAGCTTCAGTTGTATCTGGTATATTTTGTTTCTTTAAAGCTGACCCCGAGCTCACCTCTTTGCAATTCCCTCCTTCCCACCTCGGAAAAGAGAGAGGGCAGTGACAAAGTGCGCCCGTCCATCCCGTCTAGAGGAGAGCTGCAGAAGACCGTTCGATGGGAGCAGCCTTCTCTGCACAGCAAAATGATGCAGGAACAAGAGCGATCCATTTCAATATTTTTTGTTTCTTTTTTCCTGGTCTTCCAAACCAACTTGGACATCAGTACCTGCCTGTATGGACAAAAAAATAAATAAATAAAAGAAGGGAACAGAAGAGGAGGGGGATAAGAGAGAAGAGAAAAGAAAGACTCACACCAGCACTTGTTAGAAGGACTGTGCCTCTCTTTAGAGAATGGACATATTTCATCATCACGGTGTGTGGAAGGCAGAGCAGGAGCCACAAAAGCATTAATAATTACACCAACCTATATTTCCATAGTACTTCTCCATTTTTCAAGCTGTTTCACTGGGAGTAAAAAACAGAAAGAAAGTTATATAAAGTAAGAGAAACACAATATGCCCTGATATCACTACCATAGGTTTGGCCTCTGACCAAAAAATAAAAATATTTCCTTCTTCCTTTGAGTGTGAAGGAATTCAGAGCATATTACCCCAAAATATGCTGCTTTGGCATATTGACTACTTTGAGTTCAAGGCACTTGAAAAAAGCAAATATAAGAAAAAGACTTGGACCTTCTTTCTTTTTCTTAAAAGGAGATGAAATTCCTGTATGAAAGAATGCCCTCCCTAAAAGGAAAGGTACCTTCTCATCATCAAGGATGAGAAGTTGAGACCAAGAGAATTCTGCACAAACAGACCTTGTTAACATAACTCTTACCTTCCTTTCCCCTCCCACAGAATGTAGTCCCTTTTCCACACCTGCCTCTCTTTGTTCAACCCACTACAAAAGCAAGTAGGTTTTGACATTTCCTTGGGTCATCATTCCTCACGAGGGCTCGTGTAAAACTTAATATAAATTTGTATGCTTTCCTCCTGTTAATCTGTCTTATGTCACTTTAATTCTCAGGCCCAGCTGAAAAACCCTAAGAGGGTAGAGGTAAAAATTTGCCTCCCCAACAAATGTATACAATGTCTCTGACAACTTCCTCTGAGCCAAATCTCGGCTCAATTCTTATCTTCCTGTGACCTCAGCTCCCCAGAAACGTCAAAAGCTTTTGCCTCCTTGAAGAAGCCCCCCTGACCACAAGAGCGCCCCTTTATCCAGGGGGATATGCAAGGGATACGTTCCAAGACCCCCGGCGGATGCCTGAAACCTATACCCTATAGATATCACACCCTATAGATACTACATTTTTTCCAATACATACATGCCTATGATAAAGTTTAATTTATAAATTAGGCACAGTACAAGATTAACAACAAGTAATAATAAAATAGAACAATTATAGCAATATACTATAACAAAAGTTATGTGAATGTGGTCTCCCTCTCAGAATATTGTATTGTACTAGACTCGCCCTTCTTGTGTTGTGAGATGAAATATAATTCCTACAAGATGAGATGAAGTGAAGTGAATGATGGGGGCATTGTGACATAGCGTCCCAGGCGGGAAGGAGCAGGACAGCGTGAGATTTCATCACACTACTCAGAATGGCACACGATTTAAAACTCATGAATTATTTATTTCTAGAATTTTCCCTTTAATATTTTCAGACTGTGGTTGACCGTGGGAAACTGAAACAGTAGAAAGTGAAACCGCAGATAAGGGGAGATTACTGTATGTGTTCTAAAATAGCATCTCCGGTCTCCCTCCAGTTCCTTTCCCTGCTTTGTATTTGTTCATAGTATATATCACTACCTGACATTATCTTGTATATTAACTTCTTTATTGTCTTTCTCTCTCTCTAGCATATAAGCCTCATAATGCAGGGACCTTGTCTAGCAGTGAACACCACTGATGTATCTAGGGCCAAGAATAAACCATGGCAAACAGTAGGGGCCCAGTAAATATTTGCTGGATGTATGAATGAATGAGTCTGCCTTCCTTCTGTCTCTGCTCATCTTTCCTCTATTAATATTCTCTCCACTAATTGGGGATATCCTCCAGAGGCTGGTGTACTGCCAACATACCAAGATATTTCAATCTTTTGTTTTTAATTCAACACCACATTTCCACTGTATGAAAGGCTGCCCCAGAATCTCACACCTTCTGTTATCTAACAAACGTCATTTTATTTTCTCCAAAAGACAAAACTCAAAACTAGGTCTCCTCTTCACATGCCATCTGCTACCAACTTTTGCCACTTCTCTTCCTATAATTTTTTTCAGCCTTTTGTCACTGTTATTATTATTAATGTAACTCAGAGTAATAGATCTTAAATTTAAATTGAGCATTGCCTTTTACAAAGTATTTTAACATTAATGATCTTACTTAACAAAACTGGGTATTTATCTTAGAGAAATGAAGCTGATGTTCATAAAAACCTATACATGAATGCTTATAGCAGTTTTATGTGTTAGAGGTAAAGACAGGAAAGAACCCACTACCCTTTAACAGGTCGATGGACAAACTGTGGTACACCCATATAAATGGAATACTAGTCACTAATAAAAAGGAACAAACTATTATCACATGCAATGACCTGGATGGGTCTCAAGGGCATGATACTGAATTTAAAAAGCCAATTTCAAAAGTTTACATATTGTATAATTCCATTTATATAACATTCTCCAAATGATGAAATTATAGTGATGGAGAAGAGATCAGTCATTGCTAGGAGTTGGTGACGGGGAGCGGGGGGAACCATAAAGGATAGTACAGGGAGTTTCTTTGTGGCAAGGGAACAGTTCTGTATCCTAATTGCAGTAGCAGTTACATAAATCTATACAGTAGATAAAATGTCATAGAACTATATGGTGGAAAACAAAAAAACAGTACATGTAAGAACTGTGAAATCTGAATAAAATCTGTAGTTAGTTACTGTTAGCATTGTTCCAGCGTCAGTTTGCCGGTTTTGATAATGTATCGTTGGAGGAAGCTGAGTGAAGAATACACAAGAACTCCACACTATTTTTGCAACTTTTCTGAGTATGAAATTATTTCAAACTAAAAAGCTTAAATTATATATAATTGTATGAGTTGCATATACAACACAAAATGACTGACTTTTAATTAGAAGGGCTATCACGTAAAAAATTTACATTGGGAAGATCCTCATTTGCAAACATTAGAGACATATTTAATATTCTATAGATCTACATGTTCTGAATTATTCCAAAAACTTCATGAAAGAGTGACACTCTAAATTGGTACCTGATAATTGTGATTAATAATAAACGAATTTACTTTTACCAACCTGGAGCTACAGTTGCCAATCAGGGTTTCAGGAACAACCGTTTCCACGGAAATGGTCTGTTTTTATTCTCTGGGAGGCAAGGCCTGCACCTGCCGTGCAGGAGTCACTGAGCCCGAAATGTGATTAAGGGGGATGGGGTTAATTGAATGTTCTCTTAAAAACCTTGTTATAAACAAAATTCTAATGTAATTTTAATCTGTATCACGTCACATGGAAAGTGAATCTAGGCTAAATATGTGTATGTTGTACAGATAACTTTGTAAACAAACACCTAATCACTGAAAAAAAAAGAAAACCCATACAAAAGCTGAGGCAGTGGTAATAGCAGCATCAGCGGCAACAGCAGCTCACAGACGTGAGGGTTCATCGATTGCCTCGCTGCATCCTCACAACAACCACGTGAGGACGTGTTATTATTGCTTTTTACAGATGAACCTATTTAGACTCAGAGAGGTTAAGTAACTTGATCTGGGTCACACAGGTAGTAATTGGCAGAACTGGGAAACTCGGCCAGTTGTCTGATTCATATGCCTACTGCTTTTGCCCCAACCTGACAGTGCCTCGATCTTTACTTGCCTCCTCACCTTCAGCTTCCCTTCTTATCAATCCATGTGTTAGTTTTCCTATTGCTGCCATAACAAATTACTACAAACTTAGTGCCATAAACAATACAAACGTATTATCTAACAGTTCTGAAAGTCAGAAGTCCAAAATGAGTCCCACTGGGCTAAAATCAAGGTGTTGGCAGGGCTGTGTTCCTTCTGGAGGCCCTAGAGGAGAATCCATTGCCCTGTCTCTTCCTAGTTCCTAGAGGCTGCCTGTATTCCTTGGCTTGTGGCCTCATCCCTCCATCTTCAAAGCCAGCCACATCAGGCAGTCTTTTCACATTGCAATCTCTCTGGTTTTCTCTCTTCTGCCTCCCTCTTCCATTTGCCCATCTTGTGGTTACGTTAGGCCCATCTAGATAATCCAGGATAATCTCCCCAACTCGAGGTCATCTGATTAGCAACATTAATTCCATCTGCAACCTTAATTCCCCTTTACCATGTCACCTCACATGTTCACGGCATCTGGGAATTAGGACATGGACATCTTGGGGGAGGGGAGGGCATTGTTCTGCCTGCCACAAGCCATAATCCTAGCATTGAAATGATCTTTTTATTTATCGCTTCAGATGACAGTTTTTTTTTCTGATCAATTCTAAACTTTTTCACTTATACATTTATATTCCTCCCCTGTTCTTAACAATTTGGTATGTCTTAGGAATACATACTAGGGTACAGAAAATTACAATTAAAAAAATCAGGGCTGGGGGCCACCCGGTGGCACAGCGGTTTAGTTCGCGCTTGGCAGCCCAGGGTTCACAGGTTCAGATCCTGGGTGCCCGCGGACGCACTGCTTGTCAGCCATGCCGTGGAGGCGTCCCATATAAAGTAGAGGAAGATGGGCACGGATGTTAGCCCAGGGCCAGTCTTCCTCAGCAAAAAAAAAAGAGGAGGATTAGCAACGGATGTTAGCTCAGGGCTGGTCTTCCTCACACACACACAAAAAAAAAATCAGGGCTGGAAGCATCACAATCCCTGATTTCAAAATATAGTATAGAGCTATAGTAATCAAAACAGCATGGTACTGGTACAAATGGTGCTGGGAAAACTGGACAGCCACATGCAAAAGAATGAAAGTAGACCATCTTCTATTGCCATACACAAAAATCAACTCAAAATGGATTAAGGACCTGAAACTATAAAACTCCTGGAAGAAAATATAGGCAGTACACTAATTGACATTGGTCATAAAGGGATACTTTCAGATTCCAAGTCTACTCAGACAAGGGAAACAAAAGAAAAAATAAATGAATGGGACTTCATCAGACTACAGAGCTTCTATAAGGCAAATGAAACCAGGATCAAAATGAATAGACAACCCACCAGCTGGGAGAAAATATTCGCAAATCGTATATCTGACAAGGGATTAATCTCCATAATATATCAAGAACTCACACAACTGAGCAGCAAAAAAACAAACAACCTGATCAAAAAATGGGCAGAGGATATGAACAGACATTTTTCCAAGGAAGACATACAGATGGCCAATAGACACATGAAAAGACGTTCAACATCACTAATCATCAGGGAAATGCGAATCAAAACTATGCTAAGATATCACCTTACACCCATTTGAATGGCTATAATCACCAAGAAAAAAAACAAATGTTGGAGAGCTTGTAGAGAAATGGGAACCCTCATTCACTGCTGGTGGGAATGCAAACGTGCAGCCTCTATGGAAAACAGTATGGAGATTCCTCAAAAAATTAAAAATAGAAATACCTTATGATCCAGCAATCCCACTCTTGGGCATCTACCCAATGGACATGAAATCAACCATCCCAAGAGGCTTATGCACCCCTATGTTCATTGCAGCATTATTCACTATAGCCAAGAAGTGGAAGCAACCCAAGTGTCCCTCAAGTGATGATTGGATAAAGAAGATGTGGTGTATATATATAATGGAATACTACTCAGCCATTAGAAAAGACAGAACTGTCCCATTTGTAACAGCATGGGTGGACCTAGAGGGTACTATGCTAAGTGAAATAACCTAGAGGAAGATGGACAGACACCGCATGATTTCATTCATATGTGGAATATAAATGAACACACAGAAGAGAGAACTGGTTGGTGGTTACCAAGGGAAAGGGGGGTGCGGGGTGGGCAGAAGGGGTGAAGGGATGCATCCACATGGTGACGGACAAAAAATAACATAGAGCTAAAACCCCACAATGTTATAAACTATTAAGACATCTATAAAAATGAAAATTAAAAAAAAAAATCAGGGCTGAAGAGAGGATTCTGGGAAGATAGTAGATAAGAAGCACCAAGAATCTGTCTCTCCACCTCGACAACAATTGCACTGACTGAATCTTGTCTAATGCAACTATTTTGGAACTCTGCAGTCTGTTGAAGGTTCGCAACTTCCAGGGGAATGCCTAGATGGCAAATTGGGGTTAACTTTTGTCAATTACAACTCTCAGCTCAGCAGCAGGTATGCATCCCCCAACTCCAGCCCCATGGCAGGAAGCTGTGCATGCATTCCTGGAACAGCTTACACACAGCTTTATGGGAACCAGGGTGAACAATAAGGATCCTGTCCTCCAAATATTGGGGATCTGTGCCCTAATTGCTGTGTCTGATCACGGACATGCAGACACAGAGACAAGTAGCCATTGCTGCATTGCCCCCCCCCCATGTTGTTGCAAGCTTCTCCTTGTCTGACTGAAGCAACTTCTATGAGATTTAAAGGGCTAGCTTCCTTTTCCCCCTTTTGGGAGCCAGACATTAAACACTAGGACATTCAAAAGCAACTGTATATATGGGAGACATCAGGTAGTCACCACAAATGCCCAGGGAAAGGCACAAGTTCAAAAAAGACCTGAGAAGACCTTAAGTCTACATCTCAGGCTGATTCTTGGCAGAGAGGGCCTACAACAATTGTTTGAAAAGTAAAACAAAACAGGGGCTGGTGGCATAGTGGTTAAGTTCACATGCTCCACTTTGGCGGCCAAGAGTTCGCAGGTTCGGATCCCGGGTGCGGACCGATGCACCACTTGTCAAGCCATGCTGTGGTGGCATCCCATATAAAGTAGAGGAAGATGGGCACAGATGTTAGCCCAGGGCCAGTCTTCCTCAGCATAAAGAGGAGGATTGGCAATGAATGTTAGCTCAGGGCTAATCTTCCTCACAAAAAAAAAAAAGTAAAACAGAACAAAACCAAAAGCCACCACACCTTGGGAAAGGGAGAGAATCTGATTTCCAGAGTTACCATATCATTAGATTCAAATGTTCATGTTTTCAACAGAAAATCACAAGGCATACAAAGAAACAGGAATATCTGGTCCATTTGAAGGAAAAAAACACATCAGCAGAACTGTCCCAGAGAAAGACCAGATGGCAGACCTACTACACAAAGACTTTTTAAAAACTGTCTTAAAGAGGTTCAAAGAACTAAAAGGAAATGTGGAGAACTTCAAGAAAACAATGTATAAACAAAGTGGAAATATCGACAAGGAGATAGAAAACCTAAAAAGAAAATCTATAGCTGAAAAGTACACTAACCTAAATGAAAATTTCAAAAGCAGATTTGAGCAGGCAGAAGAAAGAATCAGTGAACTTGAAGGTAGGATAATGGAGATTATCAAGTCTGAGGAATGAAAAGAAATAAGATTAAAGAAAAGTCAACAGAGCCTAAGGGAACGGTGGAACACCATCAAGCAAACTACCATACACATTGTGAGTCTCAAAAGAAGAGAGAGAAAGAGGAAGAGATTATCTGAAAAAATGATAGCTGAAAACTTCCCCTTTGATGAAAGATGTGAATATAAACATCCAAGAAGCTCAACAAATTCCAAGTAGGATGAACTCAGAGACCCACACCAAGACACATTGTGATCAAACCACTGAAAGCAGCAATAGAGAAGCAACACATCACATACAGGGATCCTCAATAGGATCATCTGCAGATTTCTCATCAGAAACCTTGAAGGACAGAAGGCAGTGGACTGATATATCCAAAGAGCTAAAAGAAAAAAACTGTCAACCAGGAATCCTATATTTGGTAAAACTGCACTTTAAAAGTGAGAGAGAAATTAAGATATTCTCAGATAAACACAAGCTGAGGGAGTTTGTTACCACTAGACCTGCCCTGAAAAAAGTGCTAAAGAAAGTCTTGCAGGTTAAAATGAAAGGGCACTAGACTATAACCCAAAGTCATATGAAAAAATAAAGATTTCAGTAAAGGTAAATAGTAGGCAACTAGAAAAGCTAGTATTATTGTAAAAATAGTTTATAACTCTACTTTTGACTTTCTATGTGATTTAAGAGAGTAATATATTTTTTAAAAAAACAATTATTAGTCTAAAGGCTAATATTATTATAACTTTGGTTTATAACTCCACATTTTATTTCCTACACAATTTAAGTGACCAATGCATTATAAGTAACACTTATTAATTTATGGTTTGGGACACACAATGTATAAAGAAATAATTGTGTGACATCAATAACTGAAAGGAGAGATGTCATCACCATGGTGATGTGAGAGGATCCCTTTGTCTCTCCCCTTCAACCTATGGCAAGTAAAACATCCATAACCCAACAAAGGCTACATTGCCCAACATACCAGGATGCCAGAGAGATCCACACATCAGTACCTACAAAGGTGGGTGGATTGGGGCACACAGAGGAGGCCAAGAAGGGAAATAGTGGAAGCAGTGCCTAGGATCATGGTCTTCTGGCCACAGCAGCTGAGCCAACCACCCCCAACCCCAGAAAACCTGCTGGGCAGCAGTGGAGGCATGTGTGTGACTCCAGCCTCCCAGCTGGGGTGGCACCTGGGGCCACAGGGAGCAGAGCAGCAGTGGAGGTGGAGCTCTGTGATGATCCCAGGCCCCTGGCCATGCTCAGAGCCTGGTAGCAGCAGCAGAGGTGAGCACACAACTCTAACTTCCCAACTGCAACAGCACCTGGGGCCACAAAGAAATAGACAACAGCAGAGGTGGAGCCCCGCCCCCCCACATCCCAGGTCCCTCTCCCCTCCGGCCCCACCCGCACTCCTGGCCATGTTGGCAGAGCTTATGACCCAGGTGATCTCAGACACTGTGGAGGCATCAGCCATCCCGGTAGCCCCCATAGTGAAGCCAGCAACTACAGCAACACTGGCAACAGCAAGGCATCAGTGACTCCTGGAGGTGCAGGTGGGGACCATGACAGTACTGGCAACACCTCTAATAGAGGTGATGGAGGGTGGAACACGTTTGTCTTCAAATATACCGAGGGAGTGCAGGTAAGAGAAACCAAAAACTAGTGCTATAGTGCCACCTACTGAAAAACAAAACAAAGGCCTCTCATCTCCAACCTGTTGAACAGTTAGAATCAAAAGAAAGCTATGCTGAAATAAGAGAAGCGTTCACTACAACAGATGCGCCCGCAGAGGAATAACTCAGCAAGTGCCACGAAAAACCCCAGTAACACAGCATGACAAAAAGAAAATAACTCAGAAACAAGATATAAAGTCATGGAAGAGTGTGATCTAACTGATAAGTAATTTGAAATAACTGTCATGAAGAAACTCAACAAGCTACAAGAAAACTCAAAAAGGTGGTTCAATGAGCTCAGGAATAAAATCAATGAACAGAAGGAATACTTTACCAAAGAGAATGAAACTCTGAAAAAGAACCAAACAGAAATTCTGGAGCTGAAGAACTCAATAAATAAGATAAAGAATATATTAGAAAGCATTGCAAATAGAGCCAGAGCAGTGAGGCAAGAAAAAGAAATTAAAAGTATCTAAATTGGAAAAGAAGAAGTAAAACTGTCTTTTTGGGGGGGGGGAAGACCAGCCCTGAGCTAACATCCATTGCCAATCCTCCTCTTTTGCTGAGGAAGACTGGCCCTGGGCTAACATCCGTGCCCATCTTCCTCTACTTTATATGGGACGCCGCCACAGCATGGCTGACAAGCAGTGCGTCAGCAGGCACCCGGGGTCCGAACCCACGAACCCCAGGCTGCCAAGTGTGAGCTAAACCACTCCGCCACTGGGCCAGCCCCAAAACTGTCATTTTTTGCAGACAACATTTTATATATAGAAAACCCTTAAAAATCCACCAAAAAAAATTAGAAATAATAAACAAATACAGTAAAGTTGCAGGGTACAAAATCAACATACAAAAGTCAGTTGTGTTTCTATACATTAACAATGAACTAGCAGAAAGAGAAATCAAGAAAACAATCCCACTTACAATCACAACAAAAAGAATAAAATACCTAGGAATAATTTAACCAAGGAGATGAAAAACTTGTACACTGAAAACTATAAGACATTTTTTAAAGAAATCAAAGACACAAAGAAATGGAAAGATATTTTGTGCTCATGGATTGGAAAGATAACATAGTTAAAATGTCTATATTACCTAAAGCAATCTACAGATTCAATGCAATCTCTATCAAAATCCCAATGACATTTTTCACGGAAAATAGAATAAAGAATCCTAAAATTTATATGGAACAACAAAAAATCCCAAATAGTCAAAGAAATCCTGAGAGAAAAGAATAAAGCCTAGGTACCACACTTCCTCATTTCAAAGTATACTATAAAGCTATAATAATCAAAACAGCATGGTACTGGCAGAAAAAGACACACAGATCAATGGAAGAAAATTGAGAAACCAGTAATAAACCCATACATCTATGGACAGCTAATTTTCAAAAATAAGCCAACAACATACAATGAATAAAGGACAGTGCCTTCAATAAATGGTGTTGGGAAAACAGCCACATGCAAAAGAATGAAACTAAACCACTATATTACATCATACACAAAAATTAATTCAAAATAGATGAAACACTTGAATGTAAGACCTAAAACCATAAAATTCCCAGAAGAAAACATAGGCAGTATGCTCTTTGACATTGGCCTTAGCAATATCTTTTTGAATATGTCTCCTCAGGCAAGGGAAACAAAAGAAAAAATAAACAAATGGGACTACATCAAACTAAAAAGCTTCTGCACAGCAAAGGAAACAATCAACAAAATGAAAAGACAATCTACTGATGGGGAGAAGATATTTGCAAATCATATATCTAATAAGGGATTAATATCCAAAATATATAAAGAACTCATACAACTCAACAACAAACAAACAAATAACCCAATTAAAAATTGGGCAGAGGATCTGAACAGACATTTTTTCAAAGAAGATATATAAATGGTCAACAGGCATATGAAAAGATGTCCAACGTCACTAATTATTAGGGAAATGCAAATCAAAACCACAATGAGATATCACCTCAAGCCCATCAGAATGGCTATTATTAAAAAGAGAAGTGTTGGAGAGGATGTGGAGAAAAGGGAACCCTCCTACACTGCTGGTGAGAATGCAAATTGGTGCAGCCACTATGGAAAACAGTATGGAAATTTCTCAAAAAATTAAAAATAGAAATACCATTGATCCAGTTATTCCACTTCAGGTTATTTATCCAAAGCATATGAAAACACTAATTTGAAAAGATATATGCACCCCTATGTTCACTGTAGCATTATTTACAATAACCAAGACATGGAAATGACCTAAGTGTCCATCAATGAATGAATGAATGGTATATATATACAATAGAATACTACTCAGCCATAAAAAACAATGAAATCTTGCCATTTGCAACAACATGGATAGACCTTGAGGGTATTATGCTAAGCAAAATAAGTCAGATGGAGAAAGACAAACACCATGTGATTCTACTCAGATGTGGAAGATAGAAAAACAACAACAAACAAACACACAGATACAGAGAACGGATTGGTGGTTACCAGAAAAGAAGGGTGGTGGGGGGAGGGCAAAAGGGGACATTTGTATGGCAATAAATGGAAACCAGACTTTTGGTGGTGAACATGATGTAGTGTATACAGAAGTAGAAATATAATGATGTACATGTGAAATTTACATTATGTTAAAACCAAAGTTACCTCAATTAAAAAAAAATAAAAACACACAGAATAGTTTCTCCTAAAAAATGTAAAAAAAAAAACAACTGAAAGGAATGGGGATAGAGCTGTATAAGAGCAGAGTTTCTATATGTTATTGGACTTAAGCTGGTATGAATTCAAATTAGAATGTTATAGCTTTAGGATGTCAAAGGTAATGCCCATGGTAATTACAAAGAAAATAGTTATGGAATATACACAAATGGAAATGAGAAAGGGATCAAGACGTTGTACTACAAAAAAATCAGGTAAACACAAAAAAAGACAGCAATGCAGGAAATGAAGGACAAAAAAAGCTAAGGCATATAGAAAACAAATATTAAAATGACAAAAGTCCCTCTTTATCAATTACTTTAAATGTAAATATATTAAACTCTCCAATCAAAAGACAGAGATTGGCAGAATGGATTTAAAATAATGACCCAACTATATGCTGTCTACAAGAAAATCACTTTAGATCCAAAGACACGAATAAGTTGAAAGTGAAAGGATGGAAAAAGACATTCTGTGCAAATAGTAACCAAAAGAGAGCAGAGGTGCCTATACTAACATCAGACAAAATAGACTTTAAATCAAAAAAGTTTGCCAGAGTCAAAGAAAGACATTATATATTAATAAGTGGTTGAATACAGCAAGAAGATACACCTATTATAAACATTTATGCACCTAATAACAGACCATCAAAATATATGAAGCAAAAACTGACAGAATTGAAGGGAAAAATAAACAGTTCCACAATAATGGTTGGAGACTTCAGTAACCCACTCTCAGTAATGGATAGAACAAGTAGACAGAAGATGAGTGAGAAGACTTGAACAACACAGCAAACAAACAAGACCTAAGACACATATACAGAACACTCTACCCAACAACAACAGAATGCACATGCTTCTCAAGTGCACATGGGACATTCTCCAGGATGAATCGTATGTTAGGCCACAAATTATGTCTCAATAGATTTAAAAAGATAGATATCATACAAAATATCTCCTCTGACCATAATAAGATGAAGGTAGGAACCAATAACAGAAGGAAAACTGGAAAATTAATATATTTGTAGAAATTAAACAACACACTCTTAAATAACCAATGAATTAAAGAAGAAATCACAAGGGACATTAGAAAATACTCAGAAATTAATGAAGACAAAAATACAGCATATCAAAACTTATGGGATGCAGCAAAAGAAGTGCTAAAGGGAAAATTTATAGCTATAAATACTTACATTTAAAAACAAGAAAGATCTCAAATCAACAACCTAACTTTACAACTTAAGAAACTAGAAAAAGGGGCTGGCCCGGGGGCGCAGTGGTCTACTTTGCACTTTGGCAGCCTGGGGTTGGCAGGTTCGGATCCTGGGCACTGGCCGATGCGCTGCTTGTCAAGCCATGCTGTGGCGGCCTCCCATATAAAGAAGAGGAAGATGGGCATGGATGTTAGGCCAGGGCCAGTCTTCCTCAGCAAAAAAGAGGAGGATTGGCAACTGATGTTAGCTCAGGACTGGTCTTCCTCACACACACACACACAAATTTTTTTAAAAAGAGAGAAACTAGAAAAAGAAGAAAGAAAGAAACCCAATGCTAGCAGAAAAAAGGAAACAATAAAGATTAGAGCAGAGTTAAATGTAATAGAGGATAGAAAAACAATAGAGAAAATCAGTGAAACCAAAAGTTGGTTCTTTGAAAACATCAACAAAATTGACAAACCTTTAGCTAGATTGACTAGGAAAAAATAGAGAATTTATTTTACTAAAATAAAATAAATGAAAGTGGGGCCATTACTACCAAATCTACAGAAATCAAAAGGATTATAAGAGAGTACTATGAACAATTGTTTGCCAACAAATTGGATAACCTGGATGAAATGGAAAAATTCCTAGAAACACAAAACCTATCAAGCTGGAATCAAAGAAATAAAAAATCTGAATAGATCTATAACTAGTAAGGAGATTGAATCAGTAATCAAAACCCCCCTGACAAATAAAAGCCCTAGACTTGATGGCTCAGCGGTCAATTCTACCAAACATTTAAAGAAAAACTAATACCAATCCTTCTCAAACTCCTCCAAAAAATTGAAGAGGGGAGAACACTTCCAAACTCATTCTATGAGACCAGCATTGCTCTGATATCAAAGCCAAAGACACTACAAGACAAGAAAACTACGTAACAATACCCCTTATGAACATTGATGCAAAAATTCTCAACAAAATACTAGCCAACCAAATTGAGCAGCACATTAAAAGGATCCTACATCAGGACCAAGTGGGATTTGTTTCCTGGAATGCAAGGAGGGTTCAACAAACAAAAAATCGATCAGTGTTAAGCAACCACATTAACAGAACTTAAAAAAAAATCTTCATGATCATCTCAGTTGATACAGAAAAAGCATTTGACAAAATTCAACTTTCATGATAAAAGAAACACTCAACAAACTAGGAGTAGAAGGAAACTACCTCAATGTAATAAAAGCCATATATGAAAAACCCACAGCGAACATTATACTCAATGGTGAAAGACTGAAAGCTTTTCCTCTAAGATGAGGCACAAGGCAGTGATGCTTGCTTTCGCCAGTTCTATTCAACACAGTACTAGAAGCTCTAGGCAGAGCAATCAGGCCAGAAAAAAAAAAAAAAAAGAAAGAAAAGGCATCCAAATTGGAAAGGAAGAAATAAAATGACCTCTGTTCACAGATGATATGATCTTATATGTGGAAAACCTTAAAGATTCCACACAAAAAAACCTGTTAGTACTAATAAACAAATTCAGCAAAGTAGTAGGATACAAAGTCAACACACAAAAATCAGTTGCATTTTGGGGCAGCCCGAGTGGCGCAACGGTTTAGGTCATGCTTTGGCAGCCCAGGGTTCGCAGGTTCAGATCCCGGTCGCCAGCCGACACACTGCTTGTCAGCCATGCTGTGACGGCATCCCATATAAAGTAGAGGAAGACGAGCACGGATGTTAGCTCAGGGCCAGTCTTCTTCAGCAAAAAAGAGGAGGATTGGCAATGGATGTTAGCTCAGGGCTGGTCTTCCTCACAAAAAAAAAAAAAAAATCAGTTGCATTTCTAAATGCTAATAATGAACAAATGAAAAGGAAATTTAAAAAAATAGTTCCACTTACAGTAGCATCAAAGAGAATAAAATATGTAGGAATTAACTTACCTAAGGAGGTAAAAGACTTATACAATGAAAACGACAAAATATTGCTGAAAAAAATTAAAGAAGACATAAATAAATGGAAACACATTCCATGTTCGTTAGAAGACTTAATATTGTTAAAATATCCATACTACTCAAAACAAGCTACTGATTCTACACAATCCCTATCAAAATCCCAATGACATTTTTTGCAGAAGTAGAAAACTCCATCCTAAAATTCATATGGAATTTCTAAGGACCCAGAATGGCCAAAAGAATCTTGAAAAAGAAAAATGAAGTTAGAGGTCTCATAGTTCTTGATTTCAGAACTTACTACAAAACTATAGTAATCAAAACAGTGTGGTACTGGCATAAAGCTAGACATATAGACCAACGGAATCAAACAGACAGCCCAGAAATAAACCCTCACACATCTAGACAATTGATTTTCACCAAGGGTGCCAAGACCATTCAATGGGGAAAGGACAGTCTTTTCAAGAAATGGTGCTGGGAAAACTGGATATCCACACACAAAAGAAGGAAGTTGGACCCTCATCGAACACCATATACAAAAATTAACTCAAAACGGATCACAGACCTAAAGCATAAAACTCTTAGAAGAAAACACAGAGCAAAAGCTTCAGGACATTGGATTTGGCAATGATTTCTTGGATATGACACCAAAGGCACAGGCAACAAAAGAAAAAATAGACAAGTTGGACTCCGTGAAAATTAAAAGCTTTGTGCATCAAAGAATGCTTTCAACAGTCTTTTCCAAGAGTCACACTGTTTTCCTGCTTCAACAGCACTCAGATGGAACAGGTGCTAATCCCCTGGCTGGCCACTCAAAGCCAGCCCTTGGTCACCTCCACCCAGTGCTCTCGGACAGCCCTAAGGCCCCTGCTGCCCTCCAGCGCTAGGCAGCCACTGCCACCTCTCAGCCGCCCACCATAACAACTGTGGCCCCATCACTGGTGGGCCAGGACTACCACCAGGACTCAGAGGCCACCATCAATGGCCAGATCAACCTGGAACTCTACACCTCCTACATCTACCTATCCATGTCTTACTACTTTGACCACGAAGATGTGGCTTTGAGGAACTTTGCCAGTTATTTTCTTCACCAATCTCACGAGGAAAGAGAAAGTGCTGAGACACTGATGAAGCTGCAGAACCAACGAGGTGACCGAGTCTTCCTTCAGGATATCAAGAAACCAGACCGTGCAGACTGGGAGAATGGGCTGAATGTAAAGGAGTGTGTGTTACACTTGGAAAATGTGAATCAGTCACTACTGGAACTGCACAAACTGGCCACCGACAAAAACAACCCCCACTGTGTGACTCCACTGAGACTCATTACCCAAATGAGCAGGTGAAATCTATCAAAGAATTGGTTGACCCCCTAACCAATGCACAAGATGGGGGCCCCAGAATCTGGCGTGGCACAGTATCTTTGACAAGCACATGCTGGGAGACAGTGACAATGAGAGCTAAGCCTTAGGCTGGCATCCCATAGCCACGGGGGTGACTTCCCTGGTCACCAAGGCAGCGCATGCATGTTGGCGTTAGCTTTACTGTTTCTGTGGGTTGTACCAAAACACCTCAAGTTCTTTCATTTGTACCATTCCTTAAAATAAAGCAATTTTGTACCCTCCCCCAAAAAGGACGTTTTCAACAGAGTGAAAAGGCAACCCACAGAACGGGAGAAAATACTTGCAAATCATATATCTGATAAGGAATTAACATCCAGAATATATAGAGAACTCCTAAAACTAAACAACAAATAACCCAATTCAAAAATGGGCAAAAGACTTGAATAGACATTTTTTCGGGGAAGATATTTGACTGGACAATAAGCACACGAAAAGATGCTCGACATCACTAATCATCAGGGAAATGCAAACCACAACAATGATGAGATACCGCTTCATAGTAGATGGCTACTATCAAAAAGTTCAAAATAACATGTGTTGGCAAGGATGTGGAGAAATTGGAAGACTTGTGCACTGTTGGTATGAATGTAAAATGGTACAGCCACTGTGGAAAACAGTAGAGCAGTTCCCCAAAAATTTAAAAATATATTTAGCATATGATCCAGCAATTCCACTTCTGGGTATATACCCAAAAGAACTGAAAGCAGGGGAGCTGGCCCGGTGGTGTAGTGGTTAAGTTCCCACGCTCCACTTTGAAGGCCCGGGGTTCACAGGCCCGAGCCCGGGCTTGGACAGATGCACTGCTTGTCAAGTCATCCCATGGTGGCGTCCCATATAAAGTAGAGGAAGATGGGCACGGATGTTAGCCCAGGGCCAGTCTTCTTCAGCAAAAAAGAGGAGGATTGGCAACAGACGTTAGGTCAGGGCTAGTCTTCCTCACAAAAAAGAAAAAGAATTGAAAGCAGGGTCTCAAAGATATATTTGTAAACCCATGTTCATAGCAGAATTATTCACAATAGCTAAATCATGGAAGCAACACAAAGGTCCATGAACAGATAAATGGATAAGCAAAATGTATGTATATACATACAATGGAATATTATTCAGCCTTAAAAAGTAAGGAAATTCTGACATATGCTATAACAGGAATGAACCTTGAGGATATTATACTAAGTGAAATAAGCCAGTCACAAAAATACTAATACTGTGTCATCCCATTCATATGATGTACCTAGAGTGGTCAAAATCAGAGACAGAAAATAGAATGGTGGTTGCCAGAGGCTGGGGACCAGGGCGAATAGGGAGTTTTTGTTTAATGGGTATAGAGTTTCAGTTAGTGCAAGATGAAAAGAGTTCTGGAGATGGATGATGATGATGGTTGCTCAACAAGAGGAATGTAATTAACACCACTGAACTGTATACTTAAACATGGTTAAGATGGTGATTTTTGTTATGTGTATTTTACAATAAAAAATTTGAAAAAAAAACTCAGAACCAATTCAGGCCAAATCCGGTATGCCAATATGTAGCCCTTAAGTTTCTATGTAGTCAGTAAATTAAGCAACAAATTTGACTTCCATCCCCTCCACTACCTCTCACATTCCAGGAGCATATATTTTACAGTCAAGCTTCCCTATGCATTCAAGTGAGAGAAAATTATACTTTATCCAGCCAAGCTGTCTCAAGCATGAGTGTAGAATAAAGCTATTATCATACCTGCAAAGACTCAAAAAGTTTACATCCCAAGCATTCTTTCTAGGAGACTACTACAGTTGTGCATCGCTTAACAATGGGGACACGTTCTGAGAAATGCATCCTTAGGGGATTTCGTCGTTGTGTGAACATCATAGCGTACTTACACTAACCTAGATGGTACTACACACCTAGGCTGTATGGCGTAGCCTATTGTTCCTAGGCTACAAACCTGTACAGCAAGTGACTGTATTGAAGACTGTAGGCAACTATAACACAATGGTAAGTATTCGTGTATCGAAACAGAAAAGGTACAGTAAAAATATGGTATAAAAGATAAAAAATGGTACATCTGTATAGGGCACTTACCATGATTGGAGCCTGCAGGACCGGAAGTTGCTCTGGGTGAGTGGTGAGTGAGTGGTGAGTGAACGTGAAGGCCTAGGACATCACTGGACACTACTGTAGACTTGATAAACACTGCACACCTAGGCTACACTAAATTTATTAAGAAATATTTTCTTTCTTTGATAATAAATTAACCTTAGCTTACTTTAACTTTTTTACTTTATAAACTTTTTATTTTTTTCTAACTTTTTGACTCTTTGCATTAACATTTAGTGTAAAACACAAACACATTGTACAGCTGTACAAAAATTTTTTCTTTATATCCTTATGCTATAGCTTTTTTCATATTTCTAAAATATTTTATGATTTTTTTCTTTGTAAACATTTTTGTTAAAAGCTAGACACAAACACACACATTAGCCTAGGCCTGTGCAGGGTCAGGATCTTCAATATCACCATCTTCCATCTTCACATCTTGTCCCACGGGAAGGTCTTCAGGGGCAATAACACACATGGAGCTGTCATCTCCCATGACAACAATGCCTTCTTCTGGAACACCTCCTGACGGACCTGCCTGAGGAGATGTCACTCTTTTCAAAAATATGGCCTTGGTGCTTTGGTTTTTTTAATCATGGATTTGCTTGTAAACAGATAATACACCATAAACATTCCTCTCTATTAATGAAAACCTTCCAGCATTGGGGTTCATGTTTTCAAACTTTTCAAGGAGCTTGTTGAGATCTGCAAAAGCTTCTGCTAAACCCTTCACTGTGAATTTTCTTGAGGGTTCTTCTTTTTCTTCTCCTGCAGGTTCCTTTTCTCTTGCCTCTTCTTCAGCTCTGCATTCCTCTTCCAGTTCCAACAACGTCTCATTAGTCAATTCCTCAGGCAACACCTCTAGGAGCTCCTCAGTGTCATCCTCACCCACACCTAGGTCAAAGTTGTTTGCCATCTCAGCCACAGCCCTGTTGATTTTTGCAACCTCCTCCTCCTTGTCAGATCCTTTGAAGTCATGGACGAACCTCTTCAGTGTCTTCTTCCAGATGCCATTCATACATTCCTTGGTGACATCACCCCGAGCCCAAGCAAGGTTCTCGATACAGTCAAGGATGTTGTAATTCTTCCAGAATTGCATCAGTGCCTTCCTCAGTTGCAGCAATAGCCTGTCTTCCTCAGGTAGTACGCCTTAACAGCTGCTATAACTCCTTGATCCATTGGTTGGATCACAGAGGTAGTGTTTGGAGGGAGAAACATTGCTTTGATATTGTGATGAAGATCACCAATAAAAAGAGGATGTCCAGGAGCATTATCAACAATAAGCAAAATCTTGAAAGGTATGTTATTCTCTAAACAGTACTTCTCCATTTCCCTAGCATAGCAATTCAGGAGGGCATCTTGGAGGAGGAGCTGGGTCATCCACAACTTATTGCTCCTGTAGTACACTGACAGTGAGTGCTTATTGACATGCCTGAAGGCCCTGGGGTTCTCAATGTGCCAGATCACGAAGAGTTTCAATTAGTAGCCTGCAACATTGCCCCCAAGCAAGACTGTTATCCTGTCCTTAAAAGCCTTGAAACCTGGCATTGATGTTGTCTCCTTATGGATGAAATCCTTTAAGGCATCCGTTTCCAGAATAGGGAGCTTTCATCCATATTGAATATTTGCTCTGGCAAGTAATTTTCCTCCACAATCAGCTTATCTAGAGTTCCCAAAAATTCTTCAGCTGCCTTCACATCAGCACTCGCAGACTCACCACTCACTTTCACATTATGTAAGAACAATTCTTGAACCGTTTAAACCACCGACAGCTAGCAGTAAATTCAACCTTGTAGTCAGGTCCAGCCTCTTCTTTCAACATCGCAAATGACTTTTCGCATTGGCCGTGATCATCACGGTGCTGAGTGGGATGTGCTTCTGTGTCTGGTCTTCAGTCTGGGTCATTAGAAGTTTCTCCATGTCTGATAGAGGCCCTTCTCAAATTTTTGTTAGTCTTGTTGCCTTCAACGAAGCAGATCCTCTAACAGCGTCCGTCACCTTGTTCTCGTTCTTCAAGATCATAGCTACGGTGGAAGGGGACATGCCTGACTGGAGAGCAATAACCATCGCTGATTTACACCTTCATAGTCCTTAGTCACTTTTAATTTTGTTTCCAGGTCGATCACACGACATAGCCTCTTACTGGCAACATTTGTGATGGATTTTGTACACTTAGGGACCGTGATGAACAAGACATAAGATTAAATCAAGCACAAGAGAAAATGATGCAATCAAGAGAGACGGTAAACGTGAGATGTACGAGGCTGCTGCCGACATGACACAGTGGACTGTTTTACAGTAAACTTTATTTTATAACTAGAAAGAGTACACTCTAAAACAATGATAAAAAGTATAGTATAATAAGTGCATAAACCAGTAACACAGTCATTTATCATCATTATCAGGTATTATGTACCGTATATAATTGTATTGCTGTACTTTTATACGACTGGCAGAGCAGTCTGCATCTGCACAAACATGTTGACACCAGCGTCACCACAAACACGTGAGCAATGTGTTATACTACATTGTCTGACAGCTACAATATCATCACACAATAGGAATTTTTCAGCTCCATTATAATCTCATGGGACCACTGTCGTATATGTGGTCCATTGTTGATCGTAACGTCATTATGTGGCGCGCGACTATATAAGACAAAAGTCATTCCTTAATTACTTATATAAGGTATCATGTATTTTTCTCTAATTTTGCCACAGAACTGATTATTTACTCCCTGAGGAAGGGATCACATTTTACACTTCTATTACTCAACAGGATTTTGAGACTGCGTTCATACCATAGTAGAGATTCAATAAATGTTGTTATTTATTCTAGAGGTATCACAAACAGTAAGTGAATCTTCCATTAGCAGAGACTAGGGGAGGGATGAAGTCACCTGGGATGTGGGGAGTGTTACGGCTCATTTCTCCAGCCATTCACTCAGCAGCGCTCCCTTGTCCCGTCCCACTGAGTCCATCCAACTTCACCTCTAGTTCTTGACCACATATGCCCTCCCAGCTGTAATCTTCTTGGCTGCTTCTTAGTATTCTCCATGATCACTAATTATATTTAACCATATACAAATTTGGGCAGTTTCTCTTGCTTGATTGTCAAGAAATTTCTTGGGTTAGGAAAACTAATAGCTGTACCCCACTTCCAAGGAAAGATTGTCTCTGCAGTTCCACTAAGTCCCAGTAGGTGGCAGTGACACCATACAAACGAGTTCCAGTTTGCTCCCTGTTTATTGAAAGAATTCATCTCCTTTTGCCATTGAAGTTACAATATTTATTTTTCATGTGACTTGATGGGCCTTGTCTGTAATTTAACAATATTGGAATCAAGTCCTGATACCTAATCACACGGATGCAAGCTCTATTAGATTTCAATTAGCATTCACTCTGATTTGATTAGAAGGCTTTAGCCATTCAAATGGCTAACAGGGAGACATTTAGATAATTGCAGCTGTCTGGGGTCATTATATTTGCTATCATTTTCACAGAGTGATTCATGTAAAGACCAGGCCATAAAATTTGTTTTTGTTGGTGGAAACAAGGAACCATGGCTCACTGAGGTGGAGGCACTATTAAGCATTTTGCTATTGTGGTCTGACCTTCGGGATTATTTTTTCCTTAGGAGGGACATTCGAGTGTAGGGTGCTTGCCATTTAGCTATTTTCCAAAAAAATATTCCTGATCTCCAGCCACAATATTGTTTCATTTGGCAAAAGAAACGAGGCACTAGCCATGTTTCCTTTTCCTCTCTTTTAATTGAACTGAATTTCATTTGAACAGGTTAACCCCATCAGAACTTACCTCCTGCACAAAGGCCTTCCTGAGTAAATGGAACTGGGTCTCCCTTCTTACCCAATACTATCCCGTGGTGCAGACACCAGAGGTGTTTTACCCGAGTTGCTAGACCACTTGGTGAGGATATTGAGACATGCTTTAAGCATAAAGGAGTATTGGACTAAACGCCCTTCAAGGTCTCTTCAGTTCATACCGTCTAAGATTCTAGGGATCAACAAAAAACATCCCTGCCCCAAAGAGCCCTCAGACCCTAGGAGCAGGACCGGTTGCCTAACCTGTGAGCAGCCCACCTGTGGTGTATTTTTCCAGGTGGGATGCAGAGGTGGGGAATTTCACCTACAGAAAGTTACCCTCTATTCTATGAGGCCACTGAGAGCTAACTCAAGTCTGGAAAGAAAGTCATCAATGAGAACTCGTGTGCTTTTAAAACCAATACTTCATCATTTTTACCCACAGCTAACTTGATAATTTGCCAATATGGCTTCAAAACTATATTCTGTTCAAGGAAAAAAAAAAAATGTGGTCTCTGAAGACTCAAAAACAAATTGTGAGGGAAGCTTAGAATTCTCTTTCGTTCTGCTAGCAAATATTTCTCATGTACCAGTGTGAAAACATTAATCCTCGTCAATACCCCTACATGCTCAGAGGCCTACGACATAACCTCTTAGAGTCCAGGACGGCATCTTTTTCATCCTAGGGTTTTGTGGAGGACCCAGCCCCAGGCTCCACAGACGACAGTGAAGCACTGCACTCTGCCATAGACCCCATTCTAGTCCAGGTCAGACTGTTTATGAGAACAGAAGAAAACGCAACCTTTCTTAGAACGATGATCCACCCAGCCTAGGAGCTGCCCTTTGACTGTGGCAACTGTTACTTTTAAGATTTCTATATGTTTGAATATAAATTCAGCAGTCTTTCAGAAAGACAAACATCCTAGTCTGTTCTTGAATGTGTTAACGAGTCTTCCCAGCCCCCGGTGGGGTGGGCCAGGACCCAAAAGGCCTGACCATAAAAAGAATGTAGGCTGACAAACTAAAGGTTTGAGCTACCGCCCACGACTCATACGGGTGGGGTCGATTTTTCCCAGAAGGGCAGACAATGTAACTTGTAATACAGAAAAAATGTGGCAGACATTGCCAGGGTGACTCTCTCGGAATTTAGTGAAGAAGTCCGGGGTGGAGGGTGGGGCGTGGATTGGGAGGGGGTGAAGTAGTGCACATATACACATAAAAGGTGGCCACAGAAACACACTTCCTTCTATAACTGTCTCTTCAGACTGCTCTGAATTGAATTGTTTTGGGAAAACGAGCAGCTGAGCCGACTCATTAGGCACTTTGTGGAGGGAATTTCTATAACCCTTCAGTATTGGGAGATCCACAGCTCAAGTTTGGAACCTAATGCTCCTCAAAAGTAAATAGTACATTTTAGTACAAGAGAAAAGGAGTGACATTTTATGGAAGAATTTCCTAAATGTTGTAAAAATCAATTCTTAAGATCCCAGCATTGATTTGGCTTTCTGTTATCTCTGACTTCATTTCCTATTACTCTCCCCAACTCATTCCACTTCACTCAGGCAGACGCCCTGCTGTTCCTCAAAGAATGCTCCCACCACAGGGCATTTGCACTCACTGAATACTGCCCGACCCTCTTCCCCTGGACGTCCGCACAGCTTACTCTCCCTCAGATCTTCCCTTCAATGTTGCCCTCTTGTCTTCCCAGCCACCCTACTTAAAATTTCAACATGTCTTCCTGCCTTGACATTTCTATCCCCTCTCTCTGATTAATTTTTCTCCTTAGCACTCTAACATATTATATATCTTATTTATTTACCTAGTATATTTGTGTTCCCCGCACAAGGTCAGCTCCCTGAGCTCAGATCTGACAGTATCTCCAATGCCTGAAAGAGTGTCTAGAACAGTACGAGTGCCTGAAACAGAGTTCTGAACTAATAAAGTTCAGTTCCATACTCATACTTTCCACAAGGACACGCTGATTCACATCAAGAAAATATTCTAAGCAAATTGATATTATAAGAGTTTCTTACAGAATGATTAAGCAACTTGGGAGACCTAACTGCTTTCTAGAATCCTCAAGTCCTAAAAGGTTTTAGAGAGAAAGAAGCATATAGAACAGTGGTTCTCAGAGTGTGGTCCCAGGCCAGAAGCAACCCCAGACCTACTGAATTACAATTTCTGGGGGTGGGACTCTGCAATCTGTGTTTAAAGAGTCCTCCAGGTGACTCGAATGCAAGCTGAAGTATGAAAAGCAAACAGTGATACAGAGGAAAGAGCAGTGGGCTCAATATCTAGAGATCTGGATTCTGGTCCTGATATATTTAACGGTGTGACCTTAGGTACATCCCTTAACCTCATCCTCCTCTATCTGTTCACTTACAAAATGAAAGAGATGCTAAATTTTTAGGATATGCTTTTAACATACTCATGGTAAATCTCTCAATCACACCCTGAAGGAGCCCTTGAGTTAGCCTTGTAATTGTATATTTGCAAGTAATGAAGCATCATATCTTAGGTAAAACTTCCTTTTCTTTCAACCTGGCCTTTTCTTCTCAAGTTAGCCTGAATTCGTGAGCAATTCATACAGACAGATAATCTTGCCATCCTTGACACTTTTCACAACGACTGCCTTCTGTTACCTCTCACCTTTCTCAGCTTCTGTGACGGCCCTCTCTTCTGGGTTCCCTCCCATGTCTTCAGATGTTCTTCTCAGTTTCCTTCACTGGCTTCTCAACCTCAGCTGACTCCTTAAATGCTGGTGTCCCCGTCTTGGTCCTTAGAACTCTACACACAATTCCTGGCTGGCTTTGTCCTCACCCTGACATCAGCTATTTCTCAAATAAGCTGATGACCTCCAAATGTTTCATTCTCTTAGAACTCCGCACATTAAATCACCTGTTACATATCCACCAGGCCCCTCAAATTAACATGTCCAAGATAGAAAGCCTTATCTGTCCCCCAACCCACTCTTCCTCCTATCTTCCTACTAAGTAGCCCGAGTCAGAAACGGTGTGCTCCTAGAAGCTGCCCTCTCTCCCTCCTTCTCATCTGACCAATCACAAAGACCTGTAGACCCCTGCTCTTGGATCTCTGTCTAGCCATCTCTCTTCTTCACTCTCCAGTCACTGCCTTTAACTGGTCACCAACTTCACACCTAACCCACTCCAGTCTATTTGCCACCCTGTGTTCTAAAACCCTCACTGATGACAGCCACCATGTAAAATCCCTCAGGGGCTCCCAGGGTGCTGTTCCAGCTTCTCTGCTCGGTAACATGGCTGTGCATCATCCCCTCCTGGCTGCCAGTCTCATCTCCCTGCACCACACACCAGGCCATGTGCAACTGCTTGTTTCGCTCCTCCTTCGCCAGACTCGACCTTCTCGTGGCATGTCCTTCTTCCTCCTTTCTAACTGACTCCTCCTTGTCCCTTACAGGCCTTCCTTGACAAACCCTCCCAGTCTGACTGAGCTCCCCTGTTCTATGCTCCCAGAGCACTTTGTTCTCCCCTCAACCACAGCCCTCATCACTCCTTACTAGAATCACTCACTTACCTGACTCTCTCTCCCCAGCCTACAAGCTCCTTGAGAGCAGGAGCCCTGTTTTTGCTTTGCACCTCCAGACCCCAGCACAGTACCCAGCACAAAATAAGTGCTTAATAAATACTTGACAAATTCACATTTATTTTTTCTTTAGATATAATACTTTTTTTCTTTAGAGATTTCCTTTTTCATATTAGCCGTGTGTGTCAATATTTCACTTTATCTTAGCCAGGCCCTTGACTAAACACAGCTGCAGGTTGTTAGGGGCAGACATTTGTGCTTGATCCTGGAGCAGGGACTAAGAAGGTGAACTTACCCAGAGGAGAAGCCTCTGATGGGAGGTCTGGGGGTGGGAATGAGTGACAGCCTGTCTGTGGGAGCCGTGACATTTTGAAAGCGTCAAATTCACTGTCACCTTGAGCTTTTTCTCTGGGGCAAAAGGGGTGACAGAGGCGGGGGCTTTTGTCCTCTCTTGTGGGCAGATTTCCCCGGTGAGTTTTACTTTTGTGGGGCCTTGTGACCAAGAAGGAGGCTGCCCCAGGAACGCCCCACCTATTTTTAGCCTCAGTTCAACACCCCACAGACAGCAACCCTCCATCCACCTCTAGGTTAATTTTCAATCTTGCTGTTGCCAAGATGAATCACCCAGCGCTGGCCTGACCAATTGCTAGACCTGAAGTGAGAATAAAGACCTGAAGTGAGAATAAAGACCTGAAGTGAGAAGGTAAAGCCTTTACCCGTGGAAAGTTGCAAAGATGCCCTGACATCTCATACGTCTAACAGCCTCCCTGTGCTACATTTATAAAACAGCTTAGCGTGTGTTCTTGTGTAACATTATGAGTGAAGTTCTCTGGGGTCAGAGCCTGAGATGTGGAACCTGCACTGGATAATCTAACCTCCTTCCCAGGATTTCCTCTTCAAGGGAAACTTATCTGGGAGACGAATTGTGCTAGACGTTGCCTGAGTCAGACAGAAGACAAACCATACATCATTCTTGGTACACCCATGGGCTTTTCATTTAAATACCGCTGAGGTTAGTCTATGTACGCCCTGTTAAACTAGGTCAAGCTCTTGAGGTATGATATTTTGTGCTGGAAATGCAGCTTCTGAAAGCCATCAAAGATCACCCTGGAAGGCAGCTGCTGGGCCTCAACAGCTACACCTCCACTGGGTCCAGCCAGCCCAGCCAGGCCCGTGTTCACGGCCTTCAGCCTCGCAGTCCATTGATGGGAGTTCTGATGATGCATCGTCCCACCAGGCAACCTCTCAACCAACCAGACCAATTCCCATTCACCTCTTTCCCCTCATTCCAGTGAAGGCCAGGGCGGCTGGAGCAGTGTCAGTGCTGGGGAGAAATGGGGACTCAGAGTGGCCCACCTGGGTGGAGTCTGATTCCGGAGAGCTTCAAATGCTGCCTGAGGAATTCATCTCTGTCGCACAGGCCAGGGTAGGTCACTCGAGGGTCTGTTACAGGAAATGACATGACCAAAATGTGTGTTAGAAACAGTAGTGAAAGGAGATTTAATTGTATAATTATAACCCTTTTATACAGTACTTGAATTTTTTAACCATGTGCAAGTGTTATGTTTCAATTTAAAAACTGATCTTTAATACCATAGAAAATACAACATATAATTTACGCCAATACCTTTGAAAATTTTTACAATAGGAACAGTCAAGCCGCATTGTATGCCGTGGTATGAAGAGAAACAATGGGGGAAACAGCACGATGGGTCTGAAGGCTGGCTTCAGCCTTCTGAGCGAGTGACTGAACCTATCTGAGCCTCAAATTCCTTTAAAACAGAGATAATGGGGGCTGGCTTGGTGGTGTAGCAGTTAAGTTCAAGCACTCCACTTCAGCGGCCCGGGGTTCACAGGTTCGGATCCTGGGCGAGGACTTACGTACCACTTATCAAGCCATACTGTGGCGGCATCCCATATAAAGCAGAGGAAGATGGGCACGGATGTTAGCCCAGGGCCAGTCTTCCTCAGCAAAAAGAGGAGGATTGGCGACATATGTTAGCTCAGGGCTAATCTTCCTCACACACACACAAAAAAAACACCCAGAGATAATGATACTGCCTAACAGAATGATTATGAGGATTAAATAGGATAAAGTATATCAAGTGCCAGCCCTGGTAAGTGTTCAACAAATGTATAAATAACAAATTGAGAGGCTGCCCTGGTAAAACAGGGCCTGCACTAATGTGGGGACAGTGAAGATGGGAAGGGGATGGACTGGAGTCATTTCAAAAGCAGGATGAACTGAACTGATCAGTTAATAGGGATTTCAGGAGAATGAACACTCCCAGCTTTCTCCTGGGACTGTAATAAACGATGCACTGCAGTCACACCTAGTCTCAGGGCGCATCCTCAACCCAACTTTTCTGAAATCTACTTAAGAAAATGTGATTTCTCGGAGAACAGTTGTTCCACAGACGGCCTGAAGATGTCGCTGCAGACAGTACCATCCATACCGTGCTCCTCATCTTGGTGTCTAGATTCCGCCGTTGGCGAAGGAAGGAGCCCACTGTGGCTCCCTTGCCTAACTCCCCTTCCTCCATGCTCCTGCCCCGTACGTAGCCTCCTCTTTCTCCTGTGAATCGTCATCCTTCCCTCTACCTCCCTGGCCACCTAGGGGTGGATCTGAGCCCTCAACGTTGTGATGAGGTTGTACGTGAGCTTCCCTGCCCTCTCTCCGTCATCACGTTCACATGGATTAATTACCAACACTTATACTCATGCTGTCACCCCAACCACAGCCCCCTAGCCTCTTGAGTTTCCATCAATGAATGTAGAGGCACCCCTATTCCCTGTCTCCCATTCCCTTTGACTTCTCTTCTAAATTGGACCAATGTTTAAATATTAGCATTTAAAGGTTTAGTGATGCATTAATCTACCTCACTTTCTGAAAATAGCGTTCCTGGTAAAATAATCCCTAAACTGTAGCCTATAAACAGCCCTACGATATCGGAAATGATGAGCATTCCAGAGCAGAGCTGAGTGACTTAGCCAGAGGGCATATGTCACCATCACGGGACTGGACTCTGACAGCCGAGACCTGGTAACAAAGGAAAAATGTTCCAGGCCAATTTCCCCCATTCTCCCTGCTCGTGGCTTCTGTTTGTGACCCTTCTTTCTCTGTCATTTGCTTTCAGTATTTAAAAATCATTCCAAGAATAATTTCAGAATTGATTTTTTATAGGTATCCCCCATTAACAGCCTCCGAGATAAGCCTCCAGACACATCTCAATCTCTAATACGAATCCAAGTAATCTGGGCTCTACTCCAGAGAACAGGGGCTCTGAAAGGAGGTTTGGGAAAGACATTATTGCAGTGATTACAAGAAAGGGTTGAGGATCAAGTTTCCTAAATCTTCACTCTGTGATCTGAAGCAAATCTTCTGGCAGCTATGATTCTGTTTACCATTGTGCTAAACCATTCCCAAGACCTTAAACCACAGAGGAAAAAAAGGTCCACAGCCCCATAGAGTTTCTGGTGGTGGATTTTGCCTCTGATGGTGAGGGATCACAAGCCCCTGACCGGATTATGGTGCCCAAGAGCAGGGTCCTCCCAACCTTTATGCCCCATATCCTGCGGAGCACGAGGCCTGTGCACGGAACTGCCCCAGAGCTAAGTCTCCTTGTACCCTGACTACACTCGGAATGAATTTACGCCCTTCCCCGGCAAATAACAAATATACTGGTGTGCAAAGGAAGCAATGTACTGTTAAGCCTCCACCCCCTTCCTGATCCAACTGCTCCTCCCTGAACACAACAGAACATGATCAACCCTACACACCTACAGATATGACTTGGTTACTGCCAACAAACAGTGAAAGGGAAAGTCAGGAATTTTGGCCACATGTGCAGGCCTCTCCTTCTCTGGCAGCAGGTCACCCAACAGGCAGACTGGGCACATGGCTGGGGCACTAGCAGAGCAGGTACACCTCAAAGAGACTTTTACTGAAAGAATGAGTTTAAAAGAAACACACCACCACCTAAGGAGTCCTTGTGAGATAAATCAGAACTCTGTTGAGCTATTTATACTTATTTTACAGTGTAGTGTTTAAAAGTTCTTTGGAGGAGGGATACCTCTCTTTTCAGGGCTTAGAGCCTCTGATTCCAATCATGCCTGCCAGGAACAGACCGAACTTCCTGGACAGACACACTCCGCCCCCAGCCTCCGGTCACACTGAGGAGCAGAGACCCCCCTGATGCCAGGGAGCCAAAGGTGGGTGCCTTCCCCCAAAACGCCATGAAGACGTCATACCTTGGCTGAAAAAGAGGTTGTAAACTCAGGGCCTAAATCTTTTGATTTAGCCAAAAGATGAAGAAATGCATTTTGCCTGGTTTTCACATGTTTTAAAATTTGAAAAATTTCACATCAAAATCCATTTTCTGACTTTTTTCTTTAACGACGGCACATAGGTACTGCACTCCAAGCGCTGCCTGGCAAAACTCATTTGAGCTGAGTGTGAGGGACATGCTCCCTCAGGTCTCCACTGTGAGGCTGCCACCACTTCCCCTTGGACTCTCGTGGCCAGCTTCACTCACCTGTGAAACCTGCCTGGCCCCTGTGGGTAGATATTTGAGGTAGACCCTTTAAAACTTTGATCCCCATTAAATCACAGAATTTGTAGCAAAAAAACACAGGAAGGCTTGGACGGTTTTATTATTAAGTCACTACAAATGAAGGTCCTGACAGGTGTTTTTCTGTGCAGAAAGATTCAGAGCTTGGGAGCTCCAGGTTCTGAGGGGGATGGATGGAGGCGGTTGCTAACCACCACAGGAAGAAAGAAGACTGAGCCTGGGACTGGAAGCAGAATATAAAGTCAGAATTTCACAGTGGGGCTGTCCATCAACAGTGTGCCTGGCTCCCTTGCCCTCAGGACTCTGCCATGGCCCCTCTCTCTTCCTTCTTTGGGAGTTCAGTTTGCTGGGGCTAAAACAATTTCGGTTTAACTGGCCAGGGCAACTGGCACAGGACACCCTGCCAAGTATATTGGACCCCCCGGCTGAACTTACAGAAAAATCTCCATGCTGCCAGGCCCCTGGGCATTTCAGGCAGTAGGTTCGGTCCACACTGTGCATTTCCCACCCAGGAAGAGTGTGAGCACCTCTGGCCATCCTGTCACTCCCTACAGCTGCATTCGGAGCTAAAATACAAAGCAGCTTCAAGGTTAATTTATTCATTCTTTTGCCTTTTGCATTAAAAAGAAAAAAGCCAATGACATTAAAAATGGAGTAGTCTAAGGTTTTAACATCTTTAAAATGGTCAAGATGAGCTAAAATGTTTGACAATGAGGCAGGGAGAATTCTAAGTCCCCGAGTCCATGAGATTCTTTCTAAACCAAAAATCAGTTTTGGTGTCTTCTTCTGCCCCATCCACCCACGTTCTCTGATTTCCAGGTATGTTCTCTAAGGTCCAAGTTGTAATGTTTGTTGATCTAAACTGTATTGAGATATCTATGATAGAGAGAAGACCTGTTGGATCACATTACTCAAAACTGTCTCCCAGGTTGCAGAGAAACAAAAGGTAACTCCTTGGGAATCCCCACGTCGGGACAAGGTCATCAGGGCTCAGCACCTCTCAAAATTTCCAAAAGCGGGTGACGAATCAGGGCTGCCTGGGCCTGCGTCTTACCACTAGGTGTCATGCTAAACAACTAGGAATAAGGACCGCCAGGTCCCGAAAGCCTCAGGAACATAGAACTATTTTAAAAGGAGGTGCAAAGATACTTATTCCTGAGATACTTTTTACTTATGCATGATTTTCTTTCTAATGATCATTTAAAACCTGCAACTAAAAATTCTAAGGTATTTTTTTCTAAGTGGGGCATTTACAGTTTGAGATTTCTGTGTTTTTTACAGACATAATTATCCCCAGATAGGGGGACAGCAACCCTCTATTTTACCTAACAACTGAAGTAGAAAATACTTTGAGTATCTTCCAAATTATAGTGTATTCAGTCTCGTTTTCACACTGTGTTTTCAAAAATGTTAATACTATGACCGTTTTGGCCAAATGATTAATATGTTGGGATACAAATTAGATAAACTGCCGTGGGGTGCCTAGGTAAATTTCTCTGCATTTCAGTTTCTTTTTAGGAAAGCAGGAGCAATACCTATCTTACAAGATTAGTTCGAGAACTAACAATGAGCTGCATAAAGTGCTGGAGTTCTTCCAAAAATTTACACTGTGATATTTCCAAGAGACATGGGCCCCCGCGAGCAGAGTGATAAATGCATTTGTGACCAAGTGATCCAATTTTTAAGCTGGAAAAAAACCTCTAAATAGCATTAAGTCCAATCTTATTACAAAAACAAGTATACCACAGCAAAGTTAACTGATCTCTCCAACTTAATATGCAGTTAATTTGAGGTCAAGCCTGAAGTGGAGACCTCCTGTTTATAGCTGCTGTCCCACCTTGCCTCAGTAATTGTGTATTCGAATATCATATGCCTGCAGAGACAATGGGCTCTATCCCTGGGAATTTTTCATTTTAACATGTGATAATTACTACCCCGAAGGTTTTATTTCCTGATTTTACTTTTTCCCTCTCATATTTTGTCTCAAACCCTCATTGACCCAGGTTACCTACATTCAGGTATTGGGGGTAGGGAAGAAGAGGAGAGGACAAGGGTTGGTTAGTCCACAGCCAGGCAAGTTAAAGATGATTGCAGAAATCTCTGCAAAACTATAGAGGCCTCCTGGGGCTAATTCTGAAGAACTCAGACCAAAGTTTCTTTATTTTGCCTGGACCGATTCTAGAAGTAGATGAACTCAATTCATGGCTTGTTGGCTAGGAGGTGGGGGTAGGGCAGGGAGCATAAGTTCTATCTCTGCAGGTGAAACCAGAGGACCAGGAGCCTGGAGTGGCTACCCACGATGCACGGAACGGTTCCACCACCGCCCCCCCCCCCCGGGCGCGGGAGAGCAAGGGGGCGACAGGGGCTGGATGGGGCAATGTTAGGGCTGCCTTGAGCGCCCTGCAGTGACCTCGCAGCTACTTTCTTAGCCATTGTAAGACCTAATCCTGGGTAAGACACTACTCAACCCATTCTTCAGCCTCCTTCTCCAAATGCTTCTGGAAAGTCACCCAGGAGGGGGTCCAGAAGGAGGCTCAGGATCCATTCTCTGCAGCAGCACAGTGCAAACCAGAGAACACGACCTCAGCGATGACTTCGTCACTGCAAGGTACCTACAACTTCTACTGCAAAGATAAACACCTTGCTGTGCTTGAAAAAAAATTACCGTCATATTCAGCATTTTTCTGCACGCAAGGCACAGTGCTTGCCCCTCACAGTCAGCACACAGTCAGGATTGTTAATCCCGAGGAAATGATGTGAGTGTTCTCCAAGCATTTCGACTTTTAACGCCAAAGCTTTCACAACTTGAGCGGGCCTGGGGGGTGCTACATGCCCCTGCACCGCCGAGAGCCTGGCACTGGCAGTGACGCAGAGGCAGCGCACTCGCGCTTCTAACCGCCTGTGGGTCCTTCTCGGCAGACAGAAGTTTGGGGAAGCGAATCCCTACACCCAGCCATCATTTCCAGTCGCGTGTGTAAAAGATCAAAAATCGGAAAGGACCGGCAGGTTGGCAAACCCCAGTGAGGAACAGCCCAGCAGGTCTGCGTCCTTGGAATCTCAGCAGCCGACGACCCCGAATCAAATCGATCATGGGAAACCCCAGGGAGAGAAGGATTCTTGCAGAGGGACAGGATCACTGAGTGCAGGCTGCAGGGAAGTACCGGGGGAGGGGGCCCGGACAAGAGGACTTTCCAGCCACTCAGCCTTCATCAAAAAGTTCCCTGTACATGACCCCAGTGGCTCATCGCAGGGAGTTTCTCTGATGAACCCCGGCTCAGGGTTTAGAGTTCTTTTTCCCCTAGCAGAGGACGAGGCCAGTTCTCTTTTCTGGTCTGACTGGCTTGGAAATTCCCCGCGCCTGACCCCGCCCCGGAGAAATCCCCTGCCAGCGCTTATAGGGCGGCGCGGCGGCGCTGCCGAGCCCACAACAGTCCGGAGCCGCCGCGCCGCCCGTCCGCCCGCGCTCGACGCTGCGACAGAGCGAGCGCGCAGCCCGCGGCCGAGCGCACCGAGGGTGCCGCGCTGAGCCTTCCCGCGCCATGTTTCAGCCCGCCGAGCACGGCCAGGAGTGGGCCATGGAGGGGCCCCGGGACGCGCTCAAGAAGGAGCGGCTGCTGGACGACCGCCACGACAGCGGCCTGGACTCCATGAAGGACGAGGAGTACGAGCAGATGGTGAAGGAGCTGCGCGAGATCCGCCTGGAGCCGCAGGAGGCGCCGCGCGGCGCCGAGCCCTGGAAACAGCAGCTCACCGAGGACGGAGACTCGTAAGTGGCGCGGGCCCGGGTGGAGGGGCCGGGTGGGGGCGCCGGGCCTGCAGGCCGAGCCGCTGGGCCCGCGATGGGGCCTTGGACCCAGGGTTTGTGCACCGCCCCCGAGACCGTGCAGAGTTGCAGGCCTCCGTGGCGGGGGGTGCAGGGGGTTAGGGGTCGCTCGCTCCCGGGACCGGGCTTCCGCAGCTCTGCCTTGCAGCCGCGCACACCCCCCCCCCCCAGCCCCGGTCTCCGTCCTCGGGGGCGGGGCGGCGGCGGGGACGCGAAGTCCCCGCTTGCATAAGGGGGGCGGGAGTTCCTGGCCCGCTGGCGGGCGCCGCGCGGCCGGGAGGGGAAGTACAGGGCGTTCCGGGCCGGCGGGAGGGCGGGGCGGGCTGGCCGGCGCCCGGCGCGGGGGGGCCCGGAAAGTCCCTGGGCGCCTGCCAGGAACACTCAGCTCATAATAACCTCGCGGAAAACACCGCGGCCGCGGCCTCCAGAAACCCCGGCCTTGCGCAATCCCCCGCAGCCCGCGCCTCCCCGCGCCCCACGCAGTGTACTCACCAGCCCTGGGGGGTTTTCCCTCTTCCCCGCAGGTTCCTGCACTTGGCCATAATCCATGAAGAGAAGGCCCTGACCATGGAAGTGGTCCGCCAAGTGAAGGGAGACCTGGCCTTCCTCAACTTTCAGAACAACCTGCAGCAGGTGCGCTGCTTGCTCAGCCCCGTGCCTCTGAGCCCGCGGGGGAGCTGGGTCTAGTACAGTTGCTCCCAATCCTTTATAGATGAACAGTCAGTGGTTATTGTCTGCCCTGACCTTTTACTTTCGAATCCGCCACCATCCTCAAGAATCCCATTGATTTGGTGAGGGCTTTATGAAGCCCACCTGGGGGCTCTGGTATTTACTTGCCTTGTCCCTTGTACCTGCCTGGGAGGAGCAGCCCCCACAAGGAGGTCTCTGGGGTTCAGGGGAACTCAGACTGTGGGTTTGGTCCATGGCTTATGCTCTTTCTGGTCCCTCTTCCGTCTGTAGACTCCACTGCACTTGGCTGTGATCACTAACCAGCCAGAAATTGCTAAGGCGCTTCTGGAAGCTGGCTGCGATCCTGAGCTCCGAGACTTTCGAGGAAATACCCCCCTACACCTTGCCTGTGAGCAGGGCTGCCTGGCCAGCGTGGGAGTCCTGACTCAGTCCTATGGGACCCAGCACCTCCATGCCATCCTGCAGGCCACCAACTACAATGGTATGTCTGCCTGCCCCGCTCGTCAGGGGGCAGGTGACATGGAGAAGGGAGGGGGGCCAACTGAAGACATCTAGGCAAGAACTTAAACTCACCGTGTAAAGGCTGAGAAAATAAGGATGCAAAAGGCCTATCTGGTGCCTTTATAAAGTTCAATTCAGAACCCAGATTCTGGGGTCTTTAAGTTCAGAAGAATTTGCCGCTTAAAAGACTAGATGAAAGGTTCTGCTTGAGACGTGAAGGTTGAAACGAGTGGTTATACTTTTTTCCTTTTGTTCTTCTAGGCCACACGTGTCTGCACCTGGCCTCTATCCACGGCTACCTGGGTATCGTGGAGCTTTTGGTGTCCTTGGGTGCTGATGTCAATGCTCAGGTGAGTGCTTCACGCATCCAGGTGGAGCGCCACAGGCTCTGGGGCCCTCCTCAGTAAGACTTCACGTGCTCCCGTTGCCCGCAGAAACTCCAAACTCATCCGTAAACATCTCAAATGCCTTTTGGTTTCAGGAGCCCTGTAATGGCCGAACCGCCCTCCACCTCGCAGTGGACCTACAGAATCCAGACCTGGTGTCACTCTTGTTGAAGTGTGGGGCTGACGTCAACAGAGTCACCTACCAGGGCTACTCCCCGTACCAGCTCACCTGGGGCCGCCCAAGCACCAGGATACAGCAACAGCTGGGCCAGCTGACCCTAGAAAACCTTCAGATGCTGCCAGAGAGCGACGATGAGGAGAGCTACGACACGGAGTCAGAGTTCACAGAGGAGGAGGTGAGTCTCAACTTCTTTGTCGCTCTGCAAAACCCAGTGAGAGTGGCCATCCTCCCCCCACCCTCCCAGGCCCTTAGAGCTGCCCAAAAGTCTAGACGTAGTTGAGTTCTCAAACTTTCATGTGCATAACCAGTATCCCAAGAGAGTGTCTTTTCTTTTTTTCCCCTTTTTAAGGAGAGGAGCATTAGAGGAAAACTCCCCGAGTCTGAGGTTAATTTATGCTGGGGTTATAGAGAATGCAGTCCAAGAATACCTGAGTTATTTCCACCAGCACCGCCCACCATCAGCCCGGCACCCTTGGCAAAGCTGGGAAGTTTAACGGGCCTTTTTTCCTCTTGTTTTTAGCTGCCCTATGATGACTGTGTGCTTGGAGGCCAGCGCCTGACGTTATGAGCTTTGGAAAGCGTCTAAAAGAACATGGACTTGTATATTTGTACAAAAAGAGAGTTTTATTTTTCTAAAAAAAAAGAAAAAAGAAAAAAAATCAAAATGGTGTACTACTTATAGCTACACTGCCTGGGCTGAAACATTTTACTGTGGTGGATCAGCCCTCCATCACAGTGAACTTCGGAAGGGGGACGAGAAAGATCATTGGAATTCAAAGAAAACCCCTTTTAAACCTTACCTTTGTGGGGCTTTTAGAGAAGGGTATCCAAAATTTGATGAAAGGACTACGTTTTATTTATTGTGCTTCTTGATCGAACCACCATGGATCAGTGGTTGAGCCCAGCTGTCTCCCGTGACATGTAACAATCAGGCGTATTGTTGAATCTTTTGGTGGTGGTGGGTTAAAAGTCACTACCTGTCAAAGTTTGTCACCCTCCTGTAAATGGTGTACATTGTGTATTTTGTTGGTAATTATTTTGGTACTTCTAAGATGTATATTTATTAAACAGATTTTTACAAACAGAACTATCCTGATCATTTTCTTCGGGCTGCGTGGGACTCCTCTTCTGAGAGTCATTCGATCCGCAGGTGGAGGTGGCGGTGGAGGCGGAGAGTCGTGTGGGAGCACTTACCACAGCCAGCCACGGAACCCTTTCGGAGAGTGGCTTCTCACACTGTTGACACCAGCCTCCCACCAAGCTTTGCAGGCAGCCCGGGGGCCCCGTGCGTGGGAGGGGAGGCTGTTGCTAGATGAACGGAAGCACCAGGCTCAGGCTTGGGGTGGCAGCAAGCTGCTTGCCCTACACCTGGAAGGCTCTCTATTGTCATTTACTTTCATCCTCTTGGTTTAAACTATTTGGGACCCTAACTTCCACTCCAGGAAAACATTTTGGCCAGAAGGAGTATGCTGTATTCACCTTATATTTATCTGGAAATGATCTCACGTATAACACTGGAGGCTCCTAGGGGCATGGGCTTGGGAATGGGACTGCACTAATATTCGTCAGCAGATGCCCACATCTGAGCCTCTGTTTCCTCGTTTGTAAACTGGGCTGTTGTGAAGATTACACAAGACAATCCACCTAAAAACCATAGCAGAGAGCCAGGCAGATAACGCAAAAGAAAAATACAACTATTCCATAACATCCTGTATTTCACACAGGAAGAAACAAGTCCAGAGAGAATGTCCTGTCCAGGGTGACCTGTGGGAGAGGCAGGTGGTTAACATCTAATATACTCTTTCAGGTGGCTAACATCCTAAATGTATTCCATCTCTAAATCAACCTATTTTGCTACCAGCGGTAGTATAAAAGTGTTGATGAAGTTTTGAGGGGTCTTCAGCTCAGTCAGTCTACTAATTCTGAATAATTCTACAGAAACAGAAGATTTCACAAGAAATCAATAACTTGTGAAATTTGAGTTTAGGTGCTCTGTATCTCAAATGTTTTCACCCCTAAAATGCATCTCTTTCCCAGGTGGAAAGAGGAGTAAAGGAAAGTTTACAGCGTTCTATAAAACACAGAATGGTGCATAAATACAATTCATGTACTTTGGCTTACATCTAAGAAAACAATATTACATTACTTTATCCCTTACTGATCCATAAATGACATCCAAGTCAAGTGAATATGATCACCTTCCTCTCAGACCAAAAAGGAGCCAATGTTTAGTGGGTCTTTCACATATAAAAGAGTATTACTCTGGACCTGCCTGACTGGTCAAAGCCAGCTCTGTCCACCTCCTGCAGCCTAAGTCATCTGGAGCTGAGCACTGTGGTGGCCCCTCTACCAGTCTTGTCTTCTCTCAAAGTGCTCCATGCCCATCACTGAAATTCCTTGTCCCTCCCAGAGCACTTGAATACAAGTGTTGGAAGGTCTAGTACATGAATGTTGATTAGGTTCAGCTCTCTCAGCTGATAAGTCGAAGAGGTAAGAGGGGTGGGAGGAGGGATAGCCACCTCATATCCACAAGAACAAAGGTTGGTTGGAAACTTGGCTCCCGATTTTGGAATGACGCCCTTAGTGCTTCTCAGATGTGCCTCTTTTTTCCCCCATGATGGTGCTGAATTTGTGCAGAGTCCCTCCAGTTCTGTGCCAGAGGGTTGGAGAAATGGGACAAAGGAATGAGGCCCACTCTTCCTCAGCCTCCTTGGTGACCGGTTTTTGTGTGGAGGTGTCACCTTCCGTGGTCATGGCAGGGAGGGGAGAGAGCCTCCCACCTTTCTAGGCTTCAGCTTTTCTGCTCTTCAGGACCCCAGCCTTCAGGGTGGAGTCCATCGTCTGCAGAAATCTTGACGTAGCTGGGCCCAGTTAAGGGCTGAAGTCGGCCCCAGTTTTTCATTTCTTACTCGCCAGGTCTTCTTCCTCTTTATCCATCTCCCTTCTTTTTATTTTAAACCTGCTTTCTTTCCTTCATGCCATTGATTGGGTGGCTGGAGCCGGGACTTCCCTAAAAAAAAATTTTAGAACATTCTAATCTGTAGAAAGTCTTCCTCAAATCTCTAAGCAAACAAAAACAAAAGTTTTCAAAGAAAAGAGTTCAGCAGACTGAGAGCCTTTTATGCCCTTGATTTTCTCCAGAAGCTAAAGGTCCTGTTCCGACGGATAGAACTAAGGGAGACTTGGGAAAGAGGGAAGCCACCCGAGGGGAAATAAAAAGTCACGTCAGCAACTTCCTTGAATTTATTTCCTTGATTCCTTCTGCCTGCCTCATCCTCAGGATGATTTCCTTTATAGGTCACATGCACCAAGTCCCTTTGAGAAGGAAGGGTTTTTCTTTAGAGAGGGAACACACTCTGGTCTGAGCAATCTGAAGACCTTCACGTGGAGCTTGGAAATGCCAGAGGCTGGGTGCTCGGGGGTATTTGCATTGAAACTTCAATTGCTACTGGAAGTGATTAAGTGGTGACAGTTAGAACTGACTCAGTCAGATGGGTTCTTCCTGCACCCCCTTTCCTCCCGATTTTCATCAACTCGCCTTAGGTGTAGTTGAAGTTTCATTTGGCAAGAAAGGTCAGAGTGGAACTCCAGTCAGAAACATGCCCGAGAAGCATTCCTCTCCCTCCGGTTCTTGGACAAGAAGGTCCCAGGTCATTTCCCCACTTTAAGGGAGGATTACAGAAACTGAAACTGGATATCCCATATGTGTGTTTCCCTACCGGAGAGGTGGGCCTCGGTCTCGTTCATTCATTCGAATTATAAAGCACTATTATTCTCCAGACCCTGTGCCAGGGGCTAGAGACACAGAGGAACCAGTCACGGCCTCTGCCTCAAAGAGACCTTGCTCAGGTGGAGAGGGAGACAAACGAGCGCGGAGAAGAGAGGATGGTGAGATGAAGCACCAAGTGTGCTGTGAGCCCACAGAGGTCCCAACGCGACTGCAAGGGGGAAGATCAAGAGATCACCCCCTAGTTAGCTATGTGCCCCCCAGGCCAGTACTATCTATTCTCTTATCCCATGTCTCACGTGACGTGTGGCACCCTTTGGACAAGTGGCAGGAAACGAAGTTGTGCTTGGAACAAAACTAACTTCCATGCTGGGATTCAATCGACCATCCCCAGCAGGCTACACTGTTCATTTTTGCATCTGTGTGTGATCCTAGATTCCAGAGTTGAGCCTGAAAGCAGTTTGCCACTAGTCTTTGAATTAATGACAAATGACGTGAATGCCTTAGGCCAGGGGTTCTCAAACTCAGCGTGCACTCCAAGGGCCTGGAGATCTTGTTGAAATGCGGGTTCTGATTCAGTTGGTCCGGGCTGGCCTGACACTTGGATTTCTATCAAGTTCCCAGACAAGGCCTGTGCTGCTGGTCCAGGGACCACACTTGGAAGAGCATTTTGAATAACATTTTAAATAAAATGTTACTTTATTTATCTAAGGCCGTGCTCTCTGCCGTCCCCCTTGACACCACTGAAAACCGGGACAAGTGCTTCTGCAGCCACTCACGAGGGTGATCCAGCATCAGGCAACATGAGTCTTTTGAAAAGCCGGGCTGGATCCTGAGCACTGACATCAAAATAGGGGCCACGGCCCACAAACCCGCCATCAAACCACGTATGTGTAACAAGGGAAGCAGCTGACACAATACAAGGCCAAAGGCATAATCATCTGAGGTCCAAGAAGGGAACAAAAATCATGAAGGAAACTCACTTGAAGGATAATTTGCTAATAAAGAAGAGGAAAAGCTGCTTTTAAAATGAGTTTATTTGTACCTTTGTATGGGGCTGCTGTGGCCTGTGGGAGGGACCCTGACCAGGCCTCAATCGGGAAGGAGAGAAGCGGGAACTGCTTCCCTATGGCAAAGTCCCCGCTGCATCCTTATCGGAATATGAGAAGCCTGAACGCGCACTTCACTAAAATGCATCAGAGAAACCCTTAAGTAAAGAATAACTTCCCCCTAAATGTTGCCATCATTTCATATTTCCTAATTTCAAAAATGTATTGAGTACATTTAGCTACTTAAAGGTAAGTTTTAGAAACACTTGTTGCCATATTTTCATCTTGTACAATATTTTATTCAAAATGTTATTTAATTGATCTATGATAATATATGTCATGGGATAAAATAATAGAATAAATTTACTTTTTATTCATTAAACACGTAGATGGTGGTTACTATGTGCCAGATCCTATTCTAAGTGGTTTACAAATATTAACTCCTGTGGTCCTCAAACTACCCTGTACGGCAGGTACTATTATTATTTTCATGTTTTTTATAAGGAAGCGGAAGCACAGCCCAGTTAAGAATCTCTCAGGCCAGGTCACACAGTCAGTCAATGGCAGTGCCAGGCTGGGGTGGGCTCCAGGTCCACGTTCCCAACCCGTGGTATAAAGCAGCTTCCACGTGTGTCTGGGAATTCCACTGACTAAAATGATTTCAGGGCATCCATTCTGAAACTGTTTCTTGCACATTTGTTACACATTTGACATCCTACCAAAATTGGGTAAATATTCCTAAGGATGGTTTGAATTTCTGATGTGTCGTGTTAACGGAAGAGTGTCTCACAGAAACTATATAATAATGCAGAGAACACAAGATGTAAGATCTTAGGAAACCTCAGTAAACTGAACAACAGTGTGGGACTCAGGCAGAGCTGGACCGAATCCTAGTTCGTCTCCTCTAGATGTTTAGTATCAAGTTTCATCTGGTTCTAAATAAAAGGAAATGAGGCACATCTCTCCTTCCAGGAGTTTCCAGTTGTGTGGTCTGTGTTCGCTTCTGATTGAGGCAAGATCTACCCAAAGTCACCACATTAAACATTTTGGTCAGACTTCTTAAAACTTTGCAGTATTTTAATATTCATCTCCGGGGAAGCCCAAAACAAACAAGCAAATGCTACTTTTAAGACCTAATGAAAGAGCCTCTTTCAGGTGAAATGTTCCAGTGTTGATGCAGTTCTAAGTTGGTTTTTAAAGTTCTCCTTCGAATGCCTTCCCACCCCCATCATTAGGAGACAAGTTTCCAGGGCCAGACAGGCCACGTGGCCCATTGTGGGTAGCCTAGCCAACAGGGCAGCCGGAGCTCCATAAACCTTTATGTGTATTTGTGCTTCATTCAGTTGTTCTCTTCCACAAAGCACAGAGTAAACTCTGGTTTGAAGGAGAGGCCTAAACCATAGATATGTAAATATCATATAATTTACAAGTCAAACGAAGTAGAAACTTTCACCTCTTTGAGGCTAGAACTGGGAATAACGGTAGCACCAGCAGATTCACCACGGAAGGGTCTGTCTTGGGTGTATGCAGTACCTCCCAGGTCTGAAATGCATGCAGCAGTGATGGTCACCAGGGGCTCTGAGCTCACGGCCCTCTACCAAGTGTCCCCACAGCACCCCAAGGGGGGGAGGGGCAAGGTCAAATTTCAGTGAGAATTTCAAGTTTGGTTTAAAGCAGGTCTTTCAAAGCAGGGACTTGATTGAAATTGGGGAAATTTTATGGTATAGCAGTTGGGGGCTGGAAAAAGCCAGGTGGGGATTTTAAGGTGAGGGGTTTGAAGCGTCCCAGGCGTGAACGGTCTGTTGATGCTTCCTATTAAAGAGTTGATGGGTCTTTCGGGAAATTCCTGCAATGAACAATCAAGTTATTTGCCTGGGCAAGAGTGTCGGGGAATAGTCAAGTTGTTGTAATGAACAACGGAAGAATAAAGTCACGTTGTGTAGACAGTAAACCAGGGGGCAGGAGGGGGTAGTTGTGGCCTCAGTCTGATGAGTCATTATGGCCAGAGTAAGGTCCTGAGGAACTTGAGGACACATGACAGGCACATTTTGATAAATTTAAAAGATTAAAAATTCAGGACATGAACCCATGAACAGTGGGGGTGGGGGCTGGGGTGGGCTAACTGGGAGTTCACAGAGGAAGCTGTACAGGAAGCACAGAGGAAGTGAGGGGGATCAAAAACCAAATTTCACCTGTGCTGTAATTTCACCCTGTTCCATAATTTTACCGTTGAATAATTTCAGTAATTGACAAGCCTTAGCTACAATCTCTGTCATTCATTAGTTCACAACACAAATTCACACTGCAAAGTACCCATGTAATCCAGCTGCTGGTGAATAATAATAGTAGGTATCATTTCTCAAATAGTGACTGTATGCCAGGCATTTTACATGTGTAAATGCCCTCCCCTACTGGGGAGGGCATTATTATCCCCATTTTGCAGATGAGGAAACTGAGGTTCAGAGAGGTTTAGTAACTTGTCTGAGGTGATGCAGCCAAGATAGGTGGCAGAGCTGGGATTCAAACCCTCCCCCTTCTGCCTCCAAAGCTCTTTCTCACCAGGCTGGTCGGGGTGAGCCTCCTCATTTGATGAAGATTTTCAAAGCTCCTCAATCACTGCCATTTTCCACTGCCGCCGGTGCGAACCTTAAGTGGCTCGGACAGCCACATAGACCCATTTTACGCTGAGAAGCCGTTTGCTACTCCTTCTATTTTATAAAATTTCCTTACTGGAAAAGTTGGAAAGGTACCTCATAGGAGTGTCTGAGGAGTCACTGACAGAGTTGCTGTAAGTGCACAGGAGACTCAGGGTTTCCTATGAACTCACGGCACAGCCCTGGAGGCAGCCCTGGAAGCCTCTGGTCCCAGCTCCGGGGCTGTCCCAGGAAGGTTCTTGAGAGCAAACGGTACAAACCCACCAGCAAAGGACAGAGGAAACTCCGCCTCCTCCGAGTCCGCCGGGAAACCCTGTGCAAGGTAATTCGTGATTGAGTTTAGACCACATTTCAGCTGACCCTCTGGGGCGGAGCCTGGGGCTCCGGGGAGGCCGCTTCAAGGGGCGCTTTTCAATGGACCAGCAAGTACCACCCCTGCTGGCTGTCATGACAGAGGTGCCTCCGGAGTGACTGCCCAGCCATTTGAGGTTCAGACCAGTCTGGCTCCCACTCTGGGCCCTCATCTGTACCATCGTGTGGCCCTGGGGTTGTTGCCCAGCCTCTGCATCTCAGGTTCTCATCTATAAGCGGGGTGATGCAGCTGCTTTGCAGAGCTGCTGTGATGCTTCACCATCACAAACCGTGTCTGTGAAACTCTGGCAAAGTGCCCCCCACACAGCAGGGGCTCCGTAGATGACAGCTCTTGCTGTTCAGATTATTCACATCAGTGACATTAAGAGGCACCTGACAACCCTCCCTTTGGCACGTCGTCCCCTCTGACCAGCGCTCCTCCTTCCACCACCTCTTGGAGTCGCCCAGGACCTGAGGAACCAGATCCTCTGAGGACAAACTGGGGCAGCCAGTCTTCCCTAGTGCCCTCCTTGCCCTTGTCCCCTGCTCCACCCTCACCCAGCCCATCTTGTCCTCCAGGCATGGTCCCCTGATGGGGGGACCGGATGGGTGGCGGAGCCTGTTTTGCGCAGACCTGACCAGCAGGAGCTGCCACGGGTCTGGACAAGGAGACAGGCTCCATGAGGCGCCTGACCAAGGATGGGAAACTGAAGGTTGTTCCAGGCCCGGCCCGGGTGCAAGCCTGGAGGCTCCTGCCCTCTGACAGTCCCAGGAAACCATGGAAGGTGAAACCTCTGCTCCCGTGGTCAACAGTGGGCCAGGCTGCAGGCCGCTCAGGGGACGCGTCTCAGTGGAGAAGCACAACCTGCTTATAGAGCGTGATGAACACTCTCTCCTGGGGCCTTGCCAGGACCCCACTGTTAGCGGGCAGCTGGTCAGGCACAGCCTCAGGCCATCCAGTCCCCCCACCCTGCCTCATGATGAGGAAAGTGAGCCTTTATGTGGAGACCCCTCTTTTCTCCCACCAGCCCACCCGTGGGAAGGCAGGGAAGGAGAGAGCCAGCACTCCGGCAGCAGCATTAACTGTTTTGGAGAGAATGGAGGATGGAGGAGGTCTGTACGCCCACAGACACCCTCCACGTGCTATTAAGTGGGGAAAAAAGCACTTTACAGAGCAGCTTGCATGGTATAATCCTACCAATAAACAAAAAGTACACTAAAATGTTCCACCTGACAGGATTCTCAGTTATGAGCAAAAGAAACTAATTCTGGATAATTTAGGCAGAAAGAGATTTGTGAAGAGGATTTTGGGGGGCCCTCAGAATCTCCAGGGGGGCTGAGAGAAGAGCCGGTGAGCTCCTCGCTGAGGCCTGGATGACCCACTGTGGCCTGACTGGATGCCACACAATCCCTGCCATTATTATCCCCTGATTCAAGGTTGGGTCAGAGGGTGTGACTGCTGGAGCTTCGGTCACGTGCCCAAGCGAAGGAGGCTGGGAATATGAGTGCTGGCACTTTTGCTTCAACCTAGGGCTTCCCCCAAACATAAGAAGTGGGTTCAGATGACAAATCTGAGTGACAAATGTCCCAAGACATAATAGTGGTTATCTCTGGGTGGCTGAATTAAAGGGTGGGTTTTGGGGGTTTTTTTTTTTGTAATTTATGGAGAATTTCAAACATATACAAACATAGAAAAAAATATTGAAGTCAACCCCCATCTCCAGCTTCTGTTATTTTGCTTCATTTATACTTCCATCCACTGTCTTCCCCCCAGCTTATTTTGAAGTAAACACCAGCCATCATATCATATAAGTTCATCCTTAAATATCTTAGTACTTATCCCTGAAAGATAAGGACTATATTTAAATGCATAACTTTAATGCCATTATCACCCCTAAAGAAAACTAATTAACAATAATTCAGAGAGATTCTTTTACTCTCTTCTTTGTGCATTTCTCCATTACTTTAATTATCAGGGAAAAAAAATAAAGCTATTCCCATTTTTAATTGGTTCTCAAAAACATTACCCCACAGTTGAGCATGTCCCACAAACCCAGTCCTGAGGAGAAAGACCAGTCAGGGGACATGAAAGCATCACCCAGGGTAACAGTGGGCATGGTTTGGGTCACCAGTAACAGAAGCCCTTGGATGCTCCCTGAAGCCGAGGACAGCAGAGAGGTGAGGCTGCAGGCTGTCAGAAATCCCTGGGCCCCCACCTCTGCTCCTCTCTAAGGACTAGCTTTGCCTGTTTTCTCTCTGGGTGTACTGTCACACGGCAGGAGAGCCAGGCTGTGGCTGCCAAGTTCACAGGTGACAGGCACAGAACAGAGACAGGACAACCCCTCTACCAACCTTGCCCTTTCTCTGTCACACATACTCACACACACACATACATACACACACTCCTAGGGAGAGGACTCAGACTAGTCTAATTATATCCCAGAAGTGGGGCATGTCTATGACCTGGCTAACCCCTGAGAGCCCGCACTGAATCCCTGGATGGGTGTAGGCAGAGCAAAGACCGTGACCAGAAGGAGGGCCAGCACGAGCTGGAGAGCTGGCCCAGCAGGTGCCCACGTCACACAGGGTCTGTGCCGGCAGGGAGTGTGGTTTCAGGCAGAAGCCCCGAGTGCTGAAGAAAAATTAGAAAGCCACACGAAGCACCATGAGGCAGGGTCAGGTGGTGGCCTGGGCCGCAGCTCCCACAGAGGAAAGTCCTGTGGACTCCAGCATCACCGAATCCCAGACTCTGCACACTGGACAGGCCTTGGTCCACACGGCTGGAGCTAATGTGAACTCTCTGCCTCTGTGGACCTGGGATCAATGCCTGTCTCCCTTTTTCCGAGGTCCAACGGTGCAAGCCGTACTGCGCCCACTCAGCTCACAGGATCGGAGTGACGAAGGAAGGAGGCAGAGAAAGTGGGGCCTTTGGACAGTCCCTCTATGACCTCTGCCAGGGCTGGGGCCTCACAAAGGAAAGGGGTGAACAAAAGTGGAGGAGGGGCTTTGCATAGTGTTGGTTCATTTGGAATCTGTAAGGAGCCACCAATGACCACCTGACCCACCCCAGGCCTTCTGTAGATAACAGCAGCAGCTCCGAGGGAGGGTCAGTGACTTCCCCAAACCACAGCATGTTCCTGGGAGCACTGAACCAGATCCAGAGGGCCAACTCCCAAGAGCCTGCTCCTTGCCAGGGTTTGGACAGACAAGAAGGCACAAGGCTTTCCAGCAGGGGAAGATGTCAAGATGGGTGTCCACCTGGAGGCCCTCAAGGAGAACACAGGGCTCCTACAGTCAGATGGCAGGGGAGGGACCAGATTACAGAAGTCTATGCGTGTCTGGACTTGACCTATGGGCAATAGGGAGCCACACTAGGTTCTTGAACAGGGAAGTCATGTGGTAAAGGGCAACAGTGACACATAGCAGCGTTTAGGATGCAGAGTGAGCTGTAAGGGAGCCCAGCTGGGAAGCTGCTGCAGGTGCCCAGCGATGAGAAAACACAGACATGGATGGAGGTCATGGGGGATGAATTAGGTACAAGACGTACCATGAAGAGAAAAGTGGGGGCACTCCGACTGGCTCCCCACCGCCAACTTAGATGAGTGGTTGACTCAGGCCTGCTGGTTGTGTCCACGAGCCGTAAGCCAGCTCTAACTAATTTCAAGCAAAGGAGAATTACATGGAAGCCCACAGGGGCTGGAGAGCTCACAGAATGGACGAGAGGCTGGGGAGACCAGGCTTGGGAAGGTCAGGAACCGAGGGCAGAGAGAGCCGGAAGGAGGTCACGTGCAGGACGTGAGGCTGCAGCACCCCTGCTGCACCTGCTTTTGTCAATGACCTCTAACCGCCCACTGTCCTCGGCTCGCTGGCCCGGGATCCAGAGCCCTAGGCAAGAATGTCCAGTTGGCGGGGCCACGTTCCTGTCCCTACTAGGCTGTGCTGGGGGTGGAACAGGAAGGATTTGGCCCCTTGGCTGTCTTTGAGGGAAGTAGGGATGAGGCGATCTCCCCAGTGCTTTAGGATTGGCCGCTGGACGCCCCCAAAATGACAGCTAGCCTCCACCTGGCCCTTGTTTCCATCCCACTGATTCCCCAGCTTGCTGAGACCTCTGACCACCACTGTTCCTGTCCTGAAACTGCTCTCCAAGATCACCGCCCCGTAAGGGCGCTCCGGTGTCCCTGTGCTCCGTGACTTCTGTGCTGCCTTTGCTGTCACGGCACTCACCATCATCTGCAGGAGCAGCAAAGGCAGGTGGGTGGGCAGGTGGGTGAGTAGGCTGACCACGGGGCTTCCAGGACTCCTCAGAATGGTCCTTGGCTCCTTAGGTCCCTCTCTCCCCCAGTTCACCTTCAGACAACCCCAGAGCGAGCCTTCCAGCACCCTTGAGATGAAGCTTAAGGTCTTCTGGGGGCACATGAGACACTTTATGAGCTGGCCCCTGCCTTCCCAACTTCCCAATCGGCCATGCACACTTGCCACATTCTCTCTGTACACCCTTGCTTCTGCTGGTCCCTCTGCCATAAAGGCTTCTGTACCTTACTCACCAGCCTACACATCAGGCTGGAGCTGGCCAACTCCTCGTCAGCCTGCAGAACCCCTTCCCCACCCTCCCCAGGATTCCTAAACACTCCTCCTTTGATCTCACCACATTGGTACATATCTCAACCAAAGCATTTTCCTCCCAGAAATATCACATTTTTTGATATTTACTTGTAATACTTTTTTCCTTTCAGAAAGAAATGGGACTTTGGACATAAGACAAAAATCCCCTTTAACTACCAGCTCTCCATTCCCCCCCTCCTCCCCTCTCCGTAGGGGTAACACTTCCCTGAACTTGGTAGGTAGCCTTCCGATCCATTCTGAGTACTTTTGTATACTTACATTTACCCGTAACCAGTGCTCGGCACCGGCCTTTGGTGGTGTTGATTTTATTCTCATTTACGTAAGTGTTGTTGCGCTTCGGGCGTTAGTCCACGTCTTTCTTCCTACTCACGGCGGCAGGGCAATCAGCAGACTGTGTGGTAACCATTTCTCTCCCACCCCTTTGTCTCCCTTCTTGGAGGACAGAGCCTGGGTCTTTTCCACTCTGTATTCCCAAATAGGTGCTCAATAAGTATTTTTGAGTGAATATATGAATATTTGAATATGGCTCAAGAGTTATTTTCAATAATTCCACTGAGAATGTAAAGTCACAGCAGCTGCGTCCTTTCCCATCTTGCGTGTCTCCATCAACCTCCACCTTCTCTTGGTTCTAAGCTTTAAATCCACATCGATCCCGCCCCTGCACCCCCTCCCTGCAACCCCCTAATTCCCCATCAACATCTTCAGTTCTGCTGATCTTTTGGAGAACATTTGAACAAAATCTTGAGAAATACAAAATCAAATGACTACAAATGACCCCTTTCGGCCAGCAGGAATGAATCAGATGACCAAAGGCCAGCAATGGAGATGGAGGGCCTAGGAGGCCTTCCCGGTGCCACTGCAAGCGTTTTTCTTTTTATACATTTAGTTCTTTTTCTTTATAAAGAAAATGCCTGGGGGCCGGCCCGGTGGCATAGTGATTAACTTCACGTGTTGGGCTCCAGAGGCCCCGGGTTTCGCAGGTTCGGATCCCAGGCATGGACAGATGCACTGCTTGTCAGCCATGCTGTGGGGCATCCCATAGAAAGTGGAGGAAGATGGGCACGGATGTTAGCCCAGGGTCAGTCTTCCTCAGCAAAAAGGAAGAGAATTGGCAACAGATGTTAGCTCAGGGCTGGTCTTCCTCACACACACACACACACACACACACACACACACACGCACATAAAATCTAAAAAAAAAAAAAAGAAGAAGAAAATGCCTGTTTCTGAAAGAAAAAAAGAGTAGAAAAAACTCAACTCGACTGTCCTTACCCCAATACAAACTCATCTTAGCTACAGGGTAGTTCTCAAAATTACTATTTTGAATGATTTCTTTCCTGACTTTATGCAATTTTTTCTTTATACAGTTGTGTACATATAATTTTGTAATCTAGTTTAAAATGTAACATTGTAGGTAGTTTCCATATTATAAAAGTTATTGAAGCATGAGTCTTGATGATTGCATAATAAATATCCAACAAGTGAATACTGTAATTTACCTAATCACTTCTCTAATATTAGATATTTAGTTTATTTCTACCTTTTTTAGTACTGTAAATAATGTTGAATATAGAGCTTCTTATGTATTTAAGGTTTAGCCTTAGGATGGTGTTTCATAAGAGCAGGTATTGAGCCAAAGGGCCTGAGCTTGCTGCAGCTCCTTACACACATCGCTAAATCGGGGCACTGTCAGAGAGCCAGCCTCCTGGCAGCAGTGGGTGGGTAAGAACACCTGTCCTACAACAGCATTTTTTGTAACCCTGGATGTTATACATTTTCAAAGTCGGCTAATTTGATAGATGGAAAATATATCCTATTTTAAGTGTGCATTTCTTTGATTATTATACCTTTTTCAATTATTTAATAATCAATTGTGGGGGCCGGCCCGGTGGCGCAGCGGTTTAGTCCGCACTTGGCAGCCCGGGGTTCGCCGGTTCGGATCCCGGGCGCCCGCCTACGCACTGCTTGTCAGCCACGCCGTGGCGGCGTCCCATATAAAGTAGAGGAAGATGGGCACGGATGTTAGCCCAGGGCCAGACTTCCTCAGCAAAAAAGAGGAGGATTAGCAACGGATGTTAGCTCAGGGCTGGTCTTCCTCACCAAAAAAAAAAATAATAATAATAATCAATTGTGCTTTATTTGTGATTTCTCTACTCATATCCTTTATTTCTCTTGGAGTAATATTATTTTACTTTTCCATTTAATGCTACAGTAAGAATTGTAATACTTCGTCACCTTGTCTATCAAAATCTTTTATCAGATATTCTCTTAATTTTTAAAAACTTTATAATCACAGTATTGGACTGAGTTGAAATGTTTAGGCATGATGCTACCTTCCAGGCATACCACGTGTTTTCTCAGGCTGTTGTCCAAGCAGAGTATATTTTGTCCCACATGGTACATGCTACTTCTGTGATGTTCCTGGGACAGGGTTTCATTGCCTACATTTTAATGGGATGCAGAGGCCACAGGCCTTTGCTTAGAGGTGTGTTTCCCTCATTGCCATAGGAAATAGTCTTTACTCAGCTCTGCTCAGAGTGGCTTAATGTATTTTTTTAATCAAATCTATCAATCTTTTCTTATATGATTATCTCTCTTTTAAACTTAGAAAGTCCTTTCATCTCCAATGATTATATTATTTATTTTCTTTTAGATTTTATGGAGTTTTTGGTTTGTTTATTTTTAATATCTAATTCCAATCCATCTGGAATTTATTTTAGTGAGGGAATCTAGGAACAGTTTGGAAATATGCAATCAGAGCTATATTTCTACTCGCTGACCCACTCTAGAGGTGTATCTCCAAGGAAATAATCTAAATGAAAGATTGGCAAAGATGTTCACAGCAGCACTATTTATAACAGCAACAGTGTAGAAAGTCAGATATCTACCCGCCGAGGAAGAGAGAAGCAAGGTGTGGCACACAATAGGAAAAAGAAAGGTGTGTGATGAATTTTAAAAAGAATACGAAACGTACCTACTCTGTGCTCACACTTATGTAAAGTCATGCAGGAGTACGACCATAGCCTGGGAAAAAGACACAAGGGGCAGGCTTGTGAGTAAATTACAGACTGCTGCTGGGCAGGTGGGTGGCACCTGGCTGTGTGTCCCTTCCTTCAAAGGTATTCAGAAAGGGGATCTGGAGATGGGAGGGGTGCCCCTGGGTGAATTATTTTCCCTTTCTATTTAAATTCTATTAATATCAGCAGAAGATTTATTATATTAACCCAGTAGTCACCTGACATTTGCAACGGATGTGTTTCAAGACCGTTACCAGTTTCCACATTTGCACGTAGGGAAACATCCAGCTCCTCACCCCCGAACCATGTCTTCACAGAGAGCCCCTGTGTGTCTTCTGCTTCCTCTTCTACCTCTGCAACCATCACTAGCTTTATCTCTCACATGATGTCCTTTTTTTTCCACAAAGAAAAAGTGTTGACTTCCCGCCACATTTTACAAGCGCGACCCTGTACCAAGATGAGTGGAGGCCATCAAGCCTTGAGAGGAGTCAGGTACTGGGTAGACGGCCAGGCTCACTCACCAGTGAGTGATTCTCACTTCAGGACCGGCCTAACATTGCCCTTGCAAAATCACGATGCCGACATCAGGTTTGCTCTCCAATAATTGAGCCAGAAAATGTCAGATCCATGACTATTGCTAGTCTTCTGGAACAAGGAGGAAGTTGTGGTAGACTGTTACATTGTAGTAGACTATGCCCTCCCAGGAAGCACGCCTCCTAGAATCCATGCCCTGTCTACTCCCGCCCACATCAGCTCTGGCCTTGGCCATGTGTCTGGCTTCAGCCAATGGGACTTTAAGAAGGCATGACACAAGAGCAGCCTTGGTAAGTGCTTGTGCTTTAGGTCTGTCCTCTTGGAACACTCCCACTTAGAACCCAGCTGCGTGCCTTTAGGAAGTCCTGGCTAGCCGCTGGAGTGCAGAGATGCCTGGGAGAATGAGACAGCTCGTAGAGAAGAACAGAGGTGCCCAGCTGAGCTCCCAGCTGAATGCAGCAACGTGAGTAATACCATATGGAGCAGAAGAACCTCCCAGCCAACACACAGGATCATGAGAAAAAATAAATCAAGGTCATTTGAAACAGCTAAATTTTGGGGTAGTTTGTTACACAGTACCAAATAACTGAAACACATGGAAATGTATATGCAGTATATACTGTAGGATGGTAAGACAGAAAGTAAAACACAAAAGAAACACACATGATCGAATTGACATAAAAATTCATGCCTATACCACAAACCAAGATTAGAAGCCACTTTAAAATTATAGAAAGTGTTTCCTGCTCATTAGGTTACTTTTTAATTTACTTTTAGTTACTTGAAAGTTCTGTAAGGAACTTCAAAAAGTCTATCGTGCCTCCTGGTCTCAAGAACTTCCAGTCCTTGGGAAAAGTAGAGCCAGGCAGCTCTTGGGAACAGTGCTTGTGACTGCCAGCCCAGAGAGGGACTGGCTAAATGGGAGACCTTCTGGGGCCAGCTAAAGGCCAGTACGGCTTCCCAGAGAAGCAACTCACATCCCCTCTTCACAGAAAGGAAGAAGCTCTCAGTAAGGAAGAAGCTCCACTGTGAAACGAAATGATTGTGTATGTGTGCACGTGTGTCTGTGTATGTGCATGTGTGTGCATGTGCATGCACGTGCATGCAAGCAAGAAGTAATCCAGCCTCAGAAAAACCCCCCAGTCCTGAGCCCCCGAGGTTGTGGCAGTGCTGGGCTCAGTCCCCAGGTTCAGGGACCTTCTTGGGACTCACTGACAAGTCTTGAACTCTCTCAGCTCTTCCAGTCAGCTCCAGACCAAACCATGCTCTGGTTGCCATCAGCAAGTGGGTGACGTGATGCAACATGTACAGCTGGGATGTTCTAAAGGTGATTGAACTCTTGTTGACTGAAATACACCATATGTGAGGCCTGTGTGAATTAGGAAAACCACAGAATTGGTAAGGAGGCAATGACATCTGGGAAAGTACTTTTAAAATATAAGCCACTTAAGGAACTTTGCAATACAGGCTACCACAAAAACGTAAAACTTAATTTCCATCCTTCCAATTTCCTGACTAATTATAGTTAATGTCCATATATGTTTTACAAAATACATTTATAAGAGCAAAAGGATATTAACGAAAAAACGAGGAAACCATTGCTCATGCTGTGAGGTAAAGCTTTTTGGGATACCTGCTTCTGTTTGTGATTCCATGTCCTGTTCATAGACAAACTTTCTGTTGGCACTATTGCTTCTGGTTTGTGAGACGGATTAATAGTTCAGCATGGCCTGGTGTTCCCAAAGAACACCCTGGCTGACAGATCCGGACCAGTCCGTGATGCTCTGCAGACGCACATCGGCTCACTCAGTCATTCTGAACTCAGCCATTTCTGAAAAGGTAAGAGCGCTCTTTCTGCCAACCAAGAGTCTTGTAACTGAGCCAGGGCCTTCAGCAAAAAGTTTAGGAGTCAGGATCCTGGTCGATCCACTTATTTAGAGGGAACAACATTGTGTTTGCGAAACCTCTTTGTGAAATGAAGACGTGCTGAGTCACCTTTATGAGGTATTCCTGCAATGAGCTTCCTAGATTTCCCAAGACTTTTTTATTTCATTTTTCCTTGATGAAGAAATTAGTACAATGAGTAGCCTAGTAAATGTCACAGAAGGTAGAAAGACACCGGTGTTGACAGCTATGGCTGCTTCAGGTTCAGGAAGTTCTAAACCAAACGTGCCCTTTCTGTTTGCTGAGGGCTCCACTCACAGATGCAGGAAAGATGGCCCGGCTCGGCCCTGGAAAGGAGTGAGCTCGCTACACAGTGTTGCCTTTCCTCCCAAATTGTCTCCTTCCGTGGCTACTTTGCGTTTTCAGTGGAACTTTTTCTTCCAGCTGCTCAGTGAACTGGGCCTCTGTGATCTTGATAAGGGAAGGCACCCTTCCTATTTTTTTCTGGCTTCCTAGCCCTGCACCTTGGCTTGGTTTCCAGCCTTATCGCAGTCTGTTTGAATAAACAAGCTCTCTGGTGAGGGTTCCGTGACCCACCCCCTAGTAGGCAGTGCCAGGGGTGGGGCCTGGCTCGGGCTGAACGCATTCCTCATGGTATCCTCTTAACTCCCACTTTTCGCCTCAGAGGACCACTGGGCACACAAGGGTGTAGGCTGGGCAAGAACTTCTCACAGCTCAGGGGTCACGGAACTCTTGGAGTCCTCATGGTGACATACCAAAAAGCTCCTTGATCTTGGAACCCAGCTTGCTTGGGTGGCCATTGTGACTGCTCAGAGGATCCCTCAACACCCCATCAAGGGCAAGGGGGCCACCACGAATCCCTTCAGAGGGAGGGGGCAGGAGGGCATAGTGGTCAAGGGCGGCCTCCTGGCCTCACCATTTGCCAGCCATGAGGCCTTGAGCACGTCACTTAACCTTTCTGTGCCTCGGTTTTCTCATCTTTAAAGTGGGGGTTTTGGGTTGAAAGAAGCAATCCAAACACCTAACCCACGGTAAGCTCTCAGTAATACAACCATTAACATTAGTTGCAGGGTAGTGGGAAAATAGGAAGTATTTTTATCTGCCCTGCTTCAGAAAACAATAGCAACTGGCCCTGTTAATCTGGCACCAGCGCCCATCCCCACCCCTGCCCCCACCCCTCCCCGGGCTGCAGAAGGCCTTGCATCAGCACTCAGACCTTCTTCAGTCCCAGTCTTTGGATTTCTGTGGCTTCTTAGGATGAATGTCCATCCAAATTCCACACACACTCCTCAGGTGTAAAACTGCTCACGAAGAAGGAAGGACTGTGCAGGAAGAGAAAACACAGACATTACATGGGACATGTGGGTCGATACGGATGAATGTTAAACTTTACAATCTACTTTGGGAGATCCTGGGAAACAGGATTTCAGGGAAGGGAGCCAACACTCCAACAGGGCCCATCAGGAGGGGCTTCAGGGGGCGGCCTTTTCTTTCCTCAATATGCCTGGATCATCCCTCCCCAGCTTCTGAACAACCAGTTTCAACAAAGTGTCTTTGACCTGAGCCTCCAGGCTTTGGCAAGGGGTTTAGAAAACCTGCTCAGAAAACAGCTCAGTGCCAGAGAACAGCAGGGTTGGGTGCTGCTCAGAGCTGGGATTCCTGGGGTCTAGCCCGGCTCTGCAACGCAGGCCCCTTCCTCGTTTGTGAAATGAGGGTGATTAGGGAGTTGGTAAGAAGCTCCCACCTCTCCTCAGCCTCGCAAAGTCTAGGATCCTCGGCTCTGCAGTCCCTGTCCCCACCCTCCAGCCATACATCTGTGCACCTGGGGTTAGAAGCCCCAACAGGACTCAGCTGCCTCCTGTTACAGGAACAGGTCGCGTTTCATATAGCTCTCTGGACCTGGAAAAAAAACCAGAGTCCCAAGAGTGGACCAGCCTAGGAGCGTTTCCTGTTTCTGCGAAAGCTGACCGCCGTCAGCATCCCAGGGGCAGCGCGAGCCAGAAAGGACAGCGACTCCCGAGGGCCCCGCCTCCCGGCCTCCCCGTTCCTTAGAGCCGCGGGCGGGGCCTCCGTGCGGCTCTGGCCGCCGACGGGAGCTGGAGGCGTCTTCCCCGCCCTCGCATTGCTGGAGCCGGTGGGGGGAAGCGGGGGTTCGCGGCCTGGAAGCTCCTGAGGGTCCTGCAGCACAGGCCCTGACAGAGGGGTGTCAGTGGGTTCCGTGGCTGGCCGGCCCGACCCCTGTGCCTCCGGAGGTCCCACTGCGGGAAGGATGTGCTCGGCACATCCATCTGTCGGTGTCCCGCGGGACCTCCCCCACGATGTATTCCCTTCCAGACACCAGGCGCCTCAGTTCTATAAGGACAAGGGGCTGAGATCTTCCAGGCTCTGGGCCCCCAGAATGGAGGGTGGCGTTTGTGCAGGCCGTTTTGCCTGGACACGGTGGGAGTGAGGCCTGGATAAGAGGGTCTGAACTCTGTCGTGCACATCGCTGGGAGCAGGCGGGAACCAGCTGTCACTGCACAGGGGGTAATTTGGAGAGTTTAGTGAAAGGACTGTGTAGAAGGGCTCAGTGCGGGGCCCGGGGCTCGAGCAGCGGCCGTGACCCCCGAGGCCTGGCGGCCGAGGGGAGTGAGGGAACGGCCGGCCTCGCCCTGCCTCCCGCCGCCCTCTCGCCGTGTCCCCACGCTGAGCCCAGCCTGCACCGCCGCTGTCCCCGCGGAGGAGCTGGAGGGACAGATGGCTGGCGCCGCCACCTAATGTTTAAGTGGTTTTGTTTTGTCTTTGTCGTTTGGAGAGAACCGTAAATAAAATAGCTGCATCCAGATGTCTCAAGAGTCAGACAGTCACCCCGAAACGCCTGGCCTCCGGCTGGGTTTGTGTCCTCAGACAGGCGGGCTTCCCTCCCGCCAGGTCAGCGTCGGGCAGCCGCAGTGGCCCCACGGTCCCTGTCACCGGCGAGCCTGAGCAGACCGGGCCCTCTGTCCAGAAAAGCCCCCAAATCATTCGTTCCACCCGGGGACCACTTCGAAACATGAGCTGCTCAGTCACCCTGTCCCTTCTGTGAGTCACTCTTGTGCAGAGTCCTAGCTGAAGGAAAGGACCAGTGGCTGCAAATTACTTAGAAATGAAAACAAACTTCGTATCCCAACAACATAAAATATTAAGAGGGATTTTGCTTTCACAAAATCCAAGGAACCACCCACAATTGTACCTCCCAAGCAAAAGTACGCCTTTGTTTGTAAGCAGAGCAATGAGGAAACGTTGGGGACACCTGATCTCATGTGCGGGGCACAGCTTTAGGGACCACCCTCATTTTCTGCCCACAAAGAGTTAATAGTCTAAAAAGAGTTGAAGAAAAGTAACATTTATTGGATAACCTAGGACAGGTTTCTTAACCTCTCGGTGCCTCCATCTTTTTATCTGTAAAATGGGAATAATCATGCTGCCTTTCAGGGTTTTGTGAGGATTAAAGAGTCCATCTCTGGAAAGCACTTGCACAGTGCCTGGTGCACAGCAGAGTGGTACCTAAGTGTTACCTCACTATCAGCTGTTATCACGTGCCAGCCCAGAGACGATGCAAAGTCTCTGCTTTCCACCCCAGGAGACTATAGTTCAAGGCACTAGGTGATGGAAAGTGGCCCTGAGCCAGGATTGAGAAGACACTCAGTGTAGCAGCTGAGTGAGCTTCATCTCCGGGCCTCAGGGTTCCCATCTGTAAATTAGAGATAATAATTGCCCTTCCCGGCTACCCACATGCAGGGTGGTTGTGAGGATCAAATGCAGAACTACAAGCTCCTCTGAGACGGAACATCACAAGACGGAGTCTCCACTGCCCCTCCAGCCCCAAACCTCTCTCTAAAGCTCAGCTGGGAATGGAATGGATTAAAATAAACCAGTCTCACTGGGCATGCAAGGACCCCAGGGCAGCTCCTTAGCCGTGCAGAGTCCTGGTCTGCCCCCACTGCCAGGCTGCTGCCGAGACAGGGCCCAAGTGAACCCTTGAACTGCTGGGGACAGGGAATGAAGGGACACGTCCCATCCCAGGTGGTTCCCAGGTTCCAGGAGGAAGTAGGGATCCTGCCCCCATCCCGCCCCGGATGGAGCCAGGGGAAAGCGGAGGGTCTTCTGGAAGAGGTGACCAGGCCCTGGGGCCCCGCAGGGCTCAGCGGAAGGGGGGTGAGGTGACTGGAGGTGAAACAAGTTCCTTTTGCAAACCTGAAGCTTCTAGTTGCAGCCGAATGTAGGGGAAAGTACCAGGGGAGCTAAGGGGCCTTGTGAACAGAGCACCCTTCAATGGGGGAGATAAAAATAGAAACAGAGCTCTCCCTGCCCCCACCCCAGCTGAGGCATGTCTGCATAAAGACCCACCCTGAAATCAGGCAGAAGCAACCGCACAAGTTACACTGATTAAATGAGATACTGTGAGTGCCAGCCTAGCGCTGGCCTGGCACATAGTAGGTGCACAATGAATTTGTTCCCCTTACACATGTGTGCACACATACACAACTGCATTCAGTTCACCACCAACTTTCTGCAAATACCTAGGACCTACTGTGTGCTGGGCATTTTGCAAAGTTCAGGGGACCAGGCCCAAGAGCTGGCCTCGGCCTCTGAGAGCTCCCGGTCTGCTGGTTGAGCCCAGGAGGGAATCAGAGCCCTAACAGGAGCCCTGAGCAGGGGCTCCAGAGCTGGGGGTGCTGGTGGATTGGCCTCCAGACTGAGGGAACAGCAGACACAGCAGGAGGGGCAGGAGCTTCGGGGTGACTATGAAGCATGGGTTCCCTCGGGCAGTATTTTCTTGCTACCCACTTTCTTGATCTATTTCTCTGGCACTTCCTGGAGAGGTGGGACCTTGGTCTCTTACCCTTCAGGCCTCCATGTAACTGCACAAGGTCAGCCCAGATGGGGCCCCCATCATGGGACGGGGTGGCAGTATAGCCCTTGCCCCAGGTGACAGCACATGTGAGCTGGAAGAACCTACAAAAGAGCCCTGCCCTCTGGGTTCCAGAACATCCTAACCCATCACAGAATCCTCATGGGGCTATAGTTCTCCTAGAGGTGGCTCCTAAGACCAACTCCAGGGCAGGGCCTGGGGTGCTGCCCATCACTTCCTCCCTGCTGCCCTCCAGTCACCCTTCTCCCCCACCTTTGGGGACAGGGAGCCAGTTGCCTCCACCTCTGGCTCCCTGCAGGATGGCCTTGGGGTGTGCAAGGGGTGGGAAAGAATCCTTCTCAGTGGTCTGCCCCTTCAGTGGGTGTCTCAAGCTAGGCCAGCCCTTCGCACTGCCCAGAGGAACCAACTCCTGGTTATGATGAGGGAGCTCGCCTCCTCCTCCAGCCACACATTTGCATGAGGAGTTGGGGGACTGGATAGGAGGGAAGGAGAGAGATAACTGAGAGTTGAGCCCTGGGGGTTGGTGCAATTTGAATTTTGCCTCAGAGCCAGCTTAGAACAAGGAACATGTATCGAGCACCCACTATGTGCCCAGCTCTGTGCCAGGCCGTTTGCATACATCCTTATCTAACCTTCACCACGACTTTGTGAGGGAGGTGTTCTACACCCATTTTACAGATGAGGAAACTGAGACACTGCGAGTTTAATTTAGTTGCTCAGGGTCACACAGACACCTGAGAGGAAGAGTGGCCTCTGGCTCCATTGGAGGCACTGTGTTTTCTAACTGAGGGTCCCCGGGTGAGCTCCTGGGGCCAGTGTAGACTCTGGATGAATGGCTGTGACTGGACTGTGTGTGGAAGGCTGGCACAGTGAGCATGGCAGCTTGGTCACAGATGGTTGAGGGCTGTGGTCGCCCTGCCAGCCAATGGGGACAGTGCAGTGCAAGGGGTCTGCACAGGCCAACCCATTCCCATAGTCGCCAGGACTGAAGTTAGTGAGGGTCCCCAGGCCTTAGATTCCGGCGTGGGTGAAGGCTGCTTCCCAGCTGATGCAGTTGGAAAAGCCCCTGTCTCTACTGTGACCCAGAGAGTGCTGTGTAATTTCCTCCATGGGTCAGTCCTCCACCAAGGGCTGTGACGGGGCCATGAGTCAGGCCTCAGCCTGTCGCTGACAAGCCACCAGCTGCCTGGCTTCCAGCCAGTTTGGTGGACACTGGGGTGGCTGCCCACTGCCTTCTCCCATCTCTGTTTTGTCCTGCTTAGGAGAGGGGGTGCCGCTCCAGGGATGCTCAGGCAGATATCCACTGTGGGTCACACCAGACCCAGAGTGTGTCAGGAGCTGGGACCAGTTCTGGGGTGTGGCTGCAGTGAACCGTGACTGAGGCAGACCCTTGGCCAGCTCCCGTGCTGGTCAGCCATGAGCTTCCAGGGTTGGGAATCAAGGTGTCACCGGCAACCTGTTTGAACTGGGCCTGATCACCCCACACAACTCCCAAGTAAGAACATTCTCCACCTTCCCCTCAAGCTCAGGAGACCTGAGAATTTGCTCCTCTCAGAAAAAGGCGCTTAGCTTAGGGAATTAAAAACAAATCTGTGGTTACTTCAACTGCCTTCAAGGAATTTACCATGTACGGACAAGGCCTTCAAACTCAACAGCCGGCTTTCAGAAATCAAGACGGATAATCTTTGGATCTCTTGTTCTGAGCTGCCAGTGGCTCACTCAGAACCCCTCGGGGAGGGGAGGCACAGGCTGGGGTGCCAGTCATACTTCTGGGCAATTTAAAGCCACGTGCTCTGTGTCACCACGACTGTGACTCAACCATGTGCTTGCCAAAGCTCATTCACAGAGGAGTGAAACTGCTCTGTAGGCACTTTTCGCAGTGAGGGCTCTCCACCTCCTGGAGGGAAAACCAGGGATACGCAGGAGGTGGGCCTTTCCAGCTGTCCGGGGGGGGGGTCCCTCAGAGCCAGCACCAGAAGGTGTTCGGTTCCGTGTCCCCAGTCTCTAGGCTTTCCGTAAATGTCAGTTAGATGACTGAAGGAACAACAGAAAAAATAAAGTGAAGCTGGTACAAAAACCTACAGCCCAGCTACAGGGAATCCATAGGTATTCCCTGGTGTGTCTTGCTTCTTAGTGAAAAGGAGTGATGCTTGTGTGGTCCCCGCGGGGAGCCTGGACCTCCACAGAGTGAGCTGATGGCCAGCTGGGGGCAAAGAGGTCCAGGCGACCCATGGGCTCACCCTCCCTCTTCTTCTCTCCGAGAAGGTAGGCGTTGGCCCAGAACCCATTGAGGGAATAAGGCCACTCCTTACCTGGGCTATTTCTGGAATTATAAAAAGTTTGTGTTGGCTGAGACCCTCAAAAGAGTTTATTATTGTGCTCCTTAAAAAAAACAGAGGTCTGGTGACAGGTGCTAAGAGCCCAGGCTAGACCAGCATGGCCAGGCTGGGAGGAGTAAGCAGCCACTTGTGGGCCTTGGTCAGGCTGCCCTGACAGAGTGGGCAGGCAGCTCCCCACACACTGCAGGCTCCACCAGCCCCACAGCATCTCCTTCATGTCTCGAAATCCCCACCTTCACTTGTACCTGTGGGTCGGATGGTAGCTGCCACCAGAGCTATTCCCCACTGCAGAGAGGGGGACCCAGGCATCTTGGCTTGGGTTGGCTTTTTTTCTTCCCTTCCCTCCCTCCCCTCCCCTTCCCTTCCCTTTTCTCTTCCTTTTTCTTTCTTTGCCTTCTCCTTACTTAATCTAATTGTCAACTTGACAGGTGGGGACCAGAAGCCAGAGAGGACACAGCACCAGACAGAGACTCCAATGGAGGCGAGAGCTCAGCAGCAACAGCTGGGTGAGGAGTGGCTCCTTGGCCACCACATGGCAGACAGATCCCGCTTGTCTCCCTGGACACTTGGTTTCTGAGGTTTCACCTGGGAGATTCTGCCCTCTCTCTACAGGGCAGGAGGGAACAGAGCTGGGGGAAACAGGAAGTGTTGGGTCCCTAGAAGAAAAGGTAACAAGGACATCAGCAGTTTTATTCAGCTGATCACATTACAACGAAACCACCAGAGCTGAGTGGATTGGCTGTAGAAATACAGCAGGCGTCAGTGCCCAGCTGGAGAATTCGAGTTTGCTCTGTGCTCAGGGCAGTGATGTCCCTGTGCAGGATTTTTCACGTGCTGGCCTTCGACAGAAGTGCATTTTTACTGTTCTCTGCACCATAAACAAACAAAAACTCTCATGGCAAGCAGCTTTCAAAGACCTTTGTCTCTAAAAGGAAATTGGGACTGCGTTTTCCCACAAGAATTTCAAGGGAATTGTGATTACTCAGAACTCCCTCTCGACATTCTTGTGAACGTTTGAAAAATTCCCAGCGCCTCCTGTTGCCCTGAGTGCGGGAAGCCAGGGATGTGTCGACTCACACAACCAAGCAAGGGCTTTCGTGCTCACAGCAACTGCAGAAACCGTTGCATAACTGCAATTGTATGCTTTTTTTAAACTTTGATAATGAAAGGAAATGCAAATAAAGGAGTAATGACTTCTGGTAAAATTATGGCTAGAAGATGACTTCCTACTCTCTATCCCTCCCATCCCCTCAAAAGTTCTCCTCTCAAGATCTTATCTCCAGGAGCTTATTTCCCAGAGGAGTTTTCCAGGATTGCTAAGGGGCATGCAACAGTCTATGTAATTAATTCTCTGAGACCCCTACTTTGGGGCTCAAAGTTTCCCTCCGGCCCAGAGGAGGCAGGGACACTCCAGGCTAGAAGAGCCTTCCGGCCACCAGCCAACTTCCAATGCAAAGTGCAACTCCAGTCACGAAAAAGACGTGGGGAGTCTTGCCAAATACCAAAGACTCTGCCAGAAAAGAATAAAGGGCCTGCAAAAGCCTGCCCTCATCCCTCCACAGAGAGAGACAGCTCATCTTGGTTCCCTGTAACCAGGGAGGATGAGTGTGTGGGGGCTGGAGGTGTCCAGGGGAGTCTAACCAGAGGGCTGCCAGAAGCCCAAAGAAGGCGTCTGCTCACATGCATGCTGCAGCACTGAGAGGGAACAGCCACTGGACAGGAGAGAATTCAGGAAAATAAGGTTTCCCAGGATATTCTGTCGGAGTGAATGTTGTAGGCAGGTAGACATATGTCTCAGTTTCTAAAGAATGATCTGTTTTAAGAAAGAAAGGAGAGGGATGGCCCGGTGGAGTAGTGGTTAAATTTGTGCGCTCTGCTTCGCGGGTTCGGATCCCGGGCAAGAACTGATGCACGGCTTGTCAAGCCATGCTGTGGCAGCGTCCCATATAAAGTAGAGGAAGATGGGCACAGATGTTAGCCCAGGGCCAGTCTTCCTCAGCAAAAAGAGGAGGATTGGTAATGGCTGTTAGCTTGGGGTTGGTCTTCCTTACAAAAAAAAGGAAGAAAGGGGGGAGGGGGGAGGGAGAGAGAGAGAGAGAGAAGGAAAGAAAGAGAGAGAGAAGGAGGAAGGAAGAAAAAAAGGGAGGGGGGAAGGGGGAAGAAGAGAAGGAGGGAGAGAGGGAGGAGGAGAGGAAGGAAAGGGAGAAGAAAAGAAAAGGAGACATAAAAGTTCTAGATCTGTGCTGTTTGATATGGTAGCTTCTGCTCACTTGTGACTACTGAGCACTTGAGATATGGCTGATCTAAATTGAGATACGCTATAAGTATAAAATATACGCTGGATTTCAAAGACTCTGTGAAAAAAAGAATACCAACTAAATAACAATAATTTTTGTTAATTACATGTTGAATTGATAACATTTTGGAGATTTGGGATTAAACAAAATATATTAAAATTGTCACCTATTTTTTTTACTCCTTTTAATGTGGCTCCTAGGACATTTACAATTACATCTGTGGCCAGCACTCCATTTCTATTGCTGCTCTGCTCACTGCTCTAGATGGTTGCACCTGGATGGCCAGTGCAGCCCCTGGTGCCAGCCCCACTTCTAGTTCCTACCAAACCCTGGAGGTCTTTAGCTCCACCCTTTTCCCTGGACTGAGGTAACCTAGCCCAGGTGTGGGGGGTCTTGATTCTGAGGTTCTCAGACAAGATCCAAGCCTGGAAAGCCCATTCGCATTTTAAGCAGCTCTTTTGTTGAGTGCTGCTTGACCTTTCAAAATCCTCTGCTTCCTATGAAGGCGCGCAGGGGCTTTCTTGCACTCATTGGAGAGAGCCAGTAGGTGGCTGTGTGAGAGTAACGGAAACTTTGACTAGGATGTGTGAGTCGTGGGAGGTTTTGGTTAGGCCTCAGTGGGACTAAGGCATTGACAGACATTGTTCAAGTGTGAATCCAGGTTTACCAGTAAATATTTAGGAGAATTTTTTAAAGTGATACTACAGAACATCATAGCAACACTAACAAGACATTTCTTCCAAAAATATGCATTGAGCACCCCAGGAGTACACCAGGAGACGAATTCAGCGGGCTGCTGTCAGCCCTGGAGGAGGGAGGAAAGGCTGGGCATGTGATGCAGTAGGAAAGGGTTCAGGCGCCAACGGTCAACCGCTCAGTCTTCCAGGCCTCCGGCCTTGTGTGTGTACTTTTCATCAAGTCATAATTATAGTATAGTTACAGGTTTTGCTCTATACTTCCTTCTCGTAAATGCTCATAAGCATTTTCCATGCTCCTATAGAGTCCTCATATCCTCCTTTTTAGTAATTAAATAAGATTCCACCAAGTTACTGTCATTTTGTAACCTTCTGTGGAACATTTAGTTTCCAGTTTTGCTCATTTAAATAAGATAGCAGCAAAAATGCAATTTGCTTTCTTTTGTTTGGGATTTATATTTCCTTATGATTAATTCTCAGAAAAGAAAGAAACTACCGTGTTCAAGGGTATGAATGTTTTTCTAGTTCTTGATAGATATTGCCGAGGTGCTGTCCAAAAGGCATGTAGGAACTTACATTGCTCACAGCAATGGATGCGTGGACTAGGTTTCTTGCAACATTGTGAGGATTGAGGTGTTACAGCCTATATATGTGTATATATAGAATATGTATATATTTTACAGCACTTAAATGTGCAAAGGTATATGTACGTATATATACATATGTATGTATATATATACATATATATAAATGTATATATACGTTTATGTATAGATTTGCACATTTAAATGCTGTAAAAATGGCACCTCTGAGATTTTTGAAGCTCTTCAAAACAAAATATTTATAGACAAGTAACACAAATATATATTTTTTTCTGAAAATGCTAAGACATTGTCTTGAGCATTTCTGGACTTTGCATGCATTTCTGTTTTTAAATTGTTATGCACCAATTGCTTCTTGGCCTTTTGGCTAAGATCAAGTGTAGTATCTGTTCTTACCAGTTTAAATTGTTCTGCACCAAAGATATGTCTCTTCTTCTCCATTTATTAATTTATTCAGTCATTTATTTATATCAATATGGGCTCATATTACACTTTGGGTTATAATCTGGTACTACTTTATTGCTCAAAATTTTTTAGCTCAGGCCATTGGGAGCTCTTTCACTTCGCTCCTGTGCCCCTTTGACATACCCCATCACTGTGTTTGTTTTGTGAGCACTTCCTTACCTTCTGGCACTACAAGATGCTCCAGGCTCATCTTGTATATTTCCCACCCTAGTCCTACGATCAGTCTTTCTCCAAGGAGCCCTGGTTTCTGTTACTGGAGAATGGTTCCACAAACCAAGATCTGGGTGTCATTTCTCAGGCTCTCAGGTGACAGAGCAAAGACATATGTGTGTTTACTAGCCTGTATGTATATATCCATATCTACAGTGTGACTATTTCTATATGCAACCATCTGTGTCTTTATTAAGTTAAACATGAGTTCTTACTGATGCCTCCAACCCTAATCCAGGACCACACGGGTGATTCTAACCTTGCTTGTCTCCCTACCACAACTTTGCATGTATGTTTAAGTCCTCATTCCAGGGAGGGCTGATCACCCCTATTGAAGAATTTCCTTTGCAGAAGAATGTTGTTTGTGAAGGGAAAAAAAAGTTGTGCCTAGGCGTCGGCCTGGTGGCGTAGCGGTTAAGTTCGCACTGCGTTCCACTTCCGCAGCCCAGGGTTCACAGGTTTGGATCCCGGGCACGGACCTATTCACTGCTCATCAAGCCATGCTGGGGTGGCTTCTCACATAGAAGAGCTACAACTCTATGACTATGATATACAACTATGTGCTGGGGCTTTGGGGAGAAAAAAGAAAAAGAAGAAGATTGGCAACAGATGTTAGCACAGGGCCAATCTTTCTCAAAAAAAAAAAAAAGTTTGAAAACCTGAGATCCAGAGAAAACAATAAAAAACAATTTGAAAAAAGTTGTGTCTAATTTCTATCAACAGAGAGAGGAAAATATCATCAATTTGCAAAAATTTTAAAACATCCTTAAAGTTATGAGTGGAATCTGTTGCTGACAGAAACACAGCCGTCTGCATGAGTCTCCATAGTACAAGGGCTACATAATTGACTTTCCTGGTCCAAGGCCTGGCTGACTTTGCTCCCAGCAACTCCCTATGGCACAGAGTGCCAGCGGCCCCTGACCAGAACCCACGGGAGGATCCCAAACACAACTGTCCACCCTCCAAAGTCACATGCGCTCAGTGTCTCCCTAGGACAGCTCATGTCTTGGACCAGATGGGCTCCCCCTGCTTTGGTCAATGGCCCTGGTCACCTCAAACCGAATCAAGCCAGCGTGATGATGTGCCACAGAAAGAACTGTCCACACCAGCCCGATGCTGCTCAGGGCACGGGTCTTCTGTGTCCTTTCTTTTTTAAATTGAAGTATGGTTGACTCTTGTGTCATCTCAATTTGGCTTCCCCCCTCCAGGAGATGTCAATCTCCTTTTGACACAAACATACACAGCAGGCATCTCCCTTCCTTCTCAAGCCCACGCTCAGGTGAGTTGACCTTGTTAGCATGGGATTCTTCATCCAAGCAGACACAGCCTACTTGTGAAACAAGGTTTATGTTTAATTACACAAGTAATAATAATTGGAGCTCTTCCCATGGGTTGGGCTTTGTTCCAAGCATTCTGCCTCTATGAACTTGTTTAATCCTTACAACAAGCCTATTAGTAGGCCTGTTTTTATAGAAAAAAAAGTGAGGCTCATTGAGGTTTAGTTTTTTGCCTCTTACACAGCTGGTAACTAATGAAGCCAGGGTCTCCACAAACCATGGCCATATATACTGCTACTAAGTAATCCATTAATGCAGGCTCATTGTCTAAAAGTAAGCAAATAAATAAATAAAAATCCAACAACACAGAAATGTATGTAGTAAAATTTACAGTCCCTCTTTGTCACCCCCTACCAATTCCCATTTCCTCCCCAGAGATAACCACTCTGTATAGTGTGTGTACATCCTTCTAGACCTACTTCTACGTATGAGATAGTCTTAGGATTTGGAGGGACTTTAAATATGCATATTATACTAAATGTGCCATACTTCTGACTTGTTCATTTCACTTGCCAATGTGCCTTAGAGATCATTCCATGTCAGCGTATGTAAATGCCTCAGTCTTTTAAGGATTCCATGGTATGGGTGTACCATAGGTTATTTATCCCGTCTCTGGCCATTTAGGTTGTTTCCAACATGTTTGCTAGATAAATAATGCTGCAGTGAACATCCTTGTATATGCTTTATGTGAGAATGCCAGAGTGTGGATTCACATCCGTGGAATTTCTGGATCAGAATGAATCCACATTTAACATGTTGTCACTGCCTAATTGTTCTCTGAAAAGATTGGGGTGATCTTCACTCTCCCCAATGGTGCTTGAGGCCGCCTGTTTTTCCACACCCTCATCAACACTGAATAGTAGCAATCCTTAACATTTTTAGTAATCTGGTGGATGAAAACATGGGATCTCCCTGTTTGAGTTTGAATTGACTTTGTTTGAATTTGTTTCTAGTTCCCTCATTGCTTAACTGTTACTATGCTTTGAACTTCTTTTATCTTGTGCAAGCATTTGCATCCTTCCTCATAACAATCTAAAATAACTCTTCCAAACTTTTCGTGGATCTCACCTTTGAGCTTAGGTAGATTTCACTGAGAAATAGGAGCTGTTCTGGCAGAGGGACCACAGCCCAGCAGGGACAAGAGGGCTCATTTTCCATCTCTCCCTGCAGACGCCTCCTTACCAGTCCTTCCTAGCCCCACCTGGAGCCCCTCCAGTGCTCCTTCCCCAAGGATAAACTGTTCTGGAACACGTCAGCATGCCTGCCTTTGGAAAGTTGTGGACTTTTGTCACAGCTTCCAGGATGGTTGTGACTCAGCCCCTGTCCCTGTGTCTGAGGCTGTCCACGTGGAAACCACTAATTCCCTGCGCACAACACCCCCCTTGGCCAAAGGCCAGCAGAGTACTTACTGCGTCTTCCTCCCACTGCTCCTTTGCTCCTGCTCGCCCCTTTGACTCATAATGCTAATATAAAAAGAAAACATCCACAGATGCTGAGCCGTTCAAACAGTACAAAATTATCCCGTGAGAATATATGGATATTTATTTAACCTCTGTGCCTCTTTCGAAATGTCCATGCATAAACATGCATATATTTGCATATGGATTCTTTTTTAAAACTGCAAATGGCAGGCAACTATCCATTGTGTTCTGCAACTTTTTTTTTCAATTTTTTTTTTTATGAGGAAGATTGGCCCTGAGCTAACATCTGTTGCCAACCTTCCTCCCTTTTTTGCTTTTTTTGTTCCTCCCCAAAGCCCCATTAGATAGTTGCATGTCATAGTTGTTCATGTTCTAGTTGCTCTACGTGGGACGCTGCCTCAGCATGACTTGATGAGCGGTGAGCAAGTCCGCACCCAGGATCCGAACCGGCGCCCAGGATCGGAGCCAGCAAACTCCAGCTGCTGAAGCCAAGCGCGGGAAATTAACCTCTATGCCACCGGGCCGGCCCCTGCTTTTTTTAAAATTAACAATGTATCTCCGAGATGGTTCCATATCTCAGGGTGACACATATGGGGGGACCATAGGTGTCCCCCAGATGGCCTCCTAGCCTTCTGCTTTCTCCTGAAGGCTTTCCTCAGCTGCCCCCAAGGAAACAGGGCAAAAAGGTCTTCTCCAGAGAGCACTGTCTGTGGATGAGGCTTCCCCACCCATTTGTCTCCCCCAGCCCGCAGCCCTGCTTTGCTGGTGTTTCTTCAGGCCAGCGGGCTGGACAGTGTAAAACCACCTCAGGAAGGGGACCGGGGTGGGGGGACTGAATTCATTCCTCATGGCATTTTCACCCTGGTTCATGTTGACTTTGCCTCCCGCTGAATCAAAACTCACCTATAAGCCTTTGGTCATGAAGGACAAGGTCCTTTCTGTGAGACCTCACATTTCCTGGAAGTGGAGATTGCAATATAATCCAGCCACCTGCACATCAAGAGCTCAGGACCCTCCCAGCTCAGGACCCCCTCTCCCTGCTCCTCTTACTCTTTCCTGGGCAGGATCAGCGCAAACACGTCTTTAGGTGGTACCCAGTCCTCGGGCCATTTCTAGCCATCCCTGCCAGCATCCTCCATGAGCTCAGCCTGCAACCTGACCTAGTTTTGCTGGCCCCGTTACCCCACATCTATGCTGGTTACCCAAGGACCTTGCTGCCTTTAGTTCTTTTATGTTAATTAATCTCTTCTCAGTAGCATCGCTGAGCAACACCATCCACCACAAGACTTGCCTCAGGCCAGACTCATCTGGGAATAAATGTACACATTACTGGAGATTTAGAGTAGTCAGGAGGAGGGTCCAGCCCCACCTCTGGCATTGACTGGCTGGTCCCTTGATTCCCTGAGCCTCTTTCTTCATCAGTAAAGTGGTGTAACAGTCTTTACCTCGCAGGGTGGAGCGGGCCCCACAGGCGTCAGGTGTGTATTTATAAAACACGTGCCATCTATTAGTGGCATATAATGTGAAAAGCATCTTCTATTGTCATTGATCCTGCCCCATCTAGCATAAATCTTGTCTTAGATTTTTTTCTGGAGGGGATGGGGGTTTTCTGTACCATTTTCCTTCTCTTTTTTCTACAATTCCTTTTTAATTAGAAGGTGGAGATGGTGATGGCAGAGTTAGGGAGGAAAAACAGTAGAGGGTGTGGATGGAAAGATAAATAGGCTGCTGGCAGGCTTGCCGCCCGGAGTGGGTGCCTGCAAATTCAGCTGGGGCTGAATAAAGTTTGGAAGCCGAGCTCCTCACCTCTGCTGACGCAACCAGGCCCCGCCCCAGCAGGGGCAGTGTGGGCGCTCCCCAAGAGCCCATGTTAGAAGGCAACCCCACCCATGGATGCCATGGGGCTATCAATGACCTCTTCGATTGCTTTATGTCACTGTGGTCTGTCACATCTGAAACACAGGCCACCAGGGAGGGTGCTGGGCCCAGGAGACAGGGCCCCAAGGAGACACATGCTGGGGTCACTGCCAAACCAGGGGTGAAGGAGCAGGAAGTCTCTTGAGAGGCGACAGCAAGCTGGGAACCCAGAGGACCGGAAGGCCCTGAAGTCACGGTGGTGGTTGGTCTCCCTCGTAGGGAGGCAGAGCGGGAGATGCATAGTCATGAGCCTGGGGAGGAAGCAAGAGGTTCCAAGCAAACTATAGCAATCTGTGCAGCGAAAGATTGAAAACACCTTCAGTTTCCATCCTTGTGGGAAAGCCTAAATATTTAGGGCGTATCCATACAAGGAAAGGCTGAGCAGAAGGATGAGAAATTCTATTACGTGTTGATGTGAAATGATATCCAGGATATGTTAAGTGAAAAAAAGCAAGATGCAGACAGTATATAAAATAAGCTACCATTTGTATTTTCATTTATACGTATTTGCTTGTATATGCATAAAATATCTCTGGAAGGATTCACAAAAAAACATTTCAGGGAGTTCGTCTTTAATGGGGACAGAGTTTCAGTTTGGGAAGATGAAAAAGTTCTGGAGATGGATGGTGGTGATGGTTGCACAACAGTGTGAATATACTTACTGCCACAGAACTGTCCACTTAAAAATGATTAAAATGGTAAATTTTTTATTATGTATATTTAACCACAATAAAAAACCCCAAAACATTTCATTCACCGACTGGGTGTTCAAGAAGGAGAGGAAGGGAGACTTTTCACTGCACATGCTTTTGTACCCATTGAAATCTTCAAAAAATAAGTACGAAAAATGAAAAAGAAAAGAAACAGCAAACTGATGAGGCCCAAGGACTAGCTGAGCCTTGCTGGGTGGACGGCTGGTTCATTTACAAAGACGTGAAATGGGAGGGGGAGCACAGCGGGCGGTGCAGCGCCCTGGGGGCAGTAGCCACAGCCTCATATTCCTTACTGGAATCCAGAAGGAGAGAATCGGTGGAAGAGGCTGCCTGACAGAGGCTGTGACCTTCCTTCCAGGGTCGCAGCCCACCTGGGTGACCTTTCAGGGAGGGCGTCAGAGGAATTAACACAGACTTCCCTGTCTTTGATCTCTCGCGGGCTCCCCATTGGCCAACGCCAAAAGGCAGCCAGAGGGCAAGTGCGCTTGTCCATGCAGGATCAGTCACACGGGGGTCCGCCTCCTCTGGGCACGGGGGTCCGCCTCCTCTGGGCACACCGCAGGGTGGAAAAGGGTGGGGAGAGGAACTGAAGAGACAAGGGACAATCTCTGAGACAGCTTGCAAGCCAAGGAGCCAGCCTGCCTGGGCGGGTAGCCCAGCTCCACCGCTTGCCACCTGGGCATCTTAGGCACCATGATCTATAACACAGGCTGCCTATCCCAGAGACTGTTATGAGAATTTATATCATGTTCATTCATTCAATTCATATCATCTCACGTTATGAGAATTCAATTTGTTAACATCCACGTACAGTGCTTAGAACAGTGCCGGGCACACGGTAAACACTAGACACGAGAATAATGACTGTTATTGATTATAGCCTGCTTTCCACGGCTTCTACCGGGCAGGATGCAGAGGAGCAGGCCTGTTCTGAGAGGCAGGAGCGGGAACCAGCAGCGTGTCCGGGTGAGGCTGGCACCTGGGAATAACAATAATACCTATTAATTGAGCACCTCCAAGTGTCAGCACGGTGCTGGGCCTGTTGTGTCCATTGTCATGAAACCCCCACCACACCCGCCAGCAGGGCGGAACCCTTGTGTCTTACGGAGGAGGGAAGACTAGAGCTCAGATGGGGAAGCCCCTGCCCAAGGCCACACAGCTGATAAAAGGCTTATCTTAGCCGGAGCTCTGCCGCTGCACCCCTCCCAGCTGCTGAGGGTTCCTTAGAAACTCAGAGCCCATGAAAGATTTACAAATGGCAATGTAAAGAATTGGAATTGAGAATAGCCTCTATTTACAGAATTTCTCTGAGCTTACCAGGTACCTCAGCATTTATGCAGAGGGTAAATTCTCATTTAAAAATATTATAGTACAGGGAGAAGAATCAATTTAAAAGTGTCAAAAATGTCAAATTTACTAACTTGAAAATGCAATTTTAAAGGTGATTGCAGGCAATTTTGTGAAAAATTAATGAGCCTATGTTGCAAGTAATGCATTTTTCAGAAAAATACCGGTGGCATGGTATTTACAGACAGATATGGCTAAGAAAGTGACAAAAGTACAGAATAATATTAAAGTGATTAAAGTTCCAAGAATAATATTTTTCTTTTGTTATTTTTAAATATTGGGATAATCAATATAAATAAGTTTTTATTTGCTCTAATGCACGTTACCTTTATAATGATTTTATTTTTGAAAATAGTTTTTAAATACATTATTTTATAAGCTTACCAATATAATAAAATCAATTTCTTAGACAATAAATACTTACAGTTTTTTAAAAGTCCAAGGCCACCCACATGTCAGCCCCTGTCAATGGGTACATGGGTCACCTCCTTGCTCCCTGTTCCTGCCTCTTCACAGAAGGAAAGATGATCTTCATCCCTATCAATCTCTGTTCATGGTAAATATGAATGAATGAATGAGTGGATGGACCAAGGGTATATTTGAAGGACAAATAGGCCAATGTAGAGAGGCACGGGTGACGAGGTTGGGCAGACAGTTTGGGTGACACGGGAAAGGCTTTGACACGAGGCTGAGAGAGGATTTTACCCAAGAGGTGGTGCAGTGCCCACTGGGGTTTTGGACAGGAAAGTGATGTGAGGAAACCCAGGCTTTAAGGAAGATTCACCTCACCAAGGGATGAGGAGAGGTTAGAGGAGGGACTGGTGTCAGGGTCACCATTTGGGGGCTCAAGGTGATGGTATCTTTAGGAGGGCCTGGAAGGAAAGAGAAGGAAGCCTGAGAAGTGGTAAAGGGAGCTGGCAGGATCTGGCAGGTGCCCGAGTCGGGGGCCCAGGAGAGGGAGGGGTTGGAGATAAGCCCTTTGGCAGTCGGCCATGGGGAGGAACCCTTTTCTATCTGCACTGTGGTTATGCCACCTGCCTCCCATGGGCAGGGGTGGCATTGAGATTCATTCTTAGCTCAGAACCTGTGTCTGAGGCTGGACATCTCCTCAGTGTCCGGAATGGAGGACACTAAGACCACAGCAGCACCACCGCCTCTGATTCTGGCCCTGTTTCCAGGGCGAGGTTCTGTCCTCTCTTGAGTGGCTGATGGGAGACATCGGGTCCTTCCTTACAGTCCCTGAGACTTCTCCCAAGCAGGCAGACCCTGACCAGAACATTCATCCAGACATGTTTTTGTATCCCTTAGTGTATTTCCAGGATACCCACTGGATAACTCAGCTGGGGCCATCCTGCTGTGCTGAATCCTGAAGGGCTGAGATAGCACTAGGAACAGAAGATTCTAGATCATCTCTCCCTTGCTCTCTCCAGTCCTGCCTTGAATGTCAAAGTTCAGATTGAATTGGACATAAGAGAGAAGTAACACAAACCATAAAGGAAGTGGCTGCCCCTCCCATTTGTGCACATAGAAAGGCATGCTGAGAAAGAGACCAAGGGGCCACCGACCAGAAGCTTCTGATTCTTGTCTGCCAGGCTAGTGCTGGGCAGATGGGATCTTTATTGGCAAGAATGTAGATCAAGGGGTCAGCCCCTTCCAGCGTCACATGGATGATTTATGACGTCTGTGAGCCCCAGGCTGCTCCTCAAACCTCGGTAAGAGAAAGGGCAGGGGTTAAGTCCCTCGCCTGAAGCAGCCTCTGTGGTAAGAAGACCCTCACTGGAATCAAGTGGCCATTTTCAAATGAACCTCCTGAGTGGTCAACTGATATCTGCCTGTTCCTGGTGAGAGGAGAGGGCTAGCCATGTGCTTGAAGACACGTTGGCATTTCATTCATTCAACACATATTTATGGAGCTCCTGTTATGCACCATGCATTGTGCTGGGTGGGGGAATAACAGTGAGCAGAACAGAAAAGGTCTCCACCCTTATGGGCCTTACATTCTAGCAGCAGAAGAGACATGGCAAGCAAATATCTATGGTAATTTGAAATGGCGGTATGTGCAATGAGAGAAATGAAGAGGGTAAGTGCAGGGAGTCCCCTAGAAATGATGGTCAAGGAATCAGCATTTCACCTGAAGGAGATGAAGGTGCTAGCCATGTAATGAGTCATCCAGGCAGGGGAACAGAGAGTGCAAAGGCCCTGAGGTGGGACGTAGCTTGGCTTGTTCAGGGAATATAAAAGAGACATTCGTGGGGCCAGCCTGGTGGCATAGTGGTTAAGATTGGTGTGCTCCGCTTTGGCAGCCCAGGTTTGCGGGTTTGGATCCTGGGTATGGACCTACACCACTCATCAAGCCGTGCTGTGGTGGTGACCCATATACAAAATAGAGGAAAGATTGGTGCAGATGTTAGCTCGGGGCCAATCTTCCTCAACAACAACAACAACAAAAAAATAAATGTTCATGAGCTGTGAGAACTGCCTAGATCTCCAGCACTAAAGTTCCTACGTGACCCCTTGCAGAAAACAATGTCCTGTTAAGGGTTTACAGCGCTCCCAGGTCAAGAGTGTCCAAAGCTCCGGCCCTCCAATGGGCCTTCACTTTCAGGCTGGATGTTGGGGAGGGGTGGTTTGTTGCCCACAGAGGAGAAAGAGGATGGTGGTGGCTTCTCCTACCTCAAGGGGTTTGAAAATTCCACCTGGGTGGCTTGTGGTACTCTGGTTGCATGAGGAGAGAAGCCCGTGCCCATCCCCAGCTCCCCAACAGTGAGAAGAGTTTGCTTCTGTTCCCTTCTGCACAGACCCTGAAGTCACAAGCTACGGGCCAGCGTCTCTCTAAGTAGGGCAGGGTCCTTGGGGGGACACATGGGCAGATGGTGGCACTGGGCCTCTGGAGGTCATGGGTCATTGCTGGGGAGACAGGCTGCTGCTGGAGGCTCGGGCCTCAGAGCAACCCTTGGCTCCACCTGGCTTCAGAGTTTCAGCAGAGCCTGGAATCACTCCAGGGACAAGGGTGGTGCATCTGCCAACGCCCGTCCAGCTCTCCTCAGCTGCCGCGGAAGCCCAGGACCAGCAGCAAGTGGGCGGGAGCCAGTGGGGTGTGGGGAACAGGGCTGTGGCCAGTGGAGGCCTTGGGACATGCATGGGTTGGGGAGGTCTTGAAGTCCTGGGCAGCAGGTTCCTCAAAAGCAAAACCACTTGGAACATCTGATGTGGGACAGCTGGGCCCTTGTGGCCAGCCCCCCAAGGCCCGGGAGGTTCTGTGGTGGAAACCCCCAGCCAGTGACAGCAGCCGCCAGCCAGAGATGCCCAGGGAATGCAAGTCCCCACCCCCACCCCTGCACAAGGCCCGGGCCGGCTGAGGGCAAGGGGCTTGGGGGCTGAGGGTCGAGGAGGCAACTCTAGGGAGATGGCCACTCTTCGAGCTTTGACCTCCCCATCTTGGCTCTGTTCCCCTCTTCTCCTTCTGTTCTCAGCTCTCACTTTTCCCCCAGTGAAGGCAGCCTGGGAGGCTCGACTGCCCTGAGGAGCTGCCAACAAGCTGTAGAGGGCAGGGGTTTGGCAGGCACACAGTGTCGCCTCTGTGGGAGCAGGGGGCTCATTATCCTCAGCTGGCAGCAGCGTGGCCGGGAGTTTCCCAGCTCTCTCGCCTGGCCTCCTTCTGTGTGGTAAACACTGCAGGGAGGTGTGGCGACAGAGGGCCGGAGCCTTGAACGGGAGCCAGGTGGGGCAGCCCGGCCAATCCCTGGCTCCAACTAGGAACTTGACTTTGAATCCTTGCATGAGGGGGGAGGTCCAGCCCCCTCCAGGGTCCAGGGTCCAGGGTCTAGGGTCCTACTGAGCGGGGTGAGTTGTCCAAGATTCGCCCAGCTGGGATATGGTGGAGCCAGAATGGAACGGAATGCTTGGGGAAGGCCCGGCGAAGGGGCCTGGTGGAGAATGTATTGTGTCTGCCTTTCCTTTTCCTACAAATCTTGGGGACTTTCCTGGGGTCAGGGCTGCTGTGGACAGCCGTGTAGGTGTGGGTTGAGGCTTGAGTGGGGGCTAACCCAGCCTGTGTTGGGCTACGTCCATCTGGACGATGGGTCACTTTTCCAAATCACACAACAGCCCTGTGCAGGCCAGGACCTAGTGCCCACCAGGCCAGGGTCAGAGGGGGTTGCCCATCAGAGGTGAGCCCTGTGCATTGGAGAAGCTACTGGCCTGAAGACTCCTTCCCCGGAGGATGGGGCGACATTTTCAGTACAGCACATCTGACCTGGTGCCTCAGTTCCTCAGGCTCCCTGACCAGCAGGTTTGCAGAGTAGCCTGGGGCTCCTGGCTGAGAAAGCCCAGACCCCTTTCCTCGCCCCAGGCTGTTTGCTTCCACATCCTTCTCTGCCTGTGCACTAACTTCTGCCACTGTGGCAGGGTCACCTCCAAACCAATCAAACTTAATCCCAAGTGGCTTGAGTCACGCAGAATCAGAATGAGGCCTGAACCTGTGGAAGTCGAGGCCAGGATTCAGCGTGGTCCCTGCACTTGGTCTGAAAAATATAGGCCATGAGGCTAAATTACTTGTCAAATGAGTCCATTGGGGTGGGACCAATGATCTAATTTCAGCCCTATCCTTACATAATTCATAAGGATATTTAGAGTTGCAAAAACTAATCTTGAAGCCCTGTTCGCTCAGCCAGCACACGTGTATTGAACACTTCCTGGGTCTCACTCAGCGTCGTCTCTGAAGATGCAGCAGGGAATCGAATGCACCATGTCCTCACTCACTTTCTAGGGAGCAAAGCACACCAAAAAGCTAAGAAAACAAACAAAAAAGTTGCAAATTGCAACAAGCATGAGGGAGGACAGAGCATGCCAAAACAGAGCGTGATGGGTCTGCTGAAGTGCTGAAGGTGTGACTGAGGGGGTCTTGCTTCACTTCTGAAACAAGATAGTAGAAAACCCACCCAAATCATTATCAGACGAAACACGTGCCTTGACTACCTCCAGACCACAGAGCCAAAGGATGAAGAGACGACTTCCCCGCACACCCACTCTGAGTGGCAGCTGCTCCCAGAGGAGAGGCCCGAGCGAGGCTGTGCATGCTGACGGGAGGGCCCACAGATGTGAGGGACGTGACCATGGATGTGAGGGATGTGCCACCTCTCAGGCACTTCAGGAGAGAGAGATCGGTTCTCCGTCAGTCAGGGTAGCAGGAAGGATTCATAGAGGTGAGGAAGCTGAAGTTGGTTTTGAAGGATCAATCCAATTTTGCAGGCTGGCAAGGGGGAGGCCTACGTGGCACACAGGTGCAGAGGAGGGAGCAGGAGGAGGGGGGTGCGCTGGAACAGGGTGCCTGAGGCCTCTGCCTGGGGGGTCAGACAGCACTCAAGGGGAGAACAGTTCCCAGCCCTCTGTGGCTCCTCCCCCACCCGCCTCTGCGGCTCCCATGGGGTTTTCCCATGCTGTCAGCCTGGCTGGAGTCCCACAGGGCAAGGTCCTGGTGGTGTTATGGGGGAGAAGGGCTCTGGGAAGGGGCTCCTGGGAAGACAGGCTGCTTCTCCTCGGGCCTGGCCTCTCATTCTCAGCACCAGGATACTGAGAAATGCTACTCTTGCTGAATGCCTGGCCGTTAACACACAAATTCAGGTGTGGGGAGCTGGCTAGGGAAGAAGAAGCAGGCTGTTTGCATCGAGCTGCCCCTGGTCTAGGTCTAGCCTGAGTGGGCAGGGCAGTGGTTCTCAAACTTGAGGGTACAAGAGTCACCTGGGCGCAGAGGGGCCTGTTAGCGTGAAGACTCCTTGTCCTTCTTCCTCTCCTCTGAAATCAAGATGTCTAGGGTGGGCCCCAGGAGCATGCAATTTTAACAACACCCAAGTGATTCTGATGTAGGCGACTGGGGAGTCCAGAGCCCTGGAAATTGGGCCTGTGTGGCACTGAAGCCCCCAGGGAGGCTGGGATCTGGGGCTCACTGTGGGGTGTGGCGGCTCCTGAGACCCCAGGACTTTTTCTTTGGTTCCCCCCTGCCAGCCTGTGTTCTGCCACAAGGTCTCAGAGGGGGTCTTCTCACTGGCATCCCCACCTGCTCCATCTGTGCTCCAACAGACAAACAAAGCCTACACGAGTCTCGAGAGCCCCTCCCCCATATTCTCAAGGATGCTTTTTCCACCAGAAAAACGGCCCGAACAAAGCAGACGTGAGGATTTGTGGGGCCCTTGGGTCTGGGGATCCAAGGCTGAAATGCATTTCTCCTACACGTCAGTCCTCGGTCCCTCAGCACTCACAGCTGACGGTGATGTTGTCAGTGGACAAAGATGAACATTCCAGAAGAAAGGCTTGAAACCACCAAGCAACAGAGAGAGCTCACAGCTGCTAAGAACCTGGAGGCATCAAGGCATGACGCCTCTGCCCATCCCCCCAGCTGTCAGGCCACAGAGGGGCAGGCAGGGCTGAGCATTCTGGTTGGTGAGGACGGTCAGAAGGGGATGGAGAGGCCCAAAGGGACCTCAGGCAGGTCAAGGACGTTGCCCTCAACCAGCCACCCCTCCCCAGGGTCAGAGGCTGGCTGGGCAGAGGCACACGGTGCTTGTCTGGGGGCAGATGGGCCTCATTGCACAGGCTTTCAGGCCTCAATTCAGATTCATACTCACCTCTAGCCTGCTGTCTCCTAGGGCCTAAACTGCAGCCCGGGGGTGGGGTGGGGTTGCTCCATCTGTGGGGCTGCCCCAAGGCTCTCCCTGAGGGGCTGGGCAGAGCCAGGCCTGTGTTAGGACTTGCCAAACTGCACCAGTATTTCAACATCCTTTGTGGGAGGCAGAGATTCTGCCCTGATAATTTCCTCCCCTTTCCAGCTCCAATCCTAGCTCTAGCCTATGGCCTTTCATCTCACAAGAGCTGCCGTGGGGGGTTAGGAGGGACTGCCCTGCCTGAGTGGGAGACGGGCCCACAGGCTTGGCCCCCGAGCCCCGAACTCCGCCTGGCTTCTGGCTGGTGAGATCCACAGAGCCGGCCACATGAATAAACTCAGCTGGATAATACCACCCAACATGAAGCAAATTCTGCTCTGAAGTCATAAGGCAAAGTTGCTTTGGCTTGCTTCTTATAAGGCCTTATACCTCATCTGGTGGACATCCTAATTTGGAGGGCTCAGTGTGAAACGAGAAAGCTTCGCCTGCTCTTTCTTGTCTGTTACTGTCGGTTCCTACAGGTTGGCCTCAGGCGGATCTAGAAAGCTGAGCTGGATTCAAAGCATCTTCTAGGGGCCTCAAGGGAGTCTCTGGGCTCCCTTTTATAGGTCAAAGATGCCGTGAGACTTGGAGTGTGGAGGTGAGTGAGACTGTGGAGGAACTGTGCTGGATTGCACAGGGCAAGGGCTGCATGTTCTGGTTGACAGCAGCCCTGTAACCGGGAAAGATTCCATGGCCACTGAACCCCAAATAGACCTGGCTTTGAATCACCACCTACCGTCTGTGTGACCTTGGCCAAGTCACCAATCTCTCTGAGCCTCAGAATCCCATCTGTCAAATAGGCATGAAAATATCTACCTCATAGGACTGCTATTGAGGGAGTCAACAGAGGTAGTGTTTATTTTAAGCACCAATCCAAGGGCCTGGTACACAGTAGATGGTCAATGCGTGTTCCCACCACCTTTCCTTAATTAGGAGCAAGAACCCCTGGGATTCCATTCCTCTCCTGAGCAATCATGGCCTCATCACGGAGGCAGCAGCAGCAGCAAGAGGGGAGGAGAGCTGCGGAGCGAGTAACCTTCTCATCAGACCCTCAGCCCAGGGACCACACGTGGTGCTGAGGAGAGGGTGGGAGAAGCTGCTGGGATCAGATGACTGACAGTTTTTGGCATCAACCCGTTCTGCCTGGGTCGGTCACTGTTTACACTGTCCCCGACCCCATTCTTCTCTGGAGATGGCAGTCCCCTGGCCCCACCTGTGGGGACTTCACCCTCACCCCTACCTCCTACCCTGGGCCACTGGGGCACAGCAGGGTGCAGCCAGCTGGGCGCTGCATTTGCTCTTTCTCTGGTCACAAGCTCCTTGTCCCATGGTCTCAGGCTGCTATGACTAAGGGGCACAGGCCAGGGCCTGGCGGCACAGCCGGGATTGTGTCCTCACGTTTGTCACCACCCAGGACTGTGGAGCTAGAAAGGTTTGTCCACATGTCTTCACTTTCTGCTCCAGACAGGGCACGGAGCTTAAATTAGATAAACAGAAATAAATGGTAAACATAAACACAAACTTTATGCAAACCATTTTATATATTAAACAGACAAAAAGGACCTTGGAGCATCTGAGGGTTTCGTGTGGCCTTTCTCTGGGTTAAGCTTGGTTCCCTCAGGCACAATGTGCCAAGGCTTCTTCTGGTCCCCGTGGTCCTGCTGTGGGTGCGGCTTTTCTTGCCGCATTGGGAGGCTGGAGATGGGGCACTGAGGGGCCGGGCCTGCCTCGCCCTCCTCTCCATGTTTCAGAGACGGAGACTGCTCACTGCCTGGGCAGCCACAAGAGCACATTTGCATTATTTTGTGGCAACAAGCAAATTGCCTGAAGGGGGGTTTTGGAAGAGCTGGGAGCCGCCCAGAGGGAAAGCCAGGGGAAACAGGTCTGGGCAGAGGCCGAGGTTGCAGGCTCTGGGGGAAAGGCTGCGTTGGCCTGAGGCTCTGGGCTGAGGGATATCTGGAGCCCTGCACCCCTCCCCTGCCCTTCGGAGCTGCAAGAGGGGCAAGCCAAGGCCCCAGCAGGCCCAGGCAATGCCCCTACCCGTGCTGACCTGCAGGAAAACTTGCCCAGTCCGGGTCTGTGTCAGCAGCAGGATGATGATCTGAGGAGGCCAACCAGGCTGCAGAGCAAGATGGAGAATTCCCATGTTGCTCCTGCACCTGAGGTTGCTCCTGAGATGGGGGCACGGGCATGTACTCCACTCAGGCCCTGACTTCGTGGCGGAGGGGCCCCACCTCAGGGGTGGCAGGGCAGACACTGGGGGCAACAGAAGCTGAACAGCTTTAAGGGGTGGGGAATGGAGACCCAGCCTTCAACCTTTCTCTTTGTAATTGTGTCTTGGGAACTGGCCTGACTTTGGACTTAGTGGGTGTGTGTGATGGGCCGGGATGGGGAGCCTATTAGGAAATGAGAGAAGAGAGACCTGCTTTCTGCATATAAAGAAGGTCCAACAACCCTTCAAAGTAGGCTGAGAATCTGAAAAAAATGGGCCATGTTGGTTTAAACAAATCAAGCGGCATTCCACGAGTGTATCAAGATTTTAAATTTAAGTCACTGTTAAAGTTATCAAAGATGCAGACATTCTAAGGTTCAACAAATACTGATGAATATACAGTTGTCCCTCGGTGTCTGTGGGGGATTGGTTCCAGGACCCCCCACGGATATCAAAATCTGGGATGCTCAAGTCCCTTAGTTGGCCCTCCGTAAACGTAGTGCACCATCCATGGTTGGCTGAATCCAGTGATGCGGACCCCGAGGACACAGAGGGCTGGCTGCAGTTACTTGCTGGGCCTGGGGCCTTGAGGAAGAACATCCAGGGGACACTACTGTGTGCTGGCAGGTTCACATAGACTCTCTCGTTCAACCCTTGGTTGGTAAGAGCCCTGACAGCAGGAGGACATGCTTGGCGCGTGCAAAGCAAGACAGAAATGCTCCTGACCCACGTTCTTCCTCAGTTTCTCCCAGGAAGCCAGGCTAGAGCAGGCTGTTTCCAGGCCCTGGAAATGCAGGTGTTTTCCATTTAGTCAGTCTACAGAGCAGAAGCCTCACATCCTCCGTGCCCCAGGAAGATGGGAAGGATCCAGGTATCAGGAGGAGTGTCCTCTGGACACCTGGCTGGGAGCCCAGCAGCCTGGGTGCCGAGCCCAGGAAGGCCTCCCCATCCCTGTGGGGAGGAAGGAGGAAGGAAGGAAGCCATGCAAGATAGGATTTCCCCATCTTAAGGCCTGCAATCTTCCTGGCTCTAAGCACCTGATAAGCAAGCTGGTTTGTTAGCTGACCTGTAATTTTCCACAGGTGACAAAAGCCACTGGGAGGTTGCAAAATTCCTCCTGCACAAATAGGCCACACTCTTTCAACAAGGAGACGAAGAAAAGGTGGAAGAGCCCTGAACGTTCCAGAGAGGCTGACTCACTTCAGGCCCCCTTGCTTGGCCCAGAGCCACAGAGAGGAGCTTATAGCACAGAAGTTTCTCATCTCCCCTCCCCTTTCTTGTGCCTCCTAGAGCTCCTATACCTCTGCCCCTCCCTGCTGGCCCTGACTCACACTCTCCCTAGGTGAGGCCTCTGTGCTCTGGCCTCCCTCCATCTGCTCCGCCCCATCCCCAGGACACCCGGGGTGAGGAGCCCCTGGGAAGGCAGCCTCTGGGTGTAGGCCAGGGCCTCACAACTCTGCGCTCGAGTCCAGCTGTACCAGGACCACCAGGGCTCTTGAGGTCTCTGCAGGCCCTGGGCAGGGCGGGGCAAGGGCAGTGGGAGACGACCTGAACCCTGAGCCCAGGTTCCCCTCAGAGCTCCAGGAGACTGTTCTGGTTCATGGGAGGGTCAGAAGCTTGCTTCCTGATGCCATCCTGCGTGCTCCTCCAGGAAGAGAAGGCTCTAGCCAGGGCAGGATTTGCTCTAAAGGCCAGGGACCCACCTGGGGGAAAAGCTGCAGCCTGTGGGTGTCATAAGCAAGTGAGTGATGGAGGGCCCAGGAAGGAACCTCTTTACCTGGAAAGAAGTGGGGAGGTAGCTCCCAGGCTGAACTGCAAGCCTTGTGTGGGTTACACAGGGCCACACCCGTTTGGCCTTGGCTAGGGAGGGAGGTTTTTGAACTACAGGCTGGCTTCTGCCTTGCTGACCCTTCTACTTGCCTGAAAGTCGTCTCAGGAAATCATATTTTGGAAGGTCAGGATGCTTTAGAAACTTGAAAGCATTTAAGAACTGTATGGAAGAGCTACACCATACCCTGTTGATGTTCTTTTCAGCACTTTAAATGCACTATGCCGTTTGATTCTTATAGCATCCCTTTGTGATGGATCCTATGATTATGTTATTGTACGGAAGAGAAAACTGAGGCTACATACTCAGCTGTGGTTGAAAGCTCAGAGGCTCTTTGTCGGAGGGTTGAAATCCCTAGCTCTGAGTCCAGGAGATGGAAGCCTGGGGATGCAACTGCCCCTGCCCCACCTCCCCAGTCAGCGCCTCTGTCACCTGGGTCTCCTTGAGGCTCAGTTTGAAATGGAGCAAATGCAGGACTGGGACTTTGGTGCCAGGTGTGCAGCCATCAGGAGCTGTTGACCATGACCTTTTCAGCAGAATTCACCCAAGCCCTGCTTTCCTGTGTTGTCTGGTGTCCAAGTGCCTGGACAGGGGTTCACGTGACCATGTATGCCCCTCCATGGAAAGCCCCTCCCTCCAAGGCCATCAGTTCCCTCTCACTTTGTGGAAGAGACGCCTGGGACTGGGGTTTTTCAGAAATGTGAAATCAGCTGCGAGCACCTGCAGCCCTTCCTGCTTCAGAAGAAACTGCACAATACCCTGTTCTACAATGATGTTTTGTTTTTTAAGAACACAGAGAGAAAAAAATAAGAAAAGAAAACCCCCCAGCAGGGATCACCACGTAGTCTGTGGCAGGAAAGGCGCGCACTGCACGCATTAATTTGCAGAGTTGTTAGAGGCGTCTTCTCCACGATCATGGGCAGGTCGCTGCTGGGCCCTGGGGGGGGCTCCCTCAAACAGCCCATCTGGAAAGAGGCCTGGAGGCCGGTTTTGCACAAGACGCTTTCATGCCCAATCTGCTTCTGCCAAGGGGCAAACCCCTACCCTGCTGATGCAGACAGGATGTGAAGTTGCCACAGATATCCGTGACAGCTCACTTGGAGGAGGTAACTGTGCAAGAGACACAAGGACCGAAATTCTTAGCCCCTGGAGAGAGTTAGTCCATGCTGCCTTGTTTGTCACTGGGTCCCCAGGCCCAAAAGTCCCCAGGGTCTGACTTGTAGGAAAGGCTCAAAACTATGTGCTGACAGTAAGAAGAAGTAAGAGAGCTTTTCCTATGCTGACAGGAGATGGTGCAATAACATGGCCCCTGCACAACAAGCTCTCCTCCCTGGCTCCCTCTTGAAGCACATTTTCTCAGGTGGCTGCTGGACACAGAGGCACCGAGAGGGGGGTGGCCCACTCCAGGTCACCCTGTGACTGTCTCTACAGCCATTCTATTACGATCAGTGAGCTACTCTTTTGGAGGAGCTGATTTTGTACCATGTTGCGTCCATCCAAAACTTAGAGCTTGACCACTATCACTTAAGAAATGTCAGCAATGGCCATCTTCACAGAAGCTTCCTTTGCCTTCCTTCTTGGTGAGAACTTATATAAGCTCCCGAAACATTTGCCACCAGGCCCCTGGGGTGGCCCCAGTTATACCGACCCAGGCAAACGTGGCCCCGATGGTGGTTATCAACTAGACAGCTAGATCCAGTTGATAACCGAGGTGCTGCCCTCGGCCTCCATCCCTGGAAAATCCCCGCTAGGCCGGACACTCTGCGGCTGTTCGCTGGGGCTCCCCCCAATTCATCCCTACTCTGCCCAGGGAAACCAGGTCTTTCCTGTTCTCCTTCTGCTTCTCCTTTTCGTCCTCATTCCAGTCCCCAGTGGAGGCTTAATCACCGCAGCTCTTGGTAAAACCTACCCAACGGGGTTATCCCTGAGGTTTGCAGGTCGCCTCCTGCAGTAAGATCAGGTGATGATTTCCATGTGAAATGCCTCTAATGCAGACAATCTTCTTGTGGTAACTGCTCAAAAGGGGCATCAAGAGCTTCCCCAAAGTTTCTGCAACACCACTTGCCTTCTGGGACAACGGTGCATTCCCTTCTCCTAAATGTGTATTTCCCTGTATTCCTTCCTGTCCCTCTGGACCTGGGAGAGGTCTCTCATCGAGAGGAGTCTGCAGAAAGCCCTGGTGGATCTGCCTGGAGCCTAGAGCCCCAGGACAAGGTTGCTACGAGCTGGGCTGCTGAGATGGGTTAATTATTGTTAGACATTTGCATTTTTTGTTCCCTTGACTGGCTTTAGGAGTCAAGGATTAGGTCAGCAAAGGCACAGATGACAAGAACCTAATGCACAGGGGGTCACTTCCTGGAAACCCGTTTGACTCCTCAGCACCCTGGTCAGCTGCCCACTGACCAGAAGAGGAGTAGAGGTGGGATGAGCCCCCAGCACAATTGACTACGATCATGCCACCTGCAGTTCCCTCCTACCATGTTTGCTAACCAGCAGCAAACACCAGACCTGACAGGGGAGTGCCCTCAAAATTACACACACCCAGAGCGGCATCCTGGGAGCCTCTGAGTCGACAGATCAAGGCTGGGGTCCAGGCCTGTATATGAAAAACTTCCCCTGGTGGTTCCGATGTGAAACCCTGGCTAAGAACCACTAAACTAGCACATTTCAGTTTGAAAGTCTTCACTGCTTACCCTCATGAGATTAGGGCATAGAAAAGTGGTGTTACAGAGAATTTCAAACCACACTGAGCTCACTGATTTCCTTCTTGCGTAGAGGGGTCAGCGGGCAAATAGCGCTTTTTGCTACCCTGGAGGCTCTTTCTGAGTCAGAAGCAAGCACAGCACCTGATGGCATGCTTTCTTCTAAAGCTAAGGCAGGGCTGCTCCTGGGCTGGAGGTGAAGCCGTTCCAATCTGAGGTCAATCAGATGGCTGACAGGTGAGCAGGGTGAGAAGGCACGAGGGAACCTTGCAGGCTGTTTTCCACTGCGGGGCACTTGCGCTGTGTGTGGCAGTGATGGCTTTGCCCCGGGAAATGTGAATGCGCTGGATGCATGCGCAGAGTTTGGGCCACCTGGGTTGGGGCTTGTCTGTGGCCCAGAACTGAGGAAAGCAAGCCCCCCACACAGGGTTTGAACGAGGGGTCTCGACCAGCATGTGACCAGCTGAGCAAGGCTCCTCTCCAGGTAATCTACCGTAGGATGTGTGAACACTTCGAAATTGGGTGAGAATATCCGTCCCTTCACTTTTGGCATTTTATTGGGAAAATTTGGGCCTATTTGCTCATAAAAAGACTGAAAACTTTAATCGGGTTAAAAAAATTCCATGTTTTTCAGTGTAGATTTTGAGAATTCAGGACTTAATTTTTGTCTGATTATCTAAGTAATTAATACCTGATCCATTGAATAACATTTGGAAAATGCATTAAAATATAAGAAATGAGAAAAATTATTCATAACCAGTATGAATATTTTAGATTATTTCTTGAGATTTTCCCCATGCACTTAAAAAATTAATAGACAATTTTTTGGAGCAGTTTTAGATTTATAGAAAAATCGAGCAGATTGTACTGAGAGTTTCCGTATAACACCGCCCACCCGACACACCAATATCAATATCTTGCATTAGTATGTTCATTTATTACATTTGTTACAAATGAACTAATACTGATAGATTATAATGAACTAAAGTCCATAGTTTATGTTGAGGTTCACCATTTGTGTTGTGCATTTCTATGGGTTTTGACAAATGCATAGTGCGGTGTATCCACCACTACAGTATCAGACAACACTTTCACCGCCCTAAACCTGTGCTTTGCTGGTCATCACTCCCCACCCTCCCCCACTCTCCCTCACTCCCATCCAAACTCCTGGCAACCACTGATCTTTTTACTGCTTCCATAGTTTTGCCTCTTCCAGAATGTCTTATAGTTGGAATCATACAATATGTGGCTGTTTCTTGGGATATCCACTGGCTTCTTTCACTTACAATATGCATTTAAGGTTCCTTCATGTCTTTTTGCGGCTGGATAGCTCATTTCTTCTTAGCACTGAATAATATTCCATTGTCTGGATGTACCCCGGTTTGTTTTCCATTCACTTATGGAAGGACATCTTGGTTGCTTCCAAAATTATAAATAAAGCTGCTACCAACACTTGCGTGCAGGTTTTTGTGTGGGCATAAGCTGGACCTTATAGTAAGAGTGTTTACCTTTGTAAGAAACTGTCAAACTGTCTTCCAAAGTGGCTGTAGCATTTTGCATTCTCATCAGCATTTGGTATTGTGGTTTTTTTTTTTTTAATTTTAGCCATTCCATTAGATGTGTAAGTGGTATCTCATTGTTGTTTTAATTTGCAGTTCCTGATGAAATATGATGTTGGACACCCTTTCATATGCTTATTTGCCATCTGTATATCTTCTTTGGTGAGGTGTATATTAAGATCTTTTGCCAAGTTTTTAATTGGGTGTTTGTTTTCGTATTCTTGAGTTTTACGAATTCTTTATGCATTTTTGGATACTAGCCCTTTATCATATATGTGTTTGCAAATATTTTCTCCCAGTCTGTGGCTTGTCTTTTCATGCTCTGAAGTGTCTTCACAGAGCAGAAGTTGTCAATTTTAATAAAGTCTAGTTTTTTCTTCAACTTTTGCTTTCATGGATTGTGTTTTTGGTATTGTATCTAAAAAGCTCGTTGCCAAACTCAAGGTCGCCTGGGTTTTCTTTTATGTTGTTGTCTAGAAGTTTTATAGTTTGGTATTTTACATCACATCTCCGATCCATTTTGAGTTACTTCTTATGATAGGTGAAGGTCTGTGTCTAGAGTCATGTTTTTGCATGTAGATGTCCAGTTATACAGCACCATATTCTTTCTCCATTGAATTGTTGTTGCTCCTTTTTTCAAAGATCAGTTGATTATATGTGTGTGTGTCTATTTCTACGATCTCTATTCTGTTCTATTAATCTATCTATTCTTTCACCAATACCATACTGTCTTGACTACTCTATGTTTGTAGTAAGTCTTGAAGTCAGGGATCAGTCCTCTAACTTTGTTCTTCTTCTGTATTGTGCTGACTATTATGGGTCTTTTGCTAAACTTTAGAATCAGTTTGTCAATATCCACAAAATAACTTGCTGGGATTTTGAGTGGAATTGTGTGGAATCTATAGATTTAGTTGGGAAGAATAGACATCTTGATAATATTGACTCTTCCTATCCATGAACATGGACTATCTCTTCATTTACTTAGATCTTTGATTTCTTTCATCAGAGTTTTATAGTTTTCCTCATATAGATCTAGTACACATTTTGTTAGATTTATACCTAAGTATTTCATTTTTTTGGTGCTAATGTAAGTGGTATTGTTGTGTTTTTAATTTCAAATTCCAATTATTCATTGTTGGTATATAGGAAAGCAATTGACTTGTGTATATTAACCCATATCCTGCCACCTTCCTGTGAACACTTATTAGTTCCAGGAGTCTTTTTCCCCCTGCATTGTTTACATTGTTGAAGTCACAGACTTTGTAAACAATCTTATATTCTGTTTTTTTCTCTCAGTTATGTCACAAGCATTTTTCAATGTCATTTTAAATTCTTTTAAAACATTTTTAATGGCAGCAAAATATTTTATTGAGCTATGATTAGTTAACACAGTTAATACATCCATCTTTAACTTCTTCATGCATAGTCCTTATACAGAAGAGTACAAGGGAAAAAATGAAATATGCTTATAATTCTACCATAAATAACCAAAATAATTTCCACTGGAAATAACCACTGTTCACATTCTATTGCTTTCCTTCTACTGTTTCCTTTCTGCCAGCGGTTCTCCTTTCTTGGGATATAGACTTCGTTGAATATCTGATGAAAGCTCTGGGTCTTCCCCAAGGAGTTAAGACATGCACTAAATTTTGCATAGTTTCAGAGTTCTAGAGACCTCTATGGCCCATCCCAGAAATGCCCTGCAAGAGGCTGGAACATTTATCTACCAGCTTCAGTTGGCATTATTTCCACCACACTTCCAGTTGTGTTAGGCTTGCACACACCAAGCAGGCTTTCCTGACTTTAGAGAAGGCCTGAGGCTTCAGAGAAGCCTGAGACAGGGAAGCAGAGAAACACATGGAGCACTGAAGGTGGGAAACTGTTGGCAGGAGTCAGAACTGTCCAGGCAGAGGGGATGAAATGGGAACCAAAAGTGTCTGCTGCAGGGATCACACTGTATATTTTGTATCCCATTTCTTATATTACATTGTAAAGGTTTTCCATTAAATATTTTTTAAAACAAGGATTTCAATGGCTGCACAATATTCCACAATATTGGATGTAATTTATTGTTGAACATAAAAATTACTGCAAAATAATTCTGCATCTCTAATTACATCCCTAGGATAAATTCTTACAAGTAGAATTACCTTTTTTTGTTGTTCTCCATATATTCCCAAATTGCCTTCCAGAAAGTGTGAATGTTTATTCTCCCACCAGCAGAATGAGTTGCTTACTTCTCATGTACCCCCATCATTCCATCATACAATATCGAGTACTACATACAATATCAATGTACTAAATACACTATGTATTAGTTTTAATTGAAATGTTTCACTAATTTGATAGAAAATATGGCATCTTGTAATTTGCATTATAACATTATTGAGATTAACCATTTTTTCAAGTCTATTGACTAGAAAATTTTCATGACCTGTGTGGTTAGTACATTATTCTATTGTTGTATTTTCTTACTATTTGAACTTTGTTTATGGTGGATGTTTTGTTGTTAGCAAAATTTTAACATAGTGAAGTACACAGATTTTTCCCCTTCATGATTTTAGCTATTGTTTAGAAAATGCTTCACCATTCGGAGAATGTTTCCCCATTAATTTGTGGTGCTAATTTTTTTTTTTTTTTTAGTTTGTTTAATTGGAAGTGGTCTTTTATTTTTATTTTTTTGTGTGGTGCTAATTTTATCAGATATTAAATTCTTACATATGCTAAAGCCTGTATCTGGGCAATTACAAGTTTCAAAAAACTTTCCTCTTGTATTTTGCCTCGAATTATTTTAAGCCTATACATTACTTTAGAAAAGAACTGACAATACAATACTCAGTACTCCCTTCAGCAGCAGGACATCTCTCAGTCAAGTTTTTCAGTTTCTTTCATATGGGTCAGTATTTCCAGTTAGAACTAGTCCTAGGAATTTTATACTTTTTATTGCTATTGTGACTGTAACACATACAGACTTGATCTATTTATTCTATTTTTGAAGCAGTTATTCTTGGTACAATGGAATGGTATTTTTTACAATTTTGAATTTAGCTACCTTACTGATGATGATGGTGGGGAGGAGGGAACTTGACAAAGGTGACTGTTGATTTCATCTAATGTCCTGACAAAGATGTGTCTTGGGGTCAGTTGTGGGTTCTCCTGTCATTGACATTTGTTAGCCTGTGACTCAGCCCAAATTACTTAATTTACTGAGCTGTTTTTTCACCCACAGAGGGGGACTATTAATAATATAGGTCTATGATCCTTTATCCAAAAGCCTTAAGCCAGATTCATTTGGAATTTAATATATTTTGGATTTAGAGGTAATATGGTAACATATTACATAACTCTCCCACTGGAGTCTAAGAGCAGCACCCTGTAATTAAACACATTAACATTTCTGCTAAGATAAAGGGATATAAACACCTAATATAAATGGCTTCATAATTCAGGCCAGATTTTGAGACTAAATTTTTAAGAACTTCCTGAATTTTGGAATTGTGGATTAGAGGCCTGAATTTAAACCTTTCAACAGGTTAAAGGATATTGTATGTAAGACAGAGCCTGCCCCAATAAAAGCTAATACTAATATAGCTGATTCTCAGGTTTTTTTAGGTGAACAATCTAAACAGCAAATTATAATTCTCTTCTAACTCTTAATTCACTTCATTTTTTATTGTATTAGCTAGATTTTCTGGAATGTAAAATAAAGGGAGATAGTCATCCTGGGATCATTCCTGATTTCAATAGAAGTGCTTACCACTATTCACCATAATGATGTTAACTGTTAAGATTTTTTTCTTTTATTTTGGAAATGCAGTAGATGGTTAGAATATATTTAACCTCAGCATTTCTAACTCTTTAAGGGAGATCTTGAAGATCCTTAATGTAGTAATTTGGTTGTGGCACAAATCTGAATCTTGGATTTGGGGGCTAGTGAGGGAACTGAGTACCTGAGTTCGCTGTTCACTTATCACCTAAATGGAACAAAGCTGTTTCTCCATGAAAATGGGTGCCGAGGAGGAAAGCCAGATGTCCACCCAAATAGTTTCACCTTCACGAACGTCTGCACACGTCCCTCTGAATGTCAATGTTCAACTGTATTCTTACATTTCTTACTAGTTTATCAAAATGCCCTTTGGGTGAAGATATTTAAAGTTTTAAGATATTTTTCTTACCATTCATGTAAGATTTCTGCAGTTATCCATTCCAGACTGTTAACCCCCCCAAAACAGTGTTAAATGTTCACATAAATTGATCTCTTCTACTTCTTCCAGCTCTTTTAAGCATAACTCAACCAATCTACTTACTTAAAACTATTTTATACTTATAATTCATCTAGATTTTGTTATAATGTAGTAACTTATTTTTCTAACAAAGAGAATTTTCATTTTCTATTACTAGAGGGTATTTTCTTACAGAAAACTTGCTAGTCTCTCATCCATGATTCCAGAAGGGTGATGTCAGTCAAGGCTCTAAGGGTATAGAAGTTCAGAGTCTGTTCAGGGGAGCAGCCCTTCTACACAGACCCCACTTTCAAAATGATGGCAGCAGCTTTGTAGAGCCTTCTGGATTTGGATGGGCAATCCCAGAGCAGCAGTCCCTGAACTGGAAGAACCGTGCTTCCCTTTCAGGATGCTTTACAACCCATGACTCAGCTCTGAAGAGGATGTGGTCGCTGAAGTTTCCTGCTTCTCGTGCTTCACAAGTTCACATGGCCTCCCCTTTTGTGGGCCTAGTGGTTGCAGAAACAGGGGCAACTGACTCTGAGGATTGGTATTAGACCAGCAGCCATGCTCACCTGCATGAGGTAACAGCACCAGTCTCATCCAGCGCAAATGAGAATGTGAAACGCCTTAGACAGTCCAAAATTTTTGGATCATCTATAACAATTAGTGGTTCAGGTCACCAGGGAATCACTCTGGGGAATTTAAAAAACTTAATTCTGTACATTAAAAAAAAAAAAGATTATTCTGAATATACAGTTTTCTCTTCTTTTTCTCTCACCATTGTTTAGGATGGTATCCCTACTTAACTACAGACCAATTCCTTAACATCTGCTTTAAACAATTAATCTTAAGGCAGCATAGAAAATACAATATTCTACAACTTTCCTAGCCCTATTGTTTCCCAAAGGTAACTACAATTTCTGCAATTTCTGCTCTTAAAAATATTGGTTCTTACTGACTACCGATTAAATGTACATCTCAAAACTAAGAGGAATAATGCTAATCTTTTTACTATAGTTAAACCCTCCGATGGAAGTTGGAGTCCAGGTTCAGGAATGCCTCGTCTGAATGAATGAGGAATTATAAAATAAAGGCCTTGCCTCACAGGCCAACCTACAGCCAGAGCCGAGTTTTGAAACCAGATTTTTAGTTTGCTATTTATTAATTGTGCCACACAGCTACAGTTTGAATTTCTGGCTGTTAAGTTCCTTAAGCCAAAGTAACTTGGATTGCTGTCAACAACAAAGCTTGTTACGATATGAAGATCGTGAACATTTAACAGTCTGCATGTACTAAAGTCTAAATACTTAAAATTGGAGGTAAAAAAGACAGGATGCAACTATTTTCCAAAAGCACTGTTTTTATTTATACAGAGTCCCAACCACTTCAGTGGCAGGAGGAGCGGGAGAGGTTCCTTTTTCAATCCAGGGGCCTCCAAAATGTCGGTCTGTTGTTACCAAACACAAGGCAAGTGGCATCATGGATGTGGTCAACTAACTACAGTGTTTAGTCTCTCTCTGCTAGAGCAACAAGGTGAGCATCAATCTCTGCTTCCGTGAGAATCCTGGAAGGCAAAGGGAAAAAAACCCCAAACTATTTACTTTTTGAAAACTTTTATTTTGCAAAATTCCAAACACACACAAAAGTAGAATTGATGGTAATAAATTCCTGTGTATCTATCACCCAACTTCAACAATCACCAATCTATAGCTCATCTTTTCAAAATCTATACACCCACCACTCATCCCTTCAGATTATTTTGAAGGAATTCCCAGACATCATATCAATTTCATCTATACACGAAAATGTTTACTTCTTTTCATCAGATCCAGAATTAAGTCTTTTGGAAACAAAACTCTCTTAGTTGCAGCTATATTAAATTAAATATAAAGCTAAACTACACATATTGTATTCTATTTTGGCTCCTATGTCAAAATGCCTTTACACCTAGTATAACTCAAGTTTGAAAGGGAAGAAGGCACTCCATGTTGAACACATGATATTTTCTAAATGATGTGTGCCCCAAAGAAATCAATTGCTCGGCAACCTTTAATGTGACCTATTAGTGCTGGACTTTCAAAAAGTGAAATTTGTCAAAGTGACATTTTTTACTGCGCACTGGGGCAATGTAAGCAGTTTGTATAGTTGTTGATGCTTATATTATATAGTCTGGTTATTATTTAAGTATACTTATTATCCCAGAATTCATAAATGATACAAGGACTTTTTGAAGACAAAAAGATACAAGATCTTGGGTTTCTTATTTATGTAACTAATAGATGAAAATAAAAATTTTAAAGGTTACAGGAGGGTCTCAGAATAGAAAAGAAAGCAAGAACTAATTGTAGGTCCTATAGAGAGATTTGTAAACTGCTAGAATTTTACTGCTTTAAAATAAATAAATAGAGGTAACCTTTTCCTACTGGAAAAGAAAGTGGAATCTATCTAGATAGAGGATAGATTCAATTGTTTTTTTTTTAATTCTATGAATTTTTCTTAAATCCTTCATTTTTATATCACTTACCTGCAGGCAACAAAAAGAACAAATTAGAAAAAAAAAATGCATACTAATAAAAAAACTCTTCAAGGCCTGGTTAAGCTTAGTTTACCACCTTTTTCCCCACCCCTAACCATGACCAGGTGTTCTATAATTGTGACCTAAGGGTAGATACACATGATAGTTAACATGTCTTCCAGCAGATCCTTGCATCTGTGGATTAACTGGAGTATTTTTCACTATTCACAAGAGCATCCAGATTCATGGTAAGTAAACCACCTCATAGGGTTGCTAGGAGGACTAAGTGGCTGATATATGTTAAGCACCCAGTATAGATTTGACTCATGGAAGCTGTAAGGTTGATCTGTGGGAGTTAGTCACTTAGTGACTAAGAACAGACAAGCATCCAGCATCTGCAATTCAATTAGCTATATTCAAAATTCGGGGTTTCCAAAGATCTCCAGATAGGGTCTGATGTATATCAGTACTTCATATTGCTCTTCAAAGCTCCACTTAAATAACCACAAAATAATCAAAGCTCCACCTGAAAAACTTGAAAACTACTACTTTGGGAGTTGAATTTCTACTGGCCTTAAGCCAGAAAAAGAAAACACTATGCTTACTTTACTCCTTACATAAAGGAAGTTATTTTATGTCACCTCTGGTATTAGATATAAAATCATTCTGAAATGAGAAGAAAAGCAATTATGTCTGTATTGAAGAGACATCCAAAGTTTTAAAACAGATCTCTCAGGTGCTGAAGAAGAAAACTAAAAAAAACTGTAATTGTAGGTCAGAAAAATGTTTTTTCCCCAAGTTATAGGACAAATGGACCCACGCACCTCCACCTTTTTAGGCTGGAATCTATCACTTGGCAAACTTCTTTAAGTACCTGGCTGATGACATAACTCACCTGAATTTAGGATTTTCAACTGTAACTACTCCAACTTCTATTTCTGAAGGTTTGAAATCAATTGATAGAACAGTAGACAGGCATGTAATCGCAGTCTGAAAAAAGTATCATCATTAAAATATAGTTTTTTTTAGATTCCAAGATTTTCTCATTCCAAGCTTATTCAAATCATGAGTTAACCACAAGCTCTTTGCTTCTGCTCCATGTTTCCGTGATGTAGTTCTATAGCCAAATTACCAACAGATCGTTTAACTCTAGTATGTCACCTGCCAATGACAAACTTGTTTCTACCAAGTCAAGCCACAAATTAAAGGGGTCCATCAAACAAAACAGGATGATTTACACAAAACAGTCTCTTTGCTTGATGTCCACTACACGTCAGGCACTATGCTTAGCACTTGGGGTGAGATGGGGAGAGGATAAAGATGAATGATACAGTCTTCCTTCAAGGAATTAACAGTAATAACAATTTAAGAATGTTTTAAGTGGCTTTGTATCTGATGTGATTACTTACATAATTACGAACTGCCATTTTAAAAAAAACCTTTAAGAAACATTTAAACAGGGCATAGTACCTCCCAGATAAGAACTAGCTTTGTATCTCCTAGTAATATAAATAATACAGACAACCAAACATAAAAGTATTAGATGGTAATTTTTCCTTCATCATTTATCAGAATCATGTTGTCAGTCCTTAGAATGGCTGTATAACCAGACTCTCATTTCCAAAATCTACTAAAATTTTTGTTTTAAACCTATTTAAGTTAAGAGGCTTCTCTGGTCTAAAGTTACCAAATATTTGTACATGAATTTTTGCTTGTCCTATCAATTTAAAACTTTCCAACCATAATGAATAATCTCAAGAACCCTGAATAAAGCTAGCTCTACTTCTGCATCCCAGATAATTTCTTTGCCAAGTCAACCTGTGAGCTTATCCTTTTACTAGGAAGATGTTTGCTTCCCTGCAAATTTGATGTGTGGCTGTTTCTCCTTCAGGACCAAAAGAGCAACATTACACACTCAACTTTTTCACTTTTGCTACCAGGAAGCTTAAGCCTATTTGAGTCACAACCATGCCAGTATTTGGGCCTGGCTTGATTCCTATTTTTAGTAATGTTTTCTCATTTTATATGTGTTTTGTTGAAAGCTTCTAATACATTATGAAACAAGATAGGGAATTAGGTGAATAAAAGCAGTCCTCATGGTTTCCATGTCAGCTGAATGATACCAATGTTATTATTAAGCTGACAAAACTTGGATCTCATGATATAACCTGGAAGGAGCCTGTATAGTTTGTCAATTATGCAGTGATTTTCAATATTCCATAGAGCATAAAAAAAAAGTCAGCTTCTTTTGGCTAACTTACTTCCACTGTTTGTTCAAATGTCCAATCAAATTTCTTCTTCACTTTTTTTTCGAGGAAGCTGGTTGACTCGGTTTGTTTAACTCCTGCTGCAGTGGCTTTAAACCCACAGTAGTAACCTGCAGGATCACACTTGTACACCTGAGGGCCTTGTTCTTCATCTATACCAATCAAAATCATACCTGAAAAGAAAGACCCTCATTAAATATCTTATATCTTTATACAACAAAATTTCTTCTCTCTTGGCATTGTCACATAGCTGTTGTTAATCATTACTCTGGCCATCTATTTTAGGATGTGTGTTTTGCTTTGAGAAAATTGATAAAATACAGGTTATCCCCATAGATAAATTAAGTAACAGAGAAATTTCTATTTCCCAAAAGGTTTTATCATAGATTTTTAAAAAGTTTGAATCATTACAAATGTAATTTACAAAAAATTTTCTAATCCTTGCTATTACCCAAAGCATGTTCTCTTGAACCCTAATCCCTCAAGATATTACCTGGTTAAATAAATTTGGAAAATATACTTTTCATACACTTCTTTTAGAGAAAATAATAATAGCACATTAAATGTTCTGCTGTAGGTTGACCTACTTTAACTCAGCAGTTCTTAAATTTATTTGTCCAAGGAATATTTTTATTTAAATTTAAGAACTACCTATTTAGGTTCCAGGGAACTAAAAGTATATGGAACACACCTAGGGAATGCTGGCACAAAGTGAAACACACCTAGGGGCTACTTGCCCACCTTTACACTGCCCATCTTTGTTACTGCTGGTGTACATTCCCCTAGCAGTCAGTATAAACCAAATTCCAAATTCTGTATATTTAACTTTGTTGTTACAAATCTAATCATGTTATTATAATAACATGCAATTAAAATAAATACCACCACCAAATTTCTTTCTACCTCAACAGAGCATTTTAAGAATGGCTTAACTCTTGCTTTCTTATATTCTAGATTTCAACTTATTTTATATAGTGGCCTATTATAAGATTCAGTATTAACCAATAACTGTATTCACATTTACAGATGTTTTATAGTCTACTAATGAGGAATTTGCAACTTTATTTTATGGACAAACACTATGACAGTGATCAGATATGTGCTTTATTCGAATGTTCTGTCACCCTGTAATTTTCTTTACATTTTACATTTGCTAGATACAAAGCACAAGGGCAACACAAAAGAGATATCCACTTACTGTCCGGGGGAAACAAGAAACACTTTACTCCAAGGTCTTGCAAGAGGAGCAGAGTTTAATAGGTGATAGGACATGAAGGGCAATCAAGGCAAAAGGAACAATATGCATAGCGGCACTAAGACATGAAAGGTCAGGGTACACCCAGGGAATTACAAAAAGATCTGTGTACCATAGCGGCTTCAGATGAGGGAGAAAAGAAAGAGGCTACTTAGGAGTAAATTTAAGGGGCCTTGCACATCATATTAAGGAGTTTTGGGATTTACACCACAGCCAATGAGGAATCAGTTTTTCCAAGGCAGCTATAATCACAATTGGATTTTAGAATGATAATTCATGCAGCAACATGGAAGACAGACTAGGAAAGAGTGAAAACAGAGAGTAGATAGATAAATTAGGTGGCAGAGGCAAGACACGATGAAGAAGTGATGGAGGAGATGGAGGAGGAACAGATATTCTGAGGTAAAGCTTGCTGATTGATCAGATGACCAGGGAAGGTGGGGTGGGAGTAGAAAAGAGAAGTTGAGGATGAAAGTAGGAAAACAGCAATGATTTCACATTTGAAGTATCTGTGGGACATGGAGGAAGGGCTTGGGCAAAAGCTAATGTGGGAGTGACTGGCTACAGGTAGTAAATGAAGCCATGCAAGTGGGTGACATCACCCAGACAGAACAAAGAGGGAGAGAAAGACCAAGGAGAGAAACCTGGTGAGCAACAACATTTAAGGGACCAGCAGGAGAGGATGAGCTAAGGAAACCGAGGAGGAGGAGGAGGAGGAGGAGGAGAGTATCACTGAAGAAATCAAGGGATGATTTTTAACCAAGAGGTCAAAAAATAGGGTCAGATGCTAAAAAGAGAAATCATTACACTGCCTGCTTTAATTCTCATAAATGAATGGCACAATATCAGAAACAAACGTGTTGAATTTTTCAGGCTAATTTATTACATTACATCTAAAATCAGTAAATCTTATCCCTTTCCCAATAAAATTTTACTTGTTTAAAAAAAATTTTTTTATTCTAAAAATATGAATGACAAGAATATGTGCATGGGCCTGATTCTTTAGGCTGGTCAAAAGAAACAGCTACACTGTTAAAATACCTAATTTAGGCATTACAGTCAAACCAGTAATCTGGAATTGCAGTAGAACTCCCATTACAACAGCTTAATATTACAGCGACCTGGATCTTTCAAACCACACACCCTACATAGAAATATTTTGACAAAAAGTCTAATGGTATCTAAAGCTTAAAGGTAATGCCTAAAATACTGCTGTGAAATCTATCCTTCATTGCTGATTTATTATAAAGATTTCCTCACCTTATATAATTTCCAAACCACATGTTCAGAACCCAAGTGTTACTGAAATAACTTTCTTTAAAAAATTATAATTCAGGGGCTGGCCTGGTGGTGTAGTGGTTAAGTTTGCACACTCCACTTCGGTGGCCTGGGGTTTGCATCCCGGGCGCAGACCTACACACTGCTTATCAAGCTGTGCTGTGGCAGGTGTCCCAAATATAAAGTAGAGGAAGATGGGCACAGATGTTAGCTCAGGGCCAGTTTTCCTCAGGAAAAAGAGGAGGATTAGCAACGGATGTTAGCTCAGGGCTAATCTTCCTCATCAAAAAAAAAAAAAAAAAGAGAAGAAAAATTATAATTCATCAATTATTTGGGAGACTTTTTAGCATACTTACAACAACCAAGAGGCCTCATTTCAGCATTCTGTGTGTAGACCTGAGAAATATCAGCAATTCTTTTACACAGCATGTCCACAGGAATCTCATAGCCATACTTGTATTTCCAATTAGCTGCCTCATAGCGTGCCCTCTGTACCTGGGATCTGCTGTCAGCTGAGCATAAAAAACAAGGGTTTACTTCTTTAGAAGGCAAGAATAAACCTCAAAGCCAGATAATTTTCCCAGTATATATCTCTCTCCATTATGACTAAAGGAAAGCAGAAGTGGTCCACTACGGCTTTTTCTCCCACCAAAGAAGTGAATGACTCAGCAAAAGTACATGACAAAAAGGAAAACTTGTTAAGAGATGGAGTTCTATACACAGCACTGCCCTTTTATGCTGAGCCCTTCATCAGCTGTCAAAATAGTTTCTCAGGTATCTAATAACTCCCAAAAGAAAGTTTTAAGGAGAAAGAATAATGTTTCTCTTAATCTTTTTTTGTAGGCTTGAATGTTCCCTTGATTTCAGAAAACAGAAACCCAAGGTAATTTTTACAATTCTCACCTACTTCCAACCAGTGTCATTACTACCAGGTTTGAGAAATACTGACTTACATCCCCTTAAACTATTAATTATATCTGAAATAAATTATCCATAACGGGGGGCCTCAGCCCAGTTTCCCTGACAGGAGCATAAAGATCCATTATACTTGGGGCCGCCCGGTGGTGCAGCGGTTTAGTTCACGCTTCACAGCCTGGGGTTCGCGGGTTCGGATCCTGGGTGCCCACGGATGCACTGCTTGTCAGCCACGCCGTGGCGGCGTCCCATATAAAGTAGAGGAAGATGGGCTAACATCCGTGCCCGTCATCCTCGGCAAAAAGAGGAAGACTGGTGACGGATGTTAGCTCAGGGCTGGTCTTCCTCACACACACAAAAAAGGAAAGATCTATTATACTTATGATTTCAAAAAAGCTCACAATACTCTGAAGATACTGATACTACCCCTGGAAGATTGCAAATCTACTCATATCACCTGAAAATCATGCACTAAAGGCAGCCTTTTAAAATTAATATAACTCAAAAACAATTTGAAGAAGATAACAAATCTAAGTAGACATCAAGCCAATTACCTGTCATTCCTGTCATCACACAGCCAATGTTTTCGGTTATCTTAAATAAGTGAGTCACTGTACTGGAATCCAATAATTTGTCCTAATGAACAAAATAAAATCAAGATCATTAAAAAAAAAATTACAGGTCTCTGTGTAGTGATAAAAAAATACTATGGAATTGTAACAATAAACTATATAATAAGGGAATCTGTTTTCTTTTGTTAGATGATATGTTTCCTGTGGGCAAGAACCATAGTTCATCAAAGTGTGTTTCAAGGTCCCCAAAGACAAAAGACCTAGAAATCTCCTTGCGCTTCAATCATACTACAAAGTTAACATGTTAATTCTGTCTACTCAGCTAAACTGTCCACTGCTGCTCAATAAATACTTCTTAAATGACAGACAGCAGAGTCAAAGCAAGAATAATGTTAACGTATATACGTAATAATATACCTTTGTACAAACTCATGAAAAATTCTTGCATTATGTTCTGTAACAACAGGCAATCTGGGCAGTATTACTTACAGGTACTTTCTTCTGTGTGACAATTACTGCACAGTCTTTCCCTCTTACAGCTACTGATGTAAGGCCACCCTGGTTAATAGCCTTAAAAGCATATTCTGGAAAACAGAATAATATTTTTTAAAAGGCAAAATAAATTATCATAGATTCATGCAGTAGGATAATAAACAGTCATTACAAAGAATGAGATAGACCTAAATGAACTAACACGGAATGCCATCTAAGACATGCAAAGTCAAAACAATAATAATGATAATAATACGTTATAGTTAAACCAACCCTACTTCTTTCCATTTTAATTTTACTGAAACCATTTTCATCAGGCTCAAGTACCAAATTTCCATTTCCAAAAAAGATTTAATTAATTTTTATGTCAAATCTTTACCAATTATGTTTTATCATTTTAAAAGTTTGTTTTGTGGCCATTATTTCTACCATGTCTGTTTTTCCTGGGTCAAATTTAGTTACTCTAAATTTTCTCAAGATTTACTATTTCTGTTAACTTTGGTCAATAACTAATTTGACCATATGCAGCTTTAACGGCTGTTATTTTGTATTTTTTTTCCCCCAAGTTAAATTTTTCTGGATCATGTTTTTTTGCAATTTTCATGTTACCTACAACACAGTTCTTTAGTTTGTCTGTAACAAGCTTCAGCTTGTGCACTTCTAGCTGCTCTCAAACCATTCCCCAGGTTAAAATAGCTGGATAAAAGTGGTAGCATATTCAGCGGCCTGGCTTTGGTTTCCAGGTGTGGACCTATATCACTTGCCAGTACAAAACAGAGGAAGAGTGGCACAGATGTTAGCTCAGGGCAAATCTTCCTCAGCAAAAAGAAGACTGGCAATAGATGTTAGCTCAAGGTGAATCTTCCTCAGCAAAAAGAAGAAGATTGGCAATAGATATTAGCTCAAGGTAAATCTTCCTCAGCAAAAAAAAAAGTGGTAGCATAAAAACAAACTACTTTGGCACCATGTAGTTTAGTCGATAATGACTGCCTCTGGAGAGCAGAATTATAGACGAGACTATCTCTTTCTATGTTATGTATTTCCGTAGTATTTAAATTTAACATAAACATATTTTGTAATTAGGAAAATAGCAACAGAAACTAATATGTGCTCATTGTATAAAATATAGAAGATAATGTAAAAGAAAAAAATTACTCATAACTTCAATCATTATCTACATTTTGACACATAATAGATGCTTCTAAAATTCTGTCGAGTATTACTCTGGGCACTGGGTTTGAGGCCTGGTCTCATCTGTTCAAAAGGCTGCTGGTGAAGAGGACCAGTTGAGGAAGATACTACCCATGACACCAAAGAATTTCCTTTCACAGGAGTTGAAATAAAAATCCTTTATCAAATATCTCTAAATGGCTATATATTGAAGAGAGAACAAATGAGTAAAAAGACTCTAGAAAAATCTCCTTTAAGGAAATCCTCAAATCTAGCTCAGGTTTAATTGGCTAATTATAATATCTTATTTTTACCATCCCATTACATCACAAATAACTTCTAAAATATAACATTTCAAAATGCTTCTCAGTTCTGTTTCTCATATGGCCAAGAAAGATTCTACCAGATCAACCCTCCACAGATAAAAAACTACAAACTCTAGATAAAACAATAACTACCTGAAGATGCCAGAAAGTGGCCCAAAATAGGCAGATTTTAGAGTGGGAGTTGACGCTTGGAAGAAGAGAATTGCATGGGGTAAGTTTCCCGTTTTCATGGCTTTATAACCTGAATGTGGGCCTCAGTCAGGGCTAAACACCCATAGAAAACTCAGTCCTTTCGGCCTGAAGAATTAGAGAACAGTCTGGGGATAACCACAGCTGCTGGAAAGTGAGGTGGAGAAAGCCAGAGAGGGAGAGCCCCAACTTCTACATATAAATGTTGCCCAGATCTCTGGCTGATTCCATAACCACACATGCACAAGATGGACTCCCAGCAGCCAAGCTGAGGATAAAAGAACTAAAGTGAGATTTGAGCCACCACCCAAATTAACTGCCTGCTAGAACAAATCAACACTCTTTTGAGGAATATAACAGAATCCAGTATTCACAAGCTAACATTCACAAATGTCCAGGATATAATCCAGAATTACTCTACATACCAAAAAAGAAAACAAACCAAGACAAACTAAAAAACCAAAACCAAACCAAAAACAGGAAAATGTGATCCATTTGCAAGAGACCAATCCTGAGATGACCCAGATGTTGTATTAGCAGGCAAACTTACTAAAACTATGCTTATGACATAATGGAAAATATTCTCAAAATGAAATGATAGGAAATCTCTGCAGATAAAGTAAAAAAGAACCAAACAGAAAGTGTAGAATTGAATAAATACAATACTCGGAACTAAGAAAAATTCATCAAATGGACTTAACCCCAGAATGGAGATGATAAAGGAAAAAGTGAGTGAATATGTAAATGAGTCAAATTATCCACTCTGAAGGAGAAAGATTAAAAAAGACAATGAGTCTGTGGGTCAACATCAAAAGGTGCAACATACGTGTAATTGGATTCCTATAATGAGAGGAAAGAGTGAAGCAAAAAAAATCTGAAGAAATAACAGCTAAAAATGTTCCCAATATGGCAAAAGACATAAAATTTCAGACTAAAGATTGAGCAAACTCCAAGCAGAATAAATACAAGGAAAACCACACCTAGGCTCATTACAGTCAAATTCCTGAAGACTAAAAATTAGGGAACATTTTGAAAACAGAGAAAAAGAACAGATTATATACATGAGAACAACGATTCGAATTCTGAGACTTTACCTGAAGACAGTGGAACATCCTTAAAGTGTGGAAAGAAAAACCATCAATTCAGAATTCTATATCCAAATATCCTTCAAGAATGAAAGTAAAATAACGACGATTTCAGAACTGCAACAAGAAATGCTAAAGGAAGTTCTTTGGGCTAAAGGAAAATGATACTAAATGAAAACTCTGATCTTTGGAAATGAGGAACATCAAAAATGATGGTAAATAGAAAAGATTATTTTATTCTCTTTAATTCTTTAAAAATACCTAACAAAAATTATAACATTTGTGGAGTTTATAAAATATGTAGATGTATTACTTATAAAAAGGAAAGAGAGTAAACGAACTTATAAGGTTTAGGGATTTGTACTTTTATGTGAAGTGGAAGTATCAACTCTAAGAAGACTATAGGTTAAGCTTGTGTATTATAATCCTCAGAGCAACCACTAAAGAAAAAAAGCAAAGATGTAGCCAAAAGGCTAACAGATTAAAATGAAATTCTAAAAACTATTCAAAAAATCCAAAAGAAGGCAAGAAAGGAGGCACAGAGCAACAAACAAGCAAACAAAGAAAACAGAGACAAACAGAAATAATAATAAAATGGTAAACTTAAATCTAACCATGACAACAACGGCATTAAATGTTAATTGACAAAATACTCTAATTAAAAGTAGAAATTGTCAGAATGGATAAAAAAGCAAGACTCAAATATATGCTGTCTACCAGAGACACACTTTAATAAATGAATAAAAAAAACTTTATCATATAAGCAGTAAGCATCAGAAAGTTGGAGGGACTATATTAGCATCAGACAAAGTAGACTTCAAGACAAAAAGTATTATCAGAGATAAAGAGGGACATTTCAAAATGGTAGAATTCATAAGACATAACAATCATAAATGGATATGCACCTTGTAAGAGTACTTCAAAATACATGAAAAGTAAATTGACAAAATTAAAAAGAGAAATGGCCAATCTCACTCAGTTAAAGATTTTAACACTGCCATCCAGCAACTGCTAGAAACAGGCATACACAAAAACAGTAGACATACATGACATGAACCACCATGATCTGGTTGTTATCTACAGAACACTATTGGCAACAACTGAAAAATGTATGTGCTATAATGGTATAATATAAATGCACATGGTACATTTATCAAGACAGATCATATGTTAGGCTATAAAACAAGTCTCAGTAAATTTTTAAGTACTGAAATCTCTAAATATTTGAAAATTTAAAAACATGCTTCCAAATAATCTATGGGTCAAAGAAGTAACCCAGAGACAAATTTTAAAATATTTTGAACTGAATGGTAATAAAAATATATCAAAATTTGTAGGATGCAGCTAAAAGTGTGTTCGGAAGGAATTTTATTGCTATGATGGAAAGACGCTAAGGTGGCCTCCTCTCTACAATCACTGCCTCCTGGGATTCACATCTTTGTGTAATGCCCTCTCCTTGAGCGTGTGCACGACCTGTAACTTGCTTCTACCCAACTGAATATGGCAGGGTGATGGGATGTCACTCTCTTGATTACTTTACTTTATATAAGACTTTGTCTTGCTAGCAGACTCACTCTAGAGATTCTTCTTGCTGGCTTGATAAGTGGCTAGATGGCAAAGAACCAGGGGTGGCCCCCATGAACAGCCAGCAAGTAGCTGGGGCCCTCAGTCCTACACTGCAAGGAAATGAATTCTGCCAACAACCGCAGTAAGCTTGGAAGCAGCTGCTTCTCCAGTTGAGCCCCTAGATGAGAACAGAGCCTGGACAACGCCATGACTGCGGCACTGTGAGATCCTAAGCAGAGGACCCAGCTAAGTTGTGCCAGACTACTTGACCTACAGAAACTGTGCGATAATAAATACGTCATTTTAAGCTGCTAAGTTTGTAGTAATTTTTACGCAGCATAGAAAACTAACACAATAGCCTTGTTTATTTCAGAAAAGGTCTAAAAATCAACAACCTAAGCTTCCACTTTAAGACGCTAGAAAAGGGCAAAGTAAACCCATATTAGAAGAAAAGAAATAATACAGATCAGAAATCAATGAAATAGACAAAAAGAATGGCAGCAAAGTCAAAAATAGATTCTTTGACCAAAAGACCCCAACGAAATTATAAACCCTTTAGCATGCTGAAAAATGGCCCCAAAATGATATCCCTGTCCTAATCCCTGGAACCTGTGAATATCATGTTCTATGGCCCAAAAAAGGATCTTTGCAGATGTGATTAAAGATCTTGAGATGGGGAGATTACCCTGGAGGGCCCTAAATAAGACCATATTTATCCTTATAAGAGAGAGACAGAGGGCGATTTTATACACAAAGGAGAAGGTGCTGTGAAGAGGGAACAGAGAGAGAGATTTGAAGGGGCTGGTCTCGACGATTAGAGTGATGCAGCCACAAGCCAAGGAATGCTGGCAGCCTCTAGAAGTGGAAGAGGCAAGGAATGCATTCTCCCCTAGAGCCTCCAGAGGGAGTGCTGCCCTGCCTGACACCTTGGTTTCGGTCCAGTGACACTAATTTTGGACTTCTGGCCTCTGGAACTGTGAGAGTATAAATCTCTGTTGTTTTAAGACACCAAGTTTGTGTTAATTTGTTACAATAGCCACAGGAAACTAATACAAAACCCCTAGCTAGACTAACCAAGAAAATAAGACAATATAAATTACCAGTATCAGAAATAAAAAAGGGGTTATCACTATAGATATTACAGTGATATATCCTTACAGATAAGGAAGTATTAGGAACAATCACTTCTATACAGATCATTCTAATATCTGGGTCACTATCCTTGATCTTGCCTAATTTCAATACCACATTTTCAATTGCTTGCTGTCTGTTATTACCCAACTGCTCAGAACATGATTTTGGCCTAAAAAATATTCCACCTATGGCCATAGAGGGCTATTAGTTTGCAATATTTACCAACTCTCCTCTTAACATTAGACTTTTTGTTTACAGACCCTGATCTTTCCCATACCCATGCCTTTGCTTCTTTCTGTCCTGCCTGGATTGCCCTCTCACTCTTATCTCCACCTAGCCAAAGCCTGCCCTTCCCCCTCAACCCTCCTCCGTTTCTCATGGACATGTTCTTTGATTGTCCCAAATGGGATTCTTCAACCCCTTCCCTGAATTCCCATAGCATTTCCTATTTCACCACTAATTTTAGCATTTTCAAGTGTGTATTTCTCCCCTCCACATTCAGATTGAATAGTCAAAGAAAGTAGGAACCAAGAAAATTTAAAATCAGATTTGCAATCAGTACATATTAAATCAAAGGTTGGCCATGGGCCCAATCAGCTTATTCAAGTTGGTTTAGAATGTTGGTTTTATAGAAAGATTCTAATTAACTAGAAGTCAGATAAAATAAGATCAGAATTTAGTTTTTCTTAGGGGAAAAAAATTCTGGTAACACTTGACCCTCATTCCCACATAGCAATGGTCCTGCAGAGCAAAAATCATCTAGGGCTGGCCTGTGTTTTGCAGTTTTCCACAGTTCCCCCCACTCCTTGTCATATCTTACCCGGCCTGTTTTACTCATTTGCATTACTTACCTGGTTGACCTAAATAATGCAAAAGACAAAAGCCACAAAAGCTAGAGTTTTCTCACCCACTACATAATAAAATTTTGTCCCACAAAATAAAAAAATATTTTACATATAAAAAATGCTTCTCAACAGAGAATGCACCTGTGAATCTGCCGGGATTCAATGAAAGGGTCCTCCTCCTCTCTCCCTCTCTATACAGACTAGTGTTGTCCAACAGAACTTTCTGTGATAATGGCAGTGTTCTATATTTGTGCTGTCCAATAAAAAAGCCATTAGCTACATGTGACTATTGAGCACTGGAAATGTGGTTAATGCAACTGAGAAACTGAATTTTTAATTTAAATTTCTTAGTTATCATTCCTACTATTCATCTCCTACTTCTCTGAACTTCCCTTCTCAGTCTCCTTCACTGCTTCCATCTCCTCAGCCAGCTCCTTAAATATGAGTATTCCCCAAGATTCTATCATTTCCCCCTTTCCCTGGATGATTTTATCCTATATAATCACCATTAACTGTGATCCTTGGCTCTGAACCCATACTTGCAAATGCCTATTTTTCCCATAGGCATGTCTGAAAATAAACTCTTCTTTACAAACCTGCTTCTTATCTTATAGTCCTTATCTCAAGTAATGGTATGACTAACCACTCAGTTTTTCAAGCTACAAACCTGGGTACCATTCTTGACTCTTCACCTCTTCTCTCTCATCAGAGAAATGTCCACTCATATATAGGATTTGCTTTAAAATACTCTAGCAGAGAGAGGGAAAGTGTATGAGAAAGGGGATAAAGAGAAAACAACACTAATAAAATGCTGCCAACTCATGAAGCTGGGTGAAGGGCACATGAGGCTCATTGTACTATTCTACCTACTTTTGTTTGAAATTTCCCATAATAAAATTTGTTTTGATTATTTTTTTTATTGATGTCTTAATAGTTTATAACATTGTGAGGCTTTAGTTGTACATTATTGTTCGTCCGTCACCATGTGGATGCACCCCTTCACCCCTTGTGCCCACCCCCCACCCCCCTTTCCCTTGGTAACCACCAATCAGTTCTCTCTGTCCGTGTGTTCATTTATATTCCATATATGAGTGAATTCATGCAGTGTCTGTCCTTCCCTCTCTGGCTTATTTCACTTAACATAATACCCTCTAGGTCCATCCATGTTGTTGCAAATGGGACACTTCTGTCTTTTCTTATGGCTGAGTAGTATTCCATTGTATGTACATACCACATCTTCTTTAACCAATCAGTCGAGGGACACTTGGGCTGCTTCCACTTCTTGGCTATAGTGAATAATGCTGCAATGAACATACGGGTGCATAAGCCTCTTGGGATGGTTGATTTCATGTCCATTGGGTAGATGCCCAAGAGTGGGATCGCTGGATCATAAGGTATTTCTATTTTTAATTTTTGGAGGACTCTCCATACTGTCTTCCATAGAGGCTGCACCAGTTTGCATTCCCACCAGCAGTGAATGAGGGTTCCCGTTTCTCCACAACCTCTCCAGCATTTGTTGTTTTTTGTCTTGGGGATTATAGCCATTCTAACGGGTGTCAGGTGATATCTTAGTGTAGTTCTGATTTGCATTTCCCTGATGATTAGTGACGTTGAACATCTTTTCATGTGTCTATTGGCCATCTGTATCTCTTCCTTGGAAAAATGTCTGTTCATAGCCTCTGCCCATTTTTTGATCAGGTTGTTTTTTTGTTGCTCAGTTGCATGAGTTCTTTGTATATTACAAAAGATTAATCCCTTGTCGGATAAACGATTTGCGAATATTTTCTCCCAGCTAGTGGGTTGTCTACTCATTTTGATCCTGGTTTCATTTGCCTTGTAGAAGCTCTGTAGTCTGATGAAGTCCCACTTGTTTATTTTTTCTTTTGTTTCCCTTGTCTGAATAGACATGGAATCTGAGAGGATCCCTTTATGACCAATGTCAATTAGTGTACTGCCTATATTTTCTTCCAGGAGTTTTATAGTTTTAGGTCTCACTTTCAGGTCCTTACTTCCCATAATAAAATTTTAAAAAATAAAATAAACTCAGGAGTCTCCCCTTCCCCACCCTTTCTCTCAGTATCTTAGCTCACTCATTAGGGCTTACCTGGACTACTGAATGAATCGATTTTCCTGTCACCAGTCCCTTTCTACCCTAATTCTAATTCTACCTTCAACTCTCCTGCTATCTTAATAATCTTGTTGTTCTTAAAGACTTCTGCCAGCTATGTCCAAAACCCACGGGACAAAGTCCAATCCCTAGCATGGCACTCAAATCTCTTCAAAATCTTGCTACAATCTACTCTTCTAGTTATCACTTTCTATGCTCCAGCCACACTGACTGACCTATGCACTGGTCCCCCCAAATTTCCTCATCTCCTCTTCATCTAGATCAATTCATCTTCTCCGAAGAAGTTTTCCTGGCTCTCTCTGGCAGTGTCACTTCCAATTGTACCCTTCTGTGTACTGTTATTTTAGTACGCACCATACTGCATTGTAATTTTCAATAAAATTTTGTATAAATGAATCCCCATTATAAACACTACCACTATAAAATGTATATTTTGTAATAATTTCCAGAAAAATGGAAATTGCCAGAATAAAGAATCTAGAGACAACTTAACTAAAGAGTATCTTCTAAACAAACACTGGTAGGGTAAAAAGTAATATCACAGTTTACAGCAGAGGTGAGCATGAAGGCCAATTAAGAAAAAATAGAATAGTTTATGGGCAGCATTTACAAGCCATATTTATTTTTTAAAGCCAGAATTGAAATGTCAGAAATAGTAATTAAACAGTTTATTTCCATCACTAAAGATTTTGTTTTTTGGCTATTTCAGAAACTTATGTAACTAGCAAACACTATTACATTAATCTCAATAATCTGTTCTTGAATGTCCAAGTTGACGCAAGAAAATGGTAACTGATAGCTCATTTCCCATTTTCTATTTATTTTTTTGTGAGGAAGATCAGCCCTGAGCTAACATCCGTTGCCAATCCTCCTCTTTTTTGCTGAGGAAGACTGGCCCTGGTCAAACATCAGTGCCCATCTTCCTCCACTTTATATGGGACGCCGCCACAGCATGGCTGACAAGCAGTGTGTTGGCCGGCACCCAGGATCCCAACCCGTGAACCCTGTGCTGCCAAAGCGCGAACTAAACTTCTACGCCACCAGGCCAGCCCCTCATTTCCCATTTTTTATAATGGGAGGAATTATAATGGATTACACTCAACCCCAAGCCCCCAATTTCTTAAACCATAACTTTAATACATAGTAAAATACCCATATATAAGTATTAGATTGAACCACATGAAACAGCCATTTTTATCACTAAAAAAACAGTCAAACATCAGCAGTTTCATATGGTTCAACTTAACAACAAACCATTAGGTGAGAATGTATTGCTTCCTTGATCACAAACAAAATGGTTAATGAACACTTGTTTTGTATATAGAGACCTCTTTTCCACAGTAATCTCTTATTCACTTTGCCTCTTTCCCTACAATTTTCCCCAACACTTTCCCAACTTTTCTGGGACTCATTTGTATAATACTAGGAAAAAACGGGCTAAATATAAAAGGTACTGTGACAAAATGTTCAGGTCAATCACACAATGCCAGACAACGGCTCACGGTACAACCTGCTCAGTGCAATGAAAGCAGCAGCAGTGATGCACCCCCCCTTTATGGACACTCATCAGCGCTGCAAAGCATCTACAGGTGATTCTGAGGTTCTGCCAATTACAGGAAGGTAACTCAAGGCTTTTCCCACGCATAATTTTGTTTAAAATGCTGCACTGAGTTTTGGGCTATAAATATGATTTTTTTCCATATAAACATGGGCTTGGAAAAATAAAAATGAATTAAGAGATCCATACATTCTATGAAGTTTGGTTATTAAAAAAACAAGGGATGTTCTATTGGGGCAAGGCAGGTATTCTGCAAGATATGTCTATATTCAATTTCAATGCTGTGTGACTAGAAACTTTTTGTTGTTGTTGTGAGGAAGACCAGCCCTGAGCTAACATCCATTGCTGATCCTCCTCTTTTTGCTGAGGAAGACTGGCCCTGGGCTAACATCCGTGCCCATCTTCCTCTACTTTATATGGGACGCCGCCACGGCATGGCTGACGAGCAGTGCGTTGGCAGGCGCCCGGGATCCGAACCGGCGAACCCCTGGCTGCCAAGCGCGAACTAAACTGCTGCGCCACTGGGCCGGCCCCGACTAGTAAGTTTTTGTTAAGACTTTTTGAAACTGTTCATTCTGTCTTTCCCTAACCTTGTAACCTAAACAGACTGTGTCTCATTTCATAGTGCTTCCTAATAGTACACTCTTTAAAACGGTGATTTTCAAGCGGGTGGCGTCATTAGAAATCTTGGCACTCATGTGGCGGGAGGGGGAATATGAGATCTGAAAACATAGCAGTGTTTGATCTCATAACCTATTTGTGTAGTTATAATATGTATTTATATACATATACACATATGTATACAAACATATATTTAATTTCAAAGCAGATTCAAGAAGGGCATGAGACATCTGGGTGGAGAAACACTACTTTAAAACAAGAATATTTTTTTAACAGCAAAAGAGGCAAACAGTAAGTACTTAGTCCATTTATTTGTGAAACTCCTGATTCCATTTTAATCAGCCACTTGTATCTTCCTGACAACATCCCTCATAGAAACATTTATTGAGCACTTTACTATGTGACAGACACGGTTCTAAGTACTTTACATCTATTAACTCATTAACTCCTTACAGCCATATAAGGTAGGTGGAATTATTATCCCTATTTAACATATGAAGAAAGTTCTCATAGTTAGTGTGGAGCAAGGATTTGAACCCAGGAATCCTGGTTCCTTCTAGATTAGAAACTTGTAGAAACTGGCCACTTCTAGATTAGAAAACTGTCCTCTCCAGTCTGTCTCCACCAGTCCACTTCTTTCCTGTCCTTATCAGCATGCTCCCTTCTTAGAAGCAACCAGGCAGTGCTCACATCCACCTGGCAGGCAAATTCAAGCGACTGATCCTCTCCTCCCTTTCCAGACCTATCCAGCAAAGGATCAGCAAGCAGAAGAGGGAGGCCTGAAAGTAGTCAGGCTTATTTCGCCCCACCTGGGCCTCAGTTTCCCCACTGATAATTTGGAGAATTCCTGAAATTAGTTTTCAAAGCTAGGTGCTCTGTATATAGCTCTACAGTTTGTCTTAACACACAGACACAACTTGAATACATACGTTAAGAGAAATTTCTCAATAGTTACCAAAGGGTATAAATGATAATCAAAAATCTTTCTCCCAACTCCCTGGGAGCAAACGCTGTCAACAGTTTGTTTATAATTATGGCTAGCATTATAACTTTAAATTTATACCTCTCATATTTGATTTATCAACTATGGATAACATTTATCTTTTGAGCCCCAAGTATGGAAGATGAGGAGCATATACACCTTTCCATTAATCTTTCCTTCCCTTGTCGTCTCCCCATTTTTGTTATATTATTTTTCCACTGTCAAGATTAACAATTTGTACTCTATCATTCTTATATGCTTTGTCTTAGGTTGACTCTAAAGTTTATAAACTAATAAAAAGTACTTACAGTATTACGATAATATGCATATATTTCACTAGAGAACAAAGCATGGATGGACCATAAAAAGGGAACATTCCATGTCTATGGAGCTACTAATCTAATAGGCTAAAAAAATGAGCCAAAGAATCAAACAGGCATCTAACAAGATTTACTGAGCACTTAATACTGTACTAAGCACTCTACACACATCACCTTACTTAATCCTCAAAACAACTACATAAGAAAGGAATTATCAGCCCAACTTTGCAAACAGAAACTAAGGCTAAAGTTACATCACTTGCCCAGGTCGGCTAGTATGGAGCAAAGCAGGGATCTGAATCCAGGTATGGCTCCAGGGCCTGCACTCTTCACCACTGTACTGCTTGCTCATACTAACTACTCCTTCACTTTCATTTTCCTAACAATGTCTAATTAGTGCCCTGAATAGCAGAGGGAGCGTGTTATTCAATGAGGCAGAGCTTAAAATCATTCTGTCTAGATATTAAACATCTTTTGAACAATACATTCTATTCCAAATCTTTTTAAACTATTAAAATGACACTATATTCAGCCTTTCTATTCACCAAATCTGGGAAGAATGAAAGATTATGCTTTATCACTGGATTTTAAAATATAGTATACAGGAGCAAAATGTAGGTCTAAGTGACTTTTCCTGTTCATATAAATTCTTTAAAATGCAGAAATTAAAGTTTAAAAATGAAACTTCCTTGAGGATACAGTTACCATCTCTCTGTTCTATCTTTGATCATATTTTTCAATTGGAGATGAGTTAAAAGGCTCACTGGATCACCCAGTATGATGCCGTTTCTTGCTATATTATATAGAGTATGTAGCCATATAGTGAACTGGTTTCATTCCAAGTTATTTTTATCTCCAAGTATTTCTATAATTTACAGGTGAAGAGAACCTAATGTATAGGCCAACACTCTCATTATTTCCAAGTACAGATGATACTACTGTCCTCACCAAGGCACTGAGGTGCTAAACTCACTCAAAAATGAAACTATCACAGACCAAATGTAAATCAGGTTCTCCTGATACTAAATTCTCTACAGCAAGAGGTTAAGGATCTGGGTTATAATCATAACCTAAACCCTGACACCATTTCGATCCAACGAAATATAATGTGATACTGAAAAAATGATAACTAGTTTAGGGTTTATTTCCATTAAAGCTGTTCTTCAGGAAACAGCTAGTTCACCATATCTCATCTACAACTCAGAAGCAGCTTTTAAACTATAGGATCATTCAAACAGATGCGGGTTAAAAGGGAATGCTAGTTTCAAGAGCAGTTCTAGAATTGACAGCCCATTCTATCTACCAGTTTTCCAAAGATGTCCTGAACTCTGTAGATATTTTTCATTTGGCACTTTTTCTATTTATCCGTTTGTTTACGTTCTTTGTCACTCTCTTTAGGCTGTGAGCTTCAGTATACAGAAGGTGTGATATCTTTGCATCCCCTGGGACCAGCACAGTGTCTGGCACATAGCAGGCTCTGAATGCCTGTGTGGAATTAACCACAGGACAAGGAAATCCATGCTGCAAACAAAGGAAAACGGAGAGCGGACGTTATAATCGGGAGTTTAAGGAACCAATTACCCTTGAGAGAAATACAGGCGTTGAGCTCACTCTGGCTAAAACGTAACAAGTGTAGAGGCGTCAGGAAGCCGGAGTCAGGCATTACGGTCCTACCTTCCTTAACTCTTTGTTGAGTCCAGGCGGTACGGCCGCTCGCCCTGCAGCCCGTAGGCCCCCGATTCCCCTCCAGACAGGGTGGGAACACCACGGGACTCAACGCGGCCTCGGCCCTTCTCCGGTCCCAGCTCTGGCCATGCTTCAGCCCCGGACTAAACTCCGGCCGCGCCTGCCTGCTCCAGGCCGTACTATGACAGAGCAATTCGGGTAGCCCAAAGGCGGACCCAGTTCACTCACCTACTTGGTAGAGCCGGCCCTCGGGTGAAAAAATGGTAATGTGGCGGTCAAAACCAGCGCTGGAACCTCGGGACATGTTGGTGCGCCCACTACCTCAGGCACTGTCTCTTGGCCCCGCAGCTCCCACACCAGGCGTACAAGCCCCTCCGGAAGTTGCAGCGACTACTTCCGGGGCACAGGCCGGCTTCATCCGCTCTTGCGCGCCGAACTCACGACTCCAGCGTCGGTTCGAGCGCGGAGAGAGCTCCGAGGCCCCGCCCCCGGTGGGGGGGTGGGAAGAGCGGACCGAAGGTCTTCGGTTTGCGCTTGCGCCAGCCCCCCCCCCCCCCCCCCCCCCGGTCTGAGCGGCTTGAAGATGCATGGTGAAACGCGGGTTGTGGCGGTTTAGAGCTTTCATCTGGAGGATGACTTGACTGTAGCAAGAACGGAAACGCTTTCTGGGGGCCCGGAGTAGTGATTTGCCTATCAGTGTGACCTAAATGGATCGTGTATTAGTCTCTCGTTAGTTTTGGCACCTGTATATCCAGCCTGTGTCTGGATTGCTGGCGTTCTTCCTCTTTACCCACCCACTTTCCTTCCTGCGACGGGGAGCAATGGGTTGCAGTTGCTGCGCTAGCAGCTGTTAATTTTGGGTACATAAGGGAGCGGGTTCTGGTAGCCACTGGAAAGAGGAGAATTTTCTTCTGGCCAGGCAAGAGCAGCCCCGAGAGTTTTGTCTTAAAAGTGGAACTGAGGTTGAAATATAGGTGTAATGGAGGAATCATGAGAGTAAGTAGCCGTGACTGATAATGAACAAGAACAGACGGAACGGGGTTCATAGGAGGCTGGTGTTGGATGGCCTAATGGGGGTAATTCCAAGCCGGCGAGGTAGCTCCGGGAGAACCGCAGGTGGCTTTTCAAATTGTAAAATTGTGCCTATTTTGGCTTTGCCTTAAGGCACACTTCTATTTAATGAATATAAAATGCAAAACATGATTTTAGGCTAGTGTCGCCACCTCCCCCCAAAGATAGATTCTGCACCCATCAGGTAGGCCAGATATACCAAGGTTTCTGGCACTCTAATGCCTGCTGTAAGTAATACTGAAGTAGAGATTCTTACCTCGTTAATATATTTTCTCCTAAACTCACTTTCCATTTAAAAGAAAAAAACTTGTAAGAACCTCTCGAGTTTCTTAAGGAAGCTCCAATTTCTCAAGAATGTTTTTTAAAAATAAACTTCTATTTTATTAACCTGAAAAAGAAAATCCAAAACTGAAACAAGATTTAGAAAATACTAAGTGCAAACGGCATCTCTGGCACACAGGGTACTTTCCAGCTCTAATTCCCAAGCGTACTGTAAAAGTTGCCCCTTGTTTCTGGTTCAAGTCCCTACGCTCAGAACCAACTCCTCTTGACCTTTTGAGTACTTTTTTTTCCTCAGACGCTGAGTGAGCCTCGTGTACTGTAATTCCTACAGTTTGCCTGAATGGTCATAGATTAAAAAAAAAGTTCTCTGTAAGGCTGCTAAGAAGGCAAACTCATTTAGGCCCCACAGCCTGAACAGCTCCCTGTATGGTGATATCTCCTAAACCCAGGTTCTCTGGCTGGACCCTTTTCTGGTGCTGAGTCTTCTCTAATTGCCTATGGGATATTTTTCACATTGAGACACATGGTACCTCAGTCCCAACATGTTTAAAACAGAATTCCTCTTCTCTTCCCTCCCAAGCCAACTCCTGCCCCTCATACTACACTTTCCATGTCCTCAAAGCCAAAACCTTTCCCAAATCTTCCTATTCTGTCCTCATATAATCCTGATCCTTTTTATTCTGCTCTCCTTTTTTCTGTTGTATAATTCATAATTTTGTTCACTGTTTATTGTCTCCCCTGCCCCAATCTAAACTCCATGAGGGCAAGAATCTACTAGTATAGCTCAATAAATATTAGTTGAATGCATGAATCCTGTATAGCATAGGGGTTAGGAATGCATCCCTTTCTATTTAAACCTGAATTTAAATCCCATTTGTCAGAGTTACTAGATTTGTGACCTTATGCAAGCTCCCTAAATCTAGATTCCCTTATCTGTTAAATTTGGGTAAGATCCACTTAATGGGGGCTGTTGTGAGGATTAAATGAGAGAAGGCAAGTGAGGTGCTGAACAAAGTACCTGGCACATAATGAGCACTCATTAAGCCGTAGCTATTATTGTTGTCTCCTTTCTGGTCAGTTACCAAATCCTGTTGATTATTCCTATGGGATGACTGTCTGCTTTTCATTCCCACTGCCACTTCTGAATTTAGACTCTTTACAGTTTGCCTGGTCTGGCACAGTAGAGTCTCTTCTTGTTGATCCATACTCTTGGAATCATTTTTCTTGAGCAAGATTTCATTGGGTTGTTTCTCTGCCTAGATTTCTCTGGGCTACTGACTAAAATTCAGTCTTCAGCTTAGTGTTCCAAGTTTTCTACAAGTTGACCTGTACCTATCTTTTCAGCCTTCTCTTCCATTTCATCCTCCTAGTTCCATTCCAGGGCTGCACTCCACAGTGCTGCTCTGAGCACACCGCCTGATCGCTCCTCAAGCTCTCCAATCCCCCACACTCCTATTCCTCCTGTAAGGAACACTCACTCCCATTTCCTCTCCTAAGAAGCTCAAATCCACCAAACTGTCTTTTCCTCCTATATGCACAGTGCATATAATTTGAATCTTTTATTAGCCTGAACCAAGTGAAATGGCCATTTTTGTAGGTCAGAATGGTAAATATTGGTAATTATATGGTTGAACTTAAAGAGCTGTGTGTCTGGGCTTCACCAAAGATTGGCAGGGCAGAGCCCGGGTACTTTTTATCTCTGTATCCTCTGCCACCCCTGGCATGAGGCTTGGCTCATAAAAGTTCAATAAATGACTGTTAAATTGAACTGAAAACTGTAGAAAGAATGGACAACTGAGAAATGTTTTCATGGCTGCAATCCTTTCCTTCCCATGTAGACATGACTGCTGTAAAGCACCTCTGGGTATTGACTGCCATGCAGCAATCGGATATTTAAAATCGCATACACTGCAGCCCGTGAGAATTATTTCACACATTCAAACAAATCCTGATCCCCTCTTGAGGTTGCATTTAAGCTGGGCCCTGAAAGAGGCATAGGATTTTGGATGGTATATACATTTAATACTCTTAAGGATACTTCCTGGAAGAAATGGACCTCATTTTCAATACAAACACAAACTGAAAGCTAGAATTAGAATATCAGGCTCTTTGAGGGCAGTGGCCACACCTGTTTTGTTCCCCACTGTATCCTCAGTGCCAAACAGTGCCTCACATGAAGTAAGCACACAGATCATTCATTGAATATGCATTCTCACTATTCAGGTTTTCTATTATGTTTAATTGTTTTTCCTTATTTGAAGAGATTTGTGAATAAATGAGAAATCTAAATCTTGAAAACATAAAAGGTCAGAGATTTTATATTACAATTTGAGATTTTTCCACATAGGCAAATGAATTCCTCTGGGAAATCTTTCAGAAAGACAACCCCTTGCTGATTCCATTGCTAAGGGAAATACCCTGGAGCAGACTTCATGAATATGTGCCTTTGGGTGCAAAGCAGCAACTAAACTGCTTGCCCAGGTGGATTTCCCCCTGGGTTGGGGAGCTTTCACCAAGGTCTGGGTACCACTGCTCCTGCAGCTCTAACACAGGCCTATGGGGGCAGACTTGCTGTGTTTGTGTGGAAAGTTTGATCTTCCTCTCTGTGGGGCCACCAAGTTAGAATTTTGAAATGACTTTCTGGTTTTTTGAAAAATTTTAGAGATGACTTGACATCTCGTGAGTCTTGGAAAATCTCCTGGGGGCCTCCTTTTGGCAAGGCCCACATTCTCCCCTGGGGGTGGAGGTAGGTGGAAGGTAGGGGTTACCCACAAGGCAAAGGTAAAAAGTGGCAGTGTAGATTCCCAGTGACTGCAGACGTGCTGAATCACATGGTGTTTAAAAGCAAGATAAGAATTTAGCCCTTAGCTTAAGATGCTCTACTGGCAGTTTCAGTGAGCCAGGGAATATAAAAATGAAGCTTATCTGTATTTCCATGTGATATTAGCAGGTGTTGAAACAACGCCCTGTGAGTTGGCCATAAACACTGCTAACAGAGTATCTTAGGAAAGTTAGGATTCTCTGATGTTAAGTGGCCCCAAAGGCCAGCTGTGGCCAGGACAGAGCTAGGGATGTAGCAGCTCTGGTTGAACAGTAGGAGGGAGGTAGAGCTCTGCCCAGCTCCCTAGCCAGACTTGCACCAATTGGGTGCTTCCTCAGGGTACTGAGGAAAAGAACTTGGCTCTATTTGTATCTTTCCCATACTGAGCTCAGTCCTGCAGTCCTTTCTGCACCCCAGCAGCTATGGTTGGCTGCCTAGGAGTTGACATTCTGACTGAGTCTTGGGGAAGGGGAAAAGGGTGATTTCCCTGTACTTTAGTTCTATAATTTATAGGCAAAGAAGAAGGTCAAGTGGGGCACCAAATGTGGGGTGGGGTGTGCTTCTGTGACCTACATGAGGCACTTGGTTATGCTGCTACTCCAAAGCCCTTCTAACCCCTCACTTGACCTGATTCCAGTAAAGCAACACACCCCAGCTGCCTTGTCCATACATCTAGTGTGGTCCTCTCACCCTCCAGTAACAATGGTGGGTGCAGTATGGTGTCTATCAACACAGCAGTCACACAGCTATCATTTCCCTGCGCTCCATCCTTTCTTTACCAGTCAATAGAGTTCTGTGCCTGGATTCTATCAGGCATCCCCAATAATGATAATGCTGTCCCTTGATCTGAAAGGGAATAGACTTGTATGAGCTTAACTCAAAGGACATTTAACTATAACCATCCTGGAACCCCTTCTATAGAGCCCAAACCTTTAGCTTTCAGCTCACCCTTGATTTTTAGCTATAACAATTTCAGTATTATCCTCTTACAACTTGTGGTGTTTCTCTCTTTTTCCAAAACTCCCCCTTAAATGAAGACCCAATGCTCGACTGATCGCTTGTTTCTGGAAGCCAAGGACTTTGAAAAACACAGAATTCTCATGGGCCTCCTCAGAATACTGGAAGAAGCAATGGAAGACCCCAGCTGGCTTGGGCTTAACCGTTGGTGGTTTTTAACATGCAACTTCCCCTTAGGCATGATAACACAGGAAACCCTTCAGAGCTTGAGAGAACAGCAAAAAGTTCCAGTGAAAAATAAGATGGGGAAGGGAGGGGTCTGAATCTTGAACAAGGTCAGTCTCTGCTCTGAGTGTCAGAAGCACTGGATTTGAATCTGAGCCTTGCCATAGACTACCTGGTGACCATGACCTTGGTTTCTTCTCTCAAACGGGTAAGCATGCTGTACCCACCTCAAAGGCATAGAGGAAAGAAATACTAACCACTACAGTGAAAATAAGCCACCTACTAGTAGACTTGAACTCAGCTTCTCTCTTTGTGAAAGGAGGGGACACTGGTGAATAAGACTAGTGTTATTGGCTATTTTGCTTTGATCCATCCCTGGTACAGAAGGAAACCAAGTACTGCACCAACCTGCTCTGCACTCTGCTATTGTTCAGAAGCGAAACTCAGTCTGTTTTCTTAACTTGGAGAGCAGCCAATTCTTACCCACCCTGTCCCACACACATGCAGCCTCCCCCATGACTATGGACAGGGGGGTGGAAACTGTAAGCATCAGTAGGTTCACTGAGAAGATTTTCATATCCATGGTGCTTCTCTCCACCTTAGGGTCTTTATTAATGTTATTATTCACTCTGCTTACCACCCCCACCCTTCCTCCCACCCCCCACTCTAGTTCTCTGGTCTGGGGAAAGGGAGGTTGGCCAGGCACCAAGAGAGTGAGTCAAGAACAGAGAGGAAATAAGACTCAACAGCCTGCCCTTCAGCCTAGAGACACTTCCTCTTCCTTGAGGTTTCCTAATTGGCTTCCTCTAATTCCTATTTTCTTACCACAAAATTAAGTCATTTCTGATGCTCAGAATGAGCCAAGTTCTCTTGGGATAATGGAAGAGAGAGGAAATGAATGAGATTTCTGATCATTATAACCAATATTTTCAGTCACCAATTTAGGAACTAGTTCTTGAGAGCCCAGTTATAGATGGGAAAGCAAGAGTGCTCCAGTCTTATTTTCTACTTGCTTTGAAATGAACTGATGGACCTCAGCTGAGATCCCTGAACTTCACTCAGAGTGCATTTCATCCAGAGTGGTGAAACAAAGGCAAGTTTCAAAAATCAACCACAGACAACAGTTCTAAAACATTTCCAGATTAAAAATTCTGGAATGATGTCTTACAGGTGCATAGCAAATTTTATTTCTGTTACCACAGTGCCATGTACATAGTAGATGCCGAATAAATAAATATTAAATTTATTTAAGACATGGGGGGGTTAAATGATATGATTATAGAGGGTGGCACTGAGAAGTTATTATTTCTTGAGGACCAGTCGAAACACCAGACACCAAAGACTATGTTCCTGAGCTAGCCTGCTCACACACAAAATACCAAGGAGCAGGAGGGGAATTCACTCAAAGGAGAAGTGGGAATCAGAGGTAAAAATCAGGAAGACATTTTCAAACAACTTCTCCAAAGTAATTCAACATGCATTTATTGAGCCCTTTCTATGGGCAAGAAGAAACATGAATGAAAGCAACGCTGACACGAGGCAGCTCAGGATACATAAGGTGGGGTCCAATGAAGCACTGCAGATGCAAAATTACCTTGGGCCATAGGGAACGTAAGCTGCCTGCTGGAAGAAGTATATCTGAGCTCAGCCTGGGAGGACGAGAACTCTGACAGGTGTGTTAGTTGTTAGGAGCAGTGTAGGTGGCACCACGATGCAACACGGAGTGGGAGTGGCGTGAAGAGAGAAGCAGAGGAAGAAAAAAAGAGCCTGTGTTTGGGGCATGGCAATGGCCTGCTTGACTAGGACAGAAAACTGTTCTGGATTAGGGTAAAAATGCAGGGAGGAGGCCTTGAATGCCAAGCTAAGGAACTTATGTTCTGGTTGGAAGGCAATGGGGAGACAGTCAATGTTTTTGAGTAAGGGAAATGGCATGATTAGAATTATACTCTGGGAAGATAAGCCTGGTGGCAGTATTTATGATGAACTATAGATGGGGACATCAATCAGGAGGCTATTGCTAATAGTCCAAGTGAAAGTTTTTGAAGGCCTGAACTGGGGCGGTAGTAATGGGAATGGAAAAGAAATAATATCTGCAAGAGATTTTTTTTTTGCTGTGATTTAATAACAAACATTTATTTAGCTATTTAAAAAATTCAGTGTATTGCAAGAGATTTTTTAATAGCTCTCTCCCCATTATTAAAAGTCATACACCTCTTGGGGCCAGCCCGGTGGCGCAGCGGTTTTGTCCGCGCTTGGCAGCCAGGGGTTCGCGGGTTCGGATCCCGGGCGCCCGCCGACGCACTGCCTGTCAGCCATGCCGTGGAGGCGTCCCATATAAAGTAGAGGAAGATGGGCACGATGTTAGCCCAGGGCCAGTCTTCCTCAGCAAAAAGAGGAGGATTAGCAACGGATGTTAGCTCAGGGCTGGTCTTCCTCACCAAAAAAAAAAAAAAAAAAAAAGTCATACACCTCTCATAGCGACACTATTTGTGATAGGCAGAAACTGGAAGCCATCCAAGTGCCCGTCAACAGGAGAATGGATAACTGTGGTATATTCACACCATAGAACATTACGTAATGATGAAAATGAATCAGATACGATTACAGGCAACAATATGGATGAACCTCACATAAGATTAAATGAAAGAAGCCAGCCACAAAAGAGCACATCCTGAATGATTCCATTTATATAAAGTACAAAAACAGGCAAAACAAATCTATACTGTTAGAAGACTAGATAGTTGTTACCTCGGGAGGTGGGGCAAGAAATGATGGAAGTGGGCACAAGGGGGCATCTGGGTTCTGGTAACAAGCATGACGAACAGATAGTGACAAAACTACAATTTGACTTTTGTTCTGCAACTCTTCCTTTAATCTTTCCTGCCTCTGGATGCAGTGTTATGGTCCCTTTAAGTAACAAATGCAGCCTCAATTCAGAAATTAGAATATCCAGTTCTACAACAATAAAAATTCCAAACAGCATTGCATCATTTCTACTGGGCCAGCTGAGGTTGGTTTCAGACCGAAGCCTCCAGTGGAAAGGGGTGGGGGCATGGTGGGCTTTTCCTCCCTGATCACTCCTGGCTCAATCTCCCCTCCTCCCCCACCAAGGTGGAGGATGGGCAGTGGAGGGCTAGGACAGGGAGGAAAGGTAAGGGTGGGTGGCTTTCTGCTTTCTAGGCCTAGCAGACGTTTAAAGCTGCTGTCTCTGGTGAGCCCGGCAGATGGTTAAAGCTGCTGCTTCCCCTCTTGGCCACTTTTCTAGGCTCTTCAGTGGTTCTCTGCTGGGCCCATCTATCTTTATATGTAGGTGGTCACTTGCAGCTCTTTCTTCTACCCCTGGGCATGCCAAAGTTCCCCTCCAGCCCAAGACAATGCTAAGGCAGCTTTCTCCCCACCCGTCTGGCTCCCATCTGACCCTCAGGAACCGTGCAGTGCAGGCCAGTTCCAAGGCAGCAGCCCCGTCTGGCTCTCTTTCCAATGCGCCTTGTCAGCCTTTCTGTCATCTAGATTTGCAGGCAGTGTAGGCTCTGTCCACAGAGGCTTCGGCTTTCTCAGACACCCCATACTGCAGGAGGAGTTCCAAGTCCTCCTACTGAGGCATCTTCCCAGGATCCTGGGGTCAGAGGGCACCCAAGGAACGCGGAGCCTGGCGATGGCTCTCTCCAAAGAAACATCTTTTTCTTTTTTCTTCTTCTGACTCTTTTATATCTTGGGCCTGGCTGAGGGGCCAGGAGTTGTGAGGCGGATTCTCCTTTATTCTTTTCGTAAATTCTGCGTATGCGGTGTCTGCCTCACACTCACCAGGGAATTTTGGTATCTACTGCACTTGTGCCTCAGTGGAAACAGAGGCAGGAAGAGTCCTTTTCTAACATTCTACTACACATATTGAATCAATTTCAGACTGTGCAGAAGATAAAAGGAAGAAAGTAAAAATCATCCACAATCCCAATACCCAGAGATACCTATGAACATTTTGGAATCAACAAAATGTTATTTCTTTCAGTATCTGTTATTTCCAAGTATCTCTTTCCTTCCTTCCTTCCTACTTAAAAAATGGGATCATTCTAGACATACCATTTTGTAGATGCTTTTTCATTTAATCCATGCCAACACATAAATTATCATTTTAATCACTGTAACATTTAAAGTTATATTTACTTCCTCCTTCTCTTGTTTTGGACATTTAGTTATTTCTAATTTTATTATTATTATCAATAACACTATTATGAATATCTTCACATACAAAGGTTTTTTAAAAAGGATTATTTCCTTTGGAAGGTAGTCAAGAGTTGAATAACTCGCCTGCAACAGACATTTTAAAGGTAAAATCAACATGATTTGCTAGTTGATTAGGTATGCAAGGAGGGGGCAAGGAGAAGGAAAAAATAAAGTAAGGCAGGAGGTCGCTTTGTTGGGGTGAAGATGAGTTGTTTTCAAAGTGGTTGAGTTTGAGGGCCCACAGACTACCCAGGTGGAAATGCTCAGCTGCAAATGTGGATCTGGAAAGAAACCAGGGGTAGAGATGGCGCCTTCCTTTGAGAAGTTTGACTATTAAACCATCCCTAGGGAAGCACCGTTTTGACAGGCTAGAAGTTTGAGGTATTTGTAATTAGATGGGAAAAGAGTCAGTGGAAAGAGATTAACTGAGAGAACAAGGTCCCAAGTCAGCAAGAAGGGACAGTATGGAGGCAAGTAGAAAAAGTAACCTAGAAAAGAAAAAAGAGAAAAGGGTCAGGATAGGAAAATTATCGGAAGGGGCAAAAATTGCTGAAGAGGCTCGTAACAGATGGCTTGCAGTTCCTGGTGAAGTCATCCGCTGAGAGTGGGAAGGGCCAGATTCTGACTCTGGACTTAGAATCACGAGTGGTGTATTATTATCTTTTAATAACCTTGGAGCTCATTTGAGGCTACTCAAAATACTACTCAAAATATGGTCTGCAGCACTGGCATCACCAGGCACACCAGACCTGAATCAGAACCAGCATTTTAAACAAGACACCAGGTGATTCTGTTTGTTAAAGTTTGAGAAGTACCGCTGTGGCCCATCTTCCCCACTTCACAGAAAAGGAAATGGAGGCTCCAGGAGATGAGCTATTTTTCAAGTTAAGATTGCAAAGGTTGGGAAGGTTCAGGAAATTAATGGGAATTCAATGAAAGATGAAAGAAAGGACCTTCAAATGGGAGTGAAATTCCAACAGTATAATTTCATGACTCTCCTAGCAATACTATGGTGTATAGGGGTGCAGGAAGTGGAATGGTCTAGGGCTACCCAAAATTAGGTTTAGAATTGATAAGATGGACACCATAGCAGGGAAAATGAATGAAAGGATCTGTAGTGTTATTGAAGCCATCCCTGAGATGAGCGCTTTAAGAGTGGGGTGGGGTGGGAAGGAAGGCAAGTGAAACCAGACGGGAGTGGACAATAGAGGCCTGTAGGTGAGGAAGGAATAGGCCCAAGAACAAGCCAAGGAACTGGTGGTTGGGATGAAGGAGTGGGGCAGGTAAGGAGGTTGTGGTCAAAATGAAGAACTTCCAAGTCCGAAATCCTGAAACTGGAGCACTTTCAAGTAATTTAAAAAGTCCAGGTTGGCCGTCTCACAGAAGCCAAAAATCATCAGAGTTTAACAAGTTAAGAAACAATGAGACCAAAATATGGATGGTGTTGAAAGCTCCAGGGATGGCAGTGCAAGTGGGAGGAAAAACAAATCTAAGACATTTATAAAGCACAAACCGTTCAATACTGATTTCCTCACATAAACTTCCCTTGGCATGTCAATGAACAAAAAGAGCCACAGGATTTGCTTTAAAAAATAAAAAGCTCTTTATCTGTGTAAAGCGACAATCCTTCCTCAGACTTTCTCTTCAAAAACTTGGTCTGACCAGAGTTTATTTCTTTAGGAGTTGGAGATCAGAGGGCCTGACTTGGAAAAGACCCATTTCTTCAAGGATTTGACTACTCCTGCCAGAACAGGACTAAATGCCAAAGGACATGACCCGTAATTTGAGCCAATAGCTGTTATCAGAGTGACAGCACCCTGGAACACAAATTTCCTTCTGAACACAAGGAAGCCGTGAGGAGTAGTTTATAAGTACAGTCATGCGCCACGTAATGACGTTTCAGTCAATGAAGGATTGCGCATAGGATGGTGGTCCTAGGAGATTATGTAAAATAAGTACCATATAGCCTAGGTGTGTAGTAGGTTATTCCACCTAGGTTTGTGTAAGTACACTCTATGTGTTTGCACAACAAAATCGCCTAATGACGAATTCCTCAGAATATATTCCCGTTGTTAAGCAACGCATGACTGTATACAGCCATGTGAGTAGTATTTTATGGTACACAGCAATGCCCTAGCTTAACCTGGCTGCCCCTCTTTATGAATTTGCAGTATTATAATTAGAGTACATGAGGAAGAAGTGGTAGAAGACTGTAAGTACAAGGAAAAGTTTTCATTTTCTGTCAGGCAAAAAAATGTTACAAAAGAGTTTACAGAGAATGATTCTTAAAAAAAAAATTATATATATATATAATAGGCATAAATATGTATAAAACCTTAATAGCAATAGACTGCTCAGCCTTGGAGCAGAGGATAGAAAAACATGCAGCTTTGGACTCTAGAACAAGGTCACTGGAAAGAGGAAGAAAATACATTTATTTTTGAAGAATTAGTAATACAGTACATCTTAAGCAACAAGTCTGGGTGAGGGACTTACCTTTCAGAAGACCTGCCATATCCACTTCCAAAGGAACCTGTTTCATGGAGGTGAAGGCCCCATTCTATTCTCCCAGGCCAGGACACCATTGTGCCCCAGAGAACCAAATGAACAGCAGAATTGTTAGGGAATTCTATTGGCATCTATCAGGACACTGACATTCTCTGTTCTGATGCAGTCAAAGAAAGCACAAGAAACCTGTTTTAATAATGGACTTTACACATTTCGATGTGAACTAAACTTGATATCCAGTAACGTTCCAGTTCAGCTGAGAGAGAGGGCAATCTGACCCAGTCTTTTAAAAATGAATTTATGTCTCTACCATATTAGAAATCAAAGCCCCTACCAATGATATCTCAAGTGTTTGCTTCTAGGGCTGGATTTTAACTAACACTAAAGAGATGACTGGGGTAGTCATTTTAATGTGGTTGAAATGAACTCTCTATTATCAAATTTCTTGTCTGAAGTTACCAAAAAACCTTCACACCTCTATTTACAACAAATTATCATGGTTATCTTAATAACTTAATCCATTTGATAAGAGTGTACTTCTGAGAGTACTCTGGTAGCAAAACAAACTATTTTTAGCTGCCATCAGTGACTAGATAATTGTCTTCCTGTTTATTTCAATTTCTGGTTGTTTATTTCAATTCCCGGTTGAAAGCGAGTTGTGTATGTAGAGTCTCTGGAAGTACCATCAGATCAAATATTGCCAACAAAGAACAAACTTGGGGAGAGAAGACTTCAGGGAATCTTGAACCACCATACAGTAGACATGATAAGGGAAAAGTTGAAGATTATTTTTCAAAATTTACTGCATTTACTCGTCGATGCTCCCATCTCTCGTATTTTCTTTCATCCCACTGGTTTCTATGGCTTCCTCTAAGTAGATCTTGGAATGGAACTCATTTCATTTATATGGTATAAACTCAAGCAGACTGTTTGTCATTGGCTGGGACAAGGCAGGGAAAAGCTGATCTTCTTGCCTTTCTTTCCCCTCCCAGGTGCCTTTTACTCACTTCCTCTCTTATCCTTGTTCCCCTCCTGCTCCTGAGGGCTGCAGGGCTGTACAGATGCCTCATTTCCCACTACTCTCACCCTGCCATGTAATCCCCACCTAGAGCTGCCAGCTTTAGAAAGCAGAAATACAAGATGCCCTGTTAAATGTGATTTTCAGATAGACAATGAATATTTTTAGTATCAGTATACCCCTGCAATACTTGGGACATATTTATACTAAAAAATTATTTATCTGAAATTCAAATTTAACGGAGAGTCCTGTACTTCATCTGGCAACCCTACTCTCACCCTGTGGGCTACAGGAGGCTCCAGTCTGGTCCCTCTTCCTGAGACTCTATCTGCTTAAGTCCCAGCCCTGAAAGAATACCCAAATCTAAATACCACCAATTCATCACACTCCTCTATGTTGCTATTCTCCCAGTGGTTCCTGCAGGGGCCCTGTTAGACACTTTTCACTCTGTGAGTTTCAAATTGCTGGAGGATGGACAAATACCAGCTCTGGACTCCATTTAGCTTTGCCCTCAATGACCCCAATAATTTTAATTTGTAGCAAATGAAGATAAGACTCACCACTCACGTAGCTACATAACACACCCTTCCTTTCTGTTCCTGCTTTAGAATGAGGCTATCAGGAAAAGAGAAATCGAATGTGAACAGACAGCATGCATTTTATAGTGCATTGGGATAGTTTTTTAAAAAGTGAGACATTTGCTAGAGGACCTAGGAAGCAGTAATTATATTTAAGTGCAAACTTGAAGAGAAAAGTTAATTTACTGTGAAGAAGAAGGCACCTGAGGTGAGGAGGTCCCAGTGGAGCCCTGAGAGAATGAGCTCGGGCTTCTTCTGTGCGATTTTATCTTTACTAGGTCTGAGGACAGCAGGGGTAAAGACAGTATAAATTCAGGAGCATGCCAGAGGGAAGCACAAAGCTCTTTAGTAATATTTTTCAGTGGCAGAGTCAATGCCCTTTCAAAGCCTTCACATTCACTGCTGACTTTCAAGACACTACCAATCACAAGTATAGCTTTTTAAAGAATTCCTTCCCATTGTGTCCCAGACCTTGCTTGACAGGTAGCTGTCTCACTCGGGTGATCAGAGGACAAAAGGGCAACCTAAGTGTTTGGCACCAGCCCTCCCCAGGGTCCGGTGTCAGAGCAATTAACTCTGAGCAGTCCTAGAATGGTTCCCCTGCTCCTGGACAAAGGACAGATGCACCTCAATTTACCTCAAGCAGAAATTTTAGGGTTTTGTTTTTCATTAGTATTAAAGAGTTCAAAAATAATGTAATTTCCCTACCACAATTTTATACGCTGACAAGCCATTCCGGAAACTTGGGCCCGTGAAGAGGTAGTTCCTTGTTCCCTTCCTCTCGTTCTCCCCCATTTCTCTTAGGTGGCTCACGAAGTTTCTAAATCTAAATACCAGATGCCCTACCATTCAGTCTGTCTGAGTTTTTATGAACAACTCTAGCCTAAATCAGTGTAAAGTAGGAGAAAGAATATTTGGCTGGGAATCGGAAGAGGTGGGTTATGGTTGAAATGTCTCCACTAACTAGCTGTGGGATCCAGGGAAGCCATTTCACCTTTCGGGGTCTACTCCTCCTCTATAGAATGCTACTGTTGGACTTTATGTTCTTCAAAGTTCACTCCTGCTCTAAAGTTCTAGGATTCTTTTTGTATTCTCCCCTATCTCTATGTGTAATTTGTGAGGAATTTGCATTAGGCATTTAGACAAAATTATTTAACAAATGCTTTTTTCTTTTTAAAAATTTTCTTAAAAATAGTTCTTTTAAAAAAAAGTACAGCTCACTGAAAGCACAATTTTCGAAGTGTGCAGTTTATGAAATTTAGAAAATAAGCAGATTGGATTTATGAGAGCTTTCTGATTCTCAGCATCTTTCAATGCTCTCAATTTATTAAACACTTGCCTGGAGAGCTCCTTCATCCGGGCGTGCAGCAGTGTTGAATCGAGTAAGTGGATAATGAGAGGAAGCATCCCCCCCTCTGTTTTTCCTGGATTGTTTCTCTGTGCATAATACACACCCTACTTATATCCATGCAAATGGTTTTACGTAAATGAGGTCATTGTTTTTTCATGTAAATACCTATCTTTTATATGCTAACATACTTTTTTGAGGTACATTGTTGTAAATGTACCAATTTTAAGTGTTTAGTGTGATGAATTTTGACTAATATATACATACCCCTATGTTAGCTTCAGCCAGAACTTTCCATTACCCTCAGAAAGTTGTTGTGTCCCTTTCCTCAGGCAACTACTATTCTGATTTTTATCACCACAGATTGGTTTTGCCTGTTCTTGAATATTAAATCATAAAGTATGTACAAGTAGGGAAAGAAGTGTCATAAAGTGTTGCAGACATGAATATTTTCAGCTAAAAGCAAGGCCAGTGAGGTGTAAGCTGTCTAGCCAGGGGGTAAAACAGAGAGGGAACTATTAAAACTTAATCACTTTGTAAAACTAAGTCAAATTTGATTAAATGAAAAAAATCTGTATACTTTAGAAAGCCCTATACCAAGTATATAGCGTTCACAAAATGTTGAACCAATTTGGGAAAGGATTACAGAATGAAGAAGAAATGAACATAGTCTAAAGACAAAGAATTGCCCTCTTTCCTCCAACCCAAATCATTGGATGATAAGTAAAGTTGTCAATAAGCCTTTGATATCTTGGCCGGTTTATCACAGAGGACCATAAGTGATTCAGTGTGGATAGGAGATAATATGTAGAGGATGAGATGATATCAGAAATGGGAGAAGGGGTTTAGAAACAACCCAGGGCCCAGGGCCAGATGGATTGGTTCTGCTATTCGTAGACCTGGAAGGTGATGTCAGGAGTAGCAAAAGGGACATCAGAACTATCTATTGCCCAAGTAAGTGGAATGGCTGACCCAACAGGAGAAATGTAGGCTTTACTTTGCACTGAGTTCCCCAACTCTAGATAAGCCTCCCAAAACAAATGTTGGGGGAAAAAAAAAATCAACTGGTTATGAAAAGATATTATATCATATTTAATTAAAAAATCAATTTGTTGACATACAAACCACCTGGACCAAACAGGACAAACTGGATCAAACAGGCTGAAGCAATGCTCTCAACAAGCATCAACTTAAGTGCTCTGATGTCAACCAGGAAGGCACCCAAACACATATTTAGTGTGGGGGTAAGAGTCTTTATGTCTTTCGATGAAGGCAAAGCCATTTGGTTGGTACTTCATAGGAATACCTTTCCACCAGGTCTTCATCATACGGTATGTGCCACGAGTCTCCAGTTGTTTGCACCACTGTGTCATGGCTGAGTATATGCTGTTGAATTAAAAAGGGAACCAAACATTGAGAACAACACTAAAGGGTTACCTGGCTATTGCCCTTTCTTTTCTGACAAAGTCTCAGTTTGCTTCAGAGGAGTACTCTCTGTCTTACTTAACAGTGGATTTTTTCAAAAAGCAGTTAGCTCTGCAAAGACGAACTCTAGCATTAGAAGTTCCTTTTTGGGGGGCTTCATTGTTAAGGTTAAGGATTCTCTATAGGAGCATTGCATTTATAGGATACAGTATTCCTTTTGTTGCCTTTAATGCTTTTGTATGTGAGAGAGAAAAGTAGAGAAATAGTATAATGAACTCCTATGTACCCATCACCTAGCTTCAATCATTATCAACTCATGGCTCATCTTATTTCCTCCACACCCCATCCACTTCCTTTCCCTAGCCCTCCCCATCCCCAAGATTATTCTGAAGCAAATCTCAGATATTATATCATTTCTTCTGTAATATTAAGTATGTATCTCTAAAATATAAGGACCTATTTTGTAAATACAAGATCAATACCATTATTTACACTTAACAATTACTAATTCCTTAACATCATCAATTTTCTACTGTTTACATTTCTCCAATTATTAATTGTGTCTACATACATTTTACAGTTTATTTGTTTGAATAGGAATTGAAACAAGATGATTACATTGTGACTAACTGAATTATCTCTTAATTCTCTTTTAATCTAGAGCTTCCCTTTTCATCTTTATTTTTCTTACAATTTTGTTGTTGTTGAGGAAACCAGGTCAGTTGTCCTGTATCATCTCCCACAGTCTTGATTTTGCTGACAGCATCTCTATAATATCATTTGATATTATATTTCCTATAAATGTATTGTTTTGTATATTTTTTGACCATTGGACCATATTTACCATTGGCTAGTATATTTTTCTGAAATAACTTGTCTTTGGAGTTCCTCCCTTTGCTTTTACACAAGAGGCATCCTTGTATTTATAGGTATCTAAACTAGAATCAAAGGAGACTGCCACAGAAGTGGATTAAACAGGAAAAAGATGTAACTTAGCAGAAGTAAAGGTTTCAAAAAACCATAAGGGATAAGGAATTTTGAGCTACTGCAAATAAATAGGAAAATAAAAATCATGTATGAGGAGTTGTAATTGATGTCACAATTGATGACATCATAGGTGTTTTCAATATGTCAATAATGTGGGGTTGGCCTATGAAAACTTTTCCTCTGGCAGACTTTCTGTTTCCAGGAACTGGCTAATTCCCAACACCAAACTAAAACTGAGAAAAACAAAGTGTTTAGAACCTTCAATTAGTTGCAATATTCTTTGACTATTCCATATTCTTACTATATACTTGACTCTGCTGACATTATGTAGAGAACAGGTAACATACCTGAAAGGTTATTTTTGATCCTGGAAGCCTATTAACAATTGCCAGCTGATGTCCCCGCTGCCACTTAAAGAACAGGCGTTGGGTCTTGGCATCAGGTAGACAGGCCTTGTGGTCCCGCATCAGATCTTTTGTGATAAACTTGCAGTGGTTGCCCGAGTGCAGAGTAGCATACAGAAGGAAGGGATCATCCTCCGAGCTGAGCCAGGCATAGGAAAGGACACAATCAAGCACACCCCCGGGGAGGCAGAGGATAGCATTCTTCACCATGCTTTTTACTTCCAGTCTACTTTCCTCAGAGGTGCTCTGCATTCTTAACCGGCATGATCTCAGTGATTCTTATGAACCACCTGCAAGCCCTTAGCTGGTGGGCAACACTATCTAGAACACAGATGGAAAGTTAAGGGGAAGGAAACACTAATGCTAACTCTAACAGCTCAACTAGGCTCTCCCACCAGAATGAAGAATTCTAAAAATCATTCTCTCTTCACACTCGAAAGTTGGTTCTCTATGTTCCCAGGGCATTTTTCCTATTTGCTTCATTGCCTCTTTCCTCACTCAAATTCAAGAAACACTCATAATACTAATAGGATACGATGACACTTTTTGCAAGCCACCAAAAATAATGGGATGCCCTCAAAGCTGAAACTGGTATCTCAAAGCAGCTGCTGGGAGTCACATGGATGAGTACCCGAAGGCATCTCCTGCTTTGAGTAGAGCTGGTGACTCAGAGTCTACAACGGACCCTCAACATCAGCACTTACCACTTTGTACATGTGCTGTAAAAATGGCAGTAGCTACCCTGGCTCAGGAGATTCGGACTGCAACATGTGATAGGCCTTAGGCCTTGATCTAAATGACCCAAAGTAGGACCATTTAACGTTTACCTTATACTGGAATACTTCAAGTGAAATGATAAAATGACTGGAATCTCTCTTAAAAATCTCCAGGAGAAAGAATGTGGGGGTTTCACGGAACAAAATTAGCAAAATGATGGTAATTGTTGGAGCTAGGTGACAGTTATGTGGGGATTCACTATACTATTCTCTCTAGTGTTTGAAAAGGCTTCTTTGGCATGTTAGTGGAAAACACTTAATAGTAAATATAAATATTCAAATCCAAAGCCATGGAAGCCCACTGAATCAGTCTTTACAACTGGGTTTGGAACTTCAGCAGATGCAATAAATACAGGCCCCAAACCAAGCATGAGACCAATTTCGAACAGGTTTTGCATTTACCCAATTCTTCCACCTAAGAAAAATAACAATGATGATGATGGCAACTAACATATATGCTTTCATATACTTGGTGCTATGCCAAGAGCTTTTCATGTATTGTTTACCGGTATTATCTTATTTAATCTTCACAACTGCATGAAGATTATGTATGAAGAAAAGAAGATGCAGAGAAGGGAAACACCTTCCCAGATAGGAAGTGGTAGGGCTATGATCTGAAACTGGGTAGACTAATTCCCAAGCCTGCGCTCCGAATGTCTACCCCATGTTGTCTAAAGTGATTGCGTGAAGAGCATTATTATTGTCTTCTACTCTTGGACACATGGAAGCACCCCCACCCGTGAATAAATAAAAGGACTTAGCTAAAGAAAAAAGGGATTTGGTCTGGGATCTGAATGAGGGGTTACCCTCTTGCTTCATGCATTGAGAGCCACTTTACCTTTTTAAGAATAAATAATTTGAAGAATACTGACAAATATTGAAGTTATCACATTCAACTTAATGAACCCTAGACCTGGGGCTGAGGCACACACATTATCCATGCAAAGTCGGAAATAAACTTCTGTCAGCATAAAAAACTAAACACATGTTTACATGTCCGTTGAAGTTCAGTGCTCCTCCTGATTAGCGTCTTTTGTCTTACTTTACGGACGCTGTACATCTGTCGCTGATTGTATTTCCCATGCTCCTTTGGCTCCCTGGGAAGCTACAGTTCATAGCACCATTCCATTTATATTTAGAATAAAATCCAGGCCCCTTGCCCACCAGAGCCTGTGAGGTCCTTGGTAACGTGGTCCCTGCCTTCTCTCTGCCTCAGAAGCTACTACTTTCCTTCTGGCTGCTACAGCCTGTCTACACGGGCCTGCTTGTTATCCTCAAACATGCCAAGCTCATTCCTGCCTCAGGGCTTTTTGAACACTTGCTGTTCCCACTACCTGGTATGTTCTTCCCACCACCTCTCCCCCTTTCTCAAATGCCTCACTCCTTCCCCTCAAATCTGCCCCCTCCCAAAGGCCTTTCCTGACCACTCCATCCACTACCCTCTGACCTAACCCTGCCTAATCCCCTTCTATCTACTCACGTGGCTTTGTTGTCTTCAGAGCACTCATCACTGCCTGGAATTACATTACCTGTTTATTGTTTACCTGTTTACTGGGGACTTGCTCTTGTTCACTGCTGTTTCTCCAAGAACAAAGAAGTTGCTCATATTTGTAAAGTATTTGTTATATGATCCATTCAGGAACTTATGACATGCATTCTGTTTACTAATCTCACTTCTGACTTTATCTTCCCCCTATTTCTCCTTTAACCTCATCTATTTGAGTTTATCCTGCTGTAGAGACTGTATTTTTATAAACTGCCTCAAGTCTTTGTATTTTTTTTAATGAGGCTGAGTATACATGCATACATACACATGCACTTTAAAAATGGTGAAAATAATAAACTAAACAGAGAAAGACAAACACCATATGATTTCACTCATATGTGGAAGATAAACACATGGATAAAGAGAACAGATCAGTGGTTACCAGGGGGGAAGGGAGTGGGAGAAGGGCAAAAGGGGTAAAGGGGTATATATGTATGGTGATGGATAAAAACTAGACTATTGGGGGTGAGCATGATGTAGTCTATACAGAAACTGATATATAATAATGTACACCTGAAATTACACAATGTTATACACCAACTTGACCTCAATAAATCATTACATTAAATAAAATGGTGAAAATAGGTACTAACAAGTAGATGACTGAAGCCTACTGTAATTCACCTTCAGTACTTACATGTTGTCAGCAAAGAAACAGCTGGCTTGCTTTTGCACCTTTTCCATCTCGTCCCTTCTCCACTGGGAACCCTGCCTTAACATGTGCTTCCGGCCCAGAACCAGCAGTCGCAGATTCTGCTTGGCTAGTTGAGAGACCACATCCAAGAGCTAAAAGACACAAAGCCAGCCCCCAAGAGGGTCAAGGGAAGAACCTCAAAGCAGTGGAGTGATTCTTCCAGCTGGTAATCTCAATGGTGAAACACTCTTTCTGGGAAGAGGTGAGAAAACATTCCTTAAAATAATTTTCCATCTTTGCAAGCCTGAGGAAGATACTTCGTTATTACAAACTAACATGTAACACCTGCCCACTGGTCAGGCTACACCGGATCCAGGAGGGTTTTCTAAGCACAGACTAGATGAGTTGTTTTTAAGCTGTGTTCCCTAGAGCTCACTGGGAAGAGACAGGGAGGCTAAGGAGGATGGAGTATGGTTCCTATACACTCCCAACCTGGTTTCAACCAAAACAGCTCAGCTTTTGTGTATTACATACTGGTATTCTGCATAAGTTTTCATTTGAATAAAGGGTTCTACTTCTTTTTTTACAAGTTTGCAAGCGGCTGGACTAGAGAGTGACTTTTTAGCCAACTTTTCCATGTCATGATTCTGCTGAGACCACTACCTTTCACTGAAATCCCTTTTTCCTCCCAAAGGTCTATCAATATCCATTCTGTAGCCTTTCATCAGTGAATTTACTCCCATTCTCTCCACTTCCCACATGTCTTGTGTGCACATGAACTCCTCTCAAAAGTCTAGACTTAGATTTTTAGTAAACCTAGTACCTTGGTGAGCCTGCCTGCATTCAATCTTTCATAAGAAAAGTCCACATTACTTTCATGTACAACCTATTAAAGTAAGCTATAAATGGATATATTAAGTAAAATAAAAGCTAATGAAAAATTAAAATTTATGTTATATAATCATGTATCAGAAATATAAAAGTTCTTTATAAGAATTGCTGGGCCTACAAAAATCACAAGTTGAAAGTCATTGAAGAGATCCTTAATTTTCTTGGGTCTTGGTTGGAAAAGGCACTAATCTAGGCATTAATCTAGCTTCCCCTTATTCATAATTTCTTCCCATGTAGATTTTCAGGATATTATTTAGAATTCTTTAATCAATAAAATTTCACTCATTTGGTTAGTTGTCAACTACTGCTTTAGCACCTGTTATGTCTAATATACATGTAGACTCTGACAATCTAATAATGAATTATCAAGGGCTGAATTTTTTAATTACTGTTTAATGCTTTGGATTTATATTGTTTTTTTATCCATCCCATTCCATTACTAATCTCATTACTTTAGGAAACAGTTGTTGGTTTTATTATTACTAATTATTAGTTCTAGAGTTAAGACACAGAATGGACACAACTTGCCCAATGAATGTGAACTAATCCTCAAGCAGAGAAATATACCAAGAACAGTGTGAGGACTGTAAACCCCAAGCTTTACAACCAGTAAAATATAATTCTTTCCTTCAAAGCTAGAAATAATGGCTTCTGTGTTCATTCAACAGTTATTTCCCAGGCCTCTCCACGTATAAGGCACATGGTAGGTATCACAACCCACAAAATTTTAAAAGACATGGTCCCTGCCTTCAGTGAAGGACTGCCTAATAATATGCTTACCCAACTATCAAGCCTAGGAAAACATATATGCTGGCTCTACATATTTTGGATGGTTAATAAACATTTTCTGATTAGCTGAAGAATATGTCCACATCTATTTTTATTCATCATAAAAATAGCTCATTATGGAAACTTGAAAAATATAGATTAGAAGAAAGATAAAAGAAGAAACCACTCATAGCTCACTACCCAAAGATTGTTAACATGTATTTATGTCTTTTTATTCTATGCATTTTAATATAACCTTATAAGCTATTATTTTAAAAGTTAGGCTAGTAATCAAAGTAAACATCTACACTAAGAAAGTTTGGTTCATGGATTAAAACACCTCAAAAGACATTGAGAGTGCATCTCCTTCAGAATGCACTTATAACATTCCTTTGTTAAAGTTATGCTGAGATTACAGATTATTTTCAATGAACCTAGATACAAAATGGCAACTGGATTCATTAAGAGGAATGACGATTACTTTTTAAAATTTCCTTATGAATCCCCACAAAGTTACTGTAAAGATACAAAAAGCAAAATTTCAAACAAAAACAATTTTTGATACTAATTAAGTTTCCATGCAACTGGGAAGACATAGCTTAAAGAAAAACACAATGGGGTCTTCATATCTATATCTTGGTTTAGATAAATGGCCTTGAGTTTACTAATATTAAGTTAAATATAGGGGCCCAAGGAAGGGCAGAAAAGGCTTAGCTTGAACTACCCTGGAGCACCATCTTGTGGCTGAGAGGTCCCTACTAGCAGCAGCTCTCTGAAAACTGTGCCAACAAAGGAGAATAAAGGAAAGATACAGGAAAGAAAGATGAGTGTACAGAATAAAGGCACTGGCCTGAAACTCTGTGACAGTCTAGCTATGAGCACACTTCCTCTGGGGTAAATTCCAAGGCTGGATCCAGTGGGCTGGGTCAGTCATAGGTATACTCAGAATAGTAAAGAAAAAGAAAATTCACCTTAATTCTATATTAGATCAAAAATAAAACTGGGAGGAATTTCCACTTCTGGGAAGACGAAATAGATGTACTTTTCCCTCTCTCTCCCACTAAGTACAACAAAAACCCCCAGACATTATATATAAAACAATCATAAGACCTTGAAAGATAGAAAGAAAAAGGCAGACTGGCTAGGGACCTCGTGACATGAGGAATGGCAAGTTGGTGAGTTCTTTGAATTTTCTTTTTGTCTCATACACCCTAGACTTGGAGCTGAAGAAGGCAGCAACCTGGAAACGCCCATGGATGCAGACAAAAAAACCAACGAAGGCCTATTCTCTCTAGCCAAAGGACAGGAAAGAGGCACTCTAGCAAGACAGAAAGCTTATTAAAATGATGACTCCAGCAGACCATGATGTTATATAGACAGAGGTAGTACCTAGAGCACCATTAAAAATGCTATATAAAGAAATACACTCAAAAATACTATAGATTAAAAAACAAAAAACCACTATAGAGACATAAAAATGGAATTCTAAAAGAAGTTCAAGTAGCGCACAAGGAAGGCAGGAAAAATTAAACAGAGAAATGAAAAATAGAGATGGCAGAAAACAAAAAATAAAATGGCAGGCATAAGCCCTAACATATCAATAATAACATGAAATATAAAGGATTTTAATACATCAATTAAAAGACAGAGGTTGGCAGAACAGATTAAAAAACATGACCCAACTAATATATGCTATTTCAAAGAAACTCACTTCAAATATAACAATATAAGCTGGTGGAAAGCAAAAGGATGGAAACAATTATATCATGCAAACATTCATCAAAAGAAAGCCGGAGAAGCTACATTAATATTAAATGAAGTAGACTTCAGAGCAAAGAAAATTACCAGAGACAGAGGGACATTATATAATAAAAGGGTCACTCCACCAAGAAGACACAGCTATCCTAAATGTGTGTGCACCAAACAATAGAGCTTCAAAATATGTGAAGGAAAAGCTGATAGAACTGAAAGGAGAAATAGACAAATCCACAACTATAACTGAAGACTTCAACACTCCTCTATCAATAACCGAGAGAAGAACCAGACAGAAAATTAGCAAGTATATAGCATAACTCAACAGCACCATCCATATTCATGGATTGGAAGACCCAAAATAGTCAAGGTGTCAGTTCTCCCCAGATTGATATACAAGTTTAATGCAATTCCTATCAAAATCCCAGCAAGATTTTTTTGTACATACAGACAAGATTATTTTAAAATTATATGGAAAGGCAAAGGAATAAGAATAGCTAAAACAATTTTGAAAAAGAAGAATAAAGAGGGAAAAATCAGTTTACCTCATTTTAAGCCTTATTATACAGCTACAGTAATCTAAATTCTATGATACTGGTGGAGGGATAGACATATAGATCAATAGAACAGAAGATCCAGAAATAAACCCACACAAATATGCCATGGAAAGACAGCCTTGTCAATAAATGTTGCTGGAGCAATTGAACATCCATAACTAAAAAATGACTCTACCTAAATCTCACACCTTACAGAAAAAATTAAATCAAAATGGATCACGGACTTAAATGTAAAATGTAAACTATAAAGTTTTAGAAAAAAAAATTACAAGAAAAATCTTCATGATACAGAGCTAAGCAGAGTTCTTAGACTTGACATGTAAAATATAGTCCATAAAAGGAAAAATTGATAAAATGGATTTCATCCAATTTTAAAATCTTTGCTCTGTGAAAGGCCCTGTTAAAAGGATGAAAAGACAGGGGCCGCCCGGTGGCGCAGCGGTTGAGTCCGCGCTTGGCAGCCCGGGGTTCGCCGGTTCGGATCCCGGGCGCCCGCCGACGAACTGCCTGTCAGCCATGCGGTGGCGGCGTCCCATATAAAGTGGAGGAAGATGAGCACGGATGTTAGCCCAGCGCCAGTCTTCCTCAGCAAAAAGGGGAGGATTGGCAACGGATGTTAGCTCAGGGCTGGTCTTCCCCACAAAAAAAAAAAAAAGGATGAAAAGACAAGTTACAGACTGGGAGAAAATATTTGGAAACCACATATTCAACAAAGAACTAATATCTAGAACATATAAAGAACTCTCAAGACTCAACAGTTAAAAAAAGCGAACAATCCAAATGGAACATGAGCAAAGACCTTTCACTGAAGAAGATATACAGATGATAAATAAGCACATGAAAAGATGTCCAACATTATTAGCCATCAGGGAAATACAAATTATAACCCAAACAGGTATCACTACACACCTATCAGTCTGGCTAAAATAAAAAAATAGTGGTAATATCAAATGCTGATGAGGATGTGGGGAAACAAAATCACTCATATATTGCTAGTGGGATTTAAAATGGTATGGCCTCTCTGGAAAACAGTTTGGCAGTTTCTCATAAAATTAAACATGCAACTACCACACCACTGAGTTACTGCACTTCTGGGCATTTATCCCAGAGAAACGAAGACTTTATGTTCACCTAAAAACTTGTACACAAATGTTTACCTACTTCGGTTTATTCGTAATAGCTAAAAACTAGAAACAATCCAGATGTCCTTCAACATGTGAACAGTTAAACAAATTAGTACATTCAGACCATGGAATACTAATCAACAATAAAAAGGAACAAACTGTTGATATTGTAACCTGTATTACCGCCACAGAACTGTACTGAGTGAAAAGAGCCAAACACCAAAAGTTATATACATCAAAGGTATGATTCCACTTATGTAACATTCCTGAAATGAGAAAACTATAAAAACTGAGAACAGAGGAGTGGTGGCCAGGGGCTAAGGAGGGGTGGGGTTGGGAGGGAAGTGGGTGTGGCTATAAGAAGGCAACATGAGGGATTCTTATGATGGAAACGCTCTCTGTCTTGACTGTATCAATATCAATATCCTGGTTGTGATATTATAATACAGTTTGGCAAGATGTCACTATTGGGGGAAATTGGGTAAAAGATATATGGGATCTCTCTGTATTATTTCTTATGTATGCATATGAATTTACAAATATCTCAAAATAAAAAGTAAACAGAAGAGCCAAAAAAAAACAAACAAACCCAACAAACCCCAAAACCTCAAAACCAAAACCAAACAGAGCCTTCACAGGAAGGATAAAGGGGCATGTGACAAATATCCAATGTGTACAGAATGGTCAATATCCTATAACGGGCAATCCTCCGCTTGTGACTATAAACAGGGATTAGGTTTAAATGAGAGAGTAGGTTTACTTGAGCTCAGGGCAGTCCTGACCAGAGAAGTTGAGATCCACTTGGGGCTGTCTCAACCTGGAGAACCCAGAGATGGTGGGGACAGTTCTGGACTTGCCTAAGGGGCCTGGAATCTAGGCCACATAGTAGAGCAAAATAATCAGTACAGCTCATTCTGGAGAATATCTACAATTCCAAAATACCCAGAACTGCGGGTACCCAGTACCTCAAGGTTAACCCGGGATCAGCTCTCACTCCCCTTCCCCTCTCCTCCCACATTGCTCCTTAAGACATCTAAAGGATTATTCTCCAAAAACCAGAAGAGTAAGAACAAATTTCAGCTTAATATTTGGTGCAAACATTTTCTAGTTTGGTTTATCTCCTGTAGGAACAGAGAAGAGGGTTTTTTTTTTTACTCATAAGTGACACATTTACTTTTGGCATAAAACTGCTGAAAGGTAATTCCTGAGCTTAGGGTAAAAATACATTTGGCAGGGGGACATGTGTTAGAAATAGCCACGTAGGGATGCTCAGGAAGTAGAAAAGCTGCCTGAAAGGCGGGAGAGACCAATGAGAGCAAGAGCTTTGCTGAGTAATCCTAAACAGCAGTGTAGCTTCCTTTTTCTATTCTTAACTTTTTACTTCCCCCCTCTGCAGTCTCTGGCACTTCCTAGGTTGTGTGGACGGTGGATCTTTGAAAACTCTAAAGCCTTTGGGATCTGATGTCTACAGATATCAGAAGTTCTGTGCCAGTTCTTCAGCAAGACAGCTATAATCAATATACTTCATATTTAAGGATACTTGTTATAGAATACCTTCAGGAAAGTTTTGGAAAAAACTCAAAGTCCATCAACAGATGAACAGATAAACAAAATGTGGTATATACATACAATGGAATATTATTCAGCCTTAAAAAGGAATAAAATTCTGATACATGCTACAACATGCATGAACGTCAAAGACATTATGTTAAGTGAAATAGGCCAGACACAAAAGGACAAATATTGTATGATTCCATTTACATGAGGCACCTAGAGTAGTCAAATTCATAGAGAGAGAAAATAGAAAGGTGGGTGCCAGGGGCCCAGGGAGTGGGGAATGAGAAGTTATTGTTTAATGGGTACAGAGTTTCAGTTTGGAAAGATGAAAAAAAAAATCAGGATCTAAAAAAGCTCCATATATTGCAATTGCTTGATTGCAGTTAAAGAAATGTGGCTGTTTGTCTTACGGAATTTCCCACATTTAGATTTTGCTAACAGTATCCCTATGGTATCATGTAACATTCTCCAGTCCTCTATGTTTCCTATAATTTAGTAGTTGGATCTAGATTCAAGGGTTCTTTTGGTCCGTATGTATGTATGCATGTGTGTGTGTGCGCGCGCATGCGCATCTGTATATTTAAAATTGCAGTCCTGATAAAGTGAAAAGGCCAGTTCATTCATCAAACATGAATGAGAATCTTCTCTGCCAGTCCCTAAGCAGGGAGTACTGGGGATAAAGATATAAAGACACATTTATCCCTAACCTCCAGGAGTTTGCAGTCAAATGATTGTAATATGATGTAATAAGTGCTAAGACGGAGCACAAAGGATGGGCACTTATATGAGACTGGTGGGAAGGGTGGTCAGGGAAGTCTCCACAGAGGAAATGACAGCTAAGCTGAGTTTGCAGATGAATTATCCAGGCAAGGAATGGGAGTTTCCAAGGACAAGGAGAAGCATGCTGAATGTGGGGGCTCTTTATTAGTATGCTGAATTCAAGGAACTGCAAGCTGTCAAATGTATCTCAAGCAGACATGTGGGAAGATGAGATGGGGAGTGCCAGAAATAAGGCTGGAAATGAATGTAGGGGTCAGATCACTGGGGCCTGGGAAGCTGTGATAAGGAGTCTTTTACCACCTAAAAGCAATGGGGGAAAAACAAAGGATTTAAAACAGGAGTGTGACATGACTACCAATTTAAAGAGATCAAAATTGTGGATTGCAAGAAGACTGGACTAGAATAAGGAGATCAAGCAGGGGACTTCTGCAGTAATTCAGGTAAGAGATAATCAGAACTGAGGCACTGGCACTAAAGATGGAGAGGAGAGAGAGCCCTCTGGGAGTAAAACAGAACTTACCAGACTTAGTCATTGATTGGAAGTGGGAAATAGGGAGCGGAATAAACCAAGGAAGATTTGGACAACTGGAGAGGGGATGGTAGCGAGACAGGGTCTATCAGAGGAGAAGCTCCTGATACCCCCAGGTGGGAGACGTCTGGTGGGCAGCCAGTTATGAGGCTCTACCATTTAGGAGAGGGCTTTGGGCTGGAGACAAAGATGTGGAGTCATCAGGGAACGCACGACGGCAGGAGCCATCCACAAGCAGATGAGGTAGAACGGAACAGGATACAAACTTAGAAGGGAAGAAAGCCGAGGACGAAACCTAAGGAATACTATTAGTTAAAGGATAAAGTGATAAGAAAAGGCTTTAATGGAGGCTGAGGAATGGCCAGAGAGATAGAAGAAAAACCAGGAGACAGTAGTCCCTTAGAAAGACTAGAAGGAGCATTTCAAGAAGGAAGGAGAGGCTAAGTGCCAGTGCTATAGACACAACAAAATGTGGCCTGCAACCTGGAGGAGTCATTGGGAAGATGCCCTGGGGGGCAGGAGTGAGATTCCAGTTGGTTCTCTAAACTCTATAGAAGGCTGCAGTTTGCTTCATCCAGAGAGACTCTTACAAGCATGGCTCTATTTTGCTTACCAAAAATAACAATCCATTATGCTTTTCATTTCAGATACTGAGTGGTGTGGCCTCTTCAAAACCTCCAACCTCACAGAAACTTCACTGTAAAGGGAGGTTTTATTTTGCTGAGGAAGATTCGCCCTGAGCTAGCATCTATTGCCAATCTTCCTCCATTTTTTATACATGGGTCACTGCCACAGTATGGCTGCTGATGAGTGGTGTGGGTCCATGCCTGGGAACCGAACCCAGGCTGCCAAAGTGGAGCATGCCAAACTTAACCACTAGGCCACAGACTGGCCCCTTTGGTTTTGTTTTTTTAAAGATGGAAGAGACTTGAGAACATTTATATTCTGATCAGAAAAAGCCAGTAGCAAGGTAAAGGCTGAAGATACAGGTGTAGAGGGGAGAAGTGTTGGCACAAGGTTCTAAGAAGCAGGTAGAGAAAGAATCGAGAGTACTCATGGAGACAACATCTCTTGCTCTGAGACGGATCTGAGCACACACAAGTTGGTTGGGTAATGTGGTCAGTGCATGTGTGTGTGTGGTGTATACGCTGGCATGTGAGGTTGCTCCTTGTGACATCTTCTATTCTTTGTGCAATGGGAGGTGAGTCACTGCAGGGGGATGGCAGAGGGGGTGGAGCAGGAGGCTTGAGGGCAGTGGCACAGATGAGACATAGCCGGCATGAGACTGGCAGTGGGAGCCCATTGCAGACGTGTAGAGAGAGCAGACAGTGTAAGCCAGGAGTGTCTGGAGGCAGCAGCAGGCACAATGGGGAGATGCACAGCACTCAGCATCCCGGCTGCAGCGAGACAGCCACTACAGATAATGATCGCCCCCGGCTCCACAGTAACATGTGGTCCAACGGCACTTTCAGGTGGAACCATAATCGAAACATCAGTCATCTAGTATTACTCTCCCTATTTACTATATAAGATACTAGTCCAAATTTATATTACATCAGTATAGGATCTGTGGTTTTGGGTTCTGGCCTGAGTCAGGAATTCCAAATTCCTATTTTATTTATTGGCTCAGATCTCTCTGTAAAATGTGAATAAGGTACCCCCCCACCATACTTAGTGTTATCATTTTTCAAGTCATCATCAACAAAAATTAAAATGTTATCACTCACATACAATTTCTATATGAAAAGATCTTGGAGAAAGGATCTCAAAACCACCAGGCTTTCAGGGCATGCTTTCTCTGGCAATGTCTCCTCCTTTTCATGACTTGAGGAAACAACTTGGGGCCTATTTGATAAGGTGGTCCCAGGGGGCCGCATGTTAGTGCTGAAGTACGTTTCCTTCCTCAACCTACCCTTCCACCTTCTGCCTAGCCTCCCCCGGTAATGAGTCAGTGAGGGAATGGGGAGGAGACGCTGTACTCATCTCAGCCTTAGTTAGGAGCAGGCCCTCCTACTCAGCTAGTTGGAGTCCAGTACTCTGTGGATGATGCACCTGGTGTCATTCCCTTGTGGCGTCTGACGCTGTAATTCGACGTGTAAAATGAGTGACTGTAAAGTGCTCTTCAAGAACCATGGACAGTTCAAAGATTTCTGCACTCAGCCATGGATAGTTTTCTTTAAAGGATCTGATGTAGAAGGGGAGCTTGATTAAAGTGGGAAATGGTCTCCCTGAAAATGGTCAGCAGTGTTACAGGTGCAAATTGTGCCCGGGTGGGGTGTCTGAGGCGCAAGGCATCACGCAGTCGGCGGGTCTAAGCTTTCAGAGGCCTCACTTTCCTCAGATAAACCAGGCCAGTGCCTACACCAGGGAGGACATGGCGTGATTTCGTCTTGGACCCGCCTTCTCTTTACACAAACACACTGCTGTAGTGGTCAGCACGTGAGCTGTGAAAGGAAAGCAGATTAATTTTAAACAGAGTGTTGATGTTAAAGAGAATATTTTTAGTTATTTATAAGTGGAGAGACTTAAGATTCCAAAAAAAAACAGAAGAGAAATTCTTAAAATAACCACAAATAGCCTGCATACTGTTCCACTATAAAAGAATACCAATTTCTAATACCAGTCACACAGTTGTTTGGGAGACTAAGCCAGGAAATACATGTCCACTTTTTATGCTATTGCTTCACGGTAACTTGGGGCTGGAACAGGGATGGATGGTTGGGGTTTTCCTATTTGAGTCTGGCTGAATTTCAGGATATGATGGGGTTAATTAAGTCAAAGGCAGACATGAGAAAGCCAGAAAAGTAAATAAGGATTCTTTAGTTCCTTTCTTTCATGTACATTAATTAATTTTGAAAATTATTTCCCACAAACTAAGAGAACATGAAACCACTTCAGGGACACAGACGATGACTGATGAACTCTGTGGAGCCAGCGATCTCAGACCTGGAAGACCACGAACACAATGTTTACAATCGATGCACCGTGCGCTCCACAAAGTTTACAGCCGAACAAACAGGAGAAGTCATAACTTACACTAGAACAATGGAGTTTTCTACTTATTTCTATTTTCCCAATGTCTGCAGGTAAGCTAATATCCAGTTCCATTCCCTTCTTTGTTTTTGTTTCTCTCATTTTTCTCTTGAGCTAAGTTTTGGGAAGAGAATCCCTGTCCTAGAGATAGTTCTCAAGTAACTGCTATATTCAACCTTTTTCTGTGTACCTCTGAAAATGCCAAGGAGGTGAGTGCAGGAAACCCACCAAGGTTGTGGCTCAAGGCTTCTCATCATGTTTTCATTTGCCTGCTACTCAGTGGTGCTGTCTTGGCCTCATTTCTAACTTTGAGAGCTGTTGCTGCTTGCAGAGAGAGAGAGAGAGAGACATCACGCTTTATTTAAAGGAAGATTAAGGATATTTCCTTGCTGGAACTCTTCAAGAGCTATATGCCATATAAGATACAGATTAGCACTTGATGAAAATGGGTGAATTGGAAGAAGATGAGAAAAGGAAGTGTTTTAGAGAAGAAGCAGAAGGTGGGTTGAGAAGGAAGAGGGAAGCTTTCACTGGGTGGTATTCCAGTAGCAGAAGCTTCAGAAACCTGTGGTGTAGCTGCAGAGAGGGAGGCTGAGACTGAGCCAGAGTCCTGCTCCCATCTCTGGGACCATGTGCTTTGAGCACAGAAGATTTAAAACTTTGACGACTGATTGATTCTATAAAGCTCTTTGAATCTCCTGGAAGAAAGTATATACATACACAAAATACTATTACTTTATTATGATATAAATAACCCCACTGGTTTATTATATTAGACTCACTATGTCCTATATCCTGCTTCCGTCAGTCTTTGGTATTTTCGGGAGATTTCAATGATCTCATGTTGTCTTTAGTGAATGAAACAATTCTACTGAGGAAGAGAAATGCCCTTCCTGCCTTGGGAACATCCTGTCAAGTGTGGGATGTGTTTTCTGCGTACCAGGTCTTCTCCCATGCCATTAGCACCCACACAGTTATCCAGCCTTTTAGAAAACGATTACATTGTTGGCCGGATGGATTTCCCCAGCTAGCTGAGAGTCAGAGCCATCTAGAAGACAGAAGCTTTGGCTCCTGACTCATACCGTGACTTTTCTCCAAATATTCACATGCATTCTTTGGTCTTTTTAGTTTCTCTGTGAGATATCTGTGTTTCCTTTACCACTGTCAGGCAGAAAAGGATAGTATTTTTGTGTGTGTGTGTGAGGAAGATTAGCCCTGAGCTAACATCTGTTGCCAATCCTCCTCTTTTTGCTGAGGATGATTGGCCTTGGGCTAACATCTGTGCCCATCTTCCTCCACTTTATATGTGGGATGCCTGCCACAGCATAAGTAAGTGGTGCATAGGTCCACACCTGGCATTCGAACCCGTGAACCCCAGGCCACCGAAGCAGAGCACGCAAACTCAACCACTATGCCACTGGGCTGGCGCCCAGGATAGTATTTTGAAGACTGAAAACTAATTTCAGGAAGGCTAAGTTAACTTATTCTGATGCATTTTAATTTCCACTTTCAAAAGTTTATTAAAAATTCCCAGCAGGGTTCTAGATCCAGTCCCTGTATAGGGAATAATCTGCTCACACTGGGAAAGTAAGTGAACAATTTCAGGCTCCTAAGGCACCATTTAATGACTAGAAGAGAAGAACATGAACAGTTCTGGAGGTTTGAAAATTTGTGGAGCCTCCCCATGGCTGCACTGATCCACGGAGCTTTTGTCTTGGTACAGAGCCACACTGATTTTGTTTTCTGAAACAACCCTGTCAGTTCAAAATATATAAAAGACCTAGGTATATAAAAAGATACTTTGGATATCCCCAGTTAATATTCGAAGCCATCTATACAGTTCTGCAGTAGAAAGGCTTACACAGTAAATGAAACTGAATAGAGACATAAAAGAGCCTTGCCCAATTTCTATCTACTATTTAATAGTATAGTAATAGTAATTAAGAGTAGAAGCTTTGGCGTCAGGCTGCCTGGGTTCAAATTCTGGTTCCACCATGTCAGAGCTGAGTGACCTAGCGAAAGTTACATTTCCTCTTTGGGCTTCTGTTTCATCATTGGTAAAATGGAGTTACAAATTGGGTTACTATGAGGATTAACTTAGATGCATGTAGATACAAAGCATATGGAAAAGTACTCAACAAATATTAGCTATTATTAGATAGTACAGCCTGCATTAGTAAATTTAGACCCCCAAGCCCCACTGTATTCCCAAGCTCCCCACTCCCCCCCAAAAAGAAAAAGAAAAGAGAGATTCTTTTGGCATTATCACAGACTTGGGTGATTTTTGTGGTAGCCTCTCTGTCGGCACTTGTTAAGAATAGAACATAAGCTTTCAGGTTAAGAAGGCAAAAGGAACACATGTGTCTAATTTTAATTCCACTTGAAATCTCACTAAAATTATGACACAGAGTCTTTCTAAAATGACAAACCCAAAAAAACTTGGAGAACAAGAAGGGAGACAACAGCAATAATGTGGAAGCTGGAAAGCAGATGGACAAGTGGTAGCTGACCTCGCAGATCCAATAAAGTCAAATTTGAAGAGGGGTAAGCTAAGAACAAGCCCCATTTCTCAAAAGACTCCAGAACTGAAAGTAAAGAAGTGTGTGGAGGTGTATGGCTTAACGAAGAAGAACTGACAGGATTCAGATGAAGCTGTTGAAAGATGCTGGAGAAACATTCGATTGCTAGATTTGAGCCTGTCCTGCCACCCCATTCATATTGTTTCTGCTGGGGTGGGGGAGGGAAGTCTGCAGGTTCATTTCTTGGATGTGGTAAATCAGAGGGTCACTAGACTAGAGCACCAAGCACATTTGACAGTGTGAGTACCATATTTAAAACAGGGATTATGTGAATGTATGCACATTGAATGCAGAATGCAGAGAAACCCAGACATCTTCCCTTACTTGGCTCTCAGAACACTGGCAATAAGGCCTTTACTCTGCAGTCAAGAGACTGGAAACTCTCCTATGGGGAAACTGGCCAGCAAAAGAGGAAAAAACCCTAAAGATTTTGATTACTGGGAATTCCCCAATAAATGGCCCACTTAGATCACCCCACCATAAAGTCAACAGTCAACAAGCTCCACCTACACACTTAGAGCTTCCAATCAGCTCTTTAGATCTTGTTTAATCATAAGCAGATAGCAAAGAATTATCAGACAGCTGTGGAGAGCCTGTGAAATGGAAGAGTCTAAAACAAACAAGGAAAACAAAAAACTGAAAAAACAAAGACTATAAAGGGAGAAGGCAAAAATGCCACAAAACCTCTCATTAAAATTCTATGAGATAACATAACATAACATAACATGAAACAGATTTTTTTTAAAGTAAGAAAATAAAGAAGAGCTCTTGGGAATTAAAACATGACTGCAACCATGAATTTAAAAAATCAGTAGAAGGGTAGGAAGAGAACCCTGAAGAAGCCTCCCAGGAAAGGAGCAAAGAGATAAAAAAATAAGCAATTGAGAGGGCCAGTCTGGGAGATCTGACAACTGAATAACAGAGAGAGAACAGAGAAAACAGAGAGGAAGGAGTCGTCAATGAAATAACTAAAGAACATTTCCCCAAACAGAAAGATATGAGTTTCAAGAATGAACTAGTCCATTGCATATACAACTCAATGGGTGGCAAATAGACCATACCAAGTCACACTGTAGTAATATTTTAGAACACTGGAGACAAAGAGGCAATTCCAAAAGCTTCTGGAAAGAAAAAAGCAGATGATATAGAAAAGATCAGAAGTCAGAATGTCTTCAGACTTCAACTTCATGGAAACATGAAGCATTGTCTTCAAAATTCTGAAAGAACAGTATTTCTAACCTAGAGATCTATTTTCAGCCACTCTATCATGTATAAGAATAATATGAAGACATTCTCAGACATGAAAGCTCTCAGAAATTTTACCTCCCATGCACCCTTCCTTAAGAAGCTCTTGGAGAATGTTTTCCACTAAAGAGACTAACCCAAGAAAACAGGAAACGGGAGACCCAACATGGAAGAGAGGCAATGGGAATTGCAAGAAGGTGGTGAAGAGAGATCCCAAGATCTCTCTTGTGAATCAGACACAGAGAGCAATCAGTTCAGATTGGAAAGTGACTCCAGAGATGGCCACACTGGGGACAGTCATCACCATGATCCCCACTGTCATCATATCATCATTTTAACCCCAGCATAGAATGCCTGTGTGAGCTTGTACTTGGCTTGTCTTAACCAGAGGCTGGAGTTACTATACTCCTCCCCATGCCCTGATACCCGGATGAGTGAAGACTTGCATTTTACTGAAAAAGCAAACAATTTTTGCTTTGATCTACTCCTGAAAGCTGGAGGGAAGCCATGGTGACTCTGGAGGCCGTAAACAGGAGCTTGTTCTGTTTACCATATTTCTGTCGCATGTCATGTACCTGCTCCAAACTATAGCTCTGCCAGATGCCCTCACTGTGGTTAACACTGTTTCCTAAGACTCAAGTATGACCTTGAACCCTGACTTCCCCAGAGGGGCTCTTATAAGCTCTCAGAGTCATCAATGCCAGATCATGAACCAAAGACTCTGTTCACTTTCTCCAGGGAGCTGTCCTCTAATAGTGACAATACTGCCCTTTTCTCACACAGCTGGGGTTGAGCTTGCTACTCAGTTTTTCAAACCTAAACAATGAAAGGCAAGAAAATTATTTACACTATAGTCACGGTGATGTTACCTGGTTGGGGATGGCGGGGTAGGGGGAAGAAGAGGTAAGGAGGGGAAAGGAGAAGAGGTTAGACAGACCACATAGTCAGCTTCTTAGCCCAACTGGTGTGTACAGAGGTGTCAGTTTTATTATTACTCTTTACATTATACATTTACACTTAAAGTCTTCTTTATACACGATACATTTTACACAGACACACAGACACACACACACACACACACACACACACAGGCTTTGTATTATGAACCATATGAAGTTGCCAAGACTCTACCATTTTTGAGGTACGAAAACAGCAACTTTATATGTTTAAATCTAGTTCAGCCTCAGCAATGTACCTTGTGCCCTTGAGGCAACTTAAGAGCCTAAGTTTCCCCATATGCAAAATGTGGAGTAAAAAAAAAAAACAAACTACAGAGGATTTCTTAAATGTAATGAACACTCATAACTGTGTTAACTCTCATATTGTGTATGCTCAATACAATAATTCCTGTCCTATAAAAAGTTAAAATGTAAGACTTTAATGGGGAAATTCCTTTGTGTTTCCCAGAGAAAAGATCTGACAAATATTATATTCATATAACTATAGTTCAATATAATGTAACAATGAGGAGGACTTAGGAACAGTTTTTAGAAATCCCCAAACCCTCACATTTCCCTCACTTCTGCTTTTCTTAGCAGAAATGGGGACACAGAAACTGGAAATGACAGGAAGCAATAATGGGCATGTGTTTTGAGGGAGAGGTGTGAGAGGAGGAATTAGATATAAAATGAGACAAGTGTATTCACCATTCTTCTCTAATCAAGGCAGAGACATGGGTGGACTCAGTTGGTTCTCAGTAGAAAAGCTGTTTTAAGGCTCTTTTTCCAGGCATATAGATTAAAAATTCACATAAATCAAAAGGAAGAATCTTCTAATTTTCTCCTTTTAGCTATGATTTACTGGGCAATTATGATGTATCAGAAGCACTTTAAACGTTTTTGTATACATCATCACTTCATCCTCACAGACACCCTATGAATTTGGTACCATTATTGTTACCACCATGCTCCTAATGCCTTTTACATATGAAGTAACTGAGGCTCGGTGAGATGAAGGAATCAGCTCAAGGTCACAAGCCAGTAAATGGCAGAGCTGGTTTAAAACCTAGGTAATTCTAACCTCGAACCCACGCTCTTCATCAGTAACCCTCTTCTTATACTTTATAACTCTTGATCCTAACTCCTTTCTTTTCAAAATGTTCCCTTCTTAATCCTGCCCCTTATTCTACAGCTAACCATGACTATGACGTTCCCAGTAGCATCTACTGCCCCAACATTCCTAAGTGAGTTGTGGGAAGTCCCTAGGGACTTTTGTTTGGAAGCCTAACACTAAATTTCTCACACTGGGTATACACAAGTAGTACTTGGCAGTATGTTGGGGGTACTTGAAGCCATAGGATAAACAAAGCACATCCTCCTGGAGTGACAATTTTACTTCAGGTTTTATTTTTTGGAAGACTCTCCTTGTTTTCAACTTGAAAACAAACATAGAGATGCTGTGATATCTTCAAATGCAAGATCTGTACTAACTTTTAAAATAAAACAGATAAGACTCCAAAGACGTTTTGTATTTGCAGAGTCATACCGTCCAACCTTTGGGGATAGGAGCTCCTTCTCCTTGGCACGGAATGTGAGGAGAGACCATCGGATGTACAGTCAGTCAGCTGAGCACTGCACTATGCCCAGCCCAGGAACAAAGTCACAGTACGGAATGTGGCCCCAATCTGACTGTTTAAAGGCACTTCCAGGGGCTGCCCGGTGGCGCAGCGGTTTAGTCCGCGCTTGGCAGCCCGGGGTTCGCGAGTTCGGATCCCGAGCGCCCGCCGACGCACCGCCTGTCAGCCATGTTGTGGCGGCGTCCCATATAAAGTGGAGGAAGATGGGCACGATGTTAGCCCAGGGCCAGTCTTCCTCAGCAAAAAAAGGGGAGGATTGGCAATAGATGTTAGCTCAGGGCTGGTCTTCCCCACACACACAAAAAATAAAAATAAAAATAAAGGCACTTCCAAAACGTTGCACTTGGAAATATATATATATTAGGGAAAATGCAAATTTTAGAACAATATGTTTAATGATGGCATTTTTGTACAAAATAATTATGTATGTATGTATGAAAATAGTCTTGAAAGATCCACACTAAACTGTTATCAGTAGTTTCCTCTGGGGAGCAGGACTGAGAGAACCTCCAATTTCTATCACTTGATACTGCCTTTTTTCCCAATAAACATATATACTACCTCTGTAAAGTAAGAAAAACATCTAAACGTTAAAAAACAGCAACAACAGGGTGGGGGAAATGGGTGAAAGTGGTCAAAAGGTACAAACTTGTGGTTATAAGATAAATAAGTTCTGAGAATGTAATGTACAGCATGGTGACTATAGTTAATAATAGTGTATTGTATATTTGAATGTTGCTAAGAGTAGATCTTAAAAGTTCTCATCACAAGAAAAAAATTGTAACTATGTGAGGTGATGGATGTGTTAACTAAACTTAGTGTGGTAATCATTTTGCAATTATAATCATTTGCATATGTCGCTTAATGACCTGGATATGTTCTAAGAAATGCATCATTAGGCAATTTCATCATTATGTGAACATCAGAGTGTACTTACACAAACCTAGATGGTATAGCCTACTACACACCTGGGCCATGTGGTACTAATCTTATGGGACCTCTGTTATATATGTGGTCCGTCACTGACTGAAATGTTGTTATGCAGCGCATGACTGTATATACGTATATCAGATGATTATGCTGTACACCTCAGTTATACAATGTTATATGTCAATTATATCTCAATAAAACTGGGGGGAAAAACCCAGCAACAACAACACACAGTAGTGCCAAAACCAAAGATAAAAAAGGATTCCTAGAGATCTTCCAAGTCAGTAACCCGCTGAATGATTGAGCTTAAAGGTCAATCTGGAAATCAGCAGAACCATGCAGAGTAGGTTCTGCCTGAATTTATTCAACTCAACTCAAAAAATATTTATTTTGGTGTCCACTCTATGACAGGCACTACTTGAGGTTCTGGTTGGGATATTTAGATCTTTATATCAATAAAATTCACTTCTTTTCTTCAAAAAGTTCATTCCATAGGAGACAGACATATAAACAAATCATTGTACTATACATGATTCTAATGCAATGCAACTAATACAAAAATTTACCAAATGAATGTACCTGTCCCGCTCTAGGTACTGTCCTAAGCACAGGTGGACATAAAGGTGAACAAGACCTGGTCTCTGCCCTCCAGGAGCTTAGAGCCCAGTGAGAGCAGAAACAAGGTATTGGTAGAACCTCTACAACTGAGAGACAAGAGGGGCCTTTGGAAAGTTTTGAAAGCTAAAATAGAACTCCCAGTCAGATGGGGGAGGGTGAGAGCATTCTAGATTAAAGAACCTGCAAATGCAAAGGCACAGATGAATGAAACAGCATGGTATGTTTAGGGGAAAACAGGAGTTTTAGGATCACGGAGTGTACAGTGCAAGGTGGGAGGAAGGAGGAGCTGAGAAGGTGAGAGACAGGCCAAGAGGTACATAGGGGTCAAATAATCAAGACTGTGAACTGCATACAGGACCATGGGTTTATGTGACGAGAAGCCTCCGAAGGCTGTAGTAGCAGGGTAGTGACACTTTCAGATGTCCATTTCAGAAAGATCATTCTCACAGAGGTTCCGAATGTAGGGAGGTCAATTATTAGACTTCAGCAACAATGAGAGGTGAACAGTCTGATTAGGATAGAGAGGACAAGATAGATTAGACCAGTTCTGCCCAAGCAAAATATAACAAGAGGGGCCGCCCGGTGGCGCAGCGGTTTAGTTTGCGCTTGGCAGCCTGGGGTTTGCAGGTTCAGATCCCAGGCGCTGGCCGACGCACTGCTTGTCAGCCATGCTGTGGCGGCATCCCATATAAAGTAGAGGAAGATGGGCACGGATGTTAGCCCAGGGCTGGGCTTCCTCACACACACACACAAAAATATATATAACAAGAGCCACCAAAGTAACTGTAAGTTTGGTGGCCCCATTAAGAAAATAAAAAAGAAACAAATGAAGTAAATATTAATAATATATTTTACTTAACCCACTGTATCAAGATATTATTTCAACATGAAATTAATAAAAAATTATTAATGAGATAGTTTCTATCCCTTTTTTATATTAAGTCTTTGAAATTTGGTGTGTATTTCACACTTGCAGCACATCTCAATTTGGTTAGCCACATTTCAAGTGCTCAATAACCCCACTGGCTAGTGGCTACTATATTAGACAGTGCAGGACTAGAGGGACTGATTCAGGAGGCAATATTGGAAGGATCTGTTGACTTAGTGAATGTGGAGAATAAGGAAGTAGAAACATCTGGAATGGCTGTCTTGGGTAACTGGATGGAGAGCGGTACCAGCAAACCAAAGAAAGGATAAAGAAAGAAGAACAGGTCTGAGGGAGGAGGAAGGAGGAGACAGAAAGTTTGGTTTTTGAGTGTTAACTTTGAAATGCCTGAGCATGAAATTATTTGCCCAAGGTGACCTAGTTAGTATCAGACAGAGCCAGAATTTTGATCCAGATCTCTTTCATGCCAAGCCTTTCCTAAAGATTCCTCTGAGGGGGGATTTAACAAAAAGAAGGATGAGGCATAGAAGCTCAGTCTTCCTTTATTTTCATTCAATATGAAATACCTTCACACTGACATGCATCAACAAACAAAATTTAAAAATCCAAGTATGTGAAGCTGTATATTCCATCTCCAAATTAATAATTTTTAATATAATAGCACAGCCATAATTTTCAATATATAGATATATAGTATTTTTTGTGAGGAAGATCAGCCCTGAGCTAACATCCGTTGCCAATCCTCCTCTTTTTGCTGAGGAAGATTGGCCCTGGGCTAACATCTGTGCCCATCTTCCTCTACTTTATATGGGACACTGCCACAGTATGGTTGGAGAAGTGGTGCATTGGTCCGTGCCTGGGATCCGAACCCATGAACCCTGGGCCACAGAGGCCGAGTGCGCAAACTTAACTGCTACACCACCGGGCCAGCTCCTTCAATATTTTTGAAGAGGAAAATAAAAGATTTTTTTGAAACATTTCTAATTTTAAAAGTCTAATATAAAAATACACTTTCCAAGGCACTTTACCCTATTTTGTAAATATACACGTAGCTTGGAAGAAGTGGGATTTTAAGATTTCATCAAAATTATATCCATACCATAGTATGGTAGTGAAGCTATTAATTTCTAAGAATAATCTAGCAGTCAGAAAATTACTAAGACCTTCTGATGTGCTGAAGAGTTAAAAAGTGAGGGGATCCAGTCTGATTCTATACGCTAGTTCAAGCATGTTTACTTGAACTAAATTTTGATTTCTCCTCTAACACCTGTATATGTAATACAGCACAGGAAAAATGATACCTCTAAAAGGTGGGTGGCAACACAGCTGTCCCTAAGATTATTTGCTGTTTCAAAACACAATTCGTTGCCCTAGAAATGGCTGTGATTACACACACACATGCACACACACACACACACACACACACACAGGTATCTATGGATGGGAATAAACAAGCAAAGAAAACAACCTGTTTTTAAAGGAATGATTTTCCAAAATAGAAACAGGTAAACTGAGAAAACCCGTCCGGATAAGTTTTAAAACAAAGAAAAGAATGGCTTAAAAGTTGACCACTACCCAGGAAGTAGTAGCCACAATATTTTTTAAACATGCTGAAATTAGAATGTGTGTGCAAAATGCAAGGAAATTGTTCAACCAATAACTTTGGTGGTAGGGAAATGATTTATGAACTACCAACTCTATGCCAGTCCATACAACAATCCTATCAAGCACTCTGCTTCAAAAACTTTTCTAATTTTTTTTATAGAGGCCAGAGCAGAAGACCCTTGGTTTTCTTTAGTAGGACAACTCATGTGAGTGGGGATTTGTTTCAATATGACATGCCAATGAGATGGCATGACACTGGTATGGCTTTATTTACATACTGCTAATAGACAATGGATGAAATGCAGAAGAAATAACATGTCTCGTGACTGTCACCTGTCCAAGGGGACAAGAATCCTGTTTGTTAAGATGCAGACCAGAATCTAATTCTAGAATATATTGCACTTGGGAGGTATCATAAGAAAATAATTTTACGGACTGTCTTAGCTCAGGCTGCCATAACAAAATATCATAGACCGAGTGGCTTAAACAACAGAAATTTATTTCTCATAGTTCTGGAGGCTGGAAGCCCGAGATCAAGGTGCCAACACAATTGGGTTCTGGTGAGAGCTCTCTTCCTGGCTTGCAGATGGCTGCCTTCTTGCTATGTCTCTTCCTTTTCTTATAAAGACACTAATCCCATCATGAGGGCCCACCCTCATGACCTCATCTAACCCTAATTACCTCCCAAAGGCCCCACCTCCAGACACCATCACATTGGGGGTTAGGGCTTCAACATATGAATCTGGGGGGTACACAATTCAGTCCATAGCATGAATCATATAGGCTGTGCTTGTTCTTCACCCATTCACTGCCTGATCTAACCGACTCATAGTATGCTGCCAAGCTGGCATTCAAATACTGAGAAGAAAAGGGGCTCCAATTTGATCATTCGCCTTGAAAAAATACTGTTTGTTTTCAGGGAAGCAGACCATCTCTGAAAAAGCACAGGACATGGATTTAGTGTAGTACTAGAGAGCTGTTACCTCTGGGCAAGTTACTTAGCTTCTGAGCCAGTTTCCTCATGTGTAAAATGACAAAAATACAACTACTTACTCCATAGGGATATGTCAGGATAAAATCAGATAATATCTCTGAAAGGGCTAAGTAAGCTGTAAAAGACTACACATCATTATTGTTAGGCTATGAAAGCACAAAAATGTGGTACATTTATACATAGTTTTGATATATTCTAAAAGATTAAAATTTAGAGAATTAAGTTTTCATGAAAATAGAGTTGATATATACCTTTAAAGATTCTTTACTTTAATTCTTTGCCTTAAGCACATCCATTTCTTCTTTCTCAGTTCCACTGTCATCACTTTAGTTAAGAATGCCATTAGGTCTCCTGATTGGTCTTCCAACCAGGTTTCTCCTGGACCATTGTCAGGTTACTTTTCTTATAATGTTGCTTTCTTCATGTCATTTCCCTAATCATCCCAATTTCTGGGATTGGTAAACTGTCCTAACCTGCAGGTGTAAACAAATCCAGAGAACTACCTGGTGAGGGGAGGGCCAGATATGTGGGTTTGGGAATTACAACTGCACACTACAGGGCATGGTAGTGTGGCATAGTGGGAAGACCATGCAATTTGGAGTCAGATTGGCATTTGAATTCTGGATCTGTTACTCGTATTTATGATCACTGAAAAGTGACTTAATTGCACCTGGGGTTCCTCACTTGTAAAATGGGAATTTAATCACTTACTTCATGGGGCTGCTTAAGCACAGTGTCCAGCTTTAATAGAGTGTACAATATGTTTTAGTTTCTGTCCCTTCACACAAAACAGATAGAAAAGTAAGATGTGTTAATAAAAATAAAATGGTTATGTGCATTGTATGTTTAGAGTTTTGTTTGCTCCACTTAACGAGCAGATACTATATCTAATTTTAAAGTTCCAGAAGATAAAACAACTAAATTAGAAAGGGAAATTACTTAACAAAAAACTTACATCAGTTACCAAAATAAATCTTTTCATATATTCAGATATCTCCCTGGTCAAAATACAAAATGTAAATCTACAGTTGAACTGTAAATCTATTTAAGTTGGAGAGTTATGTGGTTATTTTTGCCTGTGGAGGAGGATAGATTTGAAAGACACAAAACTGGAGATGAGAAATCAGTGAGGAGGGTATGTATAAGTATTTAAGCAGATGCTAATAAGAATCTGATGAGAAGGCTACAGAATAGGGGGAGAGATGAGAATTGATTTGGGAAATAATTCGGAGGTAAAATTGGCAAGACTTAGTGAACGACTGGATATGCAGGTTATGGAGAAGAAGGAGTCACAGATCGCTCCCAGGTTTCTAGATTGGATGGCTGGAAAAATGGTGGTACCATCTGTAGGTGTAGAGGTCTGGGAGAAAGATGCTGAGTTCAGTTTTGGACATACTTAGCTTGAAGTACATGTATAGGGTGGAGACGTAGAATGGAACTTGACACCATATGAAAGCGTGAGATCAACCAGTATGGGGCCTGAGACAGCCTGGGGGAATACCAACATTTAAGGGGAAGAGGAGGAAGGAGAGCTCAAAAATAAGTCAGAGAGGACAAGGAATGATTAGAGAGCATAATGAGAAGGATAAGAGTTAGACTCACAGAATTCAAATACATAGTTTCAAGAAGAATAACAAGTTATTAAATGCAGAGAAAAGGTCTGAATATTTGTCACCCCAAAATTCGTATGTTGAAACCTGTGGCATATGATGGTATAAAGGTGGGGCCTTTAGGAGGTGATTAGGTGTCAAGGGCAGACCACCTCCCACCCATGAAGGGAGTTAGTGCCCTTATAAAAGAGGACCAAGAGAGCTCTCTCACCCCTTCTGCCATATGTGGTTACAGTGAAAATATGGCCATCTATAAATGAAGAATCGAGCCTCACCAGACACTCAATCTGTGGCGCCATGATCTTGGACTTCCCAGCCTCCAGAAATGTGAGAAATAAATGTTTGTTGCTTATGGTATTTTTGTGACAACAACCCAAACAGACTAAGACAAGGACTAAAATATGTCCATTGGAATTGGCAATTAGGAAATTACTGATAGCCTTAGCAAGAGCAGTTACAATGCAGTGATAGGGGCTAAGCCAGACCTCAGTAGGGTTAGTGAGTAAATGGGTAGCAAGAATGAAATTGTATACCAGTCTTTTGGGAAGTTTAGATAAGAAGGAGAGAGACTAGCGCAAACTAGCTGTTAATGAGTTAGTGAATAAAGCAATGGAGACCCAAGAGACCAGAGAATCAGAAAAGCATGTCACAAAGAGCCCAGAGTGGTATTTCAAGAAAGAGGAGATAAATAGATCAATAGGTTGAAATATAAAGATAGAACAGTGTGTTACAGAAGGAAGAATATGGATTTGGGACTGAGATATGTCTAATCCTGTGACTTTGCCACTTTCTAGCTATGAGACAAGTTACTTAGCCCTTTCTGAGCTATAGTTTCATCTTTGAAAAGGGAATACCACTACCTATGTAACTGTTGTGAGAATTAAATGAGATGTTGCATATAAAAGTACCTAGCATAGGCACCCTCTGCTTGGTCCACAGAAAGTACTCAACAAATATTAGCTCGCGTTTCCCCTCAGAAGATACTGGTAACATCGAAGAGTGTCATCTCAATTAAGCAGTGAAGATGTACGTTAAGTTGCCCAGGGTTAAGGCATTCATTTATGAACTATTAAAAATAGGGAACAAGAATTGAAAGAGGAAAGGGTTTCAGAGAATTAACCATGTCTGAAGTCTAAAAGAGTGAAGCAAGTAAAGTGCCAAGAGGGAAGCGAGGCTACGGGAGCAGGAGCCCTCGTGTCTTATAGATGATTAGCATATGCCCCAGATTATTTGAAATAGCAGTCCCTCATTGGTCTACAAAGGGTGGGACTTGCAGCAGAGATCAAGTTTAAGAGGCTGGGTGTGGAAAAGATCAAAGGAAGAACAAGGCCACCCCAGGGAGGCAAGTTGTTGGGGGAGCTGATGCCTGACGTTGATCACTTCAGGAAAGACGCAGGAAACAAAGTATTTGGGAAAATTAGTTTCCAAAGCAGATTTGAATCCAAGTATCCTTGGACCTAACTGTTAATGAATGTGAAGCACACAGCTAGGGAATTTGTGGGCAGAAAACATTCCCTAATTGCACAATCTCTAAACCTTTCCATCTGATTTTAACTATAATAATGTGCAAGTAAACATACTTCTCAATTTTTCCAATCCTACATGCAAAAAGAATTACTCTCTTCAAACACACATTTCACTCTAATAATGAGACTTGACATGACACCTTCCTTAGATAAATTCAAAGTTATTTTCCAGATTGCCGGGGGTGTGTGTATTATTAATAAGTGTTTTCAGCTCCATATTTTGATCACAAGGAAAACCTGAGCTTTTAAGAATTTAGAACTGAGCAGAATCACAAGGCAAGATAATGGTATAATGGAATCCAATGCCATCCTTTTTCCAAATCTCTCTTCCTAATAAATACATGAAACACAACTTTGTCTTCAAAATACAGGGCACAGACTTCTTACCAACTGCACATTTACTGACCACAAATCAAGGTGGAAGAACCACTGCACAGTTCAGAAAAAAAATGATGCTGAGATTATCGTGAGGGAAAAAACCACCCCATGTTTTGCTATGCAAAGAAAAAAGAAAGAAAGAAATTAGAGAACTCCTGAAAGGATAAGAAAAACGTCCCTCAATTACTACTGAAGGTAAAGAAAGAAGCAATAAGTGAATTTTAGAGTCGCTTATCAGAGGTAGTCTGAGGTTGATTTCTCCACAAAATCCTCTTCCACCCCACGGGAGAAGACTGCACACTTTCCTGAAAGCAAGGGGTTGCACTCTGGCAATTGTTGGAACATGGCACTGACTGACTTTACTATTGGAAAACAATTTTGACAAACATCTAAATTAAGCACAGTAGACAGGACTGCTGTGTGGAGCTGAGCCGGCTGAGCAGTGCACAAATCTAGGGGCAATGTTCACACAGACCACCAGGTGAGAGGCGCCCTGTGGAGCTCTGCGCCGCAGCAGCCCTGATGGTAGGCACGTATTAAAAACAAGCTGAGCTTCACGAGGGCAGGGAGTTTTCTGTTTCGTTCACTGCTGGATCCCTGGCACAAAGGATAGGGCCTGGTGCTTAAGATGATCAATAAATATTTGCCGGATGGGTGAATGAATCAATGACTGAAAGAAATAGGGAAAACTGAAGTCGGAGAGCAGAGAAGAGAGAGGAACTATATGTTAGAGCAGGATTCCTTATTGGAAGAGACTGAGTGAGTCAAAAAATCCAGAACTTTGGAATGGAATTCCTACCTGTTATGAAGGAGGAGGAGGAAGGGATGATAGAACCAGTTTGCACTGTCTTGCCAGGTTTTACTGTGCTCTGGCATGGACTTACTGGTTGAGGTCAAGTTATATAATAAAGAGGGGTAGAAAGACCCTGTTAGCATAGATGGGAGATTTCCTTCCTAGTTAACAGGCTAAGTATATCAAGAAAAGTTCACTTAATTGCTTTTTTTCTACATGGCCATAACCATATAGGGAGGTGGAAGTCAGAAAAAAAGATATGATTTTCATTATGAACTCCCCCCAAAATAAATTCTTGAACACATGATCAAGTGAAATAAACACTGCAGATTGATCTGTAAACTGTTATATGCTACCATAATGTTAGCCATTTTTATTATCTAATTGATAGAAACAGAGTTCATAAAGATTAGCCAGTCAATTAATGTCCACTGACCATATTTTGAGCTTTAGTGTATATGCATGTATATAAAATAGATAACATACTATTCTTTGTGTACACTTGATTTTAATTCTGTTCTACTCATCAGGTTTCAACTAGACCTAAAGTTCTGTTTCTCTACAACCCTCAACATCATCTTTACATGATCCATAAATATACATAGAATTTCTAAGGACATGGGCTATGGCTGATCTATGAAGTTTCTTTTCACATTTCCAGTATTTTTTTTAAATTTAATCTACAAAATTTTTTTTCAAGAGAGTTGCTGCCTCTGTATGTCTTATTATGACTTCTCTGATGGCATATCACAAACAATTCATCTTGCCAAGGAAGTCTGCTATGTTGCTCTAAATTCTGAGCAATGCAAAGGGATTTACTGAACCATATTTTTTCTGTTCACAATCTGTTTTCTGCCAGGGTTTTTTGGCACACACCATCTGTAATTTCCATTAAAACAACCAAACCAAACCAAAACAAAAACACATAGCTCTTTATCATATAAAAAATCTAGAGGTGGCTTGTCTGGGAGGAACCACTCCCACTCCCAGCCACTCAAGGTTTATCAGGATATACTAGTTGAGAGCAGTGAAAAATAGAGCAGGAAGTTCCCTGTAACCAAAACAAAAAAATACTACAGATACTTAAGCGATCCTTAGCAATACTTTTCTCCTATCTAGTACATGTTTAGGAGTTTAGTAGGTTACACAATCCACCAAATAAAAGATAACTGGTATATATTCTCCTCAGGTGTGGTAATGGGATGTACCAAGGAGATAAAGCTTTCCTTTATTTTTGTAGAGGTAATAAATTCACATAGTTCAAACTCCAAAAGAAACCAAACGGTATTCAGTGAAAAGTTTCTCTCCCACTTTGTCCCCCAGCTACCTAGCTCCTCTCCTCAGAGGCAACCAATACTATCCATTTCTTGGGTAGTCTTCTAGAGACACATGAACAAGCAAGTGTGTGTTTTCTTTCCCCTGCTTTACACAGTTGGTGGCATAATGTATACCACTTCTAGGCAGACTCAGGCACTTCACCCACTATGCCACGGATAAGAAACAGGCTTCATCTTGTATGTCTTTTTTGATAGAATAATAGCAGCTTCCTCAAGTGCTGTGTTGTAAAGGAGTCTGAGGCCAGCAGACTTGGAAGGAAAGTATGTTGTGATTGTTTTTTAACATCTGCTATGGCCATCTATTACTATTCTATGTCGCAGTGTATCTTCTACATGCCTCTATTATAGGAATGACCACACTTTGTTACACTTGGGAAGAGGTGTCTGAGGGGAGGTACCATATCCTTTGATGTATATAATGCAGGGTGCCTAGCCAGCACAGTGTCTAGCATATAATTAGCATTCAATAAATAGTGAATGGGTCCTACAGCAAAATTCCCAATGTTTAGGAAGAATGAGAGAGCTTTTCATATTCCTGAGTGAGCTACTTCCCTCCAGACAAAGATATACTTGATCAATCCTGGAACCGTAGATTTGTAATGAAGGTGTATTTGAAACATATATGACAGTGTTTTCTCTGTCCCTAGCAGAACTTACAGCAATGCCATCTGGCACTCAACCTGCTCGAGAGGAAATACACAGAACTTCACACAGAATCCTGTCATGTGCGTAACCACCTAGTTTCCAATCACTGCCATCTAAAGAGAAAATGGCTGTATAACGTGATTTCTGAAACAAAAGTAGGGTGGGGAGGGAGGTCAGGTGATGGTGGAAGAAAACTGAATGGAAACATCATGAGTGAAAAAGAAAGATTATGATTTGTTTAAAAAAAATTCAGTTAATGAGAAAAATTAACAAAGAAAGAACATTTCAATTGAACCTTACTCATTTAAGACTCCATCTGCTAATCAGTCTCAAATCTCTTATATAAACTTATATTTTCCATTTAAGTACTGCCATCTACAGTAAGGATTCATGGTATTTTTTAGGGGGGAAATAAGTGAAATGAAAAGCCTGGCATACTATAGGCATGTCCTCATGCCCTTTTAAATACATGCATTTATCAAAGCTACATGGTATGTTTTCTCCTTATCACATATAAGGAAAGGCAATAATACTCAATGGGCTGGTTATTATCTTTTAAAAATTAATATTGTAGAGCTAGAGCTTATAATTTGAAGTCTTTAAATTACATGTTACATAACTGTGAACAATGAAGAAAAAAGAATTTATAATTTTGAACTGGAATTTTAAGAAATGTTTCTAATACGCCCAAATTCCCATTTATTTCACTTTACTGTAAGATACAAATTGGGACTCTCCAAGGAGAAGCAGAGAGTTCCTGTAAGAAGTAAAAAGAATCTCTTATTTTGGGTGGGATTCCTCTTTACTGACCAGTGGGTTAGCCTAGGGATAGACAGGATGGAAGATGAGGAGAAACATCAGCGCGAACAGACTGACTCAGATTTATAGGTGCAAGCTGGAATAACCTGAACAAAGGTATCCCAGACCACAGATGGTTTTCATGCTCCCAAGAGGACATTATATCAATGTGTTGTGTTGTCATAACATGCTTTTAAGGTAAATAAGTGGAAGCTATTACAAGCTTTTAAGGTAATCATAACATGCTTTTAAGGTAAATAAGTGGAATCCATTAAAACTATTTTTTAGAATTAAAAAGAAGAAATTTGATTTTGGAGATAGACAAAGATAATCAATAATATTAAGAGGACAATGAGAATTTTTCTGGTTTTTTTAACCAACTGTTCTCAACTGGGTATTACATTTCATCTTCTCAAATCTCATCACATTAAGGTTGCCACGTGTTTAATAAGAAAACAAAAAGTTAGGCAATATTTATTACTCTTCCCCCACTATTCACCTCCTACCTCCAAAGTACTACTTTGCTACATGGTGCTATTTGAACAGTGTTGTCTGGATATGGAATCAGCCCCTCTTCTTTCTCACCCCCAACTCTAGTTATCAAAACCTAACCCAATCTTCAAGACCCAAACTAGGTGCCGATGTCTCCATAAAGAATTCTTTGATTCTTCCTTAGCTAGAAGTCGTTTTCATTAGCCTATGAACTTTTTTTATCTCCTTAAACATTCCTTAGGGCCCTTATAAATATTCTACATATTAACAATTTGAGTATTTACAGGATTATAAACTCTTTGACAAAGAGAGGAACTTCATTTTATTCATCTTCGCAGCTGCCATAGTATATAGCACAGTGCCTGGCACAGGATAGGAAGTCAATAAATATTTAATGAATAATGTATGTTCACATTTATAAGTTACATGGCTCACAATAAAGCACATAGTTCTTTTGAGAAACATCATAGCACAAAGATCAACAACAGAAGGGTCTTTGTTAAATATTTCTTGGACAAGGAAAGCTGGAATCTATGGCAACTACAGTAAAATATACACACTGCAGCTCATGGTTTTTGTTGTTGTTGTTTTTGTGAGGAAGATTGGCCCTCTATTGCCAGTCTTCCTCTTTTTGCTGATGAAGATTGGCCCTGAGCCCATCCTCCTCTATTTTGTACATGGGATGCCGCCACAGCATGGTTTGATGAGCGGTGCCTAGGTCTGCACCTGGGATCTGAGCCTGCAAACCCTGGGCCGCCAAAGTGGACAGCATGAACTTAACCACTACACTGGGCCAGCCCCAGCTCATGGTTTTTATGAGAGTAATAATTAATGTCCTTTAGTCACCAGCGGTCTAGTGACAACTTAATGTTACAGCTTGCTAGAGCTTTGGTTAGGTTAGAGGCATGTGACTTACAAGAAGCTAAACTTTTTAAGCTCTTTTCTAATTGTTACTTAGCCAGGGAGATGTCACAACTACCAAGAAGGAAAGTATAAACAAATTTTAAAACATATCAAATGTTGAGAAGAAAGGCAGGTATTAAAAAGAATCCTTAACTTTGTTTACTGATTTAGTTTCTTGGGGCTCCCTTCACTACAGTAGAAAAATGCCCTACCAAAGTATTCAAGACCTTGGTAGATTTATTCAGAGTCCCTGGTAAGTTTATATATGTGGTATGCTATACTATATGAAATTAACTACAACAGAGTTTCTATTAAAACAATTAAGATCAATACATTTAGAAAAGAAGCACAGAAAAATCTATGTAGAGACGTGAAAAAGAACTAATTTCTTATACTAGCAAAACCTACATGAAAGAGAAGACTGGATGTGAACATGGAGAGATAGAAATAATTAACAGGCAAGAATTATAGTTAAGCTACGAGAGAAACAGATGAAAGGACATCATTAGTCTAATCCTGGACACAATCAGTAAACTTCTCACAATCCCACAACCAACAAAAAGGAGCTTATGGTCAAAGATACATCAACAAGAGAGAGTTATAGGTCATGTAATTTGAAAGTTGGAAGTGGATGGGAGAAGCAAAAAGACAATAAATAGTGCGGAGGGAACATTATTGTAATCAGGCAGCTTTGGGGAAAGTTATATCTAAGGTCAAGGTGCTACACAACGGACAAAGTCCTTAATTAGTTGCCTTCTTTTTAAAATAATGTTTCATGCTCATTAGGTATTTTCTGGTATAGTTTGTAACATTTTTCTCCATTGGAACTTTAGGCAGAAAATTAGTTGGAGAGACTGCATAATGTAGTGTTTAGGGCATAGCCTCAAGCCAGATTTCTTGAATTCAAACTCCAACTCTCTCACTTACTAGCTGTGTGACCTTAAGGATGTTATTTAACCTCTCTAAGCCTCAGTTTCCTCATCTGCGAAATGGGAACTAATACTAGTTCCTATCTGATGGGAGGTTTTGTTTGTTATCAGGAATAAATGATTAATAAACGAACTTATTGTTTATAAAGCACTTTGCACATATATCCCACAGTAAGTACCATAGGAATGTTTGCTAAATAAAATCTGTCCTCAATAGTTTAGACGTTCATCTGATTTATGAAAAAGTTTGGTTTCCATGATTGAGAAGGTCTCCAGATGTATATGTTATGACATTAGGTGAAACTTAAAAAAAAAAGTTTTCTATGTTTGAAGAAGCCCTGCTTTTACTTTATTTTCCGTCCTTTTCTCTCCCTGTGGTTTCTAACTCTGCCTCTATAATGCTAGTTAAAAGACAGCTATCCAGGAAACAGTACACCTCTTGTTCAGGGTTCTTAAAAGTGTTCCTTTCCTCCAAATCTGCCATGCCCCTAAAGAAATGAGAGGGAAAAAGAGGAATATATCATTTCTTTTGTTAGATATATAACAGTAAGCATTAAAGCCAACAGTGGGGGGGGGGGAGTTTGAAGTCTCATTATCATTATGCAAAATCGAGAAGAGCTCCCACATAGAGGTGCTGGTATGATACCTAAAAATTATAGAGTAGAACCTTCTAATACTTTATCAGCGAAAAATCAAGTAGATGGAGAGCAAGCTAAAGGCCTCATCGTTATAACAATCTCTGTAACGTGGGCAATGAGAAAAGTAACCTGGGGAAGGTTAACATGAGGAGGCAAGTGTCACTGAGACTCACAGCACTGGAAAGGTATGTTCTATTCTAACGATGCTGTTGTGACAGACGCACAGTGATGCTTTCCCAATACAGATTACAAACCAGATACAGACACAACATACAGTAGTAACGGGAAACGTCACCTCTCTCCACATCAGGGAGAGGTTTCGTTCTGGTGAAAGTAGAGCACCTGATAAATTGATACCATATGATGATTTCATTTCTCAGAAAGTAGAGGAAACAACAAAGAGATCAGTTATTCAGGACTCTATTGACTGACAAGGAGGAAACTGTAGTGACGTAGGAGTGACAGGAGCTCTCAAAGAAGAGATAGTGCTTGCGAGCTTGGACTCTGTAATAGCAAAGGATGGAAACTTTCTCATGGGAGGTCCCTAGACCCTAAAAGAGTAAATTTCAAACTGTTCAGAAATAGGACAGGGTAATTCCAAGGCAGAAACTCTAACCGGGAGTGTAACCTAAGACAAATGGAAGGTAAGGCTTTCAAGACAATTACAGTCATGTGTCGCTTAACGACAGGGATATGTTCTGAGAAATGCGTTGTTAGGCAATTTTGTCATTGTGTGAACGTCAGAGTATACTTACACAAACCTAGATGGTATAGCCTATGACACACTTTGTTTAAAATTTTGATATTTTGTTCATCATGGATTTTTTGCATTAATTGTGATTTTAAAAAAATATTGCACTAAAATATTCATCTTAATTACTGAGTTTTTGGCACTCCCTTAAATGTTGGAGCTGAGCTGAGTGCCTCATTCTCCTCATTCTAGTTGCCACTCATCAACACAAGGGACTGTCTGGAGCCATCTTTGACTGCCCCCCATGGGAGGCATGGCTTTAAACCAGGAAGTGAGTGTGCAGGTCTGGGAGCAAGCAATATTCACAACAAACTTGTGGGCATTTGTATCTACTGCTCCCTCTGCCTGGAACATAAATCTGTCCTGCTTGATCTTTAGGTCTTGGGTTAGACATCACTTCTTCAATACTGGTTTAGGTATTCCTCCTCAGGCTCCCTTAGCATCCTATACTTAAGTTTATCAAAATACTTATCACAGTGTTTTGCAAATTATTTGTTTACATCCTCCCCCAGACTACAATCTTAGATGACACAGTTTCTAGGATATTCATCCCTGTATCACTCTAATTAAGATCTATTAACCTAACAAGTGCCTGGCACATATTAGGCCCTCAATAAATATTTTCTGAATGAATGGCATGAAAGCCATGTCACAGGGGAATAACTGAAATGAAAAGTGTTGATCTTGGAAAAGAACAGACTCAGGGAAATATAAATAGCTGTCCTCATCTATCTGAATGTCTGGCATGAGAGAGAAGGCTGAGATTGCTGTTTCTTAATCTTCTGTCCATTCCCATCCCTCTTGGAGGGGATTCATTACATTTCCATCACAACTGGCTCACAATGGCATTAACCATTCATTAAGTCTGGGACTTTTCGGGGAGTGGTGGTGGTACATATGCTGGAGAGGATCTCATACCTCTGAAAATACTGTATCAGAATGGCGGAGAAGCAGTGCATGTGTTATTCCTCCTCAACCTGAAAATTATGGGAGCAGTCTTTCTCATCCCCTATAGTTTTGCAGGACAGACCTAGAACCCCTTGTTAAATATTATCCCGGGATAGGTTTTGGCTCAATACAACAAAGAATTTTTAACCTTTAGAGCTGTTCATAAACAGAATGGGTAGACATATGAAATGATGAATGTGCTATGACCACAAACCCTGCAACGCCTTGTCAGGGTGTTGCACAGTGAACCTGGCAGAAAGTGGAGTGAGATTGGGGTGTGGTGTTGAAGAGTGAACCTCAAAAAGATATATCCATGTCCTAATGCCTGGAACCTGTGACTGTGACCTTATTTGAGAAAAGGGTCTTTTCAGATGTAACCAAGTTAAGGATCTTCAAGAGGAGATCATCCCGGATTACCCAGGTGAGTCCTAAATCCAACGGCCTTGTAAGAGACAGAAGGAGAGAAGCCACGAGATACAGAGAAGGTGGCCATGTGAAGATCAAGGCAGGGGGAATTTAGACAATTAGTAGACTTGTAAGACCTTCTAAATCCAAGAATCTTTGTTTCTAGTCATTTCCTGCCCAGTGGAAAAAAATAACAGAGTCTATGTGGAAAGCTACTACTTAGGAAAGTTTTTCTGCAATGTTTCCAGAAACTGTTTTCAGAAACTGACACCTCTACTCTCCAGGCAATAGAGAAGAGGAGATGTATTCTGATACAAGCAAGTAGGCATATCAACTGGTGAATTTATAAAGGTCACAGTATCAGCCTATCTTGAACAAATGCATGAAGCTGTGTCTAACATGTAGGATGCCATTAGGTGTGGACTCCATTCAGACGTCAAGGTCACTTAGGGAATGACAGCTAATCTAAATTATGCAGGTAAGAGGCAAGGTGTGTTCTTTTGAGTGGCCACCTAATATTTTCCAAGTCCTCAGTGCCTAAACACCGTTATACGTAAGCCACCAGCTTTCTTAAATGTTGTATGTCCCTTTGTAGGAAAAAGTCTCCATAAGTCCATCTCAGTCTACCCTTAACTGCTATTAATTTATAAAATGGGCTTAGAAAATCTGTGAGTACTTTATAAGCTTTTAAAGAAAACGTGAATACCAAAAAAAATGATGCTGCAACTTCACACCTTTTTGTTTTTGTTGTTGTTAATTGAAAAGGGGGATAGTACAACTAAAACAAAGGAATAAATCTTGACTACAGTCACGTGTTGCTTAGAGACGGGGATATGTTCTGAGAAATGCATCGTTAGGCGATTTCATTGTTGTGTGAACACCATAGAGTGTACTTGCACAAATCTGGATGGTGTAGCCTACTACACACCTAGGCTATATGATACTAATCTTATAGGATCACCATCGTATATTCGGTCTGTCATTGAAGCATCGTTATGCGATGCATGACTGTATATGGTATCAAATAGTGTTTTTTACATCTCTAAATTATTTTTATAAGACAAAATATATTGAAAAAAAAAAGGAACATTTTTCTCCTCCAATTAAAGGTTTACTTGATGATCACAAAGTGTGATGGAGTTGGGTTGCATACACATAATTAGTGGTAGTTCCAAACCCAGATGCCTTGATCCCAAGCTCTTAACCAGTCTATCATACTATCTCCCAAGTTATTATTCTATTGGTGTTAATAGGCTACCCTGAGCTTGTCCACTAGTTTCTAAATTTATTTAGTTGTTCAAAATATTTACTGAAAGTATACTATGTGAAAACGTGTTGGACTACAAAAGTGAAAAAGACACTGAGAACAGTAAGGAGTAGAGTGAGAAATGGGGAAGAAAAGATGTGTACATAAATAACTATAACATAAGGTAAAGAGTGGCAAGTGCTACAAGAAAAGCAGAGACAAAATACTATAGGAATTCCGAGGAGGAAGATACTACTTTTAGCTTGAAATAAGAGTAGAGTGGTGGAATCAGGGAAGATTTTTGAGATGTGCCTATGTGACATCTCAGAGTCAGCTCAATAATGAGGTGAGCAATGGAGTGAGGATGATGATGATGATATAACATCAACTCTAAATTGAGCATTTATGATGTGGTCAACAGTTAAAATGCATTATTTTATTTTATTCTCGCTAAAATTCAACGGGTAGTTATCTACCCTCCTTTTATAGAGGAAGTAATCAGAGAGATGTAAGGTCACTTAACTAATAAATGATGGCTCATGGGATAGCACATAATGCCAAAATATAAGCAATGGATAATATGAAGGATGCTTCTCAAATGGCATCAAGCTATAGATCCAGTGGGTAGAAAGGGAGAATTTTATTTGGTTCTAGGTTGGGGAGTAGAGAAGAAAAAGGTAGTGAAGAAGACAGGGTTCCATAGGAATTTACATCTTGGAACTAGAATAGTTGGTTTGTCTTTGTCAATTCCAGGGTTCTTAACTGGAGGATGATTTTTGCCCCCATGACATCTGGCAATGTCTAGAGACATGTTTGCTTGTCACAACCGGGGAAGCGGGGAGGGAGTGCTTACTGGCATCTAAGCAGGTAAAGGCCAGCGATCCTGCTAAACATCCTACAGTGAACAACATAACCCCACAACAAAGAATTATCTGGCCTAAAATGTCAACAGTGCCAAGATTAAGAACCTCTGGGCTATTCTATCTGGTCTCAACACTCCTGGTTAAGGTAGAACTAGGAATGTTATACTTCAGAGAGTGAGTCAGAAAGAAGATGAAAGGGGTAGAGGATGAGAAGAATTCAGCAGAAAAAAAGATACTCTGTAGCTTGAAGCTGGCTAATTAGAATGACAAACATTAAACAACAACAACAAAAGAAAACAGAATAGCCACTCTTTTAGTTTCTGACACATGGAAAGAAGTAACAACAGAGAGCATAGGAAAGGAAAGGCAAATGAAAGTCTTTCTGAGTTACAAGTGGACCGGAATCAAGACTACTTTTCCTGTAGAAGGCTAGATGTAAGGACCTTGAAGTTCTACAAGGAACACAGTTCTATTTAATACCCAATGATGTGCACGTGCATAGAAAGGTCTTCAATGCTAAGCAAATCTAGCAAATTATAGGAAGGTATTTTGGTGAGGATTGTGGAAAAAAAAAAAAAGCAAACAAAAAAAAACAACTAAGGACTAAGACAGACTGAGAACATCTGTGATATAAGTATTGTAAAGTATTTAAAAGATTGTTTTAGGACTAATGTAACAATTCTGTTATATATATTTTAAGAATAAATGAGTTAAAAAATTTAGTAATCTACCTCTAAATTAAGTTTACCTAACCCGACTTTCTGAACCAAGGTGGCCAAGGTTCATCTGATTTCCTGAGAAGAATAAATTTAGGAAGGGGCAAGATTTTCTAAATAATAAAAGGAAAGAAAAAAAATAATTTGGCCATTTAAAAACTCAAAACTTCTGGGCTGGCCAGGTAGCATAGCAGTCAAGTTTGCGTGTTCCGCTTCGGTGGCCTGGGGTTCGCCATTTCGGATCCTGGGCGTGGACCTACTCACGACTTATCAAGTCATGCTGAGGCAGCGTCCCACATAGAAGAGCTACAACTCAACAACTATGATACACAACTATGTACTGGGGCTTTGGGGAGAAAAAGGAAAAAAGAGGAAGACTGGCCACAGATGTTAGCGCTGGGCCAATCTTCCTCAAAAAAAAAAAAAAATTCAAAAAACCCCAAAACTTCTGTATACCAAAGATCATAAACAACATTAAAAGGCAAACTGGGAAAATATTTGCAATAAATATAATAAGGGCCAATATACTTACTTAATAAAGAATGCATACAAACAAAATAAATATTAAGTCCAACAGAAAAAAGCATAAACATGAACTTACAGAAATGGTATGAAAACATGGAAGAAATCAAAACCGTTAACAAATATATGAAAAATGTCAGTCTCATTATTTATTTTAAAAATGCAAATAAAAACAATATACCCTAGATTCAATGCAATCCCTATCAAAATCTCAGCTGGCTTCTTTGTAGAAATTGACAAGCTGATCCTAAAACTTACATGGAAATTCAAGAGACTCAGGACAGCCTAACAATCTTGAAAAAGAAAAACAAAGTTGGAGGACTCACACTTTCCAATTTCAAAACTTACTACAAAGATACAGTAATCAAGACTGTGTGGTACTGGCAGAAAGATAAGAAGAGAAGAGAACTGAGGGTCCAGAAATAAACCCTCACATTTACAGTCAATCAATTTTTAACAGGGTGCCGAGACAATTCAATCAGGGAAAGAATAGTCTTTTCAACAAATTATGCCAGACAACTGGATATCTATATGCTAAAGAATGAAGTTAGACCAGCACCTTATACCATATATAAAAACCAACTCAAATAGATCAAAGATCTAAACGTAAGAATTAAAACTATAAGATTCTTAGAAAACAAAAGGTGTAAATCTTTGTGACCTTGGATTAGGCAATGGTTTCTTAAGATATGAAACCAAAAGCAAAAGTAACAAAAGAAAAAAAATTGATAAATTGGACATCATCATTAAAAACTTTTGTGCTTCAAAGGACATCATCAAGAAAGTAAAAAGAACCACAGAATGGGAGAAAATTTTTGCAAATTGTGTCTGATAAAGGTACAGTTCTTAAATTCAATAATGAAATCAACTCAATTTAAAAATAGGCAAAGGATTCAAATGGCCATTTCTCCAAAGAAGATATACAAATGGCTAAGAAGCATACTGAAAGATGATCAATATCATTAGCCATCGGAAGTGCAAATCAAAGCCACAATGAGATACCACTTACACCCACTAAGATGGCTATAATAAAAGACAGATAATGACAAGTGTGAGTGAGGATATGGAGAAACTGTAAGCCTTATCCACCGCTGGTGGGAATGTAAAACGGTATGGCCACTTTGGAAAACAGTCTGGTAGTTCCTCAAAAGGTTAAACAAAGAGTTAACATCTGATTCAGCAATTCCAATTTTAGGTATACACCCAAGAGAAACAAAAATACATGTCCACACAAAAATTTGCACACAAATGTTCATAGCAGCATTATTCATAAAAGCCAAAAAGTGGAAACAATCCAACTGATGAATGGATAAATAAAATATGATGTATCCATACAATAGAATACTATTTGGTGATAAAAGAAATGAAGTACTGGTACACGCTACAACATAGATGAACATCAAAAACATTATGCTAATTGAAAGCAGCCAACTTCGGTGATCAATTTGCAACATACAAGTGTCAAATCATTAAGTTGTACACCTGAAACTAATACAGTGTTATATGTCAATTATACTTCAATTAAAAAAAAAGAGAAGCCAGGGCCGGCCCAGTGGCGCAGCGGTTTAGTCCGCGCTTGGCAGCCCAGGGTTCGCTGGTTCGGATCCCAGGCGCCCGCCGACGCACTGCCTGTCGGCCACGCCGTGGCGGCGTCCCATGTAGAGTGGAGGAAGATGGGCACGGATGTTAGCCCAGGGCCAGTCTTCCTCAGCAAAAAGAGGAGGATTAGCAACGGATGTTAGCTCAGGGCTGGTCTTCCTCACCAAAAAAAAAAAAAAAAAGCCAGACACAAAAAGCCACATATTGCATGATTCCATCCATATACAATTTGATCACAACAGATATATTTCAGGAAAGCAATTTGACAAAATGTACTAAGAACCTTAAAATTTTTATAGCTTTTGACTCAGAAACCTGAACATATTATGTAATAGATTTATATACAAGATATTCTTCACAGCATTATTTTTAATATTAAAAATATGGCAACAACCTAAATATTGAATAATAGGAAAATGGCTATGTAATTATTAAAAATGATAGTTTCCGAAACACATTTAATGCTATAAAGAAAAGTCTCAAGATGGGAGAAGACAAAAACAAAACAATCAAAATCAATCTCTCTCTTTCTCGCTCTCTCTATACTTTATGGGAAAAAATTGAATGAGACAAAAAAAAAAGAATAGAAATACAACAAAATGCTAATACTGAGTGGTGAGGTTACGTGTATTTTAAATTTTTTTCTTTGAAACTTTATTTGCCAGATTTTCTAAAATAAACATCTACCAAAAAGAGCTTTTAAAAGTATCAATAACATCAAGGATTGGTTTATATCACCTCATCTAAATAAATTTAAGGAATCAGACACTATTTCTCAAAGGTTAGAAGTCTGAAGACACAAAATTAAGCTGAGATTCTACCCCTGTTCAGTTCCTTTCAAGAAAATGCTAAAGCACTCAGAAATACCACAGCACCCTCTTTTGGAAGATGTGCAGTGTTCTTCATAGGGAACCTGCTGGAATCACTGTTTTTAGAGCTAAAAGAGTCTTTAAAGATTATTAAGCCTGGTCTCCTTATTTTATAAATAAGGAAATTGGGGTTCAAAAAGAAGACACCACCCAAGATCATAAAGGGAGGAAGCAGGGGAGCCGGGAATGGAGCCCCACAGCAGAGCCTAACCAGAGTTTACTTTTTCTGATCTTCCATTCTTTATTCAATAAATATTTTAAGGATAAAAAAAAAAAACAATACTCTTCCAATCTTTAGTGAGTATGAAGGCCTATACTCAAAAGGCACTCTCGGCCCCCAGCCATTTAAAAGTATTATTTTAGAAAGACATGTCCATTCTTGCCTGTTAGTTGATACTAATCAGAGTAAGAATTTATAAAACCTCACAACCTCTGCATTTGTCTATTAATAATACATCCTTCTTCTAAAAAGAAGCAACAGGAGATGAGAGAGTAAAATCATTGTTTAATTTTAGAAAACAAAATCTTAATGAGAATAGACTCAGAAAATCTGTCACCAAATAATTGACCTAATGTACTGGGATATTATTCTGGAGTAAAGTCCTACAATTTCATTATTATTTAGGCTGGTTTATGAATGGCTATTCATAAAAGGAAAGAAACAGTACATAACTCTTTTCCAAAAGCATAAAATAACATAGAGACTGCCATCTTCGCTTTTATCATTCTCCTCCTCCTAGAACTAAGTAGTATGCCTGCTGCTCTGACAGATCGTATTCTTGAGAAAACACCCTGTGTTTTCCTCTTATTTGAAGGATGATTGATAAAAAGAAACAAATGGACATTTTGACAGGTGATGAGTAAAGAATAACGTGTGGCTTTTATCATCAGGATTAACAGCCTTTAAAGTATTCTGAACAGAAGCAATGGGGATATAATACTCATTCTTCACTGACAGTTATCTGAGCAGCATTATCTGCAAGGCATGGTTTTAGGTGCTGGGAATACAGCAGTGACTAAAAGAGGCAAGGTCCCTGCTCTCATGGAACTTACATTCCTGGGAGGTGGGAAACTGTCAGTAAACAAAAATAAATAAATGAACAAGGTGATTGGGAAGACAATAAAACAGGTATCGAAGAAAAACCTTAAATATAATCTTTACAGTGTAATATACCCAATAAAAAATGTTCATCAGTTCCACTTTGGCATCCCAGTCAATCCTATATATATATATATCATTGCCCATTATGATGCCATGTGATGTAGGCATGAAGCCTACAGTGACTTGTTCTACTGAAGAAAACTGGAGGAGGTGAACTGTTTCACTTTTTTTTCAGAAGCTCAGCAGGAATATCTTAGTAGTCTAGATATCTAAATTAATTTATTTATCCAATATCTAAATTAGGCAACACTTCAGGTATTTCTAGCTAGTCACACGTGTTGATTTTCTAGATAATTGATACTTATCAACACGAGCCTCTTCTTGCAAAATTCTGCCACTGTCAGAATACTAGCTATTCTTGCCACACCTGCTGACTACCCAGTCTAAGTTTTCTCCACCGGCTAGTCAAGACTCATAACTACAAGCTAAAAATTAAAAATAAAAACCACCAAGATGTACCTGAAATCAGGTATATTTTATATAACTTTTGTCTTTTCCTTATTCATTTTCTGGATGAAATACACCAGTGGAAAGCAGAGAATGAAATGAAGCATCTTCATGATCTAAAATTAAATAAACATTTTGTTGGTGGAGAAAGAAAGAATATAAACGTCTTTTGACAGATAATTAATGGAGACTCCATTTACACTTTATAAATAGGAACATTTTTCTGGTTGTTCGGCCAAAGGTCTTTCTTCTAGTCAATAAAGTAAAAACTTCAATTCATAATACCTAATCAACTTATTTTTTTCCACTTGTGAGTATGTGTATGTGTGTGTATGTGTGTGCACTCACGCAGTTCTTTGAGTTTCAATCACCACCACAATCACAATACAGAACAATTTCACCATTAATTTTTAATTTTTATAATTCTGTGCTGGTTAATATTTTAACACTAGCATGTATTTTTTATAACTGAAATGTAAAGATCTTATCTGTTTTAGAGCGGGTGCTCTAGCAAAAATGGGAGAAGATAAACTGAGCATGAGATTAGAGGGAGGGTGGAAAAAGGGTAATAAAATATGCTCAATATTGCTATAGGGAATATAATTCAACTCTGAGTATAGATACAAAGAAATCAAGAGAAATGTTTAAAGAAAAGGAAAAAAAAAAACCTAAGAAGCTTCTGACAAGGGAACTAAGAATAAAAATGACTTCAACATGAAAGGGTATAAAAGGGTTTGCTATGATGAATACCACTACGACTTCTGCATTCATTAGGAAATTTGACTGCTAAGTCAGTATATTCAGACATTGGAAATTTATGAGGAGGAATGTCCTCCTTAAGTTTGAAGGTCTAAAACTGCACTGTCCAATATAGTAGCCACTAGCTACACGTTACTATTGAGCACTTGAAATATAACTAATTAGAATTAAGGTGCACTGGATTTCCTTGAAAATTACTATTTACATAGAACGTAAAATATTTCATTAATAATTTTGAAAATATTAGTTACATGTTAAAATGATGACATTTTGGATATGTCAGATTAAATAAAATTCAAAGTCATCTCACCTATTTCTTTTAACTTTTTTAATGTGACTACTAGAAGATTTAAAATAACGTGATATTTCTATTGGACAGTGCTGATCTAGAATGTCACTCTAGAATGTCACTGGTCTACTCTGTGAAAACCACTCCATACAGGTGACGCACTGTACTAATAAGGCTGGTGATTTGGGTTAAGCCCTGCATGAGTCAGTCAGGAGTGTCGTGCCTGCACACTTGAGTTCAGTCAGTTTTGGCAGAAATATACTCATAGCAATCCCAAAGAAGATACTTTTTTCTGACTACTACAGTTCTTAATCTTTTTAATCTGATTTCTGCCTTCAGGAAGTAATAAGGCTTTTAATAAAGCAGAATTCTAAGGTCTTTCATTTTATAGTCAAGAACTTTCTTTTGAAGAGTAGAGAGTCAAAGGGCCTAGGCAAAAACATTTCAGCATTTATCCCATGTACTGATATAAATGTATGCACATGCCCAAAAGGCTCTGGCACCCTTAGGTAACTGGCCTGATAGTATATATTTGTTCAGCATATTAGGCTGTTACCCCTAAAGAAAAAAAAAAAAACAAAAGAAACACAACCACTTTGAGAAGAGCAATTAAAAAAGAGAGGCCTCAGTGTGACACTAATAATGCTAATATCAGGAAACTTTAGGGGTTAGAAATCAACACACTGAAAGCAGTAAGTTCATGTGTTAGAATTTCAACCCTGCTAAATGACAAATGGCAAATGTATAATCTCAACAGAGGAGAAATCTTCTAATCTACCTTCTCAGTGACCACTGGGACATGGTAAATAATTCATATAAATTATGCATCTTAAAATGGAAAATGGATCAGACCTTGAGAAACAATCCGGCTTAGTTCCATGGTCTGAGGAACATAAAAACTTAGGACTCCCACTCTAGAAAAGAGACGACTGAGGCAGAGAAGCTCACTCTCTTACCTAAGGTCACCCAGTCAATAAACAGTGGGGGCTAGGGGGTGTGCAGTTCTCCTGCCATCTGAAGTATGATGGTGTTGCTACTGTATAGACTTAGGATGGAGAAGAAGAGATTGGTTTCAGGTTAGGGGTCAACACTTAGAAATGATCTATCACCTTGAGTTACAAAGCTTAAACCTGATGCTGGTTGGTGGGAATATAAAGTTGTATAAAATAGCTATGGGCCTGAATAGTACAGTAAGTGATTTAAGTACTAGCTTAAATCAGAGGTCCTAAACATTAAACAGTGAGTGACTGATAGATCCGAGGTTCCATGTTAGTGCCACTACCTTCCCCCAACTCTAAAGCTTGGCTGTTCTCTCAATGGGGAGGGAAGGAAGCATAACACCAATGTCCTCTACCCGACTCAAGGAATCACTGACAGCACTCCCTCACTCCTCTCCCATCTGATGACCTCAAGGCTTCAGGGATATGAAAAACACCCTTTATTCACCAGAAAGATTGGAGAACCAAAAGGTACATTGTCCATTGTAACCACCACTATCACAGTGATGTGTGGTAGCTTCCTGAGCAAAAACACAGACTAAAGAGAGTCACCAAACATTCCACAAGTCTAAAAATACACTTCCAAACCTTCATTCTACATTTTTTGTATACCTACGACATGCCAGACACTGTGCTGGACGTGGAGATTTCTAAAGCGAAAATGATCCCTGCTACCAAGGAGCTTAGGTAATGGCAATTGTGTGACCAGTGCTACGACAGAGATGAGAGTAGGCTGCTCAGAGAGCACACAGAAGGGGCCAAGTGCTCAGACAGAAGGAGACTGGGGGGGTGGGGGGAGGGTGGGAAGTGTGGGGCAGGAAGTTAGGGAAGACTTCCTGGAGAGGATTCCCAAGCTGAGCCCTGAAGGGCAAGAAAAAATTAGCCATAATAAGGAAGCTGTGTGTACAAAGGCACAAAACTATGGTGATGATACAAGCTTGAACTGTTTGATAATACAAGACTATGAATATTTTCTATTTCAGGATCATGTCAATACCTAATTAAGGCAAACACAAACACTTTTGATGGCTTTCTTTTCACTTCGGAAGCTGCTTTTCTCTGCTAATAGAGCAGATGTATGAAAGCTGGCAAAGTCCACAGAGAGCAAGCATATAATAGAGTGTCATTAAGCTAAGCCTCTGGTGTCAAAGAGCCTAGGTTTGAATCTCAATTCTGATATTTATTAGCTGTAAATTTGTCATTGGCAAATTTCTTGACTTCTCTAACCCTAAGTTTCTATATCTGTAAAATAAAAATAATACCTTATAAGACAGTTGTGAGGATTAAATGAGATAACATAAGTAAGGTACTCAGGACAGTTCCTGGCACATGTGAAATTCTTAATAAATGTTAGCTAAAACTAAGAAAAACAAAAGATGCTGGGGCCATTATGAATAAATTAACTGGAAATACCATAAACGTTTAATATTTCTGAGCAACTGGATAGAAAGACTAGTTTGAACTACAGGAAAATCTAAGAAATCTAAGATATGTTACTTGCAGTTCCTGTGCAGAGTTACTGGTACAATTAATATGTTGATCATATTCTGTCTTCTTTTGTAGACAGTTATCTTTTTTCTTATTTCCCCTAAGAGATTATAAAATCCTTGAGGGTAGAGACTACGCTTCTTTCACCTTTTGTTCTTTTGATACAGTCAGCCTAAGGCCCTCATAAAATATTTGATGAATAAAATCATTAAAACATTCCAATCAAGGTAGCTGGGGTCAGTGGAAAGAGACTAAATAAATTTGGTACCTTTGTACCATAGCAATATCTCTCAAAAATACATTAAAATCACAAAGTGATTAGAATGTGATTTATTAAAGAAATTGAACAGTATTCTTCTTAAGAGATAACTTGTGACTCGGCAGGCATACGCCTTCAATTCGAGCACACAAAATTAAACGTTAGATCTTGTGGTCTCATTGACCCATTTCTTTTTCAGCAGAAAATTTTTTTTCTCATTTCTCTCACAAAACTTCTCCCAACATTACTTTCCAGTAACACGACCATGTGACATGAGTATCACCTTCAACAAAGGTTTAAAGTGGAAGAAAAAAAATTAAAAAGGAGAAAGGTAAGTAAACAGAATATTACCTAAAAATACAAGCTGTTTCTCTGCAGGAAGTTTTTTGTGGTTGCCAGATTAAAAGAGATAACAGACACCATTTGTGAAATACAAAGCTCAAGATAACTACCTAAGGTGTACATATTTAGTGATTCAGAATTTAATGAACCAATTCAATAAAAAACCTTAGGATGTGCAAGGCAGATTATTTTTCTTTGCCTCAACACAATAACAAAATGATCAATTCTATCAAAAAAACACCCTTATACTAAAATCTGGATGTTATTAGTGGCAAAATCAAGCAAAACTGAATAAAGTTTAAATCTACATTAATATACAGTCATGTGCTGCATAACGATATTTCAGTCAACGATGGACCGCAAATACAACGGTGGCCCCATAAGATTAGTACCATATAGCCCAGATGTGTAGTAGGCTATATCATCTAGGTTTGTGTAAGTGCGCTCTATAATGTTCGAACAACGACAAAATCACCTAACGATGCATTTCTCAGAACGTATCATGTCATTAAGCAACACATGACTGTACAATTTCTTTGCTCTTATAGACTAATCGTTAGAAAGTAAAAAGAACATTTCACTATCTAAAATTACTTTTAATTTATTCTAAAAGGAATTCAGGATTAAAAAGCACTAAAAAGAACCCCAATTAATTTTGAATTTCTGTTACAGCTTCTCATGTAACAAGTGAGTATGTAGTACTTGACGACTTAGAAAGTTCAGAAGACAGTTATGCTTTAAGGCACTATTTCCCCAAGTGTATTTTGAAGAAATAATATGTCCTATTAGTTCTAACCAAGATGCTCTGTGAAAAAATTCCATAGTCAAATAATATATCCTCTCTTGGAAAATATCTGCATACGTTGTATTCTTCTTCCCTCCATACCTCCTGTTTTGGCTGATTCCTCCACTTATGCTTTGGACCCTATGGCTTTTCAGCTTCTCAGAAACTCGACACTATCATTCACTCCTTTTCTCTTACATTGTCAGTTTCAACCCCTCAGCTGGATCTTCTCTCACCTGACCATACACCTCATCCCCCTCCAGATACTGCCCTATTTCTATCTGCCCTGCTTCACTGTCTCAATTTCCTTTACTTCTTGTGAAATAATAGAAAGTATACATATTGGTCTCTGCCCCTGGTTCCTGGCACAGAGCTCCTAAAACCTTTGGAATTTCCTAAGTGATAAGAGCACGAGGAGCACCTTTTGTTCTAATATTTGGTCTTTGACCCCGATTCCTGCCACAGAGCTCCTAAATCCCTTGGAAATTCCTGGGTGATAGGAGTACCTTTTGTTCTAAAGTAGCAACTCAGGGCTGCAGCCCTGGCCTAGTGGTTAAGTTTGGCATGCTCCCTCTTCAGTGGCCTGGGTTCAGTTCCCAGGCATGGACCTATACCACTTGTCAGCAGCCAGGCTGTGGTGGCAACCCACATACAAAATAGAGGAAGATTGGCACAGATGTTAGCTCAGGGTGAATCTTTCTTGGCAAAATAAATAAATAAATAAATGTATAAAGTAGCAACTCTTGGTAGGGTCCTGGATAATTTCAGGATGGGGGCTGGTCACCAGAAAGACCAAGCCATGATTAGAAGCTTGGATCTTTCAGCCCCACCCCACCATCCTCCAGGAAGGGAAGAGGGGCTAGAAATGGAGTTAATAATTGACCAAGCCCATGTGATGAAGCCTCCATAAAAATCCTAAAAGTACGGGGTTCGGAGAGCTTCTGGATTAGTGAACACATCTACATGCCAGGAGGGTGCCACACCCCAACTCCACAGGGATGGAAGCTCCTGCACTCAGGCACTTCCAAACCTTGCCCTATGTACCTCTTCATCTGGCTGTTCATCTGGACACTTTATCATATCCTTTGTTGTATAATAAACCAGTAATCCTAAGTAAGTACTTCCCTGAGTTCTGTGAGCCATTCCAGCAAATGATGGAACTTGAGGAAGGGTCATGGAAACCTCCAATTTATAGCTGGTCAGTCAGAAGTACAGGTGACAACCAGACTTGCAACTAGTATCTAAGGAGGATGGGGAGTCTTCTGGGACTGAGCCCTTAACTTGTGGGGTCTGCACTAACTCCAGTTAGTGTCAGAATTGAATTCAATCGTAGGATATCCAGATGGTGTCACAGAGAATTGCTTGATGTGTGGAAAACCCACACATCTGGTGTCTGAAGTGAAGTGTGTAGTGTTCTGCATGAGTAGTAAAGGAGAGACACACAGGAGTGTTCTTCCTATACGCCCCTCAACCCACTCCATTCTGGCTGCTGGTCCCTTCCCTCCACCTCCATAGTTCACACTCTGATCATCAATGATCTCCAAATCACGATATCCAATGATATTTCCTGATCCTCATTCCCCATGGTAGTTCTGTAATAACTGACAATATTAATCTCTGCCTCCCTTTTGAAACACTCTCTTCCCTTGGCTGCCATAATAACATACTCTTCTAGTTTACCTTCAATCTCTGCAGACACTCCATCTCCTCTGCAAGCTTATCCTCTTCTACACAAGAGCTCTATATAGAGTTCCTTAAAGCCTGGCCCTAGAATTTCTCTCTTCTCATTCCATACAGTTTCAATGATTACCTATAGGCATTTGAATTAAAAATTTCTTCTGCACAGACCCTTCTTCAGAATTCCAGGCCTATATGCCCAACTACTTGTTATACATCTCCTTTTGGATACTCCAAAGGCATCAAACAACACATTTAAAGCCAGACTCATGATTTTCCCTTCAAACTTCTTCCAGCCTTTCTAAGTAAATGGCATCACTGTCCTTCCAGGTAAACAAACTTGTACCTTGGTGTCATCCTTGGCCACTTTCTCTAATTCACACACCCCCATCTAATTCATTAACAAATTCTCTCCGTTTTATTTCCTAAATATTTGAAGATTCATCCACTTTCTACTTAGTCTCTCTCTCTAAATCTGTCTTTCTATGAGGTGTTCTGGGTGAATGTCTCATTACCAACTTCCAATTTATAAATTCGCTCTTTCATTGTGGCCAGTCTAGAGTTTATCATGTCTATTGAATTCATTATTTCAATGACTATTTTTCATTCACGATTTCCAACTGATTCTTTTAAACATCTATCCGTTCTTGTTTCATTTCTGCCTGTTTTTGTTTCACATTTTCTTGCTCATCTTAAATGAAATATACTCATTTGTAAATAAGTATATTAAACATACTTTACAATATTTGAAACTTTCATAGAACTAGTTTCATCTGTAAATTTATGTGTTAATTGTTGATTTTGCTGTCTTTCTTAGCATTAAATTTCTTCACATTTTGGAATTTTAGTTTGAAGACTCATTTTTTTTCAAGTTGGAATCTTTGTTTGTTCTTTCTTTCTTTCATACTCTCCTCTCCCTTCTCAACTTCCTCTATGCTGATCCATCCCTGCCTAAAAGTTTTGGGATTACTTGCCTCGCTAGTTCCTGAGTCCTGTGTTGAGACTGGGAATATCACAGATCCAGTCACTGGTGAGCTGCTAGGCTATTTCTTGTGTCTTCGTTCCTGGTGCTTGTAGCTTCTTAAATGCCATAACTGCAAATGATAATTAAAAGGGTTTTTTCCTTACCCCAGCCTCCTTTGCCACTTTGAGGAGACTCACTCTTGCCTCAGCTTTAAGCTATAAATCTGGCTTTGCCCCCATCTCACATGGGACACTTTTAGTCTCTACTACTCCAAAGGAGTTGAATTCCCTGCCTCCATGCCTGTTCTAGGACTCAGCTAAGGAGGCCTGTGGTTTCAACCCCACTCAAGATTTTATGTTTCTAATGTTTTGTTTTGTTTTTGAGCTTGGCAATATCTTTTTAGTTTTCTGTTTCTATATCGCATCTATCATTGATATATGTTTGGTACAGAAGTGGTACATCAATGTATGAATTTATGGAACCATCTTGACTGGCAGTCACTGATCCACTTTTACAGTATAGCCAGAATTATACTTTCAATATGAAAATCTGATTATGTAAATTCCCTGCTTCTTATCACTCTTAGGATAAAGACACAAATCCTTGAAGTCTACAATGTCTGGTCCCTTTCTGCTCCTACCACCCTGGCCTTCTTTCAGTCCCTCATACTTTCCATGTTCCTCCCCCTGCTCCCAAGGGCCTCTGTACCTGCTATTCTCTCTGCCTAAAATACTCTTTCCATCCTTCTTTATTTAGTTAACTCCTACTCATCCCTCTGATCTCAACCTACTTGCCATTTCTTCAAGGAAACTTTCCCTGATCTCCTTGTCTAGGTAAAGTTTTTTTCCTTAAATGCCTTCAAAGCACCATGAATGCTTTTTCGTTTGTTCCGCTTATAACTAATTTTATGTAATTGCCATTTTTCATGTATTTCTATGATTATTATATTAATATGAGGCTGTAAGCTCCATGAGGGCAATGATAATGTCTGTTTTTATTTACCATTGTAGCCCCAACCTAGCTGCCAAATGACTGAAAGAAAATTCTAACCCTTCAACATGGATTTAAGGTACTCTAAACCATGGCCACAACCAACCTTTTCAACCTCATCTCCCACTACTACCAAACAAGTAAGCTACACCCCAGCTACTCGTGGTCTACTCACTATTTGTCAAATTTGCCTTTATTTTCTGCCTCCAAACACTCATGGCTCAAATCATTACCTCTGCTTAGATGAAATTCTGCCTGATGAAATTCATCTCAAACATCACCTTGTTCATGAAGCCTTTCCTTAATCTCCTATCTGCACCTCATTTATGGTGTTAGTATGTTCCCTCCCCTATTTGTATGTTTTATCACTTCTTCTAGGTTATAAGTCTCTTGAAGGCAAAGGCCATGTGGCCATTTCCAGAACCACGTAATAGTCGTTCAATATTTATTGAACTGACTTTGGGCACAGATAATTAAACCTGTCTTTGTTGATTTGTAAAAGATACCAATTTTATTAGAAAGTGACTATGCTGTATTTAAAGCCATCAAACACAACGTTATAATAAAACAAAACATTTTTGGTTTTCAGTTATATAAAACAAATGATTGGTTGTTTATAGAAAACCCAATGGATATAAGGAAAGAAAGCAATCAAGTCTCAGGATGGCATGAAAAAAGCAGCAGAACAAAGAAACAGTGGGAAAGATTCCCACCTATTCCTTCTACAGCAACACACCAAAACAACTGTATGTCTTTTTATGAGAAGTATATAAAAGTGGTCTCTACCTACAATATATTTATAACCTTGTTAAAGAGAATTCTTACACACTGGAGGCAAATGCCAGAGAATCCCAAGTAAATGCTAAAGTAATCACTGCAACTACATAAAATAATTGGGCAGACGTGGCAATTTCACTAGCACAGCTAAAATAGTGAAAAACACAGGTACAGCTAAAGAAAATTAATGCAAAATAACCAAAAGTTTTGAGTGCATGAAGTGTGGAAAAAAGTTCTCAAGTTCTAAAGCATTTCAAACCACAGAAAGGGTAAGTTCTTTTCTTTGCATTTCCATTGGCTCTAAAAATAAACCTGTATTATTTTCCAGATTATAAAAGAAATATAAGCTCATTACTAAAACAATTCTAACGCTACACAAATACATAATATAGAAAACCATAATATAGAAAAACCAAATACATAATATAGAAAACCAACATTCTATATAACCCTTCCCTTTGGAGGTAACTAGTATTATCAGTTGGGTAACAATCACTTTTTGATTACTTGAGACACAGTAATAGGAGAGCTGTTCTGAACAAGTTTATATTAATTATTTCAATTTCTCCTTTTACCTCTACCCTTCCTACTCCACTGCAAAGGAAACAGAAAAGGAAAAAGAAAATCTAAAATACATGCTGATCCTCCAAAACATGCAACCACAAACATGATTAGCTTCTGAAAAAAAACAAATCAAAGGTTGACTGGGCAAAACTGTTACACTAAGTGGCAGAAACAAATATTACTGATTTTGAAAAATGGAGTAAAAGTAGAAAAAATACTAACCTTTCCTTTTTATTGTCCTTAATAATCCAAAAAAGGGGCTAGCATTTTTTTCCTTCAAAGATTGAAGCAGCCTATCTAATTATCTATGCTTTTTAGCTTTTAAAAAAGAATGTTGGGGGGCCGCCCGGTGGCGCAGCGGTTTAGTCCGCGCTTGGCAGCCCGGGGTTCGCGGGTTTGGATCCCGGGCGCCCGCCGACGCACTGCCTGTCAGCCATGCCGTGGCGGCGTCCCATATAAAGTAGAGGAGGAAGATGGGCACGGATGTTAGCCCAGGGCCAGTCTTCCTCAGCAAAAAGGGGAGGATTGGCGACGGATGTTAGCTCAGGGCTGGTCTTCCCCACAAAAAAAAAAAAAAAAAAAGAATGTTGGACAAGTGAGGCATTTTGTAGTGCCAGAAAGTAAAGAAATACTCAAACCCCCCCACAATGATGGGGGTATGTCAAAGGGACACAGGAGCCAACGAAAAGCTTGCAATGGCCAAAGTTAGAATAATTTCAGCAACAAAATAAAGTAATATTAGATTATAACCCCTTTAAGTATAAAATAAATATCCATGAGTCCATACTGCTATATTATATATAAGGGATTAAATAAATAAAAATATGGGGGAGAATAGACAAATCTCCCATGCAGAAGAATTCCAAATAATTTATGTAAAAACTCTGCCCCCGAGGAGGTGGAGCATAACTCCCCCTCTTTAAGTGTGGGCTGCCCACAGTGACTTCCTTCCAAAGTACGAAAGGGGGAAAAATGAATAACTTCACAGTGTAGAAACTTGACAAATGCTTCCTTAGCCAGGTGATCCAAGTTAACCTCAACAGTGATATGTCATGTTGATAGGATGTACTTTTAATATGATGTGATGCGAAAGGCATTTTACTTCTGTGGTCTTCCTCCCAAGAAGCCCACACCTCAGTCTAATCATGAGAAAAACATCACACAAATCCCAACTGAGGTATTATTCTACATAATACCTGACCAGTACTCCTCAAAACTGTCAAGGTCATCCAAGTCAAGGAACGTCTGAGAAACTGTCACAGCCAAGGGGAGTCTAACGAGACATGATGACTAAATGAAATGTGGTATCCTGGATGGAATCCTAGGACAGAAAAAGGACAGTAGGTAAAAACTAAGGAAATCTGAATAAAGTACGGACTTGGGGTAATAATAATGTATCCATATTGGTTCATTATTGTGACAAATGTACCATACTAATGGAAGATGTTAGTGATAGAGAAAATGAGATATGAGGTATGTGGGAACTCTCTGCACTATCTTTGCAACTACTCTGTAAATCTAAAACGACTCTAAAATAAAACCTTACTTAAAAAAAGCAAAAAATCCAAAAAGGAAAAGTATATAATTTTCTTTGATAGAATAAATATCAGAAAAGGTCAATTCTTTCTGAATTAATAAAATAATGTAATAGCAACAAAAAGTACATTATTTAAATGAGATATAAGATAATGCTATATTTCTGAGTTGAATGAATAAACAGCCAACCTTTATCTTTTCTATTTTCTATAACTTATTCTTACTTTCTATCACCCAATAAGCTTAAGCTTCCCGGTAGGCTGTGTAACTGATTTCTTCATTTTCAAAATATATATTAAAAAGAATTGGGGCTGGCCCTGTGGCATAGCGGTTAAGTTCACGCACTCTGCTTTGGCGGCCCGGGGTTTGCCAGTTTGGATCCTGGGTGCGGACCTATGCACTGCTCATCAAGCCACGCTGAGGCAGCGTCCCACATAGAGCAACTAGAAGGATATACAACTATGATATACAACTATCTACTGGGGCTTTGGGGAGAGGGAAAAAAGGAGGAAGACTGGCAATAGATGTTAATTCAGGGCCAATCTTCCTCAAAAAAAAAAAAAAAAAGAATTATCTGGTAGCTTGAGATCCAAGCTGGATCTCAAGTCAGGAGGCAGTTCAGTAGAGTCAGGATCAGTGCAGGCTAAGGAATGGACTGCCTAGTATGAATACTAACCCCACAACTAACTAGCAACGTGAAAGCTAACTTAATCTCTCTCTCTTAGTTTCCTCACTATAAAATGGAAATAATATAGTACCTACCTTATCGAGTTGTGCAGATTACATGAAATAATGGACATAAAATTCTTAGCACATAGAAAGAATTCAAAGTATGTTAGCTGCCCCCTGCCATGGTTCTCATCTCCATGATCAATGTAAAACCATGAACCGAACCTGTGGTTAAAGACACCACAGGATGAGAGTGAGGGTGTGAGTGTGTGTGTGTGTGTGTGTGTGTGTAGGGGTTGGGGAAGACCTGGCTAATGCCCACAGCCTGGCATCCTTGCACAAAGTGACTCACTCAAGCTAGGACTGAATTAGAAATCAAAGAGTAAGGAACCAAATTTTATGATGTCTATATGTCATTTTTTCCTCTCACATGTCAGAGTAATAACCAGGTAATGGACATTGAAATGGAATTGAGAAAACAAAATATTCAAAAGTAATTAAGAATTTGGTATACTTATATGTTTGCACAACCATGGAACTATGTGGCTTTGTGATTTTCACTTTCAAGTTCTTATTTTGGTGAAAGACTGATATAGATAAAACACTTCATGTATATTTTGCAGGGTTATTTTGGTCCATTTGAAGAGGAACTGCTGTTTCCATTTATGTTCCACGCTTAAACCCAGTAAGACTGCCTATCTATTATCTCTTTCCTAAACAGATGAGAAATTTTTCAAGAGGTTTTCCTGCCATTCATACCATAACATGTGGAGATCTTTTTCTGGAGAAGGAGCTATATTATAATTGGAAAGCTTCAATTTAGATTAATTCTATAATTTTACATATATATTTATGGTTTAGACTAGACTGAGAAATATCTCTGCTGATTAAATTAAACGAAGTCAGGTTAAGTTTGCAAACTTCTTTTTTCACATTAAAGAAATGGTACGTGCTATAATTACTTAAACACCAAAGGCAATTCTGATACTCTAAGCTGCCTTCAAATCATAGAGTGCTGACTACATAGGAGGTATATTAGGGATATATGCCTTCTGACCAAATTTTTAAGAACTGCAATGAAATTAGAATTACAAATTTTTAAAACAAGGTCCAGTACTGTTATGGATTACTGTGGATCTGAAGTGAAAAATCAGCTTACCCATTTCCAAAGAGGTCAAGAAGCACGAGTCGTGCTACCAGGACCGAGATAGCATTAGTGATACTGAGCTGAGACAGCATTAGTGATACTGAGTTATTGAGGCCTGTTCAGTACCATGAGAGGCCTCTCTCAAGCTCATACACTGTTCTTCGGACTCCTTTACTGCTGATGCTTACAAAATCCACTTGCCTGGTCATAAGAAGGATGTTGTGAAAAGCACTCAGAGTGCCCACATGGCCCTGCACCACGAGGGCCCACAAGAGGAATCTCTTTGGTTTAAGTATTAGGAGTGATGGTACTTCCCTGAAAAATTTGTTTCCATTTCATCTTATGAATTATGCAAATACTCCAAATCAGTGAATCTTACAGTGGATATACCTTCCAGAATTGGGTGTTTTCAAACTTCGCCACTTTCTGTGTTGCTCCACTCTCCCACCCTCCATCCCAGCTCCTTTGAGAATCTCTTTAGGCAAAGAGAGACGTTTATAATGTGAGTGTGGGATGCTTATGAACGATGTGTAGGCAGATAAAAAGATGAACCCCTGCTCTTCGGCAATCATGTTTTCATCTTCAATTTGTTGATAGAATTTACTGCCAACTTAACAAAGCACTTCATGGTATACTTTTTGTGTACCCACCTCAAACCTCTTATTTTTCCTAAGTTTATTTTCCCTTTGTGCTCTTTTCTTATTTTAACTTTATTTTATTTTAAGTTTATTTTCTGCATTGTGTACATTATTATAACCATCTTATATCTGTTATAGAACAAAGTGGGGCAGAAATAATCTATAAATAATATCCATTTTAGGGGGGAATACTTGAAGGAACTAGATATCTTTCCTAACACTATCTAGAAAAAAAACCATGTCTAGATAAAACCTAAGATCTGAATCAACTGATCTTAATTGTATTTGGGAGAAAAATCAGCCTTTACAACAGTGAAAAGTCTGAAATAGAAACTATTTTAAAAGGAAAAAAATTGTTATCTTGAAATAAGTATGTTAAGACAAAATTAATGATTAATAAAGTGTTACCACTGTAATAATAATTAGGTATGAATAATTTATATATATTCAAAAATGTGTGTCACGGAAATTTACTACTCACTCTGGAATTGCTGCTTATCTTACAGATTTAACAAATATTTTAAAAGTTTTTGGTTAAAGTGGATACTATATTTTCATAGGCAGCCTCTACCTACACATTCCTGAGAAGTGTGTTTTAAAATGTTGTCATAGAAGCAAGGTACACACAATAATGATTCATAAAGACAATCTCACCACACCCCAAATAGTTATCACACAAACATTACCTGTGATACCTCAAGAGGAGAATCAATTTGCCATTAAGATTTTGCCAGAGAGAAAACAGATATGGGAGCCTGGCAATGCCATGTTCCTAACAGTGCTGCTCTAAGATACCTGATCACTTGGCTAATGCAACTGGGGAAATTTTGCTTCAAACACTATGCACAGTACACCTTTTTTGAATATTTGGAAAGAAAGGGATATGAGGTCAAATTCATTATAGAAACTTTGCCTGGCTTCATTCATCTTTCCACTTATTCCCTTGATCACTTCACTTAAAATCCACCTATCTGACAGTTGATCATTCACTTCATTAGCAGTTGGTACAAAGAAGAACTCTGAGTGGTGTAGACTATTCCAGCAGTCACATGACAAAACAGAACTCTTACATGTGTCAAGCAGGTGGAATGGGTGCAACGACACATGGATGGAAGGAAGTACCTAGTGAGACTGGCATTATTTGACTTAGGGCAATGTGACTTCCCTGAGTTATCATGTGATGAAAGATGAATAGTAAGAAAAAAAAAAAACCAAGGACCATTGTTTTCTTCTTCAGTGAATTCTGGATTGGCATCTACTAAAGCCTATTTATTTCTCCAAGTCACTTAGATCACCCTTGACTAGCTAGATGTAACTATTTTAAAAATAATGAGTAAAGATTAGATCTACGAAGGTAGATCTACCCCCACCCCCACCGTGTAATAAGTTTATAGATTAGAGAACTCTTAACAGCCCTTCTTAAACCCTAACGAATGAGGTCCTGAATGCTGCTACCAGATCAGCTGCCTTAAGATTCATAGTCCAAGTTTATGGTTTCCACTGCTTTTTTTTCAATCTTAGTCTTATGAATACATACTAACAGTGACTTATTTGGGTGATTATTTCAGGTGCCCTAGAGAGAAACACATAATTCCATTGGTTTGATATTCCATATAATTACTTTCAGTCTCAGGTTTTCCCCAGTTAGCACCTTCTCTTTGGGCTACTTAACATATTTTTTTAAAAAATCATACTCTAGATAACTTACATCATAATAATGTTAATATAACTACTTGAAAACATAACTGTTGGTTATGGAAACATGACAAACTTCTATTTTGGAAGTGGAAGAAGTATATTATTCTTAGGGCCAAGTTTCAGTACCTTAAAATGAGTTTCATACATTTAGTTAAAAAAATAGATTCCCAGTCTAAGAATCATTAAGACTTCTAATGATTTTGAGTATTTGACTTCTATAATTGCTTGTTTTTGTAAAGCAGTATGAGTGCACTTCTAAGAAACTGTTTTTATGTGTTAGTGGTTCTCAAAATGTGGTCCCCAAACCAGTAGCATCAGCATTACCTAGGAACTTGTTAGAAATGTAAACTCTCAGTCCCACCCCAGACCTTCTCAACCAGGAACTCTGGTTTAGCAACTCTGGTTGAGCCAGCCTGGTTTAGCAAGACCTCCAGGTGATTCTGATGCACACTAAGGGTTGAGAATCAGTATTCTACAATATAGCAGAAAGATTTGTGGATAAGTTCATAACATTAAAAATTCATTTTAAAGTTTCTTATCTTTAAAAATATGTGAGTTTTTAAAAAAAGAAATGGAATAAGTACTTGTAAAAATATATAATTGTACAAAGTAAAAAGTGAAGTCCCTTCCTGGATTGGAGTTTAATTCAGAAATAACTGGATTAATAATTGTTCCTGTAACTCCTAGCCTTAAAAACACTAAAATAACCACTTTTTAAATTCCATTGGAAAGAAACTATTGTTAACTAGTTGACTAAAATTAAGAAAATGTTTAGAAGTAATCTCCAATCACTTATCATTTCCAATCATTAGTAATCAACTTATGAAAGTAAAATGGGAAAAATCACAAATTTTTGATTCTAGATTTCAACATAGCAAAAAATTACTCAAACACTTGCTCAGAGCAGACACGGGGGCAGTATGTTCTTCGATGGCAGTAGTAGCAGCATGACACTCAGGTTTAAAGACCCAAGGAACAAGGCCTTCTACCAAAGCCAGCCGTGAAGAGCTAGTCTTCAAGCAGGAGGAACAATTATACGGAGAACGGTATTTAAAAGTTAGGACATATAATAAAAATTCCACTTCAATACTTAATCTAATATCTGCCATTGCAAACATAGTAAGGTATTTACAAATCTCCTTTCTGCTTTAACATTATTGAAACACAATTTCAAGCACAGTTGGTGTCAAACTCCACAACATTTCTATAGTTTAGGCAAAATAATATGCCCAGGATTATATACACACAAAAACACTGAGCATAGTTTATTGTATCTAAGGTTCTTTATGGTATTGAAACATTTACAAGAGGTTACATAAATCAACAGAAAGAAATAAAATAACTTGGGTGGCAGAAAAAAAGAGAAAACTCACTGCAAAGTAAATGCTACTGCCAAATGACCTTTAATGGCTATCACCCTTGCCTCCATTTTTCTCTCACTGTAGTAAAACCAACTAAGAGACGGCAATCAAAACAAATTTTGCAGTGTTTCCACCAAACTACTTTCTATTCAGTGCTCCAAGCACGTTGTAACAATGAAAGCATTCAGTGCTGATGTCTGGCCATAATTTTTAAATTACATTATAAATTTTCATTCTGCTGAAGCCATTTTAACCAATTCTTTGTTATCTACAGAGAGCAGAGTTTTGAACAGCTAGCAAGATTAACAGAAATGATGTGCTTTTTCCCCTATACACTCTCTACTAGAGGAGCTTATGAACAACTGAAAATCCAAAATGCAGGCTGCAAAAGGAGCAAGGAACAAAAACATTAGGACTGAATCTTGGGTAGGTATGTGTAGGGGGGAGATAACAAGAGAGAAAATGCAGGATAAGAAGCTTTCCACTTTACAGCCTTTTGTTTTCTAGGTGAAAGGTTAGTATGTTGTCCCTGTCCCCTCAAGGTGATCTCACATCAACAATTATTAATGATGACTTGGTGGTTCAAAAGAAAAACCCATCTTAAAATGAAAGTTGTGAAAGTATGTGTAAAGTATGAGTCACGGAGACTTCAGAATTCCTACCTGATCATTCTAGGAAAAATGATCAACAAAAACATCAGCTCTTTCTACATAAAACCATAGTGAAAGACAGTGATATTGAAAAAAAGAATCCAGGCAAAGATAGTTTGCACTGCCATGCTGAAACTCATTTCCAGCTCCTGAGCTAGATTTGACCATTGTAACAAGCAAGACATCACCAACCTCAGTCATTATCGCTATTGAAAAATACTAATTCTCCTTCTCCTGCACATGGTAGGATGGCCTTCCTATCCTGCTGAACTCAGATGTAGTTATATAACTTGCATTAGCTGCTAATAAAATATGAGCAGAAGTGATGGGTATCATATCTGAGCAGAAGCTTTACAAGCCAGTGTGTGCTTCACCACTTTCTCTTTTCCCTCTGTCACAGTGACTGGCAGTATTTCAGAAAGTTATTCTGGGTACTGGAATGACGAAGATGATTACACAGATGACCTACGATGGATATGTAGCATGAACAAGAAATAATTTGTTGTTTTAAGCCATTGAAATTTTGGGTTTATTACTGCAGCATAACCTAGCCTATCCTGACTAATACAATCAGCCTTTTATTTTTCTCTATACTGTTAATACATTTCTTATTTAGTTACTTTGCAGAGAAGTTGACCATTTATATAGAGACTCAAGTTTAGATTTTAAGTATCAGTTCAAATAGAATGAAGACCCAAAACTGAAAAAATTAAAAGAGTGATTGTCAGTTATTTAAATTAGGAGATTAAACACATCCTAAAAAAATACCATGTTTTTGTTTCTTCAAAGTTAAGACCATGGACAACTAAATTCACTCACAAGGTTGTTTCTGTTTTTCCTTTTACATTTAATGGATTGTGTGCCAGGCACTGTGATAAGTGCTTTTCAAGGAGTATCTCATTTAATCTTCACATAAGTCATCAAGAGGTTAAGTAACTTAGCCTAGGTCACATAGCTAGCAAGGGAAGTAAGTTGCCGAGGGTAAAATTCAAGAAGTCTTTCAAAGTTAAGCCTGACAAGCAGCTGTTATCTCTAACGCATTATATAACTGAATCTACACCCATTTGTTCATTCTGTCATTCAGTCACTAAGTATCTCCTGAGTATTTATTATGTTCAAGGCTCTTTTCTCAGTCCTGAAGATATAACAGTGAGCAAGACACATGAGGTCTTCAATCTCATTTACATTCTAACGGAGGAGACTGATAAGTAAATAAAGAAATGCATAGGCAACTGTAGATACTAAGTGCTATGTAGGAATTAAATCAGTTATCTATCGTTGTGTAATAAACCACCCTGAGACTTGGGTTAAATTAAGCACTATTTTCTCACAATACAATGGGTTGGCAATTTAGGTTAAGCTCAGCTGGACAGCTTTTCTGTTCCACATAGAATTGGCTAGGTTCACTCATGTGTTCACAATCAGTTGGCAGGCTGCCCGGAGGCTGTCTGCTTCCTGATGACCTTACTCACACGTCTGGAGCCTTGGTTGGGATGGCTGTGCACTCACTGTCTCTCTCAATCCCTCTCTCTCTCTACGTGGCATCTCATCTTCAAGAGACTAACATGGGTTTATTCACAAGGTGGCAGTTCCTGAAGAGTGACAGCATAAGCAGTATAGCCTCTTGAGTCATTGTTTGCAAGTCCCACGATGTCACTTCTGACACATTCTACTGCTCAAAGCAAGTTATAATGCAAGCCCAGATTCAAGAGATGGGGAAACAGACTCCACCTCCTGATGAGAGTAACTGCAAAGAATCTGTAGCCATTTTTAATCCACCACAGAAGCAACTAAAGGTTGATGTAACTGAAAATACAGGCAGAGGGTAGGTGAAAAGAATGAGATTACTTTAGAAGAATCGGGGAAGAACTTTAAGGTGCTGATAATGATCCAGCTATTTGAAGACAGAGCATTAAGGCTGCAAAAATAGCAAGTACAAGGATCTTGAGGCAGGAACAAGTTCAGCATGTCTGAGGAACAGGAAACATTCTAGTGTATCTATAATTAGGTGAAAGACAAAGAGAAAAAAAAAGAGATGAGGCTGAAAACAGAGGTAAAGAGCAGATGTTCAAAGGTACTATATTCCATGATAAGGAACTTGGATTTTATTGTAAGTGCAATGGAAAGTCATTGAGGCAAGGGGGGAAAAGCAAGGAGACCATTTAGGAGTTTAGGTGACAGACAATGTTAATGGAGATGGAAAGAAGTAGTAATTAGATTACAGGATATATTTGGGGATTATGACCAATAAAACTTGTCAGTCAACTTGATGTGTGTCTAGTGAAAAAGAGTAATTGTGGCTAGAATCCTTGGTTTTTAGCTTGAGCAATTAGGTGGATGGTGGTGCCAATTACCCACTCGTTTAAGCTTAAAAAAATGAATACAACTTAATTTCTATCTCCACTTATCTATGCAATGCTTTTTCTCAGATGTATTTGTTAGAGTCAAAATAACCAGCCCGGTGGTGCAGCGGTTTAGTTCACGCTTGGCAGCCCAGGGTTCGCGGGTTCGGATCCCCAGCACCCGCGGACGCACTGCTTGTCAGCCATGCCGTGGCGGCGTCCCATATAAAGTGGAGGAAGATGGTCACAGATGTTAGCCCAGGGCCAGTCTTCCTCAGCAAAAAAAAAAAAAGAGGAAGATTAGCAATGGATGTTAGCTCAGGGCTGGTCTTCCTCACCAAAAAAAAAACCCACACTGTTGGAGGGCTGCTGTTCATAAAAAGAAATCCATGAACCTAAAACAGCTCTAAAAAATAAAGTTTATTAAGTTAAAAAAAAGAAAAGACAAGAAATCCAATCCAAGAAAATCCAAAATACTATGTCGTACAGCAGGTAATGAATGACAAAGAGATGTCAGTCAAGTGCTACATAAAGGCTGACTCAAGTGCTCTACAAAGGTTCATACGTAACACTTTTTAATTTAGTCATTGTTTCTCCCAAATGGCAACACTTTCTGGGGAATTTTCTGGAGAATATTACAAAACTGTTTTTGCAATACTTATTTAAAAAAATTCTTATCCCATGTATTTCGGGTAAATATTCATTCTTCATTCTGACACTTGAAGTAAATTTCTAATAAGAGTCATATACAAACACAAGAATCACTGATAACAGATAACAGGATGCACAATATACTATGAATTTGTTTAGATAACAGAACCATTAGGCTAATCATGTTCCTAGCATTCCCATTATTGGCCTATAATCATAGCCTCACATCTTAAAACAGTATTTGGCACGGAATAGGTGCTCAATAAATAGTAACTGAATCTACGTCATAACTCTATGCTAAGACGCTCTCACTGACCCCAAAATGGAGGCTATATAATTAATCTGCTAGTCACTCAGAACCCTTCCTCTTCTTAAAAGAAAAATACAAACCAGAACCTTTCTTCTTCTGAAAATTTGAAACCAAATAAATATTTTTTAAGCAGGATACACTGTACACTTGAAAAACATCTACAAGGTAGGTAGCAAGTCTTATTTTGCCCAGATTTATAGAAGGTTAAATAAAAGAATTAGAAAGGGCCAAGGCTAGTCCCATCTGAATCTTACTATACTTTAAATTATGTTGGCTAGTCATCTGCCCAAGATTGTTTCTCTAAAAATGCAGACATTATAAGTGCAAGAACTAAAACTATAAAACTTAGAAGAAAACATAGGCATAAATCTTCATGACCTTGGATTAGGTGACAATTTTTTAGATATGACACCAACAATGACAGTCAACAAAAGAAAAACAGGTAAGTTGGACTTCATCAAAATTAAAAACTTTTGTGCTTCAAAGGATACCATCAAGAAGCTGAAAAGACAATGCAAATGGGAGAAAATATTCGTAAATCATATATCTGATAAAGGTCTAGTATTCAGAATATATAAAAAATTCCAACTCAACAATAAAAAGACAAGTAACCCTACTAAAAAATGGGCAAAGCATTTGAAGAGATTTTCCAAAGAAGATATAAAAATGGCCAATAAGCACATGAAAAGATGTTCAACATCATGCATCATTAAGAAATGCAAATCAAAATGACAATGATATACCACTTCATACCCACAAGGATGGCTATCTGTAATCAATAAGACTGATAATAACAAGTGTTGGTGAGGATATGGAGAAATTGGAACTTTTATACACTGCTGATGGGAATGGAAAATTGTGCAGCTGCTTTGGAAGTTTGGTAGTTCCTCAAAGGGTTAAACAGAGAGTTACCATATGACCTAGCAATTCCACTCCTAGGTATATACCCAAGAAAACTGAAAACATGTCCAAACAAAAACTTATACATGAAAACTGTGAATGAAATGTCACAGCAGCATTCTTCTTAATAGTCAAAAAAGTGGAAATAACTCAAATGTCCACGAACTAATGAGTGGATAAATAAAATTCAGTATAACCATACAATGGAATATTATTAGGCAATAAAAAGGAACAAGGCACTGATTCATTCTACAATACAGATAAACTATGGAAACATTGTGCTAAGTGAAAATATGAAATGTTCAGAATAGGCAAATCCATAAAGACAGAAAGTGGAGTAGCAGTTGCCAGGGACCAAGGGAAGGCAGGAATTGGGAGTGACTACTAATGGGTATGGGGTTACTTTGGGGGGAACGAAAATGTTCTAGACTTAGTGGTAATGGTTGCAAAACTTTGTAAATATAGTAAAACCCACTCAATTGTACACTTTAAAAGGGTGAATATTATGGTTTATGAATTATATCTCAATAAAACAAAAAGAAAACAAATGCAGATACTAAAGAATTGAGACATGACTTGGTCAAGACCCTAAATTATGCCAAAAATGAAACCTAGTCAGGGACTTGACAGTTTTCAGTTCCATTTAGAATATCCTGTAATCGTATCAAGACACCAGAAATTATAAGATGAACCACTGATTTACTAATAACTTTTAAGCAAAAAATGAATAAAAAAAGTTTTCTTTTTCAGTAACCAACAAAGTCATATATTAATCCATCCATAGTTCCATACTACATCCTTTTTTCAGAGTCATAAGTAACACTTAAATATAAACCTTCATATTTGGGTTAAGGCTCTGCTGAATCACTTCTGGCCATAGCAGCTCTGTACGTCCTCATGGTGACATGTTACATACCACTCTCCTTTAGAACCTGTGTTCTTCATCTTTACTTTTGTATCATTTTTAGGACCAACAGCAAAGACAGATTGAAGAATACTAGGTTTTCCCTGTATTTTGCACTTGATTATTGCCTTTTCTTTCAATGAATTATGCCATTATTCAATGTCTCTTGAATGTCTATGGGAAGCTTTTGGCAGACAGAAGTTTGCCGCCTGAGTGACAGCTTTTCAGAATGCAAACATCAGTTATAACAATCTCTCCTGGCTTTGAAATCTGTACTTTAGTCTGAGAAATGTGTCAATCACCACGGCCTTTTACTGCATTGTTAGAAAACCTTCAACAAATATTTAAAGTTAAGATTTAGGTTAAACAGTACGTGGAGCTGCCAATAGAACTAACTCAACTGAGATGACCAATGGATGAATAGACGTATGCTGGGTACAGCTAAATTTGCACACACCCAGCCAACGACAACCACCAAGTCGCAGCTCTTCGTGGTAGCTGGCAAGTTTCTGCTGACATCAGTTATAAGACATACTCTGGATTCAAAAAAATTAATATATAAAAAAGATGCATATGAAAATTAAGAAAATAAAATAAATTCACAGCCAGAACTTATTTTTAGCTTCTTAACCTCTGTCACCACTAAGCTGTAGGCTCTGAGATAAAGATATGTGATCATGGTGCTACTCCCTAAATAATGAATGTAAAAATGGCCTTTTCTCATTCATGAGCTTACAGAGAACAATGCTGGATATCTAAGTAACCATTAATGGAAAAGGACAAAGAATAATTTGTAACATATTATGCAGAGTTCATGGGAAGAACATAAATGATCTGTACATTATTCCACAGAAAAATTCTGGAAACTTCAGACAAAGACGAAAAAACTCAAGACTCACAGAACTAGGACTCCTAATCTTTCCTTTATGTACGCTTATAGGCAATTGTATTGAGAGAGAAAGAGAAAGAGGCCAAGTAAGACAGTCAAGAATATTTCCTTTCTGGGCTATTTTATTAAACTTTAAACAAATTTTAAAAATGTTTGACCTAAAAAATGGAAAGAAACTGTCCAGCTCTTTTCACTTAGCAGATTCACGGCACAAATGTAACTAAATAGCTGAAGTAATCAGGTAGTAAGCAACCTTGAAGAAATGTGTTCTATTTGGGCACTTTTATACACCATTGGTGGGAGTATAAATTGCTACAATCATTTTGGAAAGCAATTTGGCAATCTGTAGTGAGACCTTTAAAAATATCCATACCCTTTGACTCGTGAGTTCTACTTCTGGGAATCTATTCTAAAGAAATCACAGAAATATGTGCAAAGATCTTCCAAGCATTACTTACCATGGTAAAAAATGGAAACAATTGAAAAAGCCCACCAATGGAGAAAAGATTAAAAAATTGTAGTACCTCCATAAGATCAGAGTATTATATAGTTAACTGAGAATATTTACCAAGAATATGTCTTTTCACTTTTTTCTTTTCCTGATGGTAGTTTGTTTTTTTTTAATTTTTAAGTAACATATGCTTATTGTAAAAAAAAAAATCAAAAAATAAAAATGAAAAACTGAAATCCTCTCATTCTCTTATATTCTATCCCCAACTCTCAAAGTTAACTATTATTAAATTTTTACATGTATGTAATTTCTAGAAATGTTCTAGGCATATATAAGCCTATCTAATAAACATTTATATATGGGTAATCTTTTGTTTTGTTTTTAACACAAGTGGGGCCATATTCAGCATGTTTTTCTTCAACCAGCTTCTTACACTTACTTTGGCTGTTGTTGTACATCAGCACATATAGATCTACCTCATTCATTTAAAATGGATGTTTCAATATATATCAGGTCCTAGACCTGATGTATATTTAGGTTGATTAGACTTTTCTGCTTACAAACAATGGTATAACTAAAATACTTAGATATATAACTTTATGTACTAGTGTGAACATATCAGTTCCTACAAGCAGAATGTCAACATTTTAGGCACTCAAAGTTATAGCCAAATCACCCACCAAGAATACTGCATGATACCCTCCTCTCTACCTCTTCAAATCATTCAAAATACTAGATACTACCAACTTTTAAATCTCTGCCAATCTGGAAGATAAATATTTTAATTTGCATATCTGTAATTATGAATTATATGTAATTATGAATAAGGTTAAACCACTTTTCTACTTCATAATTTATATTTTTATTATAGGCAAAGAGTCCTTGGTATAATAAGGAAATTAGCCTTTTGTTACATGTGTTGTAAACAATTTTTTCAGTTTGTTGTTACCTTTTAACAGTGTTTATAGTGTTTTTTACTGTCTAGCAAATTTTTCTATTCTTCCCATTAGAGCTCCTAGATTTTATGTATGCTTCAAAGGTCCTTCCATCTCAAATATTTTAAAAAGTACATGTTTTCTTCTATTCCTTTTATAACCTCATTTTTATTGAGAGCTTTCAACAACTGTAAATTAAAATGTAGATATATAATTATTTACACATTTGGAGCTCAACTAGGTAAAAAAATTGAAAAATACTGCAAGGAAATAAAACACTGACAGTGATTAATGCTGAAGGGTAGGATTATATATAATTTTGTTTTCTGTAATTTCCAAATTTCCTACAAGGAACATGCATTACTTTGATAATCAAAAGAAAATAAAATTTCTTAAAACCATCATATTTAAAAATTTTCTTAAGTTTCTGATGGTGCTGGCTTCAGTTCTCAATCAAGTATTATTTGAGTACCAGACTAGACAGAGTCTAACACTAAGGCAGAGCCTTGTATTTTCTTTCAACTCCACTGACACGGATGACATGACAGGAGAAAATCTTAAATTGCCAAATAAGGGTCTGCTGAAAGCAGGAATATGGTTCCATTTGGGAAGTGAATTTGAATAGTAATCACAATAATAGTCACACCTATTAGGTACTTACTATGTGCCAAGTGCTGACAGGTATTAACTCAATTACTCTTTACACATCTTTATGAGATATTATCTCCATTTTACAGACTGGGAAACTAAGGCACAGAGAGGTTAAGCAACTTGCTCAAACTATGGAAGCTGTTAAGTGGCAGAGCCAGGATCAGAATTCAAAGGGTCTGGCTCCAGAATCCCCATTGTTAACTTTTAAACTAAAATGCTATTTACAAAATTAACAGAAAAAGTGGGAAACTACTTCCAACAACCTAGAAAGTGTGTAAGAATAGAACTAAGCCACAAAAGGGCCTGAGAGTAAGATTTATCCAAAAAATAAAAAAAGAGGGGCGTATGGGCAATGTGATATGCCATTATTTTTTTACAAATCTCTAGCTTCAGAGATTTGAGAAAAAACTTCAGGAGGAAGTTCTTTTCCTCTTTCCTTACTCAGGTGGTGTCTCTAAGTTGAGTCCCCAAGCCGAGGTTTCCCAAATCTAATGCCAATACATTGCCACAAGATAAGAGTGTTCTGAAGAGCTGGGTAATTACTTGTCACATAAACTGTTGCTAACATTAAATTCTTTTAAAAGGAGTGGCAGATGCCTATGATTTCCCTGGTCGATCTTTTGTTCTTTGCCTCTCCATTTGCTGAAATCTGCTAAAATCTTTCAAAATGTGCACATTGTTCTCCCATAATGCTGGGGGATGTGTCCACTATATCATCTTCAACATGTTACTTTCCCAAAAACAGGTAGCCCAATTTGGGATGTATATCTCTGGCAAGCCAATTTTTAGTGCTTTGTGTGAAGCCAAAAGTCCAACAAATGGTGAAGAAATACGGAACTTTTTATCCCTCACAGATTAGATGGGGAACTTTTCAGAACAAGCTCTTCTGATTCCGAGCTCTACCCAGCATTAATAACAATTCCATGCTTCCTTTTCTGCCTTTGCCTTTGTCAATATCACTGCCTCAAAGGCCCCTTCAAGTAGTTACAAGACAAAAATATTTTCAACTTGTTCTTGTGATTTTTTTTTTAAATAAAGGATTAAAAAAGTACATACTTCACCATAAAAATGTAGACACAAACATAAAGGAAAGGCATATATAAATTTCTGTAAGTCAACCTTGTCCTTTGTTAGTATTTGTAAACGTTTCTGAGTATAAATGGCCAAACTGGACTAGTAGCATCTCTGAAGAAAAAGCTTTTAGGTTGGCATCAATTTTTAAGAAATAACAGAGTTTAACTCTGATGAATGGCCACAGATTGCCAGGGATAAGAGCCACATGCTAAAACCCAGGAGAGCACTCTACAATCTAATTTTGACCTTATATCTGCTTTCTAAGGGTTTACTGTACAAAATTAGCCTGTTTTCTAATTTGTAAAATGAGGATTAAAATAATTGCACACTGCTGCTATAAAAAAATCACGATATTCCTAACTGGACAGCCACATGCAAAAAAATGCAAGTAGACCATTATCTTACACCATACACAAAAATTAACTCAAAATGGATTAAAGACTTGAATGTAAGACCTGAAATCATGAAAATTCTAGAAGAAAACATAGGGAGTATGCTCTTTGACATTGGTCCTAGCAACATATTTTCAAGTACCGTGTCTGACAGGGCAAGGGAAACAATAGAAAAAAATAAACAAATGGGACTACATCAACTAAAAAGCTTCTGCACAGCAAAGGAAACCATCAACAAAATGAAAAGACAATCTAACAATTGGGAGAAGATATTTGCAAACCATATATCTGATAAGGGGTTAATCGCCAAAATATATAAAGAATTCATACATCTCAACAACAAAAAAACTAACAACCCAATTAAAAAATGGGCAAAAGCCCTGAACAGACATTTCTCCAAAGATATACAGATGGCCAAGAGGCACATGAAAAGATGCTCAACATCATTAACTATCAGGGAAATGCAAATCAAAACTACAATGAGATATCACCTCACGCCCATCAGAATGGCTATAATTAACAAGACAGGAAACAACAAGTGTTGGAGAGGATGTGGAGAGAAGGGAACACTCATACACTGCTGGTGGGAGAGCAAACTGGTGCAGCCACTATGGAAAACAGTATGGAGGTTCCTCAAAAAATTAAGAAGAGAACTACCAAACGATCCAGCTATTCCACTGCTGGGTATTGATCCAAAGAACATGAAAACACCAATACGTAAAGATACATGCACCCCTGTGTTCACTGCAGCATTGTTCACAACAGCCAAGACTTGGAAGCAACCTAAGTGCCCATCAAGGGATGAATGGATAAAGGAGATGTGGTATATATACACAATGGAATACTACTCAGCCATAAGAAAGAATGAAATCCAGCCATTTGTGACAACATGGATGGACATTGAGGGTATTATGCTAAGCAAAATAAGTCAGAGGGAGAAGGTCAAAAACTGTATGATGTCACTCATAAGTAGAAGATAAAAATCACAACAAACAAACACATAGAGACAGAGATTGGATTGGTGGTTACCAGAGGGAAAGGTGGGGGAGGGAAGAGGACGAAAGGGATGATTAGGCACATGTGTGTGGTGATGGATTGTAATTAGTATTTGGGTGGTGAACATGATGTAATCTACGCAGAAATAGAAGTATAATGATGTACACCTGAAATTTATACAATGTTATAAACCAATGTTACTGCAATAAAAAATTAAAAAGAAAAAAAATCATGATATTCCTATTAGAAACTACTAGGGCATTTATAAATTGATAGAACAAATGATTACATTACAAAAAAATAACTGTTTAGATTAGTTTATGAACATCTATATTTGGAAAAAACAAATGTGAGTAATGAATATCTCTTGATACAGTGGATGTTGACAGTTTTCAAATAAAGGCATGTGACACACAGGGAAATGACAGAGTAACCCCAAGGAGAGAGTAGAGACCTAGCAGAAAAGTCAGAGAAAGGTTATACGAAAAGGGCTGACCTGGCCCTTTCTTAAGTGGACTTTTTCTTCTCTCACTCTTGTCCAGCCTCTAAGAGCCACCTACTCGTCCGAGATGAAAACAGTGAATCTTAGATGAGTGGTTGGTCACTATGGCACCTTAGGAGCTTATTTTTAGAGGAAGGAAAAATGGGGAGCTAAGAGACCCAAGGAAGATCACAAATGGTTACAATAAATATTTCTAGAGATTTGGAATAGCAAAATAAAACTTGTACTTACAACTTGAGATTCACGAGCTTTAGGAAACATTTTGGCAACATTGAGCCCATCAATGACAATATCAAAAGGAGGACAGTGTTTCACAAAGTTCTGAAATCTCTTAAGTTCCTAAAAAAAAAAAAATCAGACAAAACATTACTGAGAACTTAGTAAGGACTTTATTATAAACACCCTGCTATGACTTTTATTATTGTTTTGGTAACTCAAAATATTCATCCTTTACATACACACATACACAGAAACATACTTTGAAAATGAAATCTGAAAAAGCCAGCCTAATAGATGCAACTGTATATAATGATCTGATACCCCTTATAATCTCATAGTGCTTTACACTGCACAAAGCACTTTCCCATGCTAGTTCATTTGATCTGTAACCAGCTATCTAGTCTGCTTAATTGACACACATGATAGTCATGATGAGAATGAAATGCCAAATCTCTTATGTCCTGTTCTGTAAGCCAAGAAGACGTAAACCTCAGATATGCCAGTCGACAAGTGCAACTGTGTTGAAAGAACAAGGTTCTATAATGTGTCATCACGAGGCTTTTGTTTACTTATGGCTGTCCTGAAGAGTTGAAGATTCATCCATTCATTCAACAAATATTTGTTGAGCAGCTATAATGTGCCTGGTAGATACCCAAGAGACAAAACCCCCTAATCTTAATGGAGCTTGTATTTTAGTGGGAGGAGACACAAAATAAACGAAATAAATGAGAAAATTATATTAAATGTCAAGTGTGATGAGTGTTATGGAGGAAAGAAAAAGAGGAGTTCCACTTCTGGTAATGATGGAGTAGTCTGTACTGGACTACCAGATAATTACATAAATTCTATATAAGAAACAACTATTTGAAGGTACTAGAGAATAACCAAAGGCAGGCAAAAATTGGAGGGAACACAAAATTTGAAAGAAGGTTTGGTGGTTTTATAACATGTCTGAAAATTCTTTGACACTCCTCCCCTTTCAAAAAGTGGAGTCTAATTGCCTCCACGTGAATATGGGCTCCACTTTGTGACTGCCTGAATGAACAGAATGTGGCAGAAGTGACACTATGTGACTTCTGAAGCTAGGTAATAAAAGGCAACAGAGCTCCCATCTGGTTCGCCTTCTCAGGATTCCTGCTCTTGGAACCCAGCCGTCATGAAAAAGCTCAGGCAGAGGCCATGTATCAGTGTTCCACCTGACAGTTCAACAGAGTACCAGGCAGCAGCCAGGATCAACCACGAGACCTATGAGAGTGAGGAAGATTTCAAGATGACTTCAGCCCCCATTTGATTACAACAGTAGGAAACCGAAGCAAGAGCCATCCAATCGAGTCTAGTGAAGCCCTAGAACCATGAGAGACAATAATAATAGTAATAAATGACTGCTTCTGTTTAATGATACTACATTTGGGGTAGTTTGTTATCTAACTACAGATAAACAGAAAAGAAGGGAACTGCACTAGGTGAAATTTGTCTGTAAATGGCTTTTTGCCAGAGGGCATTCTCCAGGTAGCATGGTTGGCAGGCACATCTGGAAATCAAGCAGAAAGCTGCAGATTTACTGGTTTGAGAAATCAGAAGACAGAGTTCAGGGCTGCCAGAGAGGCTAGAAAGTGAGAAGGAATGCCAGAAAGGAGGGAACCACAAAAATCAGTGCAAAATCTGCCCAAATCCTTGGCTAACTCTTGATCTGTACATGCATGGAGGAGACTCCAACAAGCCCAGTAAAAAAGCAACAGATAAAAGACTTGAAAGACCTCAACAGAGATTTCAGCTGCTAAACACTGCAAAGGAGACAGAGCCTGGAGTCTGAGTCTAACCAAGTTTAACAGCCTGCTAAAGCAAAAAATCAATAATCCCCAGAGGAAGATAACAGAATCCAGAGCCTTTGGAACGTGTCCTTCACAACGTCCAATATACAATTTAAAAATTAACATGAGAAGAAATAGGAAAACATGACCCATAGTCAAGAGAAAAGGAAGTCAACAGAAATCAGTCTAAGATCCAGATGTTAGAATTAACAGGCAAGAACTTTAAAGTAGCTATTGCAAACACATCCAAGAATTTAAAGGAAAATACAGTTATAATGAATGCAAAAAAGGGAAAACACAGACAAACAGAAACTATAAAAATGAACATTCTAGAACCAAAAAGCACAAATATGAAATAAAACATTCACAGGGTGGACTTAACAGCAGATTGGAGATGGGAGAAGAGTTGGTGAACACGAATGGCAGAGCAATAGAAACTACCCAATCTGAAGAAAAAGAAGATTGAAAGAAAAAGATGAATAGAGCCTCAGTAACCTGTAGAATACCGTCAGACTAACACATGTGTAATTAGACTCCAGAAGGAGAGGATAGAAAGGAAAAAGTAGAAAACATATTTGAATAACGGCCAAAATTTCCCCAAATTTGAAGAGAAACATAACTTAAAGACCCAAGAACAGAGCAAACTCAAAGCAGGATAAACGCAAAGAAAACCATAACTAAACCCATAACTAGGTACATCATAGTGAAACCGCTGAACATCAAAGATGAAGAGAAAATCTTAAAAGCAGTCAGAAAAAAAGGATACACAGGAGAAAAATGATACAAATGACAGCTGAATTCTCATCAGACACAATGGGGCCAGAAGACAACAAGAGGATAACTTTAAACTGATGGCACAAAACAAACAAACAGAAACCCTCCGTTGACCCGGAATTCTATATCTACCAAAAAATCCTTCAAAAATTAGGGTAAAAAAGTAAGGTGAAATACAGATATTTTCAGGTAAATGAAAACAGAGAGAATTCACCATCACCAAGCCTGCATCATAAGAAATGCTAAGGTAATTTCTTCAGGCTGAAGGGAAATAACATCAAATGGAAACCTGGAGGTAGAAGAAGAAATGAAAAACATCAAAATGGCAAATATACAGGTAATTGTAAAAAAGAATATTTTTTCTTCTTTTAATTTCTTTAAAAGACATGATTGCTTAAAGCAAAAATTATCATAACACTGTATTATGGGCCTTAAAATATATGCAGATGTGCTATTTAAGACAGTAATAGCATAAAGACGAGAAAGTGGTAAGTGGAATTCTACTGCTACAAGGTTCCTACATTTTACGTGAGATGGCACAACCTAAACTCTAAGCGAACTGGATTAAGTTAAGGATTCATATTGTAATCCCAAGTCATACATTAAAAAACAATGCAGAAAAGGTATAGAAAAAAGCCAGCAGAAGAATTAAAGGAAATACTAAAAAAATTTTGATTAACCCCAAAAAACATGAAAGGAGGAACAGAGGGTCAAAAAAAAGATTGGCTAAATAGAAAACAGATAGCAAAACAAAATGCTGAAATCCAACCCTACCAAGAATGCTGTTTATAGTAGATGTACTTTACATATAAAGACACAGATAAGCTAAAAGTGAAAAGCAGGGGAAAATATATATCATGTTTATATATCAAGCTTATATACATATATATACCAAGCTTAAGAAATTGGAGTGGCAGCATTAATGTCAGACAAAGTAGATTTCAAAAAAAGGAGTATTATAAAAAATAAAAAGGGACATTTCATAATGACAAGGTCAATATATCAGGAATTCATACTCATAAATAAGAACAGAGCTTTGAAATACATGAAGCAAAATTTGACAGAACTGAAAAGAGGAACAGTTATAGATGGAGATTCAAACTTCTCTCTCCATAATAATAGAACAAGTAGCTAAAAATCGGTAAGGATGGAGAAGACATAAAACTGCAGTATTAACTACTTTGACATGATTGATATCTAAAGGACACTAAGCCCAACAGTGGCAGAATATTTACTCTTTTCAAGTACACATGGAACACCAAGACAGATCACAGTTCTAAGCCATAAAATAAGTCTTAATACATTTCAAAACATTAAAATCTGAAAGAGTATGTTTGCTGATCACACACACACACACAATTAAATCAGAAACCAACAGCAGAAAGATGTCTATAAAAGTCCCAAATATTTCTAAATAACCCATGGGTCAAAAAAGAAATTACACAGGAAATTAGAAAATATTTTGAACTAGTGATAATAAAATATTAAATATCAAAATTCATGGGATGCATTAGAGCAATATTAGAGAGAAATGTATAGCTTTAAATGCTTATATGAAAAGAAGAAAGGTCTACATAAATCATTGATCTAAGTTTTTCACCTTAAGCTAGAAAAAGAAGAGGAAATTAAATTTCAAAGAATGTAGAATAATAAAGCGCAGAATCAAAGAAATAGAAAACAGAAAAACAAGAAAATTAACAGGGGAAAAAAATCAATCTCAATCTCCACCTCACATCACACTTAAAAATTATTTTGAAATCGATCATAAATCTAAACCAAAAGCCAACACTATGAAAATTCTAGAATAAAACAGGAGAATTCTTCACAACATCAGGGTTAGCAAGAATTTTGGGGGCAACACATAAAGTTATCACATAGTGTATCTCTTGATACGATGCCTCCAAGAAGGATACAATAGCATATTTGTGATATTCTTGCCAAAAATGCATACCCTGAATCTAATCATAAAGAAACATCAGATAAACCCAAAGTGAGAGACATTCTACAAAATAATAGGCTTATAAATTTTTTTTAAAAGTCAAAGTCCAACAAAGACAAAACTGAGATTTTTGTTGCAGATTAAAAGAGACCAAGGAAACATGACAACTAAATCCAATGGGTAACCCTGGACTGGGTCTGGGGACAGAAAAGCTTATAAAGGACATTACTGGGACAAATGACAAAACCCAAGTATCAATAATATTATTTTATCAGTGTTACAAAGATGAAGAGCTCCCTTTAGGCCAATAAGCACATGAAAAGACACTCAACACAATTCATCATTAGGGAAGTGCAAATTTAAAACCACGATGAGGTATCATTATAGACCCACCAGAATGGCTAAAATTAAAAAGATTGAGCATAACGAGTATGTGGAGCAACTGGAACTTTCAAACGTTGCTGGTGGGAGTATAAAATGGTACAACCACTTTGGAAAACAATTTGGCAAGTTTCTTATAAAGTTAAGCATACGTTTAAACTACAACTCAGCAACCTCACTTCTAGGTATTTACAGAAGAGAAATGAAAACCTACATCCACACAAAGACTTACTCATGAATGCTAATAATGACTTTATTCCTAATTGCCAAAAACTAGAAACAATTCAAATATCCATTAACTGGTGAATGAATGGAAAAAATGTGGTATATCCAGACAATGGAATACTACTCATTAATAAAAAGACACTGTTGATACACACAACATGAATGATTTTCAAAAGTTTTATGCGAAATGAAAAAAGGTAGACATAAAAGGCTACTTACATACTATATGATTCCATTTACATGAAATTTAAGGCAAAACTATACCAAGAGAAAGCAGATTAATGGTTCCAGAGAGTGGGGAGAGGAAACTGCCTGCAACAAACACAAGGGAACTTTTGGGGGGTGATGTAAATGTCCCATATCTTGATTATGGAGGTTATTACATAACTGCAAGCATTTGTCAAAACTCACTGAATTATATACACTGGCAAATTTTAGTATATGTAAACTATACCTTAATTAAGCCAATCAAAAAACGAAAGAAAATCCTAATACTATACATTATATATTTCATTTTTAAAATAACCATTGATCCATATGCATGCTTTCATTCCTCACTTGACTTCTTTAGCTTGTCTATAACCCAGCAACTACAGTTGTGAGGGACCATCCTCTTTCCTTTCTACTCAGCAAAACACTTTGTTTTAAAACTTCTCTGCTCAAATATGTTTTCTACAAAGTGTTTAGAAAGTTCCAACTAATATCAAAACTAACTAAATATTGGTTGGAATGGGGATACTATTTCTTATAAATGAAAATAAAGCTATCAAGGAGAATTAAAACAGTTTACATTATAATATGACCATTTTTGTTTCAGTCTGAATGAATCAAGAAGAACAAAACAAGTGCATTAAATTTCTAAATTTCAGGTTCACTAATAACTAACATGGAAAAGATTTCCCACTACATTTCCTATTTACCATTTTGGTGCTGCTCTTGGTACTACGTTATATTCACCTCAGGAGTAAAGACAAACTAAAGTAGCTCAGTATTACTGGCAGAATGGACATCTGTAAAAATCATGAGTTAAACCAGATAACTTATAAAATCCCCTTCCAGTTCTGATATTCTATGTTAACAAGACTTGGAAATCCCTTAAAATCACAGAATGGAAAAGGATATGCTTGAGATAGCGTGTTTGAAAGGTGAGTCTCAGGAGCCTCTGGGCAATCACAGCACTTGTAATAAAATCCAGCCAAAGATGGACCTCCTGATCCAAGTCTTGCAGTAGACAGAAAAATCCAAGATGTCTGCTTGGGCTTTCTTCCCCATTACTAAAGCTCCGTTTACTAAGTATGTTACTAGTCAGGGATTCTTTGTAATACTTCTGATGGGCCCCCAAGATGCTTACTTTTCAAACTAAACAAATTTACGTCATTGCACTCAAAAGCCACTGAGTACACCATGCTGATAAGGCATGAGAAAGAGCTGACCTACTAAGAGAGCACACTAACTACGGCACAGGGCATTACAGGGCTGCAAGCGTAACTGTTTTAATGGAGGGTAAATTTAAACGAAGAACAATTATTTCTCTCTAGGACTACTGCTGCGACTGTACGTGACTGCAGACTGGCTAATGATCTGGTATACGAAAATCCACCCATCTTTTGATCATTTGTTTCTTGACTATTAATAAAAAATGTTCTTTTTTTTTTTTTTTTTTTTTTGTGGGGAAGACCAGCCCTGAGCTAACATCTGTTGCCAATCCTCCCCTTTTTGCTGAGGAAGACTGGCCCTGAGCTAACATCCATGCCCATCTTCCTCCACTTTATATGGGACGCCGCCACGGCGTGGCTGACAGGCAGTACATCGGCGGGCGCCTGGGATCCGAACTCGCAAAAAAAATCCGGGCTGCCAAGCGTGGACTAAACCGCTGCGCCACCGGGCGGCCCCAAAAATGTTCTTTTTTAATAAAAATAATTTTATTGAGATATAATTCACATACCATGCAATTCACTTGTTTGAGGCGTATAATTCAATTCACAGGTTGTGCAATATCACCACAATCTAATTTTAGAAAAAACTTGTTCCTCCTAGAAGAAACTCTGTACTTATTAGGAGTCAATCCCCATTCCCCCACCCTATCACACAGCAACCACTAACCTACTTTCTGTCTCTACAGATTTACCTATTCTGGACATTTCACATAAACTGAATCATACAAATACATGGTCTTCTGTGACTGACTTCATTCACTCAGCAAAATGCTTTCAAGTTTCATCTATGTTGCAACATGAATCAGCTCTTCATTCCTTTTTATTGCTGATTCATGCTGAATAATATTCCATTGTATGGATATACCACATTTATTTATCCATTTATCAGTTGATGAACATTTGGGTTATTTCTACTTTTTGACTATTATGGATAATGCTGCTATGAACATCTGCGTACAAGTTTTGCACGGATGTCTGTTTCCATTTCTCTTGGGTATACATCTAGGAGTGGAATTGTTAGGTCATATGGTAACTTTATGTTTAACTTTTTGAGGAACTACCAGACTGTTTTCCAAAGTGGCTGCACCATTTTACATTCCCAACTGTAATGAATGAGGCTTCCAATTTCTCCACATCCTCACCAACACTTTTTATTGTCTGTCTTTCTGATTAGAGTCATGCTTGTGGGTGTGAAGTGGTATCTCACTTTGGTCTCGATGTACATTTCCCTAATGACTAATGATGTTGAGCATTTTTCATGTGCTCACTGGCCTAAAGGGAGTTCTTCATTTTTGTAACATACAGGCTTTATAAATTCAATGTATATCTCCTTCAGTAATAGTCACAACTTCTATTATCTTTCCTCATTTTATACTTTTAAGTTTAAATTTGAAAAGTGTAACTTCAAAGGAATTGTAAATGCTATGATTTGCAACAGAAGTTGTTAACTAAATGCCTATAGGGACCAGGCAGGTAGCATAAATAAGTATAAGTGGCTAAGTCTAAGAAACCATAATGGAGCAGGCAAAATGATAAATAGCAAATGGCATTAAGTCTCATCATCCAATATTCAAAAGAAAGAGGTCAAGACTGTGACGAATTGGAGAACATAGGTCCCTTAAAAAGGAAGCAGTCCAGTGCTCAGTCCAACTAATTGTTGCCACACAAAAATAAAGACCCAGGGTATGCAGATTTGATTTTTCAAGGAAAGTAAAAAATCTGGCATTTTTGAAATATGTCAAATAACTTTTTTAAAAAGTAAAACACAAAGAAGCTCAAACGAAAAAAACATATATGGGCTAGATTCTGCCCTTAGGCCACAAGTTTATAATATATTCACTTGGTCAGTCAACAGAGTTTCAGTAAGCACCTGTGATGTGCCAAATACTGTTCTAATTCCTAGGAGCAGAACACGAAAAATGTCCTGCCCTCAGGGAGTTTATATATTAATGGGGGAGACAAGCAACACACGGTAACAAATAGACATTTAATTTCAGGTAGAGAAAAGTGCCTTGAAGAAAAATTAAGCAGGGTAGGGTGTTGGCACCACTCTCCTTAGCCCCTCTCTATTTTAGATATGGTAAAAAGGAAAGGCCTTTCTAATGAGGTGCTATTTGAACAAAGACCTGAAGGAAGTGAGGGAGTAAACTATTCTTCCTCTGGGTGAAGAGCCTTCTAGGCCGAGGAAAGAACTGCCAAGGCCCTTACTAAACACCAAAGAGCTTTGCATGTTTGAGGATTAACAACTAGGCAATTGGGAAGCTCAAAGAATAATTTATGAAGTCTTTATGTATTTATGCTTTGAGTTTAAATTTTAAAAAATCAACTCTTGCTTATGACTACAATAAGGGAAAAAGTAAATAAATGTAAAAACAATTCTAAAACAGTTAATCAAAAGTTTTCAATTCTCTACCTTATTCAACCTCTTACTAGAAACAATGAAGTAGGACTGATATTTGTTGTTTTGTGGCTGTTACCTAATCACAAACGAGTAGCAAAATGATCCAAAGATGTGCAGCAAGAAAGAGAAATAAAAGAATGGCAGAGCTTATACACTACACGTGACACATGAGCTCTAGAAGAGAGAAGATTCTGGCACCTGCCATCAAAGAGCTGACTTCATAATTATAAATGATTCTAACAACAGACATGGCAACAGAACATGACTCTTCTATTTGTTACTCCTCCTACATTATGAATGAGAAAGCAAACAGGTTAAGCAACTGATTCTTCTCAACAAATGATATGCAAAGAGATGCTAAAACTTTTACCTTTCTGCTTAGAGGAGGTTAAAACTCTTCAATTTTTTGGAATGATGGTTCATAAGTTTATGATGGTTTACTTCTATTCTGAGACTTTGATATAAATCTCACTAGGAAATTCGAAACAGATCTCTCATTTATTTATTTAGTTAAATTCCTACTCTAGAATACCAATTAAGGGGAAACAGGAGGACTACAATAATGTATATTCAAAACTTAACCTTAGAAAAGAAGCAGTGATCTTAATTATATCCAATGTACTGCAAACATCAGATAATATTTTCCAAAGATCAGAAGAAAGAGAATATTAAAACAATTGGCTTCAGTCACAGCGGATATGGAAAAACAGGGGAATACCAGCTATTTTGGTTGGAAGCACTGCTCTTAACACGGGAACAACAATAAAAAATGCATCTCTGCATCTAATGGCCAAATTTCTTCGTGTGCCTTCTTTAAACCATGGGATCCAAATAAATCCTAATTAAAAAGAACACTAACATGACTGCCTTAACGTAGCTAGAGAAAAATGAAGTCACATGTCTGAAAAATGTCACTGCAATCTAACAACTAATACTCTTAGAAAGCTTATACTTATTTAATAGCAAGTTATGTTTTAGGAGATGTTTTTCACTTAGTAATTATAGCTATAATTACTATAGTGCAGTATTCTATTTCAAAATACTTATAACCTTAACTGAGTTTTCTGATTTCAGTAAGATGAAACAAACAAACAAACAAACAAAAACCAAAAAAACCTTCTTGCTACAAATATCTAAAAAGGCTGGATAAAATACAACAGAAATACTTAATGCAGGGTTGAACTTGCAAAAAACACAGAAAAATAAATCTCCAAGTGCCAGAGATAAAGACAGATCCGAAAATCAGAAATGGTAAGGGTAAGAGCTGATGCTAATGCTGTCCAGGAGAGAAGTAAAGAGGAAAAATGGGACAGGTATTAGTAAACAGGGGCTTGGCTTTTGATACCCCCATGGGAACTGAGGGTCTATCGAACCTTGGGCCCAAATGAGGGGAGAGATTGGAAGTGAACTCCTGAATAAATGAAGAATCTTTACAAACGAGCACATTGATGTCAAAACACAATATACCAACTTCTCTATCTCTACCAGGGGTCTAAGTAAGAAAAAAAAAAATCTCTTAAGAAAAATAAACTCCAGGTTTATGTCTTAAATGGGTCTGGAGTACAAATTTAGACAAACTGTATGATACAAAATCACCATGCTCCACTGAGAAATTACAATAAAGACTGGTTCTTGTCTAGTAATACCCCTTGGGCACTTGGCAGAAGCAAACACAAAAACTCTCTGAAGAGACACTATCAACAGTCCAGGCAACAAACGGATTCTCACAGAAAGAGCAAGCCCCTCTAAAACTGTACTCACTAATTTAAAATTATAAAACACAAGAGTGGACAATGCACCATGAGAGAGAGTCCTTGACACAAAAGAAGGATTGGAGTCCAAAGAACTCAGGGGTCAATGTTATGGTCTCTAAATTACTGAAAAATTAGGGGGAAAACCCCTAAATGAATGGATAGAGAGAACAGACACATCTGAAGCGAGAAAGAGTGAACTAGAAAACAGACCTGAAGAAGTTACCCAGAATGCAATTCAGAGAGATAAAGAGATAAAATATATGAAAGAGAGAGTAAGAGACATGAAGGAGAGAGTGAAAGGGTCCAACAAAAGTCTAATAGGAATTTCAGGAGAAGCAATATTTGAAGATAAAAGGGCTGAGAATGATTCAGAACTGATTCAAGACCTGAAACCTGAGATTCAAGAAACTCAGTGAATTCCAAGCAGGAAAAAGAAATGCAACCATACATACACATCACAGTGAAACAGCAGAAGGAAGAAAAAATCTTTAAGAGCAACGAGGACAAGAGAGAAGATTTACAATGGAACAAAAATTGGACCAAAAGCAAACTTCTCAACAGTAACTAAAACAGAGGCCAGAAGACAATGGAATACTATCTTCAAAGTGTTGAGGAAAAATACTAAGTCCTATATAGCTAAGCTATGATTCAAGTAGGTATTCTCAGACAAAGAATAAAACAGTTTACCACTCTTATCCTGTCACTGAAAGACTATTATTCAGGAAAGTGTCCAACAGGAAGTTCGGGGTTCGGTGAGAATGCAAGGACTGGAGCTAAACAGATCTGTGAGTCCCTGACATACAGTGGGTAGAGAACACCAGAGGAGTGGGTGAAAATGGACAGAGAGAGTGGGTAGAGCAGGAAAAGAGGAAGGAAGCCCTGGGAAACCAGAGCCCTGGGAAACACCAAAAACTCAGGGAATAGGCAGAGGACATAGTTTATCATTGTCCTCTTAATAAATAAGAGGACAAACTTGGTTGCATCTATGAAGAAAGAGCAATGAGCTTTCAGGGGAGAACAGCAGGAGAGACAAAGGGATCTGGCAAAAATAAAATAGAAATGCAAGAAAAAACAAAATGCAACAGCAGAATTAAAATCTTCACTGAAAACCATAAAGACTGGAAGTAATAAACTAGAACGCGGATTTTGTGAAATGCAGCATGAACTTTGAGAAATTCTACTAGAATGTGGAGGAAAAGAACAAAAAGAGAATATTAAGAGAAAGAACATTATAGATATGAAGGACAGAGAGTAGAGATCCAACTCAAGCTTCACAAGGGTGTACCCAAGGAATAAATCAGAACAAAAAGATGAGAACTAATCATTAAAAAAAAAAAATCTTTCCTGAGCCAGCACTGGTGGTCTAGTGGTTAAGATTCGGTGCTCTCACCGCCACAGCCCAGGTTCGTACCCTGGTGGTGGAACCACACTACCCGTCTGTCAGTTGTCATACTGTGGCAGCAGCTCACATAGAGACCTAAACTAACAACTAGGATACACAACCATGCACTGAAGCTTAAAAAAATCTTTCCTAAGATTAAAAAATATCTAAGTCTTTAAGGACTCATGAGATTTGGGGAAACAATGATAAAATTCACCTAGTCCTCTCCCCATAAAATTTTTAATTTGGGGGTTGAAGAAAAAAAATCCTATATATACCCAGGCCAAATAATAATAATAACACAAAGACTTTTATAGAGCTTTCCATGTGCCATGTAGATCACAAGAATATACAAAAATAAGAATTCTAAGTGCTTTCCATCTATTAACTCTCTTATTCTTCTATCAGTGGCATGAGGTAGGTATTACCATTTTCCCCTCTTAACAGATTAGGAGACTAAACAAAGCACAGAGAAGTTAAGTAGGTCACATAACTAATAAGTGGTGGACCTGGGATTCGAAGCCTAGAAGTGCTCTCATCTGTTCCACTACACCTCAGGGCAACAAAAATCAAGCTGGGAACCCCAAAAGCCAGAAGACAACAAAACAACTATGTTTGAAGATAGTGGAGTAGTCCCACATGGGCCTGAGCCTCCTGGCACCTGCCTTGTAACAGTTTTTCCTTCTTTCTGGACAGTACACATTATTAAGTTATGGCTTATGTTCTTTAGCAAGGCAAGCCAATCAAGACTACTGCCATTCCCTATAAGGTACTTGCAAACAATGAGAGAGAAATGCAAACGTCCTTCATGAGTTCTTTTGTTGAGAAATCCTACTTGTTTTATGTGGTCTCCATAGTTTATTTAGGGAAAGATACACCTCCTTCTCTCCCTCCCCACTCCCAAAAAAGACTAATAAGGACCAATGGGATTTCACCTGAATAGAAGTCTAATGAGGTATTTTTCAACTGCAGGTCACAACCCATTACTGGGTTGTGAAATCAACTTAATAGGTTGCAACCAGAATTTGGGGGGGAAGTAAACAATTAAAACAGAGTGCAACACATGTAGCAAGAGTACTTAATTTTTTGTATGTAAAATTTTTCTTTCAGTTAGAAAATGGGTTGTTACATAAAATGTATTTTGTACTTGAGTTATAGTCAAAAATGTTTAAAAGCCATTGGTAATGGGATTTTGTCATACATACAAAACACAATTTTGCCCTAGGGAACACTGTTAATACATTTTATCACAGACCTTGATATTTGCCCCTTGAAAGTTTATTAAAAGAAGGGCCAAAGCCCCAGCTCTATGGATTAGCTCTTCTATAATATATAAAGACATATTATATATATTATATTATATTATAAGACATATTATAAAACTACAATAACCAAACAGTGTGGTCACGCACACAGATTAATGAATCAGAACAGAAAGTCCTGAAACAGACCCAAATATGTGGGAATTTGATATATGCTAAAAGTGGCATTCCAACCTAGTGGGGAAAAAGATGGGTTTTTAGATAAATGGTATTGATACAATTGGGCCATTAGCCGGGAAAAAAAAAATCAATGGAAGTATACCCCATTTATACCAGAAAAAAATTCCAAATAGCTCAAAAATTTAAAGGAAAAACAAGTAGTAGGGGGGAAAGGAGGTATTTTTGTTTGTGTTTGTTGCTAAATAATCTTGTAATGGAAAAGGCCTTTCTTAATATGAAACTCAGGAGCCATAAAAGAAAAGTTTGATAAATTTGACTATTTTAAAATGTGCATGGAAAAAAACATTGAAAGTTTTAAAAAAAAGCCTCAAAAATTGTAATTCAAATAACAATTTTTCAAATAAAGAGATCCTACAAATCAATAAAGAAACCTCAATAATTCAAGTAAAAAATGGGCAAGACAGAGCAAGCAGTTTGCAGAAAAGAAATACAAGTGGCTTTTAAGCCCATGAAAAGATGTTCGACTTACTTATTAAGAAAAATGTAAATGAACCATACACTGAGATTCCATTTTTCACTTTAGGTAGGCAAAGATCAAAACGTGTGATGACACACCGGAACACAAAGGTGTGGAGAAACAAGAATTCTCATACTTTGTTGATTAGTATGCATGTATACTGATAAAATTTACATGAAGGCCAGTCAAAATTGATACATCTCCATTGCCCAGCAATTCAATTTGCAGGAATCTATCTTACAGCTGTATTAGAATATGTGTGAAATTACGAATCTGTAAGATGATTTCACCATGGCATTTTTTTAACAGTAAAAGACTTAACCTAAATAGTCATTAAAAGAAGACTAACGAAGTAAGTAAATAATGGTCATTCCACACAATGAAAAACTATACATCTAGAAAGAGAAAAAAGAGAGGAAGAAGAGGAAGAGGGGTCGGGGGAAGGAGGAAGAAGGTAATCTATTTTTTTGTCTTGAAATACAAAATGATAGCCTACTATCAATTACATAAAGGACCCAAAAGGTTTCACTAAAGAATTCTCAACCATCTAGAATCAACAGTTAAAGACACATGTTCTCTAGCAGATAAGCATATTTCCAAGCAGATTTTTCTACTAAATACCCCAGACAGAATGGAATTTACTCACAAGTATCAAGTTATTTCTTAAATCTTGCCTGGGCTTTGGGAAATAGATCTTATTCAGGTAAAGATAGTTCAGAAATCAAATTCCTAGGTAGAACAAAAAGCTATATTCTTTTTAATCCCACCCTTCTGCCCTTTCATATCATATCCTAACAGACTTACAGAGAATAGCTAAAAGAAAGGCAAAAAGACAATATATTTTTCATCGCAGAATCTTGCCTCCAAATTAGAAAGGAACAAATCAGGCATGGAAAGGCAATAACTGGCTTGGATCCTGCAAATCCAGAAATGCTGCTAACTACTTTTTTTTTTTTAATTCTGCTTTCAGTTCAAGGAGTTCATCCATGCTTACACACCCTGGAAATCCCCTCTGCTGCACAACCAACCAGGAACCTGCCCTAAAGCACCAACATAGTGCCGAACTTCCCTCCTTCCTTGGAAGCAAACATGCAGAATATTTAAGTCCTTTCACTGGTGATCCCCAAACAAAACAAAATAAAAATGTTGCACAGATAAGACTCACTGAAAAACTTTTTAAAAAGAAATCAGAAAGTAAACACATTTTTCAAATAAGGGAGAGAAATGGCTTGAAGAAAAACTGAGCACTATACATAGATAGAACTTACCTAAGAGAACTCAAAAGGAATTTCCAGAGAAAAGCAACTACACAGAGAGTTGCCCAAGGCTCTTTTTAAGAAACTTTATCAATTTTTCATTGTTCACCCTGACAAAGTGACCAAAATCAAAATACTTCCTTTAACAATTAGTTTGGGTACCATGTTACTATCACCCTCCTCAAGTACATGCACAGCCGTCAGAGCAGCTGTGAGGACACTAACGGAGCCTGGACCAGTGATAAGCCAACCCAGGTTGCAACTTCTGAGCAAGGCCAGCCATTAGCTTATATGACTTTGGTCAAGTCACTTCACTTTTCTGGGCCTCAGGTTCCTCAGCTATAAAATGGGGTGACCTACTTCAGACGGCTACTGTAAGGACTCAATAAAATGAAATGATTTGACTACAAAAAGTCTATACCACCTCTACGTGTGCTTTAGGTAACTAGTAATAGTACACGTTTTACCAACGGTTTGTCACCATTTATAATTCTTTGGGTTTTAATACAGGATACCAGGAAAATAACTTTCCCTGCTTCCTGTTCCTGACTCAGAAATGGGCTCCTGTCTTCATATGGCCATAGAGTAGACAGATCCCTATAAGTACCAATAACCTAACTGCCTCCACATGCATAAGAAACACATGTCTATGTTTCATTTGTACCCAAGTGTTCTGATTCAGGGGCCAAAGAGACCATTCAGCCCATCCCCTTCTAGTCAGTGGATCTTGACTAGATCCACTGCCCTTGCAGCACACGTGTATAGACGATTCATAAATCAAGTGTTCTCTGCTGGAGATTGCGTGTAGTGCATCCTTGTAGATTACTTTATGCTTTACAATGTGCATGTATTTTCTGATTCTATCCTCAAAACAATCCTATGAGAAAACTGAGATGTAGGGGGGAAAAAAGACCAAGTTAATAACTACATAAAAAATACAGAACCTCTATTTCTGACTCTTACTTAACTCATTACTTCAGAGCTGAATGAGCTATTTCTTTGTTTATAAAGCAAAAGCAACAATTTATCAGTTGTATCTGCAAAAGCCATCGAAGTTTAAAATTTTCTCACAGCATGAAGCAGAATTTACTATCATCCATACTCAATTTTATTGCTAATTTAAAAAGAAAATGGTTTGGGTTGTCCTCTTTTAATGAAAAAAAATCAAGAATAGAGAAGGGAAATTTTTAAATTCCTGGAATTTCTAGTGCCTAAGTTAAATGATACTAAATCTGACTAATGTTAAATAAGCATACAGTAAATCTCTGTGCATTACAGTAGTAAGAAAGTAGCCTATGGAAGTTGTCCATGTGATGGGCAGAAAGAAAACGGGAAGTGATTTTACTCTGAAAGAAACCCAAAAGATGAAAGAGTCAAACAGTAAATGGGAGAGACAAGACTACTCAGGTAGAAATCTTGGGGATATCCCGGGAACACTCACTGGCTCAAATGACGTGTCTTGTACATCTCATCAGTGGTTTTCCCTCCCAGGTCTAACTTATACAAATATTGAATAACTTAAGAGCAACGTACAACTGGAAGATGAGTCATCCCACCAGTAATCAACGAGATTAAGGGAAATTCTATTTTCCTGTGAACTTTGACACAGTTTGCATCTGTTTCATTATTCCTGCTAGCAATTACCACTAATCTGTGTTTGCACACTTTTTCTTCTGCTGCCATTAATTAAGCAAGTAATAGCAAGCTAAGTATTAAGCACTCTTACACCCTCAAAAAACATACATCAGACTAGTGAGGAGGTAGAATTACTAATAAGTGCAAACAGTATGTGTAACTGAATCTAAAGATGTGGGTTTGAATCCTGGCTTCATGACTTAAAAGGGTGTGACTTCAGCAAGTTCATGAACTTCTCTGAGCCTCAGTTTCCTCACCTGTAAAGAATATAAAATACTCCTTCCCTCAAAGTTATTGTAAAGATTAAATGATATAATCAAATAAATGGTAGCTATGACATGAGAAATGTGAATATTGGATGATTTAATGTATAAACAGCAATATTTATTGTATGCCTACTAGATGCCAAGCATTGTGGAGAATACAAAGAAGGGTGCCGTGTTCCTCAGAGTTTATAATGTGGTTGAAAAGACTATAGATACTGACATGAAAAACTAAGCACTCAAACAAGGACTAATAGTATAGGATTAATAGCTAAACGTGTGCCAGAGTTGATACATGGTACAAGTTCAAAGGAAGAAAAGATAAATGCAGGTTATAGAGGTCAGGAAAGGCTTCATACACAAAAGGAACTTGAGATAAGCCTTGAAGGAAAAACAGGATTTGGAGATAGGAATACATTTAGGAATGAAGGGAAAAAGCAGAGGAAGAAAACAGCAAAGCAGTCCAGAGTCAGTGAACAGCTGGCTCTGGCTAAAGCAGGAGTTTGCAGAAGAAAGTAATGAGAGGTGAGGCTTGAAAAGTAGTGACGTCAGCATCATGGCAGAGTGAGTTGTTCCCTTTGTCTCTCCCCTCTTAGTTACAACTAAACAGACATTCTTTGAACAACAGAGGATTCCCTACACAGCATAACAGGACGCCTGAGACATCCACACAGCCATACATCTGAAGGTGGGAGGACTGGTTCCCTGGGAAGCAGTGGATCTAGATGAGTGGACCCCTCCCCCTCCCCAGCAGCAGTGATCTAGGTTGTGGGTCCTCACACAGCGGCTGACGTGACTGTAACTGGAGGCAGGGGCAGCCCAGCCTGTGCACAAATGTTTTTGGAGTGGTAGCCTGGCCCATGGGAGAACCCATTGTGCCACAGCTGCCCTGCCCATGGGAACGCTCACCACTGAGCGGCATGGCTCATCCCCTGCGAAGGAGCCCCCACCAAGCACAGCAGCTCAGCCAAACCACCTGTGAGTGCAGAGCTGGCCTGCATGTGTGTGAAAGAAAGCGCCCCTCCCCTCCTGCCTAAAGCACCAGCTCAGCTGGTCCGCTACCGAGCACAGCAGTCCCACACCACAGTGACCAGCCAGCAGAGCATAGAGGCCCCACCTGCACATGCGTGCATGACCTGCCAAGCAGCTGTGGCCAGAGCACAACCACTGAACAGCCCTAATGGCACAACTTCCAACAGACAGGGTGAGATCAGAAAACATAGCTCCTGCCCCCCCCTCAGCAGTGGCAGGTGGAATCTGCAACCTGATACTATCACAAATGTGTCAGCAAGGGATCAATTCATCAAACACCATGAAGAACTACATTAACACTTCAGAGTAGGAAGAAAATGACAAGTCTCCAGAAACCAATCCAGAAGTTACAGAAATTTACAATCTAAATGACAGAGAATTCAAAATAGTTATCATAAAGAAACTCAATGAGTTACAAGAAGACTCAGAAAGACAGTTCAGTGAGCTCAGGAATAAAAATTAATGAGCAAAAGGAATACTTCACCAAAGAGACTGAAACTCTTTAAAAAAAAAAACCAAACAGAAATTCTGGATATGAAATTAATGAGATAAAAATAATCTAGAATCCATAAAAAATAGAGCTGACATTATGAAGGACAGAATCAGTGTTTTAGAGGATAGAAATATAGAAATGCTTCAGGTGGAAAAGGAGAAAGAACTAAGATTTTTTAAAAATGAAGAAATCCCTTGAGAAATATCCAACTCAATTAGGAAAAGTAACATAAGGATTATAGGTATTTCAGAGGGAGAAGAGAGAGAGAAAGGAGCATAGAGCTTGTTCAAAGAAATAATAGCTGAGAACTTCCCAAACCTGGGGGAGGAACTGGACTTAAAAGTACATGAAGCCAATAGAACTCCTAATTACATCAACGCAAAAAGACCTTCTCCAAAGCATATACTATTAAAACTGACAAAACTCAGTGACAAAGAAAAATGTTAAGGGCAGCAAGGCAGAAGAAAATAAACTACAAAGAAACCTCTATCAGGCTTTCAGTGGATTTCTCAGCAAAAACCTCACACAAGGAGAGAATGGAATGATATATTCAAAATACTGAAAGACATAAACCTCAGTCAAGAATACTCTATCCAGTGAAACTATCCTTCAGATATGACAGAGAAATAAAAACTTTCCCAGATAAACAAAAGCTGAGGGAGTTCATTGCCACTAGGCCTGCCTTACAAGAAACATTGAAAGGAGCCCTCACATCTGAAGCTAAAAAGCAAAGGTTTACAAAACCTTGAGCAAGGAGATAAATAGACAGATAGAATCAGAAAATTGCAGCTGTATATCAGAATAGGTTAGTAAATACTTTAATTATAACATAAAAGACAAAGGGAAGGAAAGCATCAAAAATAACTATAAACACTTCAATCTAGTCACAAACTCACAACACAGAAAAGAACAATTTGTGACAACAATAACTCAGAAAGAAAAGGGAAAAGGGATGGAACCTGCTTAGGCTAATGGAGATAAGAGGCCATCAGAAAATGGACTATCTCATCTGTGATATCTTTTATACAAACTTCATGGTAACCACTAAACAAAAAATCAGAGCAGGGCCACAAATCATAAAGAGAAAACCGTCACAGAAAACCAACAAACTGAAATGGCAGTCAGAAATACAAGGGAAAAGAAACAATGGAAATAAAGAACAATCAGAAAATAAGAGACAAAATGGAAGTATTAAGCCCTCATATATCAATAATCACTCTAAATATAAATGGATTGAATTAAATCAAAAGACACAGTGTGGCTGGATGGATTACAAACAAGACCCAACAATATGCTACCTTCAGGAAACAAATCTCAGCTCTAAAGACAAACATAGGCTCAGAGTGAAGGGATGGAAGACGAAACTCCAAGCAAATGGCAAGCAAAAGAAAGCAGGTGTCACCATACTTATATCAGACAAAGCAGACTTCAAAATAAAAAAGACAATGAGAAACAAAGAGGGGCAGTATATAATGATAAAAGGGACATTCCACCAAGAGGACATAACACTTATGAATATATATGCACCCACCACAGGAGCACCAAAGTATATAAAGCAAATATTAACAGACCTAAAGGGAGAAATTGACAGCAACACAATAATAGTAGCGGATGTCAACACCCTGCTTGCATCAATGGATAGATCATCCAGACAGAACGTCAACAAGGAAACAGTGGCCTTAAATGAAATACTAGACCAGATGGACTTAATAGATATATATAGAACATTCCATCCCAAAACAGCAAGTGCACATGCAACATTCTCAAAAATAGACCCTATATTGGGAAACAAAGCAAGCCTCAATAATTTAAGAAGACTGAAATCATATCAAGCATCTTTTCTGACCATAATGCTATGAAACTAGAAATCAACTACAAGAAAAAGGCCGGGAAATTCACAAATATGTGGAGATTAAACAACATGCTACTGAACAACCATTGGATCAAAGGAGAAATCAAAAAATACCTAAAGACAAATGAAAATGAAAACACAACATACCAACTCTTATGGGAGGCAGCAAAAGTGGTGCTAAGAGGGAAATTTATAGCAATACAGGCCTACCTCAACAAAGAAGAAAAATCTCAAATAAGTAATCTTAAACTACACTTAATAGCACTAGGAAAAGAAGAAACAAAGCCCAAAGTCAGCAGAAGGAGGGAAATAATAAAAAATTAGAGCAGAAATAAATGAAATAGAGACTAAAAAAACAATAGAAAGGGTCAATGAAACTAAGAGCTAGTTCTTTGAGAAGATAAACAAAACTGACAAACCCGTAGCCAGACTAAGAAAAAAAGAGGGAAGTCTCAAATAAATAAAATTAAAAGTGAAAGAGGAGAAATTACAATCAATGGATACCACAGAAATACAAAGAATTATAAGAGAATACTATGAAAAACTATATGCCAACAAATTGGACAACCTAAAAGAAATGGATAAATTCTTAGATTCATGCAACCTTCCAAAACTGAATCAAGAAGAAATAGAGAATCCGAATAGACCAATCACAAGTAAAGAGATTGAAACACTAATCAAAAACCTCCCAAAAGACAAAAGTCCAGGACCAGATGGCTTCTCTGGAGAATTCTACTAAACATTCAAAGAAGATTTAATACCTATTCTTCTCAAACTATTTCAAAAAATTGAAGACAGAACACTTCCTAACTCATTCTATGAGGCCGACATTACGCTGATACCAAAACCAGACTAGAACAACACAAAGAAGGAAAATTACAGACCAATATCGCTGAAGAACACAGATGCAAAAATCCTCAACAAAATGTTGGCAAGTCAAATACAGTAATACATTAAAAGGATTATACACCATGATCAAGTGGGATTTATACCAGGGATGCAGGAATGGTTCAACATCCACAAATGAATCAATGTGATACACCACATTAACAAAATGAGGGGTAAAAATCACATGATCATCTCAATAGATGCAGAGAAAGCATCTGACAAGATCCAACATCGATTTATGATAAAAACTCAATAAAATGGGTATAGAAAAAAAGTACTTCAAAATAATAAAGTCCATATATGACAAACCCACAGCCAACATAATGGTGAAAAATTGAAAGCCATCCTTCTGAGAACAGGAACAAGACAAGGGTGCCCACTCTCACCACTCCTACTCAACATAGTACTGGAGCTTTTGGCCGGAGCAATTAGGCAAGAAAAAGAAATAAAAGGCATCCAAATTGGAAAGGAAGAAGTAAAACTCTCACTGTGTGCAGATGACATGAATCTATATATAGAGAAAACCCTAAAGAATGCACCAGAAAACTATTTGAAATAATCAACAACTACAGCAAAGTTGCAGGGTACAAAATCAACTTACTAAAATCACCGGCATTTCTACACACTAACAACAAACTAGCAGAAAGAGAAGTCAGGAATACAATCTCATTTACAATCGCAACAAAAAGAAGAAAATACCTGGGAAAAAACTTAACCAAGGAGCTAAAAGACCTATATACTGAAAACTATAAGACATTATTGAAAGAAATCGAAGATGACATAAAGAAATGGAAAGATATCCCATCCACATGGATTGGAAGAATAAACATAGTTAAAAATGTCCATATTACCTAAAGCAATGTATAGATTCAGTGCAATCCCAATCAGAATCCCAATGACATTCTTCACAGAAATAGAATGAAGAATCCTAATATTTATATGGAAGAACAAAAGACTCTGAATAGCCAAAGCAATTCTGAGAAAAAAGAACAAAGCTGGAGGCATCACAATTCCTGACTTCAAAATACATTACAAAGCTATAGTAACCAAAACAGCATGGTACTGATACAAAAACAGACACACAGACCAATGAAACAGAATTGAACGCCCAGAAATAAAACCACACATCTATGGACAGCTGATCTTTGACAAAGGACCCAAGAACATATAATGGAGAATGGAAAGTCTCTTTAATACATGGTATTGGGAAAACTGGACAGCCACATGCAAAGGAATGAAAGTAGACCATTATCTTACACCATACACAAAAATTAACTCAAAATATATTAAAGACTTGAATGTAAAACCTGAAACCATAGAACTCCTAGAAGAAAATATAGGTAGTACATCAGTCTTAGCAGCATCTTTTCAAATACCATGTCTACTCAGGCAAGAGAAACAACAGAAAAAATAAACAAATGCAAGGCAAAGGAAACCAGGAACAAAATGAAAAGACAACCCACCAACTGGGAGAAAATATTTGCAAATCATATATCCGACAAGGGGTTAATTTCCAAAATATATAAAGATCTCATACAACTCAACAACTGAAAAATAAACAACCCAATCAAAAAATGGGCAGAGGATATGAACAGACATTTTTCCAAAGAAGATATACAGATGGCCAACAGCCACATGAAAAGATGTTCAAGATCACTAATTATTAGGAAAATGCAAATCAAAACTACAATGAGATATCACCTTACACCTGACAGAATGGCTATAATTAACAAGACAAAAAGCAACGAATGTTAGAGAGAATGTGGGCACAAGGGAACCCTCAGACACTGCTGGTGGGAATGCAAACTGGTGCAGCCACTATGGAAAACAGTATGGAGATTTCTCAAAAAATTAAAAATTGAAATACCATATGATCCAGCTATCCCACTGGTGGGTATTTATCCAAAGAACATGAAATCAACAATACAAAGAGATCTATGCACCCCTATGTTCATTGCAGCATTATTTACAATAGCCAAGACATAGAAGCAATCCAAGTGCTCATCAACTTTTGAATAGATAAAGAAGTGGTGTGTGTGTGTGTGTGTGTGTGTGTGTGTGTGTGTGTGTATATACATACAGTGGGACACTACTCAGCCATAAAAAAGACAAATCATCCCATTTTCAACAATATGGAAGGAACTTGAGGGTATTATGTTAAGCAAAATAAGCCAGAGAGAGAAAGACAAACACTGTATGATTCCACTCATATGTCAAAGATAAACAAACAGGGATAAAGAAAACAGATTAGTGGTTATCAGAGGGGAAGGGGGCAGCGGGGTGGGCGAAAGGGGTAAAGGGGCACATATGTGTGGTGACAGATAAACACTAGACTACTGGTGATGAGCATGATGCAGTCTATACAGAAATTGATATATAATAATGTAAACCTGAAATTACACAATGCTATAAACCAATATGACCTCAATAAAATAATAAAAACAAAAAGAAAAGTAGCTTGCAGCCAAACTGTGGAGAAGGAGTTGCTTTCAGGCTAAGAATGGGAAACTGCAGAAGGATTTTGGGCGAGGGAATAATATGATTAAATCAGTGTTTGGAAAGACTGGTCTGACAATAGTATGAAAGAAGGAAAGTGCAGACACAGGAAAACTAGTTCAGAGGTAAGACAGAGGTTGAGGTTGAAATGCTCAAGGCCTAGACAAGACAGAAGTGGTGGAAAGGGAGCAGCAGAGGCAGATAAGAGAAACGCTGCACAGAGGATTCGTGACTGATTAGACACAAAGGTGAAGGATGAGAGCCAAAACCAGTTTTAATCTCTTCAGTCTGGGTGGCAAAGAGTAAAGTCACAAAAGGAAACCCAATGGTGGGATCAGAGGCTAGAAAGGAAGAAGCGTTTTTAAAGACTTTGATTTTTGACACATTAAATTTGAATTCATAATGGCATACTCACATAGAAGTGTCTCACAAGCAGTTGGTTATACTGATCTGGCATGTGAGAGTAAGCAGGACTAAAGAAAAGAATTTGGGAGTCACTTGGACAAGAGAGAACTAAAGCTGAGGAAAAAATCCCATCAGGGACACTGATAAAGGCTCAGGGACCTCTTCCAGGGGAAAAACACAGGCCCTCATTGCAAGGAAATGGGTTTTCTCCTCTGGTGAGGAAGGGACACGGCATCCAGGAAAGCCCAAGATTCATAAAAGTCCTCTTAAAGGAGCACACAGATTGGGGTGTAAGTCTCTGTGGACGGTGGTGTCAGCCTAGGAATAAAAGGTCTGTGATGCAAGGTGAATTAAGATGGGGAGATCCCAACTTGGGTGGACACTGCCACTGGCTGCCCAGCCCCATTAGGGACTCCAGGGGCCTAGGGAACCTGTGGTGAAATACACTGTACCTGCTCCTTCTCTATCTGGGTACTTTCTGATAAATTTCCATGTCCTTAGCTATATAAACTGGGAATTGAATCTAATTTTACCCTAGATATATGTGTGGTGTCTACCTACTAGTCTGTAACCCCCCTGAACACTGCACATATATTTACACAAACTTTTATCAAAATTTCTGGGGATTCAGAATCCCATGGAACCTGAAAACCACCAGGAAGAGTTATGGTCCTTTCCTCTCCCCCCACAAATCCATTACATTCCTTTACTTATAGGGGTATTCTACTTGAAAAGTTTTACTCCAATACAATAATAATAAATTAAAAGTAAACACATTTGGCTTTAAATAGTAGTTTCACTTCCCTAGTAACAAAGCTGACAGTCAGGGAGAACGAATGCTGGGCTTTGGATCTGATCATTTAGCTCTGCTAGTTCTGGAAATGATCTGTCAGATTATTTTGGTACTTAATAATCAGTTCCTTACATACATCAAATCATGTTGTACACCTTAAACTAATACAATGTTATATGTCAGTTATATCTCAATAAAACTAGAAAAGTAAAATAAAATCATAAACGTTTAAAAATGACAATAATAATCAGTTCTTGTTTTCTAATAATCATATATTTCTTATGATATTTCTAACAATCAATAATCTTGTTTTCAAATAATCATTTCTGATAATAATTGTTTTCTGCGACTGCAGGGACAGAAGCCTTGTACCATCAACACAATAGTGAGCAACTTGGGAAGAGGTAACTTCAAAATTTCTATCTTCAAAGGTCTGGCCCATGTTTAGATGTAGTACAGGACCCTAAATACATTTTGAAAATATGAACCACAATTATTAGGCCATGAGATATTGACAATGACTGCAGAAAAGGTATTAATTTATGATAAGGCCCTTCACCTTTCACTTAATGTTTAACAGCTCCTGAACATCTACTCTACTAAGTTCTTTTCACTTCCCAGTGACAGTGCACCTGGCACAGTACTTGATATGGCCTTATCCTATTTTCCTGAAAAATACCTTCTGTTCGCTTTTTTCATTTTGGAGAATTTTAATAAATAATCAGTTCAACCAAAAAGACAAGCATTTATTTGGTATGATTCTGCAAAGGAAATATACTATTTTTATTAATATGGCAACATGCAATTCTGCCATTCGTGGTTTTTCAGTCAGCTCGCAAAGAATCACGCTGTTAATTAGAGCAGTGGCCCATCAAGAGGATGCCTGCCTTTGAGACAACCTGAGTTATCTGCTAATTCAAATCATCTGAGCAAATCTACCATTGGCACAAATGCAGTGAACTAATTAAAAGAAGAAAAAAAACTAGTGTTGAAATAGCTGTGTAGGTAGCTCAATCCATACACATTCTACTCTTCCAATTATACGTCTCCAGAAGAAAAGCCAGCACTCCTAAGTGCAGGAAATCACATTTTACATCCTGCAGCTGCTTCACAGCTGAGGAAAATGCAAAAACAAAGAGGAAATGCGCCTGGAGATCTTATTAACAAAGAGTGGAAATCCCCTTACTCCACATCTCCCCATTAGCACTGCGGAGGACGTAAGCTCTCAGGTTCGGATTTCTCTTCATGTAAGGCCTAACCACACCAGAATCAATCCACAGTTGCCATCTGCACTAAAGGCAGGGGTAGATGCGCACTGGAGCATTCCGGATTGCCACTTAGCTATAGTTTTCACTACAGAGTGGATTAATGTGTACAGGATTTTTTTTAAGACTCCAGAACAAATGTTAATAACCCTTTTGCAAAGCAAGACCAATGTGGTTCAGTAGGAAATCTCTCTCCAGCTCTTGATCTAAATTTCATCTCATGCATTTCATAAATGGAAAAAGGGCTATCTTACCATGGGCAAATGACATGACAATTTTCAGTATTTAAAAAATATTATTTGATTAAAGAAGGGGACTTTCACTTTCTGTAGTGAAATACTTTCTGAACTACTTTCATCTTTTATAATGAATATATGTTTGTTTGGGGAAAAATACTACAAGAAGATGTTGCCTCTGCATGAAATTCACTAAAGATGCATTGTTTTAAAATTTCCCTCTTCACAACTTCTATCCTGAAAGCATATGTGTATTTATTTAATATGTAAATTTTTTAAAAGATTTTTACAATGGAAATTTCAAACATACAAAAATAGACAGAATAATATAATAAATCCCAATGAACCCATAAACTAATTTTATCAACTCATGGCCAATCTTGTTTCCTATGTAACCCCATCTACTCTATCCTTTCTTTCCCAGTTATTTTTGAAGCATATCTCAGACATCCCATCATTTCATCTATAAATATTTCATTGTATAGCTTTAAAATATAAAGAGTTTTAAAACACAACTCACTAGCATTACTACACCTAAAAAAAATCAACAATCTCCAACAATTGGTGTTCTGGTTTCTTTGATTGTTCAGATGAAGAATTAAAGGCCCAATACAGTCCATACACTGCAAATGGTTGATATATCACAAATTACTTTTGATCTATAGGTTCTCTCTCTCTCTCCTTGCAGTTGATTTACTGGAAGAAACTAGGGTGTTTATCTTATACTGTCACATGGACTGGATTTGGTGATTGTATCCTTGAGGTGTAACGTGTCCCCTACATTTCCTGTAAATTAGTAGTTGGCTCTAGAATATTGATCAGATTCAGGTTTAATATTTTTATGTACCAAGTACTTAACACTTCTATTTCCTATTTCTTGAAATCTAGCGGGAGAAGAACCACTGGCCAAGCTTCAACCTATAGCTAAAAAGTAGTGCTGGATAATGAGGAGGTGTCATGCGTTCTGCTCAAGACTTAACTTCACATTTCTACCTTCAGACATTAAGGAAAGGCAGTGAAGCAGTCTACGGAGCTTCACACCACCAAAACCCCAGCAATGATCTGACGCCCCCTTTCTTCCTTCCCAGACTGACACTGTGCTAGATACAGATTCTGCACTTATATTCTTCTAACTCACAGCTTCCTCTTCTACTCTGTGCTGTCTTCAGGGCTCCACCCTCACATCTGCTCCCACTAGGAAAAGATGACCTTATCTTAACACAGAACTAGGTTGCCTGGCAACAGTTGGAAAATCTTAACATTTCAGAGCTGGAAGGGGCCCTGGAGACCACGTAGTCTAATCTTCTCTGTTTAAAGATCAGGAAACAGAGAACAAGAGTAATGAAGTAACTTTCCCACAGTTATTATAAAGATGATGTTAAATGAGGTAATAGTTGTAAAGTACTCATAATAGTGGCTAGCATATAATGAGCCTATATAAATGTTTGCTTTTTTAAAAAAAGCACAGTTAAAACTAATTAAAAAGCAGAATTAGTATTTGAAAGATCTCTTGATTTCTTCAAGAATACAAACAAGGGGCCGTCCCCGTGGCCTAGTGGTTAAGTTCGGTGAGCTCCAATTCGGCAGTCCGGGTTTGGTTCCCAAGCACAGACCTACACCACTTGTCCACGGCAATGCTGTGGCAGTGACCCACATACAAAATAGAGGAAGACTGGCATAGATGTTAGCTCAGGGAGAATCTTCCTCAGCAAAAAAAAATAGAGATACTCTCTTCTACCTTGCATTTAGGGGGAAATAATGTTCTCCACATATAAGTAAACATTCTAGATAACTGAGGCATGCTCCTTTAAACACCCAATTTTATTCCATTTTAATCTTTTAAAGTCAAGATAATCCAAGATGGAAACTGTTGTTAGAAATGCACTGCATACTTTCCTTTATCAAAAGAAGACCACCAAACAATATCTTATTAAATCTCTCAGTGACCCAGCATTTCATGATGAACACAGGGAAGCGTAATGAATAGAATTCAGACTCTGGAAGTAGACTTGGGTTCTAATCTTAGCTCTGCTACTAACAAACTCAGCTTGGCAAAGTCACTTCACCTCCCTGAGGCCTAGCAAAAAAGAGATGATGCCTTCCTTACAGGATGATCACAAGGATTAGACATAACAAAGATCCCAGCACAGTGCCTGACACATAACAAGCATTTAGTAAATGGCAACTATTACTCAATAATTCAATAAATTGAGCATCTTTATGCCAAGCACTGTTCTAAGGTATAGGAATACTGCAGAATTCAAACAGATAAAAATTCCTACTCTCATGGAACTTCTATTCTAATATGGAGAAAAGAAAGATAATAAAAGCAAATAAAGTATATATAGTATGTCAGATGGTGATAAGTGCTATGGAGAAAAAGAAAGCAGAGACAGAAGACGGGGTGCTTGGGTGAGGGTGAGGGTACGCATGCAATTTAAAATAGGGAGGTCAGGAAGAACTATTCTCAGAAGGAGATATTTAAGAAAAGAGCTGAAGGAGGTGGATGAATACAGATATCTGGAGGAAGCGGAAATAGCAAGTGCAAAGGTCCTGAGGCAGTGGCATATCTGGTAGGATCAAGAAACACCAAGAAGTCCAGTACGGCTGGAATGCAGTAAGATCTGAGAGGCTAAGAGGGGCCAAATTGTGCAGGTCACTGTAAAGGGTCTGAGTCTCAGCCTGAGTGAGACAGAAAGCTATTAGAGAGTTCTAAGCAGAGGAGTGACGTCATCTGACAAGGATTTAAAAGGATCACCCTGGCTGAAACGAGATTTGGGTGTTGGGAAACAGGGAGACTAGTCAGCAGGCTATTGCAGCTGTCTAGTCTAGAGATGACGGCGGCTTGGATCAAAATGTGGTAGTAATGAAGGTGAGGGGAAGTGGTCAGAGAGACTGTGAAGGAAACCAACAGGATTTTCTGTTAGATTGGCGGTGGGGTATGAAGGAAAGAGGGGAGTCAGGGAAGACGGACATTTCTGATATCTGAATAACCAGAAGGAGAAAGCTGTATTCACCGAGACAAAGACTGCAAGAGGGGCGTCTAGATCAAGATCGGGAGTTCCGTGCTGTGCAGAAGAGACGAGGCCTCTGCCCTTGTTCCCAACATCTCAGCTGCTGCCCTTTCACACTGCTAGTTTTCCGTCCCCTCAGAAGTCAGCTCAGTCTTCGGTGGCAGTGTGGCGGTGTTTCTAATCCACCATCATCTTTACACCGTTCTATTCTCTAAGGAGACCAAAGGAATAGGCAACAAAACTGATACATTTAGTCCACAGTGAAAGAAAAACTGAATCAGAAATCTGAGGCAGCATTTTCTAAGCAAAAGAAAACTAAAAGTGTGGTCACTTACAGTAGTGCCTCACTTCCAACACTGTTTAAAATTCACTTATGAAATGGCTACTTAGAACTCACAGTACTTTTCCCATAAATACAAACTTATAAAAAATGACTTGGTTTTGATGTCAGACTACATAATGGGGCTATGTTATAACAAGAATACCACCAGGCTGAATCTGAGGGAGAAAAGATCACAGGGTATAAGAAAGAACAGACTTGCTTGCCCTTTGCCTAAGAAAGAAATCCGTCAAGTTTCTCCTTTGCACACTCCCACCTTATTCAAACCTCCTAAACCACAGGTGCCTTTCTCCCTCTGCCTCCACGCTATAATCTACATGAAACCTCCAGCTCTAGCATCCTCCTCAGATCTGCCCCCCAAAATGTTCTCCACGTCTAAAAATCGCCCACCCAACTCTAAAACAGCAGCAACCAAATACCCACACCCACAGCCAATCCCTTGTCAAACAGAAGTCAGCACAGCATCAGGAGGAAATGCACAGCTTCAAGCTAATTCTCACAAAGGTGGTTGGATCCCAGTTGGTAGAATTTCAGCAAGTGCTACATGAGAGAAAATGAAGACGAATGAAGAAAGAAGGGATATATCTGATGTTGAGAAGACCACTGCAAAGGAGTAGGCCTGCTTCTTTTTTACATTTTTACCCTTCCTGTACTTCTGAACTCATTAATTTTCCTAGAAATTTCACATTTTTTATCACAATTCTTGCACCAACACACCGGGATGATCCAGAGATCACATGCCTATCTTCCAGTTTTTAATTGTGGAGCTGAAGAAGAGGGAGTGGGGAACAGCATTAGTGATTAATTAAGAACGCACTGGGCAAAATGTTCATAAGTTGAGGACTACTTTTATTCATTAATGGGCTTTTATAAACAGAGACTTCAAAACACCTGGTTTTAAAACTATACTTTGCAGATAATTAAGTTTCTTTCTCAGGTTTGTTTTGTTTTAACTACCAAACCCCCAAACTTTGCCATTTACCACTCAATGTTTTATCAAATCTGGGGAAAACCTCATAGTTCATCTTAGAGATAAGCAGATCTTCAAACCCACCGGAGAGGAGAGGGAAGGTTCTAAGACCGTGATGAAGAGCTCAGTTTGCCCACTTCTTTCAGTTTGCAGCTGCCACTCTCAAATTTAAAAAACACAAACAAACCTACAGTAGACCAGTTCTTACACTGACGTCTCATTTGGTCACACGTGCTGTCCTCAATCTGTGGTCAGAGGAACACCAGAAGGCCTCCCTTCTGTCAATTAACTGAAGAGATATTATCAAGCAGAACAAATGGTTTGATTTAAACTTAACCCTAACAACTCAATTAAATGTACTATAGGCAATTTGCCTTTCTCCAATTTCTTTTTTACAAAACAGAATCAATCCCAAGTCATTACAATTTTATTAAGAAGGTCTAAATCACAGGATTATGGGGGACTGCTATTGTGATTAAAGTTTCATTAAAAGTTCAAAATGAGAGGTCCATGGTGGGCTATGATTTCCTTCTTTAGAGTTGTCTATTTTCACTGAAATTTTTTTATAATTAATAAATATTATTTGTATGATTAGAAAAAAAACACTTCCATTTTGGAAAGTGAAAAAAGATGATGAAATGAGTCTGAATAAGAACTAAAAGAGAATAGAAAAAAACTAGAAGATATTCTGAAAAGTGAGACTGTTGTCTTTGTTCTGCTTTAACTTCCTTTGTTAATATGTCTGCATAATAAAATTGAGGGAAATAAATTTTACTTAAACTTTTCAAATAGAAGAAAAAGGAAAGTCCATCTAAAGCAGAGTGTTCCTAGAGCAGTAGTTCTTAAACTGTGGTTCAAGAAACCTGGGCATCCCTACGACACTTTCAGAGGATCTGTAAGGTTAAAAACTATTTTTATAATAATACTAAGATGTTATCTGCCCTTTTTACTCTCATTTGCTTACAACTATGCAGTGGAATTTTGGTAAAATATCCAAGAAAAATAACTGCAATTATCTGAAAATACCAATAAAATACTCTTACCTTTTCCAACTACATATCTATGAGCCTCCATTTTCTTCATATGCTTCAACCAAAATAATATACTACAACAGACTGAATACGGAAGCAGATATAAAAGTTCAAAAATTCATGTCTTCTGTTAAGCCATGTAATTAGAGAGGTTTAGAAATATGTAAGACAATGTGTCTCTTCTCAAATACTATTTTTCATTTGGAACAATAGAGTTATAATTGAGAAAAAAACACGTTATTTATTTTAACATGTAATAGTCTTTATACTGTCATTTAAAATAAATTAATACATATTTTTAAAGGTTCCCAGTTTTGATTTCTAATCCAGTAATTACTAATAGATATAATCCCACATAAACAAAAGCTCTCAGGAGTTCTTAACTTTTAAGAATGTAAAAGGGTCTTGAGACCAAAAAGTTTGAGAACTGCTGTTCTAAAGTATTATTTACTCTATAAGAAAAATATCACTTTACAAAGGGGTATTTTTTAAGACAAGAGAAATAAAGAAAGCTGCTTAAAAGTGAATTTATAATTTATAGGACAAATGATGAAGCTCAGATTGGCTTCACAATAATCTGAGGTGCAAGGAAAGAATGGATGGTAGTATAAATGAAACAAGAGTGGCCACAAGTTAAGAATCACTAAGCTAGGGGGTTGTTATACTAGTCTCTCTACTTTTGCATATGTTTGAAATTTTCCTTAAAAAATTGAAGTCATACCTAAGCAGCTGAATACGAAAAAAAAAACACCTGACTGTAATTTAATGTTATTGTTTAGAATGAAGGACAATAAGAGGGAAAAAAATCTTATTAATATTAAATTAACACTGTCCACATAGCTCTAAATTCACTTTTTGATCTTCACTGATCTGCTCTCAATTAGTTTCAGGTAGTAAAATCAGTAGTAGATGCATATTATCTGCAGTTCTGCTTTGTTCACTTACAATCCACATATGCAGCTCCCATCTTTACCTACTATCACTAACCTGACAAACAAAAGTGACATAGATACCTTTCAGTTTAACAATAAAAGCAGTTCACAAATCCTTTAACCTAATTGACCTGACTATATAACCTAGAATAATTTTTACATGTTACACTGTTGCCATCTGCTGGCTATAATGTCTAAGTACAGTAAAAAAAAAATGTTTAGAACTGAAAAGCTACAAATTTACATAACACTGAGGGGTTTTTTTCCTCAAAATTATCCTGTAGAAAAGAAGCTACTTTATATACATTAGGGTTCTTCAAAATCTCACATTAGAAGCAGTAGTTCTTGAACCTAGGAAATCATCTGGGGGCTTTAGAAAATCCTGATGCTTGGGCCCCAAACCAGGGCAATTAAATCAGAATCTCTATTTTATAAAACATGAAAGGCAGGCAACAGACTGAGAGAAAATATTTGCAAAAGATACATCTGACACAGGACTTGTATCTAGAATATATAAATAACTCTTACAACTCAATAATAAGAAAACAACCCAATTTTAAAAATGGGCAAAAGATCTGAACAGGTACTTCATCAAGGGAGCTATATGGATGGCAATCAAACACATAAAAAGATGCTCAAACTGATCAGTCATTAGGAAAATGTAAATTTAGACCACAATGAGATACTACCTCACATCCATTAGAATGTCTAAAGGTAAAGAGACTGACCATAATAAGTGTTGGCCAGGATGGGAAGCAACTGTACACTACTCCTCATACACTGCTGGTAGAAATGTAAAATGGAACAACCACTCCGAAAAACAATTTGGCAGTTTCTTAAAAAGCTGCACACATACCCCTACCATAAGACCCAGTCATTCCACTCCTAGATATGTACCCAACAGAACGAAAAGTCATAGTGGGTTGAATAGTCTCCCCTCTAAAATTCATGTCCACCAGAACGTGACCTTATTTGGACGCAGATGTAATTAGTTAAGACGCAGTCATACTGGAATAAGGTGGGCCCTAAATCCAATGACTGATGTCCTTATAAGAAGAAGAGATGACACACAGAGAAAAGGCAGAGAGTGGAGTGATAACAGTTAAAAGCCAAGAAACACCAAGGACTGCCAGAAACCAGGAGCTTCTGAAGCTAGGAAAAGGAAAAGAAGGATTCTTCCCTAAAGTCTTCAAAAGGAGGATGGCCCTGCCAACACCTTGATTTCAGACTTCTAGCTTCCAGAACTATGAAAGAATAAATGTCTGTCATTTTAAGCCATGCAGTTTGTGGTAATTTGTTATAGCATCCCTAGGAAACAAATACAAAAGCATAAAGTACAAAGACTTGTACCAGAATGTTCTTATTAGCTTTATTTGTAATAGCCTCAAACTGGAAATAACCCAAATGTCCATCAACAGGTGAACGAATTTACAAACTGTGGTATATCCACATGATGGAATACTACTCAGCAATAAAAATGAACATATGATTGAGACACAAAACATGGATGAAATCTCAAAATAATTATGCTGAATAAAAGAAGCCAGAGCAAAAAAAGACTACATATTATATGATTCCATGGTGTTTATCTGGGGGGACAGAAGTGAGAGGAGGTACAAGAGGGAGTCATTACAAAGTGACAAGAGGAAAATTTGGGGGGTGGTGACAGATATTCATTATCTTGACTGTGGTGACCATTCCACAGGTGTATACATGTGTTAAAACTCATCAAGTTGAGGGGAAGATGGCAGAAAAGGAAGCACCGGGAATCTGTCTCCCCACCTAGACAACAATTGCACTGACAGAATCTGTCTGATCTAACTATTTTGGAATTTAACAGCCAAATCTCTGTTGAAGATTTGCAACTTCCAGGGGAAGCCTTGGATGATAAATTGTGGTTAATTTCAGTCAGTTTCAGCTCTAAGCACATTAGCTACCTATTGTTCACCCCAAGCCACATGGCAGGCAGCTGTACACATGTTCCTAGAGCAGCCTGCACATAGCTTACAGGAACCAGAGCAGACAAAAGGACCCTGTTCTCCAAATATTGGGGATCTGTGCTCTGATTGCTGCTTTTGATCACAGAGGTGAAAAGACACATAATCATGAAGAGGAAGAAAATCTGAATACACTTATACCTAGTAAGGAGGTTGAATCAGTAATCAAAAATCTCCCAACAAAAAATTTAAGTTCCGGACCTGTTGGCTCACTGGCAAATTCTACTAAATGTTTAAAGAAGAACTAATACCAATCCTTCTCAAACTTTTCCAAAGAATTGAAGAGGAGAGAACACTTCCCCACTCATTCTACGAGGCCAGCACTACCCTGATACCAAAGTCAGAACTACAAGAAAACTATAAAACCAACATCCATTATGAATGCTGATGCAAAAATCCTCAACAAAATACTAGCAAGCAGAATTCAGCAGCACATTAAAAGGATTATACACCATGACCAAGTGGGATTTATTCCTGGAATGCAAGGATGGTTCGGCATATGAAAACCAGTTGGTATAACATGCGACACCAACAGAATGAAGGAAAAAAACCACATGATCATTCAATTGATGCAGAAAGAGCATTTGACAAAATTCAACTCCCTTTCATGATAAAAACACCCAACAAACTAGGAACAGAAGAAAACTACCTCAACATAAAAGCCATATACGAAAAACCCACAGCAAACATCATACTCAATGGTGAAGGACTAAAAGCTTTTCCTGAAAGATCAGGACCAAGGCAAGGATGCCTGCTTTCATCACTTCTATTTAACATAGTACTGGAAGTTCTAGCCAGAACAATTAAGCAAGAAAAAGAAATAAAAGGCATCCAAATTGGAAAGGAAGAGGTAAAATTATATTTGTTTGCAGATAATATGATCTTATATGTAGAAAATCCTAATGATTCCACAAAAACTGTTAGATCTAATAAATCAATTCAGCAAAGCAGCAGGATACAAAGTCAACATACAAAAATCAGTTGCATTTCTATAAACTAACAATTAACAATCTAAAAAGCAAATTACGAAAACAATTCTATTTACGATAGAATCAAATAGAATGAAATACTTAGGAATTAACTTAACCAAGGAGGTAAAAAACTTGTACAATGAAAACTATGAAATGTTGCTGAAAGAAATTAAAGATATAAATAAATGGAAACATATTGCATGTTCATGGATTGGAAGACTTAATATTGTTAAAATGTCAATACTGTCCAAAGCAATCTACAGATTCAATGCAATCCCTATTAAAATCTAAATGACATTTTCGTCAAAAATAAGAAAACCCATCCTAAAATTCATACGGAACCTCAAGGGACCCTGAATAGCCAAAACAATATTGAAAAAGAAGAACAAAACTGGAGGACTCACACTTCCTGATTTCAAAACTTACTACAGGGGCCGGCCCAGTGGTGTAGTGGTTAAGTTCACGTGCTTCGCTTCGGCGGCCCGAGGTTCACAGGTTCGGATCCCGGGCACAGACAGACGTACTGCTTGTCAAGCCATGCTGTGCCAGCATGCCATATAAAGTAGAGGAAGATGGGCATGGATGTTAGCCCAGGGCAAGTCTTCCTCAGCAAAAAAAGAGGAGGATTGGCAACAGATGTTAGCTCAGAACTAGTCTTCCTCACAAAAACAAACAAACAAACAAACAACAACAACAAAAACTTACTATAAAGCTACAGTAATCAAAACAGTGTGGTATTGGCATAAAGATAGACACACAGACCAATGGAATAGAAATAAACCCAGATCTTCTCAGATATGGTCAAACGATTTTTGACAAGGGTGCCAAGACCATTCAATGGGGGAAACAACAGTCTTTTCAACACATGGTGCTGGGAAAACTGGATATCCACATGCAAAAGAATGAAGTTGGACCCTTACCTAACACCATATACTAAAATTAACTCAAAATGGATCAAGGACCTAAATTTAAGACCTAAAACAATTTAAGACCTAAAACTCTTAGAAGAGAATATAGAACAAACGCTTCATAACATTGGATGTGGCAATGATTTTCTTGGGTATGACACCAAAGGCACACAGTAACAAAAGAGAAAATAAACAAATTGGACTTCCTGATAATTTAAAAATTTTGTGCATCAAAAGGCACTACTAACAGAGTAAAAAGGCAACCCATAGAATGGGAGAAAATATTTACAAATCATATATCTGATAAAAGATTAATATCCAGAATATAGAGAGAACACCTAAAACTCAACAATAAATAAACCAAAACCTTGATTCAAAAACGGGCAAAAGACTTGAATAGACATTTCTCCAAAAAAGATATATGAATGGCCAATAAGCACATGAAAAGATTATATTAATCATTAGGGAAATGCAAGTCAAAACTACAGTCAGATATCACCTCACACCCATGAGGATGGCTACTATCAAAAAAACAGAAAACAACAAGTGTTGGCAAGGATGTGGAGAAACCAGAACCCTTGTACACTATTGGTGTTAATGTAAAGTGGTACAGCCGCTGTGGAAGACAGTTCCTCAAAAAATTAAAAATAGATTTAGCATGTGATCCAGCAATTTCACTTCTGGGTATATACCCAAAAGAACTGCAAGCAAAGTCTTGAAGAGTTACCTGTACATCCACGTTCATAACAGTATTATTCACAATAGCTAAAATGTAGAAGCAACTCAAGTGTCCATAGACAGATGAATGGATAAACTTAAAATGTGGTATATGCATACAATGGAATATTACTCAGCCTTAAAAAGGAAGGAAATTCTGCAATATGCCACAACATCGATGAATCTTGAGGACATTATGCTAAGTGAAATAAGCCAGTCAAAAAGACAAATACTGTATGATTCCATTTATAAGAGGTACTTATAGAAGTCAAAATCATAAAGACAGAAAGTAAAATGGTTGTTGCCAGGGGCTGGGAGGAGTGGGGAATGGGAAGTTATTGTTTAATGGGTACAGAGTTTCAGTTTTAGAAGATGAAGAGTTATGGAGATGGATGGTGGTGATGGTTGCACAACAATGTAAATGTATTTTTAACACCACTGAACTGTACATTTAAAACCAAAATCTCTAGGGAATGGGCTCCAGGTATCAGTAATTTTTAAACATCCTCCAAAGTATTCTAACCAGCAGCCAAGGTTGAGAACCTCTTCATTAGAGGGTGCCATCTCATTTACTTTGTTTTGAACAAAAGAGTTCTATTTAGTGAAACCATATAAGCCTGAAACAATTTTGATAATGCTTATTTTAGGTGCTTACGGAGGTCGGCTGACATCATAAATTTTTTTTAAGTAGACAGAGAAACTCAACATGGATTTAGTACTTACTCCTTGGTTTATACCTCACATTCCCAAATTACATGCAAGCTTTAGAAAGCAATACTGAAAGCAGTTCCAGCTATTTGTTCCCAGTACAAAATAATTTAAAATGCTCAACACAATACAGTTTTGTGTGTGTGTGTGAGGAAGACCAGCCCTGAGCTAACATCCGTTGCCAATCCTCCTCTTTTTTTTGCAGAGGAAGACTGGCCCTGGGCTAACATCCATGCCCATCTTCCTCTACTTGATATGGGACACCGCCACAGCATGGCTGACAAGCAGTGCATCAGCCGGCATCCGGGATCCGAACCGGCGAACCCCAGGCTGCCAAAGCATGAACTAAACTGCTGCGCCACTGGGCCGGCCCCCACAATACAGTTTTAATACTACTTATTTGCAATGAATGGTGTTATGGACTGAATTGAGGCCACCCTAGAATTCATATGTTGAAGTCCTAACCCCCAGTACCTGAGAATGTGACTATATTTGGAGATAAGGCCTTTAAAGAGGTGATTAAGGTAAAATGAGGTCATAAGATGAGACTTCATCCAATCTGATTGGTGTCCTCATATAAAAAGAAAGTTTGGACACAGAGAGAGATACCTGGAATGCTCAAGCACAGAGGAAGGCTACAAGAGGACAAAGCAAGAGGAGGGCCATCTGCAAGCTCAGGAGAAACCAATCCTGCCAACACCTTGATCTTGGACTTCTAGCCTCCAGAACCGTGTGAAAATAAATTTCTGTTGTTTAATCCATCCAGTCTGTGGTATTTTGTAGAGGCAGCCCTAGCAAATCAATACAAATGGTGAGCAAAAAAGTACACAAGATGCAAATCTTCGGGAAATGATTCTCTGGAGCTGAACTTTACCCTGGGCGCATGCCAAACCCATAGCCCAACCCTGGATCTGGCCAGGGCCTGAATGGCTCTTCCTCTGAAACCTTGGCCTCAAATATTTCACCTGCTCTCTAATCTCAGCCTCCCAGTTTTCATTTCCCTGCTGTTTCTATACCTTTTCTTCTACACATTGAGACTACCAGTCCCTTGAACCCTTCCAGACAATGCTCTCTGGCCTGCCTTCCTTCCCTATCTAGTCTGGGCCTCGTGGTGACCATGTTAACTACTCTGTCAGAACTATCTTCCTCTGCTCCCTACTATGTTGCCACATCTAACCAACAAAATCCAAAATCTGAACCAAAGCTACATTTGGTCTTCACTACTACCACCCTAGGTGAGCCACAGGAAAAGTATTAAATCACACATTCACGCAGAGAAATGTCTACAGATCCACTGATTCAAATCTCAGCATCTACCCCCCACCACAATTCTTCTGCCTTGAGTTAGTATCTCCACCCTTCTTCTCAAGAACCATTCCAAGCCTTCTTCACTCCCTCTAGTCCTCCACTTGACCCCTAGCTCTCACCTTGCGTCCCATTTAACACAGCAGATGTCATTTCCCTCAACCTTCTCTCCTTCTACCTGTATATTTACCTATATCCACACCCATCCTCACTTTTCCTACAGTCTCAAATGAAGTTTCTCTCATTTCTAACCTCTTCACTTGTGCTCTTTTTGGTAACCCTCCTACCACTGAACCTCACTCATCCATCATCCATTCTCTCTCCTGCTTGTCCTGCTTATTCAACATTAACTTGACTGACACCCTTTCTTCATCCTATGAACACGCACATCTCTCCCAGCTCCCTACACCCTCCCTCACCTCTACCATCCTTCAGCCACCACTATCCCATTTCTTTCTTCTGATTTTCATCTAAACTTCTCAATAGAAGAGTTTACACTCAGTGTGTGTCCACTTACTTCCTATAACCTGGCTGGCTTTGGCCCCCAGCATACCACTGAAACTGCTTTTCCTAAAGTCATCAATGACTTCTTAGTTACTTAATTCTTAAGTAGTAGCTGTTCATTCTCTCAAAGCATGTTATAGGACCGAGGAGAAAGGAGAGGCCCCCTTAGTCCCCACTGCTCCTTCAAAATCACTACTTCTCCACTCCCCACTTCAACTGAGGCTTACTATATTCATCTATACCAGGCGTCAGCATATTTTTTTCTATAAAGGGCCAGGTGGTAAATAGTATAGGTTATGTGGGCCACATGGTCTCTTTTGTACCTACCCAACTCTGCAGGGCAAAAGCAGTCATATTGCATAAATGAATGAATGGGGGTTTGTTCCTATAAATCTTTTTTTTTTTTTTTTTTTTTGTGGGGAAGACCAGCCCTGAGCTAACATCTGTTGCCAATCCTCCCCTTTTTGCTGGGGAAGACTGGCCCTGGGCTAACATCCGTGCCCATCTTCCTCCACTTTATATGGGACGCCGCCACAGCATGGCTGACAGGCAGTGCGTCCGCGGGCGCCCAGGATCTGAACTCGCGAACCCCGGGCTGCCAAGCGCGAACTAAACCGCTGCGCCACCGGGTGGCCCCCCTATAAATCTTTATTTACAAAAACAAGTGGTGCACTGGATTTGGTCTGCAGGCCATTGTTTGCTGACTCCTCCTCTTTGCTATCACCTTGTGTCATCCTAGGCACCTCTACATTTATCAAGAAATTTGGTACCTAACTCATAGCCTCCATCACCAGCCTAAGTGACAAAGCACAGTGCCTGGCACCTGGTAAGCATTCCATAAATGTGGTTATAAGTATTGTTTTTAAAAATAATAACATGGACACTCTCAATAGCTCTGTGGATGACCATCTAGCATTTTAGGCTCTCAGTTTCTTCATCAGTCTTAACTCTCATACCCTGGACTTTGTCATCATCCAGAGCACTCTGTTAAATCTAAACTCTAATATACACTGATGAAACCTCCTGACTGTCACTCTCAGTCTCTTACTCTTGCTCTTATTGTCTCCTAATCCATGAGCTCTCACCCATCTTTACTTCCTTCCCATCAACCTTGATCTCTTGGTCTATTAATTGAGCCACCCTCTCACCTACACCCTCAATTCCTGTTTTCCCTCAACTGTAGCAGACTAGCAAAATCCTTTACCATCCCACCCACCTGCCTTCTCTGTTCCTGTACCCTGTACCTCTGTTCCTGGCCCAGGACTGCTGAAAATGGCTCAGAGATGAACGTCATTACAAACATAGGCTCTCTAGCCTGGGGGTTCAGCAACATCCAGCAATACTTTCCCCAATCCTCTCACAAATATTCCAAACTTCCAAGGCTTAAAACTCTCCTCAAGGTCCCTTAGGCTATCATCCCTTCTCTCATCTTCAAATGACTAATTTGCCTGGGCTTTTCAGAGAAATTAGAGGTCTGAATAAATACTCTAAACCCTTTGCTGTACCTACACAATTAACTTATCCACTATCCTTAATTCCTTCCCTCTAGTCCCAGAAAAAGAGTTGGTTCTACTTCAGTCCACCAGCAGTGCTCTGGATCCATCCCTGCCCCTCTGCCTCACGGACACTACAAAAACGAAACCCTAAACCAATCCAGCCACAGACCTTTCTTCAGTGCTCTTTAACCATGGATACATTTCTTATCCTGAACTTCCCCACCTTCAAACTGGTGATGTCCTTGCAAGATTGTAGCGAGTGTTGTGAGTGTAACAGGCCTAGAAGTGCCTGACATATGGTAATTATTCAATTAATAGTAGCAATTGTTATGTTACATTAATAGCTTAAAGATGCAAGGCAGATGACAAGAAAGGGGATACAGGACTGGGGAGATGCAGGGGGAAAGAGGAAGATACCGGGAAGGAGAAAAGAAGAAAATAATTTCCCTTGCCAAAGATGTCCCAGTCCTTCTGGGGATACATTTAGCTGCTTTGTGAATTACAGTAATTAAATGTATGACTACTCTTGGCTATTTTCACCATAGCCTGGAGCCTGGAACTCCTCTTGCAGTATAACACTCTACAAGGGGAAGATTTGCTCTGGGTTCTAAGTCTTTTTCAGCAGAGAAAACTAACAAATCTTCCTTCTACTCATCTAGAATTAAAGTGACACTCACTACAAAGGAATTATAGCAATTTTTAGTCATTGAGAGTGTTAAAAATATTCAATTAGTGATTCCATGACTGGAGCAGGGGCACTTCAAGGTGAGAGCCTGGGACATCTTGCACCAGAAAGCATAGAAGTGCTTAAAAACTGATGGAGGGAGTGAGAGAACTGATGGGGAGGATGTCAAAAAGACACAGGAGTTGGCTTGAAAGGGCTTCCACAGGCCAAATTTGGGACAATATGAGCATCAAAAAGAATAATGATGTTAATGGATTCCAACACAGTTAATTTTTAAAAAGTCCTTATGTCTACACAGATAATTAACAACAACAACAAAAAAAGCAAGAGGGAGAAAGAGGGAAAATTTTTATAGAATACCAGCTAATAAATGTAGAAGGAATGAAATAACTAGAAAATCACCACTTTGCAACTTCCAAAGGTAGAGATCATCTCCATGATGTGAAAAACATCGAGTGAAGAGTTAATGGGTGGCAGGATATCTGCATAGTCTTGAAGTATTACTCCACAGATTACTTAATTTTCAATTACACAACAAAAAATGTACCTTCACAATGGTGACAATCTGAGAGTCATCTTCTTAGTCAAGTGATCAAACTTAGCATCATCAAGAGTGAGAACCACCTGATATTTTGTGGCTGCTGTGATGCAGTAAGAAGCACACAGCATCACCCATGTGAGATACCCAAAAGCTTTTATACTGAATTAATGAAGAGAAAACAATCAGACAATTAGTCCACAGTCTTGCTACTCAAAATGTGGTCCAAACACCAGAATCACATCACCTGGGAACTTGTTCAAAATGCAGAACCTCAGGCCTCACTGCAGACAACTGAATCATAATTTGCATTTTAACCAGATCCTCAAATGATTCCTGGGTACAAAGTTTCAGAAGCCCTGTACACAACAAACCACCCAGACTTTTCAAAAAAGCAATGCCAAAAAATGAAAAAAAGGCAGGGGGAACTGTTCTGGATTTAGACACACAACCACCAAAAGCAATGAGTGAACCTTGACTGAATCCTGGAACAGACGGAAAAAGGTTATAAAATACATTTGGGGGGAACAACTGGGAAAATTTGAATATGTACTTTTTATTAAATGACACTGCATTAATGGTAAGATTCTTAAATGTGATAATGGTATTTAATTGCACAGAATTTTCTTATTCTTAGAAGATGCATGCCAAAACATTTAAGATAACATGTCTACAACTTATTTTTAAATGGTTCATAAAAACACATATACAGAGAGAAAACATATGTGGCATAAAAACAACTGGTTACTCTAGATGAAGAGTATGGAGGTGTCCATTATGCTATTTTTTCACTTTTTCTTTACATTGAAATTTTATTAAATAAAAAGTTGGAGCGTGGGAAGAATATTCAATTAGCCTGCAACAGAAATGGTAAGTCTTTGGTGGCAAACAGCATGATTCACACAACCTTATATCTATCTTAACCCCTACTTCAGAAGATACACATAAGTGTTCAATGTTTGATGAGAGAAAGGAAATTTATTTGTTTAAATCATAGTTTAGCTGGCAGAAATTCCTAAGGCATTAAGAGCTGCTACAACCAGCTGGCTGTCAGGTATACATGGAACTATGGACTCTCACTGTAACTTTTCATTCCATGAGAGGCAGTAGAGTGTAACAGCAAAGGTTTTGGGGTCAATCAGATCTAAATTTTATTAGCGAGGTGGCCTTGGGCAGATTTAATCTCCCAAAGTCTCAATCACTCTATCTGTAAAAACAGAAATAAAATAGTACCTTAGAGGGTGGTTGTAAGGATTAAATAGGATACAAGATAATGAACGTAAAGTACTTAACATCACTTAATAAATGTTAACTATAATTTTATCAATAAAGTCAGCTAAAATGTATCCATAAAAATGGAGATAAAGTTTTTATGGACCAGATTTTGACTTTATTTTGAGGATTAAAGGTCTTCAAATGATCTAGGGGCATTTTCTGATAATTTTAAGTCAAGGTGAGAAGGCAGAACAATTTTCACTTATTTTTATTTCCTACCTTGAAGAAAAAGCATTCAGTGAGAGATAGGCAGCCTCCCTAAGGATGACCTTTCCTCAGGGTAAAAGCATCTTACTTCTTCAACTTAATCTTAGTAAACCAGCATAAAGTACTGAAGATTAGCAAAATAAAGCAAAAATGACTTAGAGAATCAAATTCAATACTGAGAAAACTTGGAAATAATTTTGTCAAGTTATCCCAAACTCTCTTGACTAGAAAAGTTGTGAGAAACTATAATGTTTTCATGGGAGTTTACTGAACACAGTTTTCTGGAAGCATTTAGACAGAAAATAAGCATCTATCTTTTTGGCTTAAATGTACTTATGCCCAGATGAAACAGGACTGACTTCAACAGATGGATGATAGTCTAACCCAATTATTCTATGAAATTCTAAAGCCATCTCTCCTAAAGCTTGACAACTATGGCCAGCGGGCTAAATCCAGCCCACTGCTTCTTTCCATGAATACAGTTTTACTGGAACACAACCACGCTCATTCATTTATGTATTGTCTGTGGCTATTTCCACTACAATAGCAGAGTAGAAAAGTTGCAGCAGAGACCATATGGCCCACAAAGCCTAAAATATTTACTATCTGGTCTTTTACAGAAAAATATTGCCCACCCCTGCTCTAGACAAGCAATCCAAGAATGCAATAAAACCTGTTTCAGACTCACCTGAGGTGTGGTCTTTCTGTATGGGTCACCTCCATCTATCACATCCCTCATGATTTTTCCCTTGAGAAATTCATACTCTTCTGGATTCAGGTGAACAGACTCTATGGTTTTTCCACAGCCCAAACACTGACCACTGTAATTACAATTGTTTGTGTTAAGTAGTGTCCTGGAAAAGAATTTTTCTAAAAAGTATAATCCTAAAACATGAGGAAATTGAAAGGTAATTTAAAAAGAACATTATAACCTTTGTGATCATCACATGCATCTGATTTTTTGTAAACCTGATAATTTCACACATTAGTGTGCCAGAAAACCCAAGAATATACTGCTGGGCGTCCAGATAAAGTTTTTAAAGTCATTCCTAAAACACAACTAGGTCCCAAATCTCCAGGGGAAAACATCTCTGAGCCTTCACACCAGGCTCACAGCACCTACAGAAAAAACGTTTTGAGCATTGCAAATTCTCCACATGTAAAACATGGCTTTTTTTCTTGGGTACTCTAGCTGTCAATTATCCTATCTCTAAGACAGTCTTAAGATTTTTTTAAGTCAGTAGCAACAAAACCTACTAAACCTGAATCAAACAAGTTAAAAATAAAATACTGGCCTTTACCTTTTCTGGATTGTGGTGAATTGTCCTTTCCATTGTTCTCCAGGAACACTACAAAAAAGATTGCAAAATCAAATCATCAGAAGGTCAGGTACCTAAGGAACCGAAAGATAGTCATTGTGTTTAGAAACTCAGTAGGCAGGAGCTCTGAAAAGTTCAAGATACTTCCCAAGAATGGTTAAATTACAAGAGTAGTTGATACATTGTGATGGGGCTAAGGAGCTGATGGTACCCTACTCTGGCTCTCCCTCTTTCCCTTGCTTCTCCTCTGGTCATCCGACCCTCATCTTCAAGTCTAAATCTACCGTCACAGGACCTGTACAGAAAGCAGCTGACATCAGTACTATAACCTCGAAATCAAACTCAACTCTAACCTTCTCCATAAAGCGGCCAGAGATTGTTCCTGCCCGAGTAATTTCTTCTCTTATACTATCATGTTATACACTATTATTTAACAGTCAAGAATTATATTCCCATTTAGGTTATGAATGTGTCATAACAGATCTTACATCACAAAACACTGTCAGTGCCTAGCCTAATTGGAGGCACTCAAAATAACTTATTGATTTATTTGCTCAGCCAACTTATCCTTTCTTCTTTCCTCCTACATATACTACCATCAATTCCTATTGATTCTATTGCCTTCTCTCTTTCCTTATTTCTTAATTCAAGATCTCATCAACTCTCATTCAAACCTACAATTCCCTCCAAACAGATCTCCCTGTTTCCAATCTTAATCCCTCTCCAATCTTCATTTCTCACTGTTTTGTCAGTTACCTTTCTAAAACTCCACTCCAAGACCAGCACTCTTGATAACAGAATAAAATCCAAAATGCTTGGCATTCAAAGATTTCACAATCTAGCTCCTCTGTTGATATTCAATGAATCTGTTAAATAAGATAATTAAGCATGATTACTACTTCAAAGCTCTGCAAAGATAACATACAGCAGAAAAACAAGAGAAAAACAGAAAAGGAATTAATTTTTAGGAAACAGCCTGAAGCAAATTAGTCGTGAAGAAATAAGAGAATAAAAGACTGAAGCAATAAATAGGCAGGTAGCCAGTAACATGAATAAAAGCAAAGGATATAGCCTTGGAGAGAGCAGTCGAATGATGGAAAGATCAAAAATGAACTGGAAGGATGAAGATTTTCCATTTTAACGCCTGTATATCAGGTGTTGATCAGGATCCCCTGTCCGTTCGGTTCTACCCATCCAAGTTGATAAAATGCATAGATTAAACAGAATGTATATATGCATGTTATACCAGTTACTAGGCTTCAGAACTTCTGAAAATACTACAATAACTCAAAGACAGCTCCAGTTTACTTGCTATGAACTCCAGTCACCAGTGATATTTGTAAGTACTCACATAATACTAGACACTTCAGAAAACAAAATAAATGATCCTTCTAAAAGGAAAAAATACATAAAATCTACAAGTGCTCTATAATTTCCTTTTTATGTGATGAGTGGAGATTAGCACAACTTGTTTATGCTACTGCTTTTTTTAAAGAGAGAAAATTTTGTCTGAAAGAGGAAACAAATCTTACTAAGAGAGGGGAAAAAAGTATAATCTGATTAGAGTTATTCTTAGCAACTAATAAAAAAAAGAGGAGGCTTCTTTAGGTATAGGTATTAAAATAAAAACATACAAAGAAAAATCAAAATTACCTCTCAAACCATGTTTTTATACTATGTGCAAATGATTCCCCAGGATACAGCTGATTATTTCTCAGATACAAAAGAATGTCTAGCAGTTTGTTTGAATACTGATCATCTTCTACGTCTTTTCCAAAATCAAAGAAGGCTTTTAAAGTTTCCAACATAGGAATAACATCGTGACCTAACAGTTCCTGATACAAATCCCAAGCTACGTTCACATCTTGATGAAGGAGGGCTCCCTGGATACAGTCATGATAGTTCTTTTTTGAAGGGACCATTACTTTTTTGATGTCCTCTAACAGCAGCAAGGCCTCTCTCCATCTGTCTGAATGGATTAATCCCCGAATGAGAAGAGTGTTCCCTCCAGATTCTAAACTCTTGTATCTGGCTTTCATGATTTCATAGACATCAATAACTTCTGATGTCTGCTTATGAAAGACACAAAGATACAAATACTTGACCAGCAAATCATAGCCTATAATACCGTTGTTTCTTGCAGCTACCCAGGCTAGCAGAGATTTGGCCACATCTACAGAGCTGTGGCAGTGAGCCATTTGTGAACTGATCCAATTTTCAAAATTAGCCTTTCCTTTGAAACCTTCCTTAAGTTCATCCCACTCCTCTGAATTCAAAGGTTTTGTTGGAAGTTGAACAGTGTCCCTTACGGGTGACGAGGCACGATCTTTACTCTGAGGATTCATCTGTGATCTCTTCTTAGCCGCTCCAGCTGCAAAAAGATGAGGAGAATTAGAAGAAACTTGCTTATTACTGCCCTCATCTCCTTTCCTGTGATATCCGGCCTTGGCAATGAGCAGATTCACTGCTTTAGTATTTTGTGGAGACACTGCTTTAAGAGAAAACCACTTCTGTTGGTTCCTGATGCCATAAGAGTCTTTGAGCAAGAGAGAGAGGTAAGAGTGTCCTGGGCCTAGCCCAAGGTATGCCTTGCTCTTCCAAAGCTTAGGAAAGCTTCGAATACCGGTGAAACAGAAAGTCATTATGCAGCGACAGGTAGTAAGAGAGATGTTCAAATAGCCCTACTTTTATAGCATAACTTTTTAAAAGATGATTTTCAGTCTCTCACAGACAAATCAAGGTTCTGCTTTGGGGGCTATTTAACAGCAACGAAGTCTGGTGAGTTCTCTCCAATAAACAACGATCTGGGACATCCAACCTCAGTCGCAAGCCCCAGAATCAGGTGACACAGCAGGGATCCTCCGGCGCCTGTTATATTTCAGTCCGCGAACCTGAGGAGAAAGCATAAGGACCGCCCAGTTCGACACACGTGGATCACAACTGTCCTTGAAAAGGGGGAGGATTCCAAAGGAGCCTTGCTGAGCAAAGGGCGTAAAGTGGAAAACGCGCCCAAGAGCAACTGACCCCAGACCCACAGCAGCAAGGACAGCGGCGACAGCCACTCTAGGGGCCCTGGCCCTGCCTAGCAACTCTCCCCAGGCACCAAACTCGCCAGCGGAGGAAACGGGATGGGGGAGGTGGGGAGAGGGCTGAGTCAACAACTCAGGCAACAAAGAGAGGTCCGCGAAGGGCACCGCCTACTGGGTACGGACCGATCACAAACCAAGTCCACTTCATTCAACAACTCACCGCAGCACTCACGCTCAACGCCACCATCAACGCGGCTGAAACTACCGCGTCCACAATGCACCGCGCCGACCCCGGCCGCGGGGCGTGACCGAGCAGGGCGCCGGCGTTCCTCCGGGCCAGGCAGCGAGGAAAAGGCGATTTTTGAAGCTTTTAATGGCATAAGAGGGCAGAGGCGGCGGCTGAAGGAGTCTACTACATTCAGGGGACCTTTAGGGCTTCCATATTTCCGCAGTGAACAATGAAAAGAAATTGTGAAGGAAGAAAGCTCTTCCCTCGAGCCGGAAGAGCCAAAAATACTCCTGAGTCACGTGGTGCACACGCGCCAAAGGCCCAAAATGAAGAAATAAAAGCGCGGCCTCCCTTATCCTGCGCTTTTAAAAATCAGGCTTGGTGCAGTTGGAATGCCACCTTAACGGGGATCGTTTTCCATCTCTTTCACGTCGGTTTACCTGCTGCCCGCGTGATCGCCATAGTCTCCGCAGTGGCTCCCGTAATCGTTTTTTGCCTCTTTAGCCAACTTCCGCCCGTGTCCAAGATGGCGGCCGAGGGGGCCTTCCTGACCTTCGCGGGGCTGGACGGCGTGTGACGTCGGAGCTGGGAGGCGGGTGGAGCGGCTGGTAAATAGCAAATGCAGGAACCGCTGCGCGGGAGTCAGCCATGGACTGGAAAGAAGTTCTTCGCCGGCGGTTAGCGACGCCCGACACCGGTCCAAACAGTGAGTTTGCGAGGGGCCGCCCGCAGAGCCAGCCCGGCCCTAAACTCCTAGAGGTGGGGGGAGAGCGGGGAGGAGCAGCGACGGGAGCCGCGCTTTCCGCTCCTCTAGAACCGCTCCTGACAAAGGAGGAAGAGTGGACGGTAGGTTAGAGATCCAGGGAGGTGTGACCCACACTTCCCGGGGAAAGGATTTGCGGGAATGAAAAGCTACAGTAGCCACTCGCTTACATGGTCTTGACCTAGACTGTGAGGAATAATTGAGATTGAGAACCCCGAGAACCCTTGGGTCCTACCAGAACCTATAGTCCATTGATCTACCGCAGTTTTCACTTCCCTCCTTATCCATTTTAGGTTTCATAGTCCATTTTCCCTTGTCCCTTTCCCCCTCCTTCGCAATTGCTTGTTAACCAACCTGGTTAAAACTCTTTCCTATTCCACACACGCACCCGGAGCAGCTGAAAGTGGCTGGAGAAAAACGGAACCGGGGTGAATTGTCTCACTTTTAATTCATGTCCACTCACCTGAAGTAGGTGTTTCGGTCATTCATTTACACTTCTTCCGTGTTTCCCTAGGCAGTCACTCTCCCACACTCCAAGGCAGTTCTCATCTCCCAAACTTGCGATCCTCCAATATGTCCTACCTGCTTCTTTAGCTGATGAACTTGTGTAAGTATATGTATTTGAGAAGAAGCAATCAAAGAAGAACCTCACCTCTTCCCACTTACCATTTCTGTCCTCCACTTCCTCCATCATAGGTGCCCATACGCTCCGCCGTCATTGTTAAAATGAACTGTCCAAGCTCCTATTTGAGACAGTCCTCCGCTCCAACACTAGATCGTGTTCCCTTTCTTTTATTCAGTGCCTTTACTCTGGCCTTATCCTCTCTCTCATGCATCATCAAATTTTCCTTCTCTGCTGGATCATTCCATCAGCTCTGACAATCATGCTGTAATATCCCCCATCTTAAAAAAAATCGTTTGTTCTCACATCCTCCAGCTTTCGCTATGTTTCTCTGCACCCTTTATAGGAAAACATCCGAAAAAATTACCTCTGCTTGTGCTTTCTTCTCCCCTTCACTCTTAAACCCACTCCATTGCATGTCTGTTATGTGCCAAGTACTGGTGTAAGTTATAGCAGTAAACAAAACAGACAGAAGTCTCTGTCCTTGTAGAACTTATGCTTTAGTGTTGGGAGAGATGATAAAATAAGTAATTCATATAGGTCGTACAACTTCTACTTAAAGCTGTTTCCTTCATCAGTTTGCCAGATATCCCATTTTTGCATACTCAAGGATGTACTCCTGCAGTTGTCCCCTGTCTCCTGCATCATCAATTTTCCTTTCTCAGTCATTTCCATCAGCATGTGAACATGGTGGTGTTTCTCCAATCTTAAAGAAACTTTTTTGTGTGTGAGAAAGACCAGCCCTGAGCTAACATCCGTTGCCAATCCTCCTCATTTTTGCTGAGGAAGACTGGCCCTGGGCTCACATCTGTGCCCATCTTCCTCTACTTTATATGGGACGCCGCCACAGCATGGCTGACAAGCAGTGAGTCAGCCAGCACCCGGGATTCGAACCCTCGAACCCCCGGCTGGCAAAGCACCAACTAAACCGCTGCACCACCAGACGGCCCTTATAGAAACTTTCTTAACTTCCATCTCTAGCTATGTCTCATTTCTCTGCTCTCATTATAGCAACACTTGTTGAAAGAATTGTTGGTTAAATCTGTACTTGTTTCTAATTCCTGCTTGTCAAGATGGTCAGTGATCTCTATGTTGTTCAGTGGTCAGTTTTCAGTCCTCATTTTACTTGACCTGCCAGCAGTCCCTGTCAGGGACATAGTACACTTCTTCCTCCTACACGTAGTTTCTTCTTTTGGTTTCTGGGAGACACACTCTCTTAGTTTTCCTCCTACCCCACCAGTCATCCTTTCTCAGTCTTTGCTTTTTTTTCCCCTCTCCTCCCCAACAACTTAACATTGGAGTGCCCAAGGCTGAGTCCTTGGTCAGCTTCTTTTCTGTGTCTACACTCACCTTCATGGTGAAATTATTCAGTTTTATGGCTTTAAATACTTATAGTTATATTGTCTCCTAAATTTTTATCTCTGTCCTGGATGTCTTCCCAAATGCCAGATTCGTATATCTAATTGCCTACTTGACATGGCCACTTGGATCTAATTGATAACTTAACTTGTCCAAAACTGAACTCCTGCTCCCCTTCCTAACTTGCTTACTCATAGTTTTCTCCATCTTAGTTAATGGCAGCCCCATCTGTTCACAAAACCTTTGGAGATGTCTTTGACTGCTCTCTTTCTCTGATACACATCCAGTGTATCAGCAAATCCTGGGACTAAAAAGAAAATATAGAATATATTTACTCCTGACCATCTCCATTGTAGCCACCCTGGTCTAAGCCACCACCATCTGTCACCTGGATTACTGCATTAGCCTCCTTATTGCTTCAGGTAGCTCTCGCCCTCACCAGAATAAAAGCCAAAGTCTTTCCAGTGACATAGTGGCCTGGCTCCTCATTATCTGCCCTCCCTGCTCTTCCCTCTGGCTCACTCTGCTGCAGCCACACTGGCTGCCTCCCACTTCCCTGGACACACCAGGCACACTGCCATCTTAGGGCCTTGGCACTGGCCATTTCCTCTGCCTGGAATGTACTTCCCCCTGGATATCTGGATAGCCTGCTTCCTCACCTTCTTCAGTTTTTTTTGCTCAGTTTCATCTCAGTGAGGCTTTCCCTGACACTGTTGAAAGCTGCATGTATGTACGGACACATGCACACATCCACTCACACATATACTTCCATATCCCTAGAATAGTTGAATGAAAAAGAATGAATGAAATAATGAAAATGACTCTTGGGATTTGGGCTTGGTGACTGGATGAATCATGGTACACTTAACTGAAATGTAATTGAAATTAGAGAAGAGTAGTAAGGTGAGGGATGGGGAAAATTATTTTAGATATGTTGGAGCCTGAGGATGAAAATACTTTCTTTGAATATATGAGTTGAGAATTCAAGAGCAATGTCTGGGTTATTAACATAGGTTTAGGACTTAGAAGTTAAACGACGAAAGTTGAAATGATAGAGGAAGAAGGATTAACAAAAAAGTAAGAACTGGACAGAAAATAGGAGAATCGGCAGAATATCGTCTCATAAAAATCAAGAAAATGTTAAAATCGTTGACAGTATCAAATTTAACAGGGAAATCAAGGACAAGTGTGTCCATTAAACTAAACAATTAGGTCATTGGTTGCCCTGGCAAGAACAGTTTCTGTAGAGTGGTAAGAGCAGAAACGGGATTGCATGAAGAGAGAATGAGAGGTAAGAAAGTAGTGATAGCCAGTGTAGGCTTTTCATTCGAAAAAGTGGAGGAAAAAGAAAGGCGTCATGTGTAGCAGTAGGTAGAAAGGAAGGAGTTTTTTGGAGGGATGGGAAAGATCTTAGTATATTTGTAAGTTAAAGAAAAGCCAGTAAAGATGAACAAATTGAAGGTACTGGTTGCGGGGGAGAGGAGGAAAGAATAAATGATGGAGTAATGCACAAGAGAATTGGAGAGACTGAGGTTAAGTGTTCAGGTAGCATGAGGGATTAGCCTTGCGTGAGAGAAGAGATACCTCTTCCTCTGGAACTGGCAGGAAGAAAGTAAGGTACAGATCTGATACTTTCCTGTCCTCCCACTCCACTTAGGTGTTTACGGGTATCCACGCCCGGTAGACTCAGGTTTTGGTGAACTGGGAAGGAATGTCATCTGTTGAGAGTGAACACAGGGGGCTTGAGGAACATAGTGAAGGTTTGGAGTAATCAGTAACCAAGAGAACATCAAGGGCAACAAAATAGGTACTGGTGTTTTCAAGAGGCTGACTTATTCATTAGTAACCATGAAATAAATTCGTGGGACCAAAAATTTGGAAAATTGTGCAGTTTTCTCCAATAGCATTAAGCCATAGTAAACAAATTAGATTATAAGATTGGTCCAAGGTTAAAAATTAAGGAGGCAGATGCAGCAGAAATGTAGGCATAAGAAGAGTCTAGGGGAACAACTACAGGCATATTGGGAAGGAAGTGAGACCACGAAGAGGTAAATAAACTTTTGAGGAAATAGATCACAGAATTGAAGATCTCAGTGAGGCTGAAGTGCAGGTATTTTGGCAGTGAGGTTTTGAATAACCAGAAAGAGAGAAAAATACCTGAGGGTATATTAGAGTTTAAGATTCAGAAGATAAGATCTGTGGTCTTGCCATGGAACTGAGTGACAGAGTAGAGTTGAGGTGAAGGCCTTCGGAGTTGAGAGGGTCCCAGTCACCCACATAAATGTTTATTCGTCTTTGATGATTGCAGGACACTGAGATGAAGAATGCTGGTCCACAAATAAGTGTGGAGGATTGGCTAAATGAGATAGCTAATGCCAGCAGCAGGGGGTTGGAGGGTAAGAGCACCCTGAGGTGTGAGCTTCAGATGGAAGGGTTTTCTATTAGGTAGAGGAACAGTGATTATGAGGCTGAAACTCCCAGAGGTCAAGGGCTGTGCCTGTTTTCTTATCACTCTAGCCCCAGTGTCCAGTACAGTGCTCTGTCCATGGTAGGTGTTCAGTAAAGACTTTGATGGACTGAAATAGGAACATGACAAGACAGGCAGGGACTTGACGAAGAGACAAGTATAGAAAGACGTGGAGGGAGCAGGTGAGAAGTGGTTAAAGATGTAGGGGAGACTTTCAGTGAAAGATGGTGATTCTGGGTATTTTAAGAAAGTTAATATGGATGTTCAGCATCTAAGCACAGTTGTGAAGGCCTTTTTTGCACTGTAATTAGACTATAGTATATAGGTGACCTGAGGAAAGTATTGTTTGATTTTAAAAGTGTTTTTCCCCCCTTAATCTATTTTGTTAACAGAAAAAAAAAGTGAACAAGAATTAAAAGATGAAGAAATGGATTTATTTACCAAGTACTACTCAGAGTGGAAAGGGGGTAGAAGAAACACAAATGAATTCTATAAGACCATTCCCCGGTTTTATTACAGGGTAAGTGGTATCTGAGCAAATGTCTCACAGAGTTTATAAATGAAATGTAATTTTAAAATGGAATCAGAATCATATTTTATAAATAAGTAAGTTGAGGATTATATGTTAAATTTTATATATTTATCCCTTTATTCTAGTTGATCTTATCATTATCTTGGACCTGATAAAATCTCAAGTTTTCATATAAATTGGTATAAGAACACTAAAGTTACTTGCCCCCTTTTTTGAGCTATAGCTATAGGCTTTTTCTTTCTTCCTCATTTTTATCATAGATATTAGTGGTAGATATTCTATAGGATTATGTTGTCAGGATCTTTATAAGACTTAGGTTTAGGGGCCAGCCTGGTGGCGTAGCGGTTAAGTTTGCACGCTCCACTTCGGCAGCCCGGGGTTCGCAGGTTCAGATCCTCAGCGCGGACCAACGCACTGCTTGTCAAGCCATGCTGTGGCGGCGTCCCATATGAAGTAGAGGGAGATGGGCACAGATGTTAGCCCAGGGCCAGTCTTCCTCAAAGAGGAGGATTGGCAACAGATGTTAGCTCAGGGCTAATCTTGCTCACACACAAAGAAAAGACTTAGGTTTACTTGGCTGATCACCATTTCTAACTTTGTGTTTACTCATGTTATAAGGTGTAAAACATTTGCTCAAGGCTAAACCAAAAAATTGAAAATGGAAAACTTGAGGAGTTATACTTAATTATATATTTCCTTGTGCCAAAACTGTAAAGAAGTCTTTGAAGAGGGTTATAGATAAAACAGTAAGACCTTAAGAAAGCTATTTACACCTGGAACTGAAGACTACCTAAAAGAATAAGACCTATTCAGTATTAGATAAAATGTAGCCATTATAGAAAAGTTAACTTTGGAAATTTCCCTGAATGTCTCTTAAACCTGTTACCTTCTAAACTCAGTTAATTATAACATTATTTGCAAAGAAAGTAAATATTTTATTTTGCTTGCATTAAGCACTGAGCTATTAATATGAGTCAATTATCCATATAATTGTAACTTATTTCTTCAAGTACAAACGTTTTTCATGTGAACTATTTTTATTGGCAACCTTTCCGTAATACTATATGTCTCCCAGCCTTTTAAGAATTATATGACTAATCCACGTTTGTCATGGAAAAGAGGGAAAAAAAGCTAAACTGGATGATGTTTTCCATAATAACTTTTCCCAGAGATGTAAATAAACATTTTTACATGAATCCTTCTACATATTTCTGTGATATGTGTGTGTGTTTAACAAAAATGGGATCGCATCATACATACTTTTCCTAGTTTTGTTTTGCATTTTATACTTTCTGAAACAGGCAACTAAGCAACTGAAAATTTTTGATAGTCTGGGGGAGAGGGAAGGAAATTGGCGTGAATTGAGTGCCCACATACTTCAGAGCACTTCAGGTAATATTCATCATCTCATTTAATCAGGATTACGAAATACAGTATCTCCCTAACCCAGGAACAGCCATTAGATGTGGATGTGATGCCACTCCTGAGCCCAGGACTCAACTTTCTTGTACTCCCAGTACCAACCTTTTGGCCTCGCCTTGTGGTTCCTGAGGGGATCCTTTTTTCCCCATTTCTATCTCTTCCTTCTCTCTGTGACCTCTTCCAGATCCCAGGTGGTTTCTGGTCTGCAGATGTGGATTTGTGGGACACTCTTTCCCTTGTTTCTTCTTCCTCTCCTTCTTCCCCTCCACTTTTTCAAAGAAACCACCTGTCATCTTTGGTCACCACTTCTCTCCTGGGCTGATTAGCTGGTTGACCAGCCACTGTAGCACAATCCCAGTCTCAGCCCCAGCCTCATCTCCTAATGCTTCTTCCTTCTCCATTCCTTTTGGTGGGAGGGATGGCATCTTAGTGCTTAGAAATGAAAAGGGAAAACCATAACCCCCAATTTGGACTGTGGGTTACATAGCTACATTTAATGAGGCAAAGATGTAAAAAAGGAGGAAGAAATCATCAAAGCAAATTGTTTAAAGTCAAATTGGAATGAGTCATTTTAAAGCCTTGCTTATGGAAATCACCCCAGTGGGCAGACCCTCTGCCTTGGAGGCCAACATAATAGACACTGGCTTGACCATCTCCAAGAAGTAAGGTGATTCAGTCTCAAAAGGCATACTTTGCTGAGACTGTCGATCTTCAGCTAGTCCTAATTTAATTCTCTGTTAATTTTAGGTTACAGCAGAAAAGTGTTCTAAGAATGTAAAATGAAACTTGGGCTAGACTGTTAGCTTTTTCCGGGCAGGGATCTGGCCTTACTGATCACTGAATTCTCTGTAGATCTCTTTTTGTTAAGTGAACTTTTTAAATGAATGCTGATTTGAAGTTAAGCAAAATTGAGATACAAAAAGTACCGGTGGCGCAGCGGTTTCGTCCGCGCTTGGCAGCCCGGGGTTCGCTGGTCCGGATCCCGGGCGCCCGCCGACGCACTGCCTGTCAGCCATGTCGTGGCGGCGTCCCGTGTAAAGTGGAGGAAGATGGGCACGATGTTAGCCCAGGGCCAGTCTTCCTCAGCAAAAAGAGGAGGATTGGACGGATGTTAGCTCAGGGCTGGTCTTCCTCACAAAAAAAAAAAAGTAATTTGAGGCAGTGGCATACATAGTTATTTTATGAGGCCAAATACATTTTACATAATCCAATAATCTAGAATTTAAGTGTCGAAATTAACTCTACAATGTATTTTTAGCTGCCAGCTGAAGATGAAGTCTTACTACAGAAATTAAGAGAGGAATCCAGAGCCGTTTTTCTGCAAAGGAAAAGCAGAGAACTGCTAGATAATGAAGAATTACAGGTAAGAATGGAATAAAAGGTTGCTTTGGATGTTTGCTGTTTCTTAGTTCTCTTATGTCATACAGGGTCTCAGGTGCCTTAATGGCACCAGTACTGCAGAGTGGGTGAAAGCACATACTCTGGAGTGATGATTCTGCCAGAACCAGCTACATGGGTAGCTTGCATGGGCCCAGTCTCCCAAGGCTGGTTAGTTTTGTTTCGTTTTTTTAAGTCCCTAGGTGATTCTAACGTGAGGCCAAAGTTGAGAACCATCACTGAGGGTCAAACGGCAATCCCAGCCCTGCTCTGTGCTCTTGGGCAATGGACTTAACATTTCTGTGCTTCAGTTCTCATCTGTAAAGTAGGGACAACAGTATCTACATCATAGAGTTATGTGGTTTAAAAAGGCACTGTATATGAAAACCTTAGAACTTAGTAAGCACTCAATAAATGCTATATTTATTGAGCTTTTATTTATTACAGCGATTTTTATTATTCTATGTTATTAGTAATCAAAAGACTAATAGGGGATGAGATTCATCTTAGTATCAACTCTCTGCTATCAGACTATCATTTTAATGGAAATAACACATTTAACTACATTTTTAAATTTTATTCTATTAATTATAACATCTTCATTTCTGCACTTTTCCTCAGAACTTATGGTTTTTGCTGGACAAGCACCAGACACCACCTATGATTGGAGAGGAAGCAATGATTAATTATGAAAATTTTTTGAAGGTTGGTGAAAAGGCTGGACCAAAGTGCAAGTAAGAATAATATAATTAACAAAGGAGTATGTTACATTAAGCATTTTAAATGCCTCAAATAAATGTTAATGAAAATTTAAGCCAATGGTATGACAATTTGAGTCAATTTGAGTTACTAATAAAGTTTAATAAAATTATTTACAGTCAAGAAAATTACATTGATATGAAGTTATTAAAAGAAATAATAGTTTATTTACAACACTGTAGGCCTTCATTCTTATTTTTTTGTTTTTTTTTTTGTGGGGAAGACCCGCCCTGAGCTAACATGCGTCGCCAGTCCTTCCCTCTTTGCTGAGGAACACTGGCCCTGGGCTAACATCCGTGCCCATCTTCCTCCACTTTATATGGGAGCCACCACGGCGTGGCTGACAGGCAGTGCGTCGGCGGGCGCCCGGGATCCAAACTCGCAAACACCGGGCTGCCAACTGCGAACTAAACCGCTGCACCACCGGGCGGCCCCTAGGCCTTCATTCTTAAGACAATAGAATGCAAAGATGTGATACAATATTTTAAGTTTTGACCTATAGTTCTCACTTTTTTTATCGCATTTTTAATTGTTTGAATTTATGCTGTTTGCTAATTCATAGAAGTCATTTTTATATTATGTTGGCAAATGATTTTAATCTTTATTTCCTTCCCTTAGGCAGTTTTTCACAGCAAAAGTCTTTGCTAAACTCCTTCATACAGATTCTTATGGAAGAATTTCCATCATGCAGTTCTTTAATTATGTCATGAGAAAAGGTGATTTTGTTTTCACTGTGCTTACACTCCTCCTGTGTGGGAGACTGGGAGAGTTTTGGTCCATGTTTTTATGGTATCCCTTCTTAGTAAGTTTGAATAGCAGCATTTCTTTCTTTTGACCAAGATTTGTTTTCCTATTATTATGACCTGGAACTTACTAGAGCTGAGATTTTCTACCAAAATTTGGGTTTATTATTAGAAAAAAACAAAACAAAAACATCACATATCCTGAAGATACTAGCTAACTAGATATACCAAAAGCTGAACCAAGAGTTTTAATGTATGGTGACTTGAAAGAATATTAATTCACTGGTAATTTTATTTCACCAGTATATTACATGTAGAGTTGCCTTAGAGGATCATTTCAAACTCACAACTAGAGCATCAGATTCAAGGAAGTTGTTATTAAACAACTTGGAGTAGTTGATTCCTATAAATTCCATAAAGATCTGTGAAGTCCTATGTGTACCATCTTTAACTAATATTTGGCTGCACTAATTAACCTCAGTAGAATAAAAGCAGCTTCAATGAAGGCATAACGTTACACTCGCTCTCCCTGTTTGGTGGAATACAAGTTTGATAAGTAAACAACAATATCCTCAAGGGCATCAAAATTGTCTCTGTAGGCATGGTAGAACTGTTGATATCTGCCATTAATTCTAAAGTGTGTTTTATTTCGAACAATTTTGGGGTTAATGAATAAGCAGTATGTGTGAGAAGAAATGTATTTATAGAGTTATTAGATTAGCTTATTCCTCTAATCTAGCTCTTTATCTTCTTCTGTCCATTTATATGCTAAAGGGTAGATCTTAATACTTACGTTTTATTTTCTCGTTTATTGTAAGTTTGGCTTCATCAAACAAGAATAGGACTCAGTTTATACGATGTTGCTGGACAAGGGTACCTTCGGGAATCTGTAAGTATTAACCTACCTTAATAACTACTGTAGACATCAAAATGTTAACAGTGGTTACCACTGGGCATTGGGATTACAGGTGATTGTTATTTTGTTTTTATTTCTCTATTTTTGTTTGTTTTTACAAATAACATGTTACTAAAAAAATTTTTTAATGTATATTGACCACAAAAATTCCTTTTTAGATTCTTTTTCTCCAACCTTCAAAGCCTTTTAAAGGAGAAAGTAAAAAATGTAGAGTTTTACTAAGATTAAAAATCATTGAAGAAATAGTGAAAATCTTTTGGTTATTCATGAGTGTTATTAATGTATGACTATTTTAAAATGTAAGGGCCAGGAGTTTTTGTTTTTTAGGAAATATAAGAGAAAAATAATGTGACTACATCCCCACCTGCAGGTTTGGGTTGTAAGGCCAGTTACCAAGAGGATGTTTATTTCCCATTAAGTGCTAATATAGTTAGGCCAAGTTTTAACAGAGTATTATAGCCTTATGATCCAAATGACTACGCTTCTTTTAAGTATGGGTATCTAAATGATATGGACATGCTTCTTTTCAGCACACGCTTTTTCCCCAAATACACAGTCCTTTTTAGGGTTGTGGGAGAAAGGGGAAGGGAATTAAACATAAATAAGAACCAGGTTAATTAATCACTTGAATATTCAAATATACAATTTAAAGAAATGCAAATTCCCTGTTACAGTTCGTTTCGTGTTATAATTTGTTGCAGTCTGTTTTATCGAGATTTCTGTAGATAGAATTTGTTAGCTCATACTGAACATTTACACTTAAAAACCTTTCTAGGGACACTGTACCATTCTTGTCCTTTAAAGTTCAGAGTAACTTGACAGTAAAAGGTTCTTGCTTGTATCCATCTCTCTCTAACAAGGAAGACATACTAGCCACCTATTGATAACTTAATTCAGATCAGATATTGGAGTACTTCTATAGCTCTCAGAATTCTTGTCAGCAGTTGGCTGGTTTATAAAACACACTTCCCCCTTATTGCTTGTCTTGCTTCTTTCCACGATTGGGAACAAAAATTGAAAGAAAGAGGGATGAGGGAAGGAGAGAGAAAAGTAACGGTTTATCTCTGTAGTGTGTTTAAAAGGGAGTAGTTTTCCCTTCTCTCAATGAAAGAAAACATTTCTCCCAAAGAAAAGAATTATTTCTCCTAACTTTGGCACTTTTCCTTTTGAAACCAGACTTGGTGTCTTCCTTATTTAAAACACAGTGATTTCCAGAGCCAACTTCTATAATTTGAGCAGTATAGGCAAACTTTCATTCACTTACTAAATCTTACTAAATAAGCACTTATCAGACACTTAATTTGTGCTGGGTACTCTTTTGAGCCTTATTCTTAGGGAGCCTTTTTCTGGCAGAGTGGGGAGGCAGGCACTAAATTATAAGCAAGATAATTTCATATAGCGACAAGTTTTATGGAGACAATAAAATAGGGTAATGGGAAAGCGAATGATGGGTTGGGGCTATTTTAGATAAGATGGAAGGAGTGCCTCTTTGAGGTGGTGATTGAGTTTTAGCCATGAAGGATGAGAATGAAGCCAGCTTTATGAAGATGTAGCATAGAGGGAACAGCAATTCAGTGTTCCCAAGGCAAACTTAAACCTGACCTGCTCTAGGAACACAAGGAAGCCAGTGTGGCTAGAGCACATGAGCAAGGGTTAGAGTGGCAGGAGATGAAGCTGGAGAAGTAGGCAGGGGCCACCTGTAGGGCCTTTTAGGCCATAGGAAGGAGTTTGGATTTTATTTTGAGATTAATGGGAAGCCATTAGAAGTTTTAAGCTGAATCTGTCAGGATATGGTTTACATTTTAAAAGATCACTCCGGATATTGTGTGGAGAATGGATTGTGAGGAGCCTAGAATGAAAGAAGGAATAGTTAGGAGGCTACTGTAGTAGTCCAGGTGAGAGATGATAGTGGCCCTGACCAGGCTGATGGCTGTAGAAAAAGCCAGTAATAGATTAATTCAATACATCTTTTGGACACCCATGCCCCCCCAAAACAAAGAAATTTGCTGCTGAATTAGATGTTGGGGGTAAGCAGTAGGGGCGTTGGTGAAGTTAAGATAGGAACAAAAGATGAGTTTTAAATGTTTATTTTGAACAGCTGCTGGAATATGGAAAAATGGGTGAGGACCACTGTTGGGGATGGTAAGAGCCCCATTTTGGACACATCAAGTTTGAGATGCCATCTGTTTGTTCTACAACTTAAATTATGAAGTATCTCAGATCAACTGGAAACATTATACTTTACAATGGCTAAAGCAAAAGTAACAAAATTGTTAAAATAAATATAAGAAACCATGAGAGACTTTTAAAAATGTAATCTTGCAATACGGAAAGCCTTTCTAAGTATGACAAAACTCAGAAGTCTGAAAAATATGAATAAATTCAGCTAAATTAAAGAAATAGAGAGAGCAAAGACCATCATAAACAAAGTTAAGAGAAAACAAGAAGCCCAGAAAAATACCTGAAACTCAGACAAATGGCCAATTATCCTAATGTATAAAAAGCTCCTAGAAATCAAGAAGAAAATGGCTGCTAACCCAATATAAAACTAGGCAAAGGATGCAAATAGTTTGCAGAAAGCAAAATACAAATGCTTCTTAATCAGACAAAAAATGTTAACTTCACATAAGAGAAATGCCAAATAGATCTACACTGTCAGATTGACAAAGATCAAAAAGTCTGAGGGGCCAGCCCCATGGCCTAGTGGTTAAGTTCAGCATGCTCTGCTTCAGTAGCTTGGGTTCGGTTCTCGGACGCGTACCTACACGCCTCGTTGGTGGCCATGCTGTGGTGGCGACCCACATACAAAATAGAGGAAGATTGGCACAGATGTTAGCTCGAGGCAAATCTTCCTCAGCAAAAAAAAAAAAAAAAAAGTTTGATGATACTTTTAATGAAAGAATGTCAGATAGGCTGAGGTTTCCCAAATGTTTTCAATTCACGGTGCCCTTATTGTCTCAGCAATTTTTTCATAGTGCCTGTAGGCCAAAAGAAATACTTAATAGTTCCTTTTATTAACCAGTTAGTTGTAAACAATTTAATGAAAGTATCCATTAAGCTTATTATCCTATTAGCCATTTGAAAAAATAATACACATAATTAAAAGAAAATATTTTTACTTTATTCTTAAATAACAATTACTAATGGAATGTGTGTGCCCATGGGGCACTGTACAGCTACTCACACCTGGGAATTAGATTGGACACAGTCATCCTCAATTCCTCTTCCATGCTAATTTTCATGTGGTACTTGCTTTATCACAGCAACCACCAAAACCCTAGCTTTGCAAAACTTAATGTCGTCAAAAGGAATATATTTCGATCTAATGTTGAAATGTGAACTACCTTGAGCTGATAGCTCTAGCTCCTAGCGACATATGTCATGCAGTGTCTGACACGTTTCCTTCAAAAATTTAAAACATCCTGCTGCACCCCTGTAGGTTTACTGTAGCACTCCTGGGGCATAATTTAGGAACTGTTGATATAGCCTTCACATTGCTGGTGGGAGTGTAAAATGGATGTGGCCTTTATGGGGAGGTGGGAGGTTTGCCAGTGTGTATCAGAATTATAAACGTGCATGTGCTTTGACCCAGCAATTCCACTTACAGAAATTATATCCTATATTCTCCCATAATACCTATGAATGAAAAATTTGTTTAGCCCCTATAGTGTTGTTTTTAGTGTAGCAAAAGACTAGAACAAACTTAAACATCCATCAGTAGAAGACTGGCTAAATAGATTATGGTACATCCATATAATGAAGTAATACATATCTATTTTTAAAAAAGTAGAAGCTCTTTGACAGCCAATATGGAATGACTGTAGAGTATATTGTTAAGTGATAAAAGCAAGATACAGAAGAATTTGCATGGTATGCTGCTACATCCTGTGTAAAGAGAGGAGGAGAATATGTATATATGTATTGGCCTGTATGTACATCAGTTATCTTTGGAAAGATACACCGGAATTTGATAATACAGGTTACCTCTGGGGAGAGGAGACAAGTGAGAGGGAGACTTTTCAATGAATACTTTTTTGTTCCTTTTGAAATTGGAACTGTGTAGAATATATTACCTATTCAAGAATATGTTAAAATTTAAAAAGAAGTAAATTAGTAGAAACAAATTTAATATAAAATAGTTTCACCACTGATGTAGTTATGAATATATTTCATCATTAATATAGTATTAATGCTGAATAATTTTTAGAACTGAAATTCTATTCCAGTATGTAATGAAGAAACAAGATCAAACATTGAACACTTTAAAGTTTTATTATGTTTTGTTCTTTCAGGATTTAGAAAACTACATATTGGAACTTATCCCGACTTTGCCACAATTAGATGGGCTGGAAAAATCTTTTTACTCTTTTTATGTTTGTACAGCAGTTAGGAAGTTCTTCTTCTTTTTAGACCCTCTAAGAACAGGTAAAATAAAATCTTAAATAACTTTGATGTTACAAGGATATTATTACTTCTAAATCTTAATAACTAGAGAAAGTCTTGAAAATGTCATTTATTTATTTTCCTAACATGTCATTGCCATCAATATATAAAGATCATTTATGATTTACTTGTATCGACCATAACCAGCTGTGTGACAGTGGGCATGTCACCTAACATCTTACAGTTTCTTCATCTCTCAAAGAATGAACTGGGTAATCTGTGGCTCTTTTCAGTTCTAGGAAGCCAGTTATTCTGATATAATTTGCTATCCCTGATATGTAATATAATAGAGAATTGTTCTTTTTGATGAAAAATATAAATTGGGAGATAGGGGAACCATTTATTTTTCTCTTTCTCAAGTTAACTATCCTATATGAGGATCAGATTAGTAAATTTGGCCTCATTAACAGTACACTTTATCAACTGTTCTAACCTGCTAGACAATACATGTGACTGGGCAGAGGAAGGGACAGAAGGCCTAAATCAAAGTCCTTGATTCTCCTCCTGTTCTTGAGAATCCAGCTGTGAGTCTATCACAGTACACGGTAGCTGACAATCTGTTTTAAACGCCTACGTTATAGGCACATACACATTTTTTCCCTTCAAAGTTTACAAAATAATAATAGCCAACAGTTTGACTGTTGATTGTATACCAGGTATTATGCTAAGCATTTTACATGGATTCTTTCATTTCCTTCTCATAACTTCATAACGCAGGCATTATCATCATCCACATTTATGTGTGAGGCAACTGAGACTTCGCTAGATTACATACTAGAAGTGGATTTAAATTCCCATCTATCTGCTCTTAACCACGCCTCTACATTGCTTCCAATTCCAGAACCTACCAAAGAAAAATGGAGACACTCTCCTTGTTCGATTACTAGCAGTATCATATCCATATCCACAAATACTCAGTGTAACTTTTTTGGGAATCTGATATCAATGCAATTTTGGAAAGAATTTATCAATTGAATTTATATAGTTGGGGGTATGCAAGTAGACATGACTTAGAGATTTTACTAAATGTTCTCTGCAGATTTCCCTTTTCTATATAAGGACTTTGGAGCATAAGAGCTAGGAAGCTTTACAATATCAGTTGAGTGATTGCTGTTCTAAAATAATAGCTTTATAAAATTGAGTTGCTCTTGTTTTAAAATGAAATTAAATAATTGTGTGTCTTTATGTTCTTTAAAGGGAAGATAAAAATTCAAGATATTTTAGCATGCAGCTTCCTAGATGATTTATTGGAGGTAAATATGTTTTTTAAACTACTTAATTGTATCACTTGAGAGTTGCTATCTTTTAATTATAATACTTTTTGTTCATTTAGTTACGGGATGAGGAACTGTCGAAGGAGAGTCAAGAAACAAATTGGTTTTCTGCTCCTTCTGCCCTAAGGGTTTATGGTATGTTCTTATCATAATGCTAAAATTTGAATTATCCATTCCTCAGTTAATTTGTGTTCAAAGGACAGTTTTATACATAGGCTTATTTACCTTAAGATCAAAGTATTCTAATTACCTTAAGAGCTAGTATTCTAGATTACTAAAATTTATTTTTTAAATACCAATGTTTTAAATTTTTGTAACTTTTCTGAAATTACTGCACTTTCTAACTCAGTGGAACATACAGAATGTAATCTGATCCTTTCCTGTTGACTCAGGAGCATCATTAGGAACATCAGCTATGGTCTTGCATTGTGATAAATGATGCTCTCACGGTTCAGAGGGAGGTGTTCTAGGGTCTGATTGCCCTTTTCTTGAATTTCATTAGTCTGTTACATTGTTCTGTTGGGTGGTCTTCTGACTCATTTTGGCATCCTTGACCTCTGCTTTCAAGTGCCAACATTTCAGTGGTTTTTGTTGATCCTACCTCCATCTAATTTAGAAACCTAGGAAAGTCCTAAAAGTTGCAAACTGAAAACAAATAATGATGTAAGTGAGATAGCCCAAAGGCCATGACCTTCATGATGGGTTTTCTTTGACTGGTTCTGGCTTAACGGTTGTTCCAACAGAGGTTACAGGGATAGCTGATATTAGGGCACTGTAACATAGTTCATAACTATAATTCATTTGAAAACCCAAATACTAACCAATTTGAACTTGTTGTTAGTGCTTATTCTTTTGTCTTTTAATTAGAATTTTATTTTGGTCGTAAGTGTCTTTTTATCATCTTTATTCCCAAGGCCAGTATTTGAATCTTGATAAGGATCACAATGGCATGCTCAGTAAAGAAGAACTCTCCCGCTATGGAACAGCCACTATGACCAACGTCTTCTTAGACCGTGTTTTCCAGGAGTGTCTCACTTATGATGGAGAAATGGTAGTAGTTTAAATCTCTGATAAGTTTTAAAAATTTAGGCTCTCAGTTTCCAAAAGCCTTCTTCTTGATGTGATACAGCATTATTTTTATATCAGTGTGTAACAGTATCTTTAAAAAGTATGAACTGATCAAATCACTTGAAATTTGGAGCCTTTGATCTTAAGGTAAATTGGCTTAAAAACATTACTTCCCATCTGGACTCAGGGCAAATGGAAAATTTTGTTCATTTTGTTATCAGTGCACCTATGGTAGAGGAGAGTGGACTAGTAAAAAAAACCTGAAAAATTGGCAAATCCTGTTGACTATTTTCATATCCAGTCTTGCATTGCTTAACGATGGGGACATGTTCTGCGAAATGCGTCATTAGGTAATCTCATCATGTAAACGTCACAAGAGTGTACTTACACAAACTAGATGGTATAGCCTATTACACACCTAGGCTATCCGGTACTAATCTTATGGGACCACCATCCTATATGCAGTCCATCATTGACTGAAACTTTGTTTTGCAGCACATGACGATAGATGATTCATTCATTAAATTACCAGGCCAGATAATACCACAATTTAAATCATAAGAATCAGGTTGTATTACTCTCTATAAGTGACTATATTAGTAGCTAAAGATTCACTAACCTGCACCTGTCCTTCTATCACAACAATGCAAAATACTTAAGAAGAAAATGCTAAATAGCATTTTAAAATCACCATTCTTGCTATTAAAAACATGTGTTAAGGTTCTGATAAATTTCCCAAACCAATGATGCTTAAGAAATAAATGGTCATATTGTCAGAAGAGAATCCGAGTTTTAGGTTTTATCATTTAGCTTTAATAAGTTTTCTAAGTAACACCACTGTTAGCCAACTGCAAAGGAAAAGGGAAAAGAGGCACAGAAACTCTGCTGCATGACTCCACGGCTGTCTAAAGTGGCCAGTGAAGAGCTCGTGGTTACTGATGACTTCTGGGGAATAAAGCAAGTCAGAGGCTACAGCTGTGCTGGAGTTAGACCATGATGAAGCTGCAGCTCTCCAGCTCTTTATACTGCAATTTATGCAGAAAGGAATTCTTAATTTTTATACTCTGTTCCAAGAGTATAACATTTTTTTCTAAGTGAGAATCTCCCAAGTATTTTAATACTTTTCACCATGCAAAAAAAGTAATCTGTGACTTTCCCTCTTTCTTAAGGAAAGTTTTCTGTTCTCTTCATGTATTTCTAGCTTTTCAGTTGTACTCTTCTGCCTTTTTTTACGGATGAGAACAATGTAAGTTCACTGTAGAATATCTAGCAGTTTTAAGGTGGCTTCTTATTGGAAATCATCTGATTTAAAATTTCTAAACAGTAAGGTAAATATACTGTTCACTCTAGGTAAACTTTTTTTTCAAAATGACCACACTGAAATGAAGATATAAATTTATTGGCAGTGTACAATAGCTTAATGACTGCCCCATTCATTTCAAAAGCATAATGAAAGGAAATTATGGTTTAACACAGCAACTCTCATAAGAAAATAAGCCAAGTCTCCAAAACTGACCTGTACAGATTAAATGCTATGCAGAATTCCTAGAAACCAACCCTAAGTAAACAAATGGATTTCTCATTTCATATTAAAAAAAAATTGCCACCTTTGATTGCAAAATAGCTTCAGATCATCAGATATTTACTTGAAAAGTTAATTCTAAATAAGGTGTCTAATGAAAGTTATTTTTTTTTTCTATAGGACTATAAGACCTACCTGGATTTCGTTCTCGCATTAGAAAACCGAAAAGAACCTGCAGCTCTGCAGTATATCTTCAAATTGCTTGATATTGAGAACAAAGGATATCTGAATGTCTTTTCCCTTAATTATTTCTTTAGGGTAAGTCTCATGTGTGTAAATGAGTCATTGTTCCTTAAATTATGTTATACCATTTGGTTTACTCAGTGACAATTTTATCTAACTTATAATGTTTAAATTTAACAAAAAGGTTTACATAACAGATTTCAGAAGGAATTCAAGTCTGTTTCTAGTTTCTTCTGTTTTTAAAAAATATAAATGGGCTAAATCAATACTGATTTGATTAGATGTAGAATACTAAAAAAGTATGTAAATATATGTTGGGGCTGTACCAGCCAGTGGAGATATAAATATGCATGAGAAATTATGTGCTCTTGGTGATTAAAAACTAGTGTGTATGGGGCCGCCCGGTGGCGCAGCGGTTTAGTCCGTGCTTGGCAGCCCAGGGTTTGCGAGTTCGGATCCCGGGCACCCGCCGACGCACCGCCTGTCAGCCATGCCGTGGTGGTGTCCCATATAAAGTGAAGGAAGATGGGCACAGATGTTAGCCCAGGGCCAGTCTTCCTCAGCAAAAAGAGGAGGATTGGCAACGGATGTTAGCTCAGGGCTGGTCTTCCCCACAAAAAAAAAAAACTAGTGTGTAAAATCCTATAGAAGCTTTAAACAGCTCAGAAAAAGGTAGCTCCTTTCCACAGAAGTTTTGCAGACTTTGGTAGTTGTAGATTCTTTTAATTGATGTGTTACAAAAAATAAAATTATTTTAAAACTGGCTAGAATTGTGTGCTGCATTTCATTGTAAAACAGATTTGAAGTACTTATTTTGTGCCTTATTTGGTCTCAGAGAATAGCATGAGCTCTGAAGTGGAATTTGGTTGTATCTTATCAGATTAGCATTACAGCAGGTGTAAAAATAGGAATGCCTGCCCTTTTAAGACAAATCCTTCTTTCATTTGAATGGTGACTTTTCTCCTTGGTGGAATAGTTTTGTACAGTAGTAGTCCACTCCATCACTACAGTTCTGTAGCTGGTTTTTAGAAGACCATATAATTTTTACATGTTTAAGATCAATAATAGAAAGAAATGGGGTTTTTTAAAACAATAAAAATGACATTTTCATGTCTGTCATAAACCATTTTCCCCCAGAGGTTTTTTTCTTTTCCATTTAAAAAATTTAGGGTACTTTTAAAATAACTTCATCTGGTTTCTGAGTGAATATATATTCCATCATATGTATTTCAAAATTTCATGTTAAATTCCCTTAGAGGCTTTCCATTATGATTTTCTAGGTAGTGATGACGGAAAATATTAGAAGGCTAAATTACAATTCTAGTATTAGGATGCATTTTTTAAAAAATTGAATCCTGCTTGGGCTTAAATCAATGGCTAATCTGAGAAGATAATACCACCCCATCATAGGGATGCCTCCACCGTAGACAGACCTTGTAAATGAAGTCAGTTTTAGGAAAACAGTAAGTATACCTTTTGAGAACTAAACATTCAACCCCTTTTCATAAAGATTTCTTTATAGTATCTTCTACTCTTAGAATACTAAATTTTATTTAATAAATACATTGAAAATATTTCACACATGCATTTATTTTATCAAAGTTTATTTAGGCTTGGTTATATGGGCTAAGGTAAGAAGTTATGGTGCTGAGCCTTGCAATCCTTGGCTGTTTGCAGAGCCTTTGTACGGCAATATCTCAAGCTGGACCTGGATGGTGCGCGCTAGATCGTCCTATCCAGGTCCACTACTCTAGTAGCTGAGAGTGTACTCAAGAGATTTTCATCTACTTCAAAGACATTCCCTGTGCACACTCCATCAGTGGCACCACATAGAGTAGGTAGTTGGAACATATTTAGTTGACTATTTACCAGGAATCTTAAGCTTCATATTTTCCAATGAATGACTCTCACCTAAATTATTTATTAGTCCCACTGGTTCACAGTAGTTTCTCCAGTCAGTATTTTTTTGTTAAAGGTTATAAAAGAGAAGAGTTCAGGGGAAGTTTACCTCTTTTTTTCCTGTCAAGTAGAAGGCAAAGTGTAGGGTCAGAGGGGAGGTGGTGGATTGAGTGTCTCAAAGAATGGTGAAGGTATGAACAGCGTTTCTGGAAAATGGGAAGAACAGGTCATAACAGAACAATTGCTAGGCCACGTTAAAGGCCCATCTTTTGAGGATGGAGGCCATTCCTGTGTAGTAACAATAATCTGTAGCCTTTTATACTTTCTTTCTGTAACTAAAGTGTAGGTCTGGAAAGGTTGATGGTTATATTGACCCAGGGTTTAGGTTCTGCTGAATAGATGTGAAACAAGGTCAAGGAAGTTGAGCGTATTGGCAAGAGTGGATTGAAACGATGAGGCTTATGGTCTGATAGGAAAGGAAGTGGAACTAAGAAGGGGACATGGGACAGAAGGGGAGGCTGTTGTGTATTTTATTTTTTATTTACAGATTTATTTCTACTAAATACAGGCCATACAGGAACTAATGAAAATCCATGGACAAGATCCTGTTTCATTCCAAGACGTCAAGGTTACTTTTTTCCTTTAATTTACATAACACCAGATAATGTAGAGTTAAATGAAATTTTATACGAAAGCAACTTATGAACAATGAAGTACTGAAGCAAATCAAGTATTTGCTGTTATTAGTTCTGAATTGATATTTAAATCATTAGAAGCTGAGACTACACTTGGACTAATTTGTGTAGTTTATGATTTTAGCGTTGTCAGCCTTGTGTTCTCATTGGAAGCATTCATTCATTTTGATTGAAAATTAAGAGAATCAATATAGCTTGCATCCTTTGGCAGTCTATTTCACTGTAAACTGAATTTTTAACTTGGAGTCTCTTCAGGTTTGGGCACTAGAGTCTGCTACTTCAAAGGGTTTTCTTGCTTTAGTGTTATTAAAGAGACATTAATCCCACAATATGAAAACTATCACTATTTGAAATATATGCTGCTAGTTAGCATTTCAATAATCAGACTTCTACCAGCTACGAAAAACATTGAGTATCCAGTTCCAATTCAAGTTTAGGTTAGTAATATAATAAAATAACCCATCTAATCTTAACCAAGTGTAAGATAAAAGGCTAATATAAATGAGACAAATTCAAAACTATGCAACAGGCAACTTAAGAACTAGTAATTTTAAGTTGCCACCAACCTAGAAAAAGAAGTTTCACAAACATACAAGAATAAAAGTTCATACGTTTCATTCACCTGAATTGTTCTAATCTTTTAAAAATGTAATTTGCCTCCTTAAATGTTATAAAATACTCTGAGTAATTTTACTACAAAAAGATTAGACAACACACTAATTCCTTATAAGTAGTCATATAGTACACTTCATAAAATAGAAGAGGTTCTTTCATCTATTCCAGTAAATTTTAGCACAATTTAGTGTCATTCTGGATGACTAATATTTTAATACTGAACTCCCCCGAACCCACCCATCCATGGTCCAGAGTAAAAGGTTGACATCAGTTTTGGAAATGAAGCTTTGTCGCTGTCTTAGTTCTGAAGCATTTAAGTTTTTACTTTCAGCTGAGTTTGCACTTAAATTAAATCAAGGCCTTGCTTTACCACCAATTAGAAGACAACAGAAAAATATAAGTAGTTAACACATATTCAAAGAACTCTGCATTAGATAGTTTTGCCACTAATTAGCTATCTAGCTTGGATTAAACTCTGAGTCTGTTTCTTCCTCTGTAAGTTGAGGATAGCTATCACATACCTAAGGAATCTTCCAGTAAAAATCTGTGATTGTACATAGAGAAAAAGAGATTGCTCTCTGTTAAATGGCATAGAAAAAACTGGAACAAAGAATTTTACATAAGCTCAAGTGCCTGCCCTGAATTGCAGATCACTGCGTGATAGAAATTAAGTGAATCAGATACTAGATTTCATTGTATTTTTTCTCTCTTGCAGGATGAAATCTTTGACATGGTAAAACCAAAGGATCCTTTGAAAATCTCTCTTCAGGATTTAATCAACAGTAATCAAGGAGACACAGTCACCACCATTCTAATCGATCTGAATGGCTTCTGGACTTATGAGAACAGAGAAGCCCTTGTTGCCAATGACAATGAAAACTCTACAGACCTTGATGAGACCTGATCTCTCCAAGACTTGACTATTCATGAAGATAAACTTGAATCCTGCATGTAAAACCTTTTCATCAGAATCCTTAGAAATGGTCTAAATAAAACAGTTCATACGCCTATAGAACACAGCAAATGTCCTGGTTTATTGGAGTTTTGGCTGCAATAGTTTGGAAACAATAGGACCAAATCAGGAGGTAGTCAATTCTGGTTCCACTTACCTCAAATAAGGCAAGTGTGATTTGGTGAGGCAGTTCACTTTAAATCCATGTAATCTTTACAAATAAAGGAATTTTTCCTGGAATATTTATGACATTAGTCATTAGATCTGAATATCTGAAGGATAGTTTCAATTATAATGTGGTCATTTAACCTTGAGCCTTCTTCTAAAGTACTAGATATATCAAAGATTACAGACTTTCCCATTCATGAGAGTGGAGCCATTTCATTTCCAGGTTACAAGTGTTTGGCCATGATGTTTCTTTTAACAGGATGTTTCAATAAAAAGTATTCAAGGTGTAATATTTTACTTTAATTAATATCATTAGTATAAAAAATGTCTTTATTAACCAGTACCAGGGTTACATTTTAAAAAACCATTTAGTTAAGGATTTTTGTTAGAGAATTTTTTAATTCAGTGTAAAGGTTCTCAATTATACTGTTATGTTTAGTTTTTATGGGATGAAAGATTAGAAGAGGATAGAATACCATAAACTATGATCCAGAGGGAATAGTACTTATTAACAGGGTTGAAAAAGAAGAAAAAGTGAAAGAGGCTTAAAAATAAGACAAAACCACTTAATGTATTTATGGGAAGTTTTATAGTTTGCATAAATAAAAAGTATAAAAATTTAAGGCACAGTAAATAACTACATGAACATTACAAACTGGCCACTGTTGGACAAGTAGAGAAAATAAAGTTCAAGAAATGTAAAACCTTCATAAGTCATTATCTTCCTTCTACTACAATCAGAAAAGTTTCTAGGTAAACACTTAGATCTAATGCTTCTAGGGAGAGAAGATTCAGATCACCTTTAGGTATGCATGCCTTCAGTGGATAACCAAATATATATCTCAAATTGGAAGTACTATCTCAAATGAAGTTAAAATATCAGGTTAGCATGTTTTAGAGCTATTGGTAAACTATAATTTATGGTGACATTAATTACATAATCTGAAGATTAAGCCTTTAAGCACTAAATTATATAGAGTTTACACCCATGACTATTTACTATCACATGCCATGAACCACCATACCATGAATCCATGTAACTAAAGATTCCTAATGAAGAAATTGTCTTTCCTAATCCTTCAAATTTCAGTTGAAGAACTTAGTGGTCAGATGTTCATGTTCATTGATAATAGATTTCCATAACAGGCCCACTGTACCTATATTGTGAGTTTCTTTGAAGCCATATTTTATATAGATATATCTATATTTAAGATTGAAAGCTTAATGCTGTTTATAAGGCTATTTACAACCATTAATCTCTAAAAGCTGGAAGTTTGAATAGGCTTTTTAAGAGCAGCATATCTGAAATACTCCACACATTTTTCCTTACCCACATTTAGTTACAAATCAAAGTCATACAGATACAAGATTCTGAACACATATTTAGGAATATTTTCAAAATTAGTTTCATATTATACTTCTGTAAGGTTTGCTAATAGCACAGTGAGTAAAGAGATGGCCAACCTGGGTCAAGCAAATTGTCCACTTTACTATTATTACTTCGAAGTAGTGAATGACAGGGTAACTTCATTATGCTACCACTGCACCTTGTACAATAAGTAGCAGTGAGCCCCTTAAGGGTAAGTCTTCATCTGTCCCCCAATCTCACCCCCATCCCGGCAACTACTTGGCCCATTGGAGGCATTCAGGGCTGAATGAGTGACAGAACCAGGATGCCATGTGGATAATCACTAGGCATTACTGCTTGAATACAAATACATTAATAAATTCACTCCATAACTAGGGTCTAGGGTTCTTAACACTATGTTTAAAGCTAGTTATTTAATTTGAATAACTTGAAAAAGAATGTAAGATTAAGTAACCTGCATTAAAAATGGAAACCCATCTTAATATTTGGTGTTTTTATAAACTCACTTTTCCATAAAATAAAGTTATTCTCAAGGAAAGGAAGTCCAATGTGCTTTTATCTTGCTCCTTTTATTACACACTCAGTGAACCATCTTTAGTATGAAATTAATGGTTAGATATATAAATGTAAGACATAACATGAGAAAATCCAGGGGGAAAAAATCTTCATTTTAATCAGACTAGGAATATCAGCTCCAATCAGCCTTAATTAGCAACTTACCTATTTTTTTCCTTACAAACACAAATAAAAGACAAGCTTGATAATCTAATTTTTAACTGGCGGTTAGGGCTCTAGAATGTCCTTAACTTTTTTCAAAGATCATTTTAAAACCAAAGCACTAATTTGACACACAGTAAAAGCATAGTACAAATACCCACATTTCAGATATGGCTCTTGCTACATAGAGCCGAAGAATGAAGAAACATTTTTCCCTTTCCAGATAATAATTTAAAATATAAATAACTGTATTAAGTCCCACTGAATAGAGAATGTGAAAGTTCCTGGCATAAAAACCACCTTAGATTTTGAAGTTTGACAGTCATTTCATTCTACGGTGGGACAGAGACTGGATTTTGTTTGCTTTCCATAATTACTTCACAGTCTCCCTCCATTTCAAAATTCAGATTCACAAATGAACTGGATACCACTGTTTCTGGTTGATCTGTCTGAACAATGGGATCAGCCTGCAGCTTATTCTGTTGGTATTGTCTTTCTGCTTCTTCAGACATCCTGTTTTCTTCTTCTTCTTCTTCTTCCTAAAAAGAAGAAATTCAAGAATAGGTGAAATGTAAGTGTCCAAAAGGAATAGTATTTGCTCCCTATCTTCAGCTGCTTGTGCTTTTTTTCCTAATCAAAACATTAGTGCTCCTGAAATTTATATAATGTTATAAACCAATATGACCTCAATTTAAAAAACAAAACACATTAGTGTCATGTACAGTTCAGCCTGGTCTAATTAAGTCAAGACATACTTCCTTTTCCCCGTTCCCAAAATGAAATGAAAACTATTGTATGACATTTTAAGGAAAGTGAAGTTATTTTTAAAGCATGGTACAGCATTGCTTAGCTTAGATGAGACCTGAATTAACTTTGAAAGGGGCTATATTTTTTCAGATTAAGTCTAACCTAAAAAAATTAGCTTATACTATATCACTTCAATTACAGGGTGTCAGCCTATTCAGTGGAATAGGGTGGTCTATTCACTAAATGGTATAGCATGCTTAGGTTCCCATAAGCACCTAGTATACAGATAAGGCAGGCCCTGCCCTCAAGAAGTTTACCATCTAGGAGGGAAGTTAAGACATGTAAAAACAGTATTAAGACAGAAAGGAATGAGCACTATGTAGATTTAGAAAAAGTAAATAACTTCTAGTTACACAACTACTAAATTCATGGAGGAGGTAGCATTTGTATTGGTCCCTGCAGTATGAGAGTCAGCACAGAGTGAGTAACCTGTCAGGAAGATTAATCTAGAGCTTGCTTGAAAGTGAACGAGAAAGAGAGACCATTTTGGAGGCTGTTACACTAGTCTAGATGAGGTAATGAGGCTCTAAAGAAGGCTGATACTGTTTAAAACACTCATTTGTTCATAAAACATTTTTGAGACCACATAACAAATAAAACGTCAGCAGACCTTTCCAGACTCATCTCCAAGCCAACCCTGTTGTACTCTATGCTCCAGTGACAATAAAGTCCTATTCTTGCCATTTCCCCAAACACACAATGTATCTTCATGGCATTTACTTGAATCGCTCTCCTCATTTGCTTGAAGGAAAATAATAAAGATTCTAATATTTATTTCATGCTCACCAATATACACTAGGTGCTGTTAGCATTTTACATATTAACTCATTTAATTCTCAGAGCAAACTTGAGCATGGATTCTCTGCTGCAATTTTCCTCATTATAAAGATGAGGGAACTGAGGTTTACACAGGTTAAGTACCTTGTCCAAGTTTAGAGAGTTAGAAGTGACAGAGTCAGAATTCGAATTCAGACCCTTTGGTTCTTGAGCCCATGCTCTTAAGCATTACAGCTTTTTTATTCTTTAAGGCTAAACTCACTTCATCCACCCCGAGACCTCACTACTTCTGCAGACAGAATCGCCTCACATCTTTGTGCCTAAACCACTGGCACTTCCACATCTCCAGTACGTATAATCTTCCATGCGTCACACCCACTCCATTTCTCCCCCATCTTGTCTATGTGTCCTAAGTACAGAGATGAGGCCTTGTTTCCTTATCTTAAAATTGGAATAATCATCCAAAGGCAGGTGTAAAAAGGTTAAATAAGTTAACATATAAGGAACCTTACATAGCACCTAGCACAATGAAATCTAGCTCTGTTTCGTATATAGATCCTAGGGAAATGTCAGTATTAAAAAATCCTAAAATGTTTGCTGATTTGATAAAGAAATTAATGACTGTAGAATGAAATGCATAGCATAAGGAGCTACTTTTTGGGCAGTTAGAGGATAGATGTGTTCATTATGTAACCTGTCAAGTCCACAGCAAACCAAACTGAATAAAGAAAATGTAAAAAGGAGACATACCTCCTTCTTCATCCGGTAATACTCATCAATGGCATACTGGTATTTTGGGGTGCTGATGCCCAAAACAGATGCAATCTTCTCTCCAAGAAAGTCACACACTAAAGATACAAAAGTTAAATGGCTTAACAATTCCATAAACATTTCTTGAGCATTTTCTATGTGCAAGGCACTGTAGAAATACAAAAGTTACAGTCTCTGTCCTCAGGGAGATTATGAACATTCAGTACATCTCTTCTTTATATCCGCCTTGATTTCCACAAGAAGCACTAGTGGCTCCTTCTGGGCTCCCAATAACACTCTGCTCATACTTCTTATTGTAACACATCTCCAAGTATTATAATTATCTATTACATGTCTATTTCTTCAAGAAAAACATATACTCTTAGAGAGCTGGGATACCACTGGGCTGGAGGAGAGGAATGGCTTGTACTACAACATTTACTGAGTGCCTGCCACGTGCCAGGCACTGTGAATGGTTAGACTCAGATTGAACAACTTGCCTAAGTTGACAAAGCAGGTTCCAAATCAAATGCAGCTTTGAACATAAAGCTCATGTTCTTTATACTGAGTGCTCAGTAAATGTTTGTTGAATGAATTACTATTCAAAATTAGATCCAATAAAAAGCAGAAAGTGATAGAAGCTATGACAGAGGTAAAATTGGAAGCAGAAGAAAGCTTTATGATTTAAAAACTATAAAGTTAGTATGATTAAGTCTGAGTTGATAATTCATTTCCTTCAAATATGACTTAGTTACATCTCAATTTAAGAAATGAAATATTAATGAAATAAAACATAAATGAATTATAACTACAGGCTTTAGAATAAGTAGTCAAACAGAATAAGAACAATATCAACAGGGAACCAATTAGCAAAATAGTCGCTAACAAAAAATTTTCAAGAACATGAAAATCATATCTAAATTAACATAACCATTTTTCATTCCTTTTTTTTAAAAAATACAACCAGAAGCTGGAGAATGTTTCAAGTAAAGTACAAGTTAGATTAATATCTTCAAAGCTAGCCAGCTGCTGAGAAGAGAGTGGCTAACTCCCTATTTTTTCTCCTTCCGTTTTGAAACCCCCCCACTGTGGTAAAGCTCCTGTTGTTCCAGCACATCACAGTAGCTACACAATATTCAAACAGAAGAGCAATACCTGAGAGGGTTGATGTGGCCGCTCGAAGCATGTAAAACCAGAAGTAGGGGCCCCAGTTAAGTTTTGTCTGCAACAAGAAGTCAGGTTAGCAACATTCATACCTAAACTCATTCTACATATTTAGGCCGGAATGAAGTAGTCAAATACGTGAGGGGCATGTAGAATATTCTACAGACAGCACTACAAATGAACTACATTCCAATAAAAACATTTTAAAGCTTTATAGATGGAATTCCACAAAGATATTTCACATTCACCCACGTAACTACCACCACCTTAAGCCCACAGATTAACCAAAAAAAAGTAGCAGCCACTGAAATGGAGTTGGTAAGTCACAGTCTTGATTATTTATGAGCTGAAAATCCAGAGCATTCCTTTCTCCCGTCTTGCTGCTTTTTTGTCTTCATTGTTCATAAGCACATCAGAGAGAATGTGCAGTCAACGGAAAGGGACCTCAACAAATCACAGTACAACACACGGTATAGTGGGGAAATTAAGGTTCAGAGAAATTAAGCAGGATAAGCATAGGCATATCAAAGGAACTCTTAAATGGTGGGAAAATAAGTAACCGATAAGTGGCAAGGTGAGTTTTTTGTTTCTTTAAGGATTAAAAAAGGATTAGATCATACAACCTAAGACAAGCTCAGTGTATATCTGGTAGGCCAGGACCACTGGCAGAATGCAGTCCACACTGCACACTTCCATAGTTAATCTTGGTGCTGTAATTCCATAGAATACTTTTGTGAAGCTTGCCATATAGATGACAGTTTGCCTCTGTGGATGAAATCAGTAAAACATGCTTCATTGTACCAATATTTTTGTTTATCAAAAGAAAACATACTACAGAGCCTGCAATCAAATACATTAATAATTGTTTTAATATTGGTTCCGGGATGGGGAGAAAAAGATAAAGTTGTCCATAATCTTCTTAGCTAAGACATGTTAACGATAACAAGGGTATTAAAAAAGTAAATACAAGAATATCTGAGAGACTGAAAACTGTAGCACTGGAAACAACTCTTTCTTCTCTGTTGGTGAAATGGAAGTATCTTCCTTTTCTGATATCTAAAGCTGATGAGGTTGTCAATTTTAGTGATATTTCCTTTTCTTCCTGGTTGAGAGGGAAAATTTTTACCTGAGGGTTCCAAAGTCATTATGACTGGCCACTGTCTGTCTTATCAACTTTTTTATTCAAATTAATTTAAAAAAAGAAAGTTGTATATCTTAAATATTAAAAAAAAAAAGAATATAACACTGGGGAGATGGGCTAAAGCAGAGGGGAGGAGACATAAAACACAGCTTTCCCATGAAAAGCAGGTGTGTCAATTTCTGTGACAGTATCCTGAAAAGACACACAAGGAAGCTCGCTCCATAGTCCCTATTTACACAAGAATGAATATCCAAGCAAACAAACATACTCAACTAAGAAAATACTGTATATTTCTCTCCCTGATCAGATCTGCTATATCTTCTATATTCAGAGCAGGAGGCATCTCTTGTGTGTGGACAAGGGTTACATTGGGGGCTCTGTTTAAGATGCTCTGACCTCAGTGTTTACCTTGTGTTTTTACAGCAAAAGGGACAGTGCAGAAATATACAGAATGGAACCAATTCTATAACACAAGATAAATGACAGGGCCAAGGAATTATTTAGGAAAGGACTGAGCATGCTTGGAGGAAAACAACTATCTCTCAATGGACAAATTCTCCTGGGGTTCACTCTAGAGAGAATAATTGCTAATATCCAGGCTGTGACTACCAAAGAGTCACACCCGCTCCAGGGCTAAGGAACTGGATAAGGATTCCTGATGAACATCCATCATCATCACACACAACTATACAGACTGAATATATGGGGTCCTTTGTTTAGACATTGACCTTACTGAACCAAAAGGACAGATGGCTCAAGAGCCTACACGGGAACTTTGCCACCATCCCAGTAACAGGAGAACTGAGACAAGATCTTGACTCTTCAAGACTTCCAGTTTATGGAGCAAACTCAAGTTGATTCATTTTTTCCTACAAAAATGTAAGTATCATTTCTTCCTGAATAATTAAGTATCCATCTCTTCCTTAATGGGGAACTATTAAGACTTGCTATCTTTTACTTTCATTTTCAAACTTATTTTTAGATTACAAAAGTAACCCTTATTTATTGTAGAACACTTAAAAATTGGAGAAAATTATAAAGAAAATTTAAGTCATTTTTTACCACTCATAAACATCTTAGTATATTTTCCTAAGTATGTACGTGTTTTACAACATTGTTGTACTTTCTCTATCCTGTTGTTTCTGCCATTTACTATATTGAAATATTAAGCATATTTCCCAAATGCTTAAATTCCTAAAGGTGGAATAACTAGACCCAAAATATAATCATTTAGAAAGCTCTTCTTGCATACTGCAAAACTTCATACCAAAATTTACCAATAAATATTCAGCAGCAATGTATGAAATTGTCCATTTTTTGCACCTTCACCACAGTATACTATCCTTTTCCTTTTTTAAAATGTGACAAGTGAAAAATGAGTCCAGATTATTTTCAGTTCTGACTGTATTACAAAAGGCATCAGTCCATTTATATAGGTAACAATTGTGCATAATCAAAAATTTAAAATATATATACTTAGATACACACACATACACATATTTGAGGAACCCTAATTGAAACTAAATCAATGGTTAAAGGAACTACAGGAAACACGTTTACTCTTAAGGCACATCTAAGCTAAAATCTAAGGGAAATAATTACCTTAAGATTGTAAAAAGATCTAGGTCTCCATTTCTTATTTTCTCTCAAGTATCATATGCCCAGAGTATTATTCTTAAACCTTTATTTTAAATATCAGGGTTGTTTTAATTGGGTCTGTTTTACAAATCTACTATGTAAATATAGGACAATATCTTTTCAAAATTCCTTTGTCCTATCAGATTTATGATACATTAGAAGCAAATAGAAAATGGAAAGCGATCTTCACATTAAGTGAAGCCAGGTCTGTCTACAGTTATTAACACCTGTTAAAATGGCTATTATCAAAAAAACCCCACAAAAGATAGCAAGTTCGCAAGGATGAGGAGAAATTGGAACCCTTGTACACTGTTGGTAGGAATGTAAAATGGAACAGCCGTTATAGAAAACAGTATGGAGATTCCTCAAAAAATCAAAACTAAAAATATCATATAATCCAGCAATCCCACTTCTGGCCACTTATCCAAAAGAACTGAAATCAGTATCTCAAAGAGATATTTCCACCCCCATGTTCACTGCAGCATTATTCACAATAGCCAAGATGTGGAAACAACTTAAACGTCCATTGACAAATGAATGGATAAAGAAAATGTAGTATATACATATAATGGAATACTATTCAGCCTTTAAAAAAAGAGGGAACATGCAACAACATGGATGACCCTTAAAGACATTATGCTAAGTGAAACAAGCCAGTCATAGAAGGATAAATACTGCATAACTTCACTATACGAAGTATCTAAAATAATCCAACACATAGAAGCAGACAGTAGAATGGTGGTTGCCAGGGCGAGGGGGAGGGGGGATATGGGGGAGTTGTTATTCAACGGGTATAAAGTTTCAGTTACGCAAGATGATTCAATTCTAGAGATCTGCTGTACCACGTTGTGCCTATAGTTAACAATACTCTATTGCACACTTAAAAATTTGTTAAGAGGGTAGCTCTTACATTAAGTGTTCTTACCACAATTTTCTAAAAAAAGATGGACATTGCGAGAGAAGTGTAGGAGAGGAAAAGAGATTTTATAGGTAGATTTCTTGAAATCCAATGTGTAATTAAATTCTGCCTGTTCAAGATTTTAAAAAAAAAAAGGTTAAATATTCAGGTGGCAGCTTTCTAATGGCATTTAAGATGTGTTTATTTTGCCAGAAAAAAATTGAAAAAGCTATGCATGTGGAAGTCTTGGTTGGCTGTCAAGTTTAAAAATCTTTTTCTGAAATGGACATCACAAAGGAAGTTAATTCAGACCAGAAAAAAGGTTCAGTGGACAAATTCTCTAAGTGGCTGAATTAAACTATAATGTTTTTAAACTATTAATGTTTAGGGGCTGGCCCGGTGGTGCAGCGGTTTAGTTCACGCTTTGGCAGCCCAGGGTTTGTGGGTTCGGATTCTGGGCGCCTGCCGATGCACTGCTTGTCAGCTATACTGTGGCGGCGTCCCATACAAAGTAGAGGAAGATGGGCACGGATGTTAGCCCAGGGCCAGTCTTCCTCAGCAAAAAGAGGAGGATTGGCGATAGATGTTAGCTCAGGGCTGGTCTTCCTCACAAAAAGATAAAAATTTAAAAATAAATAAATAAATAAACTACTAATGTTTAAAATTTCCCTCCAAAAAATACTTAAGATATTTAGGGGGAAAAAAACTATTTGCAAGTTTGTTTTATGACCAGAAGTCTATATTAAGCTACAGCATTAAAAAAAAATGGTGACAGACTAATATGAACATGTGCATGCATAAATAAGCCAAACGAAGACATCTGCAGTTCATGCAGCAATGAAAAATGTCAAAAAAATGAATTGTATCTCTTTTAGAAAAAGATTTCAGTAATTGCCATTGTTTTGTCTTGTTTAACTTAGTCAACACAGATAGTCTTATTTGCTAATTTTAATGAATTGTACTATTTTTTTTGTGACAATTTTCTTTAGAAGTAAAATGTCAGCTCTCAGCTTCAGGCTGAGTTTATAAGTTTCCTACTAGCAGTATAATATTTTATATAAATATTATAAATTATATTATATTAACATATAATATAATAGCAGCTCCTATTTGCCTGAAAATCACTGTACTCTTGAAGACATGAACTACCACCAAGGAAAACATAACTTTAAAACTTCAGAATGAATATTTCAGGAATGGAGCCATCAAACTAATTTCATACACTCTAAAATGAATCTTGAGTAAGAACTAGAGAGAAAATTTAAAAATTAGGAGTTTTCAAATACCACTGGAGTTCTAAAATGACCTCCTGAGTAAGATTTCTTGTGCTACCTACTATATTTGCTTTGTTAACTAATAGTACCCTACATGTATATAGTTCTAAGTCATTTTTCAATGAGTTTTCATATATATTATCTCATTTAATCTTCAAAAACAACTCAATGTAGATGGGGCAAATGTTACCTTTTTTGTATAATCACGGAAGCTGAAGTGCAATGGGAGTCAGGTCTTTGTCAAAGTGAGTGATTACAACAGGACTAAAAACAAGCTGCTGACTACTCATGCTGCCTCCCAGTGAAGGAAATGTAGAGAGGTTTCTTATTACCCAGGGACCTGTTAGTTTACGCCTAAGAATTCAAATAAATTCTAACACAACACGCTACATACAAGGTAATTAAAGATTTTAAGAGTGGATATGGACTTCCAGCATAACAGTGTGAGGAACTTTGTGGACCTACTTCCCAGTGAAACTGGTGAAAATTATTAAAAACAAACATTTAAAGCCTCTGGAAATGATCCTAAGGGCATATGACATATGAAGAAACAGCTATTCAAGATAATATAATCTTGAAAATTTGATGAGAAAAGCCGAGAGTCTGTAGTAACTGAACCAAGATCACTCTCCACCATTGCCTTCCGAGCAAAGTGAGGTGGAAACTCAACTCCAGACTGGTACAGCCAAGAACACAGGGCTCCCTCTACTCCCAGCTTCCAACTGGATGGCTTTCTTCCCGGGAGGAATAGGACATCAATCAGTATTTCTCATTCCACCCATAAACTACCTATTACTGAGACTAAGTTCCAGGTGAGTGCGGTTGACAGGTGAGGGCTTCCTTCTTCCATCAGCCCCCACTCACAGAAGGGAGGCTCTACCTTTGGCATGGTGCTACTGAGAACACTGGGGCACTGATCACCCTTACCCCAGTTCATAAGGCAGTGGTTCCACGCCAGAAGAGGCAATCCAAGAAGACCTAAGGATACTGCTCTGCACCTCCGCTGAGTGCTCAGCTCCTAAAGTAGGAGTGCCACTCAGAGAGAAATGCACCACTGTCCCTACCCCGCAACTTCAGAATTCTGGCTAAGAGATTTTGCCCAGGGGGAAAAGTAGGCCATAAAACAGATAGCTCCTAATCTCTTCCCAAATTAACTGACTTCATTTGCCACAGTGGTGAAAAAGTCCAAGCCTAGGGTGATCTCAAAATCAGTGTAGGGGCAGGCCCCATGGCATAGCAGTTAAGTTCGCACATTTTGCTTCAGCGGCCTGGGATTCACCGGTTCAGATCCTGGGTGTGGACCTACTTCACCGCTCATCAAGCCGTGCTGAGGCAGCGTCCCATATAGAAGAGCTACAACTCTACAACTATGATACACAACTATGTACAGGGGCTTTGGGGAGAAAAAAGAAAAAAAGACTGGAAACAGATGTTAGCACAGGGCCAATCTTCCTCAAAAAAAAAAAAAAAATCAGTGGAGATTGTGGTAAAAGGTAATTGGGAGGAAAGTTTTAGATTCCATGAAGATAAAGGCTAAACTATAGGCCAGCTAGTTTGTAGCAAAGAACAGCAGGTGGGGAGGAAAAAGAATTCACTAAAATAATCCAGCAGTCACTAAACAAATAAATAATAAAATAACAATATCAAGACCTGGGGGAGAGTGGGGAAGGCAGGGGGCAGTACCCAGAGTTGCTACAACATATTATCTAAAAATGTCCAGTTTTCCACAGAAAACTATGAAACATACAAACAGGAAAGTATGACCCATATATGGGGAGAAAAAGCAGGCACTAGAAACTACTTGTGAGGGTGACCAGATGTTGGATTTAACAGAAAAAACTTCAAAGTGGCCTTTATAAGTATGTTCAAAGAACTAGGGAAACCATAATTAAAGAAATAAGGGAAACTAAGATGACAATGTTGCATCAAATAGAGAATATCAATAAAGAGATAGAAATTGTAAAATAAAATTCTGGAGTTGAAAAGCACAATTAACTGAAGTGAAAAATTCAATGGGGGGGGGGGGTTCACCAGAACAAAAACTGACAGAAATGGAGAAATAGACAATTCAACAACAAAAGTTGGAAACTTCAATATCCCACTTTTCTTTTTTTTTTTAAAGAGTTGCCCTGAACTAACATCTGTTGCCAATCTTCCTCTTTTTTTTCTTCTCCCCAAAGCTCCAGTGCCTGGTTGCAAATCCTAGTTGTAAGTCCTAGTTCATCTATGTGAGCCGCCCCTACAGCATGGCAACTGAAAGATGGGTAGTGTGGTTCCATAACTGGGAAACGAATCCGGGATGCCAAAGTGGTGAGAGCACCAAATTTTAACCACTAGACCATCAGGGCTTTCAATACCCTGAATACCCTACTTTCAACAATGAATAAGACAACTAGGCAGAAGATCAACAAGGAAATAGAAGACTTGAACAACACTATGAACCAACCAGACCTAATAGACATCTACAGAATACTGCACCTAACAACAAAATATACATTCTTTTCAAGTACATATGGAACATTCTCCAAGACAGACCATACGCTAGCCCATAAAATAAACCTCAATAAATTCAAAAGGATAGAAATAATATAAAGTATGTTCTCCAAACACAATGGAGTCGTTAGAAATCAATAACCAAAAAAAAATGTGAGAAATTCACAAATATGTGAGAAATAAACAACACACTCTTAAATAACCAATAGGTCAAAGAAAAACTTAAAAGGGAAAAGAGAAAATACTTTGAGATGAATGGAAAGGAAGATATAACATACAAAAACTTATGAGATGCAACTAAAGCAGTGCTTAAAGGGAAATGCATAGCTAATTAAGAAAGAAGAAAGATAATCTAATCTTCCACCTCAAGACACTAGAAAAAGATGTGCAAACTAGACCTAAAGCAAACAGAAGGAATGAAATAATAAAGACTAGAGTGGAGATTAATGACATGAAGAAAAATCAATGAAACCAAAAGCTGGTTCTTGGTAAAGAGCAACAAAATTGACAAAGCTTTAGCTAGACTAACCAAAAAAAAGAAGGGAAACCCAAATTACTAGAATCAGAAATGAAAATGAAAATAATAAGGATTATAAAGGAATACTATGAACAATTACATGCCAATCAATTACATAATATATGAAATGGACAAATTTCTAGAAAGACACAAAACTACTGAAACTGACTGAAGAAAGAAATAGACAATGAGTAATCAAAATAACTACACAAAAAGGAAAGCCCAGGTGGCTTCACAGCTGAAGTCTACTAAACATTTAAAGAATCACCGCAATTCTTCACAAACTCTCACCAAAAAAAAAAAAAGAAAAGAAAATGAACAGTTCTCAACTCATTTCATGAGGCCAGTATTATTCTGGTATCAAAACCAGACAAAGACATTGCAAGAAAATTACAGACGTATATTTCTTATGAATATGGGATGCAAAAATCTTCAACAAAACACTAGCAAACCAAATCCAGCAACATATAAAAAGAATTATATACCATTATCAAGTGGGTTTTATCCTAGAAATGCTAGGTTGCCTTAAAACCCAAAAATCAACTAATGTCACCATATCAATAGAATAAAGAACAAGGCCACATAATCATCTCAATTGATGCAGAAAAAGCATTTGATACCTCCATCATGATAAAAAAAAACTCAACCTAAGAATAAAAGGGAAGTTCTTCAAACTGATAAAGAGCATCTACAGGATACACACAGCTACATCATACTTTAATGGTAAAAGGCTGAAGAGTTTTCCCGTGAGATTTAGAACACGACAAAATGTCCACTCTCACTACTTCTATTTAACATTGTAATGGAGGTTCTAGCTAGGGTAATTAGGCAAGAAAATGTAATAAAAGTCATCCAGATGGGAGGAGAAGAATAAAACTACCTCTATCTGCACAAGACATGATCTTGTATACAGAAAACCCTAAGGAATCCTCTAAAACAATTCTTAGAATAAAAAAGTTCAGCAAGATTGCAGAATACAAGATCAATATATAAGAGGTAATTGTAATTCTACATATTAGCAATGAACGATCTGAAAATAAAATTAGGAAAACAATTCCATTTACAATAGCATCAAAGGGATAAAACATTTAGAAATAAAATTTAAAAAGAAATGCAAAAGTTATACTCTGAAAACCACAAAACATTATAGAATGAAATTAAAGACCTAAATAAATTAAAAGATTCATGAATCAAAAGACTTAAGATGGCAATACTTCCAAATTTATCTACAGATTCAATACAATCCCCAGGTGGCTTCTTTGCAGAAACTGACAAGCTGATTCTAAATTTCATATGAAATTGCGAGGGGCCTAGAATAGCCAAAATAATCTCAAAAAAGAAAAACGAAGTAGAACTCACACTTCTCAGTTTCAAAATTTACTACAAAGCAACAATAATGAAGATAGTGTTGTACTGGCACAAGGACAGACACATATACATCAATGGAGCAGAACTAAGGGTCTAGAAATAAAACCATGTTCTATGGTCAAATGATTTTTGACAAGGGTGCCAAGACCAACCAATGGGAAAAGAATGGGACAAATGGAAAACCACATGCAAAAAGAATGAAGTTGGACCCTTACCTCACACCATATACAAAAATTAACCCAAAATGGATCAAAGACCTAAACATAAGAGCTAAAACTATAAAACTTAAAAGAAAACATAGAGATAAATCTTCATGACCTCAGATTTGGCAAAGGATTTATAGATATGACATTAAAAGCACAAGCAACAACAAAAAATAGATAACTTAGACTTTCATCAAAGTTAAAAAACTTTTGTACTTCAAAGGACATTATCAAGAAAGTGAACAACCCACAAAACGGGAGAAAATACTTGCAAGTCATTTATCTGATAAAGGACCAGTACCCAGAATATATAAAGAACTTTTACAATTCAATAATAAAAATATAAATAACCCAATTTAAAAAATGGGCAAAGGATCTGAATAGACATTTCTCTAAGGATGATATACAAATGGCCAATAAACACATGAAAAGATGCTCAATATCACTGGCCATCAGAGAAACGCAAATCATAACCACAATGAGATACTACTTCATACTCACTAGGATGGCTAGAATAAAAAAGATAGTAAGTGCTGACGAGGATGTGGAGAAATCAGAACCCTTATATAACGCTGTCAGGAATTTAAAATGGTGCACCCATTTTGGAAAATAGTTTGGCAGTTCCTCAAATGATTAAATATAGAGTTACCATATGACCTGGCAATTCCACTCATAGGTACACACCCAAGAGAAATGAAAACATATATCCACACAAAAACCTGTACACAAATGTTCATAGCAGCATTATTCGTAACAGCCAAAAGGTGGAAACCCAAATGCCCATGAACTGACAAATGTGACATATCAAAAAAGGACTGAAGTTCTGACACATGCTATAACATAGATGAACCTTGAAAACATTATGCTAAGTGAAAGAAGCCAGTCACAAAAGGTCACATATAAGTTCATTCATATAAAATGTCCATAATAGGGAAATTTACAGGCAGAAAGTAGATTAGCAGTTGTCAGGGGCTGGGAAGATGGAGGATAGGGAGTAATAACTAGAGGGTACTAAGTCTCTTTTTGACGTGATGCAAAAATACTAAAATTGACTGTGGTAATGGTTACGCATTTCAGTGAATATACGAAAAACCACCAGACTGTAAACTTTAAATTAGTGAACTGTATGCCAGGTGAACTCTATCTCAATAAAGCTTTAAAGAAAGAGTAAATTTCTTTTTAAATTTTTATTGATGTCTTAATAGTTTATAACATTGTGACGTTTTAGTTGTACATTATTGTTTGTCAGTCACCATACGAATGCACCCCTTCACCCCTTGTGCCCACCCTCCATCCCCCTTGCCCATGGTAACCAGCAGTTCTCTGCATTTGTGTGTTACCTTATATTCCACATATGAGTGAAGTCATATCGTGTTTGTCTTTCTCTCTTTGGCTTATTTCACTTAACATAATACCCTCTAGGTCCAGCCATGTTGTTGCAGAGGGGACAATTTTGCCTTTTTTTAAGGCTGAGCAGTATTCCATTGTGTATATATATATATATATATATATATATGTGTATATATATGTATGTGTATGTGTGTGTGTGTGTGTGTGTGTGTCTGTGTGTGTACACCACATCATCTTTATCCAATCATCAGTTGAGGGACACTTGGGTTGCTTCCACTTCTTGGCTATAGTGAATAATGCTGCAATGAACATAGGGGTGCATAAGCCTGTTGGGATGGTTGCTTTCAGGTTCATTGGGTAGATGCCCAAAAGTGGGATTGCTGGATCATAAGGTATTTCTATTTTTAATTTTTTGAGGAATCTCCATACTGTTTTTCCATAAAGGTTGCACCAGTTTGCATTCCCACCAGCAGTGAATTAGGGTTCGCATTTCTCCACAACCTCTCCAACATGTGTTGTTTTTTGTTTTGGTGATTATAGCCATTCTAACAGGTGTAAGGTGATATCTTAGTGTAGTTTTGATTTGCATTTCCCTGATGATTAGTGATGTTGAACATCTTTTCATGTGCCTGTTGGCCATCTGTATATCTTCCTTGGAAAAAAGGCTGTTCATATCCTCTGCCCATTTTTTCTTTTTTTTTGTGAGGAAGACCAGCCCTGAGCTAACACCCGTTGCTAATCTTCCTCTTTTTTTGCTGAGGAAAACTGGCCCTGGGCTAACATCCATGCCCATCTTCCTCTACTTTATATGGGATGCCGCCACGGCGTGGCTGACAAGCAGTGCGTCGGCGGGTGCCTGGGATCCCAACCGACGAAGCCTGGGCTGCCAAGCGCAGACTACACCGCTGCGCCACCAGGCGGCGCCCCTCTGCCCATTTTTTGATCGGGTTGTTTGTTTTTCTGTTGTTCAGTTGAGTTCTTTATATATCATGGAGATCAATCCCTTATCGGATATATGATTTGCGAATATTTTCTCCCAGCTGGTGGGTTGTCTATTCATTTTCATCCAGGTTTCATTTGCCTTGTAGAAGCTCTGTAGTCTGATGAAGTCCCACTTGTTTATTTTTTCTTTTGTTTCCCTTGTCCAAGTAAACATGGAATTCGAAAGGATCCCTTTATGACTGATGTCAATTAGTGTACTGCCTACATTTTCTTCCAGGATTTTTATAGCTTCAGGTCTCACTTTCAGGTCCTTAATCCATTTTGAGTTAATTTTTGTGTATGGCGATAGAAGATGGTCTACTTTCATTCTTTTGTGTGTGGCTGTCCAGTTTTCCCAGCACGATTTATTGAAGAGACTTTCTTTCTTCATTGTATGTTCTTAGCTCCTTTGTCAAAGATTAGCTGTCCATACATGTGTGGTTTTATTTCTGGGCTTTCAATTCTGTTCCACAGATCTGTGTGTCTATTTTTGTACCAGTACCATGCTGTTTTAATTATTATAGCTTTGTAGTATATTTTGAAGTCAGGGATTGTGATGCCTCCAGCTTTGTTCTTTTTTCTCAGGATTGCTTTAGCTATTCGGGGTCTTTTGTTGCCCCGTACGAATTTCAGTAATTTTTGTTCTATTTCCGTGAAGTATGTCATAGTGATTCTGATTGGGACTGCATTGAATCTGCAGATTGCTTTAGGGAGTATGGACACTTGAACTATGTTTATTCTTCCAATCCATGTGCATGGGATATTTTTCCATTTCTTTATGTCATCATTGATTTCAGAAAGAGTAAATTTTTAGGAAGGTACGAAGGATGTATTTTTTTCTATGAAATGCCTTTATTATCAGTTTCTATGTAATCAGAGGGCAACGTTTGAGACAATAACTTTTTTTTTTTACCATTTTTTTATTGATGTCTTAATAGTTTATAACACTGTGGGGTTTTAGTTGTACATTTTTGTTTGTCCGTCACCTTGTGGATGTAACCCTTCACCCCTTGTGCCCCCCCAACCCCCCGTCCCCTTGGTAACCACCAACCAGTTCTCTCTGTCCGTGTGTTCACTTATATTCCATATACAAGTGAGTTCATGCAGTGTCTGTCCTTCTCTCTCTGGCTTATTTCACTTAACATAATACCCTCTAGGTCCTTCCATGTTGTTGCAAATGGGACAATTGTGTCTTTTCTTATGGCTGAGTAGTATTCCATTGTATGTATATAGCACATCTTCTTTAACCAATCATCAGTCGAGGGACACTTGGGTTGCTTCCACTTCTTGGCTATAGTGAATAATGCTGCAATGAACATAGGGGTGCATAAGCCTCTTGGGATGGTTGATTTCATGTCCATTGGGTAGATGCCCAAGAGTGGGATTGCTGGATCATCCGGTATTTCTATTTTTAATTTTTTGAGGACTCTCCATACTGTTTTCCATAGAGGCTGCACCAGTTTGCATTCCCACCAGCAGTGAATGAGGGTCCCCGTTTCTCCACAACCTCTCCAGCATTTGTTGTTATTTGTCTTTGTGATTATAGCCATTCTAACCGGTGTAAGGTGATATCTCAGTGTAGTTTTGATTTGCATTTCCCCGATGATTAGTGATGTTGAACATCTTTTCATGTGTCTATTGGCCATCTGTATCTCTTCTTTGGAAAAATGTCTGTTCATATCCTCTGCCCATTTTTTGATCGGGTTGTTTGTTTTTTTGTTGCTCAGTTGTATGAGATCTTTATATATTACTGAGATTAATCCCTTGTCGGACAAACGATTTGCAAATATTTTCTCCCAGCTGGTGGGTTGTTTATTCATTGTGATCCTGGTTTCATTTGCCTTGTAGAAGCTCTTTAGTCTGATGAGGTCCCACTTGTTTATTTTTTCTTTTGTTTCCCTTGTCTGGGTAGACATGGAATCTGAAAGGGATGATCCCTTTATGTCCAATCTCAATTAGTGTACTGCCTATATTTTCTTTCAGGAGTTTTATAGTTTCAGGTCTCACTTTTTTTGTATATGGCGATAGGAGATGGTCTACTTTCATTCTTTTGCATTTGCTGTCCAATTTTCCCAGCACCATTTATTGAAGAGACTTCCCTCTCTCCATTGTATGTTCTTTGCTCCTTTGTCGAAGATTAGCTGTCCATAGGCGTGTGGTTTTATTTCTGGGCTTTCAATTCTGTTCCATTGATCTGTGTGTCTATTCTTGTACCAGTACCATGCTGTTTTGATTACTGTAGCTTTATAGTATATTTTGAAATCAGGGATTGTGATGCCTCCAGCTTTGTTCTTTTTTTTCAGAATTGCTTTAGCTATTCGGGCTCTTTTGTTGCCCCATACAAATTTCAGTAGTTTTTGTTCTATTACCATGAAGAATGACATTGGGATTCTGATTGGGATTGCACTGAATCTGTAGATTGCTTTAGGCAGAATGGACATTTTAACTATATTTATTCTTCCAATCCATGTGCATGGAATATTTTTCCATTTCCTTATGTCCTCCTCGATTTCTTTCAATAGTGTCTTATAGTTTTCATTGTATAGGTCTTTTACCTTCTTGGTTAAATTTATTCACAGATATTTTATTCTCTTTGTTGCAATTGTAAATGGGATTGTCTTTTTGAGTTCTCTTTCTGTTGTTTCATCGTTAGTATATAGAAATGCAATTGATTTTTGTAAGTTGATTTTATACCCTGCCACTTTACTGTAGTTGTTGATTGTTTCTAGTAGTTTTCCGATGGAATTTTTTGGGTTTTCTATGTATAAGATCATGTGAGACAATAACTTTTAAAAACATACGTATATACACAAATTTTTACAGACGAATAAGAACTCCTTCAAAGTAATTTAAAAGAAAAACATTTATTTCAACGTTTCCTCCATTGCATGAAACACCTCTGCAATATTCTGCATGCATTTGGAATTGCCTTTAGAGTACATTGCACAGTTCTCTGAATATTTTCTATAGTAGAGAATCTGGATCTGATTTTTTTAATAACCCAAATTTATTTAGAGTCAAATCTGATGAAAAATGAGTAATGTAATATTTTTTAAATCAAATATAAATTAATAATTCTCTACCCTGCTACTTTATTTTCTTCATAGCACTTTTCATAGTCTGATAATTATAGTATATATTTGTTTATTGCCTGTCTCCCCAGTAACATATATGAGGAGAAATTTATATTGCCCGTTGCTGTATCACCAGTACCTAAAACAGTACCTGTTAGAAAGTCAAAATATTTGATCAACTGAACTCTCAAAATGACTACACAGAAGGGCAACACTCCTTTTTAAAAAATGTACAGCTAGTCTTATAATTTTATAGCTACATCTTTTATAATTTAGAAATCCTTAAATTTAGCTGGTGAGTCACACAAAGGTAAGAACTGTACACTCCTATCTTCTAATCAAAACTTGAGACAATATAAAAAGAACTGACAACTCCTAAGTTTTGGGTGGAAACTATCATGGTAGTACAATCTTTAATTAAAAGGGTCTGAAATCCAAGCACTCTATTTACTACGATAAATTTTAAAGAAACATATCCACACTGACAAAGAACTCTGACACTCAAAAAGAAACTATTTCAAGCTATGGAAATGCAGGAAATATTTTCAGCCATATTATGTAAAAATATTACTTTCTACCAAAATCATAATGCATAATTTTATAATCAGAATATAGTTGATTTATACCTCAAAAGCCTCCTTCCATTCAATGTTTAAGCGGAAACAAATCAATCAAAACAAAACCCATTGACAAAAGGCTTATCAGTATCAAACCTACCGGATCAACAGTAGGCAAAACATCTTTCTTCTCCAGGCCATCCACTTCATCTTCATCTGTGCTGTATTCCTCCATGGTTTCACCACTAACAAAGTGGATAACTCTCCTCGGGACTTTCTTCTTTTTTCCTATGACTCCTAGTTCTACATTTTCAAAGCCTCTTTCATTACTCACCTAATGGCAATAATAAATTAAGAAAATAGAGTTTCAAGTGAGATTAATTTTCTTTCATATGACAAAAAAAATTTTTGGTTGCTTTATTTTAGGGAATAAAGAAATATAAGCCAATCCTTAAATAGTTTTTTAAAAACTAAAACAGGTCATACACACAAAAGAGTATCAATAGCATATATGAAGAGTTTAATGAATAATAAAGCAAACATCTGTACACTCACTATCATGGCTAGAAAACAGAACTTAACCAATTAAACTTTTTGTTTAAGTCAACAGCTAAGAAAGCAAGCACCACACTTCAAGTCATAGCAATTGCAAAGCTGTATAACATGTGAAGACATGCTGGACATCAGTCATTTTAAAGAATAATGCTAATATGGAAGGATTCATGTGTAATATAAAAGGAAAATCATATAGACGCACACTTACATATGTTAGATACATAAAATAAAGTAATGGTTTATATTAGAGAACTCTCCTAAATCTTCGTATTTGAGCATAGCCATGTGTGAGCAAAACAAAAACAGTTCAGCTTAACTCTGAACCTCTCCATTTCGCAAAACAGGAGTCCCAAATTCAAATGTCTCTTAGGGCCAAGAAGGTACCAAAAACGAGGAAAGCTATAGATGGAAGGGTGGGTCCTTTGGGGAAAGCATGCCCCAACTAAAGATAGTTAAATTGAAAAAATTTTAAAGTACTGTGCAGGCCAAATAAAACTCATTTGTAAACCAGATCTGGAAAGCAGGCAGGCCATCAGTGTCCTATCTCCGAACTTCCAGATTTCTTGGTCAATAATATATAGGTGACAATAGAATTTTCCTAATAGTAAAAAGATTTTACAAGTTTTAAAACTATCATAGTCTATGGAATTCTAATTACATCCAAATTTTACTCCTGGAAATCCTAATTTTACCTCATACATATAGATAGCCGTGTTCCAAACTCAGAGTAAATGCATATTGTGGGAGAAGTTGGAGAGCTTTTCCCTGTCATCTTGCCTCAAGTTTAAACTCCTAAGAAAGCCTTTATTGTATCTGCTTACTAGAAGATTTCAAAAAGGCATAGTACAAGTAACTGTGAAGAAAAATCTGGCAAGAGTGCTTTTCCCCTGGGGATAGGTACGAAGATGGCGGAGGAGGTACAGGTAAGGGAGTGGTCAAGGGGGCTTTATTCTTTTTGTATTTCATTGTTGTTTGTTTTGTTTTTGTGATGAGAATATGTTCATGTATTACTGGTACCATTTTAAAACTAAACCAAAGCAAAATGATACAGGACCATAGGACTGCCCTGATTAGAGTCCACGTTGGTGGGTTTCTCTAGGATAGCCCAGAGTTCAAAGATTTTGTCCTGTATAAAGATTCTTATACTTGTAGATACGACCAAACATAATTCAAACCCATAACTATTGTTCAACCATAGAAAAGATCTTTGCCTCCACTGATGATTGGATAAAGAAGATGTGGTATATATATACAATGGAATACTACTCAGCCTTAAAAAAAGACAAAATTGTCCCATTTGCAACAACATGGATGAACCTAGAGGGTATTATGTTATGTGAAATAAGCCAGAGAGAGAAGGACAAACACCACATGGTTTCACTCATATGTGGAATATAAACTAACAGACAGACAGAGAGAACTGGTTGGTGGTTACCAGGGGGAAGAGGGGTGGGTGGTGGGCACAAGGGGTGAAGGGATGCATCCATATGGTGATGGACAAATAATAATGTACAACTAAAACCCCATAATGTTATAAACTATTAAGACATCAATAAAAATTTAGGAAAAAAAAAGTTCTTTGAACTGCATTTGCAGAAATGGGATTGTAATGACAATTAGTGGACTAGAATTGCCCAGTTACACAAGTATAAGTAACTTTGTTTTTATGCATTGTTTCCTCTTAATCCTCTAAGGGCCTTCTTAGAAAAGGGAGATGGTTCCTCTCTGTCCTTCATTTCTCAAAGATAAGTTTAGTCATCACCAGGATTTGAATCCAGGTATACCCAACCCAAAAAACACATGTATTGTTCCATGACACACATGGACATCACTGACAGCAACTATTACTACTGTATAGCAAACTGAGATCATGAAAACCTTGACAGCATGGACTATCTATGGATTAACCTGAAAAATAAAAAACATAATTTTCCTTAGCCTGTCCTGAGGGTCCAAACAAATCCCAGCCCTTAACAAAGGAAGACCAGCCCATTTATTGCATCCATAAACAAAATGGACAAATAATGGTCCACCTAAGCCACCTTTCTTTTATCCCCAGTCCCTAGGCAAGGTGAGCCATTCCTACCCAATCTCATTTTTCCCCTTGATATAAGATTGGGTTTACGGTTATCCTGACATCAACATCTCCTGGACCATGACTTTTTGGATTCCTCTGAAGACAAGGGAAGGTCAGAGGAGCTGGGTTAAATCTCCAGTCATCATACTAACTGGATGGATCTGATGCCAAAGCAACAGTCCCAGTCAGTGGATAGAGCTGAGACCTTTCACAGTACATCACCACGCCCCATTCCACCCCCACCCACTCCTATCAGAGCAGATGCAGCTCCTCATTATTCCCTCTAGTAATCTCTCATTGGCTTAATTTTTCTTTTCTAAGACACAGGCAAAGGAGAAGGGGTGTTTCTCATTGGTGCAATTACTTTATCTTCCTTAGACAACTTTAATAAATCAAAATATTCTGGCTAAGTCATAACAACTAGCAGAAACTTGGCTACTATCCCATTAGCTCTTGGCTATATTCTTTCCAAAAGGTTCAAAAAAAAAATCTATGAAGGGGAAAGCATATTTTTCATTCCAATACCAAAGATAGTTAAATATAAACAGAACTTTGAGTAATATTCTCTATACATTATATGTAATTAAAAATAGCATTTTAGAGCCAGCCCGGATGGCCTAGCAGTTAAACTTTGGCGTGCTCTGCTTCAGCAAGAGGTTAGCCATCTAAGCAAGAGGTTATACGCGCATAGGAAATTCCATAAAGAACACATCAGAAACTTAACAGTTACTTTTTGGGAATGTGAATACGAGGAATGGGTGATGGGGGTATTCCTATGACTTTCACTTTTTGCTCTATGGTATTCTTTACTGTTTAAATACTAATTTTATTTTTTTTAACCAAGAATATGAAAATAACATAATATCATAAAGCCAAAACAAAGAGCCTCTCTTTAAACAACATTTATCTGGTAAATGAAAACATAAAGTCAGCTATCAGAGAGACTCAAAGCTGAAGTAGTGATGAAAACAATTATAGTAAGAGAAGGAAAAATCAAACGGAAAACACATCAAGTCCTGTGGGCTTAAAGGTTCAGTTCAAGTGTACCTGTCAACAATAGGTCTCACTCAACAGAAAATGAAAAGCGGCTTCCAAATCAATTAGTGTTGTCCCTGAATTCCTTCTTGCAGGTTACCTTCCTCCTTAAGTAGGAGAAAAAACAGGAAATTCCACATAAAGACGACTAGGTGGAGAAGTTTCTGTTAATGCAAATTACATCTTATAACATAAGAGCTATACTCACATTGAGGCACCATTCTCTAGGAATCCGCAGTTTGGGGGAAATGTCTTACTAACATTTGGGTAGGTAGTCTCAAAAATACTGATAACGCTTCACTTTCACTAAGGGTGAGAAGATTTCTACACAGGAGCAACCTGAGGTTTTTAACGGCCAAAACTGTACATTCCTGAGCTGGTTTCCGCTAAAACAATTTCCTCATAAGTTTTACTTGGCCAAAGACGCTGAACTACTACTTTAGACTACCAAATCCCAAACAAAACAAACCTCCAAGCCTTACCTAACTCTGTGAACTTATGCTGTCCAATACAGAAACCACTAGCCACATGTGGCTAATGCTCACTTGAAATGTGCCTAGGTCAAACTGAGATGTGCAGTAGGTGTAAAATACGTCCAGGGTTTCAAACACTAGTACCAAAAAGAGAATGTACAATATCTCATTGATAACTTTCCTATTACTTACATGTTGAAATGTTTTTGAAAAATTGGGTTAATAAAATATAATATTAAAATTAATTTCACTTCACATTATATATTGAAACTTTTTGATAACTTGGGTTAAGTAAAATATTAAAATTAATTTCACTGGTTTCTTTTTACTTTTTTTAACGTGGCTACTAGAAAATTTACAATTTACAATGCAGCTTCATTATATTTCTATTGGACAGCGCAGCTCTGAGCCTTAGTCACCTCACTGGTGTGAACGATGACAGGAGTAGAGCCATATTAAAATAGAGGCAGATTGGGGCTGCCTGGTGGCGCAGCGGTTTAGTCCGCGCTTGGCAGCCCGGGGTTCGCGAGTTCGGATCCCAGGCGCCCGCCGACGCACTGCCTGTCAGCCATGCCGTGGCGGCATCCCATATAAAGTAGAGGAAGATGGGCACAATGTTAGCCCAGGGCCAGCCTTCCTCAGCAAAAAAAAAAAGGGGAGGAGTGGCAACAGATGTTAGCTCAGGGCTGGTCTTCCCCACCAAAAAAAAAACAAAAAAAAATAGAGACAGAGCTGTCATTTCAGAGGAATTGCCTTGCAGGTCTTATTTATCTTCCAAACTGGACCAAACTGCCAACATTCCAAAAAGTCAGTAAAGACAAGAATATCCTGTTTGTAAGGACTGATAAAACTAGACTTTGCTGATGACCAAATTGCTTACCAATCAATGAAGTATAAGTCTAGCCTTTTACCTGATGACCGAATCTCAAGCCAATCTATGAAGTACAAACCCAGCCTTACCTCATCTAGTGCCAATGAACACTTCCTTAATACAACTTACCTCATCTTCCTTTTTCCCATAAAAACCCTGAGCTCCTCTCCTATAAGTGGAGCACATTTGAGTTTCTACTCCTATCTTTGTCTCTCAAATTGCAATTCTTGAGATGCCAAAGAAACTTTTTACTTCTGCAGTTTATACCTCTCATTTGTTGACATTATCAGAAGTGGGATCCAGAGCTACTGATGTCCAGATTCTGGAGCTGCTGTGTGGACATGCTCTATCGTCTCCTCCTGGCGGCTCCGGCTCCCGGTTCTAAGTCCTCCTGGGCCTGAATTTCCTGCCCTTGGTAGAGGTTCAAACTGTTTTATTTGATACCGGTTCTGGCCGTCCTTTTGTTGTTGGCTTTGTTACGGAACTTCTGTTTGTTTCCTTCCCTGGGCCTTTGTTTCTCTGGTAAGTACTTACAAACTGAAGACATTTTCTAAGGAGACTGCCAAAGAGCAGCCCCCCTTCTGGGACTCTTGCTGGTTTTATCTTTAAAGAAAACAGGCCTTCTAAATGTAGATTTTTTGTCCTGCTGGATTCATATTATTGAGGCTTCACCAGCCTAAATGGGGCTCCTTTGAAATTTCTAAATTGGTTTGTGTGCTCAATTGGGAAAAGTGTTATCAAACCAAACAAACTGAATGGGAAGCTTATTTCAATTGGTATCTTGAGGTCTCGGAAGGAAACGCAGAAAGTTGCTTCCCTGCAAGCTATTAATTCTAAATTCACCAGGCCAATTCAGCCCTCTCCCAAAGGCTTGCAAAGTGAGAAAAGTCAGCCGATGCTTCTTTTGCAACTGTCACTGCCCCCGTTCCTTCTCCACCCTCATTCAATTCCTGAGACTGAAGGAAAGTTTTTTTGTTTGTTTGTTTGTTTTGTGAGGAAGACCAGCCCTGAGCTAACATCCGTTGCCAATCCTCCTCTTTTTGCTGAGGAAGACTGGCCCTGGGCTAACATCCGTGCCCATCTTCCTCCACTTTATATGGGACGCCGCCACGGCATGGCTGAGAAGCAGTGCGTCGGCCAGAGCCCAGGCTCCAAACCTGCAAACCCCGGGCTGCCAAAGCGTGAACTAAACCGCTGTGCCACTGGGTCAGCCCCTGAAGGAAAGTTTTAAGTTGCAATTACCCAAAACTCCTAGGGAAAAAAAAAAAACCTTGCATTTTTCTCTGTCCTTTGAAGTTGTAAATTTTACCATGACTTTAGAATGTAAACACCCAGGAGACAATTGTCTCCAAGCTACTGCCAACTGGAAGGGGTTCTCTACAGCTGCAGCCATCTGAGGGTTTACTCCCACTCTGGTGAGTGCTTAAACTGTCTTTTATGTGGTTTGTCCAAACAGCTATAGCCAGTGGGTCAGAAGCACAGGTAACAATCTGGGGCTTGCAACTGGCATCGCTTTGTCTCTCTGTCTCTCTGGCAACGCTTTAACATGGGAATTTCATCTTCTAAAAGTTCCTGAGAAGTTCCTCCCTCAGCAACTCCAGCTGGGTTTATATTTAAGAACTATGGTCCTTCCTCTTATAAATTTTTGTCTCAGTGGACTGATAATACTAAAGATGATTTAAAATTACAGTGGCCATTTTGGGGCTCCTCTGAGCTTCCAAAACTTGTCTTTTTGTGCACTAGATTTTAGAACCAAGGACCAGACAAATTGAATGCAATCTTTTTTTTTTTTTTTTGTGAGGAAGACCAGCCCTGAGCTAACATCCGTTGCCAATCTTCCTCGTTTTGCTGAGGAAGACTGGCCCTGGGCTAACATCCGTGCCCATCTTCCTCTACTTTATACGGGATGCCGCCACGGCATGGCTGACAAGCAGTGTGTCGGCGGGCACCCAGGATCCGAACCCGCAAACCCCGGGCTGCCAAGCGCGAACTAAACCGCTGCGCCACCGGGCCGGCCCCCCTGAATGCAATCTTTAATTTCTAAAGAATCAAGCATGCCACCTTCTGGCACACCTGCTTAAAAACTATGGTCCTGGAAGCTGTAAATATTTACAAAGAACAGCAAAATCTTACTAAGCTTGTCATGTCCTGAGAGTGTGGCTTAGTAACTGTCAGGTTGGGGACCAAAATATGGCTGGACAGAAATGTGGGTTGAACTCCATTTTCGGCTAGGGTCCTACCAAACTGCCACCAGCCTCAGCCTCAGGGGAATTACACTGATCATTAGAAGGAATGTTCCAATTAGATAAGATCATTTAAGAAGTGCACCTAAAAGCAAAGGCTTCAAAATTCCAAAATAGCCTTATTGAAAGTGTCATTGCAAAAAGCTAATGAAGATATAAGAGGTAATTAAGATATAAGAGGTACCTAAAAGAAAAGACTACAAAAAAGTCCGTTAAGTTAAGGCCTTTACAGACATCCCCATATCTACTTTCAAAGGAAGGCCTGATATGGGAGATCTCGGAGAGATCTTCTGGCAAACTGCTACATTATTCCCTTCAACAGTCAGGAGGAAACTAAAATTAAAAATTAATGGAGTTATTTAATACTGCCAGAAATACTTACTGTTTGTCCTGGCTGAAATCTGACAAGATATTTAGGATTTAGTAACCTATGATCATAAATTTGGCCAAACTGGAAGCTGATATTCCTAGCCTGATAGGAAATTTTTTATAGGCCTTCATCGACAAGTTAGAATAAAACTATGTACTCAGAGAAAAAGAAGCAAATTAGGGATGATGTCGTTGGACAGGTAAATCAACCTATGATGTCATTTAAGTTACAACTTAATTTTTGAGGAATTGAGAGCAACTGTCATCTTACAAATCTTTGCAAAACTGGAAATGCAAGTTTAGAGGTAGTTCAGATTCCACCCATTCCCTTCCACCAATCCCCCAAACCTGCCCTATTTATCTCAAAAGGCTTGTAACCTCTCCGGGAACTGTTATCTAGACCATCACCAATTTCTAAGACTACAGGGAAAAAAGGTGCAAATGAGCACAGAAGCACCCTTGCCCAAAATCTAGCATCTTAAGTGTCTTCTCCACAAATATTAGAAAAAGCTTTAGCCATCTAAGCAGATAACCTTAATTTATCCCACCTGCCAGAAACAAAATTTGAATCCAACTATTCTTTCATAACTAGTGGGCTTTGTATTACTGTACCTGATTCGTAGCAGTAATTTTAAAACCATAGCTATGGAGTCTCTATGTATGTGTGTCTATATTATTTTTCTACCTCTGGATGGTATAATTTCTAAAAGACCTCTGTTTAATTGACTTAAAGTAAGCACTTATATAAAGTATTTCTAAATATAATAGAAACTAACCCAAATGTTTTTCAAGGTAACATGATAAAATTTTTGTTATACCTAGGTTTACTGAAAGTCAAACAAATTCATGTTATCTCTGTTACAAAATTTGGCAGCAAAAAGTTGATGGCTGACTTTGTCTAATGTCTCATGAAGTTTTTGTAGGTAATCTAAACATAATTATTGGGAACAAGTGAACTAAATAGATGTAAGTAAAATAAAAAGGTTTTTAGGTGAACTTTTTAACAATAATTGTGTGTTATGGTATATGTACTTAAAAATAACTTCCAAAATCTCTGTGGTAACTTGAAACCTTAGAGTATTACTAAGTTAAATTAAATGATGGAAAATCCATTGAATATCTAGATCATTTTCAAATAGGGTAAAATACTGAAACATTAATTGCTAAACAAGTCTAAGTTTACCTACTTTTGGCTTCTTATTACAGAAAAACTAAAAGATGTTTGGATCTATTAGCAAACATGTCTTGTGCCACATTAAAAAAAGATTATGCTATGATGCTATGACAAAATGTAATATTTTCAGTAAAAAAAAGTATAAGGAATGAAGATTTTTTGTGAAGCAAGTAAATTTGTCCTAAAGCAAACCAGTTTATAGGAAAGAAGAAAGGATAAATTCTGAATGTAGAAAAAGTTATAGAAGGTTTGTGGAGGAGGAACCCTGAGGAAAGAGTTTATGCATGGTGAAGCTGGCTAAGATTGGAATGAATTTTAATTAAATAAATGAGTTTTAATATCAAAGGTATAGTCGGGCAAAATTAGAATTTGGTTTTCCTATTAAAGGACAAAATCTTCTCAGATTATTGGTCTGCTCTTAATAAGAAATTATAAACAAAGTTTCTTTACCTTTAATGTACTCTGCCTGTGTTTTGTCTTCATCAGGTCTTCAATTACTCAGAAAAGCTGAGTCTTTTCTATTAAAAGAGCTAAGGTTTTGCAGCTATGTAACCCTCTATATCGTCTTAGAAATTTTTTTGTCACTTTGGTTAAATAGATAATTAAATATTAAGTTTCATAATGATCTGTGATCCTATTTAGGCAAATGTTTTAAAACTTCTTTGATATTTTTGACAAACTTCCCAAAATCAGATTCTAAATGAAGTCTTTTTTGACCTCTAGCTAACTTTCGGATTTTTTCAGAGGATCCCTGAAACATCTCAAAAGATTTGTTCTTTCTCCTTATAAAAAGAGGGATATGAAGTTAATTAGGCTTATCTGATACATTAAATTACATAGGAAGCATTGTTAAATAAATAACATTAAGCCTTCTTTATGATATGTCTTCATATGTTATAAGAGTTCCAGGAGTTATGTGAAATTCCTGGAAATCTAGTATGTCCTGATATAAAATGTTGCTGTCATCAAAATTGAGGCTCACACTAAATATCAGGAAACGCCTTAGCTGAATTTCATGCAAAGGCAGCAACAACAGAATCTATAAAGGTTATGACATGCAGATAAAGTCCATTCTGCTTCTGCAAAAAAAACTGACCCCTAATTGCCAGATTTTTGCCATCCTGATGTCCTTGTAACACTGCAACAGTCTACTCCTGAATCAGAGAAATTAAGACGGGTAAACAATGGCTGTAAATTAAATAACACTCAGGGCTATGGGAAATCCAAGATGGCCACTTGGCTCTTCCCAGCTCTCTGGCAAACCCCATTTTTCAATTTTTTTAAACACTAAGCTATGGTCTACACTGCTTTTTTTTTTTTTTGCTGGGAAAGATTTGCCCTGAGCCAATGTCTGCTGCCAATCTTCCCTCTCTCTTTTTTTTCCCCTCCCCCAAACCACAATACATAGTTTTATATTCTAACTGTAAGTCCTTCTAGTTCTTTTATGTGAGCCACCACCAAAGCAGGGCTACCGACAGGCAAGTGGTGTGGTTCTGCGCCTGGGAACCGAACCTGGGCTGCCAAAGTGGAGCACACTGAACTTTAAACACTAGGCCATCAGTGCTGGCTCCCATTTTTCACTTTTACATTCCTTCACCCACCAAAGTGCATTAAGAAAAACTATTTCTGTCCCCAGAGGCCTCAAACTCCTTCCTCCGGGTCCTCTAAGCACCCGCAGCTAAATTTCATTCAATTGCTACTTAGTATGAGTTATCATTATGTTCTTGTTTTGTATGCACGTTTTCCAGATGGGTTAAAGCCCTCCCTCGTCACAAAGCTGATGCCCTCACAATGGCAACGGAACTGTTAGAAAATGTATCTCCCACTTGGGGTATACCTTCCACCGTCTCCAGTGATGGAGGCACCCACTTGACTGGGCAAATCATACAAGCCTTAACAAAAACCCTTCAAACTTCTTGGAATTATCACTGTTCCTATTATTCTCAATCATCGGGCAAAGTAGAGAAAACTAATAGAAAAACTGGATTCAAGTAGAGGAAATAATAAATCACACGGGACTACATGAACTGAGGAAGATGCTCTAATGTTTTGTTTTGCTAGATTTAAAAAAATCTCTTCCCTTAAGCTATCAACAATTTGGTAAGATACACCTTTGTCAACAAAAATGAAACATTTACTTTTTCTCCCTACCTGATCCTTCCAGAATTCAGAAACTCTGAGTATTCTTATTTTCACTTCTATACATAATCAGGCTAAGTTTTTAACATAAACAAATTAGTTTTACTGTGATTATTTTTGGTAAAAAAAAAATTTTTTTAATTAGGGTAATTGTAGAGAGAAAAAATTATGTTGTAGGTAATGGATTCTAGTCCTGTTGTCTTTGAGGTTTTGTTATATACCTGTAGACTGGACTCTCTGGCCTAAGGTATTGCTTTTGGTCTCACGGAATGTTTGCAGTACCCTCTTTGGAAAACATGAACTGACTCCACATGGGATGGTCACTGGTGGATCAGTGTCTGTTGATCTTCTGCTGACCCCTTGTCGTCTTACACTAATATGACCAGCTACTGTAAGTCTCTAATGTCTAATACTTGGAGTCTATCAACAACAGGTTAAAGAAGATTTCCCAGATTCCAATTTAATGGATCCTGTTGGTCACGGTCTAGAGCCTGCTCACTCGGTATTCTGGAAGCATCATCAGAGAAATACAGCCCTTGAGCCCCATTGAAAAGGACCTCACCAAGTGCTCCGAACCACTGACACTGTTGCAGAACTAGACAGCATTCAACTTCGGAGACAGAACTCACAGCTAAAGAAGGCTCTGCCTGACATCCTGTCCTGTAGAAACGCTGGAGACCTCCAAATCAAACTGACTAGGAAGAGAAGGAACCGACATCTGAGGCAGACAGCTTTCCCAAGATAGCTGGACCAGGCCTATATACCTTTTACTCGCTGTTGCTTCTTACCTTATTTTCTCCCTCTCTTTCTTGGAAAGACAATACTCTTATATACATCTCCCAATCTATTACAAAAGGGAGAAATCTTTCTAACTACTGGGTTTGTCATCAGAAGCCCCATTCTGTACATGAATCTAGAGAATCCTTTAGTACATTTAATTACCAACCTCTTCGCCATTCCTCCCCTAATTCATTGTGCTATCTAGAAATTCTTGCCTAACCAATCAAACTTCCAGAGATTTAAGAGATAACATTTGTATTTGTTGTAAATACCTCTTGTTTTTCTTGGGTAAACACCTCTGGGAAGGTACAGACAGAACCAGACAGAATTCTGGCACAAGCCAAATGGTTAAATGCAGTAGCCACTGACATCCTATTGTTCTTTGATCTCTTTAGCTAGCTGCCCTCAGGCATTGACTCCTGGTTCAGGTCTATTCTCCAATTTAGACTTAGCATTTTATTTGTTATGACAGGAATTCTAATTGTAAAACTTTTTCCCCTCTGCATAGCTCGATGCTACAAAAACACCACTTGGATAATGGTTGTTCATACACCTTGAAATGATTACTAAGGCTTCATATGAAACTTCACACCAGAAACTTACAGGAACTGCAGAAGATGTTTACCCTTAAAAGAACTTGAGGTAGAGCCTTCCTCTGCTCTGGTGCTCTTGTTGCTCCAATGTGGCCTAAAGGGTCCTAAGGAAACTGATTCCTCTCCTACGTGGGACATGACATACTGGGAATAAGCTTCCTAGTGACGATGGACCAACAATGTTGTGATGGCTGATCAGCAATCCTTTCCAATAGTCAATCAGCAATGCTTGCCAGTGTTTGATCAGCGATGCTTTTGGAGAAGGATCTTGATCAAAAGGCATAAATGTGAAAGATGACATGACGGTAACCATATTAAACTAGTGCCAGAGCAGCCATTTCAGAGCAATTGCCTTGCACGTTTTGTTTTCTTCATCTACCAAACTGGAGCAATCCTCCAACATTCCAAGTCAGTAAGGACAAGAATATCTTCTTTGCAAGGACTGATAAAACTGGACTTTGCTGATGACCAAACCGCTAACCAATGAGGTAGACTCTTGCCTTTCGCCTGATGACTGAATCTCAAGCCAATCTATGAAGTACAAACCTAGCTTTACCTCATCTAGCACCAATGAACTCTTCCTTAGTACAACTTACCACATCTTCCTCCCTTTTCCCCATAAGAACCGGGAGCCCCTCTCTCGTAATCGGAGCACATTTGAGTTTCTACTCGTATCTGTGTCTCCCAAATTGCAGTTCTTGAAACGCCAAATAAACTTTTTACTTCTCCTGCAGTTTATGCCTCTTATTTGTTGACACTGGAGAGATGGGCATAACGCCCACCTCATGCGAAAGTTATAAGGATTAAATGAAAAAGAGCCCGTATACGCTTCGCACATAGATGCTATTAGCTAACCAAAGGGCAGATGCCAAGTCAGGCGCTTGCACAGGGAGAGGCCGAGATGAGTTTAAAGCCAGCGTCACCTGGCGTCTAGCTACTCTAAGGACAGCCTCTCGGGGACACGCCTTCCTTCTCTCCTTTGCAGACCCGAAGCTGGCATATCGCCCCTGGAAACCCGAGGCCGCCCCGGAGCGGGCGGCGCTGCCAGCGGAGGAGTCGGTGAGGGGTCCCCGGCGGCAGAGGCGTCCGCCCGTTGCCCCCAAGCAGGCGTCGTGGAGCAGCGGCGGGGATACCGTGAGGAGCACCCCGAAACGCCCCTCCGGCGGGCGGCCTGCTCGGAGGGAGGCCGGGCAGGCCAAAAGAGCAGCCGGCGGACAAGGCAGCGAAGAGGCTGGGCTCCGCCGGCCTCGGCGCCGCCGCTCCCCGGGGCGGGCCCCTACCTGCAGCGCCGACTCCCTGAACGCCGCGGCCGCCGCAGCCCCCGAGTTTGCGACTGCTTCTCCTTCCGCACGGCTCCCTGGCTCCGGGTCCATGGTTGTCGCCGCCACAGGGCTGCTGGCGCTGGCGAGATAGAACGTAATGGCCGATAAGCTCACTTCCATCCTCCGCCTCCCCGCCCCGTCACGGACCGAGCCCACGGCCGGGAAGTGGGACTCACCGGCAGGGCCCGCCTCGCGCCGCGCCCGGCCACGCCACGGCGGGAGGGACGCGCGGCCCTGGGGGCGGGGCCTGCCGAGGGGCGGGGCTGGCTCCCCTGCTGCTGGCCTGAGAGGCGCAACTTCCCGCTCACGCGGGGCGGCGCGGGGCGGGACGGGGCGGGGCCGGAGCGCGCGGAGCCGCAGCCTGGCACCACCAGTGACGTCATGCCTCGTACCTGCGCCTGGATCCTGGCTTCGGGTCTCGGCGCAGCCACTCGCCAGATGCATCCTGGGCGGTCACCCTCCCACACCTTGGTTATTGCGCTCGTAAAATGAGAACAACTGCGTACTATGCTTCAAAGGCTTGTGATGAGATCTGGTTGCTGAAAATATGTTTTAAAATGTATGGCTCATGCTACATATTCCATTTCTAACATGGGTGACAGTTTAGGCAAAATACCCTTGAAATAAGACCCTCAAAGGTGAATTTTGCTTACACTTGTCTGAAATACTTTATAACAAGGAAAAGTTAAGTGAGACCTCAAGGAGAGCAAAGGGCAGCAGCAAGCTTCCATTTTGACAAATGTGAGGAATAACATGTTTTACGGATGTGTAAGAAGGGGCATCCCAGATTATTCCCATCTTTCCCAATGTTCAATCAAATTAAGAAGTCATGATTGCAATAATTACTGCATTACTTTAGCAAACTAGTTGGAACATTTCCAGGTAAACTTTTTTTATTGTAGTTTTAGTATGAAACTTTTCATGAAGTGTAGAGGTCAAAAGTAAAATACATTTTGGCCATGGCAGAGGGACTTCATTTGATACTTTAAATTCCGTTTTCATTCAAGTCAAAATACAAAAATGCTCCCTCAAAGTTGTGGCCTAATATATCTGTTATTCAGCATGGCACCTGCAGGCCCAACACCCCTATAGCCTTAAATATTCCTTTCTCTCCTGTGCTAAAGTCCTTTTTCCTTGCTCTCTGCTTAATATTCTTTACACTTTGTATCCTGAATATAACTATGATAACCTAAAAACCAAACCAAAGCCTGAAAAAAAAAGTTGATTATTTGAAAACCATCTACATTTTAAAAATTGTTTGGCAATTCATAATATATATTCCAGTAATAAAACCAAATTAGCTTTTTGCTGGGGTAAACAAGTTTTAGTAACATGATCTGATGCTGTCTTGTGGCATTGGCATGGGGTTGAGATGGTCCAAAACAGCAAAAACAAACTCTGCAATAAATTGAGAAGAAAAAAGCCAATTGTTAAAGACTTCATGAATTGGCTTTCATAAACAAGACAGTTCTATACTATATGTATTCAAAATCCTTTTCTCTTACTGGCAAGAAGGGTAACAATATTATTAAAAGTTTGTGGAATGTTTATAAATGCATCATTTTATTTTGAAAATTGGCAATTAAACATCAAATTACAATTTTCACTACTGAAGCAGAACTTATTTTCATGGTTAACAAGTATATTTCTTAGTTTACTGAAAATGCAAAATGCAAGTCACATTCCAACATGAACTACAAGTATTTCCTCAGAAGAGTTATTTTTAACACAAATGTGCAGTTGAAGAGCAGTCAGTTACACACAACTCATAGCAACAGAAAAGCATAGAAGTTCGAATGGTTTCATTTTGGGGATTTACATTTTTGTCATTATTTCCAGACTCTCATAGCTCAACTAAAAGTGGGCAACAAAGCAACATGCCAAATCTTTCCCTCTTTCATTTTGTAGTATAAATTGTGTCACTATGACAAAAAATAAATTCAGGTATTACTATAACTTATCTACTTAAAAACATAATTGTGGTCTAAATTTATCATTTAATGATGCATATAGAGCTAAGAAGATAAATTTGGATCCACCTATTTCTGTGAAAGGCTGGGAAAACAAAGCTGAATAAAATTCGATAACCAGGAATATCCATCAAATAAAAAACCAGACTTTCTTATGGTTTTCACATAGCTACATATATATATATATATTTTAGTAGAGAGTATTTTTAAGGTTATCCCATCCCTCAAATAGGGGGATATATTTTCATCATCAATGATGCACAAGAAAAAATAAGGTGGTAAAAATTAAAATGCACTTTAGGTTGATTTTAAGTATAAAGAAATTGTTAAATCGCAGTAGTGGCTTCACTTATGGAGCTCAATATGCCACGTACAGTGCTAAGGGCTTTCCCTGTATTAACTCTCCCTCATAACTCTGAGTACTAGTATAATTACCAACATTTTACAAATGAGGAAACAGAGGCTCAGAGAGGTTAAGTAACTCGCTGAAGGACACAGCTTGTAAGCAAGCAGCAGAGTAAGGATTCAAACCCGGGCTGTCTGATTCCATGGCCTACACTCCTAGCCACTCTGCCCCTCTGAGGATGAAAATGTCAGAAAATTGGCTATTAGGAAGGCAGAAAATTCCTAGGACAGAGGTGAGTGTGGTATTTGGAAAGATTTGGATGGAAATTAATAAAGTGCATATTTTTTTGAAGTCTATTATAAGAGTCATTTGTAAGCTTTAAGGCCCTATATGTAAGACACAACTGAAAATACCAAGTGAATTTGTTTTATTTGATACCATGTGAACAACATTGCTTTTGACTGAAATTTGGTCAGATTTTTTTATGTCATGAGAATATACTATCGATACTCAACTACCAGAATTTTTTATATGGCATTATATATATGCCATATAAATATATATGCCATATTATATATAATGCCATATAAAACATTAGTTTCTTTGTACACTATGTCTAAATGCAGTAATCTCAAGTTGAAGAGCTATAAATCTTAATCTGAAGTCTGTAGAACCCTAGGAGTCTTCTGATAAAAATCTAAAAAACAAGTATAAAGATATAATAAGGATTGCCACAACTAAGAATGCCTTTCCTCTTAGTGCGAAATGATCCATTGTTTCTTTTAACACAATAAGAAGGAAATTGCAGAAAACCAAGGGACGCACGTCAACTGCAGGGTCTCCCACTCACTGTATTTCCCATCAAATGCAGTGTCAGGAAACAGGCAGATATTTCTTGCACTTCTGCCAGAAATGAAATTCTGAACCCCTCAGCTGATTTCCCAAAGTCAGAAATTACAGGTCCATGAATACATCCAATGACAACTCTTACCTCTTTTGGGTTACTGAGGAGCACATTTCCCTCATTCTATAATAAAATCATAAAAAGCAAGCAAGCATGATTCCTAAACTATGCAGATATGCAGATGTTACATGTTCTCCTCCTCACTTGATGCAGATATGGGACCTTTCTCTGGAAAGAGGCTCACAAAACTTTGGCATATCTTGCTTAAAGAAAGGACCACTGAGGCCGGCCCAGTGGCGTAGTGGTTAAGTTTGGCGCATTCCACTTCTGCAGCCCAGGGTTCACGGGTTCTGTTGTAGGTTGTGCGGACCTACAACCACTCATCAAGCCATGCTGTGGCAGTGACCCGCATATAAAATAGAGGAAGATTGGCACAGATGTTAGCTCAGAGCCACTCCTCCTCAAGAAAAAAGAGGAAGATTGGCGACGGATGTTAGCTCAGGTCGACCTTCCTCACCAAGAAAAAGAAAAGAAAAAAGAAAAAGAGACCACAGTCACAGGATATTGCTTCCTTCCACTTCCCATAAGAAGGAATGGCCTTTATGCAGCAGTGTCACAGGAGTCTCAGGCCCCAGGGAGGGGGTTTTCTTAGTGTCAGGCTCATCTGAATTATTCCTTTTAGAAGCAGCTACTGCTGTGCAATTTCTTCACTGTTTTTCCATTTATGATCCAACCGGTACTGAGATATGCATTGTTTTAGGCTAATGAGAGAAACTTTTAAGCCAAGTGAAGCTAAAATATATAACATGCTCTTCAAATGATGTTTTCAAATGAAGAGAGAGAAAAGTAATGAGAGAATAGCATAGGTATGCAAAAGTCAAAAGAACTTGTTTGGCACATTAAAAAGGAAATGTGCCATAATTACCAGCTTACAAGGTGTATTTTCACTTTAAAAAGCATCCCAAAATTACCTTCTACTCAATATGCTTGTATTACAGATAAAAGGTCAGTAGAGGGGGATAGGGCCTAGAGTACTTAACACTGAGCACAAGGAAATTGTTACCTACTCCTACCGGCAAAGGGTGGGGAAAAAACTATTAGCAAAATTTCACATCACATCAATAACTACTTTACAAAAATAACAAGCCATAGACTACATAACTGATCTCGAAGTAAAATTTAAATTAATCCCCCAACATTTGAGATATAAATTCATCATTCCTGTAACTCATGGCTCAAAAGCACAGCAGGTATTAGGTTCAATGTTAATGCAATAGCTTAATGTTCAGAATATGATAACTGGAATTTAGAGCAGAACTTTGAAGATGACTCAGTGTCTAATCCAGTGAATGCCAGCAATGAACAGAATCATCTAGACTTGAGCTGTGACGACAGCTTTCCAGTTTTGGATATGATACCTAACTTGGCTTTATTAATAATCATTGCTAGGTTTTAAGGAAGACTAAAACTTACATTTAGTTGTTATTTAGCCATGGTTCTCACTAACATAGTTTTTATTAGAGCTTATTCAAATTGCCTGGATGCTCTCTGTATTCAAATAGTAAAATACTTGCTTTTATTGCATACACAAGCATCAAGGTGAAATTCTTTCACGTTTGTTTTCAACATTCACTTACTGAAATATTTGATGATAGGCACTAGAACTACCTGTAAAAGAAATCCATTCTATTTTATTTTATATTATGGTTTATTTTTTAGATATCCTACATTCACTGACATAAGGTGTTAATATTATAGTAATTTTACCTACATTACTATGCATGATGAGACTTTAGTTCTAGTAAATTTCCTGGTTTTGTTGTCTTCTCTGTATCAGTATTTATTGATAATATGACATTTCTTTTTAGGTATGTGACAGTATACTTCTATTCAAGATTAGTAAATATTACTGCATATCAGAACTTAGGACTTCTCACATTATAATATACTGTATTTATTTGAACAAAATAATGGTTTATGTAACAAACTTTAAAATCACTTTTACTACATGATGAAAAGTACTTAATTTTTCCAAAAAATTCCTCCATAAAATTGCAATGCATTCTGTATATATAACCTTATATCTCGTATGCCAGCAAATAGGATACAGCCAGGAGAACAATGACATCCATCACATTAAATTGTTCATTTGCCCTTTCTTAGTATTGTAGTTTGTTGATAATTAATTTCTAAGTTTGTTTTTGTTTTATAATTACATAAGCATTGTAAGCCTAAGGAATTATATCTAGTTTTACGTTCATACATAAGTAACATAATAAAATTCAGGAAGAATCCAATGTTGTACAATATTAGATCTAGCTAGTGGTCTAAGCTGGGAATAAAACAGGTATCAAAAAGCTAAGGAACCAATTTTAACAATAGTGAAAAATAAAAGGAAATTTGTTCAAATTATTAAAGAATTTGATTTTAGTATATAGTACTTATGCTGTCAATAATCAGTATCTTGATAAAAACTGTGAAAACTGAAGGACAGCTTTTCTAACTAAAGATGCCAGGTTGAGGAATTAATGGAATCAGAATTTTACAGAGCATCTCCAATTCCTTCATTTTACAAAAGAGAAAGGAGAAATGGAAGCTAAACTAGCAGTCCTGGACCTTTAGTTGTCCTCTGCCACTGTTATTTTTGCTTCTGAAAAATATAATTTGCCTCAGACACAAAAATACTTAAAACAATGCCTAAAGCCATGAAGTTTGGCCAATTGTCTCATTTTCTTTTTTGGTCAAAATGCAAAAGTGGTACCCTGAGGATAGAAATCACAAAAATGCATGCCCAGAAAAGGTGGTATGCATCAGTTTCATTAGAAACTAATTTGGAGAACAATATTTTCTCTATTGTCAAATTTCTATAGCTGGACCTTGTGATAACATTTCTGCAAAACACAAAATACATCATTTTTACAGGGTATACCATATTCTACAGGGATATTCTAGTTTTTACCTGGTGAAAATAATTTAGTGGGATATAAAATCTTTGCCCAAATAAACAAGAAGATCAGTTGCATTCTTCAGGTAATTATTTTTTAGAGATACTTTGGCTTATAAGATCTTTTTGTGTGTGTGAGGAAGATTAGCCCTGAGCTAACAGCCATTACCAATCCTCCTCTTTTTGCTGAGGAAGACTGGCCCTGGGCTAATATCCGTGCCCATCTTCCTCTACTTTATATGTGGGACGCCGCCACAGCGTGGTTAGACAAGCGGTGAGTATGTCCGCGTCCGGGATCCGAACCAGTGAACCCCGGGCTGCTGAAGCGGAGCACGTGAACTTAACCACTATGCCACCAGGTCGGCCCCTATAAGATCTGTTTAAAACACTTGAGTCGTAAAAAATTAATACTATAAAAACTAGTTATTTCTTTCACTCTCCTTCTAAATCAATCCTTTGCTGAAGATCAGTTCATCCTAGTTCAAAATATACTGCTCCACCATATCTATGATCTTCATGATGTCAATAATGAATAGGTATAATAATTATTCTAGTATCTTAAATTAATTCCATAACTTATTTAAAAGCCGTCAGTCTAAATGAACTGTGCAGCAATCCAAAGTAACCAACAACCAGATCAATCTTGTCATGGTCTTATTATTTTTAATCTATAATAGTGACAGCCTACTATTTGCAATTATTTTCCCATTAGGAGGTCTATACATTAGCTATTATAATCAAAGTATATCAATTTCTTCAAGCAGATTTTTGGTATGTAAGAAACATAAAAAAATTAGCTTTTCAAAAAAATCAAATATTGCCATTAAGGCTTCAAAAATATGACATAAAAAATGCAAGTTATATATAAAACGTTATATTGCGAACTGTAACCAAATTCACAATTTAAATGGCAGAGCTAAGATTTTCTATGGCAAAATTATCTTAATTATTCTAAGTTAAACAAAAACTCCTAATACTAATGGTTAAGTTACTCTACCATATTTCCCATTAAAGGTATACCTCTAGGAATAGTTTTAAATGACACGTAGCCATTGGCTTTTCTGTGTGCCTTTTAATGTGATAATTTTAAACCATAAAGAAAGTTAGCAACCCCTTAACTTATAATGACTTTGAAGTTTATTTTACAGAGCTTTTATTGAGACATCATGTAACTACTGACCAGGACTGTTTACAAATGTAATGCTTGGCCTCTGAGACAATTAAAAACTTTTAAGTACTAAAATTTTACATCATGATTTGTTTAAGTTAAGAAGTATTATGATAATGAAAACTAACAGAAGAAAATCTAAGGCAAAAATATAATGATTTCCACCAAAACCATATATTCCTCCCTTATATCAAAGGGAGAGAGGGAAGAAGGAAGGAATCAAAAAGAAAAGAAGGGGGAAAAAGATGAGAAGAGAAAGAAAACGGGCAAGACAGGCAAGAAAAACACTTTTTTTTCCCGTTTGCAAAAAGGAGGGAAACTCTGAGGTCTCAGCAAATAATGTAATCAACTGAGTCTGTTTATATTAAGGCATCTTCTTTACATATTATTGAATCCCATCATGCCTTTCATATTGCCAGCAGCACCCTGTTGAAACTGCCTCATCATTGACTGAAGTCCTGCCATACCACCTAGAGAGAAAGGAGAGTAGAATCAGATCATTATTAAGCAGAACTTGAAACATTTGTTACTTTTGCCTAATAAATACTTTAACTTCTAAAAAGTATACTGGGTTGTAAAAAAGTATACCGTAATTTGGTCATCAGCCTTAAAAAATATACCAATTAAAATTCTGTATCATCACCAGTAGCCTCATCTATAAAAGAGAATGAATAACCTACCTCGTCAACTTGTGAGGAATACGCCCAGAACTGTACTAAATGCTTTCATATATATTATTAGTTCATTTAATTGTCACAATTTCCTGATGAGATATTATGTGATTTTACAGAAGGGGAAAGTAAGGTTCAGAAAGTTTAAGGAAATTTTCATAGGTTATATAGTAAAAGTGGAAATGGGTTTCAAAATCCTTATATAATTTCAAAGTCTCATCATTAAAAATATCCAGACTCTAAACTAGGGCAAAAGGTCACCAGAACAAGCATTAGCAAAAGATGATTAAGTAGCTTGCTCAAAAATCACACAGATGGCAGCAGAGGAGTGAATAAAACCTCAGCTTTTATAGCACTATTACAACCATTCAACTTAGAAATCAGATGGCCATTTCCCTCATATCATACATCTTTTTAACAGATTTTCATATATCACAACAGAAGGCTCATTAAAACTCAACCCTCCTAAATTGGGTATTAGCAACTGGCAACAATTTTGTACTTACCCATGTGATGAAGAACTCTTGGATCCATCATTTTGGCCATTTGTTGATTCAATTTTGCCATCTGCGACTGGCTCACATTCTTGGACATGTCGCCACCTGAAAAAAAATGTTTTGAATCAATATAAAATGTAACAATAATCAAGGTATCATAGAGAGTTTAACAAATTGAGTAAATATAAGGGAAAAAACACACCTATAATTTATCACTCTAATACATATTTGTACATATTCCCTTCTAACCTTTATCTCAATTACACATATACTTTTGAGAAAGAACAAGTAATATTCTATATTAAGGGACTTTCTTATGGGCTACAATCTTTGTTAATACTTTTAGTTATAATTGTGAATGAGCCACTAAAAGCAAAATTGTACCCAGTGGTTATTACCAGTAAGCTCTAACAGCAACTGTTTAGTAGTGACATGGGAGGATGCTGAACAGAAACCTGAGTTTAAAGATACAGGTTAATCGGGGGCCAGCCGGGTGGCACAGCAGTTTAGTTCATGCTTTGGCAGCCTGGGGTTCGTGGGTTTGGATCCCGGGCGCCCGCTGACACACTGCTTGTCAGCCATGCCCTGGCGGCGTGCCATATAAAGTAGAGGAAGATGGGCACTGATGTTAGCCCAGGGCCAGTCTTCCTCAGCAAAAAAGAGGAGGATTGGCAACGGATGTTAGCTCAGGGCTGGTCTTCCTGACAAAAAAATTTAAAATAAAAGCAGCAAAATTTATAAAAAACAAAGATACAGGCTAATCGGGAAAGAGACTGGATTCTGGCAAATGAATATGAAAGAATGAGTCTGAGAGAGACTGAAGATTTGTACATATTTAAGAAGCTATTAAAAATAACAAGAAGCTTCAGAGAACAGAAAGACAGACAATTCAACTCCATATATCAATGACTTTCCACACACTTAGTCAAAACTCAACAGTAAAAAAGGCAACCAACGAAAGAGATGAGAGCATCCTTTAGAGAATAGCTGCTGTGCTCTTAAGAGACAGGAAGCAAAAGAGGCCATCGATGCAAGAGTAATGAATAAGTAGAGCTGCTTCAGCAAAATTATTTCAAAGGAACACTAACTCTGGTACTTCTCAGGAGCATTTATGAAAATGAAAATCAGAGCTGCCCCCGATTCTCTGATTAAAGCTGGCTAATCTGAATAAGTTATATGAATTAAGAGCTATGAATGAAAGAGAAGATACGTTTTTGTAAAACATATGATAAAATCTGTGAAAAATTTTTCGTAATAAATCTGTAATAAGATGTGCATTCTATATCCATTGGTGACTTTTCATAAGAGTTTGTTTCTGAGGACTTAAAACTTCTAAAACATATTGTTTGGTGTGGCAAGGATGTGTGCCATATCCACTGCCCATTTCATCTTGGTTGTGCCTTTACTGAGCAATCAATGCTTAGAAAAGATCTGACTGATGGGTCTGCAGTAGTTCTATCAAAAATAGTAAGGGTCGGGCCGCCCGGTGGCGCAGCGGTTTAGTCCGCGCTTGGCAGCCCAGGGTTCGCGAGTTCGGATCCCAGGCGCCCGCCGACGCACTGCCTGTCAGCCATGCCGTGGCGGCGTCCCATATAAAGTGGAGGAAGATGGGCACGGATGTTAGCCCAGGGCCAGTCTTCCTCAGCAAAAAGGGGAGGATTGGCGATGGATGTTAGCTCAGGGCTGGTCTTCCCCACAAAAAAAAAAAAAAAAAATAGTAAGGGTCATTTGGGAAAGACGTTAAACTGACATAATGTGTTTATTAATCACTATCTGAAATAGTATGTGATGTTAGGAATTATAACCAATTTTAAACATTTTTGTCTAACCTTTGTCTGTCCCAAAAAGAAAACAGGATATAGAAAGCAAAGAAAATAAGGAAAATGCCCCAGGATTCATCCTTTTTAGAAAGCTGTTTTGTGGTATTGTTCATCTTTAGAGCTTGCCTAACGGATATTTTTTGAAATAATAAATTCACTCTAATAGCATTTATAATATAGAAAAAAAATTGAGAGGGCTGGGATAGTTAATTAACTTTGAAAAAACAAACGTCTTTTTTCCTTACACAATGCATAGCAAAATAAATTCCAGATGGGATTAAAAAACCTAAATAATAAAATCAAAACAAGTAGAAGAAAATATAGGTGACTACTGTGGTATCAACATGGGAAGGGTTTTATGAGCATAAAAGAACTCAAAGGAAATGATAAATAGCCTTGGCTACACTAAAACTGAAAACTTCTGTTCATTAAAAAAATATAAATAAAAATAAAAGGCAAATGAAAAACTGGGAAAAACATTTGCAGACATAAACCAAGGATTTTAGAGAGTTATTACAAAGCAATAAGAGGGGGAAAAAAATGGAACATACAGAACAGGAAACTAAGAGGTGATTCACAAATGAAATTCAAACCAGTAAATGTACAAAGAAATGTTAAATTTGTGTAGTAATCTAAAAAACACATATTGAAAAAATATTTAACCACTAAATTGGAAATATTAAATTATTAGAAAATGTATTCAGCACCTACTTACTATGTTTTTGATCAAAATAGACAAAATCCCTGGCTTCATGGAAGACTGTACAGACACTGATGCAAGAACTGATACTGATATAGAAGAAGATGAATCAGCCTAAATATCCAACAAAGAGGCACTGCACTAACCAAAGATACCCACATAACTGGACTAGTATTCAGTAATTAAAAGTTATATTTTAAAGAATATTTGACAACATGGAAAAATAGTCATGATGTATCAGAAGAAAACACTAGTTGCATCCAATTTTATTTGCAATAGGACCTAAGGGATTCTCTGGGCACTACAGGTAATGTGTATTTTAAATTTTTCTTTTACTTTCTTATATTCTCTAAATTTTCTTTAATATATATTATATCTTCATAAAAATAAAGTCATTGTGTTTTTTTAACCATTAGCATTTATTATGTGGAATCTGAAAACAGATAAATCACCGACCACATTATAAACCCTCGAATTACTTGAATATATAACATGAAATTCAGCAATATATTTTCCAATACTCGCTGTACTCCCTGGCTTTAATTTTCAGTTTCTCAACTTCTTTCTTTCCTTTCAGTGTGTTAACTAATAATAAGCTTGTTATTTTTCTCACCTTTGAAAAGTCCTTTGATACCTCCCATCTTTTTTACCATCTGTGCAAACTTGGTATATTGTGTCAAAAGTTCTTGAACATCTCTCGTTGACACACCTGATCCTCTTGCTACTCTTTGGATTCTTCCTGGTTGCTTACTAAAAACCTTGGCACCATCGGTACTGTCAAGTTCTGTAGGCAAGGGTCAATTACTTTCACTTACATACAATTAACATTCATTATCAAAGCAGTTATATGCAAATATCATACACACAGAGAAACAAATAATGGTCAAACTACCACCGGATTTAACATATGTTATTATCATCTGCCATGTGTCCACCTGATTTTTAAAAATTAAACATGGAACATATTCAAAAGAATATTTATAATATTCATAAGCCATAAAAACAATAAAACAAATACACATATACTCACCCTATAGTTTAAGTAAAACAGAACATTCTGAAAACCTTTCAAACCCATCTCCAGTTGGAAACTCATATCCAACTGCTCCTCAGACATATATTTCAAAAAAGAACAAAAGTGCTCACCTTAGCTCTAACTATTAACCTTGAAATTATAAATTTAGGCATATAAGCAAGCAAAAGTAATTAGGTTCTATCTATAATAAACAGAGTAACTGTTATATTTCCTATAATCAAGTAATTACTAGTAGTATTTTAATCCCTTCTATAACATAAAGAATGAGTTAATTCCCTCCAGTGTTTTGATAACTCTTAGAATATGAGGTGCTTTTCTTCTGGCTTTAGTTGCATACAATCTCAGGAACAGGATGGACTTAAGTCAAAATTTCTATTACGTCTGCATTCTCTCTACAACATCCCCCAGTAAGTGGTCATCTAGCCTCGGTCTTAATATCTCCAAGAGAAATGACCCACTATCTAAAATAAGGCAATCTATGCCATTCTATTATACCTGTAATCATGGAAAATCTTTTCACATATTAAAATGAAAAATGAAATATGTTTGCATGGCACCTCTTCCTGTTTGTTTAGATGTCTCCTTGCCAGGCACAAAGAATAAGGCTTTCAAATATTTGAGAGCCACCATGTCTCCTGGGAATTTTCTCTAGGTGACAAATATCCAATTCTTTTGACTGTTCCTCTTATAACACCACTTATCATCCAGATTTCCTAAATACATCTTCTAATTTGTCTACACCCTCTAAGCATATTGTCCAGAAGCATAGTGACCTGAAATCCAGCTGAAGTTTGATTACCAATGAAATACAAATAAATATCAAATTATCTCACAATAAACTTGAGTCCATTAAAACCTCTAAATCCATTTCATAAATGCAGCTTTTAAGCCACATCTTCACTATAAAATATTTAAGAAATATGTATCGTATTCCTTCCAAGAGCTCAAATGAAGTGAAAGAAAGAAAATAAGCTAATAACAGCACATCATGGTAAGCAATATGATGGAATTAAGCAAATAGCAGAGGGAGACACAAATTAGAGAAGAAAGGAAGTCGGGACAGGCTCCACGCTGGTGGTTTCTCCTTAACTGAGTAGTACTGAAGGACAAGTATGAGTTACGTAAAAAAGAGAAAGGAGCAAGGAACATTCCAGGAAGCAGAACACGGCTTCCTAGAATAAATGAAAATAGTTTTGTGTAGAAGGAACCAACCACGGATAAGAGCTGAGAGATTTAACAGGTTGCAAAAGTAGGTAAGGACAAGATTATAACAGAACTTGTGTGCCAGGTGTAGGAGTTTGGAATTCATCATGATGACAAAAAAGAGCCATTGAAAGATTTTGACCCCAGAACTTTTTATGTTTACAAAGACCACTCTCGTGGCAGTGAGGAAGACAGATTGAAAAGAAGAGTGAAAAAAAAGAAAGAGAAATTAACATAGGCTACTGTAGCAATCCAGGTAAGAAATGATGAGTGTATGAACTAATGCAGGGGATATAGGGACAAAGAGAAGAGGGAAGATAGGAGAAATATTTAGGAGGTAAAACTCACTAAATCTGAGATGATGTTAAGGTTTCTACATTCCACTTGAAGTGGCAAAATACTGATACAAGTAGACTGTGGAAAGTTAAATATGTATATATTTTGTAATACCTAGAGCAACCACTAAGACAACTATTCAAAGAGATGTACTCAAAAACACTGTAGGTACATTAAAATAGAATACTAAATAATGTTCAAGTAACCCACAGGAAAATTGGAAAGAGAAAAGAGAAGAACAAAAATCAGAGGGAACAAACAGAACAAATAATAAAATGGCAGAACTAAATCCTAACATATCAATAATATATCAGATAACAGAGATTATCAGAATGTATTAAAAGAAAAGAACATAACCCAATTACATGCTGTTGACACGAAACTCCCTTCAAATATAATGATATAGGCAGGTTAAAAGTAAAGGATGGAAAAAGACTTACAATGCAAACAACTAATTAAAAGAAAGCTGAAGTGGCTGTATTAGTATCAGACAAAGTAGACCAGGGACAAAGGAGGACATTACATATCTAATGATAAACAGGTCACTTCACCAAGAACACATAACAATCCTAACTGTGTATTCACCCAACAAAAGAGCTTCAAAATAAATGAAGCAAAACTGACACAACTACAAGGAGAAAAGCGAGGCCCTTCAATTCCTGTATCTCCATAATCAGTAGAACCACCAGACAGAAAATCAGCACCAGTAGAAATCTAGTTTCTAGCTTGGGTGACTAAGCAGATAGATGGAAGTGTCACTCACTAAGGGAGAAGTACTCCATTTTGGATCTGATGTGCCTCAGAAAACTTTCAACCATGTAAATAGAGACATCTGTCCACCACTTAGTGAGCACGTACAGAGGAGGGGATCCAGAGTGTAGACTCTCGAGCCACAATGTCTGAGTTTGAAGCCCAGACTCTCCACAATCTACTAGTGACCTTGGGCAAATTATTCAACTCTGCTGTATCTCAGTTTCCTAATCTGTAAAGCTAGATAATAATGGATTTGGACCCCAGAATTGTCCCTTAAGAGTTGTGATGATTAAATGGATTAACATATGTAAAGTCCTCAGGACAGGGCCTAGGACAGAGTAAATACTCTAGATACAGCTACAATTGTTAATCCTACATGCAAAACTTTTTGCAGTGTTGAAGATACAGAGATGGGACAGACACAATCTTATTTGGGTTATAATGAAAGCCTAGAGCTCAGAAAAGAGGTAGCAACTACAAAAAAAAATCAATCAGGTAGCAGAAGAAGCATAGATGTGGATGAATTATTCAAGGGAGATGAGCAGAATGATAAGAAACACTGGCTGAGGGCAGAACCCTGTAGTATATATTCATTTAAGAGGTGGACAGAGAAAGAGACTGAGTTAACAAGAAAGGTAAAGGTGAAAGTGGGGACATGGTATCCTGGAAACCAAGAAAAAAAGGTGATTACCAACATCCAATATTGTGAAGTAAGACAAAGACTGCAAAGCATCCACTGGAGTAAACCAGGAGAAGGTTACTGGAGACTTTTGTATGATCTATTTCAGAGCAATGGTGGGGACAGAAGTCAGATTTCAGTAGTTTGAGAAGAATACAAACTGTTCTTTTAAGAAGCTTGACTGAAAAGAGACAGAGTAAAAGCATGAGGGAGAAGAAAAGTCCAGAAAATGTGAAATTAAGAATATTTACATGTTGATGGGGAGAAAAAGTCAGTAGGTAAAGAGAGACTGGAGATAATAGGAAAGGAGTTTACTGGTGTACAGAGGTGCTTGAAAAAGCTTGAAGAATGGTTTGTGGCTGCCATAACCTTATAGGTAAGTCAGCCAAAGGATGAGGGAATTCTATGCCAAAAGCCTGTATTTCTTTGTAAATGAGGTCAGAGATCAAGTGGTAGAGCAGAAGGCCTCAAAAAGGGTGATAAATGTTTAGGCATACATTTGCTGGGCTGAATCAGAAAGGGTGCTAAAAACCTGGGAGAAAGATAAAGGGGTCATGAGACTAGAACTGCTAATGAACTGAGGACCAGATAAAAGACCTGGAAATATAGGAGGTAGTGACAACATAGGATTACAGAGACAGAGCAGTGTACTTCCATAAGACTCTAACCTTGAGAGTGTCAGAGCACAATAAGTTTGTAAACACTGCTTAAATGATCCCTCTCTCACAGATTTCTAACTCATGTCAGCCTATTAGAGCTCTGAGGAGACTTACAATAAATAAGCTTATTAGTTTTTTTAACCCAGTGTTCCCCCAAATTTATTTGACTACAGAACTCCCCTTTCAAGTTATTTCCATCAACATCATAAGGAACTAGCATTCTTTCCATGGAATTCATTTGGAGAAGCACTGTTCTAGACATTTCTCTCAATGATAAAGTCAATCCAATAATCACAATCCTTTGAGTAAGAGCTTTCAAGCAGCTACAAATCTACCTAACAATAATCTTTCAATCTAAATTATTCCCCATCTTGTCCACAAGAACACAGTGAAACTCTTAACTTGCTGATATTCAAAACATTGTCCTCCAAGTCAAGTAATCTGCCATCTTACCTTGATCATTCATACTGTCCATTATCGTCATTAATTTCTTTAGCCTTGCCATTGACTCCTGTTCATTTCCTTTGCTCATAAAATCTGTTCCAAAACCAGGGATCATCCCCTAAAACAGACATATTTAAATATAAAATCAGTAATAGCTTAAGAGTAATTGTTCAGAATGTTCACATTTAACTACTGGCTTTAATAACGACACTAAGTTTTTAAAGTATCTATTTTTACACAAAGAGTAAAAATAATTAAAGCAAATCCATCTATTCTTAGACATTTTAATCAAAAACAAAAGAAGAGAGAAAAAAACTTTTTAGGATAACTAACCAAGATCTGACTGAAGGGGCCCATTTTCATGATATTTTGAAATTGTTCATACATGTCTCGCAATGTAAACTGACCTGAAATATAAATGATTCAGAAAAATTAAGAGAATGCACATTTCCACTCAATAAAACTAATCTTTTCCTTAATCACGGGTTCATCTTGAAGCACACTTACCAAATATCCAATCAATAAATATTCACTGGACAGTTACTATGTGCAGGATCATAGGATACTTGCAGTGGAGAATATATAGATACACAGACAGATCCTATCCTAGAGACACTTACCTTCTATCAAAGAGAAAGGACATAAACAGACAAGAAACTTGAAAACATGGCAGACAAACTACCCACTAGGGTGACTAAACTTAAAAAGCCTGACAACACCAAAAGTTAAAGAGTATGTGGTGCAAGCAGAACTCTCATATATTGCTGGTGAGAATGTAAAATGGCAAAAACACCATAGCAGATTATTTGGAGTTTCCTAAACAGCCTAGCTGTCCAGGAACTGGAAAATGGATAGACTGTGGATGAAATACTACTCAGCAGTAAAAGAACAAGCTACATGGGTGAATGTCAAAAACATTAAGCTGAGTCAAAGAAACCAGGTGGAGGAGAAAAGGATATACTCTAGGATTCCTCTAACATGGAGTATTTACTGGGAAGGGTAAGCAAACTTTCTAGAGTAATCAAAATGTTCTGCTTCCTGACGGAGTGTGGGTTATTGTGCATTTGTTAAAATTGATGCAAAGATATCCTGAGGATCCAAGCATTTCATTATACATAAATTGACTTCTATTAAAAAAAAAACAGAGAAAGAATAAGAGAAAAGAGAAAGAGTATTTTCTATTTATGTCCTAAAAAAGATATAAATGGAAAAGATATTTGGATTTAGGCATTCTGAATTTGAAGTGGCAGCATAATATTTTAAAAGAAATGTTACAGCAGGCAGCTAGAAATGCAGAATTAAACCGGTAGAAAAGATTAAGGCTGAAATACATCTTCGGCTGTTTTTCAGAAGTGACAATGATAATATAGGATATCCAGTGTCATGGAACCAAGTGAAGAGTTTGAACACAGAAAAGGCAGAAAAGGCAGATAACACTGTTAAATACTGGAAACCAAGGAAAAAGAGAAAGGTCACCACATTTGGAAATTAGAAGGCCCTTGGTGACCTCAGAAATGAGTAGAATGTCAGGAGCAGAAGCAAAATGCAGAGACATAAGGAGAGACCTAGGAGTCAGAAAGCAGACTGACTAGGAATATATTACCCACTTTAGCGTGGTAGTGGAAGCAGCAGTAAGGCTATTCAAGATAGAGGAAGGCAGGGGGAAGAAGAAGGCAATGAAGGATAGATTCACTCATTCAACAAATGTTTACTAAAGACCTACTAAGTGCCAGAAACTGTGCAAGGAACTGTGAACATAAAAAGGTGAAAAACACAGCTATGAAACCTACCTTTACCTTCAAGCAGGAAAGACAGATATCAAATAATTGTGATAATACATCAATAATACAACAATTACAGGATGCAATGGAAACATATGGAAGCAGAGGGTTCTAACTTAGTCTGGGGATCAGGTAAAATTTCCCTGAAGGAGGACATTTAAGGAAGGACCTGAAGTATGAGTACAAGTTAGCCAGTTGGCTTGGGGAGAGGAGGGCAGAAGTAGGAAGAAGAGGATAGCTGTCTAAGAGGCAGACGGACTAGCAAAAGCAAAGGCCCAGAGGTGAGAGACAGCCACGTACATTTGAGAAACTGAGAGAAATGCAGCATGACAGGCACATGGAATGCTAAGAACAGTGTCAAAACATGACACGCAAGATAAGGGCTAAATGGTAGAGTCATTTAAAAATATTCTAAGGGCAATGAGAAGCCGCTGAAAGATTTTAAGAAAGGCAGTAAGGGGATCAGATTTGCATTCCTGAAAGATCATTTTGGCTACAGTATAAAAAACAGATCCAAGGGAAAGAGTCCAAGAAACTGGAAGATCTGTTAAAAGACAGAATAAACAAACTAGGCAAGAGATGAACTTGTACAGTTGCAGGAGCTGGAGAGAAAGGGATGGAATGGAGATATTTAGGAGGTAGAATCACTAGGACTAATTAGGAAAAGGGGTGGGCAGCGTGAGGAAGAGATAAAAGTCAATGACAACACGAAGCTTCTTCAATGACAACACCAAAGTTTCTGACTCTGGCAACAAGACAAATGACGTTAACATTCATTGATGATAACAATGGGGTGGGAGGTTGGGATGGGAAGATAAGGATATGTTGAAGGGTCATTTGAACACCCAAGAATAGTCTAGTAAACATACAGATATGAATGTGAAGCTCCAGAGAAAGAAGATGGCCTAGAATGATCTCTGAAAAACACCAACACTTAAGAGAGAGGTAAAGGCACAATACCTGAGAAGATGAGTGAGAAGGAGCAAAGAGGCAGGACGGTATATGGGCATGGAAATTAAGAGTAAGATCATTTTGAGAAAAACAGAAATGGTCAATAATAATACACATTGAATGCTTCTGATATGCTGGACATTTTACATACATCAGCTAATTCAATCTTCACAACTCTATCAATAGGATACTTGGTATTATCTACTTTTTACAGATAAGGAAATTGAGGTTAAGTAATTTGAAAAAGTTATACAGATAAAAATAGATCAGACACAAATTCAGGTATGTACATTTAAGAACCTGAAGTCTTAATCACAATGATATACTTCTCTATAGGAGTGGTCTTCAATGTGGAGTGAAAAAAATATGTGTGCGTGTATTTAATCTCTTTTAAATTTCCTTTTATATATTTTATTACATACATACATAATATATAAGTAAACACAGATTAGAAGAGAGCATTCTAATTTACTTTTAATCTGTTTTACTTCAAGGAACCCAATGTAAGCCTCAATTTTAACCTTAAGGCAATTTGATTACAAGAAAGAAAATAAAAACACTCAATTCTACAATTGCTCCTTTTAGATTTAAAATGATTGGCATATAAATCATCCAAAAAAATGTGAAGAATTGACTTTAATAACAGGTTTATCATTTAAAACAAATCATAGTTTATCAAAAAGAAATCAAGCGAAGACATCTAAGATCAAATGCTTTTCGCTACTCATATACCATGTTTCAACTTCTCTATAAGTGCTTCATTGTCATCCAACTTCAACTCGTTGACTTTATCTATCAGCCCTTCAATGTCACCCATACCTGTAAGACCCCAAAAAGAAAAATTAACAACTAACAGTATGCCCTGCTTTACAGTATACAAAATACATACATACACAATAATCCTATGAGACAGGCGGGTCAGGTGTTCCTACTACACTTTACAGGTGAGAAAACTGAAGCTAGAGAGGTTAAGTGACAAAACAGGGATTCCAGCCAAGGGCTAAATTCCAAATTCCATGCTCTCTAACTATAAGACCTGGAGATTGTTAAAGTTTTACTACCATTACCACTGCTATTACTACAATCACACATTTTTGTATTGTGCTCTAAAACTTGTCCAAAGAACTTTCCATCTAATAGCTCATTTTACCACTCTAACCACAGGAACCAGATAACCATCATCCCTATTTTATAGGTGAGGAAGATAAATCACAGAAGGAAATGATTTTCCTGAACTAGCTGGTGACAGGGCAGGATTAAAAGCCTAATCTAAAGATCCATGCTAATTCTTGGAGGTTTTTCTACATCACCACCACTGTACCTACCAAGAAGTTTGCTGATGAAAGGCTGTGTTTTGAAAGGTTCAAAGTCATCTATATGTTCCCCTGTACCAATGAAAATAATTGGACTTTTTGTGGCAGCAACTCTGCAAAAAAAAAAAGAAAACATAAAATAACCTCAAAAAGGAAAACAAATTTCCAGCAGATTTCAAAGCTAATCAGACAAAGGTACATAGCTCAAGTTTCTTTCCACTAGTTAGAACTATATCAGAGAGACTCCAAAATTTTGTTTCCATTTACACTTCTCTTATAGATCATATTAGGTCCACTATTGGAATATATTTTCAATGATCAATAAGAAAGCCATAAATACACACACACGCACACCATATAATATACCAAGACATAGGACAAAAGTACCAATCATACTTACGCACTGAGTGCACCACCTCCTTTTGCATGGCCATCAAGTTTTGTCACTATTACTGAGGCTACATCTACTTTATCTTTAAAAGCCTTAGCCTGAGCTTCACAAGCCTGCCCAATGGAGGCATCCATCACATAAACAATGTTATCAGGTTGCTAGAAAATTTAAATAGAAAAGATACATATTTTTACTGATCTTAAGCAAATTTCATCATTAGAAGCTATAGAAAAATATATATTATAAGTAATTATTCATTCAATCAATAAATATTTATTGAGGGAGTACTATGTAGTACGCACATTTAGGTCCTGAGACCAAGAGATGAATAAGAAAATCCTTGTCCTCGTGGGACTTACATTATAGTCAGAGGAGACAGATACTAAATAGGCAAATAAACATTCCAGATGTACAACAATTAAAATGGGGTAGAGAGTATCAGTTTTGTGGTGTGGGAGGCTTATTTAGGTAGGTAGTCAGGGAAGGCCTCCCTGGAGGTAACACTTGAGCTGAGGCCCAGATAAAAAGGAAAAAGTTAGGCAAAGATCTGGAGGAATATTCCAGGCAAAGGGAATAGCAGAAGTAAATCAGAGCGAAATAAAAAGTAGAAGAGTATGTACTGAAACCAAAATGTATAAAATAGAGGTGAGGTTATTTCCCTTAGCTCTGCTAAACTAGGTCAAAATAATGGCATAGCTAAAAAGAAACTTATTAGCATTTACCATTAATCAAAGAATTACTGCCAACACCCCAATGGCAAAACATGGGTTCATAATATTTGCTACAGATTAGCTATAAACTGATTCTTCTCCCCAAGTTATTTCCATCACAATTTTAAAGAGACACTAAATGATGATGATTTTTAAATGCTTCATTTTGAAAAATCTTTCAAAATTCATCTAAAGTAAATGTTTCCAATTTAATTTAGATGATTTACAGAAAGGAAATTCAACAGATATTAAAGGTTAATTCTTAACTTTTTAATTTTTTTCTTATACATGCTAATATGATGATTAAGTGAGAAAGGAAATATTTTTTGATACCTACTCATGAAAATTTCATATTTAATGTAGAGAAGATTAAGTCCTTATCATACAGATACAGGTGCCCAAAACAGAATTAAATTACTTGAAATTTGTCTTACAGGCAAAAAATAATTTATATGGATCAAAAACTCAATAGGGCTCATAATTAAATTAACCAAAGTCCTTATAATGTTGTTAAATAGAAAGCTACTTACTATAGCATTAGCAACTTGAAGCATTTCTTCAAACAAAGAGTCTTCTTGTTTATGGCGACCACTTGTATCAACAATAATAATCTCAAAATTTTCATTTTTGAATTTCTCCACTCCTTCCGAGGCAATGATAACAGGATCCATTTCTGTATAACTATTTAACAACGACAAATGATTTAACGACAAACACAACGGCAAAACTTCCAAATACTAATAATTTGGAAACTGTTAGTGTACCTTTAATCTATTCTGAAAGTCATAATGATCACAATTTCAACTTAGAAGAATAAAATCTAACAAGTATTAAACATAGCAACCTACTTTTAGAGCAGCATGAAGCAGTATCTAGTTTTCCAACTACAAAATCCTGTATGATTCTGCTGAATATCTTTTCTGAATGAGTTGTGTTTCCCTCAAATTTTTCACATTTTCTTTAATAATTGAACTTGTGTTACACAGTGTTTCACACATGCTTTTCCATTTAACACCCTTTTGTAAGCATTTTATAAAACCATTAAATATTCTTGTAAAACATGACTTTTAGGCTATACAGCATTCCATCAGATAGCTATGCTATCATTTACTAAATAAATGCCCTATTGTTGGCCATTTAAGATTCTTCCTATTTCTTGGTATTAAAAATATAGCCAATACAAATAGTACATAATGTTATTTCTTTGAAATTGTTATGACACACTCATACAAGTTGAATTTGGATCAAATGCTCTGATCATTCAGGCTTTTGATTTTTAAAAGGAAAATGTCTTCAATAAAAGTTTAATTTCATTTCTATGTCACTACATTTTCACAATGCTCAAAAATCTTTTCAACTTGAAAATCAAGAAACAGCATTGCATTTTAATTTATATTCTTTTGATTAGCAGCAACTTTTTATACAGATCAATACTGTCAAATGAAAAAACATATAATGTTAAAAACAAGTTTTTACCCTAAATTAAAAACAATAACAAAAATCAGGTAGGAATACACTTAATAAGAATATGTATGAGATTTGAACAAAGAAAATTACTATATGTAAAGACATAAAATTTTTAAACAAAAAAGACACAGCAGGTTTCTAAATGGAACTAGACAAATATAGTAAAGATGTCAGTTCTCCCCTAAATTAATTGGTTTCAGTGTAGTTACAATCAAAATCCTAGGGAGGTTTTTCTTTTTGGAACTTAATAAAGAAGTCTAAAATTTATCCAGGAAAATAAGCAGGTGAGAATAGGCAAGAAAATGTTGAAAAAGAAGACAGAGATCAGCATTACCAGATATTTTTAAATATAATAAAGACACAATTAAACCAAAATTTATAAACATGCAAAGAAATATGATCAAAGATGTTCATAAGAAGGGGATTGATTAATTACATACATGTATACAATGGAATACAATGATGTCATAGAAAGAATTACCTTAAACAGTATATTGTCTACTCCAGAATTATTAAGATCCTATTTTTTAGTAAACATTTTAATGAATTACAACATATACATAGAAAAGATGCACAAATTATAAACTCAGTGAATTTTCACAAAGCAAACACAGCCAGATCAAGAAACAACATAACCAGGACCTCACTCTCTCCCAAGGGTAATCACTATCTTAAGATTCCATTTTTTTTTTTCTTTTTTCTTTCTTTCTTTTTTTTTTTTTTTTTGGTGAGGAAGATTAGCCCTGAGCTAACATCTGTTGCCAATCCTCCTCTTTTTGCTGAGGAAGACTGGCCCTGGGCTAACACCTGTGCCTATCTTCCTCTACTTCATATGTGGGACCCCTGCCAGAGCATGGCTCAATAAGTGGTGCATAGGTCTGTGCCTGGGATCTGAACCTGCAAACCCCGGGCCGCCAAAGCAAAGCACACAAACTCGACCACTATGCCACCGGGCCGGCCCCTTAAGATCCCATTTTTAATCAACTCTATAGTGGTATATTTACATACAATAAAATGCACTATTTTCAGTGTTTATTTTGATAAGTTTTGACAAATTTACACAACCCATATAACCACTACCACAGCAATCAAGGTACAAAGGACTGTGAGATTCCATTTCAATTTCAAATAATCTACTTATCTACATATATATCTGTGTGTTCATTTGTACAGACACTGAAAAAAAAAGCACACATAGACATGCTAAAAACCGGAAACTGGGAAGTGAAACTGTTACTGCTTTCACTTCTTTAAAATTTTTAATTAAAACTGTGTGTTTTTTTAAAAAAAAGACAGGACAAATGATAACATAAGAAATAGCCCTGCATCTACTGCCCCAAAAATAAATGCTAATATGTAAATTTAACAGTGGAGCTACAGTTCAAGTCCCTTTCCAGTCTCATTCCCTTCACCCATCCCAGAGGAAACAATGATCACTAATACTCTACTCCACGTACGTAGTATGTTTTCTAAGTTTACACAAGCAAAGGAGAGATTATTTAATAAATAGTATTGTGAATACTGGCTAAAAATTAATGCTCTGGCTTTGGCTGATGGTTCAAGTAACTATCAGCTAAATTATATCATTTGAAAATTGTGACTCCTAAAGACATAACTATTTATTATCCTTTGATTTTAAAATCTGTATCAGAAACAGTTCTTATTCTAAAATTAAAATTCCTAACATTATTCTTTAATTTTCCTGTTAGAATTTACCATAAAAAAACAACTAAAAGAAAAAATTTTAAATAAAGAACATATCATAGCAAAAGCTCACCAGCTTTTTTTGGCCGAAGAGTAGACGGTAATGACTAACAAAATGATATCATTCATTTAATTACCTCAAATTTTAACTTCTTTAAACTTTCTTACTGAGGGTTCAATAGACCATTTACATTAATATTAAGGAAAATGCTATTCCCTCAAATAAGTCCTTCTAAATTCCATCTAGACTCGATTCTTTCAATTACTCATTCTAACATACACAAACTACCTTACTGAACAGCAAGGTATCAAATGAAGGACAGCAATGATCAGAATCTCTAACTACAGATTATAAGCCATTTTAGGATAATCAAACACAAACTTTTTAAAATGATGTAGTACTAAAGAAAGAGTATGGAATTCACCAGTGTGTGGTTAATCAAGGAATGCTTCATACGGGTCTTAAAAGAAACAAGAGGAATAGAGAAGCAGAAGGAAGTGGAAAAGCGTGAGGCAGGATGCTGAGCACAGGCAGAACTATAAACTATACAATGTCCACTCCAATCTACCAGGCTGCATCAGAGGAGTCATGTTTTAATAACAAAAGATAACTATTTATTAATTATGCCCCCACTTTGTTCCAGAAAGCATTCAAGCTTATAAGTATATATTAAAATGTGACCAGAGAGCACAAAATAAAAAGTTAGGCAGACAAGAAGAGGCACATGAGTAACAAAATGCAAAATCAGAAACTCACCTTCCATAGAATGGAATCCTTGCTTTGGTAGCATTCTGCTTCAGTTGGTCAAAAGCCCCTACAATATAATTAGTTAATGAGTCCTCAAACTTGAAAATAAAAATTACAGAAAATGTTCAAATTTCAACATGTTACCTGCTCTGAATGTATCTGCACATATCAAACAAGTCTTCCAACCTTTCCTCTGGTAATAATATGCCAACTGGGAAAGGAAGATTATAAAATTATAGTATCAATAAATATAAATTATTATACAGATTTTTTTCTTTACCCTTGTTATTTACTTAAGGAGTAAAGTAAAATTGCTCATATTCTCCTGAAAGTAATATTATTAAATTTTTGAATACAACAAATTTCCTAAAGAGTTTAAATTCTAACTGCTACAGAGTCACAATCAAAGGATATAAAATGATCAAGCAACAAATGACCACAGTAAAAAATGTTAACTATCATTAATGTTAACTAAGCAAAAAAAAACAATCAACATAATCTGGTAGCAAAGTTGAGACACCCAATTCTGGAGGAAGGGATGGTATAATGAACTAAAAATTAGCATAAGGATATGCAAAATGAAGACCTATATATATTATGCTGGGTGGGACACTGTAAAAAGGGAGTCTTGAGCCATAGGAAATAAGGTAAACTTTCCATGTTCTCTTCTCCAAAAATCATATCCTTACCTCCTTAAAGGATAGGAACAATCTTTTTGGTAAAAGAAATAGCACAGTTATATAGAGGTCGACCATTCTTACAAAAAGCAATCACAAGAGAGACTATGGGACTCTTTCTTCTTATCCTAGAAAAAGCTATTACAAGAACACAATAGATACATCAAGTAACACAAAATTGTAAAGTAAAAATACTATAAAGCTTGGCCTTAACATAAAACTTGATTTATACAAACATCTTCTCTATGACTTTTTTTTTAATTAAGTATAATTTACCTTTGAACATGTTGTTGTTTTACCACTCCCTTGCAAGCCAACAAACATGATCACGTTCTGTTTTCCTTTAGTGGGTGTCCATGCTTTAACTCCAGGGTCCACAAGCTACATATCAAAAATAAAATAAAAATAAAATCAGACTAACATATACTTACACTCAAAACTCCTCTCCCCACAACTTTTAAACTGTAAAAATAATTTAAGGATGTTTTGGTATAAAAGGCAACCATAATCCCACCAGTCTAACCCAACTCTACTATTTCCCTTTGTATGCACATAGGGAAATTTCAGAATTTAAAATAATGCATTGTGAAGTCACAAGCAAGCCTATACTCCCAAACCAATTCAGAGTAAAAATCTCAAAACATGTTTTAGAACAAGCTGGAGTGTGAATAAAACGTGAGACCAAGTTTGACCCAAAGAAGCAATCTACATCATCACTGCAGAAAGATAAAAGTATGAATTTTTAAATTTCTAGTAATAACAAAATTAAAAACAAGCAATATGAATTTTAATAGTTCATTACAACATGTAATTTATATTGAAAAATCAATGAGATTTTTATATTCCCTTTTCCCATACAAAGTCTTCAAATTTGGCATATACTTGCTACTTAAAGCTCATCTCAATGTGGACTAGCCATATTACAAGTGCTCATGTGGCTAGAGGCTACCATACTGGGACAGCATATATCTTCATGTTCAATTTGACAAATGTTTATGTATGAGCTAAATTACAAATTACATGTGAAAGACCTTCCAGGTCAGTCAAATGTCAAATACTCCAGTATCAAAGATGTACTGTTCTATTAAGTTACTACACACAGAGGGCTAGTAAAAAATAATCACCAATTTTATAATATCAGTGGAAAATTAAGGTGCACGTATGGACAGTCCCCAAATTAACAAGCATGAGGCATTTTTAAAGTTCATTTAAAAAAATAATTCATTTGTGAGTCAGTTGTTTGGAGCTTGAAACACGTATCTCCATGTGATAATAAAGCCATAACAGTAGTTAAGGTCCTAGACCAGAGTTTGGCAAACTATTTGTAAATTCAGTTTTAATGGAACATAGCCACACCCATTCATTTACTGCTTTTGTGCCGCGACAGCAGAGCTGAGTACACTCGTGTCACTAAGGACAGGGATACCTTCTGAGGAATACATCATTATCCGATTTCATCATTGTGTGAACATCAGAGTGTACTTACACAAACCTAGGTGGTATAGCCTATGACACACCCAGGCTATATGGTACATAGCCTATTGCTCCTAGGCGACAAACCTGTACAGCATGTTACTGCACTGAATATTGTAGGCAACTGTAACACAATGGTATTTGTGATCTAAACATAGAAAAGGTACAGTAAAAATATGGTATAAAAGATAAAAAAATGGTACATCTATATAGGGCACTTACCATGATTGGAGCCTGCAGGACTGGAAGTTGCTCTGGGTGAGTCAGTGAGTGAGTGGGTGGTGAGTGAACGTGAAGGCCTAGAACATCACTGGACACTACTGTAGACTTGATAAACACTACACTTAGGCTACACTAAACTTGCAAAAAATATTTTCTTTCTTTGATAATAAATTAACTTTAGCTTATTGTAACTTTTTTACTTTACAAACTTTCTTTTTCAACTTTTTGACTCTTGTAATAACACTTAGCTTGAAACACAAACACACTGTACAGTTGTACAAAAATATTTTCTTTCTTTATACCCTTATTCTATAACTTTTCTATTTTTTTAACTTTTTTTTTACTTGTTAAACTTTTTTGTTAAAAACTAAGACAAAAACACACATTAGCCTAGGCCTACACAGGGTCAGGATCATCAATATCACTGACGTCCACTTCCACATCTCATCTCACTGGAAGGTCTTCAGGGGCAATAACACACATGGAGCTGTCATCTCCCATGACAACAATGCCTTCTTCTGGAATACCTCCTGACGGACCCAACTAAGGCTCTTCTTGAGGAGATGTCACTCTTTTCAGAAATATGCCCATGGTGGTTTGCTTGGTTTGTTTCTTTTTTTCATCATAGATTTGCTTGTAAGCAGATAATGTACCATGAACATTCCTCTCTATTAATGAAAACCTTTTGGTGTTGAGGTTCATGTTTTCAAATTTTTTAAGGAGCTTACCGAGATCTGCAAAAGGTTCTGCTAGGCCCTTCACTGTGAATTTTCTTGAGGGTTCTTCTTTTTCTTCTCCTGCAGTTTCCTTTTCTCTTGCCTCTTCAGCTATGCGTTCCTGTTCCAGTTCCAACAACTCACTAGTCAATTCCTCAGGAACCATCTCCAGGAGCTCCTCAACCATCTCCAGGAGCTCCTCATCCACACCCGGGTTAAAGCTGTTTGCCATCTCAACCACAGCGCTGTTGATTTTTGCAATCTCCTCATCCTTGGCAAATCCACTGAAGTCATGGATGAACCTCTTGAGTGTCTTCTTCCAGATGCCATTCATACACTCCTTGGTGACATCACCCCAAGCCCAAGCAAGGTTCTTGATGCAGTCATAGATGTTGTAATCCTTCCAGAATTGAAGGATTACTACCTGAGTGTCTTCCTCAGGTAGTAGGCCTTAAAAGTTGCTATAACTCCTTGATCCATTGGTTGGATCAAAGAGGTGGTGGTTGGAGGGAGAAACATCGCTTTAATATTGGGATGAAGATCACTAATAAAAGAAGGATGTCCGAGAGCATTATCAACAATAAGCAAAATCTTGAAAGGTATGTTATTCTCTAAACAGTACTTCTCCATTTCCCTGGCAGAGCAATTCAGGAGGGCATCTTAGAAAAGGAGCTGGGTCATCCATGACTTGTTATTGCTCTGGTAATACACTGGTAGTGAGTCCTTACTGATATGCTTGAAGGCCCTGGGGTACTCACTGTGCCAGATCAAAAGCTTTCAATTTGTAGCCTGCAACATTACCCCCAAGCAAGACTGTTATCTTGTCCTTAAAATCCTTGAAACCTGGCAATGACTTGACCTCCTTATAGATGAAAGTCCTTTCAGGCATCCATTTCCAGAACAGGGAGGTTTAATCCATACTGACTATTTGCTCTGGCAAATAATTTTCCTCCACACTCAGCTTATCTAGAGTTCCCAAAACTTCTTCAGCTGCCTTCACATCAGCATTTGCAAACTCACTACTTTCACGTTATGTAATGAACAACAATTCTTGAATCGTTTAAACCACCAAGAGCTAGCAGTAAATTCAACATCGTAGTCAGGTCCAGCCTCTTCTTTCAATATCTCAAACAAACGTTTTGCATTGGTCGTGATCATCATAGTGCTGAGTGGGATATGCTTCTGTGTCTGATCTTCAATCCAGTTCATTAGAAGTTTCTTCATGTCTGATATAGGTCCTTCTCAAATTTTCGTTGTTCTTGTTGCCTTCAGAAGCAGATCCTTTAACAGCTCCCGTCACTTTGTTCTCATTCTTCAAGATCGTAGCTATGATGGAAGGGGACATGCCTGACTGGTGAGCAATAACCATCACTGACTTTCCACCTCCATAGTCCTTAATCACTTTTAATTTTGTTCCCAAGTCAATCACTCGATGTGGCCTTTTCCTGGCAACATTAGCAATGGATTTTGTACACTTAGGGGCCATGATGAACAAAATAACATGATTAAATCAAGCATAAGAAAAAATGATGTAATCAAGAGGCTGGGTAAACATGAGATGTACGAGGTTGCTGCTGGCATACCATGGTATATTGTTCTAAAGTAAACTTTTTTTTAGAAGTAGAAAGAGTACACTCTAGAATAACGATAAAAAGTATAGTACAATAAATACATAAACCAGTAACATAGTTGTTTATTATCAGGTATTATTTACTGTACATAATTGTATGTACTATATACTTTTATCCAACTGGCAGCATGCAGTAGGTTTGTTTATACCAGCATCACACAAACATTTGAGTAATGCGTTGCCCTACAACATTACGATGGCTATGACATCACTAGGCAATAGGCATTTTTCAGCTCCATTATAACCTTATGGGACCACCATCATATATGCCATACATTGCTGACCAAAACATCATTATGTGGCACATGACTGTAGTTGCAAGAGAGACCAAACTCACCACAAAGCATAAACTGCCTAGTCCTTAAGAAAAAATTTGCCGAGCCCGTGCTAGACAATACCATAAAGGTCACATAATCCATATTACACCTGAATTTTGAGGAAAGCCATGTGGTAGAGAAGGGAGGGAAAAAAAACACAGTTTGTTATCTCTTTCCCAGGTATAGGTCTAGCCTTAAGTAAACTGAAATAGGCAAAATCTATCTTAAACATAAATCCACTCCCCTTCCTCCTAGATCCTTTCAGAACACTGATGCTACCCTACATTCACCTCCATTCTCTATTATCTCACAGCAGAATCACTCAGCTCTCTATGAACCTACTATTTGGAACATATATGTTTTACTGAATAATTATTTTGTAAATCAATCTTCTCCTCTTCCTAGAACAGCAGTACTGAACTTTTTAGTCTCAGGACTCCTTTATGCTCATGGTAGTTTGTAAAGGTTAGCTGCAATGTGAAATCTGAAACCATATAAACTTTCATATTCTGTTACATTAAAATCTTTTATTCTATCTTGCACTTTGAATGGATCTTATACTGGTGCATGATTTTGTAACACCATACATTAGTCATTAAGAGAATGTTGGTTTATCGAGTTATGCATATCTCCTATTGTTGACACATTTCACTACACAAGATTAAAAAATTGTATTTATTAATATCAGTACTGATCTCATTAGAAGTATTGGGACACTGTCAAACTTATGGTGGAGATACAAGTTTCTAGTTTTCACTTGAAATCTCAAATTTTATCACTAGCCACAATATTGTTAGTTATTTGTCTCAAAGCGACAGGCTCATTTTATTCACTTGGAGAAAATGTCTGCCAAATGCCCAAGTCTGAGTAACCACAGATTATCTGTTTGTTGTTCACGTAAAAAAGGTGTTCTATGAAGGAAGTGGCTAGCTCAGCTTGCAATCAAATAATCACACATGTATTTTCCTCAAGATAACTATCAAATTTCAGTATGCAGCAAAAGGGCTTTCTACATACTTCCCATTTCATCACACAAAATCTTATTAAGATATGTATACTCGAGGGTTAAGATTTAATACAAATAATAACTTCTACTGCTCCACTAAGAATATTCCTAAGTGAAACTGGCTTTTTTTTTTTTTTTTACCGCAAGTGTCTGGTCGTAAAGAGTACAATGATTACTAGTATAGTTTGGTACCACTGCCTTGATTCATGCTAGCGATTTTTACCTACCATTGCTTTTGCACTATCAGTGCAAATATCAACACAGTAAAAAGGGCAAAAAAGGCAAATAATGTCTTAGTGTTGTTATGAAAACAGTTTTGACCTTGCTTTGTATACCACTGCTCCTGACCATACGCTTCTGAGCATAAGGACCAGTCTTATTCATTCATCTCTGTTATCAGCAGCATTTGGCATACTGCCTAGAGTAAAGCAGGCACTCAATAAATGCTTCTTAACAAAGCACTTGATGCTCCAGAATTGCCTATAGATGCCAACCCCTAAAAATAAAAATTTTCACTCACCCTGTGCTGACCTCACATGCTAGATGAACAGCAATCTGGAAATAATGTGAGGAGTCCTATATAAGGAGTTAGGAGATCAGACCTGGGTCTGCAACTACCTAGCTGTCTCACTTTTCTCAACTGCAGCTGAGAACAACTGGGTAAATTCTCTGACCTCTTTTAAGTCTGAATTTCTTCTTTTATTAGTTAGTCTACAGGACCAAACTGAAATGACAAAACCATCTGAGACATTAAACTTTTTCAAAGTACCAATGAGCTCTGCTGGAACCAACGGAGTAAATGAAACAATTCACGCAATATACAGAAAAATACTAGGAGACAATCAGCAGACATGTGTTTCTGTAAAAAAAAATTTTTTTAGTTCCTTCCTTTTTTTTTCCCTTTACCATTGGACCATACCTACCATACATACTTTTTAAAGCTCTAAGATTTTCACCACAATTTTCATTACAGCAACAGAAATAGCAGTTCTAAGGTGAGACAGAGCAATAGGCTATATTTATTACTTGCAAAATACAACTTCACTAATTCAAAACTGCACATAATCTAGGCAAGAAGTGAGATATTTGGTCTTTTCACAGGGAATTCTGTACACAACGAACAGTGCAGAAAAAAACACTTGCCAAGAGTGACTTTCTGTATAAAAGTAGGAACTTCAACAGGCAAAACTTGCTATTAAAAGAGGATAAACTCAGTGAAGTCCTTCCATCAATTAATCTGCAGTGAAGTTTTACTTTTGTAATTTGGCCTTGGCATTTTTTGCAGGGATAGTACTGGCCTCCATATCTGTACTCAGAATTTTATATTCAGAAAAGTCTATAATAAAAATAGGCCACTTTAGAAAAGTTAATAATCCTTCAATTGATATTTTTAATACAGATGAATATTCTCTAAAAACACAAAAAAGTATTCTTTTTTTTTTTGGTGGGGAAGAGCAGCCCTGAGCTAACATCTGTTGCCAATCTTCCCCTTTTTGCTGAGGAAGACTGGCCCTGAGCTAACATCCGTGCCCATCTTCCTCCACTTTATATGGGACGCCGCCACAGCATGGCTGACAGGCAGTGCGCGTCCGCGGGCGCCTGGGATCCGAACTCGCGAACTCCGGGCTGCCAAGCGCGGACTAAACCGCTGCGCCACCGGGCGGTCCCAAGTATTCTTAAATAGTATTCCTATTTGCAGTGCTAATGTATTTTTACCCATTGAATCTATAGAGAATCATAGCATAATCTTGATATACTTTTACCTTCACAAGTTCTTTAAATACAGCATGCTGAATCATTTTTCTTTTGTTAAGACCAGATGCCATCTCTTCAAGATCAATAGCAGACCTTCATGACGATGGTATTTGGGGGCAGGAGGAATAAAAGCCAGTTAAGACACTCTAAAAAAGTTTCTACCCCAAAGAATGTAAGAATATTCAATCAATTTATATTAATCATTATATCAACATACATATAATCACGACAGATTCCTAAGTCTATATCATAAAGAATTTACCATGAAAAATTAGATGTAAGACTTTGGTTAGTTTTTTAAGATTTTTTTTTGAAAGCCTAAATATTAATTTGGCCTCATATCACTACAAAGTATTAATTCTATGTATTTTTCTTGCAGCATACATACCTTATACATCTTTACACCTAGCAGAAAATAGGCCTACTTTCTCTAGTTCTAAATGCTTAAATGCTAGTAGTTCCACGTTTATTAGCCAGTCTAACAATACAAAAGGAAGGGACAGCCTGAGCATGACAAGGGCTAGGATTCAAGCAGCTAACTGAGGTGCCTGTATTACTCTGTGTGCCCTGCCGCAGTCAGTGCCTCTCCCAAAGAACACAATAACTGAGACCACACACATTAGTCCCTCATTCAAATATGGACAGAAAAACCAAAAGGGGAACAAAGAAGAATACAATTCTCCAATAATGAAGGAAGCCAATTAATGTCATCTTATGTCTGAGGAGGACAAAATGACACCTCTTTTCTATGAAGAATCTGAATTGCTAAAGGCTTTTATATTAAAATACTATACAGTATATGATTGAAGCCATCCAAATAAAGGAGTAGTAAAATAAAAAGAAATCCACAATTAAATGAAAGCCACATGTAGCATATTCTTTGAACCATTATTATGGAAACATACTATACATGCAGTCTTCCAACATATGAATTCTATTCTTTTCCAGTGCTGTATAGCAGAAACGTTTCATGATATGGCAGACTTTTCTAGTTAGCTCCTCATCCCAGTAGACTAAATTTAGTTCTCCCTATTTTTTACCTGATTAATTTTACTCACTTTACATTTTCTCTTAGTTGCTTCACTAGTTTAATATTAACATCTGCTTCCAATAATGCTGTACATACTTCTTTTAGCATAGCATTTAATACCTGCAAATAAATAAATAAAAATTTAAAACACTCAGTGTATCATTTCAATCATATAAAAACAACGGTTGACCAGTCATCATATACTACCACAGCTTAGTAAAAACAATACTACACTACTGGGGGGAAAAAAAGCTTTCCAGTTAGCCTTAGAGAGATAATCGTATTAAATGTCTAGTCGTTTTGTCAAAATAAGATATTCCCTTTAGTTTTATTCAACCAAATATTAATTACCACAATTTTACTCCTATATTAAAGTAATAATGGTAAAGACAATATACAAGCCAAAGAAAGTTACTACACAATATATGTTGCCACTGAAGTTTTCTGTCATTGAACACCTCCTGTTGTTGATACCCAGCACTTTATATTCACAATATCTGCTTAATTGGACTACTATTGAGGAAGACGTAACAGTAGAAAATGACCCAGTCTGACCTAGCAGCCTTACTATTTCCACTCAGAGCAGAGGAACAAAGTTGAAAAGAAACTATCCTCCACTAATAACTCACTATCATCACATATTTGTTGAGTTGCAAGGCACTGTGGTTAAAGGTCATAAAGTCTTAAGAAAAGGTGAGGCTTTTGCTGCTCATGTAAATAAGTGTTTACACACTAGAATGTAAGCTCCATGAGGGCATGGATTTCAGTCTGTTTTATTCACTGCTATATCCCTGGTGCCAGCAAAAATGTCTGCAAAAATGTAAGCCTTCAAATACTTCTTGAATGAATTCTCATCTTCAACTCATTTCATATGTCCTACAGAGGCTTATCAGATTTCTCTAACCCTCGTTAAAGGGGTCTGATAAAAATGGAGCTGATCTTTCTCATTAGAGGGATTTCTCCTTGTTAATTCTCTGGCAGTAGAGTACCAAGAACAGAGAAGCTGCCAATTCAAGTAACAGCTGTTATTCTACTTCCCACCAGACTCTTCTTCCTGGTTTCTTTTTTCTCTACTATGAACACAAACAGCATAAGGGTTACACAACAGGAAAAACCATTTGGAAAGCTGTTGTTTTATTTGTTCTGAATTCCAAAGCCTAAACAATGGTTTAAATTATGATTTATTATTTAACAATAATTATTAGAAAAAGCCCTGGATAAGGAATTAGAAAAAGGATTCTAATCCTGCTTCTTTCAATAAACATGTGAAACTGACTTTCTCTTGCTGTTAAATGAGAGGCTGGACTAGCTGAGCTCAAAGATGGTCCCCAAATTATTTAATTCCACTAGCCTATTAAAGTGTTGACATCAAATTCTATATTAAAATTTTTTTTCAAACCTCCAAGTTAGAAAGCACTTTTTATCTATTATTTCATTTGATTCTTAAAACCATCTCGTAAGGTAAATGCTATTTTCTCATTTTATACATTGAAGAATCTTGGGTTGACTTGCCCAAATTTCTATCACATGGATACTAAGTCGGACACTAAACAAGGTCTTCTAAAACCAAATTCAGTGTTTTTCCATTGGTACCACAAAATATAAAGTATACTTGCAGACCATAATCATCTTTTTTCAATTGACAAACCATTAAGATACAATGTGTGGGAAAAAAATAGGAGAAAGAAATATCTTAAACAATGAAGCCAGAAGAAAGAGTATTTCAGATACTATATAAGGAGTCAGCTTACAAAATCTCCAAAAAACTGAGTGAGGATTTCAAAGAAAATGAATCAAAGGAGACAAGATGAAAATACTACCCTTTTTTAAGACTGCTAACAAAAGTCAAGGAGAAAAGGTCAGATACACACATGCCTAGCCAAGAAGAAAGAAGCAGGATACTGAAGTTTTATGCTTATGTCAAGAGAGAAAACAAAAGTATATTTCCAGATCTAAGCCATTTTCAAAATATAAAATGTATGCCACTTTTACAATATAAGGTAAGGTTTTGGGATTTTTGTTTTTTTCTAATTCTTTATAGAAAGTTGATATTAAAAGTAAGATAGTCAACTTCTCAGTAAAAACAGTATCTAATGTATCCAACTTTTAGGTTTTTATCTACAGGTATTAAATCTACACTAAAATAAATATAAATATAGAGATTACTACTAATCCATCTCCCCAATGCTGGCGATGATGTGCAATCATACATATTTCACATATTTCACATACCTCTTCATTGATAATGGTGGCATTGCTCAATGAGCGTAATGCTGATGTTATTTTTCTTCCAAGGTCTGCTAGTACCATCTTGAAGGCTTTAAGATGTGATTACAAGAAAATCTAGCAAGGAAAAAAATTAAATAAAAACATTTGAAAACAATCAATACAGTTCTCATAAATGAAGACTTCTAAAGAAGAGTATTTAAGTTCAAATTAAAGTACTCTAGTCTTTAGATACTGTAACTTCAACTTCTATAGCCTTAACTTGCAGCTTCAATCCAGCCAGGTCCAAAAGCTAAAGCTACCACTTGGTTATGATGCCTTAGGGTTGAATACCTAATTGGAATATTCTACATGAATCAGCAAATTTAACATGTCAGATAACCTGCTATCAGAAAATGATAACATGATCTCAAATTGACCTGTACTTATTTTGGACATACTTGTGAATTTGAGTAACTGACTGATATATCATGTACCTATTTAAACGAAGAGGAAAAAGAAAAAGGTGAAATCTCAACCCAGGAATACTGTCTAATTTACCGTATTAAAGGACTTGGTAAACTATTTTGATTCATGCTCTAAGCACAAAAAAAGGTTTTAATAAATCACTTAACCTTTCACACACATTACATTATCTTGTTCTATTTTTCTAACAACCAAGGAAAGAAATACATTATTAATCTTTCTATTTTAAAGCTGTTGTTGAGTCCCAATTCTAAAACAAGATAACCTCAAAGGCCCTTTCCAGCTCTAAAATGTTATGGTTTCATAAAGTATGTATACGTATCTACTACATGTAAGTCAGGATGCAAAGATTCATGGATGGTGAGCAAGCAAATATGACTTGTAGTCCCTGCCCTCAAGTAGCTTATCTACTAGCTGGCAAGACGAGACACATGAATGAACAGCAAGATAAAGTCAATACTAAGAGAGAATTCCTCTTGCCTGGTTGCCTTCTAACTGGCACATCGGCTTTTTCCTGCCTTCAGACTCAAACTGAAACATCAGCTCTTCCTGGGTCTCAAGCCTGCCAGCCTTCAGACTGGAACTACACCATTGGCTTGGCTCTCCTGGGTCTCCAGCTTCCACTGACTCACCCTGTGGATCTTGGAACTTGTCAGCCTCCATGATCATGTGACCCAATTCCTTAAATCTTTTTATATGTATACACACATCTATGTATGCATATATGTATATATATGCACACCTCTTACTGGTTCTGTTTCTGTGGAGAACCTTGACTAACACCAGTAAATTACTAGCTCAAAGCTAGCAATAAAAGTTTATGATCAACTACCAATGATTATTTCTGTAAAAATTCAAAGGGAGGAAAAAAAAAAACAGGCTCAAGTAGACAGAATAGACTTTATTGAGAAGGTTGAATATGAATTTGATCCTAAAATATGGACAGAACTTGGATAGGTGGAGAAGAGGACAAAAGGGAATTTGAAGAAGGTGAAAGGGCATAAGCAGAAATGGAGACATAGAAAAGCCTGGGGCATACTTAAACCTTATATATGCATTGCATTTACAGATTATTGAATATTATTTGGGGTACAGTAAATAAAACATTCTGGTTTGGACACAGGGCTATATAGTTAGAAGGAAATACAGGTTGTAAAGGGCTCTGAAAACCAGGTTAAGAAATATCAATTGTCCAACATAAGCAACTTTGGCAAAAAAGTTCATTGTTCAAAACAACTGTTTTGGTAACTCTTCCAAGCTAATCTAGTCTAATTTAGTCAAACAAGATTATTTAGGCTAGGATCCTATCTATACAGTATACAGAAGATTAAAAATAAGAGAAACAGTAAGACCAAAGAGCTGACTCATCCAACATAGGGAAAGCGGGAGAGATGAAGGGAGTCAAAAGAAGCAGGAAGGGAAATGCACTCAAGGACTTACCACTGGCAGAGACACATTCCAGGTTGAGCTCTAAATTAAACATTACACTTCAACTCAGGTAAAATTTGGTAATTTAGAACCTAAAAAATTACTACCAACACTGACAGAACTGAAAAAAATGTGCTTACCGTAAAATTTGTTACATTACATGGTTACTTAACCTGAAAGAGCAACTACTTCACAGAAAAGATCCAGAACTTTTTTATTTCTTATCCCATACTTAGTATACTAAACTATTATTGCTTAAGTCAATATTCTTCAGGTAAGAAATAAGATTGAGGTGTTTCTGCTCACCTCCTTTACCACTCTGTTACCAGGAGTGATATAATCCTAATTATGACACCACACTTAACTTTTTCAGAGATCATGTCATAAACAGATCATCCTCCATTTTAAAAAGCTCTACTAGTTAACTGTTAACTCTTAAAAATAAACCTATCTTCCCATGTTCACTGGCTCTCTTAAATTAGAAAAAAGTCTGTGAAGTATTTCAATACATTTTTCCTTACATAAGTACTTAGAGCAGCATATATTTTAATATACTTACCTGATTATAAAAATCTGCACTTCAGTAGAGGAATAATAATACCTATTAATATCTTTTATTTATACAGTGTTTCTTCAGCAATTTCCAAGGATGTGTTTCTGATGTGTTAGAATTCTTCTCAAAACCTCAACGACCTCCCATTTCATGCAGAGGTAAAGCCCTCAGAATGGACTGTAAGGTACTCTCAAATATGCGCGCGCGCGCACACACGCACACACACACACACACACACACACACACACACACACACGATTTTAATCACACTGACCTCCTTGCTGTTGATGCTGCACATTTCCACCTCAGGGCCTTAGGACTAGCTGGCAGGGCATGCTCTTCTCCTGGCTGACAATATAGCTCCCTCCCTCATCTCCTTCAGACCGTTGTCCAGATACAATTTCTCAATAAGGCCTTTCTTAATCACTTGTTTAAAACTGCAACCTCCCTTCTCGTTGTTCTATTACAAACTAACATATGATTTACTTTTACTATATATTTACTTATATATTGTCTACATCCCCCAACTGAAATGTAAGATGCATGAGGGCAGGGATTTTTGCCTCTTTTGCTCTCTCCTGTGAGCTCACTGCTTTATCTATCCTCAGTCTTACATAGTAAGCCCTTAGTAAAAACAAACTTTATGAACGAATGATGTATTTAAGACCATAGAGAATAAGCAAGGCTAGAGAACCAAAGCCATGAAAGGCCATACAAATATCTCTTAAAGACCACCAAAACAAACCAATGGAGATAACATGCCAAATCAAAATAAAATCTATGACCTAATTGATACTGTACAATTAATATTCATTTGCCATTACTTACTATAACTTTTCAGTTTCCCTAAAAAGAATTTCCAACAAGATTTTTAAAAATTAACTTCACCTTGTTCTAATATGCACACTGAAATGCAAAACATCTTTTTTAACATTAATAGCTAACGCAATTAATTACTCAAATTGGAGTAATTTACAATTCAAGCACATTCACTCAAAATCCTCTTGGCTAACTAGAAAGATTTATAGAAGTAAATCTGTGTATACTTGAATTTCACAGAAGAGAAATGTCTACTCAGATGGGGCTGTTGGAAAGGTAAGGACTACTGTATAGTACCTCACACAGTTTAACATATATTATCTCATTCCACCCTCACAACAATTTTACAACACAAGCAGGTTAGCGAATGCAACGGTCATTCCCCACAAAAAAAGCTAAAAGACTTCCTCCAATCCCTTGGCTACACAGCCTTAGGTCCTAGAATACGAATGATGCTTTAAAGAACAGGGTTGAATACCCCTGCTGGCAAACTCCAGGGACAAAATTTGCTGCTACACTACAAGAGAGGAAATCATATTTTGAAAGCAAAGATGCACAGTCCTCTTCATGGAAGAGTAATTGCAATCTCCAAAAAGAACTGATAAGTGCAACTGCCATCAGGATATACAAGGACTGACCTTGGCCTGAGCCACACGTTCCTCTAACAGGAGTCTGACTAGCAGCTGGATAGTGAGGTGACGGAAACAGGCTCAAGTTTGGGGTGCCCTAAGCAAGGCAAGCACAGGGCCCAGTATCACACTTACCTGCTGCAGTGTGAAGTACTGGAAAGAGCATGGGCTTTGGAGTCTGACAGACTTGGATTCAAATCCCAGCTCTGTTACATACTGGTTGTTACTTTGGGCAAGTTACTTAATCTCTCTGAGCCTCACTTTCCTCACCTGCAAAATGGAGATAATACCATTACCAAGGCAGTTACCCTGAAGGGCTGTTGTGAGAATTAAATGAGACAATAGGTATAAAACTGTCTGCAGGTGCCTAATGTATTAACTATTACCTTCCTTCCTTTCTTGAATGATATCAACTGGCTCTCCATATAACATTATCTGAACTGTGAGTAAACTGGAAATTTTCTGAATAACCCTACTGAAGTGTCTGTCCCATTATGCAGGAACTGTTCCTGGAATCTTGGACATTTAGCACCAATTACTTGTACCTGGTTACTATTCAGTAGAAGCTGAAATGTCCTAACAGCCACTTTTCTTTACATAAACTATAAATATTCCTGCCAGAACCCTGCCTGATCTGAGATTATATAAACAAATCCTAATGATTAGTGATTTCAAATCCTATTATAACAAAAGTCCCTATAAAAAAGTTCTTCCAAGCCTTAGTCAGTGATTAACTTATTGGATCAACATTAGACTAAAGAACTAAATATACAAATATATTATCAGTATATAGATAAACTTTAACTTTAGAAAGTTTTTCTAACTTTAGAAAAATCACTTCTACGTTATATATTTTTCTATAAACTAGTCAATAACCCAACCAACACTTGCTTTCCTGACTATATTACTAAATACATATATATATTTAAATTCTGCACAGCATATGTATTCATAGTCTAGGACCACAGAAAAGTAAACTTATTTAACAAAGTGGCCTACAGGTATTTTATTTGGTAAAATTATATATTTGCATAACTAACATAATGTTAATTATGACTTTTAAATTTAGGAATATTTTTTTCATTCTGAATCTACTTAGTCTCCAAGGAAGTAATTCACCTTTATGCTCTGTGATTATAAGAGGATACATGTTCATTGTAAAAATTCAAATATTACAGAAATATTAAAGGTAGAAAACATAATTCTCCTAATCCTAACCCTTCTGTCCCCTGATAACCACCAATTAATAATTTGGCATACATTCCTATAGATTTTATTTTCTACACATATAATCTAGACAAGTTTTCACAAGAATTACAGTTTTAGGCGGCATGAAGAGGGAAGCAGAAATGAGAATTCTTTTGTAAATATGCTCGCTAATGCTAAAAATATGCTTAAATGCAAAAGGCAGAATACAAACTGCATATATAATCCATATTTTATCTATAAACAAATATCAATAAAAGGCATTAGCCACCAGGGAAATGTAAATCAAAGGCACAATCAGATACCACATCACACACACTAGGATGGCTATAATCAAAAAAACAGATGGTAAGTGTCGGTGAGAATGTGGAGAAATCAGGACCCTCACACACTGCTGGTGGGAATGTAAAATGGTGCAGCCCTTTGGAAAATAGTTTGGCAGTTCCTCAAAGTGTTTAACACAGAGTTACCATATGACCCAGCAATTCTTCTCCTAGGTAATCCAAGAGAAAGGAAGACACACATCCACACAAAAACTTGCACATGAATGGTCATGAGCAGCTTTATACTAGCCAAAAAGTGGAGACAATCCAAATATTCCTCAACTGATGAGTGGATAAATAAAATGTATATCCATAAAATGGAATATTATTTGATAATAAAAAGAAATGAAGTGCTGATACATGCTACAACATGGATGAATCTTGAAAACATTATGCTAAATGAAAGAAACCAGTGACAAAAGACCACATGTTATATGATTCCATTTACATGAAATGTCCAGAGGGGGCAAATCTAGAGAGACAGAAAGTGGATTAATAGTTGCTGAAGGCTTGGGAGTTGGGAGAAAATGAGGAGTGACTGTTAACGGGTATGGCTTTCTTCCAAGAGTGATGAAAATGTTCTAAAATTGATTGTGGTGATGATTGCACAACTCTGTAAATACACTGAAAACCACTGAATTGTACACTTTAGGTAAATTGTATGGCTTGTGAATTTTATTTTAGTAAAACTGGTAGAAAACAATATTTGTCATCTCTGGATGGTGAATAATTAGTAATTTTTATTTTCTTATTTATATCTTTTTGTAACTTCCAAATTTTTGATAATGACTAAGAGTACTTATTATTTTTATTTTTAAACCAAGGGGAAAATTAATTATTTTTTAAAGTGCTTCTTGTGAGAATTAGAGTGACATTATACTAGGCGCTGAGACAGACTTGCCACTTGTATTCATTTATTCATTCATTAAACACTTTCTATGTGCTCCAAGAACTGTCCCAGCATGAGAAAAGTTATAACTCCAAATCAATTACTTACATCAATTTAACACAGACAAGACTCTTCTGTTAACTTCAGAAGATAAATTACCCATCATACCACCACTGACTTCTCTGCCTTAATTTTGCACCAAACGTTATATTCAATCACGTCAAGAAGTATCAGGAAATTCTCTCTTCATTAAAATAATTGTTTTCACATTTTAAAACTCATTTTAGTATTAAAAATAAAACCACTGCTTTAGTTCATGCTTGGCAGCCCAGGGTTCGCGGGTTCAGATCCCGGGCACCGGCCGACGCACTGCTTGTCAGCCATGTGGTGGCAGTGTCCCATATAAAGTAGAGGAAGATAGGCACGGATGTTAGCCCAGGGCCAGTCTTCCTCAGCAAAAAGAGGAGGATTGGCAACGGATGTTAGCTCAGGGCTGGTTTTCCTCACCAGAAAAAAAAAATAAATAAATAAATAAAACCACTGCAACACTTCATAGTTTAATAGCAGAAAGGCGTACCAAAAATTCAATTAGCAAGAAGGGGTAATAACTCAAAAACATTGGGACTCATTTCTTTAAGATACTTTTTGGGTGTCAGATCAATCATAAAAAGAATCTTTATGTAAACTGTTACCAAGAGGAAAATTAAAACAAAGTCAAAAGAAATAGTTTGCCTTGAAGTTGAAAATAACATAGACTGAAAATATGGAGGAGGGATAAGATGCATATGCTCAAGCAATGGGTTATTTCTATGACGTGTAGCTAACACCTATCAGCTAAAAATTAAATACTTAATCAGAATCCCCAGGGATGGTAACACCAAAAGGTTTTCAGGGAAGCAGCCTCATCGAAATTTTTGATTAGGAGAGCAAAACAAGGCATCTATATTTTGAAAAACTTCACTGGTTGTACTGACATGCAGCCAGGGTTAATAATCACTGCATGAAGCAATACTTCTCAAGGGAAACAAGAGAATAAAAAATCTGTTCTATAATTTAAAAATGAGAGACAATGTAGCAAATATACTGGAGGAAGAAAAACTTGAGAGCAAAGAGACTACACACACTAATCATACTCCAAAAGTCTAGTCTAGAGATGTAGGCTTGAACTAGGGAAGCAGAAGACAAAATGAAGAGAAGGGGCTCAAGTCAAGGGCTAACCCATAAAGCAGAATCTATGGGACCTGATAACCAAATGGCTGGGGAGGATGAAGGAGAGACAGAAGGCAAAAGTGAGTCCAAGGTCTCTGGTTTGAATAACCAGATGGCTAGTGATGCCATTAACCAATGAATGGAAGGCAAAAAAGAGAAGCTGGTTTGAAAGTTAAAGAGTTAATAGAGACAAGGTTCAAGGGGCTTTAAAGGTTATTTGTGTTATTCTACTTAAGTTGGATATTGAGCACATAGGTGTTCATTTTATTATCCTTTTTTAAACTGAACATACAAATATCACAAAATTCAACTGGAAACAATGGGCCAAAACTCAAAAACACTGGGAATTACTACTTTTACGCACTTTTATATGTATGACATACGTATTAACGAAAAAGGGGGGAAGAGGAAGGTGGAGATAGCAAATGTGGTTTTGGACCTATTGAATTTGCAGAAACTAAAGAACTATATCCCTTGAGAGACAGAGGCTAGAGAAAAGATTTGGAAATGGTTGGCATACAAGGATAATACCATGGATGTAGGTCAGAACTCTCTAGGAGAGCCTGTGGAAAACTCTTTGGATTACAGTGATGATAAAGGACCAACTAGAAGGAGAGAGTCTAAAACTGAGAATAATCAACGGGATAGAAGCTTTTACTAATTCCCTTTCCCTCTCCAAGGGCATACAGAAGAAAATCAATTTTTTTAAAAAAAGCTATCATTTATGGTTACCTTAGTATATTCCAGTGGAAGGTCCAGAATTTCCAGATGGGTGCAATCTGTTTGAAGGAGAGCCTGAAGATGCTTTTGTATAGTACATTATATTAAGTTAGAAAATGTTAATTGGCTATATCAAAAAAATCAAGGGAAAAAGGTTTGAGAGAAATCTTTCTCCTCCTCTTTGGCATCACCACTGCTATACTCTAGGTACATACCAAATATGTTACCTAACCTTTCATCCTCATAATAAGCTTATCAGGTAGATGAGGTAACTGAGGCTGGATTGGAACTGCAATTTGATCAGGGTCGCAAATCTCCTAAGAAGCACACTAACTCTCATCTGCGTTCCCATAACTCTCATGGCTCTTAATATCTTACTAGAGTTTCTCATTTCTCATCTTGATGTAATGTATATTTATGTGCCTCTCACTGTACTGTTAGCTCCTCAATGACAAGGTTTGTGTCATTCATTTATGTATTCCTATAGCTAAGAATGAGTAAATATTTTGTTGAATTAAGCATATGAAAGAACTAGACGGTAAGAATAACATCAAGAAAACCAAGAGGGGAAAGAGTTTCAAGAAACGGATAGTCAGCAGTGTCAAATGCTACAGAGAGAGCGATCAGTCTATCTTAAGTCATCACTGGCATTGAACTCATATCTCTTATTTACTGAATGCCTACTATACGCAGGACAATGTGTTAAGCACAATCCGGAAAAATAAAACCTGGTACACGTCAAAAGGTTTTCGGGGGAGTAGCCACATCTAAATTCTTGATCAGGAGAGCATAACGAAGAGTCAGGCCTGCAATTGCCTACATCTAATTTGGTTCGGGTAAATCTGAAGACAACTTAAAAGGGTCACAGCGCATCTTTTAATAAAACTTCTGATGGGGAACACGAGATGAAAATGGGCCAGAGCATCTCAGTCTCAGTGACCACAGCCGGTGGCCAGGGAAGCCGACTCCCTCCGGAGTCTCTAGCCCCCTGAGCAGAGCTGGGGCTGCCCCTAGCTGCCAGTTCGTAGTCCGGGGCGGGAAACAGCAAACACTTACCGCAAAGGGCACCGCTAGCGCCGTGGCCCAAGGGGGCCGGGGATTCCTTCGCGAGGCCCCACGCCGTGGGAGGAAACCAAGGAACGCGGAGATCAGACAGACAGGTGGGACCCCACAACCCGAATTCCCAAACTATATAAGCTAGGGTCCCAGCGCCTAGCCCGGCGACGCCAACTCCCACCAGCTGGAAGACGGACGAGTGCCACCGAACCTTCCGCCCAATGAGGAAACGTCACCACTCGGCGTAGTCCAGCCTGTCATGAAGAGGTACACTTCCGCTTCCGGGGCACCCGCCGCGTCCCTGCAGTGCGTTTACTGAAAGGGTTTAGAAAGAAGTCTGGCCTTAGGAGCCCCTTTCAGAAAAAAGTGACTTGGCTGAGCACTGCTAGCTAAGAAGGGAATGCTGAGAGATGGGTGCGCGATTGACTGTAGGGATTCCCGGGCGCACGTGGGAACTCCAAAAAGGGGGCGGGACTTAGGGCTTTCGCAGCCAAGGGAGGCGGGTTCCAGCGAGGCTCGGATCGCGTGTCGGGGCCCGTCTCTGCCTGCGCGTGCGCAATGCGAACCTTCCCCTGAGCTGCTTTCTGCTGCAACATGGAATTCCGCTCAGCGCAGCGCGCAATCCTGCAGCTGCTCCCTACGGTGGCTCCGGCAGACCTTCCAGCGCTGCTCGAGTGGATGCGAACTACCCGTAAGCGACCAGAGCCAGAGGCAGGCGTTTGGGGCAAGGATATGCTATGGGACTGACCTCGGAGACTTAGGATGAGGCCAAAAACCGTCCATGGGGTCGCTGTCCTGGTGTCTGCTCTGCTGCGGGGCAGGTTGATGCGGGCGCATGTCAGACCTTGGCAGATTCAGAGTCCAGCTTGGGATTGGGTGCGGGAAGTCCTCGCTCTGGGTTGTTTGAGGTCGTGATCGCGCCGCAGCCTTCAGACAAGCCTCTAGAGCCTCCTTGTGCCTAACCCCTATTCTGAAGGGAGAACAAAAAAGGGAAAGAGAGGTTAGCCCTCACCTCCCATTACTCCGCAAACTTGTGACGACCAGTAGGATACTACCTGAAAAAGCACTTTACAAGAAAAGTTTTAGGCTGTAGAGCTGGAAGCTTTTACTCTACAGGCAAAATCACCTGTAGCTAGTGCATTGATTTTTCCCAATTGTATAATGGACCGTCAATTTAATAGCTGTTTTTCCAAGGTGCGGGGAGGGAGAAAGAAAGGGGGGAAAAAAGACTTTTCGAGTCTTTTTTTAAAAAAAGATTTTAATAGTAGTAATAAAAAGGACAAGTTAAAATCGAGGAAATGTGGTAATTAGGTGTAGTTGTTGAAGAATAGGATATATCTGGTTTGCCAAAGTGAAGTCTGGTGAAAGTAGAGAAAAATAGGATATTCTTTGTTTGAGAACTGTGCCAAACCGTACTATTTCTCTCTACTTCTCAACGTTGATTCCCATTTTTATTTTCATCCAGACTCATGACTTGAAATATTCTTGTTTGCTGATAACTCCCACTTTTAGACTTCAAATCCTGACCTCTCTTTGTGATGTTAGAGTCAATCAGTAGGTTTGGGTATTATTATTATTACACATTTTTGGGGTTCATTTTCTTTTCTTTTTTTTAATTTTTTGTGTGTGAGGAAGACCAGCCCTGAGATAACATCCGTTGCCAATCCTCCTCTTTTTTTTTTTTTTTTTTTTGCTGAGGAAGACTGGCCCTGGGCTAACATCTGTACCCATCTCCCTCTACTTTATGTGGGACGCCACTATGGCGTGGCTGACAAGCAGTGCGTCAGCGGTGGGGGGGCGATGGGCTGCCAAGCAGGAGCTAAACCGCTGCGCCACCAGGCTAGCCCTTTGAGAGATCATTTTAGATAAGATGCCAAACTAAAATTAACTTTCCAGGTGTAGCCTGGAAAGTAGAGAAAATGAGAGAGGTAGCTTCATATTTATACGCGCATGTAAGATTCAAGATATGTAAGATTCAAAATATGCTGAATCTCCCATCGCTTCATTTAAACCCTGTATTGCCAGTTTTACTTATATCCCAATTGTTTATAATTAACAGTGCTAATTTCCATTTATTTTTTCCTACATTGTTAAACACAAGGTCTTTTATTCCAAAAGCCCTGGGTGCCTACAAAAATGCTGCCTACTCCCTGGCAATTGCTCAATTACTAAAACATCCTTGCCCTTAAGATTTCAATTTTGTGAAACTATTTGTAATCTAAATCTCCAGGTTTGGAGGCATCAGTTGAGACTCCATTTTTCAAAATCAGGAAAACTTGAAAGCATGGTTTGGATGATATTTTGTATAGCAGAAGACCCAATATCACTGGCTAAAGAATACATTTTTCCTTTTTTTAAAAGCACTTTCTGCGCCTTTCTCCAACCCTGTAGTCAGAGAAGCTCGAGCAATTCGTTAAACAATTTAGAAAACAACCTGAGTTTCTGAAGAATGTTTATTAACATGAATATTTAAGAAATGAGAGCATCACAGCTTAAAATGGAGGAGTGTGTTTTAATATAAATCTTAAAAAATAGTGTAATTTAGGGGCCGGCTGGTGGCATAGTAGTTAGGTTGGCATGGTTCACTTTGGTGGCCAGACTCACAGGCTGCACTCCCAGTGCAGCCCTATGCACCACTTATCAAGCCATGCTGTGGCAGGTGTCCCACATATAAAAATAGTAGAGGAAGATGGGCACAGATGTTAGCTCAGGGCCAATCTTCCTCAGCGAAGATTGGCAACAGATGTAAGCTCAGGGCTACTATTCCTCACCAAAAAAAAAAAAAAGTAGTGTAATTTATTAGTATACCTTTTTTAGGTGGTAAAATATACATAAAATTTACCATTTTAACCATTTTTAAGTGTCCAGTTCTGTGGCATTAAGTCCATTCACATTGTTCAACCATGAACACCACCATCCATCTCCAGAACTCTCATCTTCCCAAACTGAAACTCCTTTACCTTTTTATGAAGTGGCTCTAAATAAAGCACAAAAAATTCTTCCAATCAACTATTTTTTCACTGTCCTAATTGATTTCCTTCTTCTAGGAAAAAAAATTATTTTCTTATCTCTAGCATTAAGTCACTTTCATAATATCTTACTTGTATGACATTTGCTTAGACTTTTAATAATTATAACTCTCCTTGAATTTTTATACCACTTAATGGAATAGCAAGAGACAGTAATAGGTATTGAGTATGACTTTGGTTTTGAGTGTCGACGAGTTTATTGAAACTAAAAAAATCTACATATAGCTAACAAGTAAAATCACAATAACTTTAAGTACACAAAAGGAAGAATAATATCTTGGTATCTGAAAGAATATTATCATACCAAGACCTGGGGTCGTTTAGGATCAGGCTGATAGAACCAGAAGCTTGGCCAGGGCAGAGCCAAGCACATGTCAATGTCTGATGCAAACTGAAGATGCAGAAGAAATAGGAGCCTACATTTTATCTTGGCACAGCTTAGGCCACAGGTCTAGGAAACAAATGAGCCACCAGTACAGGAAGGATGAATCAAGTCAGAGGGGCAAAGCACACGAAGATAACCTCCTCCCCCCTCCAAAAAAGAAAAAGAAAAGGAGTAAAAACTACAGCAGAACCTCAGCTCATTGATTCTGATCTTGTGGCAGAGCATCTGTTTTCTTCTATTTCCTGTATGTGTGTAAAGTGGGCTCTTGATCTAGATTTCAAAGTGGAGGAGAGTGACTGCAATCCATTAAGTGAAGGGAGCTAAGAGCCAGAACTGCAAGTAAGCATATAAAAAAATACATTGGAACAGCTGTTAACAAACACTATCCCGAAGCCTCTGAATTTTTCCTGGATATGCAAATACAATGAGGAAGTCAAACCAACAGCCCATAAGAGTTTCTATTAAGAATCAAGTTACAAAGGATAGGAAATTAGGGTTTGCTATAAGAAAATTAACAAAACCATCAAGAAAATATTTAAATACTTAAGATAACGGTAGGTGACTAGAAGCTTTTAGAAGTTTCTCTGTATCCTATATTTTGAATACATCTTCGCTGAGCAGAATTGGACATGTTGCTGAGCAGCAGCTACAGAGCTGTTAGAGGTTCTTTGAAATTCCCATAAATCTGAAAAGCAAAGCAAAGCCTGGGATCTCATTACATTTGTCAGACAGCGCACTCCTCCAGTTCTATACTGTACTTCCACTAAGAGAGTATCCATATAACTTAAAGATTTTCTGATCTTTATTGAAACCATATGAATTTGTGAAAGTTACCAGGTATATAAGGTAATAAAAATAGGTTGTTCTTTCAAAAACTAAAAACGTGTACTGAGCAAATGGGTACCTCTTAAACAAAATGTTTCTATCAAATGAAAATAATTGTATTTTTCTCTCTATCCCATTTGTTGTATATTAAAAGTGGGTTTATCCCAGGAATGCACTGTTGGTTTAACATTAGAAAATCAGTGTAATTCACTGTATTAACTAAAAAGAAACACTATATGATTATCTCAGTAGACATAGAAAAAGCATTTGACAGTATCCAGCATCTCTTCCTGATAAAAGCTCTCATCAGACTAGGAATAGAAGAAAACATTCTCAACCTGATATAGGGCATCTATGAAAAATCTACAGCCAACATACTTAATGGTGAAAGACTGAAATCTTTCCCCTAAGATCAGGAATAAGACAAGGATGTGTACTCATCACTTCTGTTCACCATCATAATAAAGCTTCTGGCCAGTACAATATGGCAAGAAAAAGGGGAGGAGGGAGGCATCTCAATTAGAAACAGGTGAATAGATAAACAAATTGTGGTATATCTTTATCATGGAATACTACTTGGCAAATAAATGGAATGAAGTTTTATATGCACAACAACATGGATAAATTATGCTAAGCAAAAGAAGCTATACTGAAAAAAGATGGCATACTATATGATTCCGTTTATATAAAACTCTAAAAAATGCAAACAAATCTGTAGTGATAGAAAGTAGATCTCTGGTGGCTGTGTGTGGGGGGGGATTGGAGAGGAGAAGGAGGGGTTACAAATGGGCATGAAGAAACATTTGGGGATAATGGACATGTTCACTATCTTGACTGTAGTGATGGTTTCATGGCTTTATACATATGTCAAAACTTATATAACTGTACACTTTAAATATGTACAATTTATTATATGTCAATTCTACCTCTATAAAGCTGTTTTTAAAAAATGGCCACAAATTCTGTGACCCTCATTCCATGAGAGGTCAGGTCTTTGTTCTCTCCCTTTGAATCTGGGTGGGCTCTGGGACAGCTTTGGCCAATAGAGTATGGCAGAAGTGACACTATGCCAGTTCCAGACCCAAGACTTAAGAAGCTGGCAACTTCTACTTCCTATTTCTTGGAATGCTTGCTCTGAGAGAAGCTAGCCAACATGTATCTGGTCTGACTACCCTGAGATTGTCATACTGTCAGGAAGCCCCAGCTAGCTTGTGGAGAGCAAGATGACCAACCAGCCTGTAACTGTTCCTGCCATCTTAGCCTAGGCACCAGACATGTGATTAAAGAAGCCATCTGAGATATCCAGCCCAGTCAAGCCTTTATTACAAATAACGTTGCTGTGAATATTCATGTGCAGATCTTTGTGTTAACATAAATTTTCATTTCTCTGTGATAATGTCCAGGAGTATGATTGCTAGGTCATATGGTAAGTGCATTTTTAGTTTTATAGAAACTGCCAAACTGTTTTCCAGAGTAGCTGTACCATTTTACATTTTCACCAGCAGTGTATGAGTAATCCAGTTTCTCTGCATGCTCCATAGCATTTGGTATTATCAGTATTTTTTTTAGCCATTCTGATAGTTGTGTAGTAATAATCATTGGGTTTTAATTTCCGTTTCCCTAATGATGTTGAACATTTTTTCATGTGTTTGCCATTTGTATATCCTCTTTAATGAAATGTCTGTTCATGTCTTTTGCCCATTTTCTAATTGTATTTTTTGTACTGTCATTTTGAGAGTTCTTTATATATTCTAGATATAAGTCTTCTGTCAGATATATGGTTTGTGGATATTTCCTCCCAGTCTGTATTTGTTCATCCTTTTAACAGAGTCTTTGATAAACAAAAGTTTTTAATTTTGATGAGGTCCAATTTATTTATTTTTCCTTTTTTGATGTCAAGTTTAAGAACTCTCGGTTTAGCCCTAGATTCCAAAGATTTTCCCATATGTTTTTTCTCTTTATTTAAAAATAATACAACACTATATTAGTTTCAGGTCCTATTTTTTTTCCTAAAAGAATTGTGGTTTTATGTTTTACATTTAATTTTCTGATCCAAGTTAATTTTTGTATAAAGCGTGAAGTTTATTTTTTACCCCTATAGATGCCTATTTGCTCCATTTGTTGAGAAGACTGTTCTTTCTCCATTGAATTGCTTTTGCATCTTTAAAATCAGCTGGGCATTTTTGTGTGCATCTATTTCTGAATCCTCTATTCTCCTCCATTGATTTATGTACTTCTCCCTGACAGTACCACACTGTCTTGATTACTGTAGCTATTATTATTTAAAAGTGTGTTTTTTAATTTCCAAACGTTTGGAGATTTGCCTGTTGTCTTTCGGTTACTGATTTCTAGTTTGACTCCATTATGGTCAAGGAAGATACTCTGTACGATTTCAGTTCTTTTTAAATTTTTTGATGTTTGTTTTATGACCCAGGATATGGTTTTTCTTGGTGAATGTTCTATGGGTACTTGGAAAAAGCTGTGTGTTCTACTTCTTTAGTGGAGTATTCTATAAATATCTATTAGATCTTGTTGGTTGATGGTATTTTTTTCAGTTCTTCTACATCTTTGCTGATTCTCTGCCTAGTCGTTCTATCAGTTGCTGAGCATGGGGTGTTGAAGTCCCCAGCTATAACTATGGATTTGTCTGTTTCTCCTTTCAGCTCCATGAGGTTTTGTTTCATGTATTTTGAAGCTCTGTTGTTTGGTGTATGCACATTTAGGATCATGTCTTCTTGCTAGATTGATCCTTTTACCATTATGTAATGTTCCTCTTTGTCCCTAATAATTTTATTTGCTTTAAAGTCTACTTTATCTCATATTAATATAGCCACTTCTATTTTTTTAACTAATATTTGCACAATATTTTTTCCATCCTTTTGCATTCAGTCTTCCTATGTCATTATTTTGAAGTGAGTTTCTATTGACAGCATATAGTTGAGTTATGTTTTTTAAATCTACTTTGCCAGTCTCTGTCTTTTAATTGATGTGTTTAGACCATTTACATTTAAAGTTAATTATTGGTATGTTAGAGCTTAAGTCTGGCATTTTATTGTTTTCTGTTTGTCCCTTCTGTTTCTCAACCTGTTTTTGTCTCCTCTTGCCTTCCTGTGGGTTACTAGAACAGTTTTAGAATTCTGTTCTTGTTTATAGTGTTTCTGAGTATATCTCTTTGTATGGTTTTCTTTGTGGTTGCTCTGAGGAATACAGTATACATATATAACTTACTGTTTACTGGTATCAGTGTTTTATCACTTGAGTGGAGTATTGAAATCTTAGTTCCATTTAGGTCCCTTTATCCTCTCCCACTTTTTAAATATAATTGTTTTATGTATTTCCTCTATATACATTGAGCACTGTCAGATGGTTTTATAAATTTTGATTTAACTGTCAGATATGGTTTAAGAAATTAATGAGGAGAAAGATAGTCTATATTTACTCTATTTTTATCCATTCTATTGTTCTTTCCTTTCTGAAGTTCCAAGCCTTTGTCTGCTATTTCCTTTCTGTTGGAGAGCTTCCTATAGCCATTCTTAAGGATAGATCTGCTGACAACAAATTCTCTTAGTTTTCCTTCATCTGAGGATGTCTTTATTTCTCCTTCATTCCTGAAGGATAATTTCATCAGATATAAAATTTACGTTTGCAGTCCTTTTTTCCCAGCACTTGAAAAATGTAACCTCTGAATCCCATGGTTTCAGATGAAAAATTTGCTATTGTTCAAATTGGTATTCTCCTATAAGTAATGAATCATTTCTCTCTGGTTGCTTTTAAGATTTGTTCTTTGTCTTTTGTTTTCAGAAGTTTAATTATGATATGTGCTTGTGTGGATTTCTTTGAGTCTATCCTCTTTGGAGTTTGCTCAGCTTCTTAAATCTGTTGGTTTACGTCTTTCACCAAATTTGGGGAGTTTTTAGCTATATTTCTTCAAATACTTTTCAGCCCCACATTCTTTCTGCCACTACTGGAACTCTGACACTAATGTTAGATCTTTTGTTATTGTCCCACAGATCCCTGAAGGCTCTATTCAATTATTTTTTTCAGTCTATTTTCTCTCTGTTATTCAGATGGAGTAAATATTAATTTATTTTATTTTATTTTATTGATCTGTCCACTGATTCTATCCTCCATCATCTCTACGATTGAGCCCATCTAGCAAGTTTCTTTCTTTTGATTATTGTATTTTTCAGTTCTATAATTTCCATTTCATTCTTTTTTTTTATAACTTCTCTTTGCTGAGATTTTCTTTTTTTTTTCACTTTTTACAAGAGAATTCATAGTTGCTTATTAAAGCATTTTTATGATGGATGCTTTAAAATCCTTGTCTAATAATCCAAATTCTGATTCATTTGGATATTACATCTGGATTGCCAGATTCAAATTATGTTTCAAATTATGATTTTTCCTGTTGTTGGTATGGTAAGTGATTTTTTTATTGTATTCTGGGTATTTTGGATATTATGCTAGGATAATTTCTATTGTATCCTGGATATTTTGGATATTATGGATATTATGCTAAGACTCTTGATCCTATTGTAATCTTCTATCTTAGCAGGCATTTGCCATACTTAGATTTAATCTTTGGTTCTGGCCTACTTTTGTGGGCTGTAGTTCCAATAACGTTTAATTTCCATTGCCTTTGCAGTGCTGTACAGGTATGCTTTGTTCTTTGACATTCCTGGGGCTCCTGCTCAATCTATGCTGGTGTTACCCGCTTGGGGAAAGACACTTTCCTGGACTACCTCATGTCTCTGAGCTGCCTTCCACTGGGTGGGGTAGGGCATCTAGCAGTACAGGGCCTGGCTTGCTCTCTGCCACGGGGCAGAAGGCTGGGAGATGCCAGACCTGGGTCTCTATGCCACTGAGTAGAGGGCCTGGAGATAGCAGGCTCCTCTGATGTTACTGGATAGCCTGCCCCAGGTGTGGACTGGGGATTAGGGCTCCCCAGTAGGTCTCTGTTGTTATTCCCCTTTGCCAGTCTTTGGTGAGAGAGAGCAGGCTTTTCTTAGTTCTTTTCTTTTGTCTATGCCTGTTGGTGGTTCTGGGATGTAGGCCTCTCCAGTGCCCAGTCCAGGCTATATGGAAGATAAAAAGAAAACTCAGAGAGCTCACCATGGTGACCTTCCTTAAGTCCTGAGGTCCCTAAACAGTTTACCTTCTTCTTTCTAGCTTTTGGAGTTCGTTATGATTGCCTTAAATTATTTCTGGGGTATTCAGTTGTATTTAGAGGGGAGGAGCAGGGGAAAGTGGGGGAGGTTGCCATCTTATCTGGGACCAGAAGTTCCCTCAATAAATTTTTAAAATTTGAATAGGGACTTCGGAGTAATAGATGATATGAATGAATAATAGGTAATATATAACCCAATATTTAATTATGCATTGTAAGTCATTAGAGGTAAGGATATGGGTGAGTGAAGGCTAGAGGTTGAGGGTAAGACTTCATGAAGACAGAGTAACTTGGACAGGCCCTTATTGCAGAAAGCAAAGTCATACAGTTGAAAGGAACAGTATGAACAGGAAGGAATATGGAAAACAACTGAGGAGATTTGCCTGTCTTGGGCAAAAATTATGGTAGGGAGTAATTAGACTAGAAAATAGGGTGGTTAGACTGTGGTGATATAGGAGGCCTTAAAAGTGTAGAGTGAGACTTGATATGTTGAAAAATAAAAAACCATCCAAAATTTGTAAGGAGAGGGAATGACATGAAAGTGAGGTTTAAGCACGATTCGTTTAAAATAGATGTGCAAGGTATTTTATAGTGGGGAGAAGCTGATATCAAGGAGCTAGTTATGAGTTTGTAATGGTATTCTAAGTGTGAGGTGAGGACTGTGGCTGTGAGTAGTTGAAGTGGGAGTAAAGAGGAAGAAATATTCAAAAAAAAAAAAGGTGATGGGACTGGACACCTGACTAGATACAAAAAGTGAGGTTTGATTCACAGACTGTCTGCTTTGGTGACTTCTCTTTCCCCATATATTTAATTAAATATAAGTAGGAAAATTTTAAAGGATTAATTTTGCCCTTTAGAGAAGCTCTTCTTTCTCTCCTCCCTTCCCACCTACACTTGTAATTTGAGAAAAACTTTACTGTCCTTAGGCAACTGGTTAACACCTTTCTTTAATCTTTTTCCAAGCAACATACTGTTACCACACATTCTGAAGTAGCTATTATACGTGTTAAAAGATGTTCAGCCTCACTAGTAATTAAAGGAATGCAAATGAAAACAGCAAAGTTTGTTTTTATGGTAATATTCAACACTCTATGGGTTAACCGAGACACATATTCTTTTCTGTTAGAGTAAATTGGTATCTTTCAGGAAAGAAATTTGATAATATGTAGCAAAAGCCTTTAAAATGTTTAAGTACTTCTCCTTCTAAGAATTTATAGTAAGGAAATAATCAGGAATGCAAAAAGATGATGGATGCCAAAATGTTAGTTGCGGTGTTCCCAGTTTTTTACAGTTATAACTATATCTAAATGTGTAGTAGTAGTAGTGAGTGGTTAAATAAATACACATATGGTGGAATATTATACAGCCTTTAAAAATAATGTTTTAAGGAATTTTAATAACAGAGTAAATACTTACAATGTTAAGTGAATTCCAGTTTTACACTCTTCGGTAATATCCTGTCATATCATGCCTTTTTGATCTGTTTTATAGCCATTATTAGGGCAAAAATGTCTTGGTATTCTTTTCAAAAGTTATTTGCCAACCACTACACATAATAAAACTAATTTTAGCCTTCTTGAGCTAAAAATTTCCGCAGTGCCTTACATATAGTTCTCAATAAATATTAGCTATTACTATTAAAGATCTCTTAAGAACTTTCTTCCTAGGAAAGTGTACATATTTAAGTATACAACCAAGCGTACAACTTGAGGCCCTTTTTGGGCCACATAAGGCCCATATTTGGATCCTATTAGTAGGGCCACGGTGGAGAATCCCTGCTGTAACTGAAGAAATCTCTTTTTACCCTTGGATGTGGTTGAATCAGAGTTTGTTCTCCAGGGTAAGAGGTGCTAATTCTCATTTTCACCTGGTATCCTTAGTATTGAGGTAAAACAAATGCAGTGTGCATTTAATACTGCCTTTTAAAAATGACTAAGTAATTTAATACACAGTTTCATAGTATCTCTCATCTTGACTGGTGATGCTCACATTAATTGGGAGATTGACTCCCAAGTAAACCTTTAACTAGGGAGACAACTGGAAATCCATTATGATGGTTCAGAATTTGCAGCCATTCCCATCTTTTCATTTTTCCAGCTGCTCAGATCTTCACATATGACGTTTGGCCTCCACTGCCACCACCACCCCTTCCAAATCTGTTAATAACCCCATAACAGTAGTGATCAGGGCCTTAGATGCTACAAAGTGATGGAAGAAGAGAATAAGCTGAGGTAGTCATGGATTAGAGAACTAGATTGCCAAAGTGTGTTCAGTTCCAAGGCTACATTTTATGTGTGTGTGCGTGAGGAAGACCAGCCCTGAGCTAACATCCGTTGCTAATCTTCCTCTTTTTGCTGAGGAAGACTGGCCCTGGGCTAACATCCTTGCCCATCTTCCTCTACTTTGTATGGGACGCCGCCACAGTGTGGCTGACAAGCAGTGCATTGGCAGGCGCCCGGGATCCGAACCCACGAACCCCGGGCTGCCAAGCGCGAACTAAACCGCTGGGCCACTGGGCCGGCCCCCCAAGGCTACATTTGAAGGGGCTGTGGAGCAAGTGTGGAAGAAGCAACCAGATGGCAGAGGATACAGCTACCACATCATCTAAAGAACTATGGTCAGGCCTAGGGAGAAGGGAACACTAAGGTAGGGATAGGAGCACTGTTACTAGCCAGCAGCCTTCACTGCCACTTGAGAGAGGCTATGTATTATAGTAATTAAGAGTTCAGAGGTAGACCTGCATTCAATCCCAATTCTACCACTTTCTGGCCAATATGACCTGAGGCAAATTCCTTAACACCTGACCTCAGATTCTCTTTTAGTTATAAAACAGAAATGATAATAGTACCACTTCTAGGATTCTTAGGATTAAATGACAGTGTTTGGAAAGCACTGCATGAAGTCTCGCATGTCTTAAGTTCTCATTCAGTAAATGTCATATAGCATTAAAGATGATGATTCCTCTCAGGAAAATTGGAAAAATGAGCTAATGTTATAGAGAGGCAGATTCTGACTCAGCTGTCCCTGAATGTCTTCAAGCAAAGACTGAGCAACTATCATGTATCAGAGATGCATAGATGGATTCTGCCATTTGGTAATAGGTTGTCATTTAAGTTCCCTTTCCACTGGAAGACTCTTATTTTATAAGGCAGACCCACATGGAAACTATGTTTTATTAACATGGTTGTTTATGTTACAGAATTAAGTCCAAAGAATTTACACTAGAAATATCTTAGTTTAACATAATGAGATTTTTATTAGCTTCTTTAGTTATACCATTTACAAATTGAGAGAACTTGCTAAGAATCACTGGTGTGAGTGATATTATTAGAATTAAATGTGAGTCGGGAGGCTTCCAAGCAGTGTGCTATCTATGGAGGGAAGCTCAGCAGATGTTAGGTATTTAGCACCTTGAGAAAGTTTAATTAGATTTTAAGAATACAATGAAAAAGGCCAGGTCTTTTTTTTAATTCATCACAGATGCTATTTAAGTTCCACCTAAAACAATTTGGAATGAATCTTAATAGTGTCTTTGTTTCTCTATAATTTATATTCTGCCTCCTAGAAATAATTTGAAGCAACAGCTTAGAACATTATACTAGAGGGCTAGCCCTGATGGCCTAGTGGTTAAAGTTCAGTGCTCTCACCGCTTCGGTGGCCCGGGTTTGGTTCCTGGTCATGGAACCACACCACTTGTCTGTCAGTAGCCATGCTGTGGCAGCAGCTCACATAGAAGAACCAGAAGGACTTGCAACTAGAATATACAACTATGCGCTGGGGCTTTAGGGAGAGAAAAAAAAAGAACGTTATACTAGATAGTTGAGGAAAGAAAAAAGAGCTAAAAGGCCTTCCCACATCAATTCAGAGAGCCAAATAGTATATCTCCATATTAACTATTGCTCAAAGGGAAGTTATGCAGAGAAAGAACCTTTGTACGTAAGGACACAGAGTGGTGTAGTGAAAAAGAAAAGTACCTTTATTTAGAGGCAGAAAAACCTAAGTTTATTTCTTTATGCTCCTGTTGGCCTGCTTTGTAACTTTTCACAATTCATTTGACTTTGGAAAACTCAGTTACCTCATCTGTAAATCAGGAAATGTCATCTTGCTTTGTCTTCCTCAAATGGATGTTGTAATAGTTAAATGACCCAGTTTCTATGTGAAAGAACTTTGTAAGTGATAAAATATTATCCAAATTTCAGTTATTTGACATGAAAATAGCATTCTGAATCAACACAAGAATTATTTTATGTTTAAGAAGGAAGTCATGAGGTTACTGAAAAACAACCAAAGATTTGGGGGGCCGGGGATGTGGAGACGGATGACATTTCCTTCAGGATCTCCTTGTTTTCCTTCTATAACTATTTCAAAACAGTAAGAAATACGCAATCCCCATGGGGTCCTTTCACTCTAGCAAGACTTCAACATAAGAAAGTCTTTTAAGAGAAACGTAAAATATTGTCATAAGTAGTCCTTTCCAGTCTACATTTAAAATTATATATGAGCTGTTTAGAAATCATACTTTTTTAGAGCCAGTTAAAAATGTATAAACACACAGAAAAGTTGAAACAATAGAACACTTTTATACCCTCACCTAGATTCACCAACTGTCAATCTCTTACCTACCTTCTCCATCTTTATTGCTATAGACACACACGCGCGCATACACACAGACACACGCTCCTCCTTTTGTCAGATCATCCAAAAGAACGCCACAGCCATCAGAAGTGTATTTTTTTTTTTATTTTTTTTGAGGAAGACCAGCCCTGAGCTAACATCCATCGCCAATCCTCCTCTTTTTGCTGAGGAAGACTGGCCCTGGGCTAACATCCGTGCCCATCTTCCTCCACTTTATATGGGATGCCGCCACAGCATGGCTGACAAGCAGTGCGTTGGCGGGCGCCCGGGATCCGAACCTGCGAACCCTGGGCTGCCAAGCGCGAACTAAACCGCTGCGCCACTGGGCCGGCCCCAGAAGTGTGCTATTTTTAATGATCATTTTATCTGCTGCTCAGATGCAGCAGAGCAACATGTTGGTTGTAAAGTTTATTATATAGTTGGTACCAGCTGTTAGTGCTTATGATCTGAAGTCTTGAGTACATTGTATTGGAGGGGGGGATACTCATATTCAAGTTATCTTCTTAGTCATCCCTGTGTGATGCCTCCTAAACTTCTAAGATCTGTGTGGTCAGGGAAGGAATATTTGACTATATACTGGTGAGTTTAAGACCCCAAAAACTAATGGCAGTGCCCTTCTAGAGTAAAAATAGTTAAAATACTACATATTTTTTGAATGCCTTTGTTTTTCTATAACAGGCTGAAATAGTCCAGTTTTATATTTTCAAGCAGTTTGGAAAAAGGAAGAAAATATTTTAAATGGAATATTTATTAGAATTTGAGTATGTCATTGGTTAGAAGGTTTATTTATTGTTATAAATTGATGCTATCTGAGGGAATGTATGTCCATTGTAATCACTTAGTCTAGGTATGACTACAATCACAGAAGCTATTTCTTTGATTTTTTTTCCAGGAGATTTTGATGAATTCACTCAAGATAATAACGACATTATGCTGAAGAACATAGCAGAAGACCTTCGGAATTGCTTACCTCTAGATACTATGCTTTCCTCAGAACATCTAGCTCTCCAAAAAGTAAATACATTAAATTAATTCCTTTTAGTGCTACTTAAGGATTTTCCTACTCCTCCCTAACCCCATAGCCTCTCCAGTCTAATTAGTCCTGAATTCTGCTTTAAACAGTTTTTCTTTTGGTGCTTCAACCACATCCCCGATTCTGTTGATTCTCTGGCTCCCCAGTACCATACATTCAACAAATATGTGTTGAGGGTGTCCTGTTTACCAAGCACTCAAACCCCTCAAAAAATCAAGGCCCAACGGTAATCTGGTCCTGGTTTTCTCTTCCCTGTGCCATTTCCCTCCCTTCATCAAGGGTGAAGTTCACCTTTTTGTTTCCTACTCCTACTTTTGCATTGCACAATTCTTGCTTGTTCTGTTGCTCCTTTATTATTAGAATTAGTTCTCGTTTTTCTTCTCCAGACAAATCCCTCATTCCAGTCCCTTCAAATTTCAGCTCTTATGGGATATATATGCCATGAATACTGTTTCTAAAGCAAAACTAATAATAATTTCTTCTCCCACTAATCTGAAAACAGCAACCCTCATGTGATTTTTCAGCATATAAATTCCTGAGCAGAGGCACTAAATCCTGTATATTTTTTTATTGATGTCATAATAGTTTGTAACATTGAAATTTTAGTTGTACATTATTGTTTGTCAATCACCATATAAATGCATCCCTTCACCCCTTGTACCCCTTCACCCTACACCCCCCACCCCCTTTCCCCCTGGTAACCACCAAACTGTTCTCTCTGTCCATGTGTTAGTTTATCTTCCACATGTAAGTGAAATCATGCAGTATTTGTCTTGCTCTCTCTGGCTTATTTCGCTTAACGTGATACCATCCAGGTCCATCCATGTTGTTTCAAATGGGACAATTTTGTCTTTTTTTTTTGGCTGAGTAGTATTCCATTCTATATATACACCACATCTTTATCCAATCATCAGTTGAGGGACACTTGGGTTGCTTCCACTTCTTGGCTATAGTGAATAATGCTGCAATGAACTTGGGGGTGCGTAAGCCTCTTTGGATTATTGATTTCAGGTTCTTTGGATAGATACCCAGTAGTGGGATAGCTGGATCTTAAGGTATTTCTATTTTTAATTTTTTAAGGAATTTCCATACTGTTTTCCATAGAGGCTGCACCAGTTTGCATTCCCACCAGCAATGAACAAGGGTTCCTGTTTCTCCACAACCTCTCCAACATTTGTTATTTTTTTGTCTTGGTGATTATAGCCATTCTAATGGGTGTAAGGTGATATCTTAGTGTATTTTGATTTGCATTTCCCTGATGATTAGTGATGTTGAACATCTTTTCATGTGACTATTGGCCATCTGTATATCTTCCTTGGAAAAATGTTCATATCCTCTGCCCATTTTCTGATCAAGTAGTGGGTGTTTTTGTTGTTCAGTTGTGTGAGTTCTTCATATATTATGGAGATTAACTCCTGTCAGATATATGATTTGCAAGTATTTTCTCCCAGCTGGTGGGTTATCTTTTCATTTTGATCCTGATTTCCTTTGCCTTGCAGGAGCTCTTTAGTCTGATGAAATCCCACTTATTTTTTCTTTTGTTTCCCTTATCCGAGTAGACATGAAATTTGAAAAGATCCCTCTATGACTGATGTCAAAGAGTGTACTGCCTATGTTTTCTTCCAAGAGTTTTATTCTTTCAGGTCTTACCTTCAAGTCTTTGATCCATTTTGAGTTAATTTTTGTGTATGGCAAAAGAAAATGGTCTACTTTCATTCTTTTGCATGTGGCTGTCCAGTCTTCCCAGGACCATTTATTGAAGAGACTTCCCTTTCTCCACGGTATGTTCTTAGCCCCTTTGTCAAAGATTAGCTGTCCATAGGTGTGTGGTTTTATTTCTGGGCTTTCAATTCTATTCCATTGATCTGTGTGTCTGTTTTTGTACCAGTACCATGCTGTTTTAATTATTATAGCTTTGTAGTATATTTTGAAGTCAGGGATTGTGATGCCTCCAGCTTTGTTCTTTTTTCTCAGGATTGCTTTAGCTATTCGGGGTCTTTTGTTGCCCCATATGAATTTTGGTATTCTTTGCTCAGTTTCTGTGAAGAATGTCATTGGGATTCTGATTGGGATTGCATTGAATCTGTAGATTGCTTTAGGTAATATGGCCATTTTAACTATGTTTATTCTTCCAATCCATGTGGATGGGATATCTTTCCATTTCTTTATGTCATCATCGATTTCTTTCAGTAATGTCTTATAGATGTCATTGTATAGGTCTTTTACCTCCTTGGTTAAATTTATTCCTAGATATTTTATTCTGTGTGTTGCAATTGTAAATGGGATCGTCTTCTTGAGTTCTCTTTCTGTTAGTTCATTTATAAGTTGATTTTGTACCCTGCAGCTTTGCTGTAGTTGTTGATTATTTCTAATAGTTTTCCAGTGGATTCTTTAGGGTTTTCTATATATAAAATCATGTCATCTGCAGACAGTCAGAGTTTCACTTCTTCATTGCCTATTTGTATTCCTTTTATTCCTTTTTCTTGCCTAATTGCTCTGGCCAAAACCTCCAGTACTGTGTTGAGTAAGAGTGGCGAGAGTGGGCACCCTTGTCTTGTTCCTGTTCCCAGGGGGCTGGCTTTCAGTTTTTCACCATTAAGTATGATCTTCAGCTGTAGGTTTGTCATTTATGGCCTTTACTATGTTGAGGTACTTTTCTTCTATACCCATTTCATTGAGAGTTTTTATCATAAATGGATGTTGCATCTTGTCAAATGCTTTCTCTGCATCTGTTGAGATGATCATGTGGTTTTTATTCCTCCTTCTTTTAATGTGGTATATCACAGTGATTGATTTGCAGATGTTGAACCATCCCTGTGTCTCTGGTATAAATCCCACTTGATCGTGGTGTATGATCTTTTCAATGTATTGCTCTATTCGGTTTGCCAGTATTTTGTTGAGGATTTTTGCATCTCTGTTCATCAGCGATATTGGCCTGTAATTTTACCTCTTTGTGTTGTCATTGTCTGACTTTGGTATCAGGGTGATGTTGGCCTTGTAGAATGTGTTAGGAAGTGTTCCATCTTCCCCTATTTTTTAGAATAGTTTGAGAAGGATAGGTATTCAATCTTCTTTGAATGTTTGGTAAAATTCTCTGGAGAAGCCATTGGTCCTGGACTTTTATTTTTTAAGAGGTTTTTGATTACAGTTTCAATCTCTTTACTTGTGATTGGTATATTCAGATTCTCTATTTCTTCTTGATTCAGTTTTGGGAGGTTGTATGAGTCTAAGAATTTATCCATTTCTTCTAGATTGTCCAATTTGTTGACATATAGTTTTTCATAGTATTCTCTTGTAATCTTTTGTATTTCTGTGGTATCTCTTGTAATTTCTCCTTTCATTTCTAATTTTATTTATTTGTGCCTTCTTTCTTTTTTTCTTAGTGAGTCTGGCTAAGAGTTTGTCAGTTTTGTTTATCTTCTCAAAGAGCCAGCTCTTTGTTTCATTGATCCTTTGTACCATTTTTTTTTGTTTCAATTTCATTTATTTCATTTAATTTTTATTATTTCCCTCCTGCTGACTTTGGACTTTGTTTTTCTTTTTCTAATTCTGTTGGGTGTAGTTTAAGGTTGCTTATTTGGGATTTTTCTTGTTAAGGTAGGCCTGTATTGCTATGAGTTTCCCTCTCAGGACCGCTTTTGCTACATCCCATATGAGTTGGTATGGTATATTTTTATTCTCATTTGTCTCCAGATTTTTTTTTATTTCTCCTTTAATTTCTTCAGTGATCCATTGGTTGTTCAGTAGCATATTGTTTAGTCTTCACGTCTTTGTTTACTTTCCCAGTTTTTTTCTTGTAGTTGGTTTCTGGTTTCATAGCATTATGGTCAGAAAAGATGCTTGTTATGATTTATAAATTTATAGAGGCTTGCCTTGTTTCCCAACATATGGTCTATCCTTGAGAATCCATGCACGCTTGAGGAGAATGTGTACTCTGCTGTTTTTGGATGGAGTGCTCTGTATATATCTATTAAGTCCATCTCGTCTAGTTTTTCATTTAAGTCCACTATTTCCTTATTGACTTTCTGTCTGGATGATCTATCCATTGATGTAAGTGGGATGTTAACATCCCCTACTATTATTGTATTGTTAATAGTTCCTTTTAGGTTTGTTAATAGTTGCTTTATGTACTTTAGTGCTCCTGTGTTGGGTGCATATATATTTATAAGTGATATGTCTTCTTAGTGGCATGTCCCTTTTGTCATTATATATTGCCCCTCTTTGTCTTTCATTGCCTGTTTTATACTGAAGTCTACTTTCTCTGATACAAGTATGGCAACACCTGCTTTCTTTTGTTTGCCATTAGCTTGTCTTCCATCCTTTCAATCTGAGCCTGTGTTTGTCTCTAGAACTGAGATATGTTTCCTGGAGGCAGAAAATTGTTGGATCTTGTTTTTTAATCCATCCTGCCACTCTGTGTCTTTTGATTGGAGAATTCAATCCATTTACATTTAGGGTGATTATTGATATATGAGGGCTTCATTTTGCTATTTTATCATTCATTTTCTGGTGCTTTTGTATTTCCTTTGTTTCTCGTCTCGTGTGTTTCAGACTACCAATTCAGTTTGGTAGTTCTGTATGATGGTTTTCTTAGTTTTCTCTTTATTTTTCATGTGTGTCTCTGTTCTGATTATTTGTGTAGTGATTACCATAAGGTTTGTATAAAAAAATCTCTTAGACAAGATAGTCCATTTTCTGATGGCCTCTTATTTCCTTAGACTAAGTCAATTCCATCCCTCCCCTCTTCCCCTTCTAAGTTATTATTGTCACAGCTTATTCCATCTTGTGTTGTGAGTTTGTGGTTAAAGTGATGAGGTTATATTTATTTTTGGTGTTTTCCTTCCCTTAATCTTTGATGTTATAATTAAGTGTTTGCTAACCTATTCTGATAGAGAGCTATAATTTTTCTGATTTTATCTACCTATTTTTCTCCTTGCTCAAAGCTTTGTATCCCCTTTCTCTTTTTTTTCAGGTATGAGGGCCTTCTTGAGCATTTCTTGTAGTGGAGGTCTTGTGGCAGTGAACTCCCTTAGCTTTTGTTTATCTGGGATAGTTATTATTTCTCCATGACATCTGAAGGATATTTTCACTGGATAGAGTATTCTTGGCTGAAAGCTTTTGTCTTTCAGAATTTTGAATATATCATTCCACTCTCTCCTAACCTGTAAAGTTTCTGCCAAGAAATCGGCTGAGAGCCTAATAGGAATTCCTTTGTATGTTATTATTTTTTTTTTTTTGTCTTGCTGCCTTTAATATTTTTTCTTTGTCTTTGACTTTTGCCAGCTTTACTGCTATATACCTCGGAGAGGGTCTTTTCACGTTGATATATTTAGGAGATCTGTTGATTTCATTCACTTGTATTTCCAGCTCCTTCCCCAGGTTTGGAAAGTTCTCAGCTATTATTTCTTTGAACAAGCTCTCTGCTCCTTTTTCCCTCTCTTCTCCCTCTGGAATACCTATAATCCTTATATTGCATTTCCTATTTGAGGAGTCTATCTCAGAGAATTTCTTCATTTCTTTTCAGTCTTAGTTCTCTCTCCTCCTCCATCTGGAGCATTTCTGCATTCCTATCCTCAATATTGCTAATTCTTTCCTCCATATTGTCAGCTCTGTTATTTAAAGATTCCAGATTTTTCTCTACCTCCTCCATTGTGTTTTTCATCTCCATCATTTCTGATTGGTTTTTCTTTATAGTTTCAATCTCTTTTGTGAAGAAGTTCCTGATTTCATTGAATTGTCTATTTGTATTTTATTTTAATTCATTGAGTTTTTTTATGATAGCTATTTTGAATTCTCTGTCATTTAGGTTATAAATCTCTGTGCCTGTGATTTCTGGGTGCTTGTCATTTTCCTTCTGGTCTGGAGATTTAATATATTTTTGCATACTGCTCAAGGGCTTGGGCTTATTTTTCCTCATGCTGAAAATATCTGATCTCAGCTTCCACCTGCTGCGCTGGGTGGGGGTCAAGAGCTGTGTATTCTGAGCCTGCCACAATCTGCAGGTACTCTGGCCGACTGGCTGTGCTGGTGCATCAAGCAGGAGGAGGGGCTCTTTCTTTCACCTACTTGATCCCAGTGGCTTCTTGGTCTTCCCTCACTATCTTCTCCCCGGGGGTGCTAGCTTGATGAAGACACCCCCAAAACAGTTTAGTCCCCTCCGTGTGGGAATTTCCCAGAGGCTGTGAGAGAACTTGGAGAGTGACAGTTTTCCTGCAGAGGCCCACCCCTCCCCCCCCCCCCCCGAGATCAGGACAGTCCTGGTCCCAGGGTTGCTGTCATTGGGGATGGAGAGTAGTTCTCCTTACCTCCTTCCACTTCCTCCAGGGGTTCCAGCACCTCCACCTTCAGGTGTAAGGCTGTATGGGTCTCTCAGAAATCTTTTTTGTTGTGTGAGTGTCCTCTATTGGTATATGAATGTCCTTTTTGTTGTATCTTGGGGGGGAGTGTAAAGGGGAAGGCTCACTCCACCATGATGCTGATGTCACTCCCCTAAATCCTGTACATTTTTAACAGTGCTGTGCACATTGTGAACACTTAGCAAATCTTAGTAAACGTCCAGTTATTCAATGTAGATTCTCAAAGGAGGAAAATAGTGATTGTGTAAAAGATGACAGAAATATTTGTAATACAGTTTGGATGTTATTAATAAGACAACCTTATCAATATCAAACATCTTAGCAGTATCACAATATATCACATAGGGAAAAAGTATTTATTGTGTGTTATTGGTCAACTCACAATCCCCTATCCTAACAAACTATTTTTATCTTCGTTTCCTTCTGATCCTTCTGCATGTTCATTCATGTTACATACTTATAATATAAATTTTTTGTGTGTAGATATAAATAGAATTTTATAGGTTTCCAAGCAGATAGGTTGATTCTTTAATATAGTTAAGGTAGAAGGAATTAGCATTTTTTTCTTTGTAGCCACTTGCTATGATATCATGTACAACCAGTGTTCATAAAGGGCTTTTATTTGTAAGCATGAAGTTTAACTGATACTTTTATTATTTGAAAACTTTGCCTCTGGTCAAAGATTACTTGCTAAGTATTTTGATGGGTAGGTCACTGACATATGGGACTCAGAAGACCTGGTATTAGTTTCAACTCTTCCCCCTTACTAACTAGTGTCCTTTCTTTGGAGAAATCCCTGGTTATCGGCCTCTGTATTTGTAAAATACACTATTTAGGATGGACAAGATGGTATTGAAATACTCTTTTCAACTAAAATTTTAGGTATTTCTCATAGCCATGTTTTGCATCATTACAGGTCAAATAAAAAGTTGTTATTGTCTTGGAAATAAAACGAAAGGCAGCAGAGTTGCTGACTTCAGTAAGCGAAACTTGTCTTTCTGTGCCTTGTATGTGCTCTCAGAATTTTAGCATGTGAACCACTGATGTTTTGCCTTATTTAGCAATAAAAAAAGACTTCTTTGTACTTTGTTTCTTTTGATGTTTTTCTTCTCTCCACCAGATACAGCAGCAGCCAGAACCCACAGTTCACGTTGATGCATTCCTTTATGATGAAGACTTTATTGATTCATTATGTGAGGCAGGAAAAATGAGCAGAAACTACTGTATGGTGTGTGGCTCACACCAGACGGCACCTTTAGGTAGGCACTCAGTACGCAAACCTGATGGCTTTGTGTGTACTTTTCCTTACATGTCATGAGTGTGCAAATTCTTGACCAAGCCATTCAATATTTTTTGGAAGCAAAAGGCCAACCTGCAGCACTGCCATTACCACTTACTACAGTTAGGGAGACTAAATAGAAATATTGTCTAGGGAAGCTAGGCCACTTAATGCCTCCCAGGAGGGTGTCTCTGCTTTTCATAGAAATTAATCAGAAGTGACTGAGTACAGGGAAACTGACTCATACTTTCCACACTCAAAAGAGATTCATATATAAACCATAATGCTCGTTTATTTACAATGAGAAATACAAGTGTCAAGGGGACTAAAACATTCTCCCTATAAAAACATCTACTTGAACAGTCAAATATATTTAGATATTGTTGGATGGGCATGGACTCAGAGGACAGAGATAGATAATCTTGAGAAAGAGTTTATTCAGGCCATGATATGACCTAGTGGAGCATCTCTGGTCCATGACAGAGAACAACTCTAGTCACAGAAAGTCTCTTGCATCTCTGCCCCTCAGATGCAGCACCTGTGTCCCAAATAGGAAGCTAGCCTGACTCCATGCTGCTAATATATCAGCTCTTCTGTTAATAGAGTCTTTGTTCAAAGTGGATGTGATTGTCCAGGCTATTACTTTAGACATGCTATTTCAGTCTCCCTCCTCACTTAGATTTAGAGTTACTGCTTAGAATGGGCTACCCCTCCAGGTAAGTAATCTTGTGCTCAGATTACTATTCTTAGATAATATCATTCTTAAAAGTTAACTACTACTAAATTTGTAAGATGTTGCTAACACAAATATATTGTATCTATATTATAATTACGGATTAAACTTCCCTGATCTACTGGTTGAAGATTCTACTTTTGGATAGTACTTAGGATTCCATTTGAGGTCGTTGAAATTCACAGAACAGAAAAGGACTTAGACAAGAACAATAGAGGGAAAACTGAAAAGTGAATTATAACTATAACACCATATCAGGTCTGATTTTTAGAAGAGCTATGTTCGACAAATAAAAATTTGAAGATTAGGATGCATTTTCTCATAAAAATCAGGTTGTAAATAGTGACTGGGTACCCATGTCAGCCCAGAAAACTATAATGAATCTGAAAAGGCTATCACCCTGTGGGACTCTCCTTCCCTATATGACAAGGGGCTTGTCTAGCTGCAGTACACTAGTGATGCCTCTGTAGCTCAGGGCAGAAGCACTAATGTGGCCAAGAGGGTAGTGAGGATGGCGATCCTAGGGAGATAAGGACTGTAGTGGTCGAAGCCCACCCCCTAAGAGTTACTTCTGAGGCTAGTCACACCCTTTATTTTCTTCCAAGGAATTAACCTGCCTTTTTCCATTTTCTTTGCCACCATCTATTAGTTATGACCAAAGTTTCTCCACCTTCCTGACCATTATATTATGTAGAACATAGCATAGTAAGACTTTGGGTTACCTCCATATCAGAAAAAACAGACTCTGGCTCTCCCAGATATTCCATTACAGAAATAATGGAGGGAGAAGATGGGCTAGGAGGCTAGAAATTGTAGCAGTTAAACAAGGGAAATAGGAACAATTTATGGGAGTACCTTAACCTCCTTCCGTACCATCCCTCTCCTGCACTCCAGAGCACTTTTTTAGGTTGGTCACGGCTGCCACATTGGACAACTCTAGAAATAGTCATTCATTTGGTAGTCTACAGTCTCTGCAGCAATACGTGGCAGTTCTGTGGTTGCTCTGGGGTAAGGTGAGAAAGCCAGATGGTATGGGCATTAGGAAGCAGTCCCAGAGAACAGCAGGTCATAGGGAAAAGAGGAAGGGAAAAACCAAAGACATCCTAAGCAGCAGCCTGAAGGACATGAGGGTCACAGGGATAGGGACAGGCACCTGGGTAGCTGTTCCCCTGAGGCCTTTTAACTGTCAGAGACTTTGTATTTATTCTCCTCTAATACAGCTCAGAATACAAAATTATTACATTAATTTTTTTCTAAAAACCTGTGGCGTTCATTGATTAAAAAAAGAAAAACATGAAATATACTTTATAAATACAGGTGAAAGAATTAGAAGTACAGAATGGAATTGTTAATACCCAAGCAAAATTTGATGTTCACTCTGTTCTAATTCTCCAGGATTTATTTCTCACTCCTTCTCTCTCATGGAATTGAAGTTCATTTATCATCACGTTCTCCCTGATCTGTCGGGAAAGGTCTTGGTTGACGTTGGCTCCAGGCTCGGCACAGTCCTTTATGGGGTAAAGTCCAGCTTGTGGACATACTCAACATTTGGAAAATACTTTCTTCTCCTGCTAGCAACAGTTTTGCCTGCCACCATCCAAGGTGACAGCTTGGCTTTATTTATTAGAGTAACAGAGTAATAAGGTTAAAATAGTAGACTGAATTTGGAATTTCAAAGGCCAGCTCTCTGATTTCCTTTACTAGTTTGTCTCCGTGACACACGTGAAGGCATTTCAACAAAACAGAAGCAGGCGACCCTCATAACACCTTGCCCTTCTACCTCCGTTTTCTTTGAACTGTATTAAAATAATATACTGAGCTTTGATAAGAGCTCTTTAGAACTGACAAATTTGCTTGACCTAGGAAGTTGCGTATGGCCATGAGCAAGTGACTTCACACCTCTGGACCTCGAGTTCCTCACCTGTAAATGTGCTAACTAAATGATATCCAAGGATACATCTTTGCTCCAGTTTTCTAAGATCCAAAGTTTGAATGTAGACATGTGTTTCTGAAATATCACTTCAATGTGGCTTTTTTAAAATTTCAAATCATGAGTCTCTCTAATGTACTTCAATGGTTTATCAAAAAACTGAAATGTGGTTTCTGGTTGTCATTAGCAGACTTGTTAAAACATGTGGCCAACAGCAGTAGACTCTTGCCAGAAACAGGCACTGTCAGTTCCCTGTGTCACTGCCTGCTCTAAACAGAAACAGTTAACTCTTCAATGCTTAATTTATTTTTCAGTGTTAAGACTTTTATTCCAATTAGGAGAGATAGCCATAATACAAAATACACAGTTTCTCAGGTGGTTTTTGTTTGGAGAACATTAGAGATTATGACTGTTTACCGTATTTTGTCCACTCTTGTCAGTTTTCTGATTTGTTAGGAAAAGATATAGCTGAAATAATTGTGGCTATGAAGGTATGTGGCAGCGTTAATAAATTTCAACATATTGTCATTTTTCTCCATATTAGGTCACTGATTCAGGCAGCAAAAGATTTTTGAATACCTACATGCTCTGTTGAAGATATTCTAAAAATCCATGATGAGTGATAAATACAAATTTGGTTTGCACATAGGTGTTAGCTGGTGTAAAATGATCTTCAGAATATGATTTGACCTTTTTTTCCAGATTTTTTTTTTGTTATTGCAACCAAAAATAGATACATAACAATATAGCCAATTCTTGATTATCTTTAACTAATTGGTTGATTATCTTTGGCAGATTGCCAGACACCAGGCTGACTTCCCTAAGCCAAACAGGACACACCTCCAACCACCTTCCTGTAGTGTCAGACTGTGCATGATTTTCCAATATATGCCCCACAGGTTAACTCCTTTCTTGCTTTCCTCTGATGTAACTTCCCAAGAAATTACGGAAATAGGTTACCAAACAGAGAATCTATATGTGATCACTTTTCTCATTTCCAACTTTGTTGAGTGCACAGTTTTACCAGGAAAAGTGAGAAATCATTCTTTAAAAATATAGTTACTTTTACATAATGAAAATTAATAAACTACAGTCAAAGTCTTAACCAGTAAGAATCTTTAAGTTCTTGAAGTTGTAAATTTACATAAACTACAAGGTGGATGTTATCTTTCATTTTATTTTTTACCTTATTGAATTCTGTTTTTTAAAGTTGGGCTTTTTAAATTTCAAGTAGATATAAACCCACAATTAAAAGTTCATTCATTTGTATCATAATGTATCTTCATATTTTAGGGTTATCTTTACAGTTCAGCTTTGCAACTATATGGAGTAGAATTGAATGGAGAGTTTTGCCAGTTGCAGGAAATGGTCATAAAAAAATACCAGTTCACTGACAGAATAAAGGTACCCTTTTAAATATATATTCTGATTTCCATTGGATAGCATAATTTAGCCTAATTTCTTCTGGAGTTTGAAAATCTTTTTGAATCTGTTCTTGCTGTTGTGTAGAAACAGATTGAATTAACTTAAGTATTTTAAAATATTAATAAAGATAAATTGTTATATTCCACTCACAGCTTTCTTTTTTTTTTCTTAATTTTTTTCATGCCAGCTATAGTTTTAGTAGCAGCATTTTTGAATCTCTAGATGTTGGTCAGAAGAGTGTTTAATTAAACTCTGAATGTTGAAAGTAAGCAAAAAGGTTAATGCTCTCAGTTCTTTATTTTCTTTTTCTAAGGTCTCAGGAGGAATTGTGGATGCCACAGAATAGCAGTTCATGGAGGGGATGATACGCTGGGTTGGGCTATGACAGAAGTTTTCTCTTTTTTCTATATGTAAGGAGAAAAATAACCAAAAAGTGGGGGGCGGATTTTGTGGTTAATCTTTATCATTTCACTAACGAGCCTATACTTCTAATGGCAGTGCAGAGAAATATTGAGTCTCTAAGGATCTCTGGTGTTAAGGGCAATCTAATGTTGAAAGACGTATCTCAGATTACTAGAAGAATCTAGTCTTCCCTCTTTTTATAGAAGGAAATTTTTTCGTTCTCTCCCTCCTCCCATCCTTCCTTCTCCCTCTCTCTCTTGGTCTCTCTCTCTCATCTTAGAAACAGAGACAAATGATCAAAGCAAATTCATTGTCCAATAATAACTTCATGAATTTTTCTCACTCTTCCATCTTTAGTGAGCAGAAACACACTGCTCTTGCATAAAAAGAGCCACATAACTAACAGGAATATCAGTTTAATTGGAAATGAGATTTAAAACTTAGGACCTCTTAAGAATCACAGTTTATAAATGGATAACAAATTATTTTTTTGTAACTTTTTTAAAGAAGATGATAAAGGTGTATAAACACTATATTTATGTACATTTTAAAAGATTTTTACCTCTTGCTTTTCAGAGGAGTAGATGTGGATGCACACCCACCCACATACTTCCCCGCCTTGTGGCTTCTTTGGCCATTAGCAACCCAATGGTAGAAAGCTGTTTTTATACTCTTATTGGCAACCTTAACAGTTTCCTTCCTTGACGAGAAAGACAAATGTTGGATTTGAGGGTCCCTAAGATCAACAGAAAGGAATTCTAGGATTATTTTTGATAGTATCTGTTGAAATCTAACTAGCCTTCAAGGCTCAGTCTTTGGTTTTTGGTTTTGTTCTTGTTTGGTCCTTTTTCACCAGACTTTCCTCAGAAGTCAAGGGATCCTTGGTTGTTGGTTCATACTTAGTGAGAAACAAAACAGCTGATTGAAGTTATGAGCACTTGAGTGGGGATTCTGAGCACTGCGGGCTTCACTGTTGAGTGACCTTGTTTGGGTAGTTAATTAGTTGCGGAATATCTAATGATGTATCTTGAGATTTTTCCTTTTGGGCTGGTCTGATTGCCCAGAGAAAACCTTTCCAATCTCCTTACTGAATGGCAGGCAATCCTGGGAACTCTGAGTGGTAGAGGAAAAGAATCGGAGGGAGAGATGATTCTAGCATCCCGTCTGCATATTTCCTTAATTCCCTTGTTTTCAGTGCATTACCTTTTCCTTCAACTAGGCTTGGTGTCCCCTAACCCAGAGACCTTCTGTTTTACCTTTTCACAAAAATCTCAGTTCTTTTGCTGGGGTAGAAGAAAGGTACACAAGGATCCGACTGATTCTTAAACTGACTTTCAACCAAATTAGCTTATCTTTAGCATTTCTCCCTACTCCTTTATCCAGAGATACCTGGTACAACCAATTACGAGCCTTTTGGAGATTCTGTACTATAAGTCAAGTTTGGCTCTATATTTCTCACTTAGTATCAATTTTCTCAGGTCTCCTAAATTCCTTATTACTTCCCCTTTTTTTTCCATCTTACAAATTTTTATGTCTGTTATTTTCTTTCCCATACTCCCCATCCTTGTGGGTATATACCTTCTTTTTTAAAAAACCCTATACCGTTATTATAATGGGGTTTCAGGAAAGTATCAGAGTACATGCTTGTGTCTTATCCACTATCTTTACATGGAAGACCCATTGATTTAAATTCTTCTTTCTTCCCTTTCCACCAGGCTAAAGATAAACTTTCCTTCATTCATATCTTGCTTATTCCTTTGATAGCACTTATATAAAGTTAGTTGTCAGCATAGCTGTTTCATCCCGTTACTAGATTATAACATATTTGAGAGCAGATATTGTATCTTATTCATCATGGCATATCTCCCTGCACAGTGTCTTATACATAGGAGGTGTCCATTAAAAATTGATTAAATTGGGGGCCAGCCCCATGGCCGAGTGGTTGAAGTTGCACACGCTCCACTTTGGCGGCCCAGGTTCGTGGGTTCGGATCCCAGGCATGGACCTACTCCACTCATCAGCCATGCTGTGGAGGCATCCCACATGCAAAAGAGAGGAAGATTGGCACAGATGTTAGCTCAGGGTGAATCTTCCACACCAAAAAATAAAAAGTTGGTTACATTGACTTGGTTGCCTTGTGGCCTCTGCATTGTTAGCGTTCCAGTTTGTCCAAAGCCATTCCGTGGGGTCTCCCTGGGACCTTTAGAGCACCTCGGTTGGTTGCCATAATTAATTGATCCACCTGATTCTTTTTTACCTTCTGTTGGGGGTAGGGGGGCAGTGAGTAGAGATGGGAAAGAAAAAGAGATAACTGTGTGAGAGCTACGGTGTATCAGTAGATTAATTTACATACCTGTTTCATAGCTAAGATACGTGTTGAGGAAGTTTGAAGAGATTAACTATTTTCTGTGTTCAGGAACATGTCAAAGCTGTGTTTCAGAGGCTCTAAGCCAACTTAATTTAAATTATTTTAGTATTTTTATTACTTAAAAAAAGAATGAAAATATTTTAAAAACCAGACCCCACAACATTCTGAATAATTATATTGTATATTTGTAAGACCAAGTGCTTATTTGGAAAGAAATCATATGATACAAAGTAGTTAACCTTTTTCTCTTCTTTTTAAAATGAAAATTGTTTGCTTTGCTTCTAAGCTAAATAAATATTTCTTCTTGTTATCTTGCCTGTGGTCTGTAAGACTTATTGATTTTGGTCTAAGTTAATTTTTTGAGGTATATAATTTTTAAATAAATAGTTTGCTTTTTTGGATAGGTAATATAGTCAAATGAATTTTAGATGAGTCAGACAAGGCCAATTAACATATTGTTTTAACATTTTACAATTTGTAAGTTACTTTTATAGTTTTTATATGGTCCCATGTGATTCTGTGAATCAGGACAGATATTATTTCATTTTATTTATGAGGATACTGACTACCTAAGTGTACAAACCTAGTTGATGATGGAGCCAGAATCTGAACCGAGGTCCTTTGATTCTTACAACTAGTGATATAGTTTTAGTGGAAAAGCTCTGAACTGGGAGTCAAAAGAGTGTAATTATGACTGAATAAATAATTCCACGAAAAACAAATTTTCACAAGTTGATAGTTTTTATTAGATATTAGGTATCTCCCATAGGCGGTAATATTAAATATACTGTTCTTTCTCCCATTTTAAGAAGGGTTAACTTCTCATGTTGCCTCACAACATCATTGAACCAATAGCTATTTCTTCTATCATTGTCTGATATGGTATCTTTGTTCTCTTAAATGAACTCATTCTTCTTTAGGTGCTTCATGCAGACATCTGTACCCAGGGTTCACTACTGCAAGATGCTGATGTCATTATAATGAATAATGTCTTCGAATATTTTCTTGATGAGGCAGAACAGGCCAGGTAGGTTATTTATTCAAGCAGGAAATCTGTTGTTAAAATATATCCAGGAAAGTATGAAAAGGGATTGGTAAAGTAGAAATGTTTTCATATTAGACTTTTTTTTTAAATGACTCAACTGTGAGGAGATTATATTAACAAGGAAATGTGTTATGTTTAAAACAAAAATAAACTTTGATGTCTAACTTTGTAAAATGTTGCATCTAATTTGGGGCAGATATAAAATGATGTCATGACCCAAGCATTTGTTTAGTCGTCAGGGATGCAATAAGATGTCAATTCCCAGTGGGCCTTTGTGCTTAATTCTTTTCTGCCTCAGTTTTCTTTTCATTGAAAAAACATGTCATATGCTATCCTATCACAAAATGATGGGAATTAACTAATGCCTATAAATGGATATATATCAAGACATAAGGAGGGCCCGCCCGGTGGCGCAGCGGTTTAGTTCACACTTGGCAGCCCGGGGTTCGCGAGTTCGGATCCCGAGCGCCCGCTGACGTCACTGCCTGTCAGCCATGCCGTGGCGGCGTCCCATATAAAAGTGGAGGAAGATGGGCACAGATGTTAGCCCAGGGCCAGTCTTCCTCAGCAAAAAGGGGAAGATTGGCAACAGATGTTAGCTCAGGGCTGGTCTTCCCCACAAAAAAAAAAAAAGATATAAGGATATTAACCAAAATAGTGATTAATTACCAAACTTTAAAAATGTTAAGGTAGTAATAGTAGGTTCCTAGACGTTTATTCCACTATTCAGGTAATGGAAAAATTAGCAAATCTGTGGTCACGATTCTGACTTCTCTGCCACAGTTTGATGCTTTGTGACCCATCAGGACCTACAGATTCCTCTACTTAGAAGATTCCTGTAGTCTGTAGTCTGAGACGCTGATTTTCTGGCTAGTTAGGCTTACTGACTAGTTGTTTCTCATAATGGCATCTGTGTACTCTAGATGCAGGAAAGTTCCTTTCCATATGAGTGAAAGGGAATTACACAAATGTTTGGATTAGTGCATCAGTAGAGTTTCTACTGCAGAGAAATAAAAATGCATAAAATTACAAACTATAAACAGTTAATCCTGGATGTCTAAACCTCTTTATCCTGCCACCCCCTCACCTTCTCTATTCTCCCTGCTCCCCGACTTTCTTACCCTCCCCAACACACACACCCATACCCATGAGTACTAGGTTAAGATCACTACGCATTAACCATTTAAATAGTTTAAAAAGGAACTAGTTCAACAGAAAGCTAATCACATAGTCAAAGCTCAGCCAGACTGGGTGACGATTTTTGGTCGCAGGCTAAAGACTAGAAACATAACGTGAGCAGAGTTGTTTTAATCATGGTGCCCTCTTTAAGCTCAGTTTCCATGGACAAAGTATGACTAGCTTTTCACCTTTTTAAGTTAATGACCCGTAGCCAAAACATTGCATAATTGTTAGAGAATGAAATATTACCAGGTTTATGTTGTATAAAAAGTTGAAAGAGAAAAACACCTTAAACTCTTTGGAGATTCATTATAGAAACATTTTGAGTGCTGAGGAATGATGAAAGCCACTGGTGAACTTGATACTAGAAATATCGTACATTTGGGTTGTTTTAAAAACTTTCTTGGCACATTCATTCACAAATTCTACATGATTCACCAAATACGTATTGGCCACATTTGTTAGTTCAGGCATTTCTCCTAAATTAGTCTAGTGCAATGAATTCTAAATACAGATATGTTATAGCTTCTCACAGTTGATTATCTTATCTCCATCATGAACGACAGGATATGGGAGAAAGTTTAGAAGATATAGTAAAACATTCTAATATTGGAATCATTCTGACAAAACTGATCCTTTACCTATATTAATTCTATATTGTAGTAAGTAAAAGAGAATAGATAGCACAGCATTTGACCTCCAAAGACTTGTAATCTTAATCAGAATCTGAGGACAAGTGGAATGATATTGCTATAGGAGTTAGTATGTAAGAGAAAACAGAAATATAATAATAGAAAATGTATACGCAGGAAAGGCTTGGGCTTCAGAATAAGTTAGATCTCATTACAGGTAACACCCCAGATTTGTAGAGTAATTATTAGTTTAAAAGTTGCCTCTATGTATGTTTTCAGTAGGTGAAACAGATACAACTACTACAACGACAGCTTACCAGAAGCAGCAAGTGCTGTTTTTGAGAGCCATGCCCAACCATGCCAAGATACTCAGCTTCCATTCTTCTTAAATAAACTTGTAAAATATGTCCTTTTTTGGGGGGGTTGAGGAAGATTGGCCCTAGGCTAACATCTGTTGCTAGTCTTCCTCTTTTTGCTTGAGGAAGATTGTCCCTGAGCTAACATCTGTGTCAGTCTTCCTGTTTTGTATGTGGGACGCCACCTCAGCATGGCTTGATGAGCAGTGTGTACATCCGCATCTGGGATCTGAATCTGCGAACTCTGGGCCATCAAAGCAGAGTGCATGAACTTAACCACTACACCACCAGGCCGGCCCCTGTAGAATATGTCCTTTTTAAGGAACTGCATCAAAACAACAAACAGCTGTAGCCCAAACACAGTGACATTAATTATCAAACACTGCTGCATGATTTTAGTTCTAGCCTGAGAAATAGAACATTTGTACCATTTTGCCTAATAAACTCCAGAATGTACTAAACCTAATAACCATAAGTAAAATCAGTGCAAATGACATGCTCCCCACCACCCCACTGCAAGGGGTGCACATCCCTTTGTTTGACCATTGCTTCCCAATCGTGGGGTGTCCTATCAAGACTCATGCATGGTGTGGAAACCCAGTTCACAACTGCACTGAAGGTCACTCAGAACTGGTCAGACACTGCCTTCGGACACATGCACAAGCACATAGCATTCCATCGTGCTTTAAACCTAGCTGATCCCACTAAACTTCTCAGGTGCCATATTGTCCAGAAGCTTCCAGTGAATATTTCTGACAGCCAAATAAAGTATAATTTCACTCTTGATGTTATTTTGAAAGATCTAATCTACATATTATACTCTTTTTGTTAGTCTTTGCTTGGTTTCTGGCTTCTCTGGCCTTTTTCCATGACTCTTCCCCACCTCTACCCCTCAGCCCTGTTCCAGTCTGCAGAACCAATTTTGTCACACTTCACAAAGGATTTAAGGGGCTTTCACTGCTGATCCGGCTTTGACTTGTATATTGGTTCTGAAAACTGAGTTTTGGCCTTGTAGTAACCTGAATCCCCATCTTGTTAAATCTCTTCCATACTGTAACTTCACAATTTTGCCAACACCCATTCAGGAACTGAAGAATTTACCAATTTCTAGTATGTTGCTGCAGTCTTTTTTCCTGCAGGCAAACATTTTTGCCCATCTTGATTTCTAGATATCACCTGTGCTGCATTTTCTTTTGTCATCCTCATTTGAAAAAAGATTCCCAGTGTCTGGGAAAACCTAACATATAAGTTTGTAATGTGTTGTAGAGCCTGGGAATACATCAGCCGTCATGTAAGGAAACAAGGATCGTTATTAGTGACAGTACCAAGTCTTGAAGATTCTCTCTCAGGTCTTCAGGTAAGTAAGCTTCTTTCCCAGCATTTTTATAGTCAGAACTTTTCTCCTACTTCTTTCTGATAGCTATTACAATATTCTAGAAATGTTCTGTCTGAATATAGTGACAGATGATAGAATAGCAAGACCTTATAGCTTAAGAACTAGTTTGTGGTTTGTTCACTGGCCTCAAGAATTCTGAAATTGTAATTCTTATCTTGATATAGATTCTTTTGCTTCTCCACTCAATTTTTCCAGCTGTGGGGTTACAGTTTTAGGTTAACAAATGCTATTAAATGTTTTTAAGAAGCTTAAAACACCACATCATAACTGTTTCCCTTAGAACAAAAGGAACAGAGTTGTTCAAAGCTTCTAGAAGCAAATAAGTAGACAGGCAACCCACAAACTATGCACAGTTTAGCTTCTAGGTCAGTTTGAAATCTTGTGCAAACCACTTCTTTGTTCCTCAGTTTCTCCATATAAAATAAGGTCGATATGTAATAATAAGATTCAGTCCAATTAATTGACTCTTATATAAAGGTTAATTGGTATTTGTAAAGCTCTTTGAGATCCCTAGATGAAAGACACTGTTGTATTTCTTAATACAGAGTATTATTATTGTTTTCTTTAGTAGCACTTTCTCTGTGTATAAGCACTGCCAAATTTAAGTATCTATTTCTTCCTTGAAAAAACTAAACAATCGGGGCTGGCCCGGTGGCATGGTGGTTAAGTTTGCGTGCTCTACTTCAGCAGGCCAGGGTTCGTGGGTTCGGATTCCGGGTGTGGACCCACACACCGCTCATCTAGCCATGGTGTGGTGGCATCCTATATACAAAATAGAGGAAGATTGGCACAGGAGTTAGCTCAGGGACAATTTTCCTCAAGCAAAAATAGGAAGATTGGCAACAGATGTTAGCTCAGGGACAATCTTCCTTACCAAAAAAAACAAAAATAAAAAACACCCTAAACAATTAATAATACCTTCTTAAAAATTTTTTGTGAATTATCTAAATTACAAAAGTAATTCATGTTTGCCATAAAAAGAGAAATAATCCAGAGATATATACAGAAGAGATGTTAATCTCCCCAGTTTCCCTCACTTAATTCTTCCCTATGAGATCCCTACCCCATGAGTGGTATGATCCTACCATACTTTCCATACTCATAAAAACATACCTTTTAAAGTATATGGTCTGCAATTTATAATTTGTATAATTGAAATAATTCAGTCATTTTCACTTACCAAAATGATAGCTTTCACACTAAATACATAAATCTTCTAGATAACCACTGGAAATTAATATTTATGAAAGAGTCCTTATACATAAAATCTTGAATAACTTTATGGCTTTCCTATTTAATGACACTTCTTTAAACAGATATATCCATTGGTGGCTCCAGAATTTCTGTGTCATGGAGACTCAAGTTTGCAATGTGAAGGGCAGGGCCTGAGGAAGGTTATGGAGGGAGATTAGGCCCCTCATGCAACCCCTTAGCACCATCACTGTGTATATATGAACAGTTTTTCTGTGTTGTCTGTGTATTCCCGTTGTTACTCTTTTATTGTTTAAGCCTAATGATAATTACTAGTTACATTAAAACAATTACTCTATTCTGTATTTTCTTTATTCTTCCAAGTTCCAAAATCAAAATAAATTAAGTCCCTGAATCCACAGATCTACCATTTAATATGACAAAGAATTGTTCATGTAGCACCCTGTAGAACTTAGTCTTGCTCGTTGTAATAAAAACCTGTGTTCAATTACTTAGTCATAATTTCTTGAAATTCCAAAGAATAGAATCATTCTTCAATTTTCGTATTGGTTTATAACCTTTTTTTTTTTCCAGGTTAACATACAGTTATCTGCCTGGGTTGAAGAGGTACCACTGAACTATGATGTAGACTCAGAAAAGGATATTGACAGGAAAGCTCTTGAACAAATACATTTATATAAGATTCTCTAGCACTAAAATAGTCCTACCTCAGTGTAATGTTTTGTTGAGTATATTGCAAAATAGTGGAAAAAAAACATAACCCCAAAACCTTAACACATAATTTTTCTGCATATTCCTATCTAGTCTTCGTATATACGTTTATATATTTGTAAGTAGCTGTATATGTATATATACAACTTTGCTTTGTGTGATAATTAAAATATTTACCTGAAAAATTTTGGTTTACCCCTGGTTTCTTTTATTCTGTTGAAAGTATGAATATATGTCTTTCTTTGGTCACTAACTCTGTATACCAATTCCAGATATGACAAGAAAAATACCAGAAGTAGCTTCTATCATGAGAGAAGGGTGGAGGGGAAGGTAGGTGACATTGTATCCCGTTTATTAGATCTCTATTCTATAAGATTACTTGTACACAGCTTTATCTGAAGAGGCTAGCACAAGGACTAAAATTAAAAATAATTGGAGTTGCTAGGAAAAAGCAAAGCTAGAAAGATAGCCTCCAAAATATAAATAGAGATTATATCTAGGTGGAGCAATTACTGGTGATTTTTTTTTTTTTTTGCCTTTTTGTCTTTTTTTTTTCCTATTATGACTGTATTTCTTTTGAAATCAAGAAAAGCAAAACTTTTTTTTAAAGAATACAATGGAACATCAAAACTTGTATATTTAACTAGTTACAATAATCTCATATTTAGCATTATATTTAAATTAGTTTTTTAAACTAAACTAACCCACGTTTTGGAATTGCAAAACCTTTTGGAGATCTATCTTTTAAAAGGGATTTATCTAATATACTGTTTGTCATCAACTGCTTATGAAAAAATTTACAATGGCAGTCAATTCTAACTTTTAAAGGGAAGTTATTGGTCAGTAGCTAAACAAAATGCTAAAAATAAAAAGACAAGTTTGGAACTTTACCTTTACTGTTGATATTAATAAGTTTAATATTTAGGATCTGGTATAATATTGAATATCAGAATAAATGCTGGAATTCCAATAATTTCTTATTCATATAGTCATTACTTATTCCTGTTAACCCATTAAATATTCTTAACATGCTAGTCACCCAAAAAGAAGCTAAAGCAGAATTAGGAGTCTGTCAACTTCTGGTATCTCTCAGGAAGAACTGATGAATGTTTCCAGGAGGCCATGCAGATTTTCTGAGATTTTGGAAAGAGATTTCTAGAAAAGGAGAAAGATTAATTAAAAGTATTTTAAAATAGCTTGTAGCTGTTATTCATATTTATATTCATTGTTGTATACATAATTAAATGTATTTATTGGTTTATTATATGTTATATTTAGGCACCTAAATTTCAAACACAACAAACAATACTAACTGTAGCAAATAGTGAGAGCATACATAAGACACAAATAGTAATCATCCATGAAAAAATGTTTATTAGCAATATGGCATATAATTACAAACATATAACATTTATTGAATTTCACTTTATGTTACACCTATAGAAACTGTATTTCCTAAACTCTGAATCCCGGTTGCCCTAGTGTTTATTTGACTGCTCCTCAGAAGCATGAACCTCTAAAGCAAAATCTGCTGCTGTGGCCCTGGGTCAATGCCAGAACTCCCGTTCTAGAATGCCCTGGACAGGAAAGAAGGAGAGAGATCACTAGCAACACTCCAGACCATAAGCGGAGAGGTCTATCTGTAAACCAGTTTCAAGTCATTGAGCCCCTCATCTGTAAAATAAGTATTCGGCTATCATTAGTGGAATATAGTCAAGAGTACAGAGTGTAGGTGGTTTCCATAGATACGTGATTAAAGTTACAGAAAAAATGGACAAGTGTTTAAATACTGTTGTTACTGCTATGATTTTAGACATGTTAAACTATGGATCTTTAGTTGATGGAGTGGAAAAAAGGTATAAACAGTCTAAAATATTGGAAAATATTCTGTGATATATATATATATGCTTAACACATTTTTAAATAAATGCCTGAGGCAAATACTAGAACTATACGATATATTGAGGAGACATCCCTATACCAGTATTAGTATTCTGTATGTGGAATTGTTTAACTTAATTTTAAATGTCTCTTCTTGCAGTTTGTCATTCCCTGGTCTCAGCCTCCCTCTCTGCCCGCTAACGTCCATGCAGTGTGTCTCGGGGGAAGGAAGGTAATAGAGTTAAGATATTTTCATATTTCAGCAGTGAAATGAAAAACACACAGAAAACCAGTTTTTCATACAGTATTACTGGTGCTCAAACACCTAAAAACATATTAAAATGTTTTAATTTAAGATTTTAATTTAAGATTAAAAACATTAAGATTACAGTAACTGTCCAAATTATTTAGCTCTTTAGCCCACAAAATACATGACAATTTGATGAAAGAGTTAAATTGATAGAAAACAAAATAAAGTTGCTTATTGGAAATTTAGAACTTTTTTTCTGTCAATGTTCCTTTAAAATTACCAAACTTCATAGAGCTTCTCCAAGTTTTGTCACCCCGTTCCCTCTTCTAAACTCCAGTCCCCTCCTCTAATGCAGATGCCCTTGAGGTCCCAACTAGGTCCTATTTTGGTATACCACAGCTTAAACATTCCACAATTTCGTCATCAGTAGACATTATAAGGTATTTTCTATTGATGGTGAATTCCATAGCCATGCAACTATTAATTGTACTAATGACACAAACATGTATTCAGCTCACCCTGTACATTTAGCACTCTGCCAGCCTCTGCAGATACAAGAATGGAAAACTTGGCTCCGTCCTGAAGGGACTCACACTCTCAGGAGGGAGAGGGACACATTAGTTTAGATACAGGGTAAGGAAAGAGTCCTGGTAGAGGGAAGAGCATGTGCAGAGGCTTAGAGGATAGTGAGTATTTTGGTATGACTAGAGCCCAGGGTGTGATTACATGAGGTTGGGAAAGTAGATGGATGTCAGGTGAGGAAGGGCGTGGTATACCAAAGGAGACCACATTTTATTCTGAGAGTCAACCTGAGCCATTAAAAGATTTTAAGCAGTATATTGACATGGTCAGAATAAAATTATAGAAACATAATTCTAGAGACATCAGGATGATTAATTGGGAAAAACAAGAGGCAAGGGGATAAGTCAGGAAGCCATTATGGTGGTCCAGTGAACCCAGTAGGAATGAACTAAGACTGTGACTCTAGGGATAGAGGGAAAAGAAAGGAGTCCAGGTGTTTAGGAGGACTCAGCACTTTGTTGGGGACTACATAAATCCAGAAGTATATAGATTTTAAAAATTACATTTATGAAGATACATAAGAAAATCAATGTGGCGTTACAGCAAATAAAAGACAATAGCAAGAAATCTACTGAATAGAATCTTATACTATCAGCATAAAAATAGTTAAATACTAAGTATATGGCCAAAAAAGAATGCTAGGAGGTAGAAATTAAGACAATAGCTTTAAAAGGAATGTGCCAAGTGTGGAACAAACACACACACAAGATAAACAAGGATATTAACACTGAAGAGAAGGATTTGGGTGGGGCATAAAGTTCCAAACATTTTTCATGTAAATAAGAATCTAGTTGGGAAAAAAAAATGGTTTCACTGGGGGCATGCTAGCTTGGTAAAGGATTTCTGCTTTTAAGAGGAACTCATTTCCTGGATACAATATTAATTAAACAGGCCGTGGCACTTGCTGCTGTTAACTTCACTAGACTCGTCCAGATGCCTTAAGCAACTCAACCACTTTAGGCTGCAGTTTACCCACTTGTAAAATAAGTTAATTAACATTTTTGGAGTATGAGTTCACAGAAGTATTATGTATATTAACTGAATGATAGATAAACACCTTGAGATACACAGGTGGAAAAGCACATAAATAGAATACATACTGGAATGGATTTTAGTCTCTTTCTCTAAAGAAGTGTCCCAAGAAAAATTGTAGATATAATCAATTGTATCAAGGGTCCTCATTTCCAAGAGCATTCAAATTCAAGTTGCTCTTTGCCAATAACAGTGATCATCTGGTTGTGAAATTCTCTGAAACGTCGAGGTTTTTTTAAATTTCTGCCTTCTTTGTGGAAGATGAGAAAAAGAAAAATATGCCCAAGATAACCTCCCAGGAATAAATTGAATATGGATTAATGAAAATGTAATCCTGTAGACTAAGAAGGCAAAAATGTGTGAAAAATTTCAACTGAATCGAATGGCTGGAAAAGACCACAAGCTATGAAATCAGTTCTTAAGCAGGCTCTAATAAAACACTTCCATAGTGACCTAAATCAAAGACAGACTCCTCGACCAGGAAGGTGATATATATTTAAATCCTGAGCCTTCAAGGAAGATTTCCGGGCAAAAAAACACCTAAAATTTATTGACACGTATTTTGTACACGATGTATTAGCTACTGATCTTGACAACAACCCAATGAAGTAGGAGACTTTAATCCCATTTAACAGACAAGTAAACTGAGTTTTAGTGAAGGTAAGAAACTTTCCAAAAGTTGTACAGCTAGTAAATGGCAGAGCCATTCAACTCTCTTTTTTTTTGTTGTAATGGAAGTTTATCTGGAACTTTATAAACACAATGATTAATTAATCAGAATACCCCATCCTTGTTTAAGCCAGAAAATACAGAAAACAAGTATGAGACCTAGGAGTTGATGGCTATCAACTCTATTTTCTATCTGAATTCCAAAGCCTATGGTCTTTTGTTATGCTGCCTCTATATTATAAATTTCATAGCCTTATATTAACCACAAAATCAACAGATTCTAATGGCGAGAAGCTTCCTCATTTTGTCTGGATTCCTTGTCAATGTGCGAGTTGCTGGAGTAAGTGTCAAATATATGAGCTACAGCTGGGATTTATCAATCTGTGGGGCGCTTAAGCCAAGAGGAAAAATGACAACTAGATCGTATTTCAAAATTTGTGGCTTTTGAATAAAAAGCACAACACGACTTTAATATTATAACTGGTATGGCTTAATACTATGAATATAATATCCTAGATGGAAATTATTGTGATTCTATTTTTACATTGAAAGTTACCTCTATAGAAAATAGGTTGAATCTCTTACCTTTTTTTCCCATTTACTAAATTGTTGATCCATTGTAAAATAATACCTGAACTTTTCAAAAGAAACTGAAGGCATAAAAAATATGCCAAGATTTTGGCTTACAGGCAGAAAGGGCAACTAGTATAGACTATAAATGATTTATGTAAAACAATGACTCAGTTTTTGGACTCCAGCTTGTTTATTTTTCCTTGCCAAACAGACATCATTATTTAGGCCAAACTGCAAGGTGCAAATAAGAAAAGCCATTCTTTCTGTTGGAAGACGGACAATTCAGAGAAGCGTACACTTTTAGAGTTAGAAGATACCTCAGGATAAACTATTTCAACTCCATTTTCTTAGAGAAATAAAAATCATATTTGGAGCTTTGAAAAGTTGGAGAAAGCAACTTCCTTAAACTATATCTGCATTCTGGCAACATGGGACCTACGATTTATGGAATAAAATGAAGCTTGGAAAGTACTTCAGGTTGACGTTGAGAAATTGGAACCTTCCTACAATGCTGGTAGGAATACAAAATGGTGCAGATGCTTTGGAAAATAGTTTAGTCGTTCCTCAAAGTGTTAAACATAGAGTTACCATATGACCCAGCAATTCCACTTCTAGATACATACCCAAGAGAAAGAAACACATACATCCAACATAGAAACTAGTCCACAAATGTTCATGGTACATTATTTATAATAGCCAAAAAGTGGAGTGGGGGAAACAAATATCCATCAACTGATGAATGGATAAATAAAACAAAATTCCATTTTACGGAATACAAAGAAATGAAGTATTGATACATGCTACACCATGGATGAATCTTGAAAATATATTGCTAAGTGAAAGAAGCCACTCACAAAAGATCACAGGTTGTATGATTCTATTTATATGAAATGTCCAGAATAGGCAAATCTATAGAGACAGAAAGTAGATTAGTGGTTGCTTAGGGCTGGGAGGGAGGCAGGAGGAGGATGGGAAGTGACTACTAATAGATACGAGGTTTCTTTTTGGGGTAATAAAAACAGTCTCAAATTAGATTGTGGTGATAGTCGCACAACCCTGTGAATATACGAAGAACCACTGATTACACACTTTAAATGGCTGAAATTGTATATTGTATGGTATGTGAATTACATCTCAATAAAACTGTTTAAGAAAAAAAGAAAACGAGGTAGAAAAAAAAAGTAGCTTAGATTGTAAACAATATCTGTGGCTTTATCCTTGTTAACAGTTGGGTAATTATTTAGCACAGCAGTGTTCATATTATTAAATCACAAAGTGAGAAGATCACCTATACTTAGTTTAAGAAGTACATGCTTGATATTCAGAAAGCAAATAATTGTATATAAATTATATAATCTCAGTAGGTTCATTAGGAGAAAGGAGATCATTTTAGTACTGTACTGTCTATCACCTACTCTTTTATGTATGTGTGAACATAAAGTTATAACTCTGAAAACACTGTAAACCAGCAGTCTTCTATTCCTCCTCTCAGGCAAGTCCCCGGGGGGCCCTGGATGGATGTCCGGCATTTTTGTAGCTTTTATACATTTTTTTAGCACTGAAGACAACTTTTACATTTATGACTGTAGACGTGAAACAAGATCTGGAACACAACTGGCTGACAAAGGTCTGAAAAAAACCAAACCAATGAAGCAGCAGGCCTCAGCAGCATTGGAGTACACCGTCCTTTTTTCTCTGTATTTAATAAGAGTTTGCTGGGAAACTGAACATAGGTACTTGGACTAGGAGATGCACATATACTCAAAACTGAAGTGTCACAATGACTTGGGTAGGAAACATGTGGCACTGATAAAATATATCTTTGATCCCTGCAAAAGAACTACGATTTTTGCAGGTAAAACAATTTGAAGAAACCAATTTGCAGGGCTTTATTAAGATACACATTTAGAATTCTAACTAGTTCTTCTAAGTACTACATCTAATGTTAATATTGGTATAAAACCATGCAGCTTTATTGAGGTATAATCAACATAAAATAAGTACACCATAACATGTATATACCTTTGAAACCATTACTATAGTCAAGATGATAAATATGTCCATCCCTTCTAGAGTCTTCTCTTATCACTTTGTCATCCATCCCTCTCTTGACCCCTGCCCCAGGCAAACACTGACCTGATTTCTATCATGATAGATTAGTTTGCTTTATATAAATGGAATCATACTGTATACACCTTCTTTGTCTAGCTTTTCTCATTCAGCATAAGGACTTTAATATCCATGCATATTGTTGTGTATATCAATACATAGTTTGTTCCTTTTTATTGATGAACAGTGTTCCATGGTATAGATATACTATCATTTTCTATCCATTCACCGGTTGATGGACTTTGGGTTGTTTCCAGTTTGGGCAATTACAAATAAAGCTGCTATGAATGTTTGTGTATAAGTTTTTGTGTGGTTACATGCTCTCATTTCTCTTGGGTAAAAACCTAGGGCTAGAATGGCTGTGTCATTTGTTCACAGTTCACAGGTCATGTTTAAATTTTTAAATAACTGACAAACTGCTTTCCAAAGTGAATATATCATTTTATATTGCAAACAACAGTGTATGAAAGTTCCAATTCTTCCACATCATCACCAGTTCTTAGTATGGCCAGTGTTTTTAATTTTAAGCATTCCAATGGATATGTATTAGTATCTCATTTTGCTTTTAATTTTCATTTCCCTAATAACTAATAATGTAGTTTATCTTTGCATGTGCTTATTTGCCATCTGTATATCTTTTAGGGGGAAATGTCCAAATATTTTGCCCATTTTTAAATTGGGTTGTCTTCTTATTATTGAATTGTAAGTTTTTTATATATTCTAAATACAAATTCTTTATCGGATGTATGTTTTGTATATTTTCTCCAAGTCTATGGCTTGACTTTTCATTTTCTCAATGGTGTCTTTTGAAGAGCAAAAGTTTTAATAATGTCTACTTTATCAATTTTTTCTTTTATAGTTTGTGTTTTTTGTGGTCTATTTCTATTTAAGAAATCTTGTTCTAGCCCAAGATCACTAAGATCTTCTATGTTTTCTTCTAGAAGTTTTATACTTTTAGCTCTTACAGATATACATGGTGTAAGGTAACTAGTTCATTTTTTTTTTTTTGCATATAGATATCCAATTATTCAATACCATTTTTTGAGAATATTATTCCTTCCTCCATTGAATTGCCTTGGAACCTCTGTCAGAAATCAATTAGCCATATATATGTGTCTATTTCTGGACTCTGTTCTGTTCTACTGATCTATTCCTCTACTTTTATGCCAATACCACACTATCTTGATTACTATAACTTTATAAAAAGTCTTGATATAAGCCATTGTAGAGCTTCCAACTTTTTTTTTTTCAAAATTGTTTTGGCTATTCTAGGTCCTTTGCATTTCCATTCAAATTTCAGAATCCACTTGTAAATTTCCACAGAAAAGCCTGCTGGGATTTTGAATCTATAGATCAATTTGGAGAGGATTGACATCTTAACACTGAGTCTTCTGACCCATGAACAAGGTATATCTTTCCATTTACTTAGGTCTTCTTTAATTTCCCTCAGCAATGTTTTATAGTTTTCAGTGTACAGGTCTTGTGCTTCTTTTATTAAATTTATTCCTAAGTATTTCATATTTTTAATATTCTTATGAATGGCATTTTTAAATTTCAATTTCTGATTGTTGCTAGTATATAGAAATACAATTGGTCTTTGTGTATTGACCTGTATTCTGCAATCTTGCTAAATTCCCTTATAAGTTCTAGTTGATTTCATATTGATTCCTTCAGAAAAATAGTTTTACTTCTTCCCTTCCAATCTATATACTTATATTTCTTTTACTTGCCTTATCACAATAGCTTTGACTTCCAGTAAAATGTTGAACAGAAGTGCTAAGAACCAACCTTCTTCTCTTGTTTCTAATCCTGGGGGAAAACATTTAGTCTTTCACCTTTAAGTATGATATCAGCTATAAGTTTTCCATATGTGCCCTTTATTAGTTGAATGAAGTTCCCTTCTATTCCTAGTTTTCTGAGAGTTTTAGCATAAGTGGATATTGAATTTATCAAATTATTTTTCTGCATTTATTGAGATGATTACATGATTTTTCTCTCTAAGTCTATAAAAATCGTGAACTACATTGTTTGATTTTTAAATGTTAAACCAACTTTGCATCCCTGGGATAAAACCTATTTGGCCATGACTTATTACTATTTTTGTAAATCATTGGGTTTGATTTGCTAGAATTTTTGAATCCGTGTTCACAAGGGATATTGGTGTATAGACTGCCGTTGTTGTTGTTTCCTTGAAATGTTTTTGTCTGGTTTTGGCGTTAGGCTAATGCCTGCCTCTGACAATTTCTGCCTTTAAATTGTGTGTTTAGACCATTTACATTTACTGTGATTATTGATATGATTTAGTTTAAATTTACCATTTTTCTATTGGTCTCATCTGTTCTTTGTTTATTTTTTTCTTGTCCTACCTTCTTTTGGATTAATTAGAATACTTTTGATGATTTTATTTTATCTGTTTATTAGTGATATGTTTTTGGTTTTTTTTTAATGATTGCTCTAGAGTTCACAGTATACGTCTTTAACTCATCACAGTCTATCTTATGTAATATTATACCAATTCAAAAATAGTATAAAGAACTTATAACTGTGTACTTCCCTTTGCCCCATCTGGCCTTTGTGCTATTGCTGTCATACATATTTACTTCCACATATATTATAGACCCCACAATACATTGTTATTTTTTTTAAACAGACAATTATTTTAAAAGTAAGAAAGTCTTATTTTGCCCACACATTTGCCATCTCCAGCATGCTTCATTTCTTTGTGTAGATCCACTTTCCTAACTGGTTATCATTTTCCTTGTGCCTGAAGAACTTCCTTTTCCATTTCTTCAACTGATCTGCTGGTGATGATCTCTCAGCTTTTATATATCTGAAAATGTCTTTATTTTCACTTCATTTTTGAAAGATTTTTGCTGGATCTAGAATTCTAGGTTGATGGTTTTGTCTTTCAGTACGTTAAAGATGTTGCTCTATATACTCTGGCTTGCACTCCTTCTGTCATTCTTATCTTTGTTTCTCTGTATTTATATCTTGTTTCTCTTTTAATATTTTCTTTTTGTTACCGTTCGTCAACAATTTCATTTTGATGTGCGTTAGTGTGTTTCATTTCCTGTTTCTTTTGCTTGGGACTTATTGAGCTTCTTGGATCTGTGAGTTCATACTTTTCATCAAATTTGGAAAAATTTTGGTCATTATTTCTTCAAATATGTATTCCATCTCTCCAGCTTTCTCCTCTTCTGAGACTCTAACAAGGTATATGTTAGACTGCATGATGTCTTACAGTTCGATGATGCTTTGCTTTTTTCCCCCCAGTCTGTTGTCTTTCTGTATTTCATTTTGAATAATTTCTATTGCTATGTCTTCAAGTTTACTAATCTTTTCTTCAGTAGTGTCCAATTTGCTGTTTATCCCATTTGGGGTATTGTTCATTTTAGACATTGATCCTTTTTTTTATCTCTAGAAGTTTGTTTTGGATCTTTTTATATCTTACAGACCTCTTCTTCTCATGTGTGCACTTTCCTCCACCTTTTTGAAGATATGGAGTATTATTATAATAGCTGTTTTAATATCCCTAATTTAACTAATTCTGTCCTCTGTGTCATTTCTGGGACTATCTCGATTGAGTAACTTTTTCCTCAATAAAAGTTGTATTTTTCTACTTTTTTGAATACCTTCTAATTTTTGATTGGATGCCATTTGGCTGGAGTTTTTCTGTATTCCTTTAAATATTTTTGGGCTTTGTTCTGGGAGGCAGTCAAGTTACTTGGAAACAGTTTGATCCTTTCAAGGTTTACTTGTAAGCTTTGTTGGGCAGGTCCAGAACAGCCTTTAATTTAGGGCTTATTTGGCCCAACTACTGAGACAATAACCTTCTGAAGACTCTACTCAACGCCCCACATGTTAGGAGATCTTTCCACTCTGTCTGGTTGGAACACAAATTATTCCCAGCCCTGCATGACTCCAAGTTTTGTTCTGCTTGTTCTTTTCCAGTGATTCCTTCTCCAGCCTTGGTAGTTTTCTCACACGCACGTACTGATCACACTCAGCTGAGGACTCAGGAGGAACTCTGCCGACCTCTTCGTTTGTGTAGCTCTCTCCTGTGTTTTTCACCTTCAAATTCTGATGCCTTCACCTCCCAGATCTTCATTACTATTTCCGGTGACTGAGCTCTGTTTGGGTTCCTCCTCCCTATGCTACAGCCTGGAAAATCTCCTGCAGCCAGGAGCAAAAATAGGACTCACCTTGTTTGTTTCCTTCTCTGAGAAATTGCTGTCTTGCACTGCCTGCTATCTGATATCTGAAAACTATTACTTCATACATTTTGTCCAGTTTTAAATTACTTTAGGTTAGAGACTAATTCTGGTCCCTGTTATGTCATCCTTGCTGGTAGCAGACATCATATTATAAATTTTTTATTTCCTAATATTTTCTTAGTTAAACAAACAATCCAAATTTAAGTTTTTTGAATCATTTCACAAGGAGGAAGCTAAAAAAGTGGGAGAGGAAAAAAAAGCCTGAAAGTAACAATTAAGAAATGACAAAAACAATCATACTTTGCCAAAATGTAGTACTAGGTAATAATTAAGCAGCTTAATTAACACCTCAAAAGCTTTTAAAAAACATGTCAAAAATTCCTTTAATCATTTATTATATCTTGATTTTACAGCTTCAAGTATTAAACAGATTTTAAGACTAGCAGCTTTTTGAAAACACACCTTTCCACTGCAATTTTGCTCATAGGTAAAATTTGAGAAATTTGCTTAAAATTATGGAAGACATTAAGCATAAAACTTAATTTTCAAGTGACCAGTTGTAACTCTAATGAAGCAAAACACAAGTAGGATCATTTTCCAGCACAAGTTACAGAATGACAGAGCAGAGAAGGCAACTCAGAAGAAATTATTTTTAAAGGAAACCTGTCAAAGTGAAATAATAAATATATTTTCCCCTGTGAGTATTAAAAAAAAAAAAATCACCTCAGATGAGTTATCTCACATTTTCCAAACAGAAAAATAATCACCTTTGCGCCAACAAAAGATGTGGAAAGTTTCAAACACAGTTTTCATAAATGCAACTGAAAAGGGGTTGTAATACAGCAACCTCTCCAGTGGGCTTCTTGGACCCTAACCGTCTAGAAGCTGTGTTGTCAGCATTCCTGTCAAATGGATGGAATGAGCCCGGAAGGCTGCCTCTGATAGAAAGGAAGGCACAGGAGAAATGTTACTATGGAGGATGCCAGTGGGCTGAGAATGTGGTTATTACCCTCCACTAATTGCCCAAGAATAAAGCATCTTCTGCTCCTTTTTGAGGCTCTCAATGATCCCCAGCTCTTGGCTTTCACATCCTTGTGTAATTTCCTCCCATTGTGTGTGGGCTAGACCTAATGACTTGTTTCTAATGAATAGAATATGGCAAAAGTGAAAGAAAGTCACACCTGAGACTAGAGTACAAAAGACTATGACTTCCATCTTCCTCTCTCTTGCTCTCTCACTTGCTCATTCTGATGAAGGAAACTACCATGTTGTGAACTGCCCATTGGATGGGTCTAGGTGGCAAAGAACAAAGGGCAGCCTCCAGTGAATAGCCAGTGAGGAACTGAGGCCCTCAGTGCAAGACCCTGAGAGGACCGAAATCCTACCAACATCCTCCTGAGTGAGATAGAAGTGGATCCACCTCCAGTCAAGCATTGAGAAGACTGTAACAACAGCCAACACCTTGACTGTAGCCTTGTGAGAGTCCCAGAGTCAGAAGACCCAACTAAGCCATGCCCAGCCTCCTCACTCACAGACTCTGTGAGATAAGAAATGTTTATGTGGTAATTTGTTGTGCAGCAATAGATAACAATACAGATTCCATTTGATAGGTATTAACTTACCTCTAACTCAAATTTCACTCAATTAAAGAAGAAATTAATATGCATCTGAGAAGATTTATCCTTTACCCAGTCGAGGTAGTTATTGCCCAAAAAAAGCTTAGATACTTGCCAAGTGATTATGTCATGATCTCACTTCTGAGTTTAGAAATTAATCTTAAAGAATTGTAGTTTCCAGTCATACTTTTTCATTAAAAAACCATGAGGTTCTATTTTTACAAACCATAGATACCTAATTAGTTCTCCACTATTCTGAAAAATAATATACTCCTAGCTCTGTAGTAACTATGGTCAATTCTGGGAATAAGTATTCTGTAGTAGAAATTATCAGAGCTGGGGATTTGAATAGACCTATCTATTTAGTTAAACAGCCATCATTTTGTGAAAGCCCAACTGGAGAACAGACCGTCAACTTGACAATTCTCATCAATAGTTAAAGAAATTATTCTCAAGCTGGTGGGTACATAGATGTTTCTTTAGTTGTTTTTTAAAATCTATATCCATGTTTTATATACTCTTCAGTATGTACGATACATTTCATAATAAAAACGAAGTTAAAAAAAGCAAACAAGCTTTCTGCCTTATTCTGATATTTAAGACTTTGGTTAAAAGTTCAAGTTTTAAAGGGTACATATGGTAGTCATCTGAAAAAAAGAGAATGCTTTCTAAGCTTCCATTAAGTTTAACATACTTTAATTAATTCTCCTAAAATTGTGTAAGTTACCTATTTACCAAAGATCAGTTACTCAGGTCCTCCAGAGTTGATTAATCCCAGTTTTGGATGATACAGGGTGAAAAAACAGAGGTTAAAGAGAAGCCCACAAAAATCAAAAAAAGAGAAATTGCTCCTGCAATTACCTCATTTTTCATCCTCTGTAGGCTTAAACACCCATCCACACGGACTGATGCTCTGCCCTTTCTCGAATGTTCGGTCAGACCCCCGAGGGCTACCTTTGACACTGGTATTATGAACCACATTATGCCTTCACTACTCATTCTGAACTGTAACTATGACATCATTCTGACGTCATCAAACCAGTCACACATGCTACCACTTAAAAGTTTGAAATTAGATTAAATGTGCCACTCTGTTTACAAATCTGGTTTGTTTTAGAATGGGATGCCTTTAGAACTTTTGTTTATAGTGTTTTTATAAATTCAGTGCCGGTTTTTACTCTTTTTAAATTACGTCTGTATTTTTCATTCATTCAGGAAATACCTTTAGACCTTTTACTACATATCTGGGACTGTTCAGGATAGGAATGCAGCAATGAACAAGACAGACAAGCCGGCAGTCTTTATGGAGTGTATTTTCTCCTTGGGTGAGCGGTGGGAGTGGAGAGTGCTGGACAAGTAAAACAAATTACCAACGGGAATTTTGCTTGACATAATATTTTTCAATAACATATGACCTATTGTTATTCAAGGATTACTATATACAGTATATATACACCTATATATTACTATATATCTCCTCATACCTGTTTGTAGTAAAGTGACAGCATACTCATGTTCCCTTTTCTAAGTGTGTCTTAACAGGTTAAGCCACATGCTTTTGACATCTTTATATTATATAAGCAACATCTTAAATAACAGTTTTGAAATTTCTCAATGATAGGTTGCACAGCATTAAAAATCGAGATAAATACACTTCATGCCATACTCATTAAAACAGGCAGAGATTAACCCTCATCATGCATATACTTGAATCAAAGTTAATGCCACTTGGTTTTCTTTCTCTTTCTTTTAATAAAGATTATATAGTTTACAATTAAATGCAGAAAAGAAACTTTCTTTGAGCAGACATGATCTTTCAGTCCATGAATATTTAGTGAAAATGGTGAAATTAGTTATCACCTTTGAAGGGGAGAAGATTCAGCTGAGAATGACCTATACTGTCCACCTGTAGTAAACGGCTTAATACTGTATGGAAGGCATTTAGCAAAAGAACACTGGAGATGAAAGAACTGCCCAAAGCGTTTCTCCTCTTTGACCTACATGTGTCTCACATGACAAGGGTGTGACACCACCTTCAATACAAACTTACCTTTCCCCACTCAAACCCCAAGCTGGCAGAGTAGAATGGACAGAGCACTGTGTCTCTTTCCTGGTATGGCATGCCAGGGAGGAATTCCTCTGTTGTTTAATTTTCTGCTTCTTCAAAGCAAATCAAGCCTTCAAATAAGCGATGTTGTCACCCTTAGAAAAGTTCTACCCATCAGAATAGGAGATCCTCAAATGTTGCCGATAGGAGTGTCATAAAAGCCTTAAAATGTTTAAATACCTTGACTTTGCAGTTCAATTTCTAGGAACTTAAGAAAAATAATCTGATATTTACAATGATTTATGTCTGATAGGTCACCACAGTGTTGTTTATAATGGTTAAAAATTAGAAACAAACTAAATGTCTAATAGTAGGAATTAAGTACAGAGCGTCCTCATTCTGGACGTGACAATCAGGTAAAGAGGAATATTTCAGGATGTGAGTAAACATTCATAATATATTGTTAGGTTTAAAAAAATGATGTTACATAGAATAAGATCCACTTATATGTATATGTGTGTGTGTGTAAATGTATATATAAATTAAAATGTTAAAAGGTATATGCCAAAATGTTAACAATGATTATCTCAGGGGTGGATTTTTTTTTCTTTCTGCTTTTCTGTGTTTTTCAAACTTTTAAGAATGAAAAGCCAGTATTCCTTTTGCCATCAAAGAAAAGAACAGTAGGGGCTGGCCCCATGGTGTAGAAGGTGAGTTCAGTGTGCTCCACTTCAGCAGCCTGGGTTCGCAGGTTCAGATCCTGGGCACAGACCTACACCACTCGGCAACCATGCTGTGGTGGTGAACTGCACATAAAGTGGAGGAAGATTGGCACAGATGTTAGCTCAGGTCAAATCTTCCTCAGAAAAAGAAAAAAAAAGAACAGTGATTTTTTAAAAAAAAGAATTTCTACTTTGCTAAAATCCCATCATTCTGATCTGGAATTACTCTCTCCTGTCATCACTTTCTGAGTGTCCATTTATTGTCTGTACCTCCATAATATCAACTGTCAATGTCTGATATTTATCGTAGTTTCACAGGATTATGAGCTTCCAATTTATCTCAGTGCATCTCTCTGTTTAACAAGTGTTTGCTAAATTAAATTAAATACATTTATTCTTCTGTTAGCCTCTCTGACAGAGTTGTAAGGAGAAACTGTGGATAATGGGGACTGGCGGGAATGGGGGGGTGGGAATGAAGATTATGCCAAATATTAATACCAAAGCCACAGGCATGATACATTTCTTTCAAAACAATATTATGAAGATCCAATGCTGCAGGCCAGGAAGAAATAGAAAATGTTCCAGAAAGGAGTGGGGACATTGGGAAGCCAACTAAACATGAAAGTGTTGGGCTGTACTCTGGAAGAAATATACTTGAGATGAGGGCTGGGCTGTACTCTGGAAGAAATATACTTGAGATGAGGGCCAACAAAGCATTTCCTGCCCTGTTTACCACCCTACCCCAAAGAAAATCTAAAGGGACTGGGAAGTCTTGCTTTCCTTTTTGTTCCTTCCTTCCTTTCTTCCTTCTTTTTTAGCTTTCTTCTTCTTTTTTTTCTCTTGGTGGGGAAGATTGTCCCTGAGCTAACATCTGTTGTCAATCTTGCTCTCTTTTTTTTGCTTAAAGAAAATTGTCCCTGAGCTAACATCTGTGCCAGTCCTCCTCCACTTTATATATGTATGGGACACCTCCACAGCATGGGTTGGTGAGCGGTGTGTTGGTCTGCGCCTGGGATCCGAACCCACGAACCCTGGGCTACCAAAGTGGAGCATGCAAATTCAACCACTACGCCACCAGCCTGGCCCTTAGCTTTCTTTTACTTATTTATTTTTTGGCGGCCATACAGAAAAAAGGTTTTTTCTTTCCCCCTAGTCTAAAGGTTTTGAGTCTCAAGCCTCTGGGAGAGCGTAGCTCCAGGAAGCCAAGGACAACAGCACATATGCCAGAGGTAGTGTGAGAGCTGGGATCCCTAGGCCTGGGAAATCAGTATTAAGATGCCCCTCTACAGAAAGAATTACTAAAAAAATAAGACACTCTGCCAGCTTAGGGGAGAACAGGAGTTCTCACAGAGTTACATGTACACATAACACAGGGCTGTGTTATCGTCCATAGCCCAAGCAGAGAGAGTTGGGGCATAGCCAAAAGTGGCAGACAACTTTCATCAAAAAGTAGACAGCTACAACTTTGGGTGTCCAACGTGCTGGCAGTGATAAGAGCAGCTACTTCCATTAAGGTAACATAAAACTGAAAGCTGCCAATTACACGTTTTCTATTCTGTGCTTTGCTTTCCAGCAAGTGACGTGTTCATCAGCCTTCTCTTTATTTAAAAACTGGGTAATACTTCTTTCCCACCTTATAGTTGCCTTCCGAAATGCAGTCAACACAAGCCTGTGCTTTGACTACTTTTGTTTTTTAAGAACAATCCCAAATCAGCATTTTCAGTCGACCACATAGGACCAGATAGAAAAAGACTAATGTGTTCCAGCTGCCTTGTTCCCCTTTATGACCAAGCAGGAAGTTTCAGAGCAAACCTCCGCCTCTCAGGAAGTTTACGTCAAACTGAGTATTGACATCCTGTTTAATATAGTCTTAAATTTTTTCCTCAATTCTAGATACTCACTATTTGAATTAAAATGTTTGAGTAATCTGTCTTGAAATTACGTTTGAGTCTCAAAAGACTGTTTATCTGTTCTAAGTGACAAATGGAATATCTCTATGACTAATAATGATAAAAGTTAAAGGTTTTTTTTAGTATTAAGTGCCTATAATTATAACTCTGTTTAGATCCCTATTCCCATCCCTTATTCGTTTCATCTCTCAAGTAGGTCTTTATTAACCACATTCTGATTCATTAGTTATGCAGCTAATATATCGCATACAAACAAGCAAATAAAACCCTTGATAGAACATCCCAGTGCTTCCCTCAGGACATACCAAGTAATATTGAAGTGAGGGAGGTGACATGGTGGTGGTTCTTGATCTTCTAGAAACTGGCTGTATGACTTTGGCTAAGCGCTTTAACCTCCCTAGCTTCAGTTTTCTCACCTGAAAATGAGAGGGGTGGCTTAAATTATCTTTAGTACATCCTGTGTGATTATACTATGGGGAAATGGAAATCTTCATCTCAGTTACTATAAAGTCATACTCTTTTTTTTTTTTTTTTTTTTTGGTGAGGAAGATTGTTCCCGAGCTAACGTCTGTGCCAATCTTACTCTATTTTGTATGTGGGACACCGCCACAGCATGGCTTGATGAGTGGTGTATAGGTCCACGCTCAGGATCGGAACCTGCAAACCCCAGGCTGCCAAAGCAGAGCAGGTGAACTGAACCACTACGCCACCAGGCCAGCTCCTTATATACTCCTTAATTTAAAAAAAATACTCTAAGTGTGAGCCTCAGGATAAATATGATTACATCATCCTAGATGTATTGGTTAAGATTCTTTATGGTTGTAAGTAATAGACATCCAAATGGGTCTTGTTTAGATAAGAGTGAATTTATTATAAAGGTACAGAAGTGTCTCACAGAACTCAAGGACAGAAATTCAGCTGCACATAAAGAACCATGAAGATGAATGTCTGAAAGACTCTCCCTCTCCTGCCTCTTTCTCTTTTTGTACATCTGCTTCATTCCGCCTTCTCTCTGTAGACCAGGTTCTTCTGCTTCCCCTGACCACATGATGGAAAATGGGACACCCTGGAAGCTCTTGAATTTACAAGGTACAGTCCAGATACATGAAGAGAGATAACTCTCTCTCAGTCCAAATGCCATACTCCAGGAAAAGGCTCTAACATTAGAACAGATTCCCACCCGTGGACTAATCAACTGTCATCAAGATTTGGGACCACTTATATTGAATATAACAGCTTTCACCACAATACTGAGGAGAGGGCGGAGAAAATTTTCTAGAAAGGAAATATAAATAGAAAACCCGATAGATGATCTCACACTAAAATACCACTTTACACAATAGTATTTTTTTTAATTTTGAAATAATTATAGATCCACAGGAAGTTGAAAAATTAGTACAGAAAGGGTCCACCCAGTTTCCCCCAGTGGTAGCATCTTACATAACTGTAGTACAATACCAAAACCAGGAAACTGACATTGCTCCAATCCACAGGCTTTACTCAGATTTCACCACTTTTACATGCACTTATTTATATGTGTGTATAAAAATCTACACAATTTTATCACATCTTTATAGATTTGTGTCACCACCACCGTAAACAAGATACGGAACTATTCTATCACCACAAAGATCCTGTGTCTAAATGCACAGTTCAATGAATTTTCATGAAGTAAATGTACCCAAGTAACCCAGTTCAAAAAACAAAATCACCACCATCTCAGAAGACCTCTTTACAGCCGTTTTCAGTCATTACTCTCCCTTAAGAGTGAATTATATATCATCTACTCCCTTGTATCTGTCTTCTTTTGCTCAACATTGTGTTTGTATCATTTACCTATGTTGTTTTATATAAGTATTGTTCAGTCATTCCTCCATGAGCTTAAAATATCTTTACAATTTTATTGAGGTTATATGACATACGATAACTGCACATTTCAAAGTGTACAATTTGATGAGTTTTGACATATGTATACACCACAACCAAGATAACGAACATATCTATTTCCTCAAAATATTCCATGAATTTTTAAAGCTAAAAATGGAATTTGAAAAAAGGTGAATATCTTAGGGCTACATTGGCTTTCAGATCTTTCATAGAAGGTTGGGGTAGGTAATATTTACTTTTCTTTACCATTAGGAGGACTTTAATGAGAAAAGTTACATTACGTATGTTCTATCAAAAAACAAATCTGGCTGTACAAGACCATAAATCTGGGTAATTATTCTAAACTGCCTCCTAAAGTGGTTCTGTGAAGTAATGTTATCTGTGACTGCCAGAGACAAATGAGAAATCCTGACACAAAAGCAAAAACAAAATCTACGCACACAAACACACACGCACATGCACACACATGTGAAAGGACTAACTGAACCAAATTTCTGGATTAACTAAAAGATAGAAACTCCAACTCTAAAAACAATAATGGCATTTAGAAGGATACAGACCAAAGCATATGTACGAATTTTATACACACATAAAAGTTACATAGCACTATTCTTTTCTTAATTGTGCACAATATTTATGCAGCTGTTCCTATTGCTCCTCTAGTCACCTTCCAAATCCTTTGTAGACTTGTCAGGAAGCTCTGAAGTAAATAAACAATTAAGTTGAAGACAATGAAATTTATTTTGTACTTACCTGATGATCACGGATACAGCTTCCACAAACGCCACCTGCCCCATTCCTCTCACATGCTGAACCTGCTCTTTTCATTTGTTGCTGTCAGTCTCTAAAGAGTTGAATCTCCCTCATGACCCAAGAGAATTTCCACGACCCAAGAGAATTTCCAGCTGAGGCCATCTCCTGCTGTATGACATCACAGTGATTCATAGTTGAAAAACTGTAAGGAAGTAGAGACGGGTCAAAGGACTCTAAAGTCAGAACAACATTATTTTCAACAAGGGAAGGGAGATATATTCTGCACACTGTATTCTGGTGAGCTTAACATTAGTGCCAGGAAAAAGTCAAGGATGGATTTTCACAGGTGATTTGAGAGCACTTACAGAGAAAACATTGATCACTTGGGGCCAGCCTGAGTTTATCAAAAACAGGTTAAGCCACACTAACTTTATTTCTTTTCAGATAATACTGGAAGATTGGTAGTCAAGGAGAATGCTATACAAAGAATATAAAACATTGAACGCCTTGTGGACAAGATGAAAAACTGTAGATCAGATTATAATGCAGTTAGATCTTGCTTGATTGACTTTGGTCCGATAAAGCAGATAAATGTTCTCTTGGATGAGTCCTTCGGTTATGCTGTGGGGGTCTGTCATGGAATGTATTGCACTTCACATTTTTATTAATGATTTGAATAGAAACTCACATGTAATTAAATTTGTAGATCACATGTAGTTAAGGATTACTAATTTGTTCATTGACACTAAAGAGTTATTTGATAAACCTAATTGTAAAAGCCAGCATTTCAGTTAAAAATTGACTGTACAAGTATAGTTCATGTCCTTCAGCAGTATCTGGAAAGACAAGAATTTTAGTGGACTACAATCTTGGGCTTCATTAATTAAAATTCAGTGCCTAGAACCAGAGGAACATTGGCACTATCTATTCTTGCTTGATCAGAGCACATCCCCTTTTTGAAGAAACATTGATAAAACAAAGGAATCCACAGGAAGCCAACCAGAATAATAGGAACTTGGAACTATGTCCTATGAAACTGCTGAAGAAGTGGTTTTGTTTGGGGGAAGAGGGGGTCCATATATCTTCAAATATCTGAAAGAGAGTTATGTGGCAGATATTAAACTTATTATCTGTGACTTCAGAGGACAAAGTCAGGGTTGATGTATAGAAACTACATATAGACAAAGTTTAGCTCAATCTAAGAACTTTCTGGCAATTAAGATTGTAGGCTGCTTTGGGGGATGTGGTAGACAGACTAACGTCCCCTCAAAGATGTCCACATTCTAATCTCTGGAACACTTCCACATGTTGCTGTAAATGGCAACAAGGACTTTGCAGATGTGATTAATTTAAGGATCTTAATTTAGGGAGAGTACCTGATGAGCCCAGGATAATCACAATGGTCTTTAAAGGATGGAAGAGGGAGGCGAAAGAATCAGAGAAGGAGATGTGATGATGGAAGAAAAGGGAGATGTGAAGATACTATGTTGCTAGCTTTGAAGGTGGAGGAAGGGGTCATAAGCCAAGGAATGTAGGCAGCCTCTAGAAACTGGAAAAGGCAAGGAAACAGATCCTACCCTAGAGCCTCTGGAGGGAATTCAGCCCTGCCAACACCTTGATTTGGGCTCAGTGAAGCTCATTTTGGACTTCTGACCTCCAGAACTGTAAGATTATATTTTTGTGTTGTTTAAACCACTAAATTTGTGGTAATTTGTTACAGTTATGTGAGGAAACTAATGCAGGAGGTAATGAATGTCCATCATCACAGGGATAGTAGTAAAGCTGGATGACTTTATTCCAGGGAGTGAAGATTTGTGTAAAGGATTGAACTAGAATGATCTGTAAAGTCTTTTCCACCTGGACTAAGCCCTCTTTTTTCATTTTTTGAATATTTTTCCTTGGAGATCTTAAGTATTTCCTGTAACTTCAACTATAACCTGTTTGTGAATAACACCCAAATTCATATTTCTAGCTCTAATTTCTCTTGAGTTCTAATCCTACATATCTCATTAGCTGACATTTTGACTTGGACACCCTGAAATCCCTTTAAATCCAATATGCCCTCAGGGAGAAACGATGCAGGGAGTGAGAGTTTAGAATGCAGAGAGGTAAATGTGGAAGGAGGAAAAATAAAGCCAATTTCTCTTCTATAAATGAACAGATCCAAAATTAAGCAAAATCAGCCATGAAGAATTCTGAAGACAAAATTTCAAGTGCTTTTGTGCAGCAAACTAGAGACTTTTTATCTCTAGAGTGAGACGATAAAGTTATAAACGTGAGTTAAAACTGCAGGGGGCCATGTACTATAGTAGTTTAGAGTGCAGAGTCTGGAGTCAGGCTGCCTGGACCAAAGTCACAGCTCTAATATTTACTGGATGAGTAACCTTGGACAAGCTAGTTAACCTCCATTGCTTCAGTTGCTTCTTCTATAAAATTCAGATAAATAGATTACCTACTAGAGTTGTTGTAAAAATTAAAAGAGAGAATACAAGCAAATTACCTAGAACAGTGATGACACATGGCAAATGCTCAAGAAATATCAGATTTTTAAAAAAGAAGACAGCTATGGAAAGCTCTTGACCATCAACCCAAAGGGAGATTCTACTTTCCAGGAGGTATTTGTTTGCATACAAGATTTAATCCAAGACTTTTTCCATGGCAGCCTGACTCAGCTTAGTCCCTAATTCCTGCCCTGGTAAGACATCTTTTTTGGTTTCCTAATTCCTGGCTCATTTTGGTCCTGACTTGATGTCAACATTCTCCCTGACATCCCAGTGAGTAATTCTGAGCATACCACAACTCCTTTCTGGTTCCTACCCTACCTGCTCTACACTTGCAGCTTGCCCCGCCTGTTCTTCAGGGCTTTCAGGAAGGCATGGCTCCAGTGGCCCTCTGCTGCCTTCTCCTTTCACCAGTGCTAACAGGTGCAACATTCCCGCTCTGACTTAAGCTCCAAAAGAAGTGTTGGTGGTTTTGGCAAATCGTTATTAAAAAGAGTTGAAAGTGAGTGAGGGCGGGGCTTTGTATATAAGTGTTTGCGCTTCTCTAAATCTCATTGAATATGATGTCCAACATACACCATTAGTAAATTAGATAGATCACACTTTAGGACTATTATTTTTAATAACTAGATATGACCAAAAAAATGGCTAGGTTATGGACTAATCTATATTCTCTTATCCAAATCAGAGAACAGACTAGACAGTAAGCCCAGGCACCACCATCCACTTGGTGGCACTGGAATTGTAAACACAATGGCTCGCAGAAAATAATACATTTTCATAAGGTTGACCTTAAATCTATAACATGACAACAAATAGCCATTTTAAAGTGGTGTCCAGTGACCAATACAATGATATAGAGAAAAGGAAAAGTGTCAATGTTGATTACAAAGATAAAAAATAGAAATAAATGGCTATGGGAATAAATGGTCATAGAAGGGATGATGTTTTGTACAAGTTGTGTACAAAACACAAATTTGTTGAAAAATTAACATTTATACAGTACTGTACAATATGCTTTTTATACACTCTGCCTTATTTATTCTTTGTAACCGTATTATAACATTGATGCTATTATTATTCCTATTTTAAAGATGAGGAAATTAAGGTGGGAAAGGTTAGGTAACTTGCCCTAGGTTAAGGTCACACATTTAAAAAGGCAGAACCAGTCCTCGATTTCACTTGCCCTGATTCCAAGTCCTGGACTTCTCCCATTATATCCCGCTGCCTCACTAGTACATGGGCTACATGTAAATGTGTAGAAGAACTTAACTATCTAAATGGGCTTTTAGAATCTCCATCCTTAGGAATCTTCAAGAAGAGGATACATTTAAAAAAATTTTAGGGGGCCGCCTGGTGGCACAGCGGTTTAGTCCGCGCTTGGCAGCCCAGGGTTCGCGAGTTCGGATCCCGGGCGCCCGCCGACGCACTGCCTGTCAGCCATGCCGTGGCGGCGTCCCATATAAAGTGGAGGAAGATGGGCACAGATGTTAGCCCAGGGCCAGTCTTCCTCAGCAAAAAGGGGAGGATTGGCAACAGATGTTAGCTCAGGGCTGGTCTTCCCCACAAAAAAAAAAAAAACAAAAACAAAACAAAAAATAAAAAAAAATAAAAAAATTTTAACCAGTCTGTAAAGCAGACTTTTAGGCATGGTCATCTTTTCTGCTTTTTAATTTTCAATTACTATCAGCCGACTTCTCACTTAAGTGTATGATATATGATATCCACCCCCCGTGAATACATACTAACTGAGGTAGCCTGAGCGTCAGCCTTAAAAAGGTACCATTCAGTCAAAAGCATTATTGTGTAGGCGAGGGGGCAGGTTATTGTCTCACCAGGTCATGACAGTCTGACCATGCCACGATTCATAACCTCACAAGAGGATGGGTTTGCAAATGTTTTCAGGTCCCTTCTGCTTCCGCCGACCCCGCCCCCGCACCGGCCCAGCCTCGCCTGCTCACCCAGCGACTGCCCCTTCGGAAGCTCTGCCGGAGTGAGAGGCAGCGTTAGGCCTTTGTTTCCCCAAGGTGTTTTGGTTTGCATTTGGCGAGAGCCACTCAAAATGTCTTCTGCAGAAATCCTGTCCTGAAATATACACTGTGATCTGAGGAGATCTGAAGGTCTCTTCAGGCCCACCGCCACCCTCCAGGGCAGGGGCCCAGGCCTGAGGATTGCCCCCAGATTGATGCGGCTGGACCGCTGGCCTCAGCGGAGGAGCGGTGGCTGCAGGGCGGGTGGCGAGGACCACCAGTGCCCCAGCTCACAAGGAGCGGCCGGCTCTGGGGAGGGCGGGGAGGTTGGCAAGCCCCGCGGGGGAGCAGCAGCCACCGGGTAGGATGCGAGGACCGCGGCCGGGGCGACCCAGACGCGAGGGGTGAGAGCGGGCCTGGCGGGAGGCTGCCCACCCTGGGTGAGCAGTGAGGGTCCTAGGGTCAACGGGCAGAAAACCAAAATGATCTGCTGTAAACTACCAAGAAATGCCTTTATTCCACCAGAGCGTTAGAAGCCCTTCCAGACTCAGTTTCTAATTATAAAAGTCCAGGGCAGGGGTCTTGACACCAGTTTTCCCCAAACCCATTGCTGAAGCACCGTGCTCATCTCTACAGCTGGCTCCTTTTCCTAACAATCTCTTTTTTTGTTTTTTAAATTCAGTCCCTAGTCCAGTTCTCTCTTCCACAAACCTGATGTATTTCTTTATAGGCCCCAAAAACACTGTGGTGTAGAGTGTATTCAGCCTATGAAATACAATCAACAAAAAATGTCTTATTGAATTAAATTTACTTTTTAAATTGCCCACACTGTAGTCTCTTATTAACAGTATAATAATATATATAATAGTTTTTAAAGAAAATATAGGATGTAGCTATTACAATCTAAGTTTAAAAATGGGAAAAATAAATATAATCCAAAGGCATAGGAATATGCACTTGCAAAAGAATGAAGTTGGGCCTTTAACTTATACCATTACAAAAATTAACTCAAAATGGATCAAGACCCTAAATATAAGAGCTAAAACTATAAAAGTCTTAGAAGAAAACATAGGGGAAAATCTTTATGACTTTGGATTTGGGGAGGTTGTCTTAGATGTGACACCAAAAGTGCAAGCAACGTAAGAAAAAAGATAGATTAGATTTTATCAAAATTAAGACCTTTTGTACATCAAAAGACACTATCAAGAGAGTGAGAAGAAAATCCACAGAATGAAAGAAAATATTTGCAAATCATATATCTGATAATGTATTAATATCCTGACTATATAAAGAACTCCTACAACTCAATAACAAAAAAACACAACCCAATTAAAAAATGGGCAAAGGACTTGAATAGACATTTCTCCAAAGGCAATATACAATGGCCAATAAGCACATAAAAAGATGCTCAGCATCACTAGTCATTAGGGAAACAAATCAAAACCACAAGGAGATACTACTTCACACCCATTAGAAAGGCTATTACGAAAAAAAAAAGGGAACAATAAGTGTTGGTGAGGTTGTGGAGAAATTGGAACCCTCATGCATGACTGGTGGAAATGTAAAATGGTGGACACTGGAAAACAATATTGCAATTCCTCAAAAAAATGAAACAGAATTACCATATGATCCAGCAATTCCACTTCTGGGTATATACCTAAAATAATTGAAAACAGGAACTCAGATACTTGTACACCAGTTTTCTTAGCAGCATTATTCACAATAGCCAAAAGGTGGAAATAGCCCAAATGTCCATCAAAAGATGAATAGATAAACAAAACATAGTGTACACATACAATGGAATATTATTCAGCCTTAAAAATGAATGAAATTCTGATACATGGTACAGCATGGATGAACCTTGAAAACAGCAAGCTAAATGCAATAAGCCAGACACAAAAGGACAAATATTGTATGATCCCACTTACGTGAGGTACCCAGAATAGGCAAATTCATAGAGACAGAAAATAGAATAGAGGTTCCCAAGAGCTGGGGGGAGGAAGGAATGGGGAATTATTGTTTAATGAGTACAGAGTTTTTGTTTGGGATGATGAAAAAGTTCTGGAAATGGATAGTGGTGATGGTTGTACAACATTGTGAATGTGCTGAATGCCACTGAATTGTATACTTAAAAATGGTAAATTTTATATTATGTGTACTTTACCACAATAAAAAATTTTTAAAAAACATAGGAAACATGAGTGCTTAGCTTTATTACTGAAAGCCTTTGTGACCTCCATATTTTTGCTGCAGAGTAAATCGATAAGCCACTATAGCATAGGAACACCAGATACAAATGGGAATTTAGTTAAGGAATTGTGTGTGTGTGTAGACAATGGATGTTTTGTCTACATTAGGTATGATTCTTCTAACTGATTTGACAAAAGTGGCACAGCCTCTTTGCTTCCTTTCTTCAGTATACTGGGCCTCTGTTGTTACAGGGGGAGGTGGAAAAGAAATTTCTAGTGATGCTGCAAATAACTTCCTTCACTTTCTAACCTGGAGATTGATTGAAGGGAGAAAGGTGGCTGACAGAGTCCCTACTAGCCATGCTTCTCAGCCACATGACCACTGAGCCACTTAATTCCTCCCCAGGGTCAGAAGTGCCCCAGCACCAGGTTGTTTTATGGATATTCTACCCACTTTTCCCCCCTCCTTGGGGTTTAGCTTTAAATGTTTTAAGAATCAGCAAACTGGATTATTTGCTCCTGGTGAGTATTGGCATGTACTGAGGTTTATTGTAGAATGTTGATCCCAAGCAGTAATTTTACACAAAACTTTCATCATGCTTAGCAAAAGGAAATTTGTTTAGTAAGCACTAAATAAAGTGGTAAAGACATATATTAAAGCTAGTGCCCCATATGTGAATAAAATATATCATCATTTTGGAAAGTTGGAAAGTATTATTTATAAATCATGGTCATTTTTGTCATAAAGATGGTTTTAGGGGCCGCCCGGTGGCGCAGCGGTTTAGTCCGCGCTTGGCAGCCCGGGGTTCGCGAGTTCGGAACCCGGGCGCCCGCCGACGCACTGCCTGTCAGCCATGCCGTGGCGGCGTCCCATATAAAGTGGAGGAAGATGGGCACGATGTTAGCCCAGGGCCAGTCTTCCTCAGCAAAAAAGGGGAGGATTGGCGACGGATGTTAGCTCAGGGCTGCTCTTCCCCACAAAAAAAAAAAAAAAAAAAAAAAAAAAAAAGATGGTTTTAAACAAAAACAAACTACAGTAAAGAGAGGAAGACATAGGTATACATACGTGTGTGTGTGTGTATTTATATATATTTATATGCCTAACACAAGATGGAGGCATGAGAAATAAAATAATCAAGGAATGTTAATTACAAGAAGAGTTTCCTGTGGCTTAGTCCCGCTCAGACATTAGTTTCACTATTAGTTCACCCCAGTTTCACTAAACTAATGAGAAACTACCAACCATCTTTTCAGGATCCTGGGTTGTTCCAGGGGTTTAGAAGAGGATTTGGTTGGGTCCGAGGGACCTGACTCAAGGCAGTGGAAGTGGAGGTACCTTATGCCCAGAAGGGCAGAGACAGTATAGATTCTCCAAGGAGTTCTGATCAGTTTCAGAAAGTGTGTGTTACCAGGGGGTTCCAATTAACATAGGCCTTAAGGAGTAACAGGACCAAACTGGGTTGTTTGGGGGTCACTAGAATTATTCTGTCCTGGGGTTTTTCCAGAATTTATGGACAACCCCAGTGATACATTAGAGTGGTAATTGACCAGATCAAATGCCCTAAACCTCCTAAATCATCAGGAACTAGAGATTGTTACTGTTTTTGCCAATAGTATTAGTTTGTGGTTTTGACTGGGATTTCTGGTACTAGTATCAGGTTCAAATGCAGACCTTTTTTTCCTATCTTACATGTTTTATATTTATTTACTGGTAAACATTTACATTTGAGGAAATTAAGGCTCAGCTAGATTAAATAATTTATATAAAGTTACACAGAACTGGAGTTTGAACTCAGGCTGTGTGGCTCCAGTGTCCATCCTCTTTTTTTTTTTTTTACTGTGGTAACATTGGTTTATAACATTGTATAAATTTCAGGTGAACATCATTATACTTCTGTTTCTGCATAGATGACATCATGTTCACCACCCAAAGACTAATTACAATCCATCACCACACACATGTGCCTAATCATCCCTTTCGCCCTCCTCCCTCCCCCCTTCCGCTCTGGTAACCGCCACTCCAATCTCTGTCTCTGTGTGTTTGTTGTTGTTTTTATCTTCTACTTATGAGTGAGATCATATGGTATTTGTCCAGTGTCCATCCTCTTAATCACTGTACTATGCTGTTCATGCTACTATGATCACTTTGTCAAGTATGGACTTTTAAATTAAATCTTACATGGCCCTAAAACCAGGAGAAAATTTTGTGATCTTTCTAAATAGGTTTGTTAGATTTGGGGCCTATATACATGCACATCTACATACAATTAGTCAACAAATAATTTCATGTGTTTTCAGGAAAAGGTATATGACAGCTGGAAAAGAATTGCAGATTTTAGGCTTTTCTTTTTATATAACACCAAAAGAAGAATGAGAATACAGTTTTTGACCTTCTCCCTCTGACTTATTTCGCTTAGCATAATACCCTCAATGTCCATCCATGTTAAGAAGGAGAGTACAGATGTGTGGCTCAGACAGATTAAAAAGTAAAAAATAGAGGTATTGTGGACAGTTTGAGAAAAGTATAAATGATGTTTATGAAGCTGTATTTTCATAAATAACTTCAGTAGCCATAGAGATAATTCGTCCACACTCTGGCCTCTCAGTTCCTTGAGCTCATCTCAATGACTCCTATGTCCATATCTTGTATCTTGTCCTCATTTGGAAATGCTTCTTTCCTAAAATAGACGGTTTGGATCCTCCAATCTCTGACAACAGTCTCCAGTCTTTTCATCTCTGCCGCTATTCTTCATCTTTAGCTAGCGTTAATTTCCTTCCGTCTTCATGGTCCATAACTTCAGCTTCTCTGTTGAGAATATACCTAACTTCCTCAATTCAACTACTTCAATATATATAATTTCACTTCCTCCAGTCAGTGTCTTTCTTCCTATTTAATAGTCATCTATGTTCTAGAATTCATCCTACCCCCTTTACTCCCTTAATTATTCTATCATTTATCATCCTCCTCCCCAATATATTCAGCAACTTCTCAACTAGATCTTTCCTTTAGCATTTTAACCTACTCAAGCTTCTCCCATCATAAAAAACAAAAACAAAAATAATCTTTGACCTTCATTTCTCTCTGCTATTGCCCTTGTTCTCCTCTTCCCAACTAACTTTCTTGAAAGAGTTGCGTCTACTCACTGTCTGTACTTCTTCACTTCCCACTCATTCTTTGGTCTACTGCAATCTGTCCTGACCACCAACCTTTCTAAAACTACTCTTGCCAAAGACATCAGTGACATCCTAGTCTCAAAAATCCAATAAACACATTTTTAAAGATGTAATTAACATATCAGAAGAATCATCATTTAAAAGTGTACAATTCGGTGATTTTAATTATATTCACGAGGTTGTGCAATCATTACCCATATCTAATTCCAGAATATTTTCATTATCCCAAAAGAAAAAACCCATAGCCATTAGTAGTCACTTTCCATTTCCTCTTTCCCTCTGTCCCTGGCAACCACTCATCTACTTTCTGTCTCTGTGGATCTGCCTATTCTGGACATTTACTGTGAGTGGAATCATATATGTGACCTTTTGCGACGGGCTTCTTTCATTTACCACAATGTTTTCAAGGTTAATCCATGTTGGAGCATGTATCAGTACTTCATTCCTTTTTATTGCTGAATAATATCCTGTAGTGTGGATATACTACAGAATAGACATATCATTTTGTTTATTCATCAGTTAATGGACATTTGTGTTGATTACTCTTTTTGCCTATTATGAATAATGTTTCTATGAGCATGCGTGTACAAGTTTTTGCGTGATCATATGTTTTCAACTCTCTTGAGTATATGCATATGAGTGAAATTACTGAGTCATATGATAACTTCAACTATTTGAGGAACTGCCGAACTGTTTTCTAAAGCATCTGCACCATTTTACATTCCCACCAGCCATACACGGGGCTCCAGTTTCTCCAACTCTTGTTATTATCTGATTTTTTGATTCTAGCCTTCCTAGTGCGTGTGAAGTAGTATCTCATTGTGGTTTTGATTTGTAATTCCCTAAAGACTAATGATGTTGAGCATCTTTTTGTGTGCTTATTGGCCATTTGTGTATCTTCTTTGGAGAAATGTCTATTTAAATACTTTGACCATTTTTAAATTGGGTTATCTTTTTCTTATTGAGTTGTAAGAGTTCTTAATATATTCTGGATACTAGGCTATTATCAGATATATGATTTGCAAATATTTTCTCCCGTTCTATGGGTTGCTTTTTCACTTTCCTGATAGTGTCCTTTGACACACAAAAGCTTTGATGAAGTCCAATTTATCTATCTTTTTCTTTGGTTGCTTGTGTTTTAGATGTCATATCTTAGAAACTATTGCTTAATCCAAGGTCATGAAAATTTACACCTATTGTTTGTTCTAGATTTTTATAGTTTTAGCTCTCACACATAGGACTTTGATCCATTTTAAGTAAATTTTTATATATGCTGTGATGATTGCATATGGATATTCAGTTGTCCCAAAACCATTTGTTGAAAAGATTGTTCCTTCTCCATTGAATTGTCTTGGCGCTCTTGTTGGAAATCAATTGACCATAGATGTATGGGTCCAATGGTCACTTTCCATACTTGACCTCTCATCAGCATTTGACTCTACTGATCACTCCCTCCTTTGGAAATATTCTTTTTCTGTGACTCTTCTCAATTACCAGGCATCATGGGAATTTGCCTGCTTTAGAGATAATACAAAGCATACCCGTAGACAAGTAGTTGGGTACCAGTATGGCTTAGTTGAATAAGCACACTGGCATAGGAATCATGAGAAGTGTTTGTATGTCATTTTCTGTGAACAGTTTGGTCGTACACTTTGCCCATCTTTCTTAGGGGGTTGTGAGTCTTTTTTTTTTTTTTCTTTTGTAGAAACTCCTTAATATTAGAAAAATTAATTCTTTCTCTGTGTTCTGAATGACAAATGACAAATTCTGTGTTCCAGCTTGTCCTTAGTCTTTTGACTTTTCATATGAAGGTTTTTGCCATGCAAATTCTTTTCTGTTTAATTTATCAGTTTTTATGGCTTTCTGGCTTTGAATCATGTTAAAAAAAGGTTTCCTCATTCAGACATTAGCAGAAAAAAAAATACTTCCATGATCTTGTCTCATACTGTCATAGTTTTGTTTTTTCACATTTAAATCCTTGATGCATGTGGAATTTATCCTAGGGTAAGGTGTGACAAATGGATCTAACTTTTTTTTTCTTGATTGCTATTTTTTTCTTTTATTTCAATTTGATTAATTGAATAATCCTCCCCCAATTTAAATAGCCACTTTTATCATATTTCAAATTCTCTTGTTTTAAAATGAATTTCTCTACTTGCTATTCAATTTAATTAGTCTATTCATAAGCCATTACCACACTGTGAAATTATTATTGCTTTATAATATATTTTTAAATCTTCTTTTTTCAGAATTAGCTTAGCTTAAATGATAAACTTTAAATGGTCCCTGTTAAGGAATAAATTTCATCTTGTTTATTTCAGCCTATGAAAATATTTTTGAATCTTAATTCTGAGATAAACTGTTTGCTATCTCTCTTTTTGTATAACTATCATATTTAATAACCATGCCTATAGATCTTAATCCAATATAAAATTCAACAGAAAAGCACTAGAAATAGAGTCCTGTACCATTGTCCCAGAGCCTTATTAGTCTAAGCATGGCCTATAGACCAACCCCACCAATATTACTTGGGAGTTTGTTATAAATTCTGAGTCTCAAGCCCCAACTCAGATTTACTAATTCAAAATCTGCATTTGAACAAGATTCCTCCAAGTGATTTGTATGCACATTAAAAGTTTGAGAGCAGTGTACAATAGAGATTTCCCTCTAGGATAGTAATCCACAACCTTCACCGTACATTCAATTCACCTGGAGGAGCTTTGAAAAAACACTGCGGACTGGGCTGCACCCCTAGAGATGGATTTAATTGGTCTGGGGTTGGGACCCTTGGCATTAGTATTTTTAAAAACCCCTAATTGCAGCTGGGATTGAGAAACAGTGCTCCAGAATTACAGCTTGTCATTGTTAGGGTTCTAGTTACTTAAAAACTGAGAAGGATGCCTTTATCATCTGACAGCGTGTTATTAAAAAACAACCATGATCCAAAAGCGTTATCTATGCAACTTGCATCCCCAGAACTTAGCTGTTGCACCTGCCTGGCTTGGCTTTTTCCCTCACCATTTCTTTAGTTTTCTTGATAAACAACTCTTACTCCCTCATAACTTAACCACCTCGTCTTCATCTTTCTTTTCTGACACCCAGTCAAGATTTCTGACTTGTCTACTTACTCTAATAAGGAGCCACAGATTGGTTCGTGCCTGTGTTTCTGTCCTACTGCCTTAAATATTCATGAACCTGATATGATTTGATCTCTGCCTACTAGTTCCAGTTTTGGTTTGAGAGATTTTAATTCTTTGTACAGTTAAAATTCCATACTCATATATAGCTATCACAGTGGTCAGCTCATCTTACTATTCAGCCATGGTGATTAGTGAAGGCAGGCTATAGAATTCCCTTGATACACCAACCCAGTAAAAGAGGAAAAGCTGATTTTTTTTTCTTTTATCCTGAGGAAGATTCTCCCTAAGCTAACATCTGTTGCCAATATTCCTCTTTTTTTGTATGTGAGCCACCGCCACAGCATGGCCACTAATGAGCGGTGTAGGTCTGTGCCCAGGAACCAAACCCAGGCCACCAAAGTGGAGCATGCCAAACTTAACCACTAGGCCACTGGGGCTGGCCCAAAAGCGGATTTTTTTTTAACAAAAGAGGAAAAGGGGATTCATTTTGAATGATGTTATGAGAGAATACATGTTTACTTCTAATGATCACTATGGACTTCCAAAAATGCTCATGAGCCAATGCTTAATAAACTACTATAAAATGCTGCAGGCTATCAGAATCAAGCTTTCCACTGTGTAATTATTGGAATATATACTACTGAAAATTTGGAAAGTTATCAGTCTACAGTTTTCCAAAAACCTGCTCACCTCTATCCCTTTTTTTATGTTATTTCTCAGAGAATACTAACACTGACTCTGAAATCAATGGGCAAATTCTTTCAGTACCTAAAGGTATAATTCTCAGGAGTCCTGGAGTCTTGGACTCTGTTGAAGTGAGTGGATAATCCTTATTTCTTCACAGACTGTGGGCTTGTAGTCTGCCGTTCAGTTTGTTCATTTAATGCACATAAATGGAGCACCGCGATGTGCTGAACTTGGACAAAGTTGAATAATCAAGGAGTTTACTCTTTATTTGGAAGTGGCAACATGTATGTCCCCAACCAATACACACTCTTGTGTGAATGAAGTGGATGGAGGGGATATATGAAGTTCTGTGTGTGGAAGTAGCTGGTCTTAAAGTTCTGAATTTCTAATACTGATATTATGGATTTGTAGATTTTAAAGCTTGTCCCAGGGGTGTGGATAATGTTAAGGAGTTTTAACTTGGAGGGGCTGGAGACCAGTTTCCAAGTAGCATTTTTATTTTTTTCCAGCTTCAAAATATTTCCTTTGTTTAGAAGATGGAAGCAATATAGTAATCAAGTAGCCCAACTCTCTTTTTTTCAACTGCCAAAATCATACCATTTCTCTCAAGCAGTAGGCCTATTTCTTTTTTGAAGTATTTCCTCCCACAAACTCCTAAAGAAAGTCTGCAGGTGAAACACAAAGAAAGAAATTTGTATCAAGATAGAGATTTAAAATATTTGGTATTTTGGGCATTTAGTCAGAGTGCTAAAGGCAGATTTGGCTCAAATATTTACCAAGTCACTCATAACATATTTTACGATCTGCCACAGAATCTGTCTTTTCCAACTTCAGAGGAGCGGGAGGGAAGAGAGTTAATAAAGATGACTGTAGAGCTAACATTTACTCCATGCCAGGCACCTAGCTTGTTGGATCCTCACGACAACCCTCTGAGGTAGGCACTGTTCTTAACTCCCCTTACAGATCAGGAAGTAGGAGCAGGAGCAGGAAACAGACACACACATTGTTTATTCGCAGCTATTAAGTGCCAGAGATAGGATTCAAACCCAAGCCTGCCGGACATCAGGGCATAGTGAGGAACCACCAGGCACACTGCTCTCTTCTCTGCTGTTATGCTACGTCGGGTAAAGCTTGCCTGCCCGCCTTCCTTCAAGTTGTCAGTGGGATATTGAAGACTCAGGCTTGAAATGATGCTTGGAAGCCGCGGAGTAAGCGGTTTCATCTCTTTTTTAATTCCGTCTCTATTGTGTGTCTGTGATGGTGATTGTTTATTTTTAATAAAACACTCTGCTTTCCTTCAGGAACATATGAAAACAATAAAAGGGAGCCCCTCTGCTCTACTCTTTGAGGAGAGGTTCATGGACTCAATAGTGCCCACAGGGCCTATTTGAATATATGCTTTCTGTTCTGTCTTTGGCATCCCTGCATATGTCTGATGCAGACAGAAATATGGAATATACTCTCCCCCAAACACTTTATCATGTATTATATTTTCAGATTTTGAACTCGACACCTTGTTACAGCCCATATGTCAGAACTGTGTACAGGGAAGAACTGAGAAAGGAGAATAGGTTTTTCTCCAACAAATGTTCAGTAATCTCATTTTTTCTAATAAAAGAGATTAAAAACACACACATATATCTTTACTTCACTGCAAATTATGATAAAAGACCGTACCACTTCAGTATTGACTCAGCTACTGATTATGATCAACTTTAATAGAATGTTGAGATTATACTACTGTTTACCTGTAGGTTACTGGTTTTTAACTGCTAGAAGGAAAAAAAACAGTAGACTAAATAGAATACATTCACAGCAATATGAAATTCAGCCTATAAGTTTCCAGCACTAAAAAAAGGTAATTGTTTGAATATTTCTTAGCTGTTTAGAACTTTTGTTACCTGTAATTGCATTTAGTGTTTAAAATCTGACTATTTTGTTTGAATACTGTTTGGAACCAGCTATATAAATTAAATACTTCAGATTATTTGAAAAATTGTGAAATAGGTGAAGTTTCTCTCCATGGATCCTTTGTCTCCTTTTCTGTGGGCCTTTCTGCATTCTCCATTCTTCCAGGGATCATGTTCTGCCGCTGCTCTCCAAACCGCCTCCTGTCTCCACTGCAGATTCACTAGTCTGGCAGTGGGCCTTTCTTTCCCTTTCTGCACTGAGCTCCTGTTTCCTACAAGTCTGACACAGGTTGGTAACTGATCAATCCAGACTAACATATTAACGGCTGACAGTTGCTCGGGAATTTGGGGAAGAGTTTTGGGAAAGGCCTCTCCCTGTGGCTTTCAAATCTCACCTGGGCAATAGATTAATTAGCTTATTTCCAAGAGTGGTCTTGTTCTGAATCAAATTAATTGACAAGTACTGTACATTTGGAAAGACTATATTGTTTAAATGCAAAATAGTTCTTTATTAAGGGGGCTACTACTTAGATTTAATTGTGTCTCCCATGTGGGAATTTTTTTTTTAACAACCAGAGTTAAAGTGAGAATTAGGAGACTAATTCCAAAATCAGATAACAGAAACTCATCTTTTGCCTAGCTTTGTTGCTACTGGATATCCTACATGCATTTTTATATTAATCATTTATAAAATAGGAATAAAATGTCATATTTCATAGAAATTAATGATTATTTTAGTTTATAAATATAAAACAAGTAAATAACAATTATGATATTAAAATCATAATATTGTGGTTTTCTACAATATTACCATTTATTTGTAAAATTACACAGGTCTAAATATGGCATTATAAATTTATAAGTTAAAAAGTGTGTGAAATGTTAATTCTTTTAAATATTAAATCAGGATGGATAAAACTTTTGGAAGTGTTAAACACTCAAAATGAATTTGCTATAGAATTTAATTATTGTGTGTGTGAAATTTTTCCCTACTTAGCAAATCAGAATAAAATAAGAAAACTATTGGCACTTTACATCTGTGCTAATTATAGGTTCTAAATCAATACAGCTGATTGATATAAAGTGAGATACAATTTTTAATTTCATACACAGTGTATAACCCTGTGTAGTTTCAGCTGCAGATCGCATGGATTCTATTTTTAAACTATAGTACCTAATTTGGGTGTCTCACTGAGGTTTTAGAATTGGAAAAAAAATGGGCGTAGCTTTGAAAGCAGAATTGTTTTTAGTAATTATGTTGAAAGGTCCTTGGATATGTTTTCCATCATCCAGATAGTTTAATTTTCAATACTTTTGTGGACAGTTTGAATCATGTGTATTTCTTTCAATTCAATAAAAAGTTTTTGGATTTTCACATAAGCACGATTAAATATTGTGCAGCATTTTAACAAACATTATATTTTCTCATTTATTTTGCTCATATGAATGGTGAATCATAACTTTTTGACTAGTCAGTAACTATGGACTTAAGTGTGCAGACAGTGGTGTGCTTTTTCATTATTCCATCAAATTATAAAACTCAAATTGGATCTATATTTTCAGAACTTAATAAATCAGAGATAAAACTCAGAGGTAATTTGTGAACTCTGCTTATTCTTTCTGATTCATTTTAAGTAGGTTTTTCTGTTTACCTGTGAATTCTTCATATATTTGCTGTACAATAATCATTCAGTTCTTTAACATAGATTTATTAGGTATCTTTTATAGGCTTAGCACTTGGCTAAATGATATTTGTGTATAATGATCCTATTTTCTAAACCAAAAAAATAGGATACATGCTCTGACAAATATATCTTTGGTGACAGTGTTTCTGAATCATAGAAATGAGGACTACCCTGAACAATCTAAAACACAATGTTGCCAAATACAAAATACTTGGAAAAAATGAAGACCATATAAAACAATAATAAAAAGTGATTTATTGAATATCCACTGTGTGTCAGGCACTTTATACATAGTATACCTAATTTTTACAGCAACTCTGCAAGATAGGTGCTATTATTTCCATTTTATACTTACAGAAGTTAAGATTTAGGGATGGGAGTGAGAGGATAATGTAATTTGTCTCAGATCAAATGGCTGGTCTCTGCCACAGCTGGGTCTCAAATTCAGAGCTAGTCTAACATGAAAGCCTATGATATTCTAGTATCTCTTAGTATACAGGTATTTGTGGTTAAGAAAGGATGGGGAGGGGAGTCAGGAGTCAAGACAGATCTGGATTGATTATTGGCTTTATTGTCTCTACCATTTAGTAGTTGTATGATTTTGAGCAAGTCAACTTAAATTCTCTGAGCCTTAATTTTCTCATGAGTAAAATGGGTTTAACAATACCTACCTCAAGGGTATTGTGAGGATTGAATGAGATAGTGCATGCATAGCACTTCATGCAGTGCCTGCACATAGTAAGCATTCAATAAATGCCATCTGTTATTTTTATTATTATTTCATAGTAATAGTTCAAAAGAGAGAGTGACATTGATACATGCTAGTAAAAATGTTATTGCTGGTGAAAAAATTTATAACATGAATCTTCTGATCTCATGTAATTCTCTATTGTCAGATTTAATAATTGCACTAATAAAAATAATTTCTGAATAATGATTTCATTGTTCATGATTCTGCTTTTTAAATTCCCTCTTTTAAATCTTTATTTATTACTTTAGTGCCTATGGTAAATCTAGATGAAGAATTAATAGAACAGAATTAACAAATCGTTATTGAGCATCTATGTGCCAGGTGCTCTTCTGGATGCTAGGGAGCTAATGGTGAGCAAAAACAAGTCTGTGCCCTCATGGAGTATACAATCTAGTGGGAGAAGCAGAATAATAAAATAATTATACAAATGTAAAGCTGTACTTGTGGTAAGGGCTGTGAATGAGAGGCACATGGTGCTATGAGAGACTATAGCAAATAGGGATTTATGCTAGTCAAGGAAGTCATACTAGGCTTCCATGAGGAAGAGACAGATGAGCTCTGAAGGATGAGTACAAATAATCAGCCAAAAACAGTGGGGAGAATATTCCTGGCAGAGAAAACAGCACCAGGAAGATCAGGAGAACCAAGAATTGAAAGAAGGTGAGTGACTGGGAAGTGTATTGTAAAGGAACCTGAAGGACAAAACTCGGTGAGGGACAAGAATGTCCAGGGTTTTGAAGGCTGTGCTGAGTTTGGGCTTTAGGAACAATGGGAAGACATTGAAGGTTTTAAAGTTGAAAGTGACATGATTAGGTCTTATTTTAAAGAAACAAAACAAAATAAAACACTTTAGCGTGGCGAGCTGCTAGAGAGAAGGAAGAGTAAATACAAGTAGATTAAGAGGCTACGGTGCTAATTCAGGCAAGAGATGATTGATTTAAATTTGGATGGTGACAGTAGGAAAATTAAGCTGATTTGAGTAATATTTAAAAGGAAAAAAGGGATTTTTATGGATTAGATAATGGGAATTAAGGGAGAATGAAGTGGTTTTACCATGAAATACAGCCGTGCTTTAGAGATAAAGTAATTTGGGAGCTAATTATATTAACAGAAAAACAAAACAAAAACCTCCCTAAAGTGTAGTTGAAGATTAAGTTCTATTAACAAAGATGAAATATTTGGGGTAAAAATAACTATAAAAAGCATTAGTAAAAATCTAAATTATTTCTAATTTTGGTGGTAGCCATGATATGCATGAGTTCTCATTTGCATGAGTTCTTACAAAATCTGAAATGGTATGTGAGATGTACTTTTAAAGTTGTGCGTGCAGATTGTGGTTGCACTGTTGCTAATGATGCATTCCTCCTGAATGTCTTTCATCCCAGCATGGTAAAAGTGTCTACAGATATTAAAATTCACAACACCTCTGACAAACAGTTTATAAGTAATTAAATTCTGTGATCTACCCCGTGTAGGAATCAGTTCCTAGTTAATATGCTCTCTGACATATTTAAAATGAAATTTAAAAATTTAAATAACAATAATGGCAAAGCCACAAGAGAAATACAAAGGAGTTTAAAATAACCGTGAAAACTCCAAAATTTAAAAATAGAGCTCCTTTAGAAATATGTGAAACTTTATGCTTGAACTAGTTCAAGGTGAACCTAAAATATTAAACATTAATTCATTCTTCAAAAAATATTTTTGGAGGCCCACTGTGCGTCAGGCATGTGTTAGAGGTGGTTATACAACGGTACATAAGATATGGCAGAGCTGGCTCTTGTCTTTGATGAGCCAGCTGTCTAATGAGAGAAACCATCAAGGAATCAAATAATTATAATACAAAGTGACAAGTGCTATAACAGAGGTGTTTACAAAAGTGTGATTCTACTAATACACAGGACGATGACATGTAAAAAGGCAGAAGATCTTGCTATAATTAATAATCACTCCAAAGACTGTGTTAATAATACCAATTCTTCTAAAGCACAAAGATACATTTCTGTGCTACGAAATAATGAGGGTCCTCACAAAATCTATGAATAGACTTGTTCTGTGGCAAGCATCTAATTTAAACCTCCTATTTTATAGATATTTTAACCCCACCACTAAGAAAACTGAGTCCCCACCACCACCAGAAATTTAGGGAATAGAGTTAATGGCAAAGACTAAATCTTCTGGCTGCTATTAGTGTTTTTTCCATCCCACTTTTAACATGTATTTATTTCAACCTTATTCATGATTCAAGAAAGGAAAAACTCTATTTCAAATCTCTATAAGTTCATACGATGGAGATGCAAAAAATACCATCCAGATTCTTGGTAGCATTCAGGCACTGTCCCTGCCCACCCCCATCCCAGGGTTATTGACATATAAACAAATGGGTACCGTGTGGTATAGGAGCCATGTAGAGGAATAAGGGCACCAAGAAAGAAGTGTTCAGTGTTAGGGGTGTTTGGGGCGGGGGATACAGGAAATGCTTCCTTGAGAAGATATGTGCTTAGTCTAATATGTATTCTTAATCTGTACTTGCAAAACAATGGCTTGGTCTATATAATTATATCTGACTTGTACAAAATATAATTTTTGGGCAACAGTAGTATTTATTCTGGCCAATTAAAGTTACGCAAGAACTTTTGGACTCCTTCAGTTTTTCCTGGGTCCTGCTTATTTTCGAAATTTTAGCCCTACTTATTGCAATTTATGTTTTCTCTGACTGCTGAGACACACTAATGAGCTTTTGTTCTTGAACAGACTGGTTACAACAGCTTTGGAATGTGTTTGTAAAAATAAAAGACAAACAAAAGCACAAAATGCTACAGTTCAAAATTTGCTTTTTTTATTAGCGCTGCTACTTTGCTCCAAATTTTAAACTGTACTCAGATAATGCAAAAAACAGATAAGTGCGAGTTGCCGAGAAACTTCTGTTTTGATTGCCTCTTGCAGATCTTAACGTTTGAATATTCTTCCCAAGGTCCAAGCATGCAATAAGCGTGGACTCCAGAAAATATAAGGGCCTACCTAGTTGTGCAGCCTCATTATTATGAAGAACAAAGTTACAGCAAAATTAAATTTTAGGCTATCCTTGAGGACATGCATAGAAAGTTATGTGTTAATAATAGACAATTTGTACACCTAAAGTCATTCAAAAGCCAGAGAAGCAATATTCAGGCTAAAACAAAACTTGCTACTTTGTTAGAACAGAGAGAATATGCTTTTTGTTGGGAAGCTAAATCCTAGAAAAGACAGAGACTAAATACCCCAAAGATAGCAAGTCCCAGAGAGTCTTACTTTTGGAGTGAGATCAAGCCACCTTATGACCCAGGGACCTTCATAGAAAAGCAAGTGCTGCTTCAGTGTTTCTGTTGCTGTAACTTACAAGAGTCAGAGCAGGTGTTTGTGAGTTAGGTCAGGGGGTCTACATGAACTCTGGGGAAGAAAAGAAACAGCACTGGAATAGAGGTGAAATGTGCCAGCGGGGCCATAAGTTTAAGGGCAGGACACTAGGACAATTTGTAGAGACAACTGGGCCCAGATGGTGTTGCACTGGGCGCCCACCCAGCATTTTTAAAAAGGTAAAATCGAGTTAAAATGAACATCGAGGCTAAAAGTAGAAAAGAAGTCTCTCAGGTTGTAGAGATAAGGCATGATCAGTCCCACTCTTGGTGGGAGGGTGAACAAAAACATTGACTACTTGAATTTTGCTGCTGTGTAGAAAGACTCTTGTCATAAATAAGAATACTGCTTAAGGGGAAGGGAGAATAATACCAAGTGCCTGTTATGGGCAGACACTATTCGTAGCACTTTCTCTGAAAGGTAACAATTAACTTTCTCAATATAAACAAGCAATTAGAAGACAGAAATTTATTATCAATGCTTAGAGTCATCTGACCTTTGCTAGCCAATAGACTCAGTGATCAAATTAATTTACTAGAGCAATAATTTTTCTTTTTTGTGTGAGTGAGGAAGATTAGCCCTGAGCTAACATCTATTGCCAATCCTCCTCTTTTTACTGAGGAAGACTGGCCCTGGGCTAACATCCGTGCCCATCTTCCTCTGCTTTATATGGGACACTGCCACAGCATGGTTTGATAAGCAGTGCGTAGGTCCGCCCCGGGATCTGAACCCACCAACCCCATGCCATGGAAGCGGAGCAGGTGAACTCAACCACTATGCCACCGGGCCGGCCCTAGCAATAATTTTTCAAAACCCATTTTTTCTTGGGCTTTTCTGTATGAAATTGCCAATATCATTAACAGAAAGAAAGAATTGTAAAGGAGAAAGAAAATGATGTTCGGTTGTGTTTGTTTTACCTAAACGAGCAGTGGGGAGGCAGGTGCAATCAGCCAAACTTTGAGAACTGGGATGGTGTTGCTTTGGGGGCATCCATACTTGCATTTTGTATTCTTCGTATGTAATTATATTGCCAAAGACAGACTATTTCATCATGTATTGTCAACAACACTTTTCCCCAGAACTACCATAAAGTATGTGTGAATGCATTGTCTTCGGCTTGTTATAAAAATAAGTTTCAGCAGTTAAAGACAAATAAAACCCAGCTAACCTTATTTTTATTCCTATTATAAAAACAATATATGCTCATTACAGAAAAGTTAACAGAGCAAAAAAATATAAATTAAAAATAACCAATTAACCTATCAATCCAGAAATAAATACCGGCTAGTATTAAAATTTTGATATATCTTTGAGACGTACCATACATACTATTTTGTAACACTTTTTTTTATTTGAACCATAAATTTAAAATATCTTTATTCTTGGGAATAAAATACACTTCTACAACATCATTTCTAATGGCAGTATGGTAGTCAATTTTTTGGATATACCATAATTTATTTAATCTCTTTTTACTAAACATTTGAATTGTTTTCTTTTTCTTTTGATTTTTTCTTTTTTTACTAATATAAATAGACTTTTGATAAACATCCTTATATATAAATATTTGCCCACAGTACCCAAATTTTCTGAGGAATATAGTTCTAGTAAAAAAAAAAAAGTGGGTAAATTTTATTCCTTGAAGGTTTGCAGATCTCTAATTTCTAGTGAGACATCTTTCCCCAGTGTTTGGTCATTTGTATTTTTTCTTTGTAAGGGGCTTTATGTCCTTTGCCCATTTTTCTACTGGGTTGTTTCTTTTTGTTTGTAAATGTTCTTTATCTATCAAGGGTGCTAAACTTTTACCTAGCATAATTATTACAAATATTTCTGTAAGTTCTCCATTTGCTTTTTAATTTTATTTTTAGGTCAAAAAAACATTTTACTGTTATTAGTTAAGTCTATCAATCTATTCCATTTTATTTCTACCTATTGTATGATGCTTAGCTGGTCTTTCTCCACACCAAGGTTATATATACTTACATTTTCTCCAAATAGTAGACTTTTAGGTCAGAATAATATGGCTTATACTTTTAAGTTTTCTTTTTCATATAATATTTATTCCATGTGAAACTTATTTTGAAATAAGACATAAGATAGAGGGGCAAGCCCATGGCCGAGTGGTCAAAGTCCGACACGCTCTGCTTCAGTGGCCTGGGTTCGTGGATTCAGATCCCAGGTGCAGACATACATCACTCACCAGCCATGCTGTGGCAGCGTCCCACATATAAAGTAGAGGATGATTGGCACAGATGTTAGCTCAGAGCTAATCTTCCTCAAGTTTAAAAAAAAAAAAAGAGGAGGATTGGTAACAGATGTTAAGGCAGGGTGAATCTTCCTCAGGAAAAAAAAAGACATAAAATAGAGACATAACTGCTTTTTTCCCCAAGTAGTTTGCCAGTTGACTCAATACTACTTTGACTGATCCATTTTCCCTCATTGCTTCAAAATTCTACCTTTTCATATTCTAAATTCTTACCTAAACTGAAACTATTTCTGAACTTTCTCTTTTGTTTCATTGATGTCTGTTACCTCTTCCCTTTTCTTAAAGGGGAACTGAGTTTATTTACTTCCAAAAGAAGATAACACAAACCAGTTTAAAAAAAATTAGTTCACTGATTCATTAGAAGAGAAAATGGTGGGGGTGGTCTGCATGCTAGAAAGGTAGGGAGTTCACAATGGTATGCTAATTCAGAACTGAAAACTTGCATTCCAGATAGGACAATGAATCCACATATCTCTATGCGGTTTGTTTGTTTTTTTAAAGTCCCACTGTTCACTGGAAAGAGCATCCTAGGTGAGTCCAAAAAAGGTCTGGCATACCAGGGACTCTAAAAGTTCATTTTGTTAGTTTCCACTTGTGGGCTGTGCAACATTTTAAACTTTTAATTTTGAAATAATAATAGATTCACAGGAAGTTGTTTAAAAATGTACAGAGAGGTCCCATGTACCATTCACTCAGTTTCCCCCAATGGCAACATCTGGCATAAATATGGTACAATATCAAAACCAGGAAATTGACATTAGTACAATCCATAGAGCTTCTTCAGATTTCATATGCCCTTGTGTGTGTAAAGTTCTATGCAACTTTATCATGTGTAGATTCATCTGATCACAACCACATTCAAAATACAGAATTGTCCCATCACCATAAGGCTCACGCTAACCCCTGTCACCTCCATCCCTAATTCTTGGCAACCACTAAACTGTTCTCCATCTCTATAATTTTGTTATTTCAAGATTGTTATATAAATGGGCTCACAAAAGGTATGTAACCTTTTGAGTTTTTGTGTTTTTTTTTTTTTTTTTGCTCAGCATAACTCCCTTGAGATCCATCCAAGTTGTTATATCAATAGTTTGTTCGTTTTTATTGTTGAGTAATGTTTCATGGTCTGGATGTACCACAGTTTGTTTAGCCATTTACCCGTTGAAAGACATCTCGGTCACTTCCAGTTTGGGGTTATTACGAATAAAGCTGTTATGAACATTCATGTATAGGTTTTTGTGTGAACTTAAATTTTCATTTCTCTGGGATAAACGCTCGTGTGCAATTGCTGGAATGCATTTTTTTTTTTAACCTGAGGAAAATTCACCCTGAGCTAACATCTGTTGCCAATCTTCCTCTTTTTTTGCTTGAGGAAGATTGTCCCTGAGCTAACGTCTGTGCCAATCCTCCTCTATTTTGTATGTGGGCTGCCACCACAGCATGGCTGCTGATGAGTGGTGTATGTACATGCCTGGGAACCGAACCTGGACCACCGAAGCAGAGCGAGCTGAACCCAACCACTAGGCCACAGGGCTGGCCCCTGGAATGCATTTTTTTAATTGAAGTATAGTTGACATACAATATTATGTTTCAAGTGTACAGCATAGTGATTTGACATTTCTATACATTACTCACATGGAGTGCATTTTTAGTTTTATAAGAAACTGCCGAACTATTTTCCAGAGCAACCATACCATTTTACATTCCCACCGGCAATGTATGAATGATTCAATTTCTCTACTTCCTTGTCAGCATTTGGTTTTATCATTATTTATTTTAGCCATTCTGATAGGTGTGTAGCAATATCTCATTGTGGTTTTAATTTGCATTTCCCTGATGCCTAATGATGTTGGACATCTTTTCATGTGCTTATTATCTGCCATGGGTATCCTCCAGTGAAATGGCTGTTCATGTCTTTTGTCCATTTTCTAATTGGACTGTTTTTTTAACTGTTGGATTTTGAGAGTTTTTAATGTATTTTGTATATATATACACCCTTTGGTGGATATTGGTTTGCAAAATATTTTCTCCCAGTCGAGAGCTTGTCTTTTCATTCTCTTAACAGGGTCGTTAGCATTTTGGATTGTGATTTTCGGTGTCAAGACTAAGAACTCTTTGCCTAACCCTAGATCCCAAACATTTCTTCTTTTTTAAAAAAGTTTTATAGTTTTTATGTTTTACATTTAAGTCTGTGATCCATTTTGAGTTAATTTTTGTATAGATGTGAATTTTAGGTTGAGGTTTATTTATTTTGCCTATAGCTGTCCCATTACTCCTGCACCATCTATTGAAAAGGCTATCCTTCCTCCATTGACTTGCTCTTGCACCTTTGTAAAAATCAGTTGGGCATATTGTTTGGGATTATCTGTAGTTCTGTTCCATTGATCTATGTGTCTACCTCTCCTGTTTATTCGTTTTTATTTTTATAGACTTATGCTTTGTCTTTGGTAAGGTAAGGTCCTCTTCTTTACTCTTCTTTTTCAAAAATGTTCTTGCTCTCGTGAGTCAATTTAGCCTAGTGGTAAAGAGGTTAGGCTCCAAAAACAGTGTCTTCACGGGGCTGGCCCGGTGGCGTCGTGCTTAAATTCGCACGCTCCGCTTTGGCGGCCCTGGGTTCACAGGCGCAGATCCCGGGCGCGACAGGCGCACCGCTTATTGACCCATGCTGTGGCGGCGTCCCATACAAAGTAGGGGAAGATGGGTATGCATGTTAGCCCAGGGCCAGTCTTCCTCAGCAAAAAAGAGGAGGATTGGCAATGGATGTTAGCTCAGGGCTGGTCTTCCACACAAAAAAAAACATAAAAAATTAAAAAGAAACAGTGTCTTCACTCAAGTAACAATGTGACCTTGGGCAAGAAAAATAAAATCACTAAATTTCTATTTTCTCATCTGAAAATGGAGTTGTGAGAACTAAATTACTTAATGCTTGTACAGTGCCATAATGTTTAACACACAGTAAACGTATTTGGTTGTCTAATGTTGTAATAACCCCAAAATTTCTTACTTGAGAGAAATAGACTTACTTCCTGCTCATGCAACAGGTCAATGTGGGTGTTCCTGATTGGGCGGCTCGCTTGAGCAATTCTCTTCTAAGCTGTGACTCAAGGACTTAGGCTCCTTGAATCTTACTTTCATCTTGTGGCTCCACCACCTCTAGGTGTTTGGAGTCTTTTCATTTAGTTGATGGGAAAAGACAAGGAGGAGCAGAGAAGTGGTTGAGGCGGTTTTTTCCCCCATGCTCTAAAAGTGGCACTTTCTGTCGAGTTACATTGGCCAGAATTCAGTCAACAGGGACCCAACTAACTACCAGGAAGGCTGAGAAATGTGTTCTGTGTACCCACAAAGAAAAGTAAACACATGCAAACACACATAGCAGCAGACTCTGCCTTAATAGTGTTAGGGCCTGGAATAGGGAGAAGTGTTTCTAAAGAAGGAAGTTGAGATGAGAAAGGAATGATGAGAGAGTGGCAGACACCCAAAGATCTCAAGAATGTGTTCCAAGCAGAAGAAATATCAAGTGCAAAGGCCTCAATCTGGGCTCCTTTTCAATGGGGTCTTTCTTCCCTTGTATTTTCCAAATGGTTTCTGCTACTGGATAGGAAAGTTATCCCATAACCAAATGTCTTTCTGAACCTCTCTTATTAGTAGTAATAGTTTTTTTAGTTGGCTCATGTTTTTGTAGACAATTAGATCATCTACACATAATAATAAATTTCTCTAATTTTTTAATATCTGTACCTCTTATTTCTTTTTCTTGTCTTATTAGCTGGCTTCCTGAACAGATATGAATAACAGCAATAATGAGGATTTCTTCTTGTTCCCAGTTTTGAGGGAAACGTAGCTAAAGTTTTAAGTTAAGTTTGAAATTTGCTGTTTATGCTTTATAGTGTCTTCATTTACACTTTTGTTTGTTTTTTACAAACCAGGAACAGACATTGAATTTTATCAAATTCTTTTTTGTGTGCTCTCAAAGTGATCTTGGATTTTTACTCTTTTGATCCATTAATGTGGTGAAATTTGTTTATTGATTTCCTAACGTCAAACCATGTGTACATTCTCAGAATAAGTCCTTCCTGGTTAGGGTGTGTTACTCTGCTACTACACTACTAGATTTGATTGCTAATATTTTTTTGAGATTTTTTGACATTGGTTTCATAAATGATATTAGTCTGTGGTTTTCTTTTTTGTGTGTGCTACCAGCCTCAGATTTTGTTCTCACGGTTATGCTAACTTTGTAAAATGAATAATACAGCTTTCCACAGCATTCTATTTTCTAGAATAGACTAGATATTATTGATTATAATGTACGTATGCCTTAAAGTTTTGATGAAATTCACATAGAAACATTTATGAACCTGGACTCTATCTCCACTCTTTACAGAGGAGAAAACTTTTCATTTCCAAAGGCTTTATGTGCCAAATGGAAATTTAAAACCCTTGTCTTACAAAGGCATTTGCTTTCTGCAATAGCCTGTTGTTCCTCTAGCATGATTAGTTATCTTTAACTATTGTATAGATGTCTGGCAGATAAGGGATTCTTCTCATTTGATCGAACAGATTTACCGAAAGCTTCAATAATCTGACGTGGAGGGGAAATGAAACTCTTCTATATTTGTGAGTTTCCCATTTATGATCACCCAGTGGTTAGCTGTCCCTCCCATCCCAGCCCCCACTGCAGCTTCACTTTTAGCCTGGGGGGGAGGACCAATCAGGTTTACAGTCTCTCTCGAAAATATTCTTTCTGGTTATGAGACTCTCTGCTGCTGCCAAACCCCACTAGAAATGGATTGAAGTCCACTCTTTGAGCTACTGCCTTCTCTCTCCAGAGGCCCAGAGGGAAAGTGATAGAGCAGGTCCCTCCGGCTCTAGCCTCCCTGTTCTTTTAGACCCCACAAAACTTACACATTAAACTTGGAAACATAAGTAAATTTCTCTAAATCTATTGAGAAAATAATATCTTCCCTATATTTGCTCGCCTCAAGCTCAGTCCACAGAGACACTGACTCTCTGTTGTTGGGCAGAGCAACTTTTGGTCTTTTCTTGCCTTGCTCAGGGAGCCCAGTAGCAAAATTAAAGAGCTTTAATGGCTGTTCTTGTCCCTGTTCCACCTAACAATATTTATTTTGTTTATTTCAACCACTTAATATCAAAATCTTTTAAAATGTAAAGAGGATATCACCAAAGAAAAATCTAGAAAGAGAATTAACCTCATTAGCAATCAGGAAAATACAAATTTAAGCTACAGTGAGATATTACTATATACCCACCAGAATGGCTAAAAAGAAAGACAATACCAAGTATTAGCAAGGATATGCAGTTACTGGTACTTATATAATGCTGCTGGTGGGAGTGCCAAATTGTATGACCACTTTGGAAGACAGTTTGACTGTATTTATTATGCATATCCTATGACCCAACAATTCCACTCTTATCTATACATTCACATGTCCAAGGGACACATACAAGAATATTCATAGGTAAACTGCAAACAGCCCAATGTTCATCAACAGAAAAATGGATAAATTATGGTGAATGCATACAATAGAATATCACATAGTAACGAAAATAAATAAACTACAGCTATGTTTAACATGGATGAATTCTCGTAAACATTGAGGTACAGGCTATGTTCTCTTTCTGTACTTGGATAGTGTTTTTTGTGATAATCCATTGAGCTGTGTGTTTATTTTGTACACTGTTCTGTGTATTTCACAATGGAAAGGGTTAAAATATATGTCTGTGTGTGTGTTTATATGCATATAGTATATACATTCTCAGACCCTTGAATAGTATATTGAACATAATTTTATCTTTTCTTAATGTTTTAGAGGAATTACAATTAACACTGTTATCTGGAGGCTGGAATACACTTAACTTATGTGGAGGTTTCTGTCCTAACATTAAATGACTCCAAATCCATGTTTTTTAAATTCTTGTATCTGCTTCTGAGTGTGTATCTTGAGTCAGAAGCAGTTCCGAGTCACCTTCTGAGTGGTAGAAATTATGTCTGACTTTTCTAGAAGCTTGTAGTTATCTCTACTTTCAAGTGAAATACATAATGCAATGAATATGAACATTTGTCATCTTGTTTGTATTAAAAAGATTTTTAAAAGTGAATATAAAAAAATTCCTCTAGATGATTTCAAGAAAAAATTAGTCAATTTTCTGACCTAGTCAACATCTCACTGTGATGACAGTATTCACAGGGGAAAGTCCTATTCCTTCTTATTAAATATACTCTTATGGATGTAGAAATACCATTCTTTTAAAGCCAGCGTAAGGCGACTTCTCAGCAATCAAAGGAGTTTCCAGGTGTGATCAGCATGGTTCATTGTTGTAGATAAACTGATAGGCAAGAGGACCACAAACAACCTTTGGAAGGAAAACCAAGTGGCAGAGGGTTAGAGAGAATAAGTGCTACTGAATTTGGGATATGCTGTGGAGTGAGAAAAAAGAATGGAAATAGGGACAAGTAGAGGCATTTTTCAAGATGAGACCTGTGTATATTTAATGTAGTCAGATGGATCCAATGGAAGAGGCAATCATTGTCTCTGGAACAGTGTCTGGCATAGAGAAGGCACTCAGAGATATTCGTTGAATGAATAGACTTTGACATCTGATCAATCTGAATTTGAATCCCAGTATTCCATTTGCATACTGCGGAAACCTGAGCAATTTCTTTACTCTGCTAAACCTCAGCCTTATTATCTATAAAATGAGAATAAAAATGTAGAATGTATTTCTAAACATGTTTGTAACACAGACCTTTAATGTGAGCCGTTATGACTTATATTCCACTTAAATATTAAGCTCAGTGCTTGGCAAAGTGCTCTATACCTAGCAGTTGCTCTCTGAATGATTTTTTAATTGAATTTTTATATGTAATGGTAAGGAATAAACTTGCTTTACTGTAAATCACAATATCCTTAATATTTTCAGAAGTTTTCTATTGTGGGCTTTAATTTTATTGGGATAACATAAAATACATATTTCATTTTTGTAAAATTATAAAAATAACTTTTCCTAAAAGTTTGTTATAAAAATTAATTTAAGTTTTTAAATATTTCATTCCTTAGCCCTTAGATCCAAAAACTTAGCATCACCTTCTGGTGTTTTCTCTAACTTCATCAACAATTAGGAAGGCAGCTATAGTAGAACAGGGCTAAAAGTCAGCTTTTTAGGATAGAAGAAATGTAGGTATATGTGTAGAGTACAGAGGGGAAGGCACTGTCAACTTTCCCACTAGAAAACTCTAAAACATAAAGTAAATAACTTTTATGGAGTAAGATTGATTGTATCTAAATTAATAATGGAAAAAATTAGTGTTCTCCTGGTGCCTTCTAAGTTTAAAACTTGACTACCCACTTCTCACGCTAACATCTACATTTGTTGCCATAGGGATTGCTCAAGACTCTTGCTTACAGCCTTAAATGAGTATAATTGCTATTGTTATAGACATCAGAAAAATCCTGACTTATGACTAAGAGATAACCATCACATGACAACTCTAAGTGCATGTACAATTTTAACTCCTTGGAAACAGATAAAGGCCAAGTAGTAGTATATTATTATTGGTTCTCAGAAGTCAGCATCCCAAATCTCACTACTCTTTCTTGATTAGTTACGGCTGAAAACATTTTATGATTAATCTATCACATGATTTCCGCCCTACAGAAACTTACATTTTGGAGACTGACACAAACATATAGGACATACTAAGACAAATAAAACTGCTCTAGCAAGAATTCAAATCACTATCAAGACTATACATAATTGTAAAGTTTGTGTTACTTAGTAACACAAAAAAACAGTGATAAAAGTGTAGCACTGAGGGAATCAAAGTGCAGGGAAAAAGTTGTGTTAAGGATAAGGGGGGCTTGAATATGTGAGGAGGAGAAAAGAAAGGAGCAACTGCAGTGGGGGAGATGCTAGAGAAGGAAGTCATGGAGTAAGGCCCTAGAGGTGGAAAGAAATGTGGTCAAAGGCAGAGATACAGCCTTGGAAAGGAGAAGACAATAGGGAAGGATAAAAGGGTGGGGTGAAAACAAAAGAAAATTTGGGTTGAGAACAGAAGTCATTTTGAATGGCCCAGATTTTGTAAATAAATTAGGAGGCACGGTGAGTGCCAAGAGCAAGGCGAGGCTAAGAAAGGAAGACCAGGTTGGAGGCTCGAGAAAAATGAAGACAGGTATAGAAAACCTGTTGTAGGGTGTTCAACAGAATGTCGACATGCGATGACTTTAAAGGAGTTCAGCGTGTCGGTGAAGGCCTCTAAGGTTAGAGAGCACGTTTTTGTAACATCTTGCAGTGATCAACCAGGAAGAAGCAACAGAAAAAGCAAATGCTGGGGTTTACTCATGGGAGACAGTGAGGTATTTTGGAGTCCTGATGAGTGTCCTGGGCATTCTGGTACTTGGGTTGGGTACTTGAATAGAGGAAAGAGTATCAAGATATTTATTTATTTAGCAAATATTAATTATCTACTGTATACCCATCAACTTTAGTAGCCTTTATTATTATATTTCTGGAAACAATTCCCTAATCTAAAGGCTCAATCCTGATTTCTCTTTTGATTTCAGAGCCCAGTCTTTCAACTGTCTGTAGGGCATCTCTGCTTTGATGTTCCATTATCTAAAACGGAATGCTTCATCTTCCTCCCAAACCTATTTCTATATCTGATTACCCCATTTCCGTTAATGATGTTATTACCTTTCTAGTCTCCCAGGTATGACATTTTTCAGTCATCTCTAACTTTTCCTCTCCCTTCCTTAATGTATCATCAAGTTATGCTATTAAATACTGCCACCAAAATATTTCTCCTGGCTTTTCTTCCTTTCCATTGCCAAGGCAATAATTCAGGCTGTTGTCATTTCATGCTTGTACTTCTCCTCTGCCCTCTCAACTGGTTTCCCTGCCTGCAGGCTCTACCCAGTCCAGTCAGTCTTACATTCCATACCCAGATTCATCTTTATAAAACGTCAGTTTGATGAGTCATTCCTCATCTCAAAAATCTTCAAGGAGCTGTAGTAAAGTCCCTAAGGAAATAAGATCCTAGAGGAGCTCATATTCCAATGTGAATGGGGTCAGTTAACAGTCAGGAGGAGATGTTGATTTAGAGAAGGCTTCCCTGAATAGTGACGAGAGAAGAGAATGGATGGAAAAAAGCTGGGAAACACCAGGGTTTAGGGAATAGGTTGAGGAGGAAGAGGTGATGCCAAGGAGACTCAGGAGAGTTGAGAAGGGCGGGTAGGAGGAGAAGCAGGGGAGAGTGTGTCACAGAGGCCAAGGTAGGAGAGGATGTCAAGGAGCAGAGTGAATAAGGTAGACTCTTCCCTGGTGAGAGTCTATTGGATTTGGCAATTAGGGGGTCAGAATCAGGAGCAGTTTTAGGGTAGCAGAGGGAGGCTACGGAGGGTTGAGAAACAAAGAAGTGGAAATAAGGAGCATAGGTTTCCTTTTTAAAATGCTGATTGAGAAGAGAAACAGCGCTAAGATAAAGAGAGATGTACTCAATTCCCCCCACCACCACAATGAAAGAGATGTGCACTAGATTACAGCCTAAGGGCAGAGATCTCAGTGGTGAAGGAGAGCTTGATATTAGATAGAGGCAAGATGATTGATGGAGCAAGATCCCCAAGGAAGTCTGAGGAGGTAGAATCCAATGAGGAAAAAAAGAGCCTTTGTCCATTTATAATCACCCTCTTACTATATACATGCTAATTCTCACTAGATATATGTTATGGTCATATACGGTTAAGGTAATGATGTATTATGAAGGACTAGATGAATTTTTGCAACTTGAAGAGATAGCAGCTGGATGAATCATTACAGAAAACTCTAGGAGTTGCTAATAACAGCTCGAAAGAGCTAAATCATTCATTAAGGGTTAAAGGTATCATTCACTATTACCACGAACATCAGCTGAGGATTAGGAACATTTTCAGAGTGAAAACTGGATGTATTCTTTTTCTATTGCTACTCTAACAAATTACCAGAAACTTACTGGTAGGTCAGAAGTCCAACAGAGGTCTCACTGGGCAAAAATAGAGGTGTAGGCAGGGCTATGTTCCTTTCTAGAGGCCTCTAGAGGAGAATCCATTCCCTTGCCTCTTCTGGCTTCTAGAGACTGCCACATTCCTTAGTTTGCGGCCCCCTTTCTCCATTCCAAACCAGCATCATCACATCTCTCTAACTTTTCTTCAGTTATCCCATTTATCTCTAACCACACCCAGGAAAGCTTCTCTGCTTTTAAGGACTCGAGTGATTAGATTGGGCCCACCTGGATAATCCAGGCAACTCACTCCATTTCAAGGTCCTTAACCTTAATCACATCTGCAAGTTTCTTTTGCCATGTAAGATAACATTCACAGGTTCCAGGGATTAGGCTGTGGACATCTCTGGGGGCTATTATTCTACCTACCTGTGGGAACTGAGGGTGAGGTCTTTATTTTAAGAGGGAAGTTACAAATGGGAAAAAGAAAAGTGTTTAGTATTGGGGAATTTGGTTTTTGTAACTTGAAATAGGCAAGATGCTTGTTCTGGTAGGTAAAGTGGTTTCTAGACGCCAGGTATGTAATGTCTAAGAAGTTAGTGAGAAACAGTTTACTGATAGCCTGGAGTGAAATTTATCTTTTTCAGCTCAAAAAAATAAGATAAATTTCAATTGTGCTAAGGAAATAAGAGATCAGTGTTTCAACCTAAACATTTAGATCAGAGAAAATAGGGTAGTAGCATGACCCCTGGGTTCTAGGTATGATGAGGGCAACAGAAATAAAAGAGAGAAAATCCTAAATGTTTTATTTTATAGGAACCTGTAGCATTAGCATTTGTTTCACTACTAACACTTAGATTAGAATTTGGCAATAATATGTTCAGAACTGGGTTCTGAATTTTAACTGTCTTAATTCTATCTCTTCATCCATAATTGCCAGGTAGTCTATGGATATATGCGTTGCAATACGAGGCTAGTTATTGATGCCAAACTGGCAGCATTTATATTGGTAATACCACGCTTCAACCACATAAGCTAGCTGGTAAAAAAAAAGAAATGGTCCTAGTTATAAATATTGTAAATGTTAATTATTTAAATATAACAAAAATGAAAGAACATAGTATTTTTTAATAATAGGTTTTGAGTGCCTACTGTGTTTCAGGCATTGTAGTAAATCTTTTTTAAAAGATTTTTAAAATTGTACAGTAATATTTAAAATGATATCTGAGAGTAGGTTATAGCCTGAACACTAAAGGGAAAGTAAAAGAGGAACTAAATACATTCCACTATTTTATACTCCAGTATTAACAGAAATTAGTCAGTAAATGAGATGGCAAATATTAGTGCAACTTTTATCTGATAGCTATTTTACTATAGATAAACTACAACTTAAAAATTAGTTTTGCAGTTGATAAAAATAAGAAAAAGAACCCTGTAATTCACACTTTAAAACTTTCTACTTGCTCCTTATATGTCTTATTTTTAAAAACAATAATAAATCTAATCATTTTTAAAAATTATTTTATTGAGGTCATATTGGCTTATAACATCCTGCAAATTTCAGGTGTACATTGTTATATTATGTTGTATTATATTATATACAGTTTCTGTATAGACTGCAGCATGCTCACCCCCAATAGTCTAGTTTTTATCTGTCACCATACATACGTGTCTCTTTACCCCTTCCACCCTCCCCCCACCCGCTACCCCAACCCCCATCCCCTCTAGTAACCACCCATTTGTTCTCCTTATCTACATGTTTGTTTGTTTATATAGCTAATTTTTTTTCTTCCCCAAAGCCCCAGTACATAGTTGTGTATAGTCATAAGTCCTTCTAGTTCTTCTACGTGAGCCGCCACAGCATGGCAACTGACAGACAGGTGGTGTGGTTCCGAGACAGGGAAGCGAACCCCACAGCCAAAGTGGGGAGCACCGAACTTTAGCCACTAGGCCATCAGGGCTCTCTCTGTATAACTAATTATTAACATAAACAATCTAGAGAGAGTTTTTTGGAAATGTGTAATCTAAATTCTATTTCCAGGTTAACATGAAAGCAGCCATCCGACTCTATTTGTCTCACTGTAATCAAATTAAATTTGTATTTTATATATCCATCTAACCATTCCTCCATCCAACAAATGTGTATTGAACTCCTGTCATGGGAAAGGCACTATGTTAGGTCCTGTAAAATATTTAACACAGACATTTTTACTTTTTATTTGCAGTTCTAAACTTATTTCCAATTGTGAAGTGAAAGACTTCATTACATCAGCTATCTGTCCTGACCTGTCTCTTTACCAGCTAAACTCTGTATCTTAAACATTTTTATTCATCTTTCTACAGTGAAAAGTCTCCCTTTCATTCCTGTCCCCTGGCAACTCTTTTCCCAGAGGCAACCAGTGTGTTATTTTCCTGTATATTCTTCCAAGTGCATTTTGTGTATCAAGCAAATATGTATATATCTTAACCCCCCTACATATTTTTTTGCACCTTGCTTTTTTTCACTTCCTCATTTTTTCTTATGTCTGCATACTATTCCATTGTATGGACATATCAAAGTTATTTAATAATAGACATTACCATTAATTTTAATATTACTCTATTCCTAACCAAGCCAAAATAAAGAGTCTTATATTCAAATATATTTGTGGGATATCTTCCTAGAGATGGGACTTCTATATGCATTTGTAATTTTTGATAAATATTGTCAGTTTGCCTTTTATAGAGGTTGTGCCTGTTTCCCCACAGATTTGCCAACATATGATGGTGATCTTTGCAATTCTGGAGGATGAAAAATATCATCTTGGTGTAGTTTTAATTTGCCTTTCTCTCATTATGAGTAAGGTTGAGAATCTTTTTATATGTTTTAAAATCCATTTGTAATTCCTTTTCTGTTTTTCTGGGTTATTGTGATTTGTTATTATTTAAATACTAGGGACATAGGAAATTATTTATATATTAGGGAAATTAGCCCTTTGTCAGTGAGTTGCAAATAATTTTTTCCCAGTTTGATATTTGTCTTCCAACTTTGTGGTAGCTTTTGTTATGGAGAAATTTTTATTTTATAGAATTATCTCTGTGGGTTCTGGGCTTTGTGTTATACTTAAGCTTTCCCTACTCTGAGATAATTTTTTAAATTCTTCATGGTTTCCTCTGGTACTTTTATGATTAACAAACATTCTTAATCATTACAAGTTCTAAAGGGTGTAGTGCATAGGATCAAGTTCCCTGTTTCAGTTTACATCAGAGCTAGATTAGCAAATCAGTCCCAAGGAAATATAAACTAGTGGAAGGAGTTGGACTCTGGAGTCAATAATTTGGGCTTTTCTGCTTCTGGGCTGTATGACCTTGGGCATGGTACTTAATTAACCTCTCTGAGCCTCAACAGCTTCATCTGTAAAATGGAAACGATAAATAGTACTTAGTTTGTTGTGAGAATTGCATGAGATCATTCATGAAAAGCCCTTAGCATGATGCTTGACAAGCTGGAAGCATTCATTAAATGTAAACTATTACTGTGATAATAATGGTGGCTATAGACTATTCTTTCAACCCCTACTACCATCCCATAATTCATGACTTTAATCACAAGGGGTTGAATTAAAAAAATGCATTCCAAAATTTCCAACATTACCACTTCAGCATTAAGAATCCAATCCCCTCTAAGCATAGTAGTTCTCAACCCTGACAGTACATTAGAATCACCTGAGTAGATTTTTAAACTCCAAATGCCCCAGAGATGGCTTTAATTGGTCTGGGGTATGGCCCAGACATCAGTACTTTTCAAAAACCCCTCTGGTGATTTCTACTGGCAGGTAAGGTCTAGAACCACTATCCCAACACTAGGCCAGTGGTTTCAGACATGAAGGGAAACATATTCATGGCTTCTAAAAAACAATATATAGAAATCTTTTATGGGTAAAATGCCATGAATTCGTCAGGAAGACTTTAGAACATAGAAGAGTTGAGACCGGTGTCAGAGATATTGAGGAAAGGAGTTATGAGGTTGATGTTCCTTGTATATATTTATAAGACTTTCTCAGAAGAGTTCAGGGCAGCTACACTCTAAATACTGTTACAACTGCTACTTAGAGCTAAGGGACATGAAGTGTTTCTATTTGTTAGATGTATTAACTGAAACGTGGAGATAGGACTCGTCAGCTGTTCAATTAGACAAATTTAAGATTCTTATTACCCCCATTGCTGTCCCGGATAGTTCTCAAAAATAAATTATTTCTGATCATGAGTAATTTATCTTATCCCCTTACACATTTTAACAGTTTAGGAAGGATTTGGAATGGTATTTTAGCTTATTTACGGATACAGTGTAAGTAGGGTATACAGGAAAATGAGACATTTTCGAATCCCAGGAAAGAGCAGTGTGGTCTAAAGAGAATGGACAAGGAGTCAGGAGGCCTAGATTCCAGTTCCTGAGCTTCAGGTTCCTCAGCTGCAAAATGAGAGAATAAACAGTTCCCAAAGGTTTCCTTCAACTCTAAGTAATTCCTGTCTCACCAAACCACCTAAGTAATGCCTTTCTTAGTCAATAGAAGACAAGTATTCTAGCTCAAGCTTTTTAAATACATATTTCGTAGTCTTGTCTTGTAGGCAGTATATCTTCTCAAACATTAAACTATGTCTTGATGGTCTTAGATTAGTATATGTCCTGTCTAACTAGTTTATTTACATTTCACATTTAAGTGGGGGCCATTGGTGTCTTCACCCAGAGGGGTGACTAGTGGAGGGTGGGGGGTTGCATCTGGAGACGGCGAGGATATATGGGAATACGAGCTTTCTGTTGCCCTTCAAATCATGCCCCGTGGATGACTTCATTTAGTTCTGATCCTGGGTCCCCCTTCTACATTTTCTTCTAATCATTTCTATTTCTCTTTTTGCATTGTTACTCATGATCATAAGGGCTCACACAATTCTTGTATTGGTGATCCATCTTGACGTCATCTCTTCTCTACAAGATTGTACATTTTTTGAGGCCAGGATACATTTGTATTGTATCCCTTACATGAGCTACTACAGTGTCTTGGCATGTAAAAGGAACCTGATAAATGTTTAATTGAATTAAATTGTTAAAAAATTAAGTGACTTCAATTTCATTGTTTTCTCTATTTTTTTCTGTGATACTTTAACTTTCATAGTTTCCTTTACAATATGTCCAATTTCTTTTATGCAAAGTCCTATTTCGTGACAGTATTCTTTCAATACTTTCTGAATACAGCAATGAACCTTTCACTCTCAAATGCCTATAAGTAGTAATTAAAGCAGGAAAGTAATCATGATACCAAAATACGAAATGATACATTAGGTAAGTTTTTAGTAGTAAATGTGTAGGATAACTTTAAGAAAACTGTTATTTTGAGGTAGGTTAGGTATGTTTTCAATTTGATCAAGTATTGTAAACACATCAAAACTAAACTTTTTAATATGTCAATTATAATTTACTAAACTTAAGATATCTGAATTAACAATGCACAACTATGTATAACATTTGTTAAATATCACAAATCATTAAAATAAGTCTTTTGTATGTAACTCAGAGAATTGAGTTATGATAGTATTAAAATTTTAGTATGGTAGGAGGGAAATTGAGTATGATAGTATTTTGATGAAGTAGAATAAAATTTCAATTTTAAGTTAGTATAAAAAAGGATCCAATTGTTTAAAATTTTGCATTTAATAAAAATAAAATCAGCATTATTATTTTTGATCATGATTTTAACAAAATTACTTTCACAGCTTATCAAACATTGAGAGCTAAGAGATATAAATGTTATATATTCAGAGAAAATTTCATCTGTTTTTAGCTTAACAGTTAAGTTGGGATTTTGAATTGTGAGAGTGATGCTTCAATGTCAGTTGAAAATTATCCATCCTCCTTTTTGAGTCCTGCTTTTTGAGTCTGCCTTTGTGGGCTCTAAATTTTCACTTGGAAAATTAAACACTTTCCAGATAGGGAATTCTAAATTGTCGCTCGGTGTACCAGTTCGAGGCCAGTGTAAAACACCAAATCTTTGAATGTATAATTTTTTGAGGAGTTTATCCAGGCTAAAGAATATACTTGCTGCTGAGGGCATTTCCAAGCCTCTATGACTTCTGTATTCATACAGTAAGGTGCATTAATTTTATTAATGATCTTTAAAACAGTCAAAGCATACAGGGCCTTGCACAAAATTTTATTTTGTGAGCCACCATAAAAGTACCTTGAAAGAAGTTAAAAAAAGATAACTCTTGAGATTTGGACTCCTTACATTTTCTGCTCCAATGTACATACGTACTTAACCTGAAGATGTAAAGATAATCCCACATTGTTTCTATCACAGTATTGATAATTAGTTATGTTCTTTGTTGAATGACTGTTCTTCAACCTTACTGTCCTTTAGACTCATTCTTACATGTTAATCTGCAAACAAGCAAATGTCAAGGGCAGTAACAAAAAAGACCATTTTTAAAAAGCTGGTAAATATTTGGAGTTATTTGTAGTTTTGAAAATTCTTTTTAGTTCAAAAGTCACATGTATAATGTGCACTAAAATTTGGTTCATAAATGAAAATTATAGATATGGGAAAGTTGCTTTCGGAGAAATTTCACTAATAAATCCATAATCTTTAAAATTCTGAGTGACTGAATTAAATATTGATCCTTTGCAAAATATTTTCAGCAGCGTATTCCAAATATTACTTTTTAAAGGTGTGTTTTTTACTTTTAAATATATGGGGGTCCCACAGGCATGATGACATTTTCTAACATATACTTTTTTGGTCTTTTCCTCTGCTAAGTCTTTAACCGAATTGCTCTAAGTATTAAGAAGAACTGCTGTCAAGAAAGGTATTTTCTTTTCAAGATTGATGTTTACACAAACGAAATACTTTTTCAGAATGAGAATTCTAATTTGGAAGAAGAAAATACCAAAATACTTTTTATTTCTTATTCCTTATTCTTCTTGCCATCTTTAAAATACAAGTTAAATCTTAATCGGAATCCTTTTCCCATCGTGTAACCAAGCGATGGTGCCAGACTTGAAGAGGAAGGCTTTACTTTGTTCGACATGTGTTTACGAAACCCCAGCGCTTTCCCTAGATCTTTTGGCTGATAATCTCAAACATGGAGGATGCTTCTGATTCTTCACAAGGGGTTGCTCCATTAATTAATAATGTAGCTCTCCCAGGCTCTCCGCCGTCTCTTCCTGTATCAGTGACAGGCTGTAAAAGTCATCGAGTAGCCAATAAAAAGGTAGAAGCGAGAAGTGAAAAGCTCCTCCCAACTGCTCTTCCTCCTTCTGAGCCGAAAGTAGATCAGAAACTTCCCAGGAGCTCCGAGAGGCGGGGAAGCGGCGGTGGGACGCGATCCCCCGCGCGGAGCCAGGCCGTGGCAGCGGGCGGCGCGGCGGCCGGCGGGGCGGCGGGGCCGGCGAGCGGCGACCCCCCGGGAGGACAGAGCCTCCCTCGCCGCTTTCGCGGTTGGGAAGGTGGAGAGGTGGCCGTCGGCGTGCTCGCAGGTGAAGGGCTCCGTGTGGTCGCTCGGGCGCCGGCGAGCGCCGGCAGGGAAGTGGAGGCGAGCGGGGGAACAAAGCGGAGCGGCGCCGGGGTCCGCCCGCAGCCGGCTCCCTCGCGGCGTCGGGCGGGCCGGCTGCGCGCCGAGCACGTTGTGAGCCCGGCGGCGGCGGCGGCGGCGGGCAGGGAGCCGGCGCGGGGGGAGGGGGCCGCCGCGCTCCCGCACCGCCCGCTCGCGGCGGGGCGTTCGGCCCCATTGTGAGCCGGCGGCGGGGCGTGCGGAGGCGGCGGCGGCTCCGCTCGCTCGATACCCCGGCAGCGACAGGGGCCACCTCGGCCCGGGTGGCAGCCGCGGCGCGTCAGTCACACAAAAGGCAGTGGAGCTTGCCCCGGCGCGCGGACCGGCCCCGCCGCCGCCGAGCGCTCCCCACCTTACCGGCTGTCCTTTCCCTCCACTTCTGATAGGGGAGCGGCGCCGACGCGGGCGGCCGGGGTCCGGGAGAGCCCGCGGGCGGCCGGGAGATGCCGCTGCTCCACCGAAAGCCGTTTGTGAGACAGCAGCCGCCCGCCGACCTGCGGCCCGACGAGGAAGTTTTCTACTGTAAAGTCACCAACGAGATCTTCCGCCACTACGAGTAAGGGCCGGGCGGCGCGGGGGTGCGAGGGCGTGGGGGATCCCTCCCCAGCGGCCTTTTGTCTCTCTCCGCTCCTCGCCCCGGGCTTCTGGCGGGGCGACTTGAAAGTGACGGGTGGCCGCGGGCCCGCGCTTCTCCGGCCCCCGAGCCCGACCCGGTGGCTGCGCGGGGCCCCGGGGCGGCGCGCGGGGAGAGCGGCCGGGGCGGGGAAGGCTGGGGTCCCCGGCCGGCCGTGGGGACCGCCTCTCGCCGCGGCGGCCGCCCGAGCGGCGGAAACTCCCCGCCTCGCCCCTCCCCGCCGCGGCCACACGCGCGCTCCGGGGCCAGTTCCGGGATCCCCGCCCGGCGGCCGAGGGGATCCCCGCTCGGGTCAGCGGCTCGGCGGCCCCCGGCCCGGGGAGGGAATCCCCGCCCCCGGGGGCAGGAAACGGCCGGGCTGGGCGTCGTCGCCTCGGTGGAGTGGAGCCTGACGTGGGAGCTGCCTAGGGCCGGGGCGGGCGGGAGCGGAGGTGAGACTCGGGGAGGTAGGGAGGGCGGGGGCTCCCGGGCGGGCGGGGGCCGTGGGACCCGGGCCACGAGAGGCTCCGCCAGCGGCCTCCCGCCCGGAGCGGCTAGGCCTCGGAGTGAGCGACGCGAGCCGTGCGCTCTGTCACCGCCTCTTCTTGGTGACTAACTCCCGGCCCCGGAGAACTCAGCGTCTCCGCCCCCGGGAGACCGGGTGAGGAAGAAGTCGGGCTGGGCGGGGGAAGGGGGGGCAGGGCCCCGGGCGCCCCTCGTTTTCACTTTCGCGAGCCCGGAGGGCGGCGGTGGGAGTTAGGGGAGGGGGTTAAGACAAGTTCAACTCCAGCCTCCGCCAGTCTCCTCTTTATCCCCCTGCGCATGTGGGCCGCCTGACATGTGCCACTCGCTATTGTTTTGATAAGAATCCGGAGCTGCTGCGTGTGTAGTTTCAGCCCCTACATTTTTCAGTCCCTCGCCTGGTTTTTTCCGCGAGATCTCCTTGTCCTGTGACACCAAACAACGGGGGTGTTTCAGAGGTCTGTGTTTAAACAGGATATCCAAGTGAGAACCTGAATTGATCAATCACTGAAACAGCCTGATCCTCCCTTTTTCTTATGCTTTATCCTCGCCACTCAGAAGGAATCCCTTTGTGGCTTAGAAACCAAGTGTTATAGCAACCAAATAAATTGTGTGTAGGAGGCACCTTTTCTGAGTGGGGACTTGATGGAGGGAGGGCTTTTGGTGAACTCTGCACCTGTCTGAGAAATGAGTCGTGAAGTTAGAAAAGTCAGTTCCTTTGAGCTTCTATTTTAAGGAAGCCTTCTTTTTCTTCAGCTCCGCAGAAGGAGTTACACATAAACATGTTATATCTAGAGAAGTTTTTCAGCAGACAGTACTTTTAAATAGGAGTGCATATCTTGCTCTGCTCCTGTACAGACTTGTTTTGCTCCTCAAACAGAGTTCAGTCTTGTAACTTCTTAAGTGAATTTGGATTAGGTAACTTGACAAGGACGATGTCTTTTTTTTTTTTTTTAAGTTTAAATCCTTGGTAATAATTCTGAATTTTTAAAAAATTGTATTTGAGTGCCAACAAGATAGGAAAATGGGCTTAAATTTCAAACTGTTTTGTCCTTTGATATAAGTAACCTTATCTTTTTAAGAGGCTTTTCATATACTTGGTTCTTGTAGATTTACTGTTATCATGGAGAAATCTGAAAGGCCGAAATGAAGAGATTTTTGGTATTTTAAACCAACTATCTTTTAATATTAAGGAACTGTGTCCTTTGTAGTCTTGTGATGTTAAAAATTCTTTAAAAAATAACTAGTCTTTTGTTGTTTTCTCTGTACAGAAGTGTTTGGGTTTTTGGAAATCACAAACAGTTCAGGAGAGGCAATTGGTTTGGGGATATTTAATCATTTACCCTGAACAAAGCAGAGCTCTTCGTGTTCTTAGGTCTTAATCTCTGTGACTTTGAATTGGCAAAATTGGAAGAAGACTGCCTTTTAACTGTGTTAAATTTGAGATTACTTTTTCTTTCCCTTATACAATTATAAAGAGATCTTTCCAAAAGTGCATTCATCGTGGATGGTATATGGTGGTCTGCGGTATTATGGTAACCTGACCCTTAGCACAATTCTGCAGAAACTGTGAAGGAAACTTCTGTTTTCACTCATTCATTAAATCACCTGTTGGTTTATATGAATTTGTTTGAAGATTACCCTTTAAGTGCATTACTTCGAATATTCATCTTTTGTGTTTGTCTGAAGACTGCTATGCCCACCTGTTTGCTCTGGTTTTTGATTTCGTGAGTAGAACTTTCTCTAATCAGTCTCAAAGAAGTTTTCTACACCTCCCGGCCTTGTTCACTTGCCAGCACAATGCAAAGTAACTTTTGCCTCTAACTCTTGGTAGAGGTTGCCAGTGACCTTTTAATTGCTAAGTAGTTTTCTGTCTTTATCTTAGTTGATATTATAGCCTAACACTTCCTCCTTCATCTTTTTTAGGCAGCAATGATCATTCCCTCCGTTTTATCTAGTGTAACATCTGCTGTTATTGCACTGTAATGCAGTGTATTTATTGCCTCACATTTTCTCTTTTCCTAGACCCTGAATTCTTTGAGACAGAGACTGTGACCAGGATGGATCCTTAGTGATTATATAGTGCAGACTCCTTTATTTTGTTTGTTTGAACTACATGCTCTTTAATTGCTAACTCTTGTTTGACCTGCTTTCCATAAGTAAAGAAGACTCATTAAAAATAGCATATTAAATGTAGGCAAATACATAAGCTAAAGTGCATTATTTAATCTGTAAATAAGATAAAAATGTATTCTGTAATTTGGATAGCTGACAAAATTTTTTTTTGGCTGTGGATTGTTCAAAAATGGAACAGGTCTGAATACCAGAAATTCTAGATTTACAGGATAGGAAAATGATTTGTTACATTACCCAGTGACTTAATCTCCTAAGTAAAATAATTCCTTTTTTTAGCCGTTTAGACCCTTGGAATTAGAAATAGAATGTATTTCCCATCTTTGAGTGAGTCCTATTTGTTCAACATATAGGAACCTCTTCCACAACATCACCGACAGACGAGCTTATGTTTCACCCTGGCTTTCCAGTGAAATGTGTTTGATTAGCTTATAAGGCATCCCATTTTCATTGTTCCTCAGCTCCTTGCTTGTTAGTTTAGTCCTTTCAACAGCCCTCTTCTACAGATGAGGAAGCTGGGGTTGCGGTAGGGAAAGTAAGTCCAAGATCACTGTCGAAAACCACCTGTCTAGCAGTTAGTGATACTGGAATTCTCACTCACGTACCTAAGACTCTAGAGTTTATGTTCTTTACTAACATATGGTGCTTATTATGGAGAATTCTTCCTAATATTTGTTGAAGTTTGCAGGAGTATACACCAAGAACTTGGGAGCATTGCTTGGAATTCAAGCTGGCAGCCTAGATCTTGGGGTAGGCACCACTCTCTACTGCCTGCTCAGACATTTGACTTCTTTACTACACCCCCAAATGATGAAGCTCCAGATATTAAATGTACAAACCAGAATGCTATCAGTTTACAGTGGGGAAAATGTGTTTCACACAGACCAGTTCCCATGCTGATAATCAGCTATGTGTAAAATCTTAACTATCAGAAGGCCATTTTGGTGATCATGGCATTTTCAAGGAAAGTTGCATAATCTTCATAGCTTCAAATTAGGTGTTCGGCTCCTCTTTAGGAGTTAAGTCTGCCACATGGCCCAGATATTTGGATCCCTGCGTCCTTCTTCCTTGAACGGTACAGCAGAAATTCTTAAATGCTTTTCTTTTTGAGTTTTTCATTTTATCTGCTTAGTAGACTACCATGTTTGTGTTAATACATTCTTTTTTCAGACAGAATATATATATATCAGTTATTGTAGTGTAACAAGCTACCCTAAAACTTAGTGGCTCAGAATAACCCCCCACTTTATTTGCTCACTGTTCTGTGGACGCCAGTGTGGTTTCTGCTGGTCCCTCGCACTCACTCACTTAGCTGTAGTCAGCTGGAGACTAGGCTGAGGCTGGATGGAGGAAGAGGTGGCCTCAGTCATATAACTGGCACCTCAGCTGAGAGGGCTTTTCTTTCTTTGTGTATTTTTTTCCCAACTTTAGTGAGGTATAATTGACAGATAGAATTGTAAGATATTTAAAGTATATAACGTGATGACTGAGTACACGGGGATGACTGTTCTCAGCAGGTGGTCTTTCATCCTCAGAAGGCTTACGTGGGCTCCTTCACATGCTGGTCTCAGGGTTCCAAGAGGCTGAGCACTGAAGTCTGTGTCATTTCTGTGTTATGTTGGTCAGAGCCAGTCTCAAGGCCAGCCCAGATTCAAAGGGTGGTGAAACAGACCCCACCTCTTGTGAGAAGTGTATCAAAGTCATATTTCTAAGCAGTCTGTACACCTTCAACCCTCTGCAAACAGTCTACCACTAAGCAGTTGATAAAATTTTATATTTGGGTCATCCTGATTGGATTTTGGGTGTTCCCTGATAATCCCTCTGCAGTTCATCCCTTTTCCTACCCCCTTCCCAGTAACAAACTTTCTCTTCAAAGATTATCTGGTCTTTTATGTGTTCCTCTGACATTGTTCCTCTACTATACTGGTTATTCTCCTGTGCATTCTTCTAGGATCTCTCTGCAAATATGGTACCTGAACAGTAAGAATTGATACTAGTTATTGAGTGCACATATATATGCTGGGCATTACATTTTACAGAAGGGGAACTGGGTTCAGTGAGGTTGTGTAACTTACCCAGACTCACATTGTACAAGTTGTAAAGCTGAGATGCCGACACTTTCCTCTCTCCTTCCCATTCATATGCACACTTTCTCTATCTAGATACACATAAAAATAAATGTGGACTGCCAGTGAGAGTGCATTTGTTTATTGACACTATACTTTGGAGAGTCTTTGGAGATGCTGAGAAAGTTTGGCCCTCTAGTGAGGAATAAATGTATGTCTACAATACAATGGCATAAATCACGTGTGTGCTATGGAGCCAGTGTAATGGGAGCATAGAAAAGGGAGCTGGTAACTGCTGGAGAGTTGAGGAAGTCCTCAGGTAGGAGACAATGTCTGAATTGAGTCTTGAAAGATGGAGCTATCAAGACACAGAGTGGGAAAAAGGGCATTCTAGTCAGAGAATGCGCTGAAGAATACTTTTTAAGTGAAAGAAACTATATAAAAAGGCGTAGAAGTGTGAATTTGCTGTTAACTTAAAATTTGCCTTTTTCACATTCATTATTGTTAAGCTAGTACTTTTGTTAAGCTAGTGTAATGTTTCACCTCTGTTGATTTGTACTTAAGGTTTTAGACTCTAGATTTAAAAATTTTCTATTGCTATTCCTCACCTTAGTGTCATCTGCAGATTTTAGGAGCCTGCCTTGTCTGTCATTATGTCAGTCTGTCTGAGGCAGCACTAAGTACAAAGTAATATTTCATTAAAGTGTTTTTCTAAACTAAACTCTGTATTTTTAATTACTCTAACTGCCCCCTGACCATTTATGAATAAATGTAATAAATATAATTTTTATCTAGCTGGTATTTCTCTGTATAGTATAAGGCATGTTAAGTCAGCCATACCTATGATCACCTAATCTGCTCTTATAACCCTGTCAGTGAAGGAAATTGTTAGAACACCCCATGCTGTCTTCTAGCAGTTACTACTTTTCTAAGTTTATAAGCCAAACTTTTCATCTCTTGCATGATCATCATATACTGTTTAAGGCAGGAGTTATGATAGTTTTTAACCAATGGCTGCATTTCTCAGTTATACTAATTATTTTGTGGACAGAGGAGTTTGCTTATGTCCCTTAGGTCTTTTCTGCAGTATTGTGCTGAATCTTTCTTGTCTTATGTCTAGTTAATATAGTTTTGGCTCTTAAGTAGAGTACACTTTGTGTTTCTCTTTTTTGAATTGTACTGTTTGGTTTCTGGTTTTTATCTCCTTCATTGCTCTAGGTTTTTAGTTTTCCAGATACCCAGCAGGTTTGCTGTCTGTTGCCCTTTGTCCCTCAGTTTGTTCCCCAGAAAGTTGGTTGACTTTATGCTAGACGTGTGTTCTTACCAGTTCTCAACCTGGTAACTCAGAAGCAGTTTTTCCTTAAGAAATAATGGTAGAGGTCATCAAACTTTCTTAAAGGGCCAGATAATCAGTATTTTAGGCTTTGCAGGCCATAGGGTGTCTCTTGCACTACCTAACTCCGCAGATGTGGTGAGAAAGCAGTTAGACAATACCTAAAGGTATGGGTGTGGCTGTGTTCCAATAAAACTACAAAAACAGATGGAAGGCTGGATTGCCTCTGGGCCAGTAGTATGCCCATCTCTGGTAAAAAGGGCTGTTGAAGGAATGTAGTAATAAATTAGAGACATAATGATCTGTATTAGCCTAAACTTATATTCATATAAAATAGTACTTTGTATTTTATAAATTTTTGCTCACATAGTAAGATGTGTTTCTTGTAAAAAGTTTCATCATTTTGTATTCTTATACAAATTGAAGAGGCACTGTAACCTACCCCCTAGAATTTGGTATTATTAACAAAATCCTACACGTTTGAATGTATATGATGAATGCGTAAAGAGCAGAATTGCAGTAGTGGGAGACGGTAAAGGTATGTAATGTTAGAGATGGTGCCCTGCTGGTAGGGGTGATGAATAATAGGGAGAAATAACCTTTGGGCTCTTCCCCCCCAGCACCGTGGTAACATGCCCTGCTTCCCTCCTCCTGAGGGTAGATCTTTGTGTGCAGCAGTGCTATAATGTAACAACAACTTTGTAGAGTAGATAGACACAAAGGAAGCAAACAGTACCGACACTTTGCAGGAGGCGGTGGAAACCTGGGTGTGGAAGGGCAGCTGGAGGCCGTGGAAACCTGGGTGTAGAAGGGCAGCTGTACTTCGCTGGTTGCTGACTATCCTGTTTTTCTGCTTGGTAACACGTGATCAGTGGAGGTTTGTGGCACTTGTGCCATTGCTCTCCTTGGTGTTTTGAACAACGATAAATCTAAATAGTGTTTATTGCAGCTCAGTGTAAAGTCTGTCCCCCTGCTATGTCACCAAATACCCCATGATCCACCAGATACCCCAGACTACCAAATGCCAACCTGCTGTGGCTAGAGCTGTGCTGTCTGATAGGAGCCGTTACTTGGCGCACTTGGCACGGGGGTTATTAAGAACTTGAAATGTGACTAGTCAGAATTAAGATGTGCAATAAATGTAAAGTATATACTGGATTTTGAAGACTTAATACCAAAAAAAAGGTAAAATATTTCAATATTGATTATATATTGAAATGAAATTATTTTGGGATATATTGGGTTAAATAAAATATAAAATTAATTTCATTAATGTTTCTTTAAAAATTTTTACATGTGGCCACTAGAAAATTTTGAATTACTAGCATTCTATTTCTATTAGCACTAGTTCAGAGACTAGATATCTAGATTTGAAGTATATTTTTCTTAAGTAGTACTAGATATAGTTTAAATTAGAGGTTGCTTCACACACTTTATATGCTAACTGTGTGCTGGCTTGGGAAGCTGTCTTACAGATATGTTTGCTTCTGTAGGAAAAAGTTTAAAACTTTTATAAAGCTTTCTAAGTGAACTGCAGTTTTAGGCAGTAAAATCTAATTAAATAAGACCTCTTTCAAGATCCATTCATTTATTCATTTTATTCTGCACCATTGATAAACACCTATTGGGTATGTCTGTTGCCTCTCTCTTAGCTAATAAATTATTTATCTGACATAGATTTTCTTGCCAATAACAACCAGATTATGTTCGTCTCTTTTCTCTCTGACATTTCTTTCTTCAACTCTATTTTTCCTTTCCTAACTTTTAACACCACTTCTTCCAAAGAACGTTCTAGTATTTCTTGATCTTTTTTGCCTCCCTCTCCTTCCCTTTCTCTGAATTCCCAAAGGATATCTGCCTCTGTCTTATAGAGATAATTACTTTTTGCTTTGTATTTTAATGATATACATCCATTATCTTCTCTACTAAAGGGTACATACTTCAAAAGGATCTTCTTGTGCTGAATTAGAATCATGTAATTTGGCATATGCGTGTTATCTCTATAGATCTCATTTATGTTAAGGTATGATTAGTTTTTCTTACTTTATTTTCATAGATTTCATTTTTTTATTGTTCTACATATAAATATACAAAGGAAACTGTCTTAATGGAATTACCCCAAATCTTCTTTGGAGATCCACTACTACAGGGATAATTTATACAGATATACTAACCAGGAAGTAAACATACAGCAGTTCTAATACTTTTTTAGAATGATGGGAGAAGGAAAGGGGAGTTTCAGGGAGGAGAAAAAGTTAGAGGATAGTGAATTATATCAGTTACATATAATTATTGAAGAGTAGACGAAAGTATAAAGGAGGGAAAAATATATACCCATATCTTACCACTTAGAGGCAACCATTGTTAATTTTTTTGCATATGTCTAACCTTTTCTATGTAAAAAACATTTTTATTATAAAAATAATACAAATACATGCTTATTATAAAAATTCAAACAATATAGAAATATTTAGAATAACAAAGTTTCCTTTTTCTTCCTTCCTAGTCCCTCCTTTTCTCCATAGGGAACATCTGTTTATAGTATTTGTATAAATACACCCATTTTTGTTATTATAATTAATGTATATGGGATGGTGTTATTCAGTGATTTGAGTTTTTTCTATTTAATATACCTTAGAAATCTTTCCATATTATAGATCCCTTACATGTTAAAAGTGACCGTATAGGGGCCGCCCGGTGGCGCAGCGGTTTAGTTCGTGCTTGGCAGCCCAGGGTTTGCGAGTTCGCATCCCGGGCGCCCGCCGACACACTGCCTGTCAGCCAGGCTGTGGTGGCGTCCCATATAAAGTGGAGGAAGATGGGCACGGATGTTAGCCCAGGGCCAGTCTTTCTCAGCAAAAAGGGGAGGATTGGCAACAGATGTTAGCTCAGGGCTGGTCTTCCCCACAAAAAAAAAAAAAAAAAGTGACCGTATAGAATTTTTGAAAAGAAATAAATGCTCATAGTAAGAAATTTCAACAATGCAGAAAAGCAGAGTAGAATGGTCCCCTAGTCCCATTCCCACTTTGTAGCTACAACCTTGATTTTTGTATAACATTCCAGAAATCTTTCGTGCTTCTTTCGGTTATCATTCTCTTCCTTCCTTCCTTTCTTTTCTTTTTCTTTCTTTTTTTTTTTTTTTAGCACAAGTTGGACCATATTATATATATGGTTTTGGTAAGCTTTTACTTTCAACAACTATAGGAGGGAATCAAACTGGAAAGTTTTTTTCCTCTTAGCATGTTATTTAAGAACTCCCTATACTGTTAATGACTATGAATTTTCATTATGTGAAGTACAATAATTTACCTACATTTCTTTTATTGTTAAATGCTTAGATTTCCCAGTTTTTCACTATTATGTTAAAGCCTTTTAAAATTCATAGTTAAGTGCTCGAATTGACTTCAGTGTTTTGACTGCATTGGAACAAAATGCTTAAAATTTAGAAGGAAAAAGAAAGGTTGAGTTTATTTCCGGTTTCACTCCCGATTTCAAGTGATGGAAATCCAAGTCCAATTTTGGCTGAATATACCTTTAAATTGCAAAATATAAATGTCTAGTTTAAATATACTTTCTCGTAGGTTTCTATTAATGTGTAAGTCGACCAGTTACTAAACCCTTGTTTGAGTTCTATGATTCTGTATAAAATTTTGTGATAAAGGCATGATCCTTTATCAGCTTTTAATACAAAATTTATGAAATGATAGGTAATGGATTTTTGTTTTTGTTTTTTAATCAGTGACTTTTTTGAACGAACCATTCTGTGCAACAGTCTTGTGTGGAGTTGTGCTGTGACGGGTAGACCTGGACTGACCTATCAGGAAGCACTTGAGTCAGAAAAAAAAGCAAGACAGAATCTTCAGAGTTTTCCAGAACCACTAATTATTCCAGTTTTATACTTGACCAACCTTACCCATCGTTCACGCTTACATGAAATTTGTGATGATATTTTTGCATATGTCAAGGATCGATATTTTGTTGAAGAAACTGTGGAAGTCATTAGGAACAATGGTGCAAGGTAATGTACTTTTAATTTTTCCTTTTGATATGCATTCATTCACATTGCTGAAAATTCAAAATACACAAAAGGGTGAACTGAGGAAAGCTTCCCTTTTACTATCCTCCAGCTACCCTGTTACCCTCCCCACAGATAGCCTTAGTGTTAGCAGTTTCTTATGTATTTTTCCAAAGCTGATTTTTATATAGACCACCAAAAACATGTACTGGCATACATATGTACGTACATAGACACACACCTCCCACCCCTTTCAATTCAAAAGGTAACATACTGTATTCTATACCTTTTTTCACTTAAAATATCTTAAAGATCAGTCCATTGCTTTATAAACCACCTTTCTTCTTTATTTACTGTATAAGAAGTTCCATTATATGGAAGTTCCATCTTTATTTAAGGGTAAAAAAAAACCTTAGATAAAGATATCTATTTGTGTCCTCATCATGTTACCTAATAGTTTAAATATGCCTGTATTTCTTGCTGGGTGTTAGTTGTTCCTTGGTAAGATGAGGACTGGGTTTTCTATGCTCCACTCAGTTCTCTTCTCTTTTACCCAGGTCTTCAAGAAAAAAGTACATTTTTTCATACATGAAAATTTAAAATGACATCACTGTGGCTAAGTTAAAAATTATCAGTACTGTCCTGAGGTCTTAAGCATTTGTGATTGGCTAGTCACTGACATTTATCATAATAATCTTTATTTGCACTATTTATAGACTTTTGGGGCAGTGATGATAAAATGTTTTATGGATGCTTTTTTCCCCTCCTTATTGACCTGAATTCAGATTTTTTTTTCTTTCTGAATTTTAAACTTTAACAGTCAAAAGTTATTTAATTATATTATTATCTTATTTTGGAGAATCATTACGAGTTTGTATATAATTTCAGAATAATGTCTTAAATTAATACAACCCATTTTAGTTATTAAATGCTACTCTACCTGTATCTCAAAAAGCCAAGAGACGTTTATATTAAGATCTAAATTTGTTTGGATTTGATTTTGCTGAAGAATTGAATGGTTTTTTTTTTTTTAATTGTAGAAGCAAAAAAAAGTAAAATTTGAAGGATATTTCATGTCTAGTGACCTTTGGAAAACATTATACAAATCTTTATTTTCAGGGGCAGAGGTCAATATGTCAGCAGTAATCCCACCAAGAACATACCCTTTAAAAAAAGGATCATATTACAAACACTGTTTTAGAGGATGTTTTACGGGTTTTTGGTGATATGCTTAGAAAACAGATTTCTGTGTTTTGATCTGTATCACCAAAAGGGATAATAGAGCCATGTTTGGGGACCAGAACAATTCGTTTTCCTTATAGTCATTGTTTTTGTTTCACTTATGCCAAGTGTTTTCTAATTTACAAATCATTGTGATACATTAACCTTTAACCTTAGGAATATTGCTTACATCTAGAAATGTAGTGGTTCAGTGTTTTTTAAATAGCTTTTTTATGTAGTAGCTTAAAAATGGGCTTCAGATAGGGGTAATCTATTAATAACAGTAGTAAACTAGGGCTCATTGTAGAAATGGGAGATCTGGGAGTCACGATTTTATTGCTTATTTATTAGGAAACATACCTCTTCCTGCTTAAGAAGCTTTTAAATTATAAAGTATAAGAAATTGGTGTTTTGCTGAAAATTTTTAAGGCTTAATTTTCATAATACATATTAACCATTCTCAGTCTTTGTGCCGGAAAGGAGAAATCATGGATGACTCCTTGACTTTTGCCTTTAGCAGCTTGGTGGATGATTAAGATCCAGAAGCCTCAGGAAGTAGTTACCAGAGTCTAGCCATCTCTATCTTTGCTCTCATCTCAGGCCCAGATATTTCTGATTGCTCTGATTTTGTGTTTCACAAACATGTTGCTTATGTGATTCATGAGTGTCACTTGCAGGCTAGACACTGTTCGGTGAAAAGGATTAAGATGCTCTTAAAGAGTTCAGTGAAGGGAGAGGCAAACATGTATGTAGATTTGCGAGTATTAAAGTGGACGTGCGAATGAAGTAACGCAGGAGCATCCAGGTCCAGTGTGCTGTAGAGTCGAGGCCTGGCTTTCCTGTACATGTGCTAACCCTGGGTATTTCAGTCTTGATCTTTGCCAAATCTGATGATATCTTAGTGTTTCCTTTGCTTGTTCAGGTCCTTTCCCCATTTGTTTTTTAGCTTGTTTGTCATCAGTAGATTTGTGAGAGCTATTTGTTAAATACCAGGTATATTAAACTCTTTGTCATACTGTTGCAAATATTTTTCTGTTTCATTTTTTGTTTTTCTTAAATGTGCAGTAAATGTAAAAAGAATTTTTTAAATATGTATAAAGAATAATGATATAATTAAGGGATAAAGAATAAAAATACAATAAATATTCATGTATTCACCACTTGGTTTTAATAGAATACTATTATCTTTGATTTTTGTTTATGGTTTGAGAAAAGTTATAAATTTCTAGTTTTATGGGAGCTATAATAGTGATAGTGAAAGGTCTAGGCTTTGAAGTCAGACTAACCTTGTTGGGTAATGACATCCTTTTAGGTTATTGTGAGACTAAAATGAGAGAGTGAGTGTCTGTGTGTGTTGTACACATTTTGAATTGCTACATAAATAGATTATAGTAGCATTTTACTTGGGGAATAATGCTGCTGTTGGCCCAAGAGGCTTATATGGAAGTTAATATTCTTCTTCTATTATTGACTCGTTTTCCTATTAAAAATTATGTTTTATATTATAATTAAGCTTCAAGCCTGACTTGAGATTTCTGCAGTTTTAGATCCTAAATTCCTGCATATACCCTTATCCTTTTACCCTTTTCACTTAAATTTCAGTTAAAATAACTTCAGTATATGGACTTGCCTGACTTGACTAGATTTCCTTTGGTTGAATTGTGCCTCCACCTACTGACTACCCGTGTACCTTTTTGGCAAGTTATTTAACATCACTTGTCTCTGCTTTGCTTACTTAGTAGAATTATTGTGAAGGCTGAGTGCCAGGCACACAGCAAGTGTTCAAAGGACAATTTAAAAAAAAAAGAAAAACTCAAGGGTCCGGCCCAGTGGTGTAGTGGTTGGGTTCATGTGCTCCGCTTTGACGGCCCATGAATCACGGGTTCGGATCCTGGGTGCGGACCTGTGCACCACTGATGGAGCAATGCTGTGGGGACATCCCATATGCAAAATGGAGGAAGATGGACACAGATGTTAGCTCAGGGCCAATTTTCCTCAGCAAAAAGAGGAAGATTGGCAACAGATGTTAGCTCAGGGCCACTCTTCCTCACCAAAAAAAAAAGTCGTCTTTTTCCGTTTTGATTTTTGAGTTCTCTGTTATGCTGTTAAAATCTTACTCTATTATATTCATATGGGGAAATGACTTGGCATGTTGTTTTTCATTTGGAATGTGTTGTAGACTCCAGTGAACATGTGTCCCTTCTGGCTTCACATCTTGTGTCACTTTTGGGATTGAGTTTAGTTTTGAGGTGATGATGGTGGTGGTAAGGTCCTGGCTTCCTCAAGGGGTAGGCTAGGGCAGGCCCAGCTTTGGTGATGAGAGAAGCTCCAGATTGAGTTTCCTCACCATCCCTGTTGACTTTTACCTGTAGGCTCCCGTGGCCTTTATACCTTAGGAGGCTTATTTAGAAAATTAAATGAATTTCTCCAGTGGCTGAGAAATGCAGGCATTTACTGTCTTCACAGGATCCACTAGTATGAGATGTCTGTGCTCCCACTGTCACCTTCCACTCTTCATCCTTTCTCTGCAGAATGTGAAGCTAGGAGAATTTGCTTACACAGTGCACACGTTTTAATCTCCCTTTGCTTTTTTTGTTAAATGAGCTTTATTGCAATACAATTCACACACCATACAATTCGCCCATTTAAAGTGTATAATTCAGTGGGTTTTAGTATAGTCACAAAGTTATGCGACTATCACCACTATCTAATTCCAGAATATTTTCATCACCCCAAGAAGTCCTGTACCCATTAGCAGGCACTCCCCACTGCCTTCTCCCCTCAGCCCCTGGCAACCACTAATGTATTTTCTGTCTCTGCAGATTTGTCTATTCTGGACATTACATATAAATGGAATCATATAATATTTAGCCTTCTGTGTCTGTCTTCTTTCACTTACTGTAATGTTTTCAAGGTTCATCCACATTGTAACATGTATCAGTATTTATTTGTATTGATAAACAAATTCTGCTGTATTGATCTACCACATTTTATCTGTTCATCAGTTGATAGACATTTGGGTTTCCACTTTTTTGGCTATTATAAATAATACTGATACAAACATTCATGTAACAAGTTTTTGTGTGAACATATGTTTTCAGTTCTCTTGGGTATACACCTAGAAGTGGAATTGCTAAATCATACGGTAACTCTATGTTTAGCATTTGAGGAACCTTCAAACTGTTTTCCAAAGCAGCTGCATCGTTTTACATTCCACTAGCAATGTATGAGAATTCCAGTTTCTCCACATCCTCACCACTCTATCAACAATTTGTTGCTGTCCATCTTTTTTTTTTTTTTTTTACCTAGTGAGGAGGTTGACCCTGAGCTAACATCTGTTGCCAGTCTTTCTCTTTTTGCTTAGGGAAGATGGTCCCTGAGCTAACATCTGTGCCAGTCTTCCCCTATTTTGTATGTGGGACGCCACCACAGCTTGGCTTGGTGAGCAGTGCGTAGTTCCATGCCTGGGATCTGAACCTGCAAACCCTGGGCCACTGAAGTGGAGCACGCAAACTTAACCACTACGCCACTGGGCCAGCCCCAGTCCATCTTTTTTATTTTGCCATCCTAGTGGGTGTGAAGTGGTATCTCTTTTGACTTTGATTTGCATTTCTCTAATGACTAGTGTTATGTTGAACATCATTTCATGTGATTATTGGTCATTTGTCTTCTTGGGAGACATGTCTATTCTGGTCCTTTGCCCGTGTTAGAATTGGGTTATCTTTTTATTACTGAGTTCTAAGAGTTCTTTGTGTTTTTGGATACGGGTCTCTTAGCAGATATATGATTTGCAAGTATTTGCTCCCTTTCTGTGAGTTGTCTTTTCACTTTCTTTGTTTGTAGCACCATCTCCCTTTGCTTTTAACGTTTGTTTCTACTTGTCAGTAGCATCTACCTTTTGTTTCTGTCTCTGTTGGTAGTACTTATCAGTGGTCCTAAAGACTATTTTATCCATTATATTTACTGGAAAGAACGTGTTAAGTTACAGAGAAATGGGATGGGGCCATTCTTAGGTTGAATCAGTCAGTGTATGTATTCTGATCATCTTATCTCAATATCCTTTCCTTACTGTCTCATTTACCTTTAGGGATCCCTTCCCCCTTTCTTTCTGCATCTTTTTGCATAGGTGCTGCGCTCCCCACCAAGACTTTCTGTTTTGAAATAAACAACCAGCTAACAGATTCTTCTAGAAGATCCTTTGTCATTGCTATGGCAGAGTAGTAAAGAGAACAGCTGACTACTTGACTTAACCAATAGTTTAGTTCTTTACCTTCCTCTTCCTGATTAACATCAGTTTACCTGCCAATCATGTTGACATTTGTTCTCTGCTCCTTCCTTAGAGCCTGCAGGAGAAGTGAGAGTGGTCTTGTGGAAAGAACACTGAACGGAAAGTTAGGTCCGTTAATTGTTAAATACCTACCACATGCTTTGTTACCAATTATATTAGCAGATATGAGGCAAGAACTTACTGTCTCCATTTACAGATGAGGAAACAGAGATCCAAAGAAGTTATTTTTTTGTTATTTTTCAACATATATTTACTGATTTCCTGCTATTTACCTGCACTGTTCTAGACACTGCAGTTGTAGCAGTGAGCACAGCAAAGTCATGGAGCTTCCATGCCAGTCTTACAATGTAGATGGTAGCATTTAAATTGAGGTAGGGCTGACTTACAGAATTATTTCTTTCACTCTATCTATCTCCTTGGTTTGGGATTCTGCCATTTATGATTAGCTATATGGCTCTGAGCAAGTAATTTAAACTCTTTAAGCTTTAGTCTTTTCATCTGTTAAATGGGACCCTGCCTTATAGGATTGCTCCACAGGATGAAATGACACAATGAATGTGATTTTTTTTAAAGCTGTATTATATAATATTGCCATGTGATGTAGGTGTCTTGTTAGTATTTGAATGTGTTTTTTGGGGCCCGTGCAGTTTGGGTTTTTTTGAGAGATGCCAATAGTGATGTGGTGCTACAGTGACTGCCTGGGCCACTGTAACTTGGAATCAAATTTCCCTATTGTAACTCTGAAAGGAAATCCCACAGTTAACAATTTCATCCCACACTTGTACCTGGTCTTTAAAAATTCCTACACAAGCAGATTTTAAGGCATCTAGGTTTTGATTAACTTTATCATTTTCTTTTTAACAAGCCTGCTAATCATCGTTTAATGAAGGGTTGGGAGGATGGTGAGCTAGAACCCAAATGTTTGCATGATAAACCTATCTTCTGGAGAACTGGAGAATTAAACCAGGAAAAAGGAGGTAGAAGTCACCCAGCAAATAAACATTTTGGACTGTTGAGTCATCATTCAGTCTAAAGATAGGACTAGAGTTTGAGAGAATCTGAAAATTTGAGTCAAAATGTAATTGTGTATTTGGTAATTTTTTAAATTAAGGTGGGATTTGGACAGCTTGTTTTTAGACATTTTACAACCACAGTCAAGATGTTATGGGAGCTGAAAGAGTTCCTAGGAGATTTGAAGCAACAGGTGTGAGAAGGTACTTGTAAAAGTGGGCATACTGACAGCAGCAAGAAGTGGCACCTGATAGCAAAGGAGGAGCTAGAATAAACATTAACCACAAAGTATACTGGCCTGGCTCAGGGTATAATTTGATAGCATTAGAAGGCATTGCAGAATTGAAAGTATGCTAGTATTTATTGAACTTTTCCTGTATGCTAGGCAATGTGCTAGATGCTTTCATTTTAATTCTCATGACATTGATGGGTGACCCAGAATTTTCGAAAAGGTTGCATGTTCGGTGTTTACCCAAAGGAACTGAAAACTAATGTCCACACAAAAACCTGCACACGAATGTTTATAGCAGCTTTGTTAATAATTGCTAAAACCTGGAAGCAACCAAGATGTCCTTTAGTAGGTGGAATGGATAAATAAACTGTGATACATCCAGACAATGGGATAGTATATAGCACTAAAAGGAAATGATCTATCAAGCCACGAAAAGACATGGAGGAACCTTAAATGCATATTACTAAGTGAAAGAAGCCAATCTGGGAAGGGTCATATGGTATGATTCCAACTATGTGACATTCTAGAAAAGGCAAAACTATGGAGACAGTATAAAGATCAGTGGTTACCAGGGGTGGATGTGGTAGGTGTGGGGGAGATGAATAGGTGGATCACAGATGATGTTTAAGGCAGTGAAAATACTCTGTGTGATACTATAATGATGGATACATGTTATTATACATTTGTCCAAACCCCCAGAATGTACAACACCAGGAGTGAACCATAATGTAAACTATGAACTCTGAGTAATGATGATGTGTCAGTGTAGGTTTGTCACTTGTAACAAATGCACCACTCTGGTGGGGGATGTTGATAATTGGAGAAGCTACGCTTGTGTGGGGGCAGGGAGTGTATGGGAAATCTCTGTATCATCCTTTAATTTTGCTATGAACCTAAAACTGTTCTAAAAAACTAAAGTCTTTTAAATTAAAAAAAAAGTTTATATGCTTTGCTTATTAAGACTGAAGTTTATAATTTAAAAGAATTCTGCTTTTTTCCTATAAAGATTCATATATATCAGAGAAAAGCACAAAAAGTGAAGGCCTAGAGTGCATTTCCCAAATGCTCCCTTCAGAGATAACCACTGTCAAAAAATTAGGGTGTAGTTCATTTTTATTCTGTACTACACTAAATTAATAATAATAATAAAAAAAAGCAAGCGGCTTTTTCACTTAATAATGGTTGTGTCTTCTTACGTCAGAACACATAGATGTACACCATTTCTAATTGGTTTTGCATAAACTGGTTAAACTATTGGTTCCTAAAAGGCTTACTTAGAATATTGCCTTTTTCTGAGGATGGGGAAATTTATTCCTTTTGCTAGCCTGTGTGAATTCTCTCTTTGAAAATAATAAACTAGATTTTCTTCCAAATAATCTCTGACCTTTGACTGACTGACAGACCTTTTCCCCAGTGTAGGTTAAATCAGTAAAATAGCAGAATTGGACTTGTACCAAAGAGTTTCATTTATAGCTAGATTTTCCCAAATATTATCCCCATATCATTTAGATTTAAAGTTTACAAAATGTTATCTAGTCAAGAAGCATAAGAAATTACAGTTCAGTATTGTTTTTAGAACTGCCTTATAAAATGAAGATTTTAGAATTCTTGTTAATCTTACAAACTGATACTAATTTTGGCACCAAATAGTGACCAGCTAGAGCTCTTAACTATTCAGCTATTAGAGTACCTTCTCTGTGGCTTTCTATGTTGCATTGGTGGAATGCTTTAAGCACTTTAGTCTAATGAAGTAGGAGAAAATTAGCATAAAAACGTATAACATAGAGAGTCAGTACTTACACTGAGAAGATAGGATGAACATAAAAGATATAAGTGAGGAATAAATACAGTTGTTTTGATTTAAATGTACATGCTTGGATGTCAGTGACTGGATCCAGGTGAGATTAATCAAGGAGTTTTTGGAAAAGGGTTATTTGACTAGAAATTTGAAGGCAGAGAAAAATATGAATTAGTAGGAAGGATTAAAGGAGGAAGGCTTCTTATTTAGGCGCAAAGATGGGATAGAATATTTAACATATATTAAACATATATTAAATTTATTATAGCTCTTTTTCAGATAGAAGGTTTTCTGTTGTTAGCTTACACTACTAACCTTTTAAGGTCAAAATTCCTAGTTCTCCGCCAGGGAGAGTCCTAAGCAACATCCCAAAATTGTTGTTTTCAGTCTTTAGTTCCTGATGACCCTAATATGTTGATGATATAATTTTTTTTAGAAAAAAAAGGAGGCTGTTTGGGACAGCTGTTCTTTCTTTGGAATTCTAAGTTAGAGAGGAACCATCTTCTTTAGATATATATTGTGTTGAATGTACCAGAGACCTAGACTTACAACCCAGTTGACTCCTGGATTGTCATTGCAAGATTAACAGTTAAAATTTAGAATCCTTATTTACTTACATAATAATATAAATTGTTTTATATTATATTAGGAGATATTAATAAATATCTAATAAATAGTTACAAAAGTAAATGAAAGTGAATTTGTTTTTCTAAACATGTTTAATTCAAATAACATATAAAGCTTATGCTGTAAGTATTTCTGTATGGAGTCAGCTGCTTGGTGCTTAACAAATAGTTCAGTGAAATTTAGACTGATCGTACAAACTTATTCATTCATCTTCTTCAGTGTTCTAAGGGCCTTCAAGTTACATTGGCCAATGGGAACATCTGTCTAATGCCTCTCAAAAGCCTTTGAATGACTAATGTTGGGCATGAGGGGGGTTAGTTTCTATGGCAACTTCTTTATTGATCCTTTGCACTAATGCCAAGTGCAGAGAGTCAGTTGGGTCTCCACCAAGACTTATGGTTATTACTGTGAGAGTCTTGCTTATAGTAAGAAAAATGGGGAGTGGCAAATAAATTGAGGTTCCCCTCTTTTCTAATATAAGGAGAAATCAAATGTTTGCTTGCTTCAATTTGTGTTTAATTGAACTGGTTAGCAGCAGCACGGTGAAGTAGAATAGTAGTAGTTCTGAGGTTCTTACTTCCCTGTGGCAGGAAAATATTAGAGACTAATCTCACAGAAGAGGGGAGACTATGGATAGCTACTGCAATCTCTGTTAGGAATAAAAGGGAAATTCATTTCTGCATGTTTATTACACAGATTCAGGTCTGAGAAATTAGAGGGTCTTCTGAATAAAATCTCTACATTTTTTTATGCTATCTGTCTGTCTTAGACAAATTCAGAGATCATCCAAAGATAAAGGAGAAATGACATAAACTAAAATAATTTTCAGTGAAAGGAAACGGAGTGGTGAAAGTATTTTAAAAAATCTACTCATCACTAAAGGCTGGGCAAAATCTTTTGTTTCAATTAAAAAACATATGCCAAGAGAATAATTCTGAGCAGAGGTCGGCACACTTTTTTTTAAATAAAGGGCCAGACTGTAAATATTAAATATAGGCTTTGCAGTCCATATGGTCCCTGTCGGCAGCCACTCAACTCTGCTGTTATAGGGCAAAAGCAGCCATAGACAATATGTGAATGAGCATGGCTGTATTCTAATAATTCATTTATGAACACTGAAGTTTGAATTTCGTATTATTTTCACATGTCACAAAATATTCTTCTGATTTTCATTTTAAATCTTTTAACAACATATAAACCATTCTTAGCTCACAGACCATACAAAAACAGACAGTGAGTTGAATTTGGCCCATGGACCATAGTGTCCTGGCTCCTGGTGTAGAGGAAAGGTTACTCATAAATACGGGTTGTAGAATAAAATCCCCAGAGATCCCCTTTTTATCTAGAACCTCAGAGTATGGCACGCAGAAGTGGCTTGGTATGGTAGAAAAAGCCTTTGGAGCCAAACTGATGTACTAGTTCTGGGAATCTTCTTTCCTCATCTGTAAAACTGAAATAATATCTACATTCATACGGTGGTTGTATTAGTTAGCTTTTGCTGCATAGCAAACCATCCCAAAACTTAGTGGCTTAAATTAATAAACATTATTCTCGTGATTCTGTGGTTGGCTGGGATGTTCCTATGGTCTGGGCTGGCCTGTCTGGGGCTGAATTGTCTGGGTCTTCTACTTTAGGATAGCCTTACTCACACACGTCTGGGGCTTCAGACTAGGGTGGCTACTTTCATGTGGCCTCTCATCCTTCAGGAGGCTAATCCAAACTTGTTCCCAGGATGGTAGTGGGGTTCCCAGCAGCAAGAGAGGGCAAACTCCAATGTGGAAGGACATTTCAAGCCTCATCGTGCTCCATGTGTGCTAGTGTTGCATTGACCAAAGCAAGTCACGTGAGTAAATCAGAGTTAACGTGAGAGGGGATCAGGGAGGTATGATTCAACGAGGGTCCTAACTGCAACAGTCATCCACAGTCATTAATATTTGTTAGGAGTCTAGCATAGTACCTGGCACATAAAGCACTCAGTAAATGTTAGATCCTTCCTGTATTTGTCAGGGACAAGTGAAGAGTCTGCCAGCTGTGATGACTCATCTTTTTTTGTAGCCAGTCCCTAATTTTCTTAGATCATAGTCACTGTTCTTGAGAGTTCACCATGTCATTTTAGGGAGATGATGACAATACCAGTAAACTTTTGAGAGCTTACTATATGCCAAGCACTGTTCTAAGCTTCTTATACTATGTTATTTAATTCCCACAATAGCCAATATGTGATAGGTGCTCATTTGCTCATTTTACAGTTGAGGAACTCACGCACAGAGGGTAATTAAAACTTGGCCAAGGTCACAAGTGGTGAAGTTTTCAAGCACAGGCAGTGTCAGAACCACTGTGCTTCTGTTTGGGAGGAATACATGAGTGTGAAAAAAATACTAAAGGATAACACTTAAGCAAGATTAAAAGATTATAGTTCAATGTACTTACTGATCACCCACTATTTACTTTTCACTTTACTTGAACATTTTATAATTTCTGTCAAAGTGTGAAGAGACATATGATTGTATATTTGTGGTTAGATTAGGCTTTTGATCATTTACGAGTGTTCCAGGTCATATTTTTGAGTGTCTGAAAATCAGTATCATCTTCTAATCTGATTCTAAGGGAAAAAAAGCTCCAGTATTTAAACAGGTTCCCCTCCTATTTAAATTCTTGATCATTATACTTATCAGGGAGTGCCTTAATTATTTTATTTCTATACTCTGAGCTGTTTAAGCTTTCTTCTTTTCAAATATTTTGCTTTCAGATGAAAGAATGCTATCTAGTGGCAACAATAGGTGACTACAAGCATGGGGAAAAACAGAATTTTTATTTGTTGTTTTTCTATCTTTTGGCACAGTTTCCAGGGATGGAAAATGCAGTTATTTATGACTTCTTGGAGGTGGTAGGGAATATTCTGATTTTCTACTTAAAGTAATTATAGTATTTTAAGCCAAATTTTATGTGATTTGTTCAATAAGCATTGTGTGCTCCGTAGTACTGTAGGTATTAGGAAGAGGATAGTGAATAGGGCAAGGACTAGGGATTTACATTCAAGTGCAAGAGAGAAATGCACAAATCAACAGGATAATTTCAGATACTTATCAATGCTATAAAGAAAATAAAAGTTGATGGGCTGGAGTCTTGAGTCGTATTTTTTGTTTTATCCAATTAATTTCAGTATCTTCTCTGAAAACCACTGTTAGGAACAACAGGATAATCAATTATGAGTAAAGCATTAGTACTTATTGTTCTCAAACCTAGTATGGTCTGTTGGTAGTAGGGATAGAGTTTGCAGGGCAAAGATAAGTGAAATACCTGTGAATGATTAATAAAAGACTGAATAAGATAAATGCATTAAGAGGAGATAGAGGGGAGGGGGAACTGGAGGAAGGTGGTCACAAGGTACAAACTTCCAGTTGAAAGGTAAATAATGGGCCAGCCTGGTGGTGCAGTGGTTTAGTTCGTGCTTTGGCAGCCCAGGGTTCACGGGTTCGGATCCCAGGCACCCAGGCACCCGCCGACACACTGCTTGTCAGCCATGCTGTGGCGGCGTCCCATATAAAGTAGAGGAAGATGGGCACGGATGTTAGCCCAGGGCCAGTCTTCCTCAGCAAAAAGAGGAGGATTGGCAATGGATGTTAGCTCAGGGCTGGTGTTCCTCACGCACACAAAAAATAAGTACTAGGGATGTAATGTACAACATGCAAACTGTAGTTAATGCTGCTATATATGTAGGAAAGTTGTTAAGAGAATAAATCCTGAGTTCCCATCACAAGGAGAAAAATTGATTTTCTTTTTTCTTTTCTTTTTTTGTATCTATGTGAGATGATGGATGTTAGCTGAACCTATTGTGGTAATCATTTCACAATATATGTAACTCAGACCATCATGTTGTATGCCTCAAGCTTATACAATGATATATGTCCATTATTTCTCAATAAAACTAGAAAAAGGCAGATAATTCTTAATTGCCTAGTGAAGATATCACTAACATTCAAATAGAAAGAATAAAAGGTACTGTAATGCCAAATTAATTTAGCACTCCATTAATAATTTGCTATGATTGGCTGTTAGAATGGGCTGATGTTTACCTTTTAGTTACCTTTATAAAGATATACTTGCATCTTTCTTCATCTGCTTCCAGTCAGTGAGTCAGTTAGCATGTTGATTTCATTGTTATCATATTAAGAATGTTTATTGACCCTAAGATAGTAAAAAATATTCAGGTTGTTTTGTTTGAGCTTCCAACTAGAAGAATTTGAGAATGCAGGGAGTAATAAGTATAATTTTGTCATCTTAGTTTGTTATTGTGTATATAATTTCTTTGCAAATTCTTATAGTTATTCCTTACCTACTGTATTTGATGTGCAGAAATCATCTGACTTTGATTTGACTAACTCAAGTTGTAGGAGAGAACATCAGTATATTGAACTTCTTTCTATGAAAAATAGGGATTTTAAGATGCATTTTTATAATGTATATAGTTGAGATGGAAACAAACTGGAGAATAGGACTCCCTTTATGTAATTTTTGAATTACATAGAGCTTTCTGGGTGTTCTTCTGATAAGCATAGCAGGACCAGTCTACCCTTCAATGAGACCTCACAAGTAGACCTACTTTAATTACCATTCTCATATGTATTAGTGGGGGCTTTTTTTGTGAGGAAGACCAGCCCTGAGCTAACATCCATTGCCAATCCTCTCTTTGCTCCATCCCCATCTTCCTCTACTTTATATGGGATGCCACCACAGCGTGGCTGACAAGCAGTGCGTCAGTCAGCGCCTGGGATCCGAACCTGTGAACTCGGGGCTGCCAGAAGCCGAGCACGTGAACTTAACTGCTACACCACTGGGCCGGCCCCTGTATTAGTGTTTTTAGTAAAGCAATAAATGTTTTTCAAGTTAAAAAATAATTTAAATTAAAAACTCATGTTCAGATAGGCCTTTGTCCTAAGTAGTCTAAACTAATAAAGCTTTATTAAAGTGCATTACTTTCTTATGATAAAATTCATCCTTTTTAGTGTATAGTTCTGACTTTTGACACATACGGTTGTGTAACCCACCACAGTGACATAGAACATTTCTATTACTGCCCAAAAGTTTCTATGTGCCCTTTATAGTCAACCCTTGCCCTACCTCCTAGCCTTTGGCAACTGTTGATCTGTTTTCTGTCCTTATAATTTTGCCCTTTCCAGAATAGAAATATAAATGGAATCTTGGGTCTATTTCTGGACTCTCTTCTCTTCCGTTGATGTGTATGGCTATCCTTTTGCCAATACTACAGTGTCATTATTTACTATAGCTTTTTAGTAATACATACAATATACATTACTTTCATCTTCTACTGATTTTTTTCCCCACTATGTGACATGAATGTTTTTAATTGGAGTTAATATTTTCCTAATGTTTATCATTAGCATTTTTTTAAAATTTATTTTGTGTGTGTGTGTGAGGAAGACTAGCCCTGAACTGTCATGCGTTGCCAATCCTACTCTTTTTTTGCTGAGGAAGACTGGCCCTGGGCTAACATCTGTGCCCATCCTCCTCTACTCTCTATGGGACGCCGCCACAGCAAGGCTGACAAGCGGTGCGTCTGTCCCCGCCCGGGATCCGGGCCTGCGAAACTCCAGGCCGCTGAAGCAGAGCGCGCGAACTTAAGCGCTACGCCACCGGGCCGGCCCCTATCATTAGCATTTTTAAATTAAACTTTTTATTTTGAGATAACTGTAGGTTCACATGCAGTTATAAAATAATACAGAATTCCCCCCAATGGGACTATCTTGCAAAATTATAGTACAGTATCACAACCAGGATGTTGACGTTGATACAATCATGATACAGAACATTTCTGTCATTGCAGGGATCCCTCATGCTGCTCTTTTATAGCCACACCCATAAATCATAGATTGTTAAACTTATTTTCCTTCTTCAGATTTTCAGTTTTCTGAAACAAATATGAATTGAAATCTGTATTGCCAATGACAAGGTAACTTCTAAATTTGAAAATCTTATCCAGCCTTTATTGGCTGAATTGAAGAATACCATACTCTGACTCAAAATGAATTTAACATAGACAGAATGTTTATAGACTGCTCAGTGTTTAATAAAATTTATTTAATAAAAATACCTAGTCCACATAATAGATTACCTGTTGCTTTTCCTTATCAGTTGAGATTTGACTTCAGTGTGTATAATAGAAAAAATTTTAGTGGCATAAACAAAATAGAAATTTCTCTCTCATGTAGAATTAAATACAGAAATTATAGTGTAGGGCTGCGTATGCAGGTCCATAAAGTTGTCAGGAACCTAGGCTTTTTTGTGTTTTCTGCTGTCGTGCCAAGGTTGTGACCATTGTTTTTATTGTTCAGAATGGCAGCGTGATAGGGGAAAGGCAAGAAGCCTGCTTCTCTTCCTATATCCATCCTTCACATTGAGGCCAATTTAAGTGTTCTAAAATACTGTTATCTTGAAACGAAAGGTCACTTGCTGCTAAATCTGTGGTCACGTTTTGTTACATTTAATGTTTTGTTGTGTCTGTTCTTCTATGTTGATCTTGCCTCCTCACAAGGTTATCATCTCTTCTTACATGTTGGTGTCAGTATGCCAGGCCAGCATAAAGCTGAGCCCCGAAACACCTAGAATATCTATTAATCTGAATACACTGATTGGAATTTTAAAATATTTTCGTAAAGCTTTAATTAATTTGGTTGATACTTCAGGCAAACTACCTCATGTGGCTTTAAGATGATAGTTTTGAATACTGAAGAGTTTAAGCAGCATACTGATAATATCCAGGTGTTTGAAACGTATTAGAAATATGTAGGATTTAATCTATATATCTTATATCTAGAATTTTCTTTCCAAAGATTTTTAGTTATACTATATATCTTTTAATAATAGATTTAGTTTTTAGTAAGAATCTAATGATTCTTGTTATCTTTAGATATTTAGACTTAAAATAGGTCAAATACCAATTGGAAAAATAATAACACCTGGTTCTCTGGTCCACAGAGTCTCAGAACAGTTCAAAATGAAATATTCTTTGAGCTACTCATCAATTTGTCTAAAAAGTGAGGAGTTAAACACAAAGCAACCTTTTCTGAGCTTTTCTTCCCCGTGGACAAGTAATCAACATAATTCACAGTCTTTGTTTGAAGTAGCAGACTTGAATGGTCTTGTTTCCTCCGCTTAAAAGGAGGTATCACATAAGCTCCTTAATTTGAGGTTTTTTAACTCTGAACTTCAAATTAAGCAGGTTTACTCTGTTTCTACCTATGAAGTTGAAGTAATTATCCAAGCACAGCAGTTTTTTAGAAGTGTTCTTGGCATCTGTATTACAAGAAAATAAAAGGTTAATGAGACAGCACAGGAGAGCAGGTGTGAAGTATACCACAAATTCAGCATATTTCATTTTTAGAGACCCAAACAGAGAGGGGCAGTCCTTTATGTCAAGTAGGTCTCCCCAGGTTTCTGGTCTTCTTTCCTTTTGCTCTTAACTGTTTATCTTCTACCCCAAGTGCCTTGTTAAACTTCTACATGTATTTCAATTCTAGGATGTTTCATAATTTGCTTTTGCTTTAATGAATTTGTATTTTGAGACATAAATTGAACTATAACTATTAAAACAAAACAAATGACTATTAACAAAAACAACTTTTGCGGGGGAGAGGTACTTTATTCCAAAATATTCTCATAAAAGGCTGTTTCCTTGTTTAGCTGGTCACTGTTGCAGATCTGTGGATAACTTCTGCTATGTCCTCATTCTGTGCTTGCTGCTGTTCCGCAGACTTGCTTTCTCACTTACCTTCTCACTCTGAAATGTGTTTAAATTGTTAGCACTTTAGGAGCCTCTTGACTGCCTAGGCTTAAAGCTCTGAAATACCCATAGGTCAATATAGTGTTATTGTTCTCCCTCAACTCTAGTAATAGAGTGGAAGATTAGAAAGTATATAGGCTTCAGTCAAACAGTTCAAGTTTTGGCTGTACCATTACTGGTTGTGTGACCATGAGCAAATGATATAACTTCTCTGACCCTGAGTTTCATCTTCTGGAAAATGTGTAACTTGCAGAGTTGATATGAGGAGAGAAATATGTATAAGTTATATACTTATCTGGCACACAGGAACTCGAATAATAATAAGGACCTCTTTTGATTGTCAGCTTCCACTCTGTGCTCAGATAATGGAGCATAACATTTATTTAGAAAGTTTCTGTACTCTCCAAGACGCACTAGCTGGGTCTTAATTTATGATTCTTTAACCTTTTTTGCACTCTATAATCTTCTTTGGACTCCCTAGAACCAAGAAATTGTAGCAAGTGGATTTGAAAGACATAGACTAAGTCTCTTTGGAAATCTATTAGAAGGTGTTGACTTGACATCTTGAGTAGGTAACTGAAGCTTAGCTAAGCACCAGTGAGAGGCCTAGCCTTGATTAGATTAGCAAGAAATGCTGCCTGTGGTTTGGGTGTAGTGCAGTTAATAGTAGCATTGATAATAACTAGTATAATTCATATATAAAACATTGACTACGTTCTGGGCAATGTCCCTATGCTGGGTTTCCTTCTCCCTTATTCCTCTGTCAGGGAATTGTACTTCTATCTGTTAATTTTCTGCTGATTTTAAATAAATTAGTTCTTAAATTATTGTAGCTCTGTGGGCCCTACTGCAGTCATAAACTATTCCCTTCAACAGACCGTTAACCATTTTAGGCACCATGCCAACCATCCCTGCACCCAGAGTAGACCCATTTACTTCATTTTTCCCTCATGACCACCACCACTCAGAGAAACTCATCTGGGCTTTGCCAGTGAAAACCATCTCTTTTTCTGATTTGAAGGACTTTGAAAGGCTTCCTTCATCACCTCCTGGAACCCTGAGCAACATGATCCCTGGATGTGATACCCAGGCCTTTCAAAAGTGGGTTCGTTTGATTCCTTGCATATTTTTGTGCAGTGCATGTCACTACATTACAGAACCTTTTTATCATTAGACTACATAATTACCTAACAAGTTTTGATATGATTTCCTGTAGTTGTTCCTCTTGGGAAACATTGGCTTATTTCGATCAGCCAGTGATGAAGAGCAGCCTGCGGTTGTTTTGACACCATTTCCGTTTGCTACTAACATGGGTTTGGTAATTGAGCCTTCATAAACTTTGCTGTTGGACCAAAAATGTTCCTTTTTTGTTGTTGTTAATCTCATGATAAAATAGACATAGCATAAAATTTACCATTGTAATCATTTTTAAGTGTACAATTTAGTACCCTTAAGTACATTCACGGAGTTGTGTAACCATCACTACTATTTCTAGAACTTTTTCATCATCCCAAACAGAAACTCTGTACACATTAAGCAATAACTCAACATTTCTCCCTCCCTCCAACCCCTGGTAACCTTTATTCTACTTTCTGTCTCTATGAGTTTGCCTATTCTAGATACTTCATATAAATAGATTCATACAATATTTGTCCTTTTGTGTTTGGCTTATTTTGCTGAGCATAATGTTTTCAAGGTTCATCCATGTTGTAGCATATAATAGAATTTCATCCCTTTTTATGGCTGAATAATATTCCCTTATATGTGTATATACCACATTTTGTTTATCCATTCATCTGTTGATAGACACTTGAGTTGTTTCCACTTTTTGGCTATTGTGAGTAATGCCATTATGAACATTGGTGTACAAGTATCTGTTGAGTTCCTGTTTTCAGTTCTTTTGGGTATATACTTAAAAGTAGAATTGCTGGGTCATATAATAATTCTATGTTTAATTTTTTAAGGAACCACCATATTGTTTTCCATAGCAGCTGTACCCTTTTACATTCCCAACAGCAATGCACAAGAGTTCTAACTTCTCTATATCCTCACCAACACTCATTATTTTCCATTTTTTGTTTTTTTGTTGTTAAGAATACATTGTATTTAATACAGAGTATCTAAAATATTGTCATTTGAACATATAATCAGTTTAAAAGATCAGTGAGCTATTTTGAATTCTCCTTTTAAAAAAAAGGCAAGTCTTTTAAGTCTATGCATATGTCAAGTGTCCGATCAGCCACCTGTGCTAGGTGTTCAGTATCAGGCAGCACAGTTCTGGAGAACTGGTAACTAGTCTTTGTTCTCTGCTCATTTTAATGTTGACACTAGTCTGTTGCTTGCAGGTCTACCATTAAGGAGTTCAGTAAGGATTTTTCCCTAATTTTATTTATTTTTAATTTTTATTGATGTCTTAATAGTTTACAACATTGTGGGGTTTTCGTCGTACATTATTATTTGTCCGTCACCATATGGATGCATCCCTTCACCCCTTGTGCCCACCCCCCACCCCTCTTCCCCCTGGTAACCACCAAGCAGTTCTCTCTGTCCATGTGTTAGTTTATATTCCACATATGAGTGAAATCATACAATGTTTGTCCTTCTCCCTCTGGCTTATTTCACTTAACATAATGCCCTCTAGGTCCATCCATGTTGTTGCAAATGGGACAAGCCTGTCTATTTTTATGGCTGAGTAGTATTCCATTCCATCACATCTTCTTTATCCAATCATCAGTTGAGGGACACTTGGGTTGCTTCCACTTCTTGGCTATAGTGAATAATGTTGCAATGAACATAGGAGTGCATAAGCCTCTTGGGATGGTTGATTTCGTGTCCGTTGGGTAGATGCCCAACAGTGGGATTGCTGAATCATAGGTATTTCTATTTTTAATTTTTTGAGGAATCTCCATACTGTTTTCCATAGAGGCTGCACCAGTTTGCATTCCCACCAGCAGTGAATGAGGGTTCCTGTTTCTCCACAACCTCTCCAACATGTGTTGTTTTTTGTCTTGGTGATTATAGCCATTCTAACGGGTATAAGGTGATATCTTAGCATAGTTTTGATTTGCATTCCCCTGATGATTAGTGATGTTGAACATCTTTTCATGTGCCTGTTGGCCATCTGTATGTCTTCCTTGGAAAAATGTCTGTTCGCATCCTCTGCCCATTTTTTGATGAGGTTGTTTGTATTTTTGTTGCTTAGTTGTGTGAGTTCTTTATATATTACAGAGATTAATCCCTTGTTGGATATGCGATTTGCAAATATTTTCTCCCAGCTGGTGGGTTGTCTATTCATTTTCATCCTGGTTTCATTTGCCTTGTAGAAGCTCTGTAGTCTGATGAAGTCCCACTTGTTTATTTTTTCTTTTGTTTCCCTTGTCCGAGTAGACATGGAATCCAAAAGGATCCCTTTATGACCAATGTCAATTAGTGTACTGCCTATATTTTCTTCCAGGAGTTTTATAGTTCCAGGTCTCACTTTCAGGCCCTTAATCCATTTTGAGTTAATTTTTGTGTATGGCGATAGAAGATGGTCTACTTTCATTCTTTTGCATGTGGCTGCCCAATTTTCCTGGCACCATTTATTGAGGAGACTTCCCTTACTCCATCATATGTTCTTCACTCCTTTGTTGAAGATTAGCTGTCCATAGGTGTGTGGTTTTATTTCTGGGCTTTCATTCTGTTCCATTGATCTGTGTGTCTATTTTTGTACCAGTACCATGCTGTTTTGATTACTATAGGTCTATAGTATGTTTTGAAATCAGGGGTTGTGATGCCTCTAGCTTTGTTCTTTTTTTTCAGGATTGCTTTAGCTATTGTCTTTTGTTGCCCCATACTAATTTCAGTATTTTTTGTTCTATTTCCGTGAAGAATGTCATTGGGATTCTGATTGGGATTGCATTGAATCTGTAGATCGCTTTAAGTAGTATGGACATTTTTAACTATGTTTACTCTTCCAATCCATGTGTATGGAATATTTTTCCATTTCTTTATGTCTTCATCAATATCTTTCAATAGTGTCTTATAGTTTTCATTGTATAGGTCTTTCACCTCCTTGGTGAAGTTTATTCCCAGATATTTTATTGTTTTTGTTGCAACTGTAAATGGGATTGTCTTTTGGAGTTCTCTTTCTGTTAGTTCATCATTAGTGTATAGAAATGTAACTGATGTTTGTAAGTTGATTTCATACCCTGCCACTTTGCTGTAGTTGTTGATTATTTCTAGTAGTTTTCCAGTGGATTTTTTTGGATTTTATATGTATAAGATCCTGTCATCTGCAAATAGAGTTTCACTTCTTTGTTGCCTATTTGGAGTCCTTTTATTCCTTTTTCTTGCTTAATTGCTCTGGCCAGAACCTCCAGTACTATGTTGAATAAGAGCGGTGAGAGTGGGCACCCTTGTCTTGTTCCTATCCTCAAAGGAATGGCTTTCAGTTTTTCCCCGTCAAGTAGGATGTTAGCTGTAGGTTTGTCATATATGGCCCTTATTATGTTGAGGTACTTTCCTTCTATACCCATTTTGTTGAGAGCTTTTGTCATAAATGGGTGTTCGATCTTGTAGAATGCCTTCTCTGCCTCGATTGAGATGATCATGTGGTTTTTATTCTTCATTTTGTTAATGTGGTGTATCACATTGATTGATTTGCAGGTGTTGAACCATCTCTGTGTCCCTGGTATAAATCCCACTTGATCATGGTGTATGATCTTTTTGATGTATTGCTGTATTCAGTTTGCCAGTGTTTTGTTGAGGATTTTTGCATCTATGTTCGTCAGCAATATTGGCCTGTAGTTTTCCTTCTTTGTATTGTCCTTGTCTGGCTTTGGTATCAGGGTGATGTTGGCCTCATAGTATGTGTTAGGAAGTATTCCATCTTCCTCTATTTTTTGGAATAGTTTGAGAAGGATAGGTATTAAATCTTCTTTGAATGTTTGGTAGAATTCTCCAGGAAAGCCATCTGGTCCATTTTTTGGTTTTTTAGTAATAGCCATCCTAGTGGGTATGAACTTTTGATTTTGCATTTCCATTATGACAAGTGATGCCAAGCATCTTTCCATGCACTTATTGCCATTTATATCTTTTTTTGGAGAAATATCTATTCTGGTCCTTTGCCCATTTTTTAATTAGATTGCTTTTTTACTGAGTTATAAGCGTTCTTTATATGTTCTGCCATGTCTTTGTCTGGTTTGTGTATCAGGTTAATACTGGCCTTATAGAATGAGTTAAGAAGTGTTCTCTCCTCTTCAATTTTTTTGAAAGATTTTGGGAATTGGTATTAATTCTTTAAATGTTTGATAGAACTCACCAGTGAAGCCATCTGTTCCTGGGTTTTACTTTGTTGGGAAGTTTTTGATTACTGATTAAATCTCCTTACTAGTTATAGATCTGTTTAGATTTTCTATTTCTTCTTGAGTCAGTATTGGTAGTTTGTATGTTTCTAAGAATTTGTACATTTTATCTGGGTTATCCAATTTGTCAGCGTACAATTGTTCATAGTATTCTTTTTGTGTGTGTATGTGAGGAAGACCAGGCCTGAGCTAACATCTGCTGCCAATCCTCCTCTTTTTTTTTTTTTGCCGAGGAAGACTGGCCCTGGGCTAACATCCGTGCCCATCTTCCTCTACTTTATATGCGACGCCGCCACGGTATGGCTGACAAGCAGTGCATCGGCAGGCGCTCAGGATCTGAACCCGCGAACCCCGGGCTGGCAAAGCACGAACTAAACTGCTGCGCCACCGGGCAGCCCCCATAGTGTTCTTATAATCTTTTTTATTTCCATAAAATCACTAGTAATATCTCCACGTTCACTTCTGGTTTTAGTAATTTGAGTCTTCTCTCTTTTTTTCAGAAAAAAATTTTAAGAGCAAATTATAAAGGAGCCATATATGATACTTTTAATTGAACCTGTGAAAGTCTCAGAGTGAAGGAAATGAGTGAAGGAGGAAGATAGGATGTTTTGAGGGCTTTGAATTCGCCCACACAGTCTACCTTTTGTTGATTCTTAAACCTTGGGGTGCTATGGAACCAGTTGCTTTCTTCTCTTTGGGTTTAGTGCGAAGTTCCCAGTAGGAAATCCATGGTCCTGATTTTCTTTGTGCCTAACAGCAGTATTAGATACTGCAGGAGATACTAAAGACGTTCTCCTAAAGGAAAGTATAAGCAAGCCTATGCTAAAATGTACACTCATGAAAATGTGTTGTTATCTTGTAAAAATCTACCAGCTTCACAAAATGAATCAGCTGTAAGCATACTGTTTGTCTTTCTGAAATTGTATGATTCTATTTATTTTGGCTGTAAGTGAGAAAAATTCATTTTGAAAAAACATAGGCAAAAGAGTGAATTATCAGTTTATTGAATCAAAGGAATGATTAAACAGCTAAACCTGAGATGGGAAAGGTGCAGCTAAGCCTGAGGAAGAGCAAGAATAAGAGAACTGATGGCCTCTGGTACCCTTGCCATCTCTCTTGTAGGCTTTGTCTTCTGTCACTGCATGCTGGCCTGCTCCACATGGCAGGAAACGTGGCTGCCGGCAGGACTAGAATTTTATATCTTATAGATTCTGTGATGGGAGAGGGACTGATTTTTACTTTCTGGATTCCAAATTTTAAAATCTTGGAAAAGATGTATTTACTCAGCCAAAAGGTGCCACCCATTATCAGCTCAGGCCAGGGTCCTGTAAGAACATGACAGTTCTACTAGTGGCCATGTGGAAGAGGGTGGGGTGTGAGAAAAATGAAGTTGCTAGGAGAATGGGCTGGCGAATGGACCAGCAATCTTATGAATGCCCACAATATAGTAAAACTTGTCTGTGGTATGGTATGATCAAATGAATGATATAGTGAGCAAATTGTCTAATTTTGAACCACTTCTTCTTAGAGAATAGTTAATAAAACCTCCCTTAGTTCTTAGTTAATAAAACCTCCCTCTGGATTGCCTAAGTGTTGTAGAGGTGCCATAGATATAATTGCAGCAGTGCTCTCTCTCTCTCTCTCTTTTTTTGCTCCTTACTGTACCCCGCTCTTACTTGTGACTCTGTCTTTTATTTTTTAACAACTTGAGATATATTTCACAAACCATAAAATCCACCCATTTAAAATGTACAATTCAGTGGTTTTTAGTATATTCATAGAGTTGTACAACCATCACTACAAACTAATTTTAGAACATTTTTCAACCCCCCAAAAAGAAATCCCGTGCCCATTAGCAGCCACTGCCCATTGCTCTCTTCTGTCATGCTCTCCCTACCCTCGCCCCCAGGTTCCTGGCAAACCACTCATCTACTTTCTGTCTGTATGAATTTGCCTATTCTGGATATTTCATATAAATGGAATCATATACTATGTGGCCTTTTACATCTGGTTTCTTTCACTTACCATAATGTTTTCAAGGTTCTTCCATACTGTAGCATGTATCAGTACTTGATTCGTGTTTTTTTTCCTGAGTAATATTCCATTGTATGGATCTGTACCACATTTTAATTATTTATCAGTTGAAAATTGGCTCAGTAAAAATGAGATTGAGGAATATTTCAGTTGTGGTGAACGAGTCTGAAACTGCAGTCCATAAAATCGAGATAGAGTGGGCAGAGGTAAGGGAAGCCAAAATAGGAGCAATAGAGTTAGTGAATAAGAAGCTTTCCAGAGACCAGAAGTCACAACAAAAGTTGCAATGAGAATAAAAAAGGTTATGATTAGGGGGCCGCCCGGTGGCGCAGCGGTTTAGTCCGCGCTTGGCAGCCGGGTTCGCGAGTTCGGATCCCGGGCGCCCGCCGACGCACTGCCTGTCAGCCATGCCCTGGCGGCGTCCCATATAAAGTAGAGGAAGATGGGCACGGATGTTAGCCCAGGGCCAGTCTTCCTCAGCAAAAAGAGGAGGATTGGCAACAGATGTTAGCTCAGGGCTGGTCTTCCTCACAAAAAAAAAAAAAAAATCACACACACAAAAAAAAGGTTATGATCAGGAGAACTGCAGAATTTAAAATATTGGATGCTTTGAAAAACTGTAAGGCCCAATCTGTACAATGAGATATTATGCCAGTATTTGATTTTCTAAACAGTAACTTTAGTTAAGAATATAATTGCTTAGAATCTTGATAAATTGACCTTTAAAATAGTTTTGTTTTGTTTTAAATTGTAGCTAACTTTTGCTTAAATTGGATGTTACAAATTTTCTTTTTTATTAAATTGGTTACATCAATCAGCCATAGTTTCTGCAAAACAAAATAGCTTTTCAGTTGTTCAAAATAATTAGATTGTTCTAAAATGTTTGATTATAAAATATCAAATGATTTGCATTTTTAATCTTATCGTTTTCTTTTAGGTTACAGTGTAGGATTTTGGAAGTCCTCCCTCCATCACATCAAAATGGTTTTGCTAATGGACATATCAGCAGTGTAGATGGAGAAACCATTATCATCAGTGATAGTGATGATTCAGAAACACACAACAGTTCTTTTCAAAATGGGTAAGTGATTTTTATTAATTTTTGTAATGTTTATCAGATTGGCTAATGATATCCCATTGAAATAATTTTTTCTTTAATCCTTCTCTTCTTCCTTTTTAGTCATACTGTGGTATACTGTCCATCTAAACAATGTTAGACATAATACATCTTAGAAATTGCAAAATTGAAACTTACCTAGTTAACTCTAGTCAGCTGCTTAAGAGCAATTGACGCTCACCTCGTTCAGTTACACTCATACATTCCACTTTTGTTGACTTGGGAAAATTTATTCTGTACTTTAATTATTATACCTACTTTATGGTGCATATGGTAAAGAAACTCTGTAACCTTCTGAACTTGGATCAATTCACAGCCTGGGTCAGCTGAGTGCTCTTGGAGAAAAATCGCACAAACTCAAAGTAGATTGGCACGGTCTACAGGAAAATTTAAAAGCTCAGTTGAATCCTCAGCTGATTAAAAGTTCATGACGTGTTTTAGCTCAGCCCCCTCCTCTGTTCTCCACAACAGCTATCTAAATCTTCACTGCTCCATTCCATTTCTTCTCTGCCTTTTAGGCATCTCAAACTTGAGAATGCTTTCTCCAGACTGTCTTATGTTTTTCTTTTTCTTCCCTATTTTCAGCATACAGTACCATAATATTCAAGTAAGAAACCTGAGGCCACTCTTAACTACTTCCTTTAACTCTTTTGCTCCTGAGATACCAGTAACTGTCAAGTTCTCTCCCTCAGAGCCTTGTAACTCAAGTTCTCCTTTTGTCTGACTTGAACCGTTGTGTCTATAACTAGCGTTTGAACGTTTACTGTGTCCAGGCACTGTGCTAAGTGCTCTATATGCATATTTGTCAGTTCTGGAAGAGTACTGTTATCTGTATTTAATAAGAGGAAACTGAGCCTTAGAAAGGTTAATGGGATTTGCACAAGGTCATCTAGCTAGTACATTGCCTGACAGAAAAAATGATTTTTAAGTGAGTGAATGAAGTATAACATTGTCCTATAAAGCTTTTGATACATCTTATTTTTTCTGGAGTTGCTACTATTAAGCAGAAAAAGAAATTAATAGGTCCTTATCTGTGTCTCTCATTGAATACAGGGTTTGGGATGCAAAATTAGTGGGTATTGTGGTAGTTAATGTATGTCCTTTAGTAACTCTCACAGTAGTTCATGTGTTTTCTTTGGACTATATCAAAGATTGTAACCCTTAAATGAAGTTAGTTATAGTTTAGATGAGTCTTGAAGGGTTAAATGCAGATTTTATATGTAAAAGATATTTTTTAAATTGACGTTTAAATATGGTAAGCATTTATTTATCTAAATTCTTAACTTTTAAAATGATTTATCATTGAAGGCTATTTTGTAGTAACTTTTAATATACTCTTCTAATTCTTTTAGGTGCTTTGAGATGAGGAATGTCTAGATTCTTAGGTTCTATTATTCAGCTCATTAATGCCCTTTCCCTTCCTCTTTGATTTGACTGTGAGCTACCTGCATATTTTGTGACTAATTTGTTACCTTGAGTACAAAGCAAATTAATTCAGAATCCCAGTTAGAATAGTAAATATTTTGCCTGTTATGTGTAGCATTTAGAGCAAGATTTCCATTGGTGAGTCCCACTTGTGCCACTTAAAACAAGCTCATCACACAGTATAATTGAATTTGGCCATAGGAGTAATCAGTCATAATTTCTGCCAAAATAGACCGTGCCTTATCCCTTGAATACAGGTACTTGGGATAGACCTTTGATATAGGAAAAGTGAGTAAGCTGATCAATTCCTTTGTTCAGATATTTTTAACCTGTTTGTGATTCTCAGAGAATCTGAGCCTTCACTATACATCAACATCATAAAATACCTAGTTTGTAGATTGCTACTACTATATCCTGAGATACTAGAAAGGGTGAGAGGTAGTCATCTTTGGACCTTTACTAACTTGAGTAAGAAATTTACGCCTAGGTTGCTCGCTGCCAACAAAACATAATCTGGATTTTCTCCTGTTTCAGTAGGTGGATTGAAAAGAAGGAAATGGAACAATTATTTAGTGGGCATTTTCCATGAGTCTTATTTATTCCTCAGAACCATTCTAGAGGATAGATGGTCAAATTCTTATATCATTGAGAAGTGGAAGTTCAGAGTTAGAAAATTTGCCCAGCATCACATAGTTCATAATATCTGTAAGATAGTCTAAGGCAGCATATTTAGAATTAAGTCTAGTGCTCAAAATGATCAGCATCATCTTGTGGGGAGTGTGTGTGTGTGTGTTAAAATATATGTAACATAATATTTGCCATTTTAACCATTTTAAGTATACAGTTTAGTGGCATTAATTGTATCAAGTGTTATACAACTATCACCACTATTTCCAAAACTTTTTCATCACCTTAAACAGAAACTCTGTACTCAGAGTAATTTTTCAAGAGTACTTTTTCAAGGTGTATCCATGTTGTTGCACACTGAGATTTATGACAGAGCCTTCGATAGACCTATCTAAATATACTTTAGAATGAGATGAGGCTAATTTTTGTGATCATTCCGTCTTATGGCTGAATATTCCATTGTATGTATATACCACATTTTGTTTATCCGTTCATCTGTTGATAGACACTTGAGTTGTTTCTACCTTTTGGCTATTATGAATAATGCTGCAGTGAATATTGGCGTACAGATATCTGTTTGTGTCCCTATTTTAAAATCTTTTGGGTATATACCTAGGAGTGGAATTGCTGGGTCATATGATAATTCTATGTTTAACTTTTTGAGGAACTGCCAAACTCCTTTTCACAGCAGCTACGCAATTTTACATTCTTATCAACAATGGATGAGGATTCTAAGTCCACATCCTCACCATCACTTATTTCTTGATTTTTTAATAATAGCCATCCTAATGTGTATGAAGTGGTATCTCATTGTGATTTTGATTTGCATTTCCCTAATGACTAATGATGTTGACTATCTTTTCACATGCTTCAGGGCCATTTGTAAATCTTCTTTGGGAGATATACAAGGCCTGTACCAATTTTTAAATTGGGTTGTCTTTTGTTCAGTTATGAGAGTTGTTTATATATTCTGATCATCAGAGTTTTAAAAATGGAATATTTTGATACATTTGGGAGAGCATATTGATTATTTTTTTCAAAGCCAAATGCCACATCAGTAAAAGTAGGGAATTAAAGGCTTGACATTTTGTGAAGTTGCCTTCCCTCAGAACAACATATTATTAGCTTACTCATCAGTCTGGGCATTGATTGCAGAATCTGGTTGAACTAAGCAGTAACTCCATATTTACCTTTGTATGTCAGCTTTTTTGGTGGGCATTGATCACAGTTTTAGGAAGCAGGTCACTTATTTATTTTGAGGAATGGCATTAACACCTTAAATATATGCTTCTTAAACTTACGCTTGTGAAAGAGAGTATGAAAAATTGCTCCTCTTCTCGTCACAAAGCCATGGACATAGCGGCCTCGGGGATTTTAGTGCTGTCTGACTCAGAGCTTTTTGCAGAGCTCTCTACCATCTTTGCCAGAATTGAGTTCTAGAATAACAATCTGAAGTCATTAATTTTCTCCCTCAGCTATTTACCATGAGATTTATGACAGAGCCTTTCATATACCTATCTAAATATACTTGAGAATGAGATGAGGCGAGTTTTTGTAATCATACTACTAGGTTACTTTGTGTAGATTATATAATAAAAAATACTTCAAATTTAGAATTATTCCCTTATTTTGTGTACCTATAAGCAAATTTTATTTTAAAAATTGACTTCTTGGCTATTCTTTATAGCACTAGATAAAGTTTGGACTATATTTTAGAGAAGATAATTTGCATCATATAAAACTGAGGTAAAGAGATTTAGGGGTTTTTTCTGTTAGTCCTTCTCTCTGAAATATAACATACACATTGTGTATCTGCTCTCAGTGTTCCTTTCTTTACTCATCTCCTGTGTTTGCCCATCAAGAATGGGTTCAGTAATGTTATACTTATGTCCACTGTTGTTCCTTTCCCCAAAAAGTTACTAATAGAGTTAAAGAAAATTTATATTTGAAAATCCTAACAACTTGTTAAGACCACAAACTGTATAATTACTTGATATGTTTCCTTTCTTAATGTAATAGCCAAATATGAAGTGCATTTGCAATCACAAATCCTCTGAAAATTGAACTAAATTGGTAGAAAGTCCTGACTAAAATATTCACTAGCTTACCATCTGATTTCAGTAGCCAGGTGTGCCAAGAATAAGTGAGTGTGTTGTTTTTAGGATTTGTAGAAGAAAAAAACTAAACATGGTATTTGTAGCAACTCAGATTAAGTAGGTAAATGACAGTTTCCAGTAATATAAAGTACTCTGCTGTTTTGACTTAAGGATATAAAAATTTAAGATCTGGGCCAGCTCCAGTGGCCTAATGATTAAGTTTGGCACGCTCAGCTTGGGCGGCCCAGGTTTAGTTCCCTGGCGTGGACCTACACCACTAGTCTGTCAGTGGCTGTGCTGTGGCCGCAGCTTACATACAAAAAGAGGAAGATTGGCAACAGATGTTAGCTCAGGGCAAATCTTCCTCAGCAAAATAATAATAATAATAATAATTTTTAAATTAAAATTTAAGATCAATCAGGCTGCTTCTCAACAATGGACAGAGTTTTATGGAGCCATCTCTAGGCAGATATTAAAGTTAAAATACATTATAAAAATATTAATATCCTGGCCTGAAAATAGTACATGAACAAGATACATTTTTGTAACATGTTATATCCTAGTGGTAATCTGTGGAAGCACAAGGAAAAAATTATTTTAGGAACCTCTTGAGGAATGTGTATCCAGTTTCTAAATATTATATGCACTAAATTTCTTCATGCAATGTAATCTGACTGTAATGATAACCTGCCTAATTATTAGTAAGATTATGGAATCTGAGTGTTATTTTTAAAGAAGTAGACCTAATTGTTTTGCTGATTGTAGTCCATGTGTGAAATTTTAATGTGTGAGTAAATAAGGTTAGCCTTTTAAATTTCCAAAAAAATACTGCCATAAGTAACCATCTTTGCTGAAAGCTTAATCGATTATTTGGTGAGTTGTCATTGCAGAATAGTTATAGTGAATATAGCCTGATAGTTTCTCTTAAAAGAAACCTTTATGTTGAAAGTGTAGTTTTATTTTGTGTTTTGTCATTTCCGTTGTGCTGGTATAGAAAAAAATTTTAGCTTCTTACTTACTATTATCAAATGTTCACAGGATAGCAACAAAAAACAATTTCCATTATGATAAAATAAAAGTAGAACTAAAACTTACATGTATAACTAGGCATATTGAAATATATTTATAAAATAAGAGAGAAAATTTTGTTGTGAATAGATAATTGAAACAGTGATCTAATTTCTATAAATGTAATATTTGATGCTAGTATGTTATTGTAGAACTAATAACAGATCTCTTAATAGTAAGTCACAGTCATGGTTGAAATCAGTAGATTCAACTTAGTCTTTCAGCTATTTAGGCCTAGGCTTTGGGAAGCAAGGGAGGAAGATGATTAAAATAGAGGTTCTTTTTAATAGTATCCTTAAAGTTCCTATCTTATAGGTGAATCCATATTCTAAGAAGCAGTTTCTATTGGTCTCCAATAATGGTACTTCCTTGGAAAGAATCCAATTATGATTTTATTCTATACAGAGTTTTGTGTAAGAATATTTGCACTGATTAGAAAAACGATTTTGATTCTGTTGCTTTATCTACACAAATGGATTTCATGACATAAAAAAGGTAATTTTTTATATATGAAAAATCACATGTTTATACCCTTAAATCCAGTAAGATAAGGTCCATAAAGATGTTTTCTATAAACAAATAATATATAAATAAAATTAATATATTTATTTACAATTATGACTTAAAATATGTCACTATTTATGTATTGCCACTGGTAATAATCTTTTAAGTGCAATCTGTATTATACTTGATCAATCCCTTATATGTATAAATGATAGTAATTAATTGCTAAGTTGGCACCTATCCAAAAAATGATAGTAAGATAAAAACTTAATCAAGTGTTGTTCTTGAGGGACTGTTGCTGATTCATTAAAACTCATTTTTCTTTTTCCCTCTTTTCATTTCGAGAAATTCCTTTATTGGAAACTCCCATCAGGACTGCTGTCTGAACACTTAGAGTTCTCTCTTTGATCTGTTCTTTTGGAGCAGTGCTCTTCAAACTGCAGGTTATAGCCTCTTGTAGGCTGTGAAACTAATATAAGAATGAACTTTGATAGAATAGAAAATATTAGACTGCATTCCGTATAGTAAGGGTGAATGTTTAAATATATATCGTGGTTTATGTGTATACTGGGTCTCAGTGCAAAGATACTTGGTCGTCTAACTTGGAAATGAATGCTGTTACAGGTAAATACTTCAGTTTTATTTGTGTGCTTGTCTCATACATCTCTTTTGTGTTGGGACTCCCCCTGCCCCAACTTGTGTGTACTGTATTTATATCACTTTGACTGTATCTTACCCTCATTGCAGAATGTCTGTCTTTATCATCCTTTCATATCATTTTCTTCTCTTCTCTGTAACCCCCAACTTACATCCCCTTTACATATATGCTTGCCTTCTCAGAGGCGGCTTCTCCAGAGCCCAGTCACTTCACTCTGTGCCACCACTACCATCTTAGTCTTGACTGCTATCAGTTCTCAGTTTGTTGCATTAGCTTTCTAGCTGGTATCCCTGTTTGCACCCTTGCCTCATAGTCTGTTCCCCACAGGGTAGTCAGAGCCATCCTTCTTAAGTGTAAGTGCAATCATTGTCACCCCGTTATTCAAAATTCTCTAGTGTCTTTTCTAAGGGTAAAATCCAAAACCCTTAATGATGGCCTATAATCTGGCCCTGCTGCTGCCCCTCTGACTGATTCTTCTTTCGTTCTCCTTATTTATTCTACTTCTTGTGCAAACCCTGCATGCTTCCACCTCCAGGCCTTTATACACTCTTTTCTCTCTTTCTTTAAACTTATATGCCCAGTTTTCTCATGGGTTGCTCCCTCATTGTTTTCAGATCTCTGCTTAAATGTCAACTTCTTGGAAGGCCTACCTGGTCAATTTATCAGGGACCATCACTGTATATAAAATAGAGGCCCTCCACCCTGCACTCCATTCCCCTTAGAGCACTTACCACCTACCTCATTGTGTATTTTTTTTGTTTTCCTGTATCTGCCCACTATGTTTCTACTTTGTTCACTACTGAATCATCAGTGTTTAGTATTTGGCACATCGTAGACTCTTAACTATTTATTGAATGGATGGATGGATGAAGGAATGAATGAATGCACTCTCAAAGGGAAGAAAAGATGAGACGTTGGTACGGGCAGGGATTAAATGTGTAGCCTCTTTGCCAGTTCATAAAACAGGGCAAACTGTATTATCTCCACTTTTGCTCTTGGATTACACAGGTAAGAAGAAGAAAGTTCAAAAGCAAATCCAAGAGCTGTTTACAAATTTGTCTAACCTAAACTAGGTATTCTGTGCTTATTCATCTCTCTAGTTAATTTCTTCACCCAAGGAAAATTTATTGAATAAGTGATTAAAGTACCTACCTAACATAAAGTAATGCTTTGTACTGTTTTGGCTAATAGAATGGTGAGGGATATCAGTAACTTATAAAATCCTAGTTAAAATAAAACTTTTGTTATAGTATGTTCTTAGAACCTATATTTCCATTTAAAATCTCACATTTCCAAACACATTATTAACTGATTTGTGTCTTTTCTCTGCTCTTTTTAGGAAGAAAAAAGATGCAGTTGATCCCTTATTATTCAAGTACAAGGTGCAACCCACTAAAAAAGAATTGTATGAGTGTGCTATTGTTAAAGCAACACAAATCAGGTAAAACTTGGTATCTTCTCTATGCTGGTTGAAAGTAGAATAATTATGTTAGATTAACAAGATTTGATGTAGAACAAATGGGTAGTGTTGCAAGTGGTTGCTTCCCTTTTTAAAATTAGTGTAAAATTTATATACTCTTAGACAAAGAGAATCCTGATGGACTCCACAAGCCATTTGTTTACATTAGTAACTAACCCCAAATAATCTTCACATCTAAGAAATTAAGAAGGATCCTATTTATGGAGTACTCCTCATGAGAGAACTCAGTTTTCAAAGTTGAAAAATCTGATGCTTACAAATATGTCACATTAGTAATATTTTATTCATTAGACACAAATATCTGATCAGTCTCCTCCCATTCTTTAAGAAAGTTAAATAATAAAAAATGAGTATCTTAAAAAATTCCTGTTTGAGTCCCAACCCAAAAGAGAGAGGTAGTGAGTAGTTAATATTTAAAAGAACTGGCTCTAGGTTACATAAATGTATTTTAGGGAAATGCCTGTTGTTGCCTATTGATGTTAGGCTCTTGGTCTTCTGAAAGGAAGTTGGCATTATCAGCCAACTATCAACTTGCCACCTAGGAGTCAGTCTTCCATTTCATTTGATATAAAATAATTTTAATTTTACTTATTCTCTCATCCCTGTTGCCCCGTATAGGAGTCCAAAGGAAAGCGATAATAATATGTGTCGAGTGAATCTTGAGTCAGATATATTACTTTCTGTAACTATATGGAGATGTGTGTAGTTTTTTGGGGGGGCCCATCATTAATTTAAGATCTCTGGAGCATTCTACATTTTATTGTATATTGAAAAATGGTATTCCCAAGATAATGCTCATGGATTATTCAAACTTCTGAATTTGTTCAGTTTATGGGCAAATAAATAGTTGGGACAACCAATATTTTCCTTATTTGTAGTTGAGTTTTGACTTTCTTTTGCTTTTAGTTCATGATATGTTCTTTATATAATGTAATTCCCGATTTAATATTTTTCATTTTTCTATTTACTTTTGACTTATACTTTATGTACAGTCCTGCTAGATCTTGGTTACAATCTTATTAACTCAGTTCCTTCTTGATCGGTGAGCCAAAGAATTATAGGGTGAGAAAGTTATACTCGATAATAGAAGACTTAAAATGACTTGCAGCCTTTTTTAGCATCAAAAGATAGTACTATTCCTATGATAAAGAGTTGGTAATATTCCTATAAGGAGGACTTGATAGGATACAGTAGCACGGGCAAGTAGAACTTTCCGCAATGATGGCAATGTTATAAGTGTGCTGTCCTGCCATATGTGGCCATTGATCACTTGAAATGTGGCTAGTAAATAATGAGGAACTGAACTTTTAATTTTATTTATTAAAAAAAAGACATGTAACTAGTGGGTGCCATATAGTTATATAGTTCTTGAGGACTAGTATATGTATTCAATAGTCAACAGATAATTACCTTCTCCTTATCAGCTGTGTGGTGCTGGGATACAGCAGGAAACCAGAATCCTTTCTCTCATATAGTTCTTTCTATTGTCTAGGAAAAGAAAATACATTTTCGGGAGGGCTCCTACTTAAAGACTCCTGTATTGTTTATTCACTCGTAAAAGCTTTTAACTTGGCTTTTTATTGAAAGGAATAGATTGAATTCAATTAAAACATTTACTTTCTTTCCAGAACTTTTCCAGAAGTACTTGTATGTTATTTATTGGTTTTGTTTTGTTTGTGGTGGTGTTTGTTACCATTGTGGTTGCTGTTTTTGAATTTGGGGGCAAGGGAGAATCAAAATTAGTATATTTTTAGAATCTTAATAATTCTAATTCTCTTTAATTTTAATCCCATGAATTTGTTGGCTGCCGTATGCAGTTTAAATATAAAATATTTTAGAATTTCATAAAATTCATGTTCAACTCTGTTCACAATATCCATTTGAATGTTGATTTTACTTAGTGTTATATGATCCCTGGTAGCTTATTTTAACTTTTTAAAGAATTTTAATGGAGATACTTGTAGAAATGATCATCTGATTTTATAAAACGTGGTTTACTCTCTGTAGAATATTTTCCTTGATGTTTATTTGATTTCTAAGTGGTTCCTAAGCAACAAATGCATATACTATTCTTGTAATGGACTATTATAATAGATCCACTCAAGTAGGTCTTATAACGTTCCACGTAAATACTTCTGTATAAAGTTTCTCATAACTTCTACATAAATACTGTTGGAAAATGAAATGTCCTTCTTTTCGTATGCTTGAAGTTGAGGTTACAGATTTACAGAGACTATGGAATTCAGATTGAATTCTTGATACTAATGCTTTCCTCTTTCTCCTCTTTTTTCCTCTATAGCCGAAGAAAACACCTGTTTTCTCGTGATAAACTAAAGCTTTTTCTGAAGCAACACTGTGAACCACAAGATGGAGTCATTAAAATTAAGGTAATCAGAACAGTGAAATTATTTGTTGGAAGGAAGGAAAAAAAACCTGAAATGAGTAGTGTTATAAAGTTGTAACATTGCAGAAATGTTATTTCAAAGTTGGTTGAAAATACCTCTCTTTTTATCTGGAGCCAATTTTTAATAATTTTCTTGATATTTATTGGATTAAATACTGTTTTGCAATTGCTAGAACTGCTAGGTGGCTCAGGTACTACTTTTTTTTCCTTGTAAAAAAAGAAATCAACCAGCACAGATGAGAATAGATGGAAAACGTGGGGGAAAAAAGTTATGGAGGTGGGGCAACTATCACTTTCTAATAGTGTGGTTCTGGTTCACAAAAATAGAGTCAAAGAATAATGCTAAAACAGAGCCTACTAGAGAGGAGAACAATATGTACAATGAAAAGAACATCAGAGACCAATACTAAGCAGACAGGCTGTATTTTATTCATAACCATTGGGGTAAAAATAAAGTTTAGAAACCTCACATTGTACACTAAGTAAAAAGTTAAATGCTAAAGCTAATTTTTACAAATGAGAAATATTTAGCTCACATTGGGAGAGAGAAATGCCATCTAATTTAAAAAGCAATAGAATGGGTTAACTGTATGCATGTGTCATTAGTCAGCTACTGTATGCTTAAGATTTGTGCCTTTCATTATATGTAAATGTTACATCAAAAGAAAAGAAATGGAAAAAAAAGAATATATGAGTTTACTCTATGTGAAAAGCAGCATTTCAAATCTCTAGAGACCAAGATAGATTATTTGGTTAACTGTTTGGAAAAATGAAGTCAGATCTAACTCAAAAAAAAGGAAAGGAAATGAAACAAATTTTAATATTATGCATGCTGAAGTACTCAGGAGGAGCAATAGAAAAGGATTAGCAAGGATGAGATTGATTTGACAATATAAACTTACGTTAAGTTTAAAAACGTTGTGAATAGATTACACGGGCAAGTGCTGCAGGAAAACTACTTTCAGTGAATACTGTGAGGAGCTCAAATCAGTTAGAAAAACATAAGCACCCCAGGAGAAAAATAGACAAATAGACATGATCAAAATTCACAGTGGATGAAATATAAAAACTTGAAAACTTAAGATAAAATGATCTGAAAGAAATAATATTTTTAATGTGAGCATATTTATATATTTGTGTTGATAAGAGGAGAATGCTTAAATTATGCTCTGTCTATAGCATTGAATATCGGGTAGCCATGTAAAATGATACAAGTTAATGATTTAGATACTTGTGATAAGTGACTAGAACAGTGCCTGGCACTTGGTGGGCAGTCAGTAGATATAAGAATAGTTGTACATCTGTATCATAAATAGCTAATTGGCCAATTCCCCTAACTGAGAAAGATCTCTTACATATCAATAAACAAAAACAACCCAGTTGGAGAAAAATGGTGAAGGACATTAGCAGTTATTCACCATGGAAAATAGTCAATAAACATGAAAAGAAGTTCAACTTTACTTAATAAATGAAAATTATGGTGACAGTAAACATTTCTCTCTTAAGAGTATAATAAAAGATTGTCAATGGATATTGTGGTGTACTTGCACACATATGTGCAAGTGCACACGCACACACCCACCCCCACACACACCCCAAAACAATAAGTTTGATACCCAGTGTGGTGAGTGTAGACTATTGTTAGGAGTACCTACAAGTACACAAAAATATGGGTATTTGTTTACTGTATGTGTTGTGTGTGTGAATAAGGAACCTGGGCAATTAATGTATTAAAGCCTATTTTGACCTTTTTTGGTCAAAATATATATATTTTGAGTATATATATATATATATTTAAGAAGAAACTACCCATGTGCTTTATAGTCATATGTAAAGGTCAATTCCTTATATTTAGGATTTACGTGGGATAGTAGATGGCCATCTTAATGGAATTTACTGTAATGTAAAATAGTAATAGATTCTTGATTTATTATGATGACCAGAACTGATTGAATTTTAAGTGTTAAAAGCTATGTTCTATCAAAAATAAAAATGTTATACAGAAAATAGAATTCCCACTAGAAATATTTCTGTTTCATTAATATTTTAAAGTTTTATATCATTATTTTCTTATACATTTCCTGAAAGATATTTCTATAAATGCCACGTTTTCTTTGGGAGAAAGAAAGAATGATGATCTTGGCCATTAGACCAAAAATAATCTTCAGAATTGCCAGTCAAATATTAAAAGTCTAGAGTTGGACGTGGATGAAAGGTAAACAAATTCTGAATACAAAGTAAGAGGAGAGAAACTCTTTTGGATTTGGCCATTATCCTAGAACCACACCACTTCTGGTAAAAATGAGGTTGACTTCCCTGAACTTAAATTCTGAGTTGAAACTTTATAGGAATTTGTCAATATTTCTGCTTTTATCTAGACCAACTTTAACATTTGATACATAAAGTATTTAAGTTATTACCCCTAACTGAGGGGAAAATCTAAATGTTCAGCAGTTAGGAAATGATTAAGAAAAATTTATTGGGTTAATATAGTGGATTTTGTGTGTGTGTGTGAGGAAGATTAGCCCTGAGCTAACATCTGTTGCCAATCCTCCTCTTTTTTGCTGAGGAAGATTGGCCCTGGGCTAACAACCATGCCCATCTTCCTCTACTTTATATGGGACGCTGCCACAGCATGGCTTGACAAGCGGTGCATCAGTCTATGCCCGGGATCCGAGCCTGCGAACCCCAGGCTGTTGATGTGGAGCATGCGAACTTAACTGCTACACCACCGGGCTGGCCCCAATACAGTTGATTTTTAATATTATATATATAGATTATTTATTTCCATAGAAAGTTACATAGAAAACTTAGTTGAAAGCAAAGCAAACAGAAAAAGATTACTGTATAAATGTAATTTTGAAATAGTTTTAGGAATTCAAGAAACTGTTGAAACATTCTTGAGTATTTTATGGTGACATAATCCTTTGAATTGTGTTTTTCTTTCTGGTAAAGCTGATTAATTATGTAGTTTTTTAAAGGATCAAGTAAACCAACTAAAATGTATATTACTACATGATAACACATGAAATTGTAATGCTTTTGACCTGGTCTTGAACAGCAGTCGTGTGACATGCTACAGCATATCTGTGTATGGTTTACCTAACGTGTTATTATTGTACCCTGTGTTTCTTGTTATGAAGGCATCATCTCTTTCAACATATAAAATAGCAGAACAAGATTTTTCTTATTTCTTCCCTGATGATCCACCCACGTTTATCTTCAGTCCTGGTAGCAGAAGAAGAGGGAGGCCTCCCAAACGAGTATCTGGCAGTCAGGTAAGTAGAGAATATATAAAAACTACATGGTAGCTCTTAATAAAACTATTCAAAATCAAGAGCCCTGTTTGGCTCCCCTCACCCCCATAGCCTGTAGGAAGGAACACAAGGCTTCACACATACAAAATGTGTACACAGTGCGTTGATAACCGCTAACCGCTTGGCGGTGCGGCTTGTTGAAGTTTCGAGTGTGAATGAGACGTGGCTCTCCTGCAACAGGGATTTCACACCAAAGTGGAACAAGCATGTAAGCAGTTACTAAAACATAGAGCAGGGATTGACGTGTAAAGAGCATTTAAAAGATAAGAGATAATAAGAATAGCACGTTAATTAAGCACATTAGAGACATTCTCACAAGAAATAAAGTAAAAATAAACTTTTGACGTTGTTGAACCTTGGCCACAAGAATGTTTCTGACGTCTCTTTTCTTTGCCTCTTTCATATTTGATGTCCCCACCATCTAGTTTATCAGGTACCCTGGAAGATTTTTTGTGTTTCTGATGCATATTTTTAAGGCTCTCTTTGTATATTACCAGTTGTTTTTCTTGAGAGGTTTTTGTAGTAATTTGTAGAATTAACTCATATTCTGTATGTTTTCATGCATAGAGTTATTAAAAGTTCAGTTATGCTTTAGAATAAAACCTCATTTTACTATAAAGAAAGTGTAATTGATGAGGGCTTTTTTAAATTGTTTGGTTTTTATTCTTACTGTAAGAACAAGGCAGACCTTGTGTTGTATAAAGCTGTGGTTCTACAACTTCAGTTTCTTGGTTTGCTTTTTAGGAGGACAGCATTGCTAATAAACAGACTATTACAGGTTATAGGAACAAAGCTACTAAAGAAAGAGACAAACTTTTGAAACAAGAAGAAATGAAGTCATTGGGTGAGTTTTAACATTCTCTCCAAAAACTGTTTAGGTACAGGAAAGACTGTTTCTCTGTGCCCAGGTAGAGGATGTTTCTAAAATGGCATATTTCTGGTTTGTTTTTTTTAAGCATAAATAGTTTTTCCCCTCAGGTATCTATTGATTTTTATGAAAAATGAGACCTCTGTTCATCTCTTAAACAATACTTGAAGGTGCAGCACATCCCCGGTTAAACAGCCCATATGCTAGATTAAGCACAAGTTGGAGTTTCTAGGGCTTACAAACTGTTCTGGGCCATCTTGTTTGATTCACACAGCCTTATAAAACATTACTTCCCAAATTTGACTGTACATATGAATCACTTCAGAATCTTATTAAAGTGAAGATTCTGAATTAGTAGGTCTGGTGGGAGAAAAGCTTCTGCATTTCTAACAAGGTGATGCCTTGCTGCTGGTCTTAGGACCGTCCCTGGAGCAGCAAGGTGCTCAGAGGCGGGTGTGTGTTTGTCCCTGGGCAGTGGTTGTTCTTAGACCTAACCAACTTGCTTCCCCATTTTAATCACCTGCTGGCTCCCTCCAGGAATTGACAACCCCTGAGAGTCTCTGCTGATCTCACTTTACCTTAAAGTATTTCAGGGATTCTTTTGTTACATAAAAAAATGTGTTGTTTTCTGTTTGTGTACAGTTCTAAATTTGATCTTCTCCACAGCTTTTGAAAAGGCTAAATTAAAAAGAGAAAAAGCAGATGCCATAGAAGCAAAGAAAAAAGAAAAGGAAGATAAAGAGAAAAAGAAGGAAGAATTGAAGAAAATTGTTGAAGAAGAGAGACTGAAGAAGAAAGAAGAAAAAGAGAGGCTTAAAATAGAAAGAGAAAAGGTATTCATTCGATATATTAGCTCTGCTCTCTACATGTAGTAAATCGTGCTTTACGTATTTAAATTCATAGTTAATTTTCAAACGCTTTTACCACTTTCATTCACATTTTGTAGTTGTTCATAGAGCTCTGATAAACAGTCTTGGTTTATCTCCTTTTTACTTTGGAAAATTTAATGAATAATTTAAGGTTCAAGATATATATATATATATATATATATATATATATATATATATATATATATATATATACACACACACAGACACATGCCTTTACGCTGCCAAACCTCTTCTAAAGTGCAATTCTGAAGTTGATTTTAGACTTCCAAATTTAGGGAAGATGATAAACATAAAATTTCAAAAGTAAAATACCTAGTGAGAAAAATACAAGAAAATCTATGAATAACAAGAATTATTACCATGTTATTCTCCTTGAAGAATAAAGTATCTGTGATAATAGGATATTTTAGCAAATCTTGGGTTATAATCTTTGGTGGTAGATAATCCTTAGAGAATTCTGTAGCTGGTTTCCTCCGAAGCCAGTCATTGTCGTTGGTTTTCTGGGATATTCACAAGTAACCTTACGTGATCATGTTACACACTCTGCTTGTTTAAATTGCCAGTAGTTTCTTAAATTATTTCAAATAGGCCACTTGTGGTGGAGGTGGAGATGTCTAATACATGTTCAGTCCAGAAAATGTAGAGCACAAAAAACCACTGATAATCTAAATGGTAACATTTAGAGAGAACATTGTTGACACTTGGACTAATTTATTTCTAGTTTTTATTCTGGGCCTTAAAAAAAGAGATCCAGCATTTATAATTTTGTATACTTTTTTATTGTTCTACATTATTATAAACATTCCTTTGTGTTATTAAATTAAGTAAGGTAGAATTTTTAGTGACTGCATAGTAGTTAATAAAATACATAAAAGTAAGTTCTTTGCAATTTTTTGCTCATAAATAATGATACTCTGTTCAGATTTATGAATAAAAGTCTTTCCTGTTTTTGGATTATGTCCCTGGATAAATTTGTAGAAGTAGAATAATAAGTTAAAAGGTAAGAACATTTTAAAAACTTCCTATACACTTACATAGGTATTTGTTTGCCAAACATGTTGTGCTTATTTACGCTCTTAGCAATAGTGAATGAGAATACCCGTCTTATTACATCCTACAAGAATTATTGGGGTGGAGGGGGTGACCTATTTCATCAGACTACTGAAAGCACAGCTAATAAGTTTTGTAACTATCTAGTTTTATGATGAAAATTTGATAAGTGCATATCTGTCTACCTTCAGTCTTTCTAAATTTCAAAGGAAGAGAATAATATTAACGTATTAAACATACCTATTGGGAAATAGTTACAATAAAATGTTTTATTTACACTCTATTAGAGACTTTTTAGGGTCCGTATTTATCTTGCATTTTTCTATACCAGAACCAAGAAGTAAGAGTTTCAAAAGACCAGGTACTCAAGAGAAATGGCCTGGATTAAAAGAAAGAGAAGTCCACCAACTAACTATGCTAATATTGTTTTTATTTACTGCTCCCTCTGTGTGTCCCTAGGCTGTTAGTCAGGTTTGAATGAATCTTGAAAACAACAAATGTATTACAGATATAAGGGGAGGTTTTATTTTAGGTACTCGAATAATTTGTTACCTACTTTGTCAGGATCTAATTTATTTGAAGTAGGAGGAGAGCTGTTACAGGTGGGGTCAGATTGAATTAATATTTATCAAGGAGCTACTATATGTCGGACCGTTTCCATCTTTGTACCTGTTCTGTGAGGTAGGCATTGTTTCCATCAGTGTTCTGACACTTTAGTGTGCATCTGAATCACCAGAGGGGCTTATTAAAACATCAGTTGCTGGGGAGCCGGCCCGGTGGCCTAGTGGTTAAGTTGGTGTGCTCTGCTGCGGCAGCCCAGGATTCACAGGTTCAGATCTCAGGCGCGGACCTACGCACCGCTCACCACGCCATGCTGTGGCAGGCGTCCCACATACAGTAGAGGAAGATGGGCACAGATGTAGCACAGGGCCGGTCTCCCTCAGCAAAAAGAGGGGGATTGGCAGCGGATGTTAGCTAAGGGCTAATCTTTCCCATACAAAAAAACATCAGTTACTGGATCTCAACCCCAGAGTTCCTGGTTCATTTTGTCTAGGGTAGGGCCCAAGTATGTGTATTTCTTACAAGTTCCCAGGTGATGCTGGTGCTGCCCTATAAATTTCTTAGAAGAATTTTCATTAACCTTTTGTTTTAGGAAAGAGAGAAATTACGTGAAGAAAAGCGAAAATATATGGAATACTTAAAACAGTGGAATAAACCTAGAGAAGATATGGAATGTGATGATCTTAAGGTATAAGCATGTTATGTGATGTTTCACACACCCATGTTCTTTCTTCCATGTGCCCAATATGGCCTTGCAGATGGAATCTTTTTTTCTTTTTAATAGTGGCCCCTTCATATTTAACTAGGAGGAAATGGCCAATTAAACAAATGCTGTATTGAGAATTCTAAGGTAGTGCTGTTAGTATTTTATAACAAGCCCTGATAATGATGCTTGTTCTGTGGAAATAATGGGTCATTTGTGTGATGCTTGATAATCTAGTAACTATTGGGACCAGGCATGCATTTAGCTTGATTGCTAGGTAAAGATTCTGCCCACATCCAGAAATGACCAAAGTATCCAAACCAGTTTATAAGGAATCATTTCTAAATCAGCAGATGGTGGATTAATTTTGTTCCATACCCTGAGAAATTCTGGCATTGAAGATAATATTGGCACAGCTAATGCCTTGACCTTAGAATCTAGGTTACAAGTCCCACTTAACTAGGAAGTGCAGCCAGAAATACACTTCAGCCTAAACTTATGTTCTTAGTTTGATGAGGAAAAAGTCCCTAGAGACTGTATTTTAGTAAAGTTGGAATAAGGCCAGGACATCTATAATTTAAAATTTTTTAAGTTCCAAAGGTGATTGTGATAAACATCCAGGGTTGAGAACGACTAGTCTATATGAAATAATTCTTATTAGGTAAAGAATATATCATATCTACCTTTTACAGTTTCCTGTGCTTGGCTCAAATAGTTATAAAAGTTGTTTAATCTTGCAGGAACTTCCAGAACCAACTCCAGTGAAAACTAGACTACCTCCTGAAATCTTCGGTGATGCTCTGATGGTTTTGGAGTTCCTTAATGCATTTGGGGAACTTTTTGATCTTCAAGATGAGTTTCCTGAGGGAGTAACCTTAGGCAAGTGCTATTGCTGTGTTATAGTTCACCCTAAAATTAGCGGCTTAAAAGAGCAAATTATCTCTCAAAGTTCTGTGGAGTCACTGGACCTAGCTGTCCAGTCCTCCCTTGGGGTCTCTCATGTGATTACAGTCAGACAGCAGCTGGGACTGGAGTCACGTGAAGGCTTGCCTGGCTAGATGTTCAGGATGGCTTCTTTACACACATGCCTGATGCCTTGGTGCTCCTCCATGTGTCATCCCACTCTATGGGATGCGCTTCCTGTGTGGCCGCTGAGGGCTCTAAAGGCAGGTACAGAAACTGCTAGCCTTCCTAAAGGCTGCTGTATTCCAGTGGTCAGGCCTGCTGGTATTCAAGGGAGTGAAGGAATAGACTCCACTTCTTGAGGGTGGCATGGGATGTAAGTGCAGGGAGGGAAGGAATTGTCAGCCATGTGTGGAGACAAGTTATTGCCTACCTTTAATTTGTGATTCTGTTTTGCCTCTGTACTTACATACTTTTACTCTGTATAAACATCATTTAGAAGAGCTAAATTAGTATGAAAAGGGTATTGGATCCCATTTTGGATTTTTAGCTATCAAATAGGAAAATACTTATCGTAAGATCCAAGTAAAGACTCTCAAAGAATTATAATGCCACTCTTATTTTAGTAAGAGTACATTCTTCAGGAGGGCTTCCACATTCCCTCAATTTCTCTTTATGAGCTAGGTGAGGCATGAATCATTGTGCCTTACAGATCAAGAAGGTCTAAACAATGCTGGTTTAGGTAAGATGAATTTAGATAAGAAACATTTGTGACTTGGACCCAATATTAGGATTACACCTGATGCTGATGATTACCCCTCCTCTGCACTATTTGGTAAACAGTGATGTCCCACATGGCACTGAAGAACAGTGGGACAACAATAACAAATCTTCGCATTGTTATTCAAATTAGAATATAATTATAATTTTTAATATGTGCCTTAATTTGCTCCTCAAATTTAAACTTAGATGAGATATTATATTGATCTACTGAGGCTAATTTGGCTTTCTTGAATGTGGTGATTTTGGCTTATGATTTTATCGTATTTTATTGTAATCATTTTAAATTGTTTTTTGATTTTGCCTTGGGTAATACTTGGCTCTACTTTGATAAATGGGCACTTAAGAAAATAGTTACACAGGCTATTGTTGATTAAAATGTTTATTATTCCAATGGAGTTGTTTTTTCAATACGTGAACAGAACTTTAAATTTATTTTAAACATTTTATTCACAGAAGTGTTAGAGGAAGCTCTTGTAGGAAATGACAGTGAAGGCCCACTATGTGAATTGCTTTTTTTCTTCCTGACTGCCATCTTCCAGGCGATAGCTGAAGAAGAAGAAGAAGTAGCCAAAGAGCAAATAACTGATGCTGACACCAAAGGTCAGAATTCAGTATTATTGCTGATTGATAGTAGCTTTGTAGTGAAACTCATTTTTGAAGGTTATTTTAAAATTAACTTGGCTTTTACAGTTATAAAATATAGTTGTTCAAGTTACCCGATTCTTGAGGCATATACTAACAACACATTATCAGTTGTTTCATACTTTGTTTTAATGTATCCTGTTTCTGATGACCTTAAAAATATTTTTTCCTCAATCTATCTTGCTTTTTATTTTTTAGATTTCTCCTATGATTTAGGAGTGTTACAGATTTCATTGACCAGTATCTGTAATTCCAAGAGATTCTGCTAAATAGCACTGATATTTTGCCCCACCTAAGGAAATACTTTAATTGTTGTTATTAATAATTTAAATTGAGAATACTATTGCTGATTTCATTTCAGATCTGACAGTTTTTAGGTCAGAGTTAAATAAAATTTAATTTTTTTTATTTCACTAATTAGTTTGAACTAGGAATTTTACCCTTTAGATTCTATGCACTTAAATATCTAGAGTCAGTGTGTGGTATATGTTAATGTAGGAATAATTCTTGGGGAAACCCTTTTTTATTTTTAAATCAGAGTATGTTCACTATTTTGTTTAGGATTTACCTCAATCAGAAGAATTGTTAAGCATTTATATTAAGAGATTGATTTGGCTTCCTGAATAATACTCTCTGTGAACTTTGCCACATATGAGATTTCACATATGAGAAGCTTTATTAAACAATACTTTAGTGTATTGCATAAAATTTCAAACTATTGGGAGATATCTTGATAGCAGAATCTTGGTACAAAAAGGTAAAACATTCCTCCATTCAGATAGTATTGTTGACCTTAGATAATTTGAGCTCATTTTTCTTTATTCTTGGTCCCTGAAGCAGCAGTATGATGATGAGTATCCATCCGATGTTGGTTGCCTTTTGATTTTACAGCCTGAGTTCAAGCAAAATATGTTCTCTAGCTTGAGTGCTAACATCATAGATCCCTTATCAAGGCCATTTTACAATGTGGTCCCTGTTGTCATCTCAGATGACTTCATTAAATGAGACTTTACTAAAGGGAAGACAGAAGGGTAAATCCATTTATAAAACATGTAAAGATTTTCTGAGATGACAAGTACCGGCTCTAAAGATGGATTGTCTAAAACAGACAATGTAGCAAATATTCATTCTTTTAGCCATTAGGATGTCTTAATAACCAGTAACATCACAGGGTTATAGACCAAGTTCTGACCTTAATACAAGACATAAAGCTGTATTTAATTCAGGATTCAAAGAAGAAGAATTTTGTAGTTTTAGAAGTCCTAATGACAAAGAATGGGGCGACAAGGAACTTGTGTTGGAAAATCAGCTAGTGTAAAGGAAAAATATATGTGACTGTTGGTTTTTGTATTGCCATTATATTTTCTATTCATGATTTGTTTGAGCTATAATTTTTATAGCTCTACTTGTATATGGGACTGTCTATATGTATAAATATAAGGTAATACCTCTGAATAAGTACTGGCCATTAAATAAAGTTTTCAATGCCCCTTTTGAAAATATTTATTTAAATATTAGGGAGGGGAAAAAAAAACATACTTTGGAATGTTTCACCCTTCTCTCACTTCCCTATTGTATTGGCCACATTTTACGTGGTTATTTCAATTTCAGTACAGGTCCTAGACTGTTCCACCAGATATTTTTCACATGTTCTCCCATCTCAATAACAAAAAAGCTTTTCCACGGTCTTCCTGGAAGCAATTGAATAGTCAATGGGATTGAATATTCTTTTACTTCCTTTTTAGCTGGTCTTATTAGTAAGGTGTTTCCTGCTATTTCTAGAAAGGGGGAAATTGGGCAGAAGAGAAAAGCACGACTTCATCTTGGTGATGAGAAAGTTGAGGTTCAATGAGGTTATTTACTGAAGATCTCATAGGTAATAGGTGATGTAAGACACTATATGCATTGTTTTATTTAATCGTCATACCACCCTTCTGAGGTAGGTGTAATTATTTTCTGCCTTTTACATATAAAGAAACTTAGACTTAAGGAGTTTAATTAACTTGCCCAAAGACACATGCCTAATAAGATGGTGATGGGATACGAACTCAGGCTGTCTGGTCTAGAGCCTCATAATGACTATGCTATATTGCCTCATAATATGGCGAAGTTGAAAATTTGAATATTTGTTTCCCTAGCATTGCCTATAAAATTACCTGTCTTCAAGAAGATCTAATTTCTTTGGTCTTTGGTCTCGCTGCTTTTATATCAAATCTTGGAAATTTTGATCAGCAGTTTTTAAAATCTTATATTAAAAATATCATTTCCTCTCTTACTCTTACATCATGAACTTAAAAGCCCTTCAAAGTATGGCAACAAGACCATCCTCATTATATAGAATAGTTTTGTGTATTTGCTGAGATATCATTATTTAGTGCTGGAATTGTATGTACCTAATTCTACATTACTATGATGATAAATGTACTGTTTCAGATAGTCATAACATACACAGTTCAGCTATATTCTCTTGGTATGATATCCACAAGTGACTGTCTCTAAGCAAATTCTACACTGATATTTACAGTTTCTTGAGAGTACCACTTGGTAGATAATTGAGTTAAAGAATATATGTTTTAACATGTTAGTTTAACACAATTAAAAGCAAGCTATCATTTTGTTCGTTGTCCATTTCTTCAGCCTTTGTCCTAGGAAATTATAACTCACTATAGATAAAGTAGATAGAGCATGGTGATTGCTGTAAAGGAAGAGAGCCAATACACTTTTACAGCTCTGTAACTAGGACTGTTATTAATTTTAAGTTTGTTTGGCTTTATATGTAAAATGAAAATTGAGGAAGTTTTAGGTCTAGTATGTCCCTGGTGAGGAAGAGTAAAATGTCTGTCATTTGGGCTAGATTCATGGCCTGGTAGGAATAACTTCTGCATATATGCAAAGTTTAGTCAGATAGCATCTATGTGGTATTGTTTATGCTTTAAATGCCGTGAAACTGTTAATGATTGTAATCAGACCTGATCCCAGAGCTGCCTTTTCCTTTGGTAAAGGACCACAGTTCTGTTCTCTAAGGTTCATTTAGTCAGCTTGTGAATTTTGGGAAGGGAATCCTAGTGGAAAGTTAAGGAACCACAGAACCAGTTCAGCCTAGTCCATGGAGCCCTACAAGTTGTACAGGAATTTCTGGGTGCCATTCATTGCAGGACAGTTGGAAAGATGAAGGGGCAGGATTGTCATCCCCATACCCCACTTTAATAAGGGCATCTTTTCTCTCTTTTGTATTGGGCTTCCAAGAAATATTTGAAGAATCTGAAAACTGCTTATCTAGACTCACCCCTGGAAGAAAAATGAAGCTGATTAAGTGACTTGTCTAAAGGCTACATAAGTAGGAGCTAGGGACTGGAGGAGCTAAGACTAGCATATATGTTATCTGACTCTGAGACTGAAGCTGTGTCCACTGTACTGTGATACCACAGAAGGGATTTTGTAAGCTTAAAGTTTTTTTCATAGTTGACACTTTAATTTTTTTATCATCTATGTATTATAATTAGGAACAATTGTATATACTAATGCTTTAAATACATTTGTGCCAGTAGATTTGCTCCTATTTGTAAGCTAAGCACTGTTTTCAAGGCTAAAGCAGTTTAGTTAGAAAGTACAGGGAAATCTTGCTATTGTTTCTTGGATTGGAGAGTTTTCAAAATAAAAACAGGAAATTTAAATGAAGAGGAGAAATCAATGGTTAAGTCACGGCAGTGCTGCCTTTAAGTTCTTTTAGCTCTTTTTCTGTGCCAGGTTTGTGATGATTACAACCTATACTTTGTTATGATTCAATCTTAAAATATTTATGAAAGACTGGGTATCTTCAAATAGATTCTGATTTACAAAGTAGACTTTTCTAAAGTTATATTGAGCAAGATTTGTTTTTAATTCTAAAGTGCATTTTATCATGTTTTTTTTGGAACGTGTCTGTGCATGTTGTTGGTAACTTGGAAATTGTCTTCTCTTTGTTAAGTAAGGAAAACATAGTGTATAGTGCGTGTCTTAGGATTTATAGTTTTAGGTGGAGACTAGGCAGAAAGTGAAGGATGCTTTTGTCCCTAGTGTTTGGTTCTTTTGAGGTTCTTGAATGTTAAGCTGTTTGCTGTTTCTTTCATCATTTTAAAGGGGCATTAATCCCAAATATTCAAGATTTGATTTGCACTAGAATAAAGTATTTATTTCCTTAAAGATTTAACAGAGGCTTTGGATGAAGATGCAGACCCCACAAAATCTGCACTGTCTGCAGTTGCATCTTTGGCAGCTGCATGGCCGCAGTTGCACCAGGGTATGTGTGGGTTTTATTTTTTTGATTGGCTTTTTATTTTTAATTTTATAAAGGTACATTTTACACTGCTGAGGATTTATTCTTTAAATTCTAAATGACTATTTCATTTTTAACAACTATAGGCTGCAGTTTGAAAAGCTTGGATCTCGATAGCTGCACTCTTTCTGAAATCCTCAGACTGCACATCTTAGCTTCGGGTGCTGATGTAACATCAGCAAATGCAAAGTACAGATATCAAAAACGGGGAGGATTTGATGCTACAGATGATGCCTGCATGGAGCTTCGTTTGAGCAATCCCAGTCTAGTGAAGAAACTGTCGAGCACTTCAGTGTATGATTTGACACCAGGTAAACTTGGCAAGTTGGAATTTGTATAACCTGCCTACTACCTACTGTCTTATGCCTCTTACATGCCCAGAAAACTAGGTAGCTGATGAGAAGTTTTAGATGGTAATCAGTTTTAAAAGAGAAAGAAAGAAAGCGGTCTTTAAAAAAAATTTGTTGGAATACAATTGTGACCTAAATTGAAACTACTGTTGTTATTCATATTAGCTTTAATTATTTATGATTTTCTTTTCTTTTTCATTTGGATTTTCTGTTATTTTAAAAATTTGTGGTTAGGGGCCGGCCTGGTGGCGCAACAGTTTAGCTCGCGCTTTGTCAGCCCAGGGTTCAGGGGTTCAGATCCCGGGTGCCAGCCGACACACTGCTTGTCAGCCATGCCATGGCTGTGTCCCATATAAAGTGAAGGAAGGTGGGCACGGATGTTAGCCCAGGGCCAGTCTTCCTCAGCAAAAAAGAGGAGGATTGGCAACGGCAGTTAACTCAGGGCTGGTCTTCCTCACAAAGAAAAAAAAAATCTGTGGTTAGTCTACTACATCTGCTAAGTTTAGGAGGAGAAGTGAAAATTAGCTAGTTTTCACTTTTATTTGTTAGCATATCAGAGGTTTAATCTGTAACTGCTAAATTCTAACATTCATTTGAGTAAGTGTTTGAGGTATGAGAAACAGCATATAAAGTTAAGATGAAGTTATTTTTCACTTCCTTTTTTAAATAAAAAATTATAATGTACAAATATAGAGTTTAATTTAATATGCTTAAGAGAACATGTAATAAAAGTGGGTACCTTAATTCCCAACATTCATATAGTTTTTATAATTTATGGTGGTGTTTTTCTGCAGTCTTTTCAGAGTAACTATTTGCCTATTGCCATTTTTTAAAAAATTCGTGTGGTTATAATTTAGTTTTGATTTGAACTTTGTACATAAGCCTAAAATTAAAACTTGAAAAATAATTCTTTGTAATCAGAAAATTTTTCATGTCTAACTTGTATATAAGGTAGTCATTAGTATTTGAGATGCCTTGTATATCACATAACTGTTATATTGGAGTCAAGGTTGCTTTTTTCTGAAGACATGCCATTGGCATGTTTGATCTTGAGAGATTTTCCCCTGTTCTCTGTTAAGCATTTTCACACTGAGCTACAAATTAAAATTTTTCAAACACAGTTCCTTTTTTGTCATTGATAATATAGAATTTATTTACCAATTTTTGACAGGAGAAAAAATGAAGATACTTCATGCTCTCTGTGGAAAACTACTGACCCTAGTTTCTACTAGGGATTTCATTGAAGATTATGTTGATATATTACGACAGGCAAAGCAGGAGTTCCGAGAGTTAAAAGCAGAACAGCATCGAAAAGAAAGGGAAGAAGCAGCTGCTAGGTAAGAGATAATTATAGTCAGTTGTGCTAATGAAAGCTGTTTATTTCTTTATATCTAAAACCGTATTTCACGTTGGGCTATAGCGTGACATTGGTTCACATTGATGTTTGGTGGCTTTACTAAAAGGTTGTGAACGGATTGTTATGTTATGGTTTTGTGATAACGTTTGGAGGACTTTCCACAATTTGATGATTAAAGGCAAGATGCTAAAAGTTAAAAGTATTTTTGCATCAGATAGACTATAATATTTTATTTTAACTTTCAGAATTCGTAAAAGGAAGGAAGAAAAACTTAAGGAGCAAGAGCAAAAAATGAAAGAGAAACAAGAAAAACTGAAGGAAGATGAGCAAAGAAATTCATCTGCAGATATGTCTGTCGGGTATGATTTGATTACACTGCTCATCTGGCTTTATGTAAAGAATAAAAATTAGCATCTAAAACTCTAAAATACTTTCAAAATTGTTAGAAAACTAGTTTTCTATAGGTCCATCATAATTGTGTTAGTGAGCCTATGAAATTTATATATAGATAGTCCTCGAGTATACAGGTGTTATGTTAAAAAAGTACTTCCAGGAAATCTAGAATTCATTTTCTCATAGAATTAATGTTATAAATATTAATTTCTCAGAAAACTTTCAATAGGCTATTTTCAACCAGTAATATATTTCTAGCATTAATAGGCGTATCGCCCCCCTCTACCACCATCATCGTCACAGTTGTCCACTGTGTTTCCCACAGCTTCTCTGAGCCTGTTGAGGAGTAGGGATGAGATTGGAAGTCTTGGTAGAAAGTATAGGGAGAGGATGGCAGCACCTTAAGTAATTTAGTGACTGCCCAAGTATTTTACTGCATTTCAAAATATTTGGGATAAAGATTGGCTATGAAGACAATTGGAAATTTTTCCATATTGTAGATGGCAAACCATATTCAAATTTAGTAGAAAAAAATCCTTTTTTTTTACACATTCTGCAAAGGAAGGTTCTAAAAATCTCAGTATTCCAAATTAGTGTATTGACTTTTGATTATACTTGCATGTAAAAATGCCTATTAAGTCTTAAGATCATAGGTCACAAACTTGCATCAACCGTATTTTATATGGCCATCAACAATACTTTAAGAAATTGAATTTGGATACCTCAAGTAACCTAAGTGACACCTAAAGCATATGCAACCAAAGAAAAAATAGATAATTGGACTTCATCAAAAGTAAAAACTTTTGTGCTTCAAAGAACACTGTCGAGAAAGTAAAATGACAACCCAGTGAATGGGAAAAAGAATTTGCAAATCATATATCTGATAATGGTCTAATACCCAGAATATATATAAAGAATGCATACGACTCAACAATAAAAAGACAACTCAGTTAATAAATGGGCAAAGACATTTTTCCAAAGAAGATATACAGGAAGTGCATGAAAAGATGCTCAACATCATTAGTCATTAGGGAAATGCACATCAAAACCACAATGAGTTACTACTTCATACTCATGAGGGTGGCTATAATCCAGTTGAGGGACAATAACAAATGTTGGTGAGAATATGGAGAAACTGGAACTTTCGTACATTGCTGGTGGGGATGTAAAATAGTACAGCTGTCTTGGATAAGTTTGGCATTTCCTCAAACAATTAAACCATATATTATCATATGACCCAGCAATTCCACCCCTAGGTATATACCCAAGAGAATTAAGAACGTCCGTTCACCCAAAAATGTATGTACGAAGTTCATAGCAGCATATTCTTTTTTTTTTATTTTTAAGATTTTAATAGGAATAAAATGACACCATTTCTGAATTTGTGTTTTTTTAAAATAAAGAGGAATGTTGAATGTTTTTTTAAGATAAAGAGGAATACATTTTTTTTTTTATTGATGTCTTAGTTTATAACACTGTGGGGTTTTAGTTGTACATTTTTGTTTGTCCGTCACCTTGTGGATGTAACCCTTCACCCCTTGTGCCCCTCCCCCACCCCCCTTCCCCTTGGTAACCACCAATCAGTTCTCTCTGTCCGTGTGTTCACTTATATTCCATATATGAGTGAGTTCATGCAGTGTCTGTCCTTCTCTCTCTGGCTTATTTCACTTAACATAATACCCTCTAGGTCCTTCCATGTTGTTGCAAATGGGACAATTGTGTCTTTTCTTATGGCTGAGTAGTATTCCATTGTATGTATATACCACATCTTCTTTAACCAATCATCAGTTGAGGGACACTTGGGCTGCTTCCACTTCTTGGCTATAGTGAATAATGCTGCAATGAACATAGGGGTGCATACGCCTCTTGGGATGGTTGATTTCACGTCCATTGGGTAGATGCCCAAGAGTGGTATTGCTGGATCATACGGTATTTCTATTTTTAATTTTTTGAGGACTCTCCATACTGTTTTCCATAGAGGCTGCACCAGTTTGCATTCCCACCAGCAGTGAATGAGGGTCCCCGTTTCTCCACAACCTCTCCAGCATTTGTTGTTATTTGTCTTTGTGATTATAGCCATTCTAACCGGTGTAAGGTGATATCTCAGTGTAGTTTTGATTTGCATTTCCCCGATGATTAGTGATGTTGAACATCTTTTCATGTGTCTATTGGCCATCTGTATCTCTTCCTTGGAAAAATGTCTGTTCATATCCTCTGCCCATTTTTTGATCGGGTTGTTTGTTTTTTTGTTGCTCAGTTGTATGAGATCTTTATATATTACTGAGATTAATCCCTTGTCAGACAAACGATTTGCAAATATTTTCTCCCAGCTGGTGGGTTGTTTATTCATTTTGATCCTGGTTTCATTTGCCTTGTAGAAGCTCTTTAGTCTGATGAGGTCCCACTTGTTTATTTTTTCTTTTGTTTCCCTTGTCTGGGTAGACATGGAATCTGAAAGGATCCCTTTATGTCCAATCTCAATTAGTGTACTGCCTATATTTTCTTCCAGGAGTTTTATAGTTTCAGGTCTCACTTTCAGGTCTTTGATCCATTTTGAATTGATTTTTGTATATGGCGATAGGAGATGGTCTACTTTCATTCTTTTGCATGTTGCTGTCCAATTTTCCCAGCACCATTTATTGAAGAGACTTCCCTCTCTCCATTGTATGTTCTTTGCTCCTTTGTCGAAGATTAGCTGTCCATAGGTGTGTGGTTTTATTTCTGGGCTTTCAATTCTGTTCCATTGATCTGTGTGTCTATTCTTGTACCAGTACCATGCTGTTTTGATTACTGTAGCTTTATAGTATATTTTGAAATCAGGGATTGTGATGCCTCCAGCTTTGTTCTTTTTTTTCAGAATCCATAGCAGCATATTCTTAATAGCCAAAAAATGGTAACAATGCAAATGTCCATGAATTGATGAATGGATAAACAAAATGATATATCCCTTCTGTGGTATATCCATACAGCAGACTGTTATTCAGCAATAAAAAGGAATGGAATTCTGATACATATTACAATGTGGATGAACTTTGAGAACATTATGCTAAGTGAAAGAAGCTAGTCACAAAAAGCCATGTATCGTATGATTCCATCTATATCAAAAGTCCACAACAGGCAAATCCATAACAGAAAGCAGATGAGTGTTATCAGGGGCGGTAGGGAAGAGGAAATGGAAAGTGACTACTAATGGCTATGGGGTTTTTCTTTTAGGATGATGAAAATGTTCTGGAATTAGATAGGGGTAATGATTGAACAACCTGTGAATATACTAAAAACCACTGAATTGTGCACTTTAAAATGGTGATTTTTATGGTATGTGAATTACATCTCAATTTTTTTTAGATTTTATAAACTTCTTCCAGTTATATGGAAATATAATTGATATGTAACATTGTATTAGTTTAAGGTGTACAATATAATGATTTGATATATGCATATATTGGGAAATGATTACCACAATCTAGTTAATATCTATCACCTCACATAGTTACAAATTTTTTTCCTTGTGATTTTTTTTTAAATTACACTTTTTTAAAAAAAGAAAAATAAGCATGTTATAGATCCCGCCACTTCATATTTTTTATACTTATCTACCCTCACTCATTTACATTATCTCTCTGGCTCCTGAATACATTTGAGTTTGCAAACCTCACTTTGGATGTAGAACATAAATGGTGGAATTTATTTCAAGATTCATCCAGTTTTAGTTTTAATTGGACAATATAATGGATTAAATAAAACATCCATATTGTGTTTATTCTACCTGCTTCCTGTATCTGAAATTTGTCTGCTTCTCTCCTCCACTGTTTGTCTACTTATCTCCTTTCCACTCCTAGCCCCCATCAGCTCCCTGCCAGCTTCCTGGACTAGTACAATGGCCTCTTTACTGCTCTCCCCTCATCTGCTTTTTCCCCCAGATCATTTTCCACATAGCAGCCAAAGTGCTTTCTAATCATATCATTTCCCTTTTCTAAAAACTCTTCCACTTTTTTCCCCATTGCTTTTTGAATAATGTCCTACAAGGCCCAGTATGATCTAACCCTGCCTTTTCCTCATCCATATCTCGTATTACTTCTTTTTCTTTTACATTCTTCTCAAAACTATAAGCTCCTTCCTTTTCCCTTCAGCTCAATACCTTTGTACATGTTATCCCTTCTGCGAGAAATGGAGATTTCTTCTTTCCCACTGCCTCACCCCTCCCCGGTCTCCCTAGTCTCACAGTTTATATGTCACTTCTTCAAGCAAGCCTTTCTTGATCCCTGAGACTGGATATTGTTCTCCTTGAAATGCTTTCTTAGAACCTTAAACTTCTCCTTTTTAGTACTTATTACATATTTTAATTTTACAATGGTTTATGTAATTATTATCTGTTTTCTCTGCAAGACGCTAAACTCTGTGGCATCTTGTCCACTGCTTCCTAAGCATAATGCCTGGCACTTCGTAGGTAGGCAATAAATATTTCATGAATGGAATTATATTTTCATTAATGAATATAATCTTTGTTTTTATCCTTAAGGGAAGAAGAAAGGGAAGATTTTGATACTAGCACTGAGAGCAAAGAAATAGAGCAAAAGGAACTGGATCAAGATACGGTCACTGAAGATGAAGATGACCCGGGATCACATAAAAGAGGCAGAAGGGGTAATACAGAAATTTCTTAAGCACATGCTTGCTTGTTTTTAATTGATAAGGCACTTCATTAATTCAGCTATTCTGAAGGATAATTAGATTACTTCCATTTGTGATTCCAAGGTGTATTTGTTTTTTAAATGCCCAATTCATGGCTGTGATAAGTTTTTTAAATGGTGACCATTTTGTTATAAAATGGTGTTGTAAAGTTACATTAATATATTTATGATTAGGTCTTTATTCACATGTCATTTGTACTTTAGAGAAGAGAGATGATATTCATATCGCTAAATAGGTCAGTTTCTCATAACTTCAACTTCTGGTCAGTCAGCGAGTTTTGTTGAGTATTTGTATTTACTACTTTATATTAAGCCAAATAGAAGTTTTTGTTCTATAGTGTACTCATTCAGCATGCACTGAATGCCTCTTCAATGCTAGAGATAGAAAGATCAGTAATGCTTGCAATTGTGTCATATTGCTGAGAATGGAAATCTCTACCACCTTAAAATAATTTCATAAATTGCTGGATCAAAGGGAATACATTTTTTGAAAGCTGTTGATACAAATTACTTCTGAAGATCTTTAACCATCTTCATTTGATAACTATTGAAGGAAATCCATACGTTTGTTCTGTGCCTATTATTTGGATGGTATCTTTTTTTTTCTACATTATTTTCTAAGTGGTTATTATAATTAAACAGAAAGTCTCCTATACCATGGAGGCTATATTCTCTGATTACAATGCAATTGATTTAGAAACCCAAAACAAATCTCATATGATCAGAGTTTTAAAACATACTTCTAAGTAATGGATCAAAGGAGAAACCATAATGGAAACTAGAAAATATTTTAAAGTAATCAATACTGCATATTAACACTTTTCGGAAACAGTCCCTCTGGTTAGAAGAAAATTTATAGCTTTGATACATATTAGGAAAGAAGAAAGGCAAATTGAGGTAGGCATTCATTTAAGAAGTTAAAGATAGAAAGTAGAATAATTCCCCCAAATATAAGGAAACAATAGAGACAAGTAGAAATTAAGAGAAAATAAAACTACAGTAGAGAAGAACAACAAAACCAAAAGTTCATTCTTTCAAAAAGACACAAACTAGACAAACTTTGGTTGAAGTTGATTTGGTGGGGAGCGGGGAGTTAAACAAAATTAAGACTGAAAAGGGAAGCAACATAACTACAGATAGAGTAGAAATTTAAAGATAAGCGGACAGCATATACAATTTTATGGCAATAAGTTTGAAAATGGAGGCAAAAATGAGCAAAATCCAAGAAAAACAGATTATAAAAATGGATTCATGAAAAATTAAATGCGAGTGGTCTTAAACCATTAAAGATCTTGAATCAGTATTAAAAATCTTCCTACAAAGAAAACATCAGTCCTAGACAACTTTATAGGTGAACTCTGCCAAATTTTAAAGAAGCAGATAATTCCAATCTTATACAAACTCTGTCAAGCAAAAGAAGTAGAAAGAAGAAATACTCCCCAACCACTTAAGCAGTTTGACAGTGACTGAAACAAGAGAGAAGTTGGATCCGTCAACAAATTGTAGACGGCTGGGCGGGACGAGGGTCCAGACTCTCTCTGTCTTGTTGGTACCGACGTGCTTAGGATTTTGCTGCCATCCTCACGTTCCAAAGTGATTTGTCACATGTCTCCATTCTAGCTAGGTGGAAGAGAGAGAAGAAAGAGAGGCACAACCCAGAGGTTACGTGTGATGCTTCTGCTCCCATTCCTGTGACCAGAAGTTTCTCCTGTAGCCAAGCCTACTGGAGAAGGAGGGTCTGGGAAATGTCCTTTGGGATTGCTAGGTGCCCAGCTAAAAATTAGGAATTGTTTTACCTTAAAGCAGTGGTTAGTAAACTACAGCCCATTGGGCAAATCTGCTCTGCCCCCTGTTTTTTATATAACCCATAAGCCAAAATTGGTTTTTACTTTTTTAAATAGTTGAAAAAATCAAAGAAAAGAATGATAATTTGTGACATGTGAAAATTATATGAAATTCAGATTTCAATGACCGTAAATAAAGTTTTGTTGAACACAGCCACGCTCGTTCATTACGTGTTGTCTGTAGCTGCTTTCATGCTACAATGTCAGAGTTGAGTAGCTGTGGCAGAAACCATATGACCCACAAAGCCTAAAATATTTAGTAGCTGGCCCTTTATAGAAGTATTTTACTGACTCCTGCCTTAGAGGAAGGACTGAATGTATGTTGCAGAGTAACCTACAGACTCTGCTGCACTCTCCAGTATGGAGAGGGCAGATTTTGGTGTGTCCTTTTATATTAAGTGTACCACTTTCTTATTAACGTAGTGTATTAGTCTGTGCTGCCATAACCAAATACCTCAGTTGGGTGGCTTAAACAACAGAAATTTATTTTCTCACAGTCCTGGAGGCAGGAAGTCCAAGATCAAGGTGCGAACAGGGTTGGTTTCTGATGAGGCTTCTCTCTTCAGCTTGCAAATAGCACCCTCTCACTGTGTCCTCACATGACCTTTCCCCTGTGCCCACAAGTGGGGAGAGAGAGCTCTCTGGTCTCTCTTCCTCTTCTTAAAAGGACACTAGTTCTGTTGGATCAGGGCCCCACCCTTATGATCTCATTTAACCTTAATTACCTCCTTAAAGGCCCTGTCTTCAAATACAGACATGTTGGGGTTTAGAATTTCAACCTATGAATTTTGGGGGCATACAATTCAGTCCATAACACATAGTAATTTGAGGTAGCTTTGTATCATATTTTTCTAATGAAAATTTAAAATATGATGATGATCAAATGTTGTTTCAACTGTAGGGAAAAGGGGACAAAATGGATTCAAAGAATTTACAAGGCAAGAAGAGGTCAACTGTGTAACAAGAGAGCCTCTTACTGCTGATGAAGAAGAAGCTTTAAAACAGGAACACCAACGAAAAGAGAAAGAGCTCTTAGAAAAAATCCAAAGTGCCATAGCTTGTACCAATATCTTCCCCTTGGGCCGCGACCGCATGTATAGGCGATACTGGATTTTCCCTTCTATTCCTGGGTTGTTTATTGAAGAGGATTATTCAGGTCTCACTGAAGACATGCTGTTGCCTAGACCTTCGTCATTTCAGAATAATGTACAGTCTCAAGATCCTCAGGTATCCACTAAAACTGGAGAGTCTTTGATGTCTGAATCTACCTCCAACATTGACCAAGGTCCATGTGGTGATTCTGTGCAGCTGCCAAAACCCGTGCATAAGCCAAATCGGTGGTGCTTTTACAGTTCTTGTGAACAGCTAGACCAGCTTATCGAAGCTCTTAATTCTAGAGGACATAGAGAAAGTGCCTTAAAAGAAACTTTGTTGCAAGAGAAAAGCAGAATATGTGCACAGCTAGCTGGTTTCTCTGAGGAGAAATTTCATTTTTCAGGTAAGTATTCAGTGAAAACTATTTCCCTTATTTTTCTCTCCTCGTAATCTCTGGTTCAGGAATAAACATTTTTCAAACTATTAGAGCTATATTTAAAATACCTTATCTTTCATTTGGACCATGCTCTCAGTTTACAGGTTACAGAAACAAGGTTCTCTAGATTCCACTGGGTTCCATTTGGATTGTGAGGAACACAACTAGCAGTGTGAGAAAATGCGTACTCTTCCTGATCTCATTCCTTGATCAGTAAACTCTGAATACCCAAGGTGCTACGGTTGCCATCAGTTTTAGAGATACTGATAATGGGTGAGGTCACACACTGAGGGTTTTGGCTGAGGGTCCAGGGACAGGTTCCATTAGTGATCACTTGCTTGGAGATTGGCTGCAAGGGCAGATCAGGTAGCAACATTTCCTATATGATGGCTGGTTCATTGATGACAGAGAAGAGGAAGCAGTAAGGCGTTTTTAGGTGTAAGTTTTTATATTACTAAATGAGATTCTCTAGGTAGAGAACTCTTAAATTTAGGGGCATAGTACCATGACTACTTTAGTTCTCTTCAGGATTAAAAACTGTAGGTCTCAATTCTTTTTTTTAACAGCTTTTTGGTTGGTTGGTTGGTTGGTTTTGTTTTTTTTTTTTTTCTGCTTTAGAACAGTGCCTGGCATAAAGTAGGTTGTCAGAAGCTATTGGTTGAATGAACGAATAAATATATGCATTGGCTTTTGTGTGTGTGTGTGTGAGGAAGACCAGCCCTGAGCTAACATCCGTTGCCAATCCTCCTCTTTTTTTCTGCTGAGGAAGACTGGCCCTGGGCTAGCATCCATGCCCATCTTCCTCTACCATATATGGGACACCGCCACAGCATGGCTGACAAGCAGTGCATCAGCCGGAGCCCAGGATCCGAACTCGCAAACACTGGGCTGCCAAAGCGTGAACTTAACTGCTACACCACCGGGCCGGCCCCTTAACAGCTTTATTGAGATTTAATTTATACACCATACAATTCACCTATTTAAAGTGTACAATTCAGTGGGTTTTAGTATATTCAGATATGTGTAACCATCACACAGTCAATTTTAGAACATTTTCACCACCTCAAAAGGAAACCCCATACCCTTTAGCTCCCATCCCCCCGTAGACCTAAGCAACCACAAATCTATTTTCTGTCTCTCTAAATTTCCTGTCTGAACATTTTATATGAATGGTATCGTATAATGTAAGGTGTTTTATGACTGGCTTCTTTCACTTAGCATGATGTTTTCAAGGGTCATCTAAGTTGTAGCATATATCAGTACTTCATTCCTTTTTATGGCCAAATCGTGTTCCATTGTATGTATATACCACGTTTTATTTATCCGTATGTTAGTTGACAGACATTTCTGTTGTTTCTACCTTTTTGGCTATTATGGGTAATGCTGCTATAAATATTTGCTTACAAGTTTTTGTGTCGACATGTGTTTTCATTTCTCTAGGGTGGTACATACCTAAGAGTGAAATTACTGGGTCATATGGTAATTCTGTTTAATCATTTGAGGAACTGCCAGACTGTTTCCCAAAGGGCCTACACCATTTTATATTCCTGCCAACAGTGTATGAGGGTTAAAATTTCTCCACGTCCTTGCCAACACTTGTTATTATCTGACTTTTTGCTTCTAGCCATCCTAGAGGTGTGAAGTGGTACTTCATTGTGGTTTTGATGTGCATTTCCCAAATGACTAATGATGTTGAGCATCTTTTCATGGTCTTATTGGCCATTTGTATATCTTCCTTAAAAGTCTATTCAGATCCTTTTTTTATTTATTGGATATTTTATTGGATTATTTTTCTTTTTATTGAATTGTAGGAATTCTGTATATATTCTAGATACAAGTCCCTTATCAGATATATGATGTGCAAACATTTTCTCCTCCCCCCTTTTTTTTTGCACTTGAGGATTGACTAAGTGGGTTTTTTTTGTTTGTTTGTTTGTTTTTACTGAGGAAGATTCACCCTGAGCTAACATTTGTTACTAATCCTCCTCTTTTTTCCTTGAGGAAGATTAGCCCTGAGCTAACGTCTATGCCAGTCTTCCTCTTCTATTTTGTATGTGGGTCGCCACCACAGCATGGCTGATGAGTGATGTAGGTCCATGCCTGGAATCCAAACCCACGAACCTGGGCCTACAAAGCAGAGCGTGCTGAACTTGACCACTATACCACAGCCCCCTACTAAGTGTTTTTATATCCATTATCTCACAATCATAACAGTCACATGGGGTAATTATGTTTTAATAAGAAAATCATAATAAGGATATTTGATAACTTTCAGATAAACCTCAAACTGATAGCAAGCCTACATATAGTCGGGGAAGATCTTCCAATGCATACGATCCATCTCAGATGTCTGCAGAAAGGCAGCTTGAATTGAGGCTGAGAGATTTTCTTTTGGATATTGAAGACAGAATCTACCAAGGAACATTAGGAGCAATCAAGGTTTGTACCTATTCCCGCTTTTAGTTTACCTAATTACCAGAATTTTGGTCATATTTGTTAATTTACTTGATATAGGCAAGGCATGTGTGTTTTAAGTAAATACCAGGGAGTAATACCTTTTTTATGAAAACTAGTTTATTCTCCAGTTATCAAAATGTTTCTATATGGATAGAAATCTTTCTTAAATATACTATGTGACTATCTGCTTTCTTAAACAGAATTTAATGAACATTATTGACTTTTTTTAATATTTATTTTTGGCATTTTTAAAATATCTGTTTTATGGTATTTTCATCCGAGATGTTGAAATGTGTAAGGATATTTTCTTCTTCCTTAACTAGCTCCTGCCTGCTCTGCTGAGTCTGGTTTGTTTATTGGTTTCTTTGTTACCTTTTTAAAATCTGTAAGTAATTCATGCTTGATATGTGTGTTCTGTTCATTCCTTTGCTATCATTTGTCACTTTTTTGCTACTATCAGGTGACCAATCTTAGAATTGTGTATGATTTCCCTATATAGAGAGTAAGGTATTAAAGCTTCCATCTATGAATGATGTGAATTCCATTTTGGCCACTTAGTAACCTTATTTTTAGATCCCTTTTTGATTCACAGTCTGTTCTAGAATATTCATGAATTTTTCATATGTACATTGAACCTCATACTTCTTAAGAACAACATATGCCTTTTTTCAAGGTTAGTAAATTTGGGTTTTGTTACAGGTTACAGATCGACACTTCTGGAGATCAGCATTAGAGAGTGGAAGGTATGAGCTGTTAAGTGAGGAAAACAAGGAAAATGGGATAATTAAAAATGTGAATGAAGATGTAGAAGAGATGGAAATTGATGACCAAGCAAAGGTCATAGTAAAAGACAGGTACCAAAAGGATTTTTCTGAAGTAACCATCACTTTTCCTTGCTGCTTTAATTATAAGTTTTGTTTAAGTAAATGTTTCTTTTTCTTCAAAAAATTGTTTTAAAATCTTATCATGAAGACTTTAATATTTGTCACCACTGAAATGATGATTTTGCTAAACCTCAGGCTCTCTGTTACTCCACTTTGTACAAATGCAGCCAAAAGACAACTTGTTAGGATAATGATAATTTCTGAAATTTAAAAAGTCTTTGAATTTAACGTTTTATTATTAAAATTAAATAATAATATTATTTGACTTTAATATTATTATTAAAGTCAGAAAATTACTTTATACTACCCTCTTTTTTCTGTAGGAAAACTTAGTAAGTTGTGGTAGACTTAAATATTATTTGAACTACTAATCAGAACCTATATCTGTATATCTATAGATAGATACTTCTGCTTTTCAAAGTTATTTTGGATAGTATCTGCCCTTAAGGAATTTATTGTCTAGAAGGAAATGGTGGAGAGACGTAAAGTAGCGATTAGAGAACAGGGTAGGGGTCTGGCAGAAGTAAATGGCCCGTCGAATGTGGTGGGAGGGCTGCTTGTCGTAGAACACGGAGGGCAGCAATGTGAGCGCGAGAGGAGGAGACTGCCAACCCGAGCCCTAACGTGGAGAGGATGCGAGACGGGAGGGAAGACCGCGTACCAGCCGCTCTCAGTGAGTAGGCTTGTACTTGAAATGACCATTTTAGCTGCAGCACGGAGATGGAGGGCAGAAGGAGGAGGCTGAGGAGCTAGTTAGGAGGCAGCTCTAAGTTTCTACCCAGTAAAAGTTGAAGCAAGAGAATTCTTGCTGCCTGAGATTCTTATCCTTTAAGGCCCATCACAGTGTCCCCTCTGAAGCCTTTCCCCTCAGCCTTGTCTCATCCACCTTTCCTCCTCCAAATATTGCCCTTCTGACTTCCTTGAGTGACTTGATATTTAGTTTAGCTTTTGATTTGTGTGTTTATCTCCCTTTCCTGCTAGCTTGTGAGAGTTCCTTAAGACTGAGGAAACTGTTTCTTACACGGGTGTAAGTAAGCACTTGGATGGATTAGTGGATTCAAGTTTTACCTAATGGTGTTTTTAAGTATCATAAACTCTTCACTGTTTTGATTGTAGACTTTTGGGCATAAAAACAGACACTCCAAGTACTGTCTCAACGAATGCAAGTACCCCACAGTCGGTGAGCAGCGTGGTTCGCTGTCTGGCGATGGCGCTGTTTCAGATAGAGCAGGGCATTGAGCGGCGTTTTCTCAAAGCTCCACTGGGTAAGTATCTGGTTTTGGTTCAAAATATTAGTTATATTTTAAATGATTTTGAAATTTCCCTTCAATTAATAGAACTCTATTGGCCAACATAATGAAATTGATTGACTAATTTGAGATTGTACTTTAATTTCATAAAGAATTCATTTAAAAATGAGTTCTTTCAGGTGAAATTTATTTTTTAAATAATACTTAAATACTATTTTTTAAAATTTATTCTAGCTATTCATTCATTTTAATCAATGTCTTTTTAACTGTTTCTGTCAATCTCTTCTTTTGTGAAAGTTTCATCAAAAGAAAGGTTACCAAGGGGCCGCCCGGTGGCGCAGTGGTTTAGTTCGCGCTTGGCAGCCCGGGGTTCGCGGGTTCGGATCCCGGGCGCCCGCCGACGCACTGCCTGTCAGCCATGCCGTGGCGGCGTCCCATATAAAGTGGAGGAAGATGGGCACGGATGTTAGCTCAGGGCCAGTCTTCCTCAGCAAAAAGGGGAGGATTGGCGACGGATGTTAGCTCAGGGCTGGTCTTCCCCACAAAAAAAAAAAAAAAGGTTGCCAAAACCTGTGACTAGCCAGACCCTGAGTATTCAAAGATTACACATAAATTTTTTTTTGTTCTTATTTAAAACAGAACCTCAAAGAAGCTACTTAAATGTCCACCATTAGGGGTGTGGTTTCATAATGTGAGTCACTAACGAGCACTATGTAAGAAGTGCTAAATCAAAAATACCAAGTGTTAAAGGGTACACAGATGAGGAAATGCTCTATATTTGATGGTTAGGATGATAGAAATAATACTATTATTTATCATGTTTCAACAATTTATTAAGTGAATATGTATTTAGGGACTAATCTAGGAACATAATCATATGTCCTGAGGAAAATATGTGTTTCAAGTTCCCAATCAATTTTCTTGTCATAACTGCCTCTACTTCCGTGTGGTCCTTCTGAAATGTTGAATTAATTTATAATTCATTGTGTCAAGATAGTTTATATCTCAGCAGTGGGGTACTAGAAGAAACAATTTTTTTAAACCATATCTTTTTGGTCTCATTGAGAGAGCAACTTGAATAGACTAAAATCCTTTAAAAATTATTTGAATATTACCTTGTTGAGTAGTAAGAACAGAGTTTTCATAAATAGATGGTGCTGTCAGAGCAATTTTGGACTGTGAATATATTTGTAAAATGTCTATTTTTAAATTGAAGAGCTTATGATCAGTATCTCATTGTTCTAATAAGCTTAGTCATACTTTTTATAAATTGATAATTCCACCATGAGCTTAATAACTCACTTTTTATGTTGAAACTAGCAGTTGTAAGAAATAAAATATGTATGATCACAGCTCACAAAGATATTAGTTTGTATTTGCTATATCACTCTTATTACCTGGTCTTCAATATTTCTTAATATTTTCTGTGTCTAAATGAAATTATGTGTACAAGAGATCTCTCTGTATTATTTCATACAATCACATGTGACTCTACAGTTACTTCAGTTAAAATTTTAGTTAAAAGTTATTTGTAAATCATGTAGCTCTTATAAATGTAAGATATTACTACTCATTAATCCTGTGATTCCAAAAGGGGTAAGGGATAAAATACAATTCTGCTGATTTTTCCACTTTTGAAATTGCCATCAGTTAAAGTTGTTTATAAGTTTAAGGAAAAAAAATCAAATAAATTGCTTGGTGCGTCTGTATTTTCATCAGTACACCTTATTAAATATTTAGACAAAGGAAAAAAGTTAACACTGCGATATGTTGCAACTTTTATCTAGTAGGTTACATGAGAGCTGAGAGCTATAGTGTTCCTTTTGCTGGTTTGTATACAGCAGTGTTAGAACATTCATTTCATCCTGAGAGATGTGAAAGAAGCAATTTTAATTTGGGGTCTTAAACAATAAGTGAAATAAGAAAAGTTCAACTTACCTTAACTTAATGTGGTGATAGATGTTGGTCAAAGTCGGATGTTGATCATTTATAATGTGGATGTTACAATCTACCATTGCTGCCCCATAAAAAGTTAATAGAATAACTGAGGTCTGTAGCTCTTTGTGTTTAAGCCTTTGAAGGGTCTGTTTTGAATGGGACAGCATTCAAATGCTTCTGGGGTTTTAAGATAAGTCTAAATATTTGGAGCAAGGTAATCAAGAATGTCCTTAATCTGGGTGAGAAAAGAGGGTTCTGCTTGATGAATATTTGAGGTAGACTATATATTAAAATTCTCCATTCCCTTGATAATTTTTCGACATAGCATATTAACTATAGTAGGAATTTTTCCAGTTTAGCTTCAGAGATTATTTCAGTTTCTTGAGGAAGCAAGTAAAAAAAATTCTATGTATGTTCCACCTTCCCTAGTATGTCCCTTTTATTCTAGTGATTAATTATATTGATAAAACTAGGCTTTTTTAACTTGGGGAAGATAATCATATTTTAATTAATTATTTTATTAAGATATGTGAGAATTGTTTGTTTAGGTTGATAATTTCATCATTTATAAAGTCATGCTTATGGCTAAACCCTTAAACTATGAAAAAAATCCTCAAACTAACTTTATCAATTTGAAATTAGGTAACACAGAAATTAATAAAGATCAAAAGGGAGATAGAAAAAAAAAGGACAAGAAAAAGAGAGAGGAAGATCAATCTAGTGTGAGAGATGGTAAATTTTTAACTTTTTAAAGAACTTTGTCCTTTAAAAAATTTTGATTTTACGTTCTATATTGCTGAATACTGGTTGGCATATTTAGCTTTTGAAGGAAAGCCTTGGATTTGCTTTATCTGTGCTAGCATAATGGAAGATAAAAGAGAAATGATATTTCTGCCCTTGAGAGTTGTATAATCTGGAGAAGAAGCAAGGTTTAAGATTAGAAAACAGTTAACAGAAAAAATGGAATCAGTTGTATATACTGTTTATCATTATTTAAGTACTATATGAAAATAGAAAAATGTGGACATCCATTTATATTTATATTTTATATTTAGAATATTTAAAAATAGGTAGGATAAAAATTGGACTTTGAGCCTACTGCAGGTTTAATTATCTTAAAGCACCTCTTTGATCAAAACCCATAGTGTTTCACCAAACTTTGAGTTAAAAACCATTCAAGTTGACTTTCAAGGATCCAAAGGTTCTTCATAATTTGTTCTTTTCTTCCACTCTTCCACGTTGGCCTCTGCAACCTTATTTCTTGCCATAGTGCTAAGAATGCCCCCTGATTTCTCCAGAAACATTTCTTCAAGATCTTTGAACTAGCAATTCTTGTTGCCTCCTTCCTTGGAGGTCCCACTGAGGCCAGAACTTTTCATGAAGCCTTATATCAAAAAACCAAGATAAATAGAAAGCACAAAATGAGAGGGTGGAAATAAATCAAATGGACTGAATTATTGCGTTTATTTCCCACTTCACTAAGATTTCTCCTCAACTTTGTCCAAAGAGCCATTTGACCCATCTTTTCCCTCTTTCATTGAGTTATTAATCTCAATTATTTTTAGATGGTCTGAGGCTTTTTCATGCTAGTTGGTTATTTACTCGTATTTTCAAACATTTATTTCTTAAAACATATTAAACATAATTATTTTATATTCTGTGTCTAATTCTAACATCTTAAGTCTTTATGGGTCAGATTCTGCTGGCTCTGGTTATAGTGTTTTGTTTCCACATGTGCCCTGTGGGTTTTGACTGTTAACTCTCATTCGTCAGAACTTGATCTTTGGAAATTTCTTCAGAGAGAATTTGCAAAGATTTGTATTTGTTTCTACCATTCACCTGAAGTCACTACCAACCATGGACCACTTTAAGATCTTAGCCTGTGTTTTTTCAGGTTTTAAACCTGTTCAAGGCTTTGCTAGCAGTTACATATTCTCAGGGTAGATTTATTTCCCCTTTCCACCCAACTCCAAGGTCTAGATAAGCAGATTTCCTTGCTATCTCTTTCTTTCTTTGTGGTACCCTTTTCCACCCTGACGCTTGAAAGTGTAGCCTCTTGGAGTCCTAGCTTTTTACGTTAGCACTCACCAATGTTGGATGGGCCTTAGGTTTCCTGTCCTGTCTCTGTCACCCTACCCAACAGTCATACAGGAGCTCAAGATCCACTAGTATTTGGCAGGTGTGTTGCTTTATGACTTCAACTCATTATGTATATCTTCACCTTCCCAGCTATACTAAAAATTTCTTAAACGTGGGGACCATAGAATAGACTTGTTTCATATCTTCTAAAGTGCTGCACATAGGAGGAACACTTTAATGCAGGAATAATGATAACAATAATAGCGTTTACTCTTTGACAGGCAGTTTACATGTCTTATGTGTATTATCTTGTTTAATCTTCCAACAGCCCTCAGAAGATCAGGGCTATCCACATATTACTGTTGAGGAACCTGAAGCACAGAGGCATTAAGTAACTTGCCCAAGCTCATGTAGGGGAGCTAGGACTCACCTCAAGGCAGACTGACTCTAGGGCCCACGTTCTCTTAACCATTATGCTACTGCCCAAGAGGTTTTATTTGAGGATAATAGTAGGAAATATGGCATGATAGAACCAAACTATGTACGGAGTCTTACATACCTTGCAGGATTTTGATGTGGTAGGCCCTTCATAATTAAGTATAATGTCTTAGGAAAACTAAGATAGTAGCAATATTGAAGATGGACATCACATGCCAGTGTAAAATGATAGGGTGGCCAGATTAATGGCATTTAGTCAAATGACTCTTAATAAATTTTTTAGCACAGAAGACAAAGGAATGATGTTATTAATGACAGAAGGTTTCAAATGTTTCGATATGAATATTGGTGCTGAAAGTTCTTTTTGGGGGACATTAACATTTTTAAATTTACATCATTTTAAAAATAATATTTTCTTAGAGATAGGAGACAATATAGTTGGCATTTATACATAATTGATTTTTTAATAACAGCTTTATTGAGGTATAATTCACATAAATAAAATTCACCCTTTTAAAGTGTACAATTCAGTGCGTTTTAGTCTATTCACAGTGTACAGCCATCTACAACTAATTTCAGAACATTTTCATCAGCCCCAAAAGAAACCTCATATATGATTGATATTTAACTTAGAGAGCAGTCCATCTTTTATCTGAAAATGAGGAAGTAACATTCTTGATTCAAATGAATAGTAGCTGACTTTTAATCGTATTTAGCCAGTTTTCTAAATTAGATCAAGATTTGATACAAAGACCAGATTAAGAACACATTGCCTAAGTTATTTTTATCTTTTAACTATTGAAATCCCCAAGCATTTGATTTACAGATTTAAGTAATTCTTTATGTCATAAACAAGACGTAGCTCAGCAAATATTTTCTTTAATGTGAGGTTTCTGTTTTTAATGTCAACACGATCTTTTTAAGTATTAGAAGGGAAGAAGGGTAAAATCTAGCCTGTTTAAACTACCAAGAAAATAGTCCTAGGAGGTGTCTAGAGTTTGCCTAGAAACTTTAATCATTTTCCCTTTTCATTTAAGATGCCAGTGACAGTGGGCGTTCTTATAAAACAGTCCTGGACCGTTGGAGAGAGTCTCTCCTTTCTTCTGCTAGTCTATCCCAAGTCTTTCTTCATCTCTCCACCTTGGATCGTAGTGTGATATGGTCTAAATCTATACTGAATGCTCGTTGCAAGATATGCCGAAAGAAGGGTGATGCTGAAAACATGGTACTTTGTGATGCCTGTGATCGGGGTCATCATACCTACTGTGTTCGACCAAAGCTCAAGGTATTTTTTTTCTTCTTCTGCTTCTCCGATTAGAATTAAGACATTGAGATTTTGAGTGTCAGATGATTAATGATCATTTATGTGATTTGTCAGACTGTGCCTGAAGGAGATTGGTTTTGTCCAGAGTGTCGGCCAAAGCAACGTTCTAGAAGACTCTCGTCTAGACAGAGACCATCTTTGGAAAGTGATGAAGAGATGGAAGACAGTATGGAAGGTGACGATGTTGAAGATGATGATGATGATGAAGAGGGTCAAAGTGAAGAGGAAGAATATGAGGTAGAACAAGATGAAGATGACTCGCAAGAAGAGGAAGAAATCAGGTAAGTCCTGATGCAATAAGAGAAGAGTTTGTGGTCTTAACTAGATAATCTCTTGACTATTCAAATACAAGTGGAATGGTTGGGGTCCATAATTTTTTAAGACTAGTGTGTAATATAGTGGTCTGAAGTTACACTTGCTTTATATATTATAAACATTTCAAATTATTCTCAAGGGAGCATAGTACCTGTGTGAGTTTAGCCAAATGGTAAAATCAAGTACGAATTCAAGTTTGGACAGGAATACCAATTCAGACCCACGTCGAGGTTGATTTTACTTAATTTTATGCCTTAAGCAGCAAATAAGCGGTCTGGAGGATAGTCATGAGATAAAGATGAATGCAGCTTCCCAATGCCTCTCTGACTTTCTCAGAGAGTTATGCCCAAATATTGGTGATCTTGGCAGTCTACAGAGAGGGAGATGCCAGGAAGCACATTGTATTTTTATACTCCTACCAAATCAGCACCCAGAAACTTCTATACTACCATATAACCAAGTGTTCTGCAACTTAGCAAGCTATGTCACCCAGGCCTAATGAATGCGCTTGGGGCCTGGTTATTCCTGCTGTGGCAGCACTGGGGCAGTCTCCCCTTAATTGTCCCTAAGACCTCCCCCACTTTTTAACGTTTGCACATTCCGATTCATGTGGAATCAGGAAAGTGAATGTGAAGGAAGGGCAACTTAGAACTGACAGAGTACAAAAGGCCACAGTCTGAGGAGGAGAAGTAGAGCCACCCCATCTGTTTTAAACAAGTCATTGTTTTTTAATAGCTCCCACTAGCAAGAGCCATTTTCCCTGTTGCTTATAAGGGCAGTACTGTGTTAAGCATAAAGGCGATAAAGAATTTGGAAAATTCTCGGAGATGTTTTGGGTAACCTGGAACTCCAGGTATGTGGGAGATGAATGAAAGGAGGCCTAATGGGATTGTTTCATCCTTGTCTACAACTTAAAGGCAATTCAAAGGTTGAATCTAATTTTGTATTTTGCAGTAAGAATCAGAAGATGGCAAAGAGATTCTTGGCTTGTTTAAGACCTTTAGTGGCAGCCATTGGCCAAAACTGTAGGTTATCTCAGTATCAATAGTAATGAAAAGTGACAGTCTCCTATAGCATAAGGAAACAAAAGATTTGTATTTTAAGATTAGTTCATCACTCTTTTAAGTTTTTCAACATGATTAAGTCCATGTGTTGGTTCTCCTGAGGATTTTATTATAGTTTATCATAATTTAGGATTTCATTTTCATGATGTCCTAGAGTTATCAAGAAAATATTAAATATTCTCTTTGCATTGCAAAGAAATATATAAAAGCACATTTTGGATTTCTATGAAAAATTTGTTGGCTCTAAGTTTACAGAATTTGGTATAGGATAAGTTTCAGTAATATAGAAAAATAATGTATGTAGAACTCATTGGCTGAATAGTATAATAAGGGAAATAGAAGTAATCATGTTTGTCATTGCTCTGTACAGTAATTGTGTTTTCTAACAATATTTATAGCCCAGCAAAACGAGGAAGACCACAAGTTAGATTGCCAATTAAAACAAGAGGGAGACTTAGCTCTTCTTTCTCAAGTCGTGGCCAGCGACAAGATCCTGGAAGATATACTTCAAGGAGTCAGCAGGGTACACCCAAAACAACTGTTTCTTCTAAAAATACTGGGAGAAGCCTGAGAAAGATAAAATCTGCTCCTCCTACAGAAACTAAATCTTTAAGAATTGCCAGTCGTTCTACTCGCCAGAGTCATGGCCCACTGCAAGCAGATGTATTTGTGGAACTACTTAGTCCTCGTAGAAAACGCAGAGGCAGGAAAAGTGCTAATAATACACCAGAAAATAGTCCCAGCTTCCCTAACTTTAGAGTCATTGCCACAAAGTCAAGTGAGCAGTCAAGATCTCTAAATGTAGCTTCAAAACTTTCTCTCCAAGATAGTGAATCCAGGAGAAGAGGCAGGAAAAGACAATCTACAGGTATGAAGAAGTCTAATTGAAACTATCCTTACCTAAGAAAGTTGAATAATTTGGAAAGATTGAATGTTGAGATACTTTGGATTATTTTTTAAAAGGCTGTCACTAAGATATACAAAGTTGTTAGGGAGCAACCTGCCCTGAAGCATAATATTCATTGAAGGGGCAGCTAGTTGGGGAATAAGGGTGAACTATATTACTGGTATTTCTACTAGTGTAGCAGGATGGTTGTAAGAAATTTGCAAATAGTGTTCTGTTTTTAATGAAGTAATTTGGCCTATTAATTTGAACAGTCTCAGTATAACACATTATAACACATTTCATTTTCTTCCACCTTTTCCTCCTTCATAACACACATAGTACCCATCATCACCTAGATAAGATACATTAGGTTTGTTTGGTAAGGTTCCCATCTGACACACTGAATTTGGGGGCAGGGGAAGAGTTGGGGGCAGTAATATTGTTAGGCAATGGTCACCAACTATCTTTTTCATTCTGATAAATGTTTATAGTTATCTTTTTCCATATAATAATCTCTCTATCCATTTATCTCTTCAATCCTATCCTTTTTTTTCCAATGTCAGTAGTACTAAAACTTTAATATTTCCAAAAAATGAAGTTAAACGTAAAAAATGCTACTATTTTTTGAAGAACTGTAGATGGGTTGTACTGCATTATTCAAACACATGGCAGGATTAAGGAATTCATTGGTGAAAGAATAGAACGTAATTCATCTGCTTATGCCATCCCCTGATTATCAGGTTTGGGGGGAGTATAGGTAACTTGAAACCAAGATCCAGTTCATCCCCTTATCTGTTTTGCTCTTCTGTGATTCTGAGCTCCAAGCTATTTGGAAAAATAATACACCTGAAACATTTTTATTCAAAAAAACACTGCTGAAAAAAATTTTTTGTTGTTGTCAATTGATTTGTGAAATTACTAACCTGGTTCTAAGGACAAATCAAGAGGGAAATGTGTTGATTTACCTTTAAGTAGAAAATTTAAACACTTCAATTCTTATATGGACTATACTCTTTTCTACTAATTCATATACCTTAGATTTCATTATACACCTTAGATTTTATGAGAAAGCATTTTGCTTTAAGGAAATTCTTAATATAAAATTAAGATTTACATGATAATCCTTTACTTCATCATTGAGAACTACTTTTCTATTATGCAAGGTAGTTTATAAAGAGGCCTTGTATATAGATCTGAAGAGGTTACTTTCCTAAGAATGTGTTTCAGGAAATACTGGAGAATTGCTTACTTTCATTTTACTGTAGTTGAAAGCATATTTTTAATAAAATAGAATAAAAAACAATCTACAAACTTTGTGTTCTAGAATTTTCTTTTGTATTACAGTCTTTTTTACAATCTGTTACCAATGAATGTTTAATTCAATTGGAAAATTTTAAGATTGAAAGGGAAATAGTGAATATTTGGTTCAGATTTCATCTCTCTCAGAATATTTGTTTGACATCTCAGTGGATAGAGTGTCAATTTTCTGTTGAATTTAGTTTGTATTTATATGCCCTGTTTAGCTTGTGGTGATCAAATATTGTGCTTTGTCATCACCTAAAATTAATTTAATTATTTATTCAGAATCCTCTCCTGTGACACTGAATCGAAGGAGTTCAGGCCGACAGGGAGGAGTTCATGAATTGTCTGCTTTTGAACAACTTGTTGTGGAATTGGTACGGCATGATGACAGCTGGCCTTTTTTGAAACTCGTTTCTAAAATCCAGGTAGTATTATTAGACTTTATAACATGTATTAATGTGTTAGTCTGCATGGCAACTTCGAGGTAGGCAAAACACCTTTTAGTCACCATCTTTGTTTTGGAGGAAGAAGAAAAACCACTTGGAAAATTGGTTCTTGTATTGAAAAAAATGAAGTTAGACAGCGTAGTCTCCACAGTCCCTTCTAATCCTATGACTGATTCTTATAAATGATGACTGTGTTGAAATAACCTCAATGTTTTTATTCTATACAATGAATATAAATGGAGTTAATTCAACTGAGTACAATTATTGTTATTTCTATTAGGTAAAAGAGTGGTTCTCAAATTTCAGCATATACCATAGTCACAGATTACTGGGTCCCACCCCAGAGGCCATGACTCACTAGGTCTGGGATGATACCTGACCATTTGTATTACTAACCAGTCCCCAAATGATCCCGATGGTGCTGGTCCAGAGACCACAGTTTGAGAAACATTGATGTAAAAGACAGGTATTCTTAAATAAAAGAGATGGCCTAACCTAAGAGATCTGAGATGGCGCTGTAGTTCCTTATATATGTATGACAGAACGTGATGAGCTCCAGCAGAGACAGGACAATGTTACAGTGCTGTAAGAGCACTTACATAGTCTTTCAGAAGTAGAGGAGAAAGGAGATTAATGAGAGCATTTCAGAGGGAAGGAATAGTAGGAATTAGAAAGTTTTTAATGGAAGAACTATTTGGTTTGTTCATTGAAGAAAGATGGAATTTCAACAGTGAGAAATGGAATCAGGACATTTCAGGAAGAGGGAACTATAAGACTAAGACGCACAAATGAGAATATGCGGAATGATGGGTAGTTTGAATGGAGCAGAGGGTATGTGAGAGAGGCTCAGACACAACTAGATTATAAAGGGTCTCACTTGTCAGGGTTAGGTGAAGGTTTCTGAATGAAAAAGTGACATCATCAGAATTCTACTTTGAGATTTCTAGAGCAAGAATGTGAAAGATTAATTAACATTGAATTGCATCTTATAAAAATTAAATCTCAGTTTGACTCTAGCTCATTTTTCATAAGTAGTTTTTGTGCTGAATTAAGTTTTGTTGCATACATTTTACTCTTGTTACAAATGCAATAATGCTCATTAAAGAAATTTTTATAGATACTTATATGTATCTATAGAAAGAGAGAGGAAGAGAGCACACAAGCAAAACCATAATCTTTTTCTTTTCACAATAAATTAACATTTTTTATAGTATCAGATGGGCTTCCACAACATTATAATGACTGAAATGTATTATGTGGTTTTAATGGAATGATAGTATTCAGAGGTTAATATTCAGTTGCTTTTAAGTGCAAAACTTTTGTGTATTTGACCACTTATCTCTGATAGATTTTCTCTAGGAAAGATATATTTGAATTATTTTACAGGTCCCAGACTATTATGACATCATCAAGAAGCCCATTGCCTTAAATATAATTCGTGAAAAAGTGAACAAATGTGAATATAAATTAGCATGTAAGTAATTTATATTTTTCTCTATTTTTGTTTAAAGAGGTACAGGCTGTTTTTCTTTTAATTTAAATAATGTATACTAATGTATTTGTGTAGATGGCATGTCGAGAGGTCCCTAAAATGTTTATGTATATGGAGATGAAAGATGGATGGGGATTGAATGAGTTAAAGATATTTATAGAATCTGATATTAACAGAAGTTCTTTATGATTATATAACGTATCTAATTACATAATTGCAGTTTCAATAAAACAGTTTTAAAGTATTTGTAGTTAATCAATTTTAAGCTTCAGTTCTGCAATCTTGTTTCAGAGTCTTCAGTTTCTAAAGATAAAACTGGGCTTCCATTTTCTTAATGTTTGCAGATGTGATACAAACAAAAATGACATTTATAAATTATGTACTTTCATCCTAATCTCATTTGGTTTTTTCTTTCCAGCTGAGTTTATTGATGATATTGAGTTAATGTTTTCCAACTGCTTTGAGTACAACCCTCGTAACACAAGTGAAGCAAAAGCTGGAACTAGGCTTCAAGCATTTTTTCATATTCAGGCTCAAAAACTTGGACTCCACATCGCACCTGGGAATGTGGATCAAGTTAGCACACCACCGGCTGCCAAAAAGTCACGAATCTAATTTTGTCCTTCTAAAGGATATATTTGAGGAAAACAAATTGTTCATGAAAATGGAACATTAAATCATGCTCTAAAGCAGACATATATGTATAAAGCAATAACAACGGATTGACCACATTGAAGTGTGGCCTGCACTATATTCTCGATTTTAATATTAAGCACTCAGGAGAATGTGGGAAAGATTTCCTTTGCTACGATTTTGCTCAGTATCTAATAAGTTTGATAGATGTATTGGATACAGTACTGGTTTACAGAGGTTTTTGTACATTTTGAGATCATTCATGTGTCCCAATATCTTGGAAAATATTTTTTCACCTATGATTTATTTTGTCATTGATGATTTTTTTAGAAGTGTGGTATTAAGGGAGATTTATCTACACAGATAAATCTTCTATTACAGGACAGTTTAGAAAAAAGTGTTTATGTCTAAGAATTGTTTAAAGAACACATTCTTTCAACACTATACATGAATGAATCCAATTTTATATCCTTGAAGTGCTGTACCAGTACTGGCTGGAGGTATTAAGTCTGAGTTTATTAACTAGATATTTATTTAGCATTCAAAGTAATTTGTGAATTTGTTTTGTATTTATAAAATTTGTACCTGGAAAATGTTCTTTAATTTTTTAAACATTTTACTGTGTTTTTGTTTTATTTCTCTAACTTCCTTAATGATCAGTTAATAAAAGGTAACACCCTCCCTTTTCCCTGACAGTTCTTTCACTTTTACAGAACTGTATTATAAGTTTCTATGTACAACTTTTTAAGTGTACAAATAAAATGATACATTTTTTTCAAGTATTCTGAATTTCTGGAATTCTTACAAATCAGAATTGGACTTCTAATGTGATATATACAGACCCCAGGAGCCTGCGTTTTATTGTACCTGAGTCTCTGTAGCAGTGATTTACATCTTTTTCTGCCCAAACCCTGGAGGAGTAAGATACCTCCCATCAGTAGCAGTAACAGTCTATGGCAGGGATTCTCATTAAAAGAAGGAAATAAAGTTTGGAATATACCCACCTAGTTAAGAAACACCACTATGGAAATTTTTTTAAAATAAAGTAGGAAGTGCTATTTCTTAGGTGTGGAAGACATATAGGGGTCGAAGTTTTGTAGGAGTAGCTGTTCCTTTCTAGGATGCAAAAGGCAGGTCTCCTTTCCAGGAATTTTTGGGAGGCAGGAGAAAGAACCGTCCCTCTATTTTCTCATTTATATTTTTTCATCTGAAATCTTGAGGATACTGTATTCTCATTTAACTAGATTCGTTTATTTGAGAAGTTACCCCTCTTCACTTTCATTTCTTTCTTAAATGCTTTGAGATGATCAATTCTCTGGATTCTTTGCATGAATATGTTCATATCTGTAACTTTTGGTAAATTTGTAATCATTTCATATGCCAATAACTAAATTTCCTAGAAAACTTTACTTAATAGCATTTAAATATTCAGGAGAGAATTCTAAAATATAATTACATTTTAATAGTAAATTATCTGATTACTTAACACTCCTCACTTTTCAATGTTAATAACAAGTAACTTTATATTTGCTTCAAGAAACACTAAGAAGGAGCCATTTCTGACCAACTAAGTATTGAATTATTCAGTCCAAAATTCAGTCTTAAAACTTGGAATTTATCTTCTGTGTTGTCTTTCTCAGACTCAGTTAAAATTGCCTTTTAGAAATAATAAAAATCAGAGCAGAAATAAATGAGAGACTCAAAAAAAAAAAACCAGAAAAAAAAAATCAATCAAACCAAGAGCTTGTTCTTTGAAAAGATAAACAAAATTGGCAAACCTTTAGCTAGACTTACCAAGAGAAAAAGAGAGAAGGCTCAAATAAATAAAATAAGAAACGAAAGAGGAGAAATTACAGTGGATGCCTCAGAAATACAAAAGATTACAAGAGAATACTATGAAAAGCTACACACCAACAAATTGGATAATCTAGAAGAAATGGATAAATTCTTAGAATCATATAACCTTCAAAACTGAATCAAGAAGAAATAGAGAATTTGAATAGACCAATCACCAGTAAGGAGATCAAAACAGTAATCAAAACCTCCCAAAAAATAAAAGTCCAGGACAAAACAACTTCCCTGGTGAATTCTACCAAACATTCAAAGAATACTGAATACCTATCCTTGTCAAACTCTTCCAAAAAATTGAAGACGAGGAGAAGCTTCCTAACTCACTTTACAAGGCCAACATTACCAATACCAAAACCAGACAAGGACAACACAAAAAAAGAAAATTGCAGGCCAATATCACTGATGAACATCAATGCAAATGTCCTCAACAAAATACTAGCAAATCGAATACAATACATTAAAAAAATCATATGCCATGATCAAGTGGGATTCATTGCAGGGATGCAGGGATGGTTCAACATCCACAAATCAATCTACATGATACACCACATTAACAAAATGAAGAATAAAAATCACATCATCTCAATAGATGTGGAGAAAGTATTTGACAAGATACAGCACCCATTTATGATAAAAATTCTGAATAAAATGGGTATAGAAGGAAAGTACCTCAACATAATAAAGGCCTTATATGACAAACTCACAGCTAATATACTCAATGGAGAAAAACTGAAAGCTATCCCTTTAGGAACAGGAGCCAGACAAGGATGCCCACTTTCGCCACTCTTATTTAACATAGTATTGGAAGTCCTAGCCAGAGCAATCAGGCAAGAAAAAGAAAGAAAAGGGATCCAAATTGGAAAGGAAGAAGTGAAATTGTCACTATTTGCAGATGATGTTTTTTTTTTTCTTTTTGGTGAGGAAGATTAGCCCTGAGCTAACGTCTGTTGCCAATCCTCCTCTTTTTGCTGAGGAAGACTGGCCCCGGGCTAACATCCATGCCCATCTTCCTCTCCTTTTTATGGGACACCATCACAGCATGGCTTGACAAGGGATGCATCGGTCCGCACCCAGGATCCAAACCTGCGAACTCTGGGCCACCAAAGCAGAGGGAGCAAACTTAACTGCTACACCTCTGGGCTGGCCCCCAGATGACATGATTTTTTTTTTTTTTTTTTTTTTTTTGGTGAGGAAGACCAGCCCTGAGCTAACATCCGTTGCTAATCCTCCTCTTTTTGCTGAGGAAGACTGGCCCTGGGCTAACATCCGTGCCCATCTTCCTCCACTTTATATGGGACGCCGCCACGGCATGGCTGACAGGCAGTGCGTCAGTGGGCGTCCGGGATCCGAACCAGCGAACCCCGGGCTGCCAAGCGCGGACTAAACCGCTGCGCCACCGGGCCGGCCCCTGACATGATTTTATATATAGAAAACCCTAAAGAATCCACCAAAAAACTTTTAGAAATAATAAGTGAATACAGTAAAGTTGCAGAATACAAAATCAACATGCAAAAATCAGTTGTGTTTCTATACACTGACAACAAAGTAGGAGAAAGAGAAATTAAGAATACAATCCCATTTACAATTGCAACAAAAAGAATAAAATACCTAGGAATAAATTTAGCCAAAGAGGTGGAAGACTGTACACTGAAAACTATAAAACATTGTTGAAAGAAATTGAAGACACAAAGAAATGGAAAGATATTCCGTGCTCTTGGATTGGAAGAATTACATAGTTAAAATGTCCATACTTCCTAAAGCAATCTACAGATTCAATGCAATCTCTATCAAAGTTCCAAGGACATTTTTCACAAAAATAGAACAAAGAATCCTAAAATTTACATAGAACAACAAAAGATGCCAAATAGCCTAAGAAATCCTGAGAAAAAAGAACAAAGCTGGAGGTATCACACTCCCTGACTTCAAAATATACTACAAAGCTATAATAATCAAAACAGCATGGTACTGGCACAAAAACAGACACACACATCAATGGAACAGAATCGAGAGCCCAGAAATAACCCACACATCTATGGACAGCTAATTTTCAACAAGGGAGCCAAGAACATACAATAGAGAAAGGAAAGTCTCTTCAATAAATGGTGTTGGAAAAACTGGGCAGCCACATGGAAAAGAATAAAAAATAGGGGCCGCCCGGTGGCGCAGCGGTTTAGTCTGCGCTTGGCAGCCCGGGGTTCGCGAGTTCGGATCCCGGGCGCCCGCCGACGCACTGCCTGTCAGCCATGCCGTGGCGGCGTCCCATATAAAGTGGAGGAAGATGGGCACGGATGTTAGCTCAGGGCCAGTCTTCCTCAGCAAAAAGGGGAGGATTGGCGACGGATGTTAGCTCAGGGCTTGTCTTCCCCACAAAAAAAAAAAAAGAATAAAAAATAGACCATTATCTTACACCATACACAAAAATTAACTCAAAATGGATTAAAGACTTGAATAAAGACCTGAAACCATAAAACTTCTAGAAGAAAACATAGGCAGTATGCTCTTCGACGTTGGTCTTAGCAGCATATTTTCAAATACCGTGTCTGACCAGGCAAAGGAAACAAAACGAAAAATAAGCAAATGGGACTACATCAAACTAAAAAGCTTCTGCACAGAAAAGGAAACCATTAATAAAACTAATAGACAACCTAACAATTGGGAGAAGATACTTGCAAACCGTCTACATGATAAGGGGTTAATATCCAAAATATATAAAGAACTCACACATCTCAACAACAAAAACAACCCAAGTAAAAAATGGACAAAGATCTGAACAGCTATTTTTCCAAAGAACAGAAACTGATGGCCAACAGGCACATGAAAAGATGTTCAACATGACTAATTATTAGGAAAATGCAAATTAAAACTACAATGAGATATCACCTCACTCCTGTCAGAATGGCTATAATTAACAAGACAGGAAATAACAAGTGTTGGAGAGGATGCGGAGAAAAGGGAACTCACATACACTGCAGGTGGGAGTGCAAACTGGTGCAGCCACTATGGAAAACAGTATGGAGATTCCTCAAAAAATTAAGAATAGAACTACCAGATGATCCAGCTATTCCACTGCTGGGTATTTATCCAAAGAACATGAAAAAGCAAATGCGTCCAGATACACGCACCCCTATGTTCTTGCGACATTATTCACAATAGCCAAGACTTGGAAACAACCTAACTGCCCATCAAGGGACGAATGGATAAAGATGTGGTATATATTCACAATGGAATACTACTCAGCTATAAAAAAAGATGAAATCTTGCCATTTGTGACAACATGGATGGAACTTGAGAGTATTATGCTAAGTGAAATAAGTCAGTTGGAGAAAGTCAAATACCATATGATGGGGGCCGACCCAGTGGCATAGCAGTTAAGTTCACGCACTCTGCTTCAGCAGCCCAGGGTTCGCAGGTTCAGATCCCAGGCATGGACCGACGCACTGCTTGTCAAGCCATGCTGTGGCAGTGTCTCATATAAAGTAGAGAAAAATGGGCACAGATGTTAGCCTAGGGCCAATCTTCCTCTCACACACACACACACACACACACACACACACAAATACCACATGATCTCACTCATAAATAGAAGATAAAAACAGCAACAAACACATAGATACAGATTAGATTGGTGGTAACCAGAGGAGAAGGAGGGAGGCAGGAGGGCAAAAGGGGTGACTGGGTACCTGTGTATGGTGATGGATGGTAATTAGCGTTTGGGTGGTGAACATGATGTAGTCTACACAGAAATCGAAATATATATAATGATGTATACCTGAAAGTTATATAATGTTATAAACCAACGTTACCTTAATAAAAAAGAATTCTTTTAATCTGCCTTGCCAGATTGTCTTATATACAAAACTCATCATTTATTCCCATACATATCTGCAGTAATTGAAATTTTATATAAGGTTAACACACAAGGATATATGGTAGTCGCTAAGAATGTAATGTTGACACAACCAAGAAAGCAGTCAGCATTTTTCAGCTTCTATTTTGCTCTTATGTTTTTCTTGAAGGAGAAAGGAGTGCATAAGAGAATGGGTGGAACAAAAACGTAATTGAGAAAACTGAAGTCCAAGATAGTGAAGGAGACATTCCAATCAGCTGCGTACCTCTTACTGAGTCCAGTCTCCAAGCCCAGACAGACTATTTCTGAAAGCACTTGATTTGTAATTGCAAGCGAGTGCCAGAGGGGAAGGAAATTAACACATCCTGTTACATATCAAGCCCATTAATATAAAAGTTTATATCCTTTGTACCTAATAACTATGGGAAATGCTTTTTATGTTAAATAAGGCAATTCTGTAAGGCTTTTTTGTTGTTGCTGTTATTCTCTCCGTTTTTCAAATGAGGTTTAGACTCATGAATTTGTTTTTTTAAGTACTTGCCCAAGATCAGAGTAAATGACACCAGGCTGTCAAAGTTCCATCTTTCCATGACTCTAGGGTACCTCCAAGAAGATGAGAAATATGCAGATTTATCCTTGTGAATAGTATAAAAGGGTGGGCAAAAGGGAAAATGGGATGTATATGTATGTGTATTCATGTCAGATGATAGTCTACATCACATTTTTTGGAGCGATACTCATTGTAAACACGTGATTCTTTTCCTTTTTTTATCTATAGTTTCTGAGGATCTCTGTCCTCATATTCTTTAGCCCCGTGCTCAGAATATATACTGAAGGGGGCGTGAGTACTGGAAAAGCTGCTGTCTTCCAAACTTTGGATTTAGTTCCCATGTATGCTTGGCTACAGGCCCAATTAATATTGGCTACAGGGTCTTTATTAATATTTAAGCAGATGCAGAAACATGTGAGAAGCAGAAATGGAATACCTATGCCAAGCTTTGAAGGTAGCAGTTCTTCCTCTCATTTATTTGCTATTTTTTTCAGTATTAAAATATTAACATTTTTTAGGCTTTTTCTTGAGAGAGAAGGAGGTATGGTGAGTTGCACACGTGGGAACACTGATTTCAAAGAAAATGGGCAGAGTGCTAACATTAATTTCACTAACAACAGGAGGAAGATCGTGCTTAAGCCAAATATTCCACGATAGCGTTTATGCTCACTGTTCAAGAGAGCTTGCCGTGTTAAGCAAAGGCATCAAAGCAAACCACTTGATGAGAGAAAATACGCAGGAACATCAAGGTATAAGTGATTTAATGGTATGCAAATGACTGAGAAATCCTTTCATCTTTCTATTCATTCTTTTTCTCAGTAAAAGTTTTGTCTTGGGAGCCAGCAACCCTTTCTATGAAAGAAATTTGAGAAAACGTATTCAAAGTATTGATGAACAAACCTCTGTGTAAAATTTAAGGTTGTGATTTAAGCCTTTGATTTGCTCCATGTTAGAGGTTTATTACGTTTTCCCCAGTAAAATGAAAAATTTACTTTGTCTACCTAAAAAATTAATAAATGGTCATTGTCCAGAAAATAGAAAATAATAAATATATAAAATATAAATTTTGTGTATAATCTTTCAGATTATTTTCTTCAGCAAAAAATGGAGTCGTAGTATCCAAATCATAATTTAAGCAGCTTTTTTCACTTGATGCAATACATCATGGATACCTGTGTGCATCTGTGTGCTGTCCAGTATTCCACTGTATCCAGGACTCACTTCATTTGGAACCCTTCCCAGATATCCCAGTCCTGCATTTATTTAACCAGTTATCTGATGATAATTAGGTTATAAAAAACTATAATTTCCTTGGGATGTTTTGGCTAACTACTGCAATTAACTCGTGTTAGTGATCATTTTCATGTATATAAGAGCTGTTTCTGTTATTAGATAAGAAGAATGACTAACTGAAAAATGGATAATGGGGCAGTGTAGCATTTCTACAGCTAATAGGCATTTAATTTTAAATATTTTCCTGTTCTGGCTTCTTGTGGTATTTCTTCTTTTGCCTGATCTCATGCACTTTTCACTGTTCAGTCCCCACAATCCTCTAGGACAGGGCTTAGCAAACTTTGTGTAAAGGTCCAGATGGCAATGTTTAAGGCTTTGCCAGCCATCTGTCTCAGCCGTAACCATCCAACTCTGCCATTGTAGCACAAAAGCAGCCAGAGACAAGACATAAACTGTGCTGTCAGTATGGCTGTGTTACAGTAAAACTTCATTTGCAAAAACAAGCGGTGGGCCAGATTCGGCCTGCAGGCTGTAGTTTGCTGATCCCTGATCTGGAATAAATAATAATAAAGATAATTTAAACAAAGGTATTTGACAAACAGGAAGAACTCTTAATTCCTTTTACTAGTCCTTCCTCTGGCTACTCCGTAAGAGTTGAGATTCACCTGTACTCTCATCTTTGGTTCTCTTTTACTCTGGGTCTATATATGGTTCCTGAGCAATTGCATACAGTCTCATGACGAAGCTTAGCAACTACCCTATGCTGGACCTCTGCTTCCACTAACGAAGGAGAACTTGATACAGGATTTGACATCCTGCTGTGAACAATTAGAAAACTGGACAAAATATATCAACAAACTTTTCATACATTGGGCAATAGGCAGTGTAGGACTGTTATCTCTGTGCGAGCCCCCTATTACTCGAGTTATCTTCCTAAATAACAAAAGTAAGCAACTCAATTTCTTAATTATAAATTTCCTTTCCCAGTTACCTACAACAAGATTAGCATGGCCTGCACAACCTGACAGCATTCTGGCAGCCTCATCTATCACTTCCTAGCGCACCATCTATGTACGGAGTCCTATTTAGGTGTTTAGGTTATCTGCTTCCTGCTGGTGAAGCGGTGGTAGAATGACATTTCAGGTGACACAGCAAGTGAAAAAGCATGGAGTGTTAGAAGAGTCCTAATAACTGAGAAACAGCAGAGTCCAGTGTGAAGAAGGTGGCAACTGGAAATTCCAAATGGCACAAACAAAAAGCCACAACAAAAAGACTTCTCTAACCAAAGGACCAGGAAAGGAGCAGCCTAGCAAGACAAAACATTTAGACAATAACTGCTCTATTCCAGCCAAACACCACAGAAAAAACTGGCCTTCCACCCACACCAGCAAAGACCAAGTGGGAAGCCTAGACTTCCACCCTCCTAAGGATGAGGTGCGTGCCCCTACACTCCTGCTGGGGTGTTAGCAGAGAAGATCAAGTAGGGAGCCTGGACTTTCAGCCCTACCAGCCAGCAATGAGGGATCCCCCTCTACCCCCATAGTGTCAGTGGAGACCATGTGAGGGCCCAGGACTCACACCACTGCCCAGCAGTGATGAAGAGCACCCCATTCTGGTGCCAACAGACTGAGTGGGAAACTTCTGCCTGCATCCAGCAGTTACAAGGTAGTGCCCCTGCTTTTCCTGTCAGTCGGGTCAGAGAAAGCCAGCTAAGACAAAAGGTCTGAATAAGATCCAGAGTCTCATAATAGGAAAGTGTCCATGTTTCAATCAAAAATTACTCATACCAAGAACCAGGAAGATCTCAAACTGAATGAAAAATTAAAAAAGATGCTAACACCAAGGTGACATGTTAGAATTATTTGACAAAGATTTTAAAGCAGCCATTATAAAAATGCTTCAATGAGCAATTATAAACACATTTGAAACAAATGAAAAAAATAAAAATTTCAGTGTAGTAGTTTCATATCGCTGCTGTAGCAAATTACCATAAACTTAGCAACTTAGACAATGCAAATTTATTAGTTGTAGGTTGGAAGTCTGGCAAGAGAATCACCAGGCTAAAGTTTCCGAAGGGCTGCTTTCATTTCTGAAGAATCTAGGGAAGAATCCATTTCCATTCTCTTTCCAGCTTCTAGAGGTCACCCACATTCCTTGGCTTGTGGCCATCTTCCTCCATCTTCAAAGCTACCGATGTTACATTTCTCCGTGCCTTTCTTCAACAGTCACGTCTTCCTCTGACCACTGCCAGGAAAGGTTCTCTTGATTTTAAGGACCCATGTGATTAGATTCCACTCACCCAGACAATTCAGGATAATCTCCCCATTCAACCTCCTTAAATTAATCACATTTTAAAAGTCTCTTTTGCCATGTAAAGTAACATATTCACAGGGATTCCAGGGATTAGGACAATGACATCTTTGGAGGACTATTATCCAAAATATACAAGAACTCTTAAAACGCAACAATAAGAAAACAAACAACCCGATCAAAAAATGGGCAGAGGATATGAACAGACATTTTTCCAAGGAAGAGATACAGATGGCCAATAGACACATGAAAAGATGTTCAACATCACTAATCATCAGGGAAATGCAAATCAAAACTACACTAAGTTATCACCTTACACCAGTTAGAATGGCTATAATCACAAAGACAAATAACAACAAATGCTGGAGAGGTTGTGGAGAAATGGGGACCCTCATTCACTGCTGGTGGGAATGCAAACTGGTGCAGCCTCTATGGAAAACAGTATGGAGAGTCCTCAAAAAATTAAAAATAGAAATACCGTATGATCCAGCAATACCACTCTTGGGCATCTACCCAATGGACATGAAATCAACCATCCCAAGAGGCTTATGCACCCCTATGTTCATTGCAGCATTATTCACTATAGCCAAGAAGTGGAAGCAACCCAAGTGTCCCTCGACTGATGATTGGTTAAAGAAGATGTGGTATATACATACAATGGAATACTACTCAGCCATAAGAAAAGACACAATTGTCCCATTTGCAACAACATGGAAGGACCTAGAGGGTATTATGTTAAGTGAAATAAGCCAGAGAGAGAAGGACAGACACTGCATGAACTCACTCATATATGGAATATAAGTGAACACACGGACAGAGAGAACTGATTGGTGGTTACCAAGGGGAAGGGGGGGCACAAGGGGTGAAGGGTTACATCCACAAGGTGACGGACAAACAAAAATGTACAACTAAAACCCCACAGTGTTATAAACTATTAAGACATCAATTTAAAAAATGGTAAAAAAAAAAAAAAAAGTGGGCCAAAGACCTTAACAGATATCTCACCAAAGAAGATACATAGAATACAAATAAGCATAAGAAAAGATGCTCCACATGATATGTCATCAGGAAAATGCAAATTAAACAACAATGAGACCACTACAGATCTATTAGAATGGCTAAAATCCAGAACACTGGCAACACCGAATGCTGGCAAGGATGGGGAACAACAGGAACTCTATTTCATTGCTAGTAGAAGTGCCAAAACGGTGCCTTGGAAGACAGTTTGGCAGTTTCTTGCAAAACTTAACATACAATCCGGCAATTTCATTCCTTGTTATTTACCCAAAGGAATTGAAAACTTATGTCCACACAAAAACTTGCACACCAATGTTTATATCAGCTTTATTCATAATTGCCACAACGTGGAGGTAACCAAGAAGTCCTTCAGTAGGTGAATGGATAAATAAATTGTGGTACATGCAGACAACAGAATATTATTCAGCACTAAAAAGAAATGAGTTATCAAGCGATGAAAAGACATGGAAGAACCGTAAATGCATATTACTAAGTGAAAGAAGCCAATCTGTAAAGGCTATGTATGGTCCAATTCCAACCATGTGACATTCTGGAAAGGGCAAATCTATTGAGATAGTAAAAAAAAATCAGTGGTTGCCAGGGGTTACAGAGGAGGGTGGGATAAATAGGTGGAGCACAGGGGATTTTTAGGGCAGTGAAACTACTCTGTACGATACTATAATGGTGGATATACATCATTATACATTTGTTCAAACCCATAGAATGTACAACACAAAGAGTGAATCCTAATGTAAACTATGGGCTTTAGTTAATAATAGTGTATCAATATTGGCTTATCAATTGTAACAAATGTACCACACTAATGGAAGATGTTACTAATAGGAGAAATGGGATGGGGGTTAGGAGCTATATGAGAACTCTCTGTACTTTCTGCTCTATTTTTCTATAAACCTAAAAGTACTCAAATAAAGTCTATTAATTCAAAAGATATTGGCAAAACTGATTAAAAGACATGACCTAATCATGTGCTGTCTACAAGAAACTCACTTCCAATTTAACTATACAGGTAACTTGAAAGTAAAAGGATGGAAGAAGATATACAACATGCAAACATTGGTAAAAGAAAAGCAGGAGTAGATTAATTAATTAATATAATTAATATCAGGTAAAGCACACCTAATAGCAATGAAGATTACCAAAGACAGAAAGGGACATTTCATGGTAATAAAAGGATCAATCCACCAAGAATGGTAATTCTAAATGTGTATGCATTTAGGGCTACAAAACATATGGAACAAAATTGAGAGAACTGAAAAGAGAAATAGACAAATCCACAGTTACTGGTGGCGACATCAACACCCCTCTTTCAACAATTAATAGAATGACTAGGCAAAAAGTCAGCAAAGATGTAAAACTAAACACCATCAACCAATAGGATCTCATCAACATTCACAGAAGGCTCTACCCGAAAACAGCAGAATACACATTCTTTTCACATATCCATAGAACATATACCAAAATAGACTATATCCAGGGCCATAAAACAAACCTCAATAAATTTAAAAGAATTAAAATCGTATAGATGTGTTCTTTGATCACAATGGAATCAAACTAGAAATCAACAATGGAAACATAACAAGAAAATCTCCAAACACTTGGACACTAAACAATATACTTCTAAATAATCTATGGTTCAAACAGCAAGTAACAAGAGAAATAGAAAAAAAATACATTGAAGAGAATGAAAATGAAAAAACAACATATTAAGATTTGTGGGACACAGCTAAAGCAGAACTGAGAGGGAAATTTATGGCTCTAAATGCATCCATTAGAAAAGAGAAACATCAAATCAACAATCTATGCTTCCCCCTCAAGATCCCAGAAAAAGAAGTCCATGGGGGCTAGTCATACCTGAAGTGCCCAACAGAAACAAATGCAAAACTATTCCGGATGGACTGTGCCTCTGTTCAGGCTGCAGAGTATTGCCACAGATAAAGCCCTTTTGAAAATGAACCCACAGTCCAAAAATACACAAACAACATACATGAGTGTCCACTGAGAGGCAGTGTGGTGTGACCAGCATAGTGTAGGCTTTTAATTCGGATGTATCAGAGTTCACACCCTGACTGTGCCCAGCAATATAACTCCTCTGATCCTCAGTTTCCTCATCTGTAAGAAAAGACGACACAATATGCTTCACAGGGGTTTTGTGAGGACTAAATGAGAAAAAAAAAAAAACTCCTTGCATATAGTATCTAATTTTTAACTTTTTTATTTCAATGAATTTCTCTTAGAATTTAGTCCCAGGAAAAAACTGTTTCTCCTTACAAACTTTATGCCTCTTTTCATCAGCTCATTGGAGCTATTTAACTCAAGGACTTTCCCTTTTGCCTTGACCACCGAGAAACTTAAGGCTAAACTTTAACATTGCATCCTCCCTGTGCCCTTTTAAAAAGTGAAATATAAAATCCTGATTGGAAAGTGCAATACCTCAACCCTGTGTATTTTAAGCAACTTTAAGCTCTTTTGGAAGAATTTACAGTGCAAATAAATAAATGAGTGGAACTCCCCCCCTACAGTCATTTTCTCATTGTTTCAGACTCTATCCTACTCCTAAACTTTATTCAACTTTCCCATCTCTGTTATTCTTCTATGTTTATCCCAGGCTTGCAAGTTTCTATCTGAAGGGTTAAAAAAGCAACATGACTCAGAATGATCCAGTCTGCAACATTATGGTAGCAAAAGAGCTAACACTTTGAAAGTTCTTGGATGCTGACACTAGGCTATGGGTCAAATGATGAGAAATATGCCAGTGGCTACTGGAAGTGACAAACTCATCAACGATGTAGCTTTGCCTCTCTCAGGGCAAAGTGGAAGCTGCAGAGACAGTTGAGTATTTGATGCTCTTGACCTTATTCTATAATGGTGCTTATTTTTATGGTTATTAAAAGTTGAGGATTGGTAGAGATCAGAATATCTCTTCTCTGAGTGTCTCTCCAACACCTATTCTTAACCGAAAGGACAGATAAGCAGAGACAACCATAACGTCCTTCTCTGAACTCTTGCATATCTGCTTGAAGGACTATCACTAAATTCTCTGTGTAGTTTACCATTAGGGTTAGGAACCGGTTGGTTAAGTCTTTCCATAGAAAGAGTTGGGCCGATAGAGTACCACGCACATGGTGGATACTCAATAAAATAATACGGCTGTTAAACTTGCAAGAAAAAAAGCCAAGAGATGTGTGCTGGGTTGAGTTACAACAGGGTGTTTAACTTAATCCTGAGATCTCCTGGATCTTGGTGATACTGGACAGTCTTGCTTTATTTCAGGGCAAGAAAAAATATATATATTCTTCCTCCATTTCAACTCATCTTTTTTCTCTCTACAGTCTAAACTAACTATGTCAGAGTCTGCAAAGTACTATATTTGTTTAACTGACGGGGTGGCCTAATAATGCCATCTCTTAGAATAAAGACAAAGGATCCACCAGTCCAGACCATCTCTTGACAATTTCTTTGACAGAAATGAGCAAACTACAAATCAAAAGAACATCTGGAAATCCATCCTGTATGATAGAAAGCAAGAGATCTGTAACTGAAGCAAGTTGTAAGTTGATGGACTCACTATGAGCAATTTGGCTCCATCTGCTAGAATTAGAGAACGTGTGCTGAGAGTTCACATGTGTTAGAAATCCCAGCAGATCAAAGACTCTCGGCTTGAACTCTTTCCTAGTAGATCTAAAAAGATCTGCCACTCCTCCACCCAAATGTGGAAGAAGCTCTCTGTCTTTCTAAATGTGCATGTTACTTTGAAGGTAGGAATTCCAAGGGCAGAATCTTAAAGAGCTAACTTTTTGAGATGAAAACTTTAGCAAAATTATTTTAGATAAATAAAGCAATTACCATATTTTAAAAAATATTCTGACCTATGGCCAAAAAAGGCTAAATGGTCAAAAAGAGACCAAGAGTTTAAAAATCTTTTAAATCATACCAAATCCTTTGGTTATCCCTATTTCATAGAAAATAATGGGCTTCATTCTCCACATTTGGGTCAAAAAGTATGTTTCCACACAGCCAAAGCAAACTGTCCTCCTCGCTGATTTGGAAAAGGCTTTCCTAGGACAAAGACTGTCAGAGGACCCAGCCAACCACACAAGCATTCCTTCTTGACCATCTTTGTGTAGCCCAGTCTGAGCCTGTTCCCTGTTGCTCCTCTATGGTGTTGCTTCAGAGTCACCCAGGAATTAGAGGCCTAAATGCAAAAAACAAAACTTTAAAATTATTTGAAGAATATATAGGAAAATATTTCCATATCAAGGTTGGAAAGGATTTCCTCTCTCTCTCTCGTCCTATTTTTTCTGGTTTTTATTATGGGAAAATGTTAACATATACAAAATTTGATAGAATAATATAATGAACCCACATGTACCTATTACTCAGCTTTAACAATTACCAACTCATGGTCAATCTTGCTTTATCTGCCCACCTCACTCCCTCCCCATATTATTTTGAAGAAAATTCCACTCATCACACTATTTCATCTGTAAATATTTCAGTATGTATCTCTAAAACAAACGGGACTCTAAACAAAAATTACCTCAATACCATTATTACACTAAAAAAAATTAATACTTATTCCCTGAGCTCATCAAATATCTAGTCAGGAAGGATTTCTTGAAAGAAAGGAAGAAGGGTGGGGAGAAGGAGGAAGAAGGGGAGGAGGAGAAGGGAGGGAAAGAAGGATGGAAGGGAGGGAGGGAGGGAGGAAGAGAAACCATAAACATAAAGGAAAAGGCACAAACCTAAAGGAAAAACTTGATATATTCTATCATATAATTTTTTTAACTCCTTTACTTAGAAGACACCATAAACAAAATGAAAAGATAGTCCAGAGAATGGAAAAAATATTTGCAATGCATATAACAAAGGGTTGGCATTCTGACTATATAAAGAACTACTACAAATAAAGAAAACAAGAACGACCCTACAGAAAGTTTTTAAAAATATGTAAACTGGCATAGTCAAGGATGGTCAATCTCATTAGTCATCAAGTAAGTGAAAATTAAAATCATGGTGAAATACCAGTTCACACAGCCCAACTGGCAAAAATTACAGAGTCACGTACTAGCGTTGGCAAAGGTGTGATCACTGGGGACTCATCCACTACTGATGTGGGAATAAATTGGTACGCATACTTTGGAGAGTAATTTGGCATTTTCTAGTGAAGCTGAAGAAACATACTCTAAGACCCAGCAACTCTGCTTCTAGAGAAAGTGAATATATACATACACACACACACACACACACACACACACACACATATATATATGTATACACACAAGGAGACATGTCCAGGGATACTCACTGTGGTGGTGTTTATAGTAACGAGAAATTGAAACATCCCAAATGTCTATAAACAAGGAATGGATACATTGTGTTAATTTCACACAGTGAAATACTACATGGCAATTATTAATTTACTAAATTTATAAAAGTGAACACAGGGGCTGGCCTGATGGTGTAGCAGTTGTTTGCACTCTCCGCTTCGGCGACCCGGGGTTCAAGGTCCGGATCCCGGTGTGCGGTGTGGACTGCCGCACCGCTTGTCAGCCATGCTGTGGCGGCATTCCACATAAAGTAGAGGAAGATGGGCACGGATGTTAGCCCAGGGCCAGTCTTCCTCAGCAAAAAGAGGAGGATTGGCAACGGATGTTGGCTCAGGGCTGGTCTTCCTCACACACACACAAAATGTTGCCAATGATAAGTGATAAGCCCAGTGATAAGCCCAGAAACTAGAAAGAAAAATTCAGGGAGGTGTGGGCCGGGAAACTCTTCTTCCCTTTTACTATAAGTTAGATAAAATAGACAATAAGTGTCTAGAAATAACCCTCCTGAATTTCAATAAAGTTAAGGATTTGGACTAAGAGTTAAGGATGGAATACGATAAAATGGCACGTATAGTGTGTAGTTTTTATCAACTGAAGTTTCTAGCAAGAGAATTTGTAAGAGATAAGCATTCCAGTTTAAAAACAAATCTCTTAATTAAGTTACTCATCGGGAAGTATATACTTCAATTCTGGATTCAGTGCAGAAAATGCCAGCAAAATGCATTCTCGTATAAAATTCAGTAGGTAGCAAACTCACACAATAGCCAACAACACTCTTTGCAAGAGAGTTGACGGTATTAACATTGGGTTCTTTAACCCACTCTCCCACTTACTAAAACCAATAAATAGTTTTAATTTCATTTTCTTTTCTGCTGGAGAACTAATGATCTCTTTTAAGGGCTGACTGAAATCCAAGACAATTTACAAATCTGGAGAAACAAATACCCATGGGTTCCTTTATTCCTCTGGGTCAGGTTCTTGGAATATAGTTTGTCCTTAGACTAATAAGACCAGTTTATAATGGCAGATTCCAAATGGAACTTAGGCAGTGGGTAACTGAAGGGATGGCGTATAATGATGGAAGCTGCCCAAAATGAGTACCTGGTGTGAGCCCTCAGGAAACCATAACTGTGGCACAGAGAGGAAGCCAGTATCTCTGAATGAATGAGCCTAATAGGCTAGATTTAATAAACTATGGGAGAAGAGCACAGGCACCATAGTTACTAAGTGTCTGTTTGATCCCATGACATCAACCTAGCCTCATCCATGCTTACACTATGAAATTCTTAGAAGAGATGCAAACTTAAATGCAAAATTTCCCTGCAGCATTTAACACTGCAAAACACTTCTTTTTCTTCCAGTTTTTATTTATTGCAAAAAGGCCTAAAAACATAAAAAACAAAAATTATCATAATAGTCCCATTAGCCTAATAAATTGCTTCTAATCCTGACTTAGTATCCCATATGCATCCATATTTTTACTTTTGTAATCATATTAAAGGTACAGTTTCATAGTATCTCTTAGTATAAAATTGCATTATGGATATTTTCCCACAACACAATTATATTCCATAATTATTTTAATGGCTGCATAATGGTCCAAGGAATTGATGTCATAATTTATATAACTATTCCTATTGAGATTGCATTCAATTTTCCCTGTGGTGGATAACACTGATATGATTATCAAACAGTAGACTCTGGACAAAGACTTGCAGGATTCTGGTGGGGACTCACTTCAAGGTAAGAGAGTGTGGAGATCCCTTGTGGAGTTGCTTGTGATCCAGGGTTGCCAGATTTAGCAAATACAAATACAGGACACCCAGTTAAATTTGAATTTCAGTTAAACGATAATTTTCTAGCATAAAAGTATGTCCCAAATACTGCATGGATATACTTATACTAAAAAATATTGGTCGTTTATCTGGAATTCAAATTTAACTGAGCATCCTTTATTTTATCTGGCAGCGCTACTATGTTCCCTCCTGAAAAAGAAGTTGAAGGTGGGAGCTTTGACCCTTCCGGTTTTAATTCAAGAAAGTTTTGGTTCCATGTTTATGATTTTAAATCTGATTAATTTTCACCAAGAAAATATTTACTGGAGAAATTCTATAAGGATGGTTCAATTTCTCAAACATTTCCTTCTATACATTGCTGTTAGATCATTTCTTGCATTTTCCTTTCTGATTTGCCAAAATTAGTTTCAGTAGGATGAGTTTTTTCCCTTGTGAACGTTACAACAAAGATTTGATTTTCCAAACAGTTTCCTGTAAATGAAACATTTAAAATATTTTCTGTACATTTACATTTTTTCTATACAGTATCAAACAAAATTTTTGATAATGGTATCTCCCATTCATTTTTCTTTTCTCTTGTTTCTATGAAATCCAATATTTTCAAGTGTAGTTTTATGCTGTCTATTTCATTGTGGGCTCATTATTTCTTCCTAGTCTTCTATTTTTCCCCCTGGTGATCTGGTCAAAACAACTTCACCATAAACATGGTAGGATCAAAACCACCTGCTTTGGGTTGTACATCAGAAGGGAGGCATCAAGTGTGGCATTTATCCTCTGACCAAATCCTGAAGCAACTCTTCCCAAATTTCCCAGAAGAGAAGATTGTAAAAAATAAAAAATCCAGGCTCTTCTACTGGGGAGGCTAATCAATCCAAGGGTAAATGGAAGAAGACTTCATTTTATGCGGGTCACATGGACCACAGCCCCCTACCCCATTCCTGACAGTGAACTGTGCAATAAACTTTGCTTTACTAAGACATAGATCTATCATAATTTAGCATTATCTGCCAATTTAAGTTTTCTGTCATAGAGATATGTGTATTAATTGCAGCCTAGAAGTAATCATGGACAAACTCAGTCACACTTGCAATGAAGAGCTGCCTCTGGCTATCCTACTCGTGGGGTTATGCCCCAAACCAACTGTGCTTCCATTTTGCACAAGGTGATATTGTATAAAATAATAATTCAGCGACAGAAGGGGGTGTGAAAAGACAAGTCGTGTACTAGCAATATCTTTTTAGTCCACTAAGAGCATTGAGAAATTATTTCTGAACATGTGGTTCAATTAGTAGATGTGTTTCCTTAGCTCCTGTTGGAACTATTCTATCAAATACCTTACAGACTTGAAAAAAAAAGCCATTGGACTAGTAACATTACTGACACTTGACCTCTGTTCCTAAAGCAGTTGACCCTCAGTAAATATTTATAGAACGAAAGAATAAATGAACGCTCCTGAGAAAACATGTAAAAGAAGAAACACATTTGCTCTCTTAAACAAATATTTTTCCATGAGAGAGAAGTTTCAGGCCTAAAATAGCAATTTAGTGCAGATTTACTTTGTGGATTATATTAATCTCATAAAAGTATTATGTGTTTATTTTCTAATTTCAAAAGGTTTATTTGGAAAGTTTTAAACAATATGAACTGCCACAGCCTAGAACCTAAGAGTATATTCATTAAAATAATAATAATACTTCAACAATAATGTATTGTACACTTAAAAATTTGTTAAGGGGCCGGCCCGGCGGCATTGTGCTTAAGTTCGTGCACTCCGCTTTGGCGGCCCAGGGTTGGAGGGTTTGGATCCTGGGCACAGACCTACACACTGCTCATCAAGCCATGCTGTGGCGGCACCCCACATGGAAAATAGAGGAAGATTGCCACAGACATTAGCTCAGGGCCAATCTTCCTCACAAAAAAAAAAATTGTTAAGAGGGTAGATCTCATGTTAAGTGTTCTTACCACAATAAAATAGGATTTAAAATAATAGTAACAATACTGAATATGGGCAATCAGTAAACCTGATTGTAGTATAAAGACCTCAGAAATTCAGCAGTGGTCTACCTGTCTGTCAGGGGGCCATGCTGAAAACTCTCTCTAGGACTGAAATTATTCTCTCGGGGATGAAATGCCTTATATGAAAAGATACTTGCTTTCCGAGGGAACATAATAAAATGTCAAGAATTCTATGACTCAGAGCAAATGTTGGTTTTAGTGGTAAACATTGGACTAACACTTGATATACCATTTTGGCACGTTTTAGGTGAGGGAATGGATTTCTCCTTTTTATTTGCTCACAAATGTTGTAAAAATGTCATTCCTGTAGAGGTCTCATTATCAGCACTCTTATGTAAGGATTGTATCATGACACATTCTAAGTTTGAATGGACTGTGATAAAACAGAGATGATTTCACTCAGTATAACATAAAATATGCTGGCTCCTGTCTTTGATTCCCCCCCAGCCCTAGGATGCTATTACTTCCTCCCTATGATGGGGAGGGTCCCCAGGGAGGGCCAGTCAGGATGAGATTTGGGGAGCAGACCAATCAATCAACTGAGGCAATCACACCTTATTTTCATGAATAATTCCCCTAGCACTCTACAGAGGGGTCAAAATAAATTGCAGATTTTTTCAATATATTTTTATTAACACACGACTAACACATTAAAAAGATAATAGGTTTTGGAACCAACAAGTGTTGAGTTTTAATCTAAGCTCTGCCATTTACCTTATGGACAAGTTACTTCACTATCTGAGCCTGTTTCTTCAACTGTGAAAATGGCAATATTTATCTTGTTAGGATTAATGTGCTCACTTAGGGATTACATTCACTGTTTATTACCTATTTTTCCTTTCACCACCACAGCATAGCCACCAACGAGTGGTGTAAGTCCACTCCCAGGAACCAAACATGGGCTGCTGAAGTGGAGTGTGCCAAACTTAACCACTAGGCCACAGGGCTAGCCCCTATTTTTCCTTTTTTATTGTCCACATGATACTGAAAGAAATATCATAAACATTTCATATATATATGTTATATATATGTCACATATATATCACATTTCATATATATATCATATATGGTATGATAATGTCTTAGAGCAATCACAATCAAATAAGGCATCATATTAGACATGACAGAAACCTCCTCACAATCAACTTAGACAAAAAGGGGTTTTTTTCCAAACATTATTGGAAAGTTCCTGAGGTCCTTAAAGTAAACACAAGTGGGAGAGGGTGAGGTCAGGCCTCAGTAACAACTGGAAGCAAGGACTCAAACCTTTGTCTTTCATATCCGCTTCTTTCTGGGGATCAACTTGGTTCACTTTTGCTGGAAAGCGACTTCCTCCACATGATCGGAATACGGCGGCAGTAGCTCCCTAGACCCTCAGCCCTCAACGCCCACGATCACAGAGGGCCTGCTCTCTTACTTCCAGTTGGAAAAATCTGATTGTGCTAGTTTGGGTCAGACGCCCATTCCTGGACCAATTAGGTATTATTCAGGGGAGTGTGGTGGTGGGCATTGGGGGTGGCACCTCACTGTTTCACAGACTAGGCCATTAGGAGTGCATCCTTGTGCCACACATCACAGACTTGACATTAGAGCCTTTCTCAGAGAGAAAGAATTGTGAGCTGGAAAACGAACCTGAATTGGTGACTACAACAGGCACCTTGTGTATGGTTGGGAGGAATGCTGGGGAGATGGCTCAGCCCATCAGATCCTTCACCCTCCCTTTCCTATCCACACAATTCATGATAATTCCATTTCTGGTCCAGGATTGCTGTAGAATTACTCTTGCTGAGTACAGATCATTCGTAGAAACTATAAGTTGAGAAATTATTTGTATTGTCAGAATATCTATGTGTGTATGGGTACGTGTGTGTGTGTGGAGAGAGAGAGAGGGAATAGTTTACTCTGTAACTGCCTAAATAATGACAAAGAAGGGCACTGGCTAAAACTGTGGGAATAAATTTGGGGCTGAAATAGTTCCCAGAGAAAAAATATTCTTTGATTCTAAATAAAAACCATCTGTCAAATGGCAATCCCCACCCTGGGCAAAGCGTTCAATGGCTGGGACCTCATTTCAGGTAATCATATATCAGGACTATTAGGATAGATTTGGCTGCATGGAACAAAAAACAGCCCAAGCCAAGTAACAGTGGTTTGAATAAGACAGAAACTTTTCTGTTATATATAAGTCCAGAAAAGGCTCCACAGTCATCTGAGATCCAGCTCCTCCTATTTTTCTGCTCCATTATCCTGGCGTCTGGCTTTCATTCTCAAGGTCATCTCATGCTGCAAGGGGGCTGGTGCCTCTCTAACCATCAAGTCTGTGACACAAGCCAAAAGAGGGAAGGGCAGAAGGGCATCTTCCAGCTGACACAGCTCCTTTTAAGTAACCTTCTGGGAAGCCCATATATCATTGGTTGGATTGGTCACATGGCCACATCTGGTCACAGAGGCTGGAAAATTGTCTGTTAGCTAGTGGCATAACTCCAAATAAATGGAGACTGATGTTCTTTTACTGAAGTAGAAGGGGAGAACGGACTCTGGTAGCAGCAGCAACCTCTGCACAATGGTCAAACCCATTTGAGACGAGACAAATTTCAAGCAACTAGAAAAGGAGGCAGCTTTCTGAGCCTGGTCTATGTTGGAATTCTGTTCCATCCTTTCCAACTTTAAGTGAGCCAAGAGCCATCTGAGAAGTAGTGGGTCCTGCCCCGCCCCTTTTTTGTAGACAGAGTTTGTGGAAGGAGAAACAATTTAAAAGCCACTAAAAGAAGCCTGCCTCTGCTATGGGTCTTGATTGGTCTCTAGCCTTGGGGCAAAATTGTCTGTTAGGGAGGAAAACATTGGAGTCCTTAATTAGAGTTTTGAAATTCAAACCTAAGACACTGTGATAATTGAACAAGTAATTGAAAGCAAAATCACTTCAGGTAAAATGTCTAGATGAATATCATTTTACTAGAAAATATTAAAGCCTTGTTGTCACTCTCTGTTTAAAACCTTTTAATAGCTTCCTGTAAGACTTGGAATAAAACCTTAAATTCTTAGTAGAAGAGGCTCCCACATTTTCTCGGTTCAACGTGCCCTTAGTATCTCAGTAAGGTGCTTACTGAGTAAGTAATCTTAGATTACTCTTAATTACTAAGAGTAAGTAATCTTGGTATCTCAGTTCAAGGTGCTCTTAGGCCAAAGGATATGCCTAACAGTTCTGTTTATTAAGTATTAACTAGTTCCAAACGACTTAATATGTATGTCCTAACAGCTTAGCGTCTGTTGAGCACTGCATAACTTCCCAAACTTTGGGATCAGATTGGACACAGCCACCCTCATTTCTTGCTCCACACCGATCTTCCCGAGGGACTTGGTTTTTCTCTCAGCAACAGCGGAAAACCCATCCAAAAGATCGTACTGGCCTCTACGTATAAATCAGCTCGAGTTCGTAGTTCCCGTGGTGTCCAACAGATGTCGCTGTGTTTCCCTTAAAACTGAAAGCATCCGTGACGCCCCCGTGGGTTTGCTGGGGCACCCTGGGGAGCTGGGACATGGTTTACAGGTCCTGCGTTAAATGGCCCCTGACCACTTCTTCAGCCTCAACCTGTACGTACTAACCTCCTTCTTTTCTGCTACACTGTAGCTCCAATGGCCTTGTATTCCTCCCCCCCCCCCCGGAAAGGCCAAGCTCTTTCCTTGTTCAGTCTTTTTGTCCTGCTGTTGCCTTTGTGTGGAGGACCCTTTAACCGAAACACCTTCTTTAATTCCCCTAATGTATAGCAGCGCCGGCTATTTTCTCGCTAGACTACAAAGCTCCATGAAGGCAGGGACCATATCTGTTTTGTTCATCTTATACCCAACATCTAGCACAGTTCCTGACACATAGTAGGAACTCAATACTTAAAAAAAGAAAAGACTATGTTTCTATTGATATATTTATTAAGAAATTAATTTTCAGACACACAATCCAGCTGTGAAATATGAGACAAATTCCTTTCTTGTTATCAGTTCAATTTGTCAGTAAGCAATTATAAATCTAAAAATTGATAGCATTTTAGAATGTGATTGCTAGCATACCTACAATGGCATTTAGAAAACAAATTTGAGGGAAAGAATAATCTTTTCAACAAATGGTGCTGGGACAACCGGATATGCACATGCAGAAGAATGAAGTTGGCCACCTACCTCACCATACTAAAAAAATAACTCAAAGTAGATCGTAGACCTAAATGTAAAGCTGGAACTATAAAACTAGTATAAAAAAACATGGGAGTAAATCTTTATAAACACAGATTAGGTAGTGGTTTCTTAGATATAACACCAAATGCACAAGCAACAAAAGAAAAACTAGACAAACTAGGCTTTATCAAAATTTCAAAGTTTTCTGCTTCAAAGGACACCAATAAGAAAGTGAAAAGACAACCCATAATCCACAGAAAGGCAGAAATTTTTTGCAAATCATGTATCTAATAAGGGACTTGTATGCAGAATATATAAAGAACTCTTACAATTCAATAAAAAGACAATCAATGAAAAAAATGGACTAAGGATATTAATAGACATTTCTCCAAAGAAGATATACAATTGGCCAAGAAGCACATGAAAAGATGTTCAACATCATTAGCCATTAGGGAAATGCAAATCAAGACCACAATGAGATACTACTTAACACTCACTAGGATGGCTAAAATAAAAAAGACAAATAATAAGTGTTGGTAAGGATGTAGAGAAATTGGAACCCTTGTACATTGTGGGTAAGATTGTAAAAGTATGTGGCCACTTTGGAAAAGTTTGGCAGCTCCCCAAAATGTTAAACATAAAGTTACCATGTGACACAGTAATTCCACTTCTAGGTATATACCCCAAAGAAATGAAAATATATGTTCACACAAAAATTTGTACACCAATATTCATGGTAGCATTATTCACAATAGCCACGAAGTGCAAACAACTGAAATGCCCATCAACTGATGAGTGGATAAAGGAAATGTGGTATATCCATGCAACAGAATATTATTTGACCATAAAAAAGAATGAAGTACTGACATACTACAACATGGATGAAACTTGAAAACATTATGCTAAGTGAAAGAAGTCAGTCACAAAAGACTACATATTATGTGATTCCATTCATATGAAATGTCCACAATAGGGAAATCTACAGAGGTAGTACATTAGTGGTTGCCGGGGGCAAAGGAGAGGAAGGAATGTGGAGTGACTGCTAATGGATATGGGGTTTTCTTCTTGGGGTGATAAAAATGTTCTAAAATTAGATAGTGGAGATGTTGCACAACTGTGAAAACACTAAAAAACATTGAACAGTACACTTTAAAAGGGTGAGTTTTAGGGGCCAGCACAGTGATGCAGCAGTTTAGTTCACGCTTGGCAGCCCGGGGTTCGCGGGTTCGGATCCCGGGCGCCCGCCGACGCACTGCTTGTCAGCCATGCTGTGGCGGCATCCCGTATAAAGTAGAAGATGGGCACGGATGTTAGCCCAGGGCCGGTCTTCCTCAGCAAAAAGAGGAGGATTGGCAACGGATGTTAGCTCAGGGCTGGTCTTCCTCAAAAAAAAATAAAGTGAGTTTTATCATATGTGAATAATATCTCAGCACAGCTGTTATTAAAAAACACATTTGAAAAATCTTGATTGTCTCCTTCATTGCCTATAGAATAAAATTCTGACTGTAGGACTGTATACAAGGCTCATAAGAGCTAGTATGTCCTACCACTTCATCTTCATTTCTTGCCAAGCGTAGAGGCTCCAGTCATAGCAAACTATTTGAGTTTCTTATGCTTTACTCACACTGCTGTGGCTTTGTACATTGGCTTCTCTCTGCTTTGAATGCCCTTTCCTATCTGCCTAGTTAACTCCTACTTGTCCCTTAAGACCCAGCTCACTCCAGACTGAGCTGTGGCCCTCCTTTGTGCTCCCAAGGCATCCTGTACATATGCCATTGTAGCATGCATGGGATTGTTCCACAGACATAGGCTTCCTTGCTGCATTCTCACAGGGCTGACTTTCTTCAAGGCAGGGATTGTGTTATTTTTATCTTGACATCCCCAGCCCCTAGCAGAGGTGCTCAATAAGTGAAGTAAAAGAAAGAATGAATGAATGGAATGAATAAACTCTTCTCATTCTTGAATTCGTTTTTGATCTCTTGCCCACTCTTATTCATGTCTATTAACATAATAGTTCTCATTTGTTATATTTTTCATGTCTGTCAATGATTTAAAAATCTACAGCTTTTGTAATGAAGTAAGCCAAACAAAGGATTTCCACCTTAAAATAAATTACTACCAAGTTTCTTTTTTCATTTGCTGTTTTTGTATGGTTTGTACAATTTAGGTAACCAGTTGCTACTTATTATCATGATTCAATTAATATCACAAATAACTGACAGGTGGATCTGATAAATGTGTGTATGAGTTAAGTTGAAACTAGCATTTATATACAGTTTGAGATCATTCTGAACTTCATTTCACTACTTTCTGCATTTCACTGCTGCTACCCTCTGCCTCATTACCTCTTCACGTGACATAGACTGCTGAGTTCCTTTATTGTGAGGTCATGTTCCTAAGTTAGAGAGAACTGAGGTGAGACGTGTAAGACCCACAGTGAGTTTTGTGGCTCAGAGAGTAACAGAGATCACACTCCAACACACATCTCCTACTATGTTTATTTTCTAGTTCTAAGTTCAAACTTGGGTTTAGAAAAACACCTGATCTGCCTCCTTACCAGTCTTCCAGCTCAGGCGTGGGTTCGGAAGGATATGTCAGAGTAAAGAAGGCACATGGGCAGAAAGGTACATTTTGAAATGGTGAGCGGCTTGACGCTTACATCTGTGTGTGTCAGGAAGTGGCTGTGGGAGCTGAGTGTGATGTGTCTTGAGGGGGAGTGGAGCTTGAACAGAATTTCTCTGCATGATCTTCCAGACTCATTGTCTTACATAGGACTTGAAAAATGATTGTAGACTTTACATGCCATAGAAACTCCATCTAGATTGTTTCTTGGGAGAATATGCATTAGAAGGTGTTCACTTTTCCAATTTTCGAAGGAATCTTGAGTAAACAAACTTTACCTGAGCCTTACAAATCAATACCCATGAGGCTTGGGATTGCTCCATGACTGTTGCCTGTGAGGGGGGAAAATCAGGCTCTCACCCTCACGCTGGTGGTAATGATAGCCCTAGGGTTCCTGTTCCCGTGCTGGAAAGAGCTTTCCGTACATTATCTCACTTGATCCCCACCCTCCTTTACACAGGAGGAAACAGCCTCAGAGCAGTGAAGTAAATGGCCCAAGATTGCACCAGGATTGTGACAAAGCTGAGCTTCCATTCAGATCCATACACTCAGTTCCTAGTGGTTCTTTGTTGCTGTCATCCATGTGTGGTCCAGCAAATGGAAAATTATAGTTTAGATGTGCATTCTAGTTCTAGATCATTCAGGGTCCTTCTGTCCCGCCTGTTAATTGTTTGCTTGGGCTTAAAAATTGCTAAAGAGAAAAGATGTGGTGTGGTAGGCAGAATAATGGCCCCCCAAAGATGTCCCTGTCCTAAGCCCCGGAATCTGTGAATATGTTACCTCACATAGCAAAAGGGACTTTGCACGCGTGATTAAGTTAATGATTTCGAGATGGGAGATTATCTTACTAAGGAAAGCCGGCAGCTTCTAGAAGTTGGAAAAGGCAAGGAGACATATTCTCCTCCTACCGACTCCAAAAGTAATGAAGTGCTGTCAACACCCTGATTTTAGCCTCATACGACTTATTTCTGACTTCTGACCTCCAGAACTGTAGGACAATAAATTTGTGTTGTTTTAAGCCACTAAATTTGTGATAATTTGTTACAGCAGCCACAGGAAACTAATACACAGGATGTCTGACACTCAGATCCCTCCACTACACAGGGGCCAAAATTCATGCAGCAATGCTTGGTAATGCTGTCCCTTTATCAAGTGGCAGTAGGTTCTGGTTATAAATAACAGGCATGAAGGGAAGGAGCTGCTACTGGCCCTGAGGTTCTAAGAGCTGGCCTCACAAGGACATGTAGAAAAGCCTCACAATCTTCAGGAGCTTCGTTTTTGTTCTCTTTATAGCACTAAAGCTTCTTAAATTTATTACTTCATCATCTATTGAGTACCTACTACGTGCCAGGTTCCAGAAATTCAAAGAAGAGTAGAACTCAGATCCTTAAGGAGCTTACAATCTAGTGGGGTGCAGAACGTGTAAACAAGATATTACAATGCAACAAGATATGTGCAAAGACAAAAATATCTTCAGGAAAAGAATCCTAGCACATGGGAAGCATGAACTCATCTGGACAGGGGGAGGGGGACAGGGAGGCTTGGAGAAGGGTTGATGCCACAGCTGGGGGTGACAAACATTTCTGGAATCCCCAGCTTTGGTGAGAGAGGTTCTGACACCTGATCTAGGTCCCGGTGTCCCCAGACCTGGTCTCTGCCGAGGCTGTGGCCTCTGTGGAATCACTTTGCTGCAAATTTCAAGGCTGAGAAGGGAGGGACACCCTGAGAGGTAGAGTTCAGGAAGATTTGCTCATACCTACACGTAGTAGATGTTTGCAGCCCTAGTTGTTTCCTTGGAACTTCAAGAGAGATAAAGAAAGTGAAAGGTTTCATAAACTGTAATGTACCAGCGAAATGTAAAGTATTATTATCTACTTGCTTAGGATTCATGCTTAGCCATTGGGAAATTTCTTCTCAATTTTTGTCTCTAAACTAAGTCAATTTTCCCATTAAGAAAATAAACACAAGCTACAGACATAAAAACTAGGTTCATGTTTCATGGGCAATACCTAACATGTTCCATTTAAAATATATTAAATTTTGGGCACCAGAATTTACCACACAAACTAGGGCATAACCCCTTCTTATTATGATTTCCATCCCTAAACTTACTTAATCCTGAGACCATATATACACCATTTCCTGAGAAATACTGGTATACTAGGAAACTGAAATTTAAAGCTGAAAAGGACTTTAAAGATAATTTAATCAGAGCTTGTTTTATAGATGAAGCACTCAAGGTCTGTAGGGGTTGAAAGCCCTTCCAGGTTACAGAGATACAGCCAGTGTCAAAATTAACACCCAAGTCTCCCAACTCCCAGCCCAAAGTTCTTGCCGGTACACTGCACTTCTGCCTTAGTTCACTTCAAGGTTCATCTGCACTTACTATTTTGTTCCCAACAGTTTTAGGCAATAATAATTCTACGTTTTCAGTGCAAGTCTTTTTCACGAAATAAGTTTAACTATTGATCAGAGTTTTAAATTCATTTTACCAATTTTACAAATAAAGGTAGAAATAGTAAACATTTAGGAGAAAAGGTAGCATAAATCAGCCCAAAGTCATTAAACACTATTAAATCGTCCCTTCATTTTAGATAAGCACATCAAGTGTTTCACTTATAACATTTTCATTATAAACTCAAAGTGTTAAATCTTTATGAACATTTCCCTCAAAGTATAGAGTAACAATTTTTCTATGATAAATGGGATACTTGTATAAGTATCAAAAAGGTTTAGTTAGAGAAGAGCCTTGGTTCAGTGATACCGGCTTTGCTAGAAGAGGTTGTGATTGCCAAGAAGAGGGAGGAAACTCTGCTCTGGGGTCCACTTATTTGATGTCAGCTGTCACAGCTGGGGCTTCGTGAAGAAAAGACTACTACCGGGAGTACAATCCATTTCCTAGGAAGTCTAATACATAAAAGCATATTACCAAGGGATGTTACTACCTAATTTTTCCCCTATTATTGTTTCAGCCACAGACTTCTGGAAAGTGATTTTTCCACCCTTTTATCATTTTGTTTTTGCTGAGTAATTCAGTCCACTGGGGTAACCCCTTATAGAGCCTATTCTCTTTTACTTGGAGGAAGGAGATCTAAACAATTCACGCCCTCTCTCGCGGGGGCTTTCCAAAAAGACTCAAAACGTTGAAATCCAGCCCCTTTCGGTGGACCCCCAGCTGAACACAGGCAGGACACCCTGACGCGCCTCCCCTCCCGCGCGCCCAGCCCCAGACCAGCGCCCGCGGGGAAACAGCGCCCCTCGGGGAGCCGCGCGCCCTCCCGGGCCGGCCGACGGGTGGGGCCCGGGGGCTCAAGACGGCTCCGCCAGGTCCCCGGGCTCAGGCCGCGGCCGCGCAGCCAGCGGGCGTGCAGGGCGCGCGCGCCGGGTCAGGTCGAGGACGCAGGCGGGGCCGGGAGGCGGAAGGGCCGGCGGGCGTGCCCACGTGACCGCCCCGCCCGCCGCCTGCAGCCCCCCGAGCCGCCGCCGCCTCCCGGGCCGCAGCTCCCGGCGTGCCCCGCACTCGCCACGGCCCGCCCGCCCCTCCTCCTCCTCCTCCTCCTGCCGCCAGCGCCACAGAGCCGGAGCCCGAGCCGCCGCCGCACCACAGCCGCGGGCACTATGGTAAGGCGGGCGTGTCGGCCGGGGCCCGGGGGCTGGAGCGCGGCGAGCGGAGACCCCGGCGCGGCCTGCAGGGCCCTGGGAGCGAGGCCGCCATTTTAACCTAATCTGGGACTCAGAGGTGGGCGCCCCGCGCCGCGGCCCCGCTGCTCCCGCGCCGGCCGGCCTGCCCTCCCGCCGCCAGGCCGGGCCCTGCCGCTCTCCGGATTCCTGGGGGCGGGGAGGGCCCGGGCGCGGGGCGGGGGTGGGGGTCCGGCGCCTCAGCCGGGCGGGCGGCGGCAGGAGGGGCCGGGGCGCAGGGAGCGCGGCTGGGGCGGGGGCGCGGGAGGGTCTGCCCTCTGCTCCCTGGTTCGCCCGAACCGCGCGCTCTAAAACTGCTCCGTGCCCTCCAGCGCCTGCTGGAGGCTTTCGTGGAGGGTCTTGACGGCTGTACTGAAACCCTCGGGGGGAGATGAAGGAGGTGGGAAAACTCTTTTAAAAATGTTTTCTCTCCGTAAAAAGCTTTTACGCTAGATCTGTTGGTTTTGAAGTGTCTGCATTTGAGTGAGGAGGCAATTATGTTGTAGCCGTGGGCGGTGTGGAGTTCACACTTGATTCTCTTTCCTTATGAGGAAGCGGCACTGGCGAGGATGACTTTAAAGAAAAAAATAGTAGAAGCATTAACTGAAATCCAAAAGTGTTTTTTTAAGGCCCGCAGAGTTGACACAATACAGAAGGTATTTTTGCTGCTGCTCCTGAAGCTCTGACATCACCCAGTGAAAGAGGAAACAGTTCAGGGATGGGACAGCCTGTATTTGTCCCCTTCCCTCTCTACTTTCCATTTACTTCAACTTCCAAACCCCTTTAAAAAGGATGAATGGGGCCGGATGTCTTAGAATCCTTTGGTGCATCATGTACTGATGCTTAAAATGTGGCAAATCTGGCTGGACTCCTTGAATGGTATGGTGCAATTTTTGATGTCCAGACTAAAGTAATCCTCTCTAGGCAAGCAGTAATTTTGGTTCAAACCAAAATACTTGTTCTGAATTACTGTTCTTTTTTTATTTCCAGGCTTCTGGAGTTACAGTGAATGATGAAGTCATCAAAGTTTTTAATGATATGAAAGTAAGGAAATCTTCTACACAAGAGGAGATCAAAAAAAGAAAGAAAGCAGTTCTCTTCTGTTTAAGCGATGACAAAAGACAAATAATTGTAGAGGAAGCAAAGCAGATCTTGGTGGGTGACATTGGTGATACTGTAGAGGACCCCTACACATCTTTTGTGAAGTTGCTACCTCTGAATGATTGCCGATATGCTTTGTACGATGCCACATACGAAACAAAAGAGTCTAAGAAAGAAGACCTAGTATTTATATTCTGGTGTGTAAAAACAAAAGAAAAAGTACTTTTAAAATGCAAGGATTGTTATTAACATAGTCGGTTTTGCCTTTGTTTTTCTTTTAAGTGGGATTCAACAATTGTTTTTTTTCCCTGTAGGGCTCCTGAAAGTGCACCTTTAAAAAGCAAGATGATTTATGCTAGCTCTAAAGATGCCATTAAAAAGAAATTTACAGGTACAAACGTTGAATATTTGGTGCAGAGGAATTACTTTTTCTTAATTATAATAAGGTAACGGGATAATGTTTTTTCTTTTTAGGTATTAAACATGAGTGGCAAGTAAATGGCTTGGATGATATAAAGGACCGTTCGACACTTGGAGAGAAATTGGGCGGCAACGTAGTAGTTTCACTTGAAGGAAAACCCTTATAAAATGACAGACAAGTGCCATCTGGATCTTAAGGAGCTTCCATTTCTCCAGTTCAGTCAATTGGAATAGTATTAGGGTTTTTGTTGGGTTTTTTTTTTTTTCCTCTCCCCATTAGGTCCTTCCAACACACAAAAAAATGAATGAAGGAAATATCATTCATGTAAGCAGCCTATCAGTGATTGCCATTAGACTGTTTCATACTGTTACTTTTATGTAGAACCTAAGGAATGCCTTCCCATCATATTTTAGCCAAAACAACTGGTTATATGCCTCCCTTGCAGCAAGCACTACAGTGAATATGATTGTCAATGTGAAATAGCTTAGAATACTGCAAAGGGTAAGCTAATTGAATGCCTTGAAAGTATTATCCACTGGTAAGATGGTAAACTTTATTCAGTATTATTTATAGTTGCACTTGATCGCAGTTCTGTGAGGCTCGAGCATTCATACACCTCACCTGCCTTGGCAAGCCTGTTTTTGTGACATGGCAGCACGGATATAACACTATGCATTGAAAGCACTTTTTTGTAATGAATTTAACCCACCACTCCCAAAAGGAATGCCAATTAAGTTGTGTTAACTGTGTCGTCAACTTATCGTAGTACCTCAGTGTTCATTCCTGTTACCTGCATATCTTAAAAGAAATAGCTGTTACTAATGCCTTTTTGTTTTCCATTGAGTGTACACTACTGAATAAGTGTAGGAGTTTTGTGTTTACCATGTAAGTCTTGGAACACTAAAGATATTTTGAATATCAGTCATGATGGCAATTTCTGTATAAAAGAGCCTTAAATGGAACATTGTTTTTGAGATGAAACTCCCCACCCTCACAAAAATGGCCACGTTGCAATAAAAATTGTGGCATGTTACAGAATGTTGCCTTGTTTTCCTTGGACATTTTACAAAATGTTATGTGAAGCAGCTTCTAGGGTAAGCAACTATTATTAATCTCTGCACTGGTCATTTAAGAATTTTTTTTTGTACAACATTCATGCATGATATTTTCCAATTTGTTGGGTTTATTTGGTTTAAAAAATATTCTAAAGTCAACTAATATAAAATATTATTGTTATAGAGGGGTACTTTTATAAGCATTGGTTTATTTATTTCCTTATGTTTTAATATGGAGATCAGAAATTATTTTTTTGCACTTTGACAAATACTCTTCAATACCTGATTTCTCTGGACAAATTAGGGTAGTCATTTTTTAATTCACATTTACATTTCTAAGTAGTTGAGTAGTAGAAGCAGGAAGCTCTTAACGGCATATTTGGTCATAATGAAAATAATTTGTAAGATGTCCTTCAAAAGTTTAATAATATTTCTCATGTTCGGGAACTTTTATTTCAGCTACTATTTCTTAATATATTTTGCAAATTGGAAGAAAATATATGGCAGTCTTAAACACTAGTAGTGGGATTTGGCTGTTGTCCAGACTGCTCTCCTTATAGAGAATTTGATCTGCTTAGTGTGAGCAGTTTGCTGTTAGCCAGAGCTATTTATGGCAAACACATGCTTTTGTATCTTGTCATAGTTATCCACAAATGGCAAAACTGGACTTGATTCTACTGGTATGCAAAACAGGCATGCTTGTAAGCAGTCAATCGTGACTAAGAACTTAACCCCATAGCTCTGAAGAATGCTCTTAACAGAAAACAGGAAATGAAAAATCTCCCTTTTTTTAATGTGTGGAAGTAATTTGAGTATAATTAGATATTTTCCATATTTCAAAAGATTTTTCAGATGAAAACAAAAATAAGAGTTAAAATGTCTAGGCTTCCATTTAAAATTATATGAATGGTTGGGGTCTTCTGCACTGAGCAGTTTTATTTCAGGCTTCCAGCTGTCCCTGTGAGTTATCGTGGACATTTTGATGGCTTTTTGGTAAGGCCAAACTCATAGGTAAAGCATGAGAATACTGACATATACTAAACCATATGTGTAACTGATACTTGTACCATGGAATTTTTCATTAGTTCCTCATTCTTCTAAAAAAAATAAGGGACTCTAAGTTATGTAGTAGCTTTTGTTTTTATAAGTGACTTCTCAACTTTCTTATATGCCTCTTTATATAATAATTTCAGAGATTAAATATTGCTTTAAACTGTGGTACTTTGATTTGTTAGATTGACAGAACTGATACTAATAGTAAGTTTATCTTTGGAATACGTCGTCGTGCATAAAGCCAAAAATAATGATAAAATTAATGGTTCACATGTTACTTGAGACTAATTTGGCATTTGAAATGATCATTTTATTTTACAATCATTTACAGTGAAACAATGTTCCAGTTAGCTTTAAAAGGTATACGGTGCTAATTAGTAAAATATTGAGGACAATATTTTACTGCTAGCTTGCAAAATTATAAGTGTTTAAAAGAATAAAATATATGAAAATATATAAAGCTGTTGAGATGTGTTTACTCATACTTCGGAACATTAAAATTTTTAAAACTGATACTGCACATCAGAGAGGCACCATTATCTTTAGTCTTTTTTTAGGATTTTAGTTGATATACTTCCTCATTTAGAGATATCAATATTCTTTGAAAACTGAGTGTTGTAGCAATTAATTTTAACATTTTCAAACAAATGGAAACAGTTGGCATTTGTCCCAAACTGGCTATCAGCTGTTGTTTTCCATCATCTAAAATAATATGGCCAGCATTGTGTATTTAACATGCCTTTTTAGTAGATTGGAAGAAAAGCCTCTTATTAGGTTTGAGTTTCTCTGATACGTAGTTCTTTTGTAGCAGCTAATTTATGAAATTGAGCAAATGAGCTTTGAAAGAAAATTATTTTAAAAGTGTTTCCTTGTTAAGGAATAGTCTCGGCAATGTAAATCATAGAGGGGTTGGGAACACCTTTCATTAGCTTTGCCACTCGGGAAAAATAATCTGGTTCTGCTCTTCATAGGTCCCATTTTTGCTTGCAAGTTTAATAATAGTTTGAGGTCCAAAACAAACATGAATATTTGTGTTTCTAGGAATATTAAAGCTACTAGAGATGTGCAGGCAGGCTGCAATGAATTTTGCTTTTCACACAGCATGAATTTATAGATGTCCTATGTCTCATCTCAACCAATAAAGCCTGAGGCTTTTCTTTTGCTCTAGAGCATCCAAATAATTGCTTGCTTTCCATGTAGAATTGGGAGTCATCCCTCCACTTCAGTCTCCTGTCTTAAAGCAGTTTGGCAAATTAATCTCTCTGCGCCTCAGGTTCTTAATTCATAATATGAGTATGAGAATGATAATATCTGTCTATCATACTTGGTGCCGAGGATCAAATATGGAACTGCTGTTTGGAAAACAGGGAAATGCTATGTAAATAATAATTTGTTCAAACTATTCATTCTAAATAAGTAGATAAAGAACCATGTTAAAAATAAGATTTATTGTAAATCTTTGTACTCTGTTTTTGTAACTGTTCTTATTCTCAACAGTTTAAGGACAGCTTAGCTGATATGTAGCATCTTTTTCAGAATGAAGTATAAAGTATAGCTTCTGAGTTGATGTTTTTGACTGCTCTTAATCTTTTTAGTGTAGTTTTCTTGTTCACATGTGACCAATCAGATACTAGTTTTTTCCCCCAAATAATTTTGAAGTAAAAAAAAAAAAAAGAGGAAATGAAGTTAGAGAAATATTGTTTTGGAGTACTTCACATAAATTTATGATCCAGGTTGTTGAAAAGCTATGACTTCTTAATGCCTGAAATTTATATCGTCTTTTATAGTTCTCAAGGCACTTGATATCTGTCTGACCTCTTTAGGGCCTCTTAACCAGCTAACCATATTTCTCTTCCACACTGAAGGAACTGAAGTTTGGAGAGGTTAAGGGACATCCCAGCTATTGACTAGCCAAGCTGATTCCAGTTCAATATACTTTTCACTCTGCAGTTATATTGTAACAAACAGTGAGTTACTAATTTTATTTTTTAAAAGATGGAATAATCTGATTTTTTGAGCAGGACATAACTAGTGTGTTTTTAAAGTAGCATCTCAAGAATATTCAGAAAACAGTCTTGGAGTTTTTGTTTTATAAGAAAGCCCATGCTCATAAAAATGTGAAATATTTCTATGCTTAAAAGATTTTCTTAGATGTTTCAGTGTTGTAAATTTATGTGATTGTGGAAACCATAAGGACCATATAGACACATTTTCCAGAAAGCTGATACCTTTTCATCCTTTTCCAAAAACTTGGGTATGTCCCTCCCTCTGTTCCTCTACCCATCTTTCTAAGGAGGGATAGTTAGTACTGTGTATTATAGTGGTTAAGAACTAGGACTTTAGTATCAGCCTGCCTGAGTTGTTCACATGTAGGCCTTTAACACTTACTAATTGAATGATCTTAGGAAAATCACTTGACCTCTCAGAGCCTTACTCCGTCTATAAAAAGGAGATAATAATTGTATCCCATCTCATAGGATTGTGAGGATAAAAGACAGCACCTGAAATAGTTCCTAGCACATAGTAACCACTCAGTAGGATGACCCTAAAATTTACCGCCCAAACCAGAGGATTTTTTGAGAGTGAAGGGAGAGCTATTAATAATTATGCCAGGGGGCCAGCCCCGTGGCTTAGTGGTTGAGTTTGGTGTGCTCTGCTTCAGCAGCCCAGGTTTGTGGGTTTGGTTCCTAGGTGTGGACCTACACCACTCGCCAAGCCATGCTGTGGCAGCAACCCACATACAAAGTAGGGGAAGATGGGCTCAGATGTTCGCTCAGGGCTAATCTTCTTCAGAAAATAAATACATAAATAAAAGATAATTATGCTGGGACAACAGGCTTAAGCTGGGACAGTCCCAAGCAAATCAGATGTGGTCACCCTATCAAGAAGTAGGCTGATATCAAAATGTAATACTTAAATAGAAGAACTGTACTGAAGACTCAGGGTCATCATTAATTTCAAGTATATAATATACTAGCATGCTGGCGAGAAGCTCCTGAAGTATCTGATTGCTCTTAAGTAATTAACGTCAGAAGGGTCAACTGGCTTTTTGTGCCTTTTTTTATTGCGTAGCTTTCCTTTTGACTTTCGTACTTGTGAACTCTCAGATATTGCATTTTGCATGAGTATCCTTTGCCTATAGCAGCTCCTCGCAATTGTTGCTTTGCACCTCGTGGACTTGGAAAGCCGGGTTAGATTTGTGTATAAGAAAGTGGATTGACTCTGAGTGAGGGCTTCTGAGCAAGGTGCCTGAGCACGTGAACCTTCCCAACACTCCTTTTGGCTGTTTAAAGAACTTGGGTGTACTTTCTGGATTTTGGTTTTATTTTTTTATAAGTAAGGTATGTAAAATAGCTGAACTGTAGATAAACGAGGCATTATTGTATGTGAGGTGTCAAAATATCACTAATATTTAAGTAAGTCAGATTTGCCTTTGACTGTACCTGTATCATTAAAGGCACACAGAGGAATTTGTTCCTATTATTAAGAGAAAGAAGGTTTATTCTTGATGCAACTTTTTTAGATAAGTGAAACAATAGGATATGAGAACACGCATTTGATAAACAAAGTAATCTTTAAAAATATAAAATGCCAGTTGAGTTTTTTTTTTTAGCTTATTAGATTTTTCTTACGTGTACTCTAGATGTGTTCACTTAGAAGTACCTTTGATTACTCATCTAGGTATATAAATACTTTTTATTAACCCTTGACTTCTGACAGCTAAACAACATTTTTGTAATTTATTTGGCATAACAGATAAAAATTTGGAACAAATTTTTGTTCAAATGTATAGTTTTTCACAGAAATGAAAAAGCACTTATGTTAGTTGTATACTATTTCCTTGTAGTACTTTTTCCCTCATTTTTATATATTCTTAATAGTGAAATTTCAAATATTTCCTTTGGGAAGTTGATAGTTACTAAGTGAATCACAAAATTCCTGGGCATATGGCCCAAAGCCTTCTATGTGTTCCTGTGAGATGATGGGGCCTTTTTCTTTATTAGCTTCAAACTAAATCACCAGATGCAAAGAAAGGCAGTTCCCAAAATGGCATAATTAGACACAGTTTTATAAAATGTAAAAATGGCGTAATTATACACAGTTTTATGAAATGTTTTACATACTCTGGCAATAGAGTATTTTGTTCTAGAAATCATAAAGCTTTGCCATACCACACAAGAAATAAAATATGAAGGAGATGTAGACTTCATGAAATAAGTGGAAAAGAATTTTATGTGAGAATTAAATTAATATTTAAACCTTTTGTGTGTGAAGTAATTATGGATCAAAGATTGAGCGGAAAAGAGTAAGATTCCCTCTACTCATTACTGCTTATTGATAATTGTGTTACGAAGGAATATATAGAAATTTTATATGGTTTCCATTTCAAAAAGTCTTTTATATGGGGGAAAGGGATTAGGAGCTAACAAAACTGATGTTAGCCATTTTCCTGATTTGAAATAGATTTAGACTTTACAATGTACCAGGGTTTTTTTTTTAGGCTTAACTGATTTTTAAAAGTAAAGAAAAAGTTGTTGATTTACAATTTTTAATACTATCACACATTAAGTAATGTGTACACTTTGAATAATTGCTGCATTAGAATTATATTTGTTGTGAAGTTGACCTAGCAGCACTTCCCTCCTTATTTTGATTTTTCTTTTCTTTTATTTTTTTGTGAGGAAGACTGGCCCTGGGCTAACATCCGTGCCCATCTTCCTTTACTTTATATGGGACGCCGCCACGGCATGGCTGACAGGCAGTGTGTCGGCGGGCGCCCGGGATCCGAACCTGCAAACCCCGGGCTGCCAAGCGCAGACTAAACCGCTGCGCCTACCTGCTAAAGAAAAATGCTTTATAGTTCTCATAGTATAGCAGTTCTTAAGAAATACTAGGTCACTGAATTAGATAGCTATCTTGTGTCCTGGCTATAGAAAAAAGTTTTGGGATTAGTTGAGGTGTCATTCAGGGTCATTGCCACTGCAACAAAGAAGTTTCCTTCTCTGAGCTGGATATTTTATTTCAAATAGATTTTCTCTTGGCTATATGTAAAATAAATTAATAGATTCTAGAAAATGAGCCTTAGATGAAACAAAATCTAATGACATTCTCATAGGAAAATTCTGAAAAATGGGCTAAGCTAATACGGTTGATATTCTTCTGGGTAACTCTTTAAAATAACCATATTTCTATTTTAAAAATAACGTGTTCGCAACAACATGGATGGACCTAGAGGGTATTATGTTAAGTGAAATAAGCCAGAGAGAGAAGGACAGACACTGCATGAACTCACTCATATATGGAATATAAGTGAACACACGGACAGAGAGAACTGATTGGTGGTTACCAAGAGGAAGGGGGGTAGGGGGTGGGCACAAGGGGTGAAGGCTTACATCCACAAGGTGACGGACAAACAAAAATGTACAACTAAAACCCCACAGTGTTATAAACTATTAAGACATCAATTAAAAAAATGGTAAAAAAAAAAAATAACGTGTTCAGTGTGGAACCTGTGCAAAATACAGAAAAGAACAAATAAAGTTAAATCATGAGCTTATTTTAGATACTGCAAATCACTTGTGTTAAACTATTATGACTAATGGGGAGATTCCTGCAATTAACACTAGTTTTAAATTTCTTGTATATGCTGGTAAGAAGGAAGACTTTATCCTTAAATACTGCTTGTGCAAATTCCTTAGATTTTTCATCCCAGAAAGAGAACTTTGTATGGCTCTCATCACAGAGGAGCAAATTTGGATCTTGAAAATTATGCATCGCACCTACCTGAATCATTACTGAGTAACTTGGTGCCATTTACCATAAATATTTGAAACCACAAAATGTCCCTGTATTTCCCCTGCCACTTTTGTTGCATTGGGATTTGATAATAGGCACTCCTTGCATAATTTTTACTGTTCCCCAAAAGAACTATTTTGCAAAATAGTTTCCAATATATCAGAACTCTACTTTTCTCCTGGTATGTGTATGACAAAGTTTAATAGATGGTAGTTCCTGGGGCACAGTGTAAATAAACCATCCTTTAATCTACTTTGTACCCTGCTAAAAGATGTAAGATAAAACATTATGTATATACTTTGCACTAAGCCGAAACAGTCTATATTTAAAAGTTTGTGTTTTATGTGCTAGTTCAAGAGAGTTTAGTAATCCCCATGATTAAAGAATCATAAGATTAATGTTTGCTGTGGAGAAACATGATCATCTTGGCCACTGTGAATCACTCTAGAAACATCCCATCTCTGTTTCCCAATTACTCTGATCATTAGATCAAATTCAGTTCAGTTCAACAAACATGAAGACCTTTTGTGGTCTCAAAAAGTTTACAGTGATGTAGGAAAGGCAAGCATATAAACAGATAATTATAATACAACGTGATAAGTACAATGATATGGTACAAGATTTAGAGGAGGGAGTGCTTAATTTTGGAGTTGGATGGGCTTCGAGAAGGCCTTATAGAAGAAGCTATGTTTGAGCTGGGTTGTGAAGGATGATAGAGTTCACCAGAACTCGGTATGAAAGGATGGTCCTGGAGAAAGAAAAGCTGTGTAGAGGTCCTGCAAGTAGTTCACTACAGCCCATTAGTCTAGTGTGAAGCACTGGGATGAGAGAAGTGCAGGAGGTGGGTATGAGCCAGATCACTGAAGGCCACGGATACTGTGCTGATGAACATGAAACCTGTGCACGACGAGGAGTCAGTGCAGGGTTTTAAGCAGAGGAGTGGCACTATCTTTCTGAAACACAAATCTAATCATTTTATGACCATGTTGAGAATGTATGGGAGGGTGAGGAAATTGGAGATAGTTAAGAGGCCTGAATTAAGGCAGTGGCAGGTGCTTGTGGGGTGGGCGTATTTGAGAGGTATGTAGAATTGACAGGTCTTGATTAATTTCATAATTAAATGAAAGAGTGCAAGGCTTTAATCATTATTTGGAAAATGTTAACTATATTTTTAGTATTGTTGACATTTAAGATCATTTAAGCATCAGATTGGCTCAGAAAAGACAACAGGAAATTTGTAAGTGTGGAAAGAAAAATATTAAACACATTTTTAACGAAGGTAACATTTTGAAAGCATGAAATAAATCACTGGCTAAATCTAAATTTCCAAGCGTGATTTGCAGTAATTTTCATATAACAATGGTTTCAATAGATAAGAAAAATTTAAAACTACCATAGCTATAGCATCTTTGAAATGGAGGATCCTGTAGTTTTAAAAATCATGGTTGTATTTTCTATTATTCTGTGCTTGAGCTTTTATTGTAAAACTCTTGTCTGTCCACATATAAGCCATGGCTGAATTCCTGAATCAAAGATTTTAGAAAGAATTTAGCAATGTTCTTCATCACATAATCTGCTCCTTACTGAAAGCCTGGCCCACTCTGCCTGTGATAGGAAATGGAATTTTCAGGTCGTCTGAAATATCAGCTTCTGTTAAAGAAGATTTTTTATCCTTACTAGTAAATAAAAGCTATTTATAAACATAATGTCTTAATTCCTTTCGCAAGTACTATGGAGAATCAAAAATTCCTCTTTTTCACCACCTTGTAATAAAATTACTTAACCATATTGGTTTTAATGTTACTTTTATGGTGAATAAATTCACTTTTCTGAAAGGCCTTACACTCATCAGGAAGCATTTATTGAGTGTCTATTTGTGGAACACTACCGTATTCTGGCCATCCTGAGAAATGAACTTCTCAAGGGCACGTTTATAATCCGGTGGAGAGACAAAATAGACGTGTGAACTAATAAGTATTCAGTGGTAAGTAATTGAATAAGCACTGAAGGGATGCAGGAAAAAAGAAGGTTCAAAAGAGAAAAGATTTCCTAGAAGTGAGTTTTAAACAGCACTTAGAGAAAAATAAATGTTTAAAAAAAACAGGATATTTCCCTTCAAACATATAATTATTATTTGAAATGAGGTTCCAACAGCCTCTTTCTTCACTGAGAATATCTCCTTAACGTCAAGAACAAAAAGGGCCTTTTTATCAGCACTCCCATTAAATCATTTTGGAGAAGAACTAGGGCCAAAGTGGAGACCTTACTCTGGGAGCTCTGTATGCCACGTAGGTAATTGTCATGAAGCCCGGAGTTTCCACAGGGCTTCTTAACCTTTCCTTGTGCCATGGATCCCTTTGGCAGTCTGGTAAAGCCCGTGAATCCCTTCTCAGAATAACGTTTTAAAATTAATACTATGCATATTATATATCAATCAAATGTTGTGATACCTTAATATGTATGCTTCTTTATTAAGACATTATATAACAATATCTAGTGGCAGTGTAATAACTACCAGAATATGTAGTGATGGATGTAAATGATACTTTGAGATTCTGCAACAACGTAATATGATTTGAATGTGTCTGTGATTTCTATTGGTGACGAACCCATAGATACTGCTAATACAACTATGGTTTATGGCTTATATTCATAATTGAAGGAACTGGTAGATTTCAAGTATGAGAATGTATGGGAGGGTGAGGAAATTGGAGACAGTTAAGAGGCCTGAATTAAGGCAGTGGCAGGTGCTTGTGGGGTGGGCGTATTTGAGAGGTATGTAGTTATGGTTAGTATGGTTAGTATAGTTAAGTATGGTTAGTTAAAGTAATTTTTCATAGATCTGAATTTTTTCTATGGCTCCCTTGGGGGTCCAAAGACCCCAGGTTAAGAAACCCTGTGGTTTAGCGATTACCTGAGAAACCCCAGGAAGTAAAAGACCGGATAGGGCTGACATCCATTTCAAAGAAACAGCTTTTATTTTGTTTTATATATTGGAATGCCATATAAGATTTCATTTGGAATAAAAACGGTTTCTGAGGCTTAATAATGTATAATTTTGAAAAAATTGTAAAGGAAACAAATTGATTCTCTGTTTATCTTGTTTTTTAACTTAAAACTGATTTCTTTTGTAAATATTCTGAGCACATTAGTATACTATCAAGTTTATAACCTTGGAAATAGAAAATTAGAACTTGACATTATATAGTTGAAGCCGTGGAACATCAATACAATTGCCCAGCAATAACCTTTGTGAGTGTAGCAGGAGAGGAGAAACAGGCCAAGGAGTAGGCAGAAGAAGAGAAGCCTGGAAAGAAGACAGAAAGAATTTGTCAGAGAGGTAGGAGAACGCAACTTCTGTAATGTTACAGAAGAAAAAGGTGTCAAATGGTACAGAGATGTCACAGATGACGAGGACAAAAAAGAATCCACCGAACTTGACCATAAGGAAGTCAGTGACCTTTCCTGTGGCATTTTCAGCCGAATGGGGAGAGCAGCTACCAGACTGAAATGGCTTGAAGACTGAACAAGAGACGAAGTGGAGACAGTGTGGTATAGACCAGTGCTTTTCAAATGTCTGTGGTGAAACACAGGATCTGTTGTGGGCTGACAACAGTCTTTCTCTCATGACTAGTATGCCACTTGCGCCAGGTGCCAGGTACCCTGAGAGTTGGATGACAACCAAACTGGTCTAGACTCTGTTCAACAAGTCCACTAATGACAGTCTTCAGTGTCATGGCCATGTCAAATTGCTATAAAAGTTTTTAAATGCTTATTCTTAATTCTGTACAGTGGCAGAAGTATAGGCTATTCTTTCAAGAAGCTTATCTGACAAGGAAAAGAGAGAATAGCCAGTACTCTATGGGGCTTTATAGAATTGAGAGAAGGTTTCTACCAATATTATTTCTTGCAACTTTCTCCTCTGAATATATCCTAATGTTCTTCATGCTTCATGTTCTTTTCAGCCCCTAATTTGGATCTGCAGCACCAAAAATAGTTCCTGGTAACAGAAATTATTTAAATTAAACGGTTGTTGAACAAATGAATGAACTTTCCTGTGAATTATGGAGGATCTGAGCAGTCCTGTCTTTCCCGATTTTACAGTAGAATATCCTGCCTCATTTAATCTCTGGATATTTATTTTGTGTGTAGTCAGGGAATAATCAGGGAGGCCCATAATCCTCACAGTCTTTGAGTGCATTAAAGCATTGCCCTCTGTTTTCAAAGACGATATCACTGACTTTTACCTACTAGGACCTGTGCTTTGAGTTTTTTGTTTTTGTTTTCTCAAAATTGGTAGTGGATTTACCTCTTGCTTTGCCTGCCCTTCCCTCTTCAAGGGCATACAGTAACACAAGACTAGACTAGCTTGGGACCATACCATGGCCACAGAATACAGAAAACTGAATTGACCTGCACAGAGCTCAAACCCTAAGATGATATTTTAGCATAGAAGAACTCTGGTTGTTCATAAATGCGTTCACTTTCCTCTTTCTCTAACTGGACTGATTTTCAAACATCCCTCTTTTCTCATCTAAAGCATTGCCCCTAGCCCACACAGTGGAACTCAAAGCTGTACCTGGAAAAATGAGAATTCTAGTATAAAATGTGGGCAATATGAATAGGAGCCAAAGAAAAGTGGGCAATTTCAGTCATTCGTGGAGCAGATATTTACTGAATGCTTGTATGGGCCAAACACGGCACCGAGTGCAGGGGTGTGATTTCCCTCTGGAGAGGTGTAGAACTCAGGTCCAGTTGGGTGTAGCAGGCTAGACTTCTATGTTTAAGTATTCAGCCAGACTTGTTTCCTATGGCAGCTGGAAGGCGTTTCACAGTAAGTGTACCACTTACGCAGCTCAAGTACAACCTACACTAGATTGTTAACCTTAGTTAGGCATTGTTTACCAGGTTTAAGGAAGAAGCAGGAAAATCCCAGCTGTGTAGGTGTGTATGGGTTTGTGAGTGAGAGGGAGGTAATTAAATGGGAACTTGCAGTACTTTTTGAAAATAAGTGGTGGTTGAATTTATAGCTTAATCAATAAGGGTTATTATGGCTTTTTGCCCAATTCTGGGACGAGGAGGACCTTAACTCTTTAGTTGTAAATCTTATTCTCCATCAGTCCTTAGCATGAAGTATATAACCTGTAGGAAAATCTATTGCCACATTAGAGCCAGGAACTGTTGAAGTATGTGTCTTGCGTGTATTTGTTCATTCATTCATTCAAAAATAATTTAGTGAATACCTTCTATGTTTAGCATCCTTAACTGCCCTAAAGGAGCTTGGCTGAGAAGAGAAGAAATACATGTCAATAGCCATAACACAAGTTGGAAAGTGTTCAGTGCTGTACTTAGATAATACATTATTAATTCCATGAACCTGGCTGAAAAAATAGCCCAGAGCCATTCAGAAATACCACACGAATAGAGGGAAAGTCCACTGTTTCTCACAAAGACAAATTGTGATCTTATTGGTCCCCTTTATGTCAGAAGATCAAGCTACAGAAGTTTGGGGAATATTGGTATAAAAGGTTATTCAAAATTAGAAGTGTGGTTTTTTAGCATATTGATTTCTCACATGCAGTTCCATAATTCTTAAAGCACCTTCTATAAATGCATATTGTACCACAAAAGATGCATCTACTCTGCAGGCAAAATTACATGGTAGAAAAGCCTGGCTTTTGCAGTCATGTGTCATCAGAATGCCTGCTCCTACTTTCCTCTAGGTGCGTGACCTTGGGCAAAGTATTAACTTTTGTAGGCCTCAGAGTCCTCATCTCAAAAATGGGAATAGTACCAACCTCTAGGGTTGTTAGATAATCAGTGATAATAATAATAGCTAACATTTATTGAGCGTTTCCTATGGGCACTTCACATGGATTATCCCCCCAGACAAGGCTAGTGGTGGTGCTACCACTCCTCTGTTTACAGATCAGAAACTATAGCTTAGAGGTTGAATAACTTGCCCAAGGTTACATGACACAGTGGTAGAGACAGGATCCAAACCCAGGCAGTCTTGACTCCACACGTGTCATTCTTTCTTCTTTTCTTTTTTTGAAACAGTTTTATTGAGATATAATTGACGTCATACAAATTCACCCATTTCAAGTGTGCAATTCAGTGGTTTTTGGTATATTCAGTTATGCAACCATCACCACAATCTAATTTTAGAATATTTCTATCCCCCCTAAAAGAAACCCCATACCCATTAACAATCTCTCTACCCTCAACCCCCTGCTCCCAGCCCTAGGCAGCCACTAATCTGCTTTCTGTTTCTATAGATTTGCCTATTCTGGACATTTCATATAAATGGAATCATAAAATACGTGTTTTTGTGTGATAGGCTTCTTTTGCTTAGCATAATGCTTTCAAAGTTTATCCATATTGTTTCATATATCAGAACTTCATTCCTTTCTATTACCAAATAATATTCCATTGTATGGATATACCACTTTTGTTTATCCATTCATCAGTTGATGGGCTTTTGTGTTGTTTCTGGGTTTTGGCTGTCAGGAATAATGGGGCTTTGAACATTTGTGTGCAAGATTTTTTGTGTGCAGGTATAAGTTTTCATTTCTCTTGGTTATATATCTAGCAGGCATATGCTAGGTCATATGATAACTATGTTTAACTTTTGAGGAGATTCTTTTTTTTTAATTGTGAAAATTTTTAAAGTTGAAAGAATAGTAGAGAGTACCTATATAACCTCCATTTAGAATCGATAATTAACATTTTGCCAGTTTTACATCCCCGCTTCTTCCCCCCTTCTCTCTCTCTCTCTAATTTCATTTTTAGAGCCAGTCCTCTTAACTACTTTATATTCATCCACAATTCAATGAGTGAACACAGGTGAAATAGTATAACGGCTGGCCAATAATAGCTACTCAAGAAATGTAAATTCCCTCCTCTCCTCTTTTCCTCAATACTTAGACATGTTATGTAGGATCTGGGGCTGCAAGTTCTACGTCAAGATAAAAGTGAGATGTAAATAAAGATTTGTGCACCTTACTATCTGCAGTATTCCTGGACCAAGGTCAGTGCAACTAAGTAGGTGGCCATCCAAACTCTGGCGATCCAGCTGTCCAATTTCTGGTTGATTTTATTACAGTGATAATTAAGAAGAGCAAGATGGATTCTATGAATTGTTATATTAACAGAAAACAAAATGACAAAATTCAAACCATCACAACTGTTTGGTTTTTTTAAGGTAGCAGGAACTTCATGTGATACACGAACAAGTCTATTCTAAAGCAAAATAGGAAATCCCTATTTCCTGTTACTAACCCAGGCTTTTTCACATCCCCACATTTCATGTGTGGACATGAGGAAGGAGCTATGAAAGAGAACTGACCAAAGCTGAAGTATTACCAAAAATGCGAAGAGGAAGGGTCAGTTTCTTCCTGGACGGTGACATAGAACAGGTGAAAAGTAGGACAGTACATGAGACTACTTATTATTTTATTTAGAAGAATCAATCCTAACATTGGGTCCTTGGGGGCTCCAGAACAATTTTCACTCCAGTGAAATCCACACACTTCCCTAGAAGCTATTGGACTTACTGGAATTTTTAGGAATTCCAGGCCTGCCATCCATAATTTTCAGACATCAGACCCTTAGCAGCCACTTCTTATCCGGAAATATCCCTATAGCAGAGGCTTTCTCCTCACTGCTGAGATAAATCCAGGGAGGTTATGACTACCTTTGGTCTTCCAGACAACCAGGTCTGCTGCCTGAGTCTCACTGGACCTGGACCTGAGATTCTGAGTCCCGGCTGTGCTTCAGAGAGACCATTATCACACCTAACAAAATTAACAATATCTTAATATAATCTAATACCTAATCTATATTACCATTTCCCCACTTGTCCCCAAAATGTTTTTTTATGGCTGGTGTGTTCAAACCATGGTCCAACAAAGTCCATACGTTGCATTTGGTTTTATTCTTCATAAGTCTCTTATAATCTAGAATAGTCTCCAATACATCTTTTTTCTTAATGCCATTGCCTTGAAGAAAGTCAGTACGTCCTGAAGAATGTCCCACCTTCTGGATTTGTCTGATGGTTTCCTCGTAATGTCATTTTCCTTGTTCCTCACTTTCTGTAAGCTGGTAGTCAGACCTAAAAGGAGTTAAATCTTTTTGGTAAGAATACTTCATAGGTGATGCTGTGTGCTTTGTGCTGCATCACCTCAGGTGCACACAATATCTGGTTGCCCCACAGATAGTGAGGCCAAGATTGATCAGAGCAGTCAGATGAACACAGTCTGATCCCTCGCGTTACAAAGTCATATTTTGCCTATGATCAGTAAACTAATCTGCAGGCTGATACTTTGGTCCTTCTATTTACCGCCACCATGAGCCATGCCAAGTCCTGGAAGATTAAAAGCAAAACAAAATAAATGAGGAATTGTCTGCTTTTCTAGTTTGAATCAGTGGATTGAAACAAAGTATGTTCTCTGATCACAGTGGAGTGAAATTAGAAATTATTAATGGAAAGAAATTGAGGAAATTCACAAACATGTGAAAAGTAAACAACTCCTAAATTTTAATTTTCAGTTAAACCGAAATTGTAAAAATTGGCTCTTGACAAAAGAAAAAAAGTTTTCTTAACCCAGCTTCATGATTGTAGCCCCTCCCCAAACTTGCTTCCTTACCAGAATTCCTGATGTGGGGACCGTGCCTCCAGTTGGGCAAGTCAGAAATCAGGCAGCATCCCGATGCCTCCTTCTCCCTCACCCTTCCTTAACCGCTCCATCACCAGTCTTCCAGATCTTATCTTCCAGTGTCTCTCAGACTTGTTTACATCTTCCTGTTAAGGAAGATGGGCTGCTACCATCTCTCACCAGGATTACTGTTAAGTTTCCTCACAGTCTTGCCCCATCTCCAGCCTGTCCTCCAAACTGCAGGCAGAGGAATCTTCCCCAACATCAGAGCTCATCCTGTTTATAATCCTTCGATCTCTTTTCATTCTGGGATAAAGATTAAGATCTTCAGTGAGGCCTGCAGGGCCCAACCCCCACCCTCTTGCTACCACCCCCACCTCTCTAGCTCCTACACCCTCTTGCTTTCTGGGCTTCAGCTTCTCCAACTACACTGACTGTTCCTCAAATGCCCTGTGCTGCTTCCTGCCACAGAGCCTTTACATTCACTGTTCCCAGTGCCTAGAATGCTCTTGTCCAGCCTCCTTGCTCAGCTAGCTCCCACTTTTCACTCAGATCTCAAGCCCAATATTACTTCCTGGGAGAGATCTTCCATAATCCCCCAGACTAGGGCAAGTCTCTCTGGTGGTGTGTGCTGTCAGCAACATGTGCCTTTCCTTTTCATCACCTTATGTATTGACAGTTTTTGTTGTGATCAGTGGATTAATGTGGATTAAACCTCCCCCACTAGATTGCTAACTCCCTGAGGGATGGGGCCATGCCTCTTTGGCTCACCACTCTCTCTCTTGTGCCTAGCACAGTAACTGGCACATAGCAGAAACTCAGTATATATTTGGTCATTTATAAGAACAAAAATTTATGTAGGTGTTCCCCACAATTTTGTGATAGAAAAAAAAGAATCAATATAAAGGTTAAATTATAGGAAATGTATACAATGAAATATGTAGCCATTAAAAAATCATGTTTCTGAGTAGTATTTAATAATATTGGAAAACATTCGTTACATAATGTTAGATTTAAAAAACATGAATGTGGAGTGAGAGTCCTATTTATTTATCATTTCCACGTATTTTTAAAAAGAGTTATTCAATGTAGTTTTGTTTCCTGCTTTTCACTTAGCCTTATATGCAAATATGTATATTATGTATACGTGCAAAAAATATGTATGCAGAGAAAAAGGTTGAAGACAATGACACTGGTGATTTATTTTGGTAGACAGGATTTCTGGGGAATTTATTTATCCTTCAGACTTTCTGTATTTTCCAAATATTTTTACAATAAACATGTATGTTTTTATAATAGGAGGCAGCTGTAATTAAGAACATGGACTTTGGTGTTAGCTAGATCTGAATGCCAGTCCCAGCTTAACCTCTGGTGCATAGTAGCTGAGTGAGCTGGGCAAGTTACGGAACCTCCCCTAAGGCTCAGGAGAAAACCTACCCACAAGGTTGTTGCAAGAAGCAAATGATATAATACACTTTCTTGTTATAGATTTTGATCTGATAAAAATGTTACTTCTAAAATTTAAAAAAACCTTTCCATATCTAGTTTCAATTATATTTTAAAGGGAGGTGAGAAGCAAGCACTGAATGGATTCGTGTACTAAATTGCAGCTGCTGCAGCAGAGCCCCTCAGAGCTGTTAATTCCATGATGGTGAAAAGGAAATAATTTAGCCAACCTGTTTGACTTGACTTGTGTCAACAACATAGTGGCCCGCTTGGAATCCAGATATCCCTCTACTCGATGGGCACAGACTTACATGACCTCAGCTTCTCCATAGCAAAGTGGCAAATTGGCTCCACAACCGGGTTGGTAGTTTGTAAATCCAAGATTTGTGCATCCTGTTCCAGTCAGGGCAGTGTGGAGTCAGGGAGACCAATTTTGTAACATTGTTAGATTTTCTCTAGTGGAAAGACCTGGTTTGAATCTCAGCTCCACCACTTACCCGGCTTTATGACTATAGGCTAAAACTTACTCACTCATGAGCTTCGTTTTCTCATTTGTAAGCTAGGAACGATCATTTCTACCTCACCAGGAGGCTGTGCAAATGGAAGGAGATGATTTATGTGAAAGCCTAGAACGGAGCCCGACAACCGGCAGGATCAATGCGTTATTTCCCACCTCCCCTGGCAACCCAATCCGCAGGACAGTACCAAGCACGCTGGGCCTGTATTCGAGCACGGCTACGGCAGTGGGACATGCAGCCCACTTCCTTCATGGGGCACACATCCAGTGGTCAGGGCCTTCTGCCCAGTGGTGAGGCCTTCAGGGAGGGAATTGACGTAACCCCTACCTTCAAGAAGCAGCATTCCTAAGCAGCTCTTCCAGCCATTCGATTTCTAAATATAAATTTAAACCATAATACCCCCTATACTAACACTCACACACACACACATACAGAGTCCTTGAAACAGGAGAGTGATTTTCTCCACCTGTCATGGCTTTTCCCTCATTTTATATTTTGAAAAATTTCAAACATATAGAAAAGTTGCAAGCAGTACAATGAACACCATGTGCTGTTCACTTAGATTTATCAGTTGAATCTCACTGCAGTTGCTTTCTCTCTGTTTTTTCAGTTTTTGCTGTACCATTTAAGAGTTAATTATAGACACTGTGACACTTCATCCCAAAATACTTCAGCATGTATTTCCTAAGAACAAGGACATTCCTCCCACGTAACATAGAATAAGTATGTCACTTGGGAAATTTAACATTAATGCACTAATATTATTAATGTACAATCCGTATTCAAATATTCCCAATTGCCCCAAAAATATCCTTTGTAAGTTTTTTTTTTAATCTAGACTTCAAAAGGAAAAAAAATCAGACATTGCATTTAATTGTCACGTCTTATCCAGTCGCTGAAATTCAGCCCTTCCCCCTTTGGACTTAGACTTTTTGTTTTCCTCTTAATTTTTATTTACATCAATTGTCCTCGTAACTAAATGTCAGGCCCCAGCAATTTTCATCTTCATTTTTGATCCATGTACTTAAAAAAAAGATAGCTTGTACTGAATATAATCCCACTATTTTTCAGTTCTTGGCTTGAAACCATATTTAAGTAGAATAACAAATGTTAACAGCATCTACACGATGACAGGTGTGGGCAGGAAGGGATAGGGCATTTAGTTTGGGGCACGTTCAAGTCAAAGTCATGACCGAATATCCAGGTGACAAGACCAAGAGGTGATGATTGGAGATGGGAACCTGAATCTCTCTCCCTAGGTAAGGTATAGAAAGTCACCTACAGAGAGGTGAAAGAGAAAGTCACAGAGTGGGTGACTTTCTCAGGGGAGGGACTATTCTGTGAGAAGGGCCAGTCTGAACCTTGGGAGACTTCCAGGCCAGAGGAGAGGCAGCAGGGCATGCTGGAGACCCAGAGGAACCAGGGGAGTGGGGAGTCCTAGGAGGCAAGGAAGAAGTAGGGTGCACAGGTAAAGAGGAAGAAATAATGACTCCCAACCCCAAGCTGCTTATGGTTTTTAATTCCAGGTGCAAATTAATTGTCAAGACCAGGCCAGGAGAGGGGCACTGGGACCCAGAGCTATTCCAGCTGGAATCAGGTCAGGTAACCTTCTGGGGGGGCAGGGCGGAGGCCAGGCTAGAGGTGCGAAGCCCCAGACCTCAGATCTCCTTTAAGTAAGGCAACCGGAGAAAGAATCCAAGAATAATCATCAGGAAGAGAAGTTGCCGAGGAGACCGTGAAGGGACAAGCTGGGGGACAAAAGCCAATTCAGTTGGGATGGCCAGGGAACAAGTGGAAAGAATCTGTGTCCTTGACAACATTGAGCCACTGAATTAACCAACTCCAAAACCGCCCCACCTCTGGACATCTTGTTACGTAAAATAACAAATTTCCGTACTATTAAAAACAAGAGGCAACCTGAATTGATGAATTAAGAAACTCCCTTAAAAAGCATATTTACCAAGAAGTCTTAAGAACCAAGAGAATGAAGTAAAAATATCCAATAGGTGAACATAACATAATCACAATGACAGCAGCAAATCCACTCAGCTTGTTAACTAGATCTTATACATGGGATTACATTTAAAAGTTTAAGAACAACTCTATCAGCCAGTAACTCAATGATTTTAAAAGGATCAGAGAGAAAACCAGAAAGGCAGGAAAAAGGAAAATCTGCTATATTGACCTCAGTTTCTTAAGACAAGACATATGGATATATACACACACATGTGCATATGTATATGTGTGTAGATATATATGTGTGTATTTTGCATGTGCATACATATATGTGGATACACACAATACACATACATGTATATATACATCTACGTACATACATAGATACATATATATATATACTGTATACACAAAATTTGCCCCACCCAGGAGGCACTGAAGAATCCACAAGCATTCCTGACTGTTCAGGTGGTGAGAGCACGGGAAAGCAGGGCAGGGTGCAGACTGCTGAAGGTCGAAAAGAGGTTTGAGGTGCTCTTGCCACCTAATAAGGGAATTTTTGCCAGAATATCTAGAATGAATAGAGCTTGCACCATGCACCAGTTTTAATAAGGTTTCAAAGCAGCGGGAGTAACAGAGGAGGGGGAAGTGTCGTGACACCGCTCCTATTGTTGCACTTCTCTGCGGTAAACTCTCCTCAGCAGATACTGAATCGTCACAGGGAGATTATTAAACCCTTTTGGTGTTTAAAAATTAACCCCAGAGTACTTCAGTTTACTGGTACAAACCTTGCTTTAGAGGTGTTTACAGGACCGTGAATGAATTTAACAGGCTCTGATTTGCAAAATTAACCCTAAAAATTTTCCACTCATTTCCTTCAATTTATTGTGAAAATAATCCTTGCTGGAGTTATGGAGAAGACAGGGGGAAGTGTATTTTCACCCTCAAATTAATGGTAGAATTGTTTAAATGAAGCATCCCTAGTTCATTTAGAGACTGTAAGGTTGACTACTTCTTTCCTATTCCTCACATCCTCTCATCTTAAGGGGTGGCGCTGGTGGGGATTCGAACAGCTGCACATTTCCAGCATAGTATTCCCTAAATGGTGTCAAGTGACTGGGAATGAAGTTTTGGTGACTGGATGATTTATTCACTTAGTCATCGTTGTTCCATCAGGGGAAACAATAAAAGGCTTTTGTTTGTGTTTCTGTGTGTAGGGTGTGAGGGATAAAGAGAAGAAAATAGCCATATAATGAAACCTTGGTCCTCCTTTTTCCTTCTCTCAAAAGAGGTCTTTATCTTCAAATTACTATAAATGTGTCATAAAAATAGAATGTACAGTGCATTGTGGCTCTTTCTATGTTGTTTCTTCATATTTGCCTGGAAAGTTTCTTTTTTCCTTCCCTATTAAAAAAAGTAATGCATGAATATGGTCTAATCATAAAATAGTCACACATTACAGAAACGTACAGAATGAGAAACAAAAGTCTCCCTTCACTGCCCGTGCCCAACCCCCTATCCCATCATTCAGCCCCTACGAGTTCTTTTTATTTTTAAACCTCTATTCCCCTGGTTTGGGGCAGTTTCATAACAACAGATGGCATGTTGCAAGCAACAGGCAAATCCCAAAATATAGACACTCAGGAATCACTGAAAATGAACCTCACTGTGGAGTGCAGTCCCAGAAAGTGCCAGGGAAAATCGTGGCAGAGTGACTGAACACAGATCAGGCTAGCTCCTCTGAGAAAAAGGCATGGGGAGCCAGAAACATCTGGGTTTGCTTCTCCCCCTGCCACTCGCTAGTTGGATGTCCTTGAGCAACTTTGCTTCCCCAGCCGTCAGGCAGGCATGACAATATGAGCACGAAATGAGAGCGTGTGTGCGAAACACCTAGCAAGTGCCTGACTTAGGCTTCAGCAAATATTAGTTTTCCTCCCACTTCCAGAGGAACTTTGCTGCATCTAAAGCACACATTGGTTTATTTCTGGTGAAGTTCTAATTATGTCTGCATGTTTATGGGAAAAATTATAATCCAATTTTGCACACTTTATAAAAGGTGAAAAATAGCATGCTTTGCTCTCATGCCAAGCTGCTTAGAGCACGTCACTGTTTTCCAGGTTAATGAAAGGCTGATGGAGAAATAGATCTGTGTTGCATTTGGGTTCAGGCAATGTATGTGGATTCGGGCAAGAGTGTTCAGGATTAAGAAATCCTGATAATCTTGGGTGTGTTATTTCCCGGAATCCTGTATCATTAAGTGATTGATTCAAAGAACAAGCTGGATAATTGGGGAACACTGATGCAAGAACATTGGATTCTTAAAAAAATCATTCATGTAATATTAACATGGCTATTTGGGAGTTCAGAGGTTTCGGTTTTTGTCTCCAAGAAAACTACTGTGCAATCATCCAACAGGCAAGCTCATAATAAGGTGAAAGTATCTTGCAGGAGATAAAATATTAAGGCTTTTGGAGGGATCCAGAAGCATGTTCTGCAGTCTTTGAAGCCTAGAGTGCCCTCTACTGGTATCCTTCCAGAAAGCCAGGCAGCTAATGGTTTCACAGAAGACTCACATTTTTGTATCTCTAACTTTTCTATTGAGTGACCTTTTTCTGATGGCTATTGTCTGAAAGAGAGCAATGACTTTTTTTGGTACCAACTTGATTCCTTAATCAGAAGTGTGTCCAAGATATCATTTGAAATGTGATCAATTATGTCTGTTGGATCCTAAATCCTAAAGTAATCAGTATTTCAGAATAATAATTAAATGGAATAAAGTGGCCCAAAAATATTTAACTGGATTTTACATTTTAAAAATATATTTTGTTGTAGGGTACACAGTTTCTAGTGTATACTAGTCTCTGAGCTAGCTTTTCAACTTCCTGTGAATCTATAATTATTTCAAAATAAAAAGTTGAAAAAAAATCTAGTGACTGTTCTTTGCAGCTTTAATCGTTTAAATCTTTAAAGCTTTAAATCTTTTAGAACTTTCTTTGAGCTTATTGAGCCATAAAGGAAAAAATGCCAATGACAAAGATGGAAAAGTGTACAGTATTGGAAATTGTATTTTGTATTCTTTTTCTTTCCCTGCTTCTGCTCTTGCTCGTGGCCAGTAGCCCTTCCTGGATAGTCCTTGAGGGACCTGCAAGGATCCAGCAAGAACAGGTATGCCCACACTCATCGGCCTTCGGAGCTAACCAGACTTCTAATGTGAACTAGCTCACTGCTTTTCATATGTATATTTAAAAGGAGAGTCCTTATCTTCTAATGCACTGTTACCCAGAATTCATCCACTTTTCTTTCAGCCACACATTCATTTATCCCACAGTTATCGAGCATGTATTATGTGCTAGATACTGTCTACATGTCGTGAATATGTGTTGCTTCTACCAGATAGGGGCCCAAAATACAATCACATTCCTTTTAACATTAAAACTAAACAATTCTCGGGGCTTGCCCAGTGGCGTAGTTGTTAAGTTCCGGTGCTTCGCCTCGGCCGCCCGGGGTTCACAGGTTCGGATCCCAGGTGCAGACCTATGCACTGCTTATCAAGCCAGCTGTGGCAGGCGTCTCACATATAAAGTGGAGGAAGACGGGCACAGATACTAGCCCAGGGCCAGTCTTCCTTAGCAAAAAGAGGAGGATTGGCAACAGATGTTAGCTCAGGGCTAATCTTCCTCACACAAAAAAAAACCTAAACAACTCTGACACACACACATCAGTCGGAGGAATATGTCTTTTTTTCCCCTCCCCAGAATTCCTCTCTATAATAAATCCATAAACTCCACAGGGCAAACTCAGGCTGGGACCCAGTCCTTCCCTTGGCTTGACTGCTGGTCTCTGCTGGGACCGTGGGGACTCAGATTTGGACTATTTCCATTACCCCCGGCATTGCCCCGGATGGTTATAGATACCTGCAACAGCTCCCAGAAGAGGGAGGGAGGATGTTCTTCCCCACCCAGTGCTAATGCACACAAAGGGCAGAAACCCCAAACTGCTTCTTAAAGGCACACACACACAGCCCAAAGCTCACCTTGCCCTAGAGGACTGGCAATTCCAGTCTTGTATCCATGACCTCAGAAATCTCCAAAACAAAGTAGCCTGTCCCTGATCTGGACTCCTCAGTCACAGCCTTGGTTATCTTGTTCATGTAAAGCAGACGGCAGAGCTGCCCTGGTGGAAGTAGGGATGCAGCTCTGTCTCCTTCCTCTTCTCCTTTCTCTGCATCTCTCTCTCCCCTAGGTTGGTGGACATTGGGGTACCTCTGTGGAACTATAGGGTTTTGTGAAATATGGATCGAAAGCCACTGATCTATTTAAAAATGTTTATTTTACGGATGAGAAAAATGAGGCCCAAAGGTGGTGTAAACTGCTGATGTAGAACTCAAACTGAGATCTCCTGGTTTCACACCCCTTGCTCTTTTGTTGCATTGTGCTGTTTCTCTTTTATCTCAATGAGGATTTATTTGTCCTATGTCCCATTCCCTCTGATAGGCAGTTATACCTTGAAAAGCAATCTCATAAACTAATTTATAATTGGACGTTTTTGGCTAATAGTAGCTTGGTAACTTGCTTCTATCAAGGTGTATCTGTCAAAGTCCCAGGAGGAAACAGATGGCACACTCAAATTAGGATAATTCAAGGTGGGGTTAAAAAAGGTACTATTTACACAAGTGTGTGCAGTGTGTAGGGAGACCACAAGGGACAGCAGTATCAGGGCTATTCCTACCCCTAGGCCTGGCAGGTGAAAGGGAGGGAGCAGTCTCTCCAGAGAGACACAGAGCCTGCCAGGAGAAGAGTTGTGACCTCTGGTCAAGGGACCCAGGCAGCCCCAAAGTGACCTTTCAGCGATGAAGTTGGGTAATTATACCACCACCCTCACATCCTCTCTTCCTCTCATCTCTGCTGGGGATCTTCATTGGTTGAACCTGTTGACCTTAAACAAATAGAGTTATTTCTCCAGCAAAAAAATGGGTTTACTTGGGATCAGCAAAGAATTGCAATTCAGGATCCGCAACCATGGCAAGCCAGTGCAAATCCCCAGCAGCAAAGGGAGGAGAAACTCTCTTATAGAGGGGAAGAGGAAGTTGGGAGGGCTATTGTAAACAAAGAGTCCATTGGAAGAGACTGGGAGTTGGAAGTGTAGTGGCTTTTCATTGACTGAGTGTGACAGTCTCTCATTGGCTGAGCTTCACGCCGGTTAAGAAGAGGAAGTCTTTCTTCCTGTTGGACTCTACTATGGATGTAGGGTATGAGAACTCCCCCTTTTGGCCTCCCAACTCCATTTTAATGAGATTTCTGTTTATTAATTTCCACAAACCCAACCAGAAGTCAAAGGCATTGAGCTAGTCCATCCAGGTCAGTCACCCCAGAGAGCAGAGTGAAGAAAGGTGGAGAGTGAACCTGGAGGGCAAATGGAAAAATTCCCTTTCTACAAGATTATGTGCCATTTAGTAAGGGACTGCTGGAGTCATCTAATGATGACTCATTGTGATATTATGATTTATAATAAGAAATGTATATTTGGTCTTAGTCGCAATTTCTAGTACAGAGTTCCCAAAACCCTTGGAATTTCTCAAATGATGAGAGAGACAAAGATGTCTTTTATTATGTTAATGAGTTGGCTTTTGGACTGCACCTCAGGATGAGGGCTTGTTGCCCGGAGAACCAACCATGTAATTAGAGGGTTGGAACTTGCAGTCCCACCTCTCTGACCTCCAGAGAGGGAAGGGGGGGCTATAGGTTGTTTCAGTCATCGATGGACAATGATTTCATCAATCATGCCTATGTAGAAGCCTTCATAAAAACCCAAAAAGTTTGGGGTTTGGAGAACTTCTAGGTTGGTGAACCAGAATGCTTCCATAGTCCAAAGTTCCAGGCCCAAACTCCATGGAGACAGAAGCAACTTTATCTGGGACCTCCCCCTATGTATCTCTTCATCAGGCTGTTGATTCATATTCTTTAATATCCTTTGTAATAAACCAATAATCTAGTGAGTAAACTGGTTTTCTGAGTTCTGTGAGCCACTCTAGCCAGTTAATTGAACCCAAGGAGGAACCTCTGATTTATAGCTAGTGGGTCATAAGCACAGGTAACAACCTGGACTTGCAACTGGCATCTGAAGTGGGGGCAGTCTTGTGGGACTGAGCCCTTAACCTGTGGGATCTGATGGTAGATAGTGTCAGAATTGAGTTCAATTGTAGGATACCCAGCTGTTGTTGGAGAATTGCTTGGTGTAGGGGAAAAAACCCACACATCAGAATTAGTGCCAGAACTGTACTCATCTAGTGATGGGATCTCAGGTTCTGTGGAAAAACAAACAGAAAGAGGTCTTTGGGAGGGAGCTTTCCCAAGTGCCCTCAATTCTTCCCACACAGCCTATTCTGGAGTGAATCTTGCTGTGACCTGTGCTCTATATTTCCTGGACAAGATTCACATCTAGGGATTTTTTTAATGAAAGTGTTATAGTTTCTTAGATCCACACAAGTGGCTGGGAAATCCCCCCAAAGTACTGCCGGAGCAAAGAGGGAGAGACTTGCTTAGAGTCGAAGCCATAACAGGGGTCCGGAGGCATGCATTGGTTCCAAGGGGAGAGCCTGAGGCAAAACGGAGGGAATTGTAGAACTTCAGATAAATGTTTCTTCAAAATAAGAGCTAGTAATTCCCAAAAGATTTCTCCAAAGTTAAAAAGAAAACTTTTTTCAAAAAACAAAACTTTAGGAGATTAATGTTACTGTTTTTTCTTGGCTAATTTCTTAATAGGCATACATTTAGGTTTTGATCTAGTTAAAGTAAGTCAGTTGGCTCTTCAAATCAGGCTACATCACCGATGTCTTAAAAATATTTTTAAAATAGTTTAAAAGAACATTTAAAATGGAAACTACATTCTTAGTGTTTCTTTAAATAAAGTAATAGAAAAAGGCTGATGTGAGAAAAATCTTGAAGAACAAAATATTTTAAAGAAAACACCCACCCCTAAATTCTGGGAAGATAGTTACAACTAGTACCTACTATAAATCCAAAAAGTCCAAATAGGTAAATAAGTTTATCTTGGATAGGAGGGAAACCTTCAAATGGCGATATCTGAGCTGTGACAGAGAAATAGGATGGCAATTGGACTGAATCTTTTGTCAGCAAGTAGCCAGAGATGGGGAATCTATACATACAGCAAGAGTCTAGAAGAAAGAAAAAAAACCACAGAAATCATTTTAGTCTCTATCTTTCCTGCCACAGCCAGTCAGTCACTTAATGGAAGCAGTTCTTTTATAAACACTTCTTGACCCATTTCTCTAACCTCCAGCTTGATTGCCACTCAGTTTTCGTCCCTACCACATCATACCTGGATGGTGCCATAGTGTCCTGCCTTTAGTTCCCCAGCTTCCAACCTCTTTATTCAACTTCCACACCACAGGCAGAGTGATTTCTAAGATGCAAGTCTGACCATTTACTTCTCTGCTTAATAATCTTCAATAACTTAACATCACTTCAACACATTCTGTATCAGGAATAAATTACCCTAAAATGTAGTGGCTTAAAACAATAATCACATATTTTCTCTCATGATTTCTATGAGTCGGGAATTTGGAAAGGGCTTGGCTGGGAAGTTCTTGCGTAGGGTCTCTCCTGAGGATGCAATTAGATTTTGCCTGGGGCTGCAGAGGCAAGGATCACTGGGCGCCATCTTGGAGACTGGCCATTACATATACCTAGGAAAATGTCTACTCTCTTTAAAGTGTCCTACAAGGCCATTCACCCTTATCGTCAGGAACAAGGACCTGCCATGTCCTGGTACATCTCCAAGTTTGCTATTTCAGAAGTAAGGGGTAGAGTAAATTGATTCATTTACTCCTAACACCCAGTAATTAGAGGTGAGGGCCCTACTCCAGTTGGCTCATTTATTTTAATCTTCTTGGGGAAGCAAAGCTTAGTGCCACTTAAAAATAAAACATTCTTTGGTTAGCACTACTGACAAATACAAAATTATCTCTAATAATAGGTGTCAGCCAGCTGGTTTCATATCAGGAGGCTCTGGGAAGAATCTTCTTGCAAGCTCATTCAAGTTGTTGGTACAATCTTGTTCCTTGTGGTTGTAGGGCTGAGGTTTCTGTGTCCTGGCTGGCTGTCAGCTGAGGAGGTTCTCAGCTTCTAGAGCCTCCCAGCCCAATTCTTAGCACAAAGTAGATGGTCATTAAATATTTGTTGAATTGGATTCAATAATACCAGGAATAAATAATGCCCCAACCTTCTCTTTGCAGTTCCTTCTGAATTTCTGCAGAGCAGTAGACAGTATTATTTTCGAGGCACGAACCTAAGCACTTTACGCATATTATGTCATTTAATCTTCATACCAATCATCTTATGAGAGTGGTACTTTATTTTGCCCATTTTGTAGATGAGGAAACTGAGGCATAGAGAAGTTGGTCTCTACTATTCATATCCTCTTCAATTCTTCATATTCCATAGTTTATGGAGTTCAGAAAGAGACCGTTCAATTAACCTCATGCCTAGTAATGAATATACTGATTCTGTGGTTTCTATCTGAAAGACTATTGTACATGTATTTAGCAACAATATTATTGAAATTGCTTTTTCTTCAGGGTATAGAGGAATGTGCTTTAGAGGACCTAAACAGCAAGTGTAACGCTTCCTGCTTCTAAGATACAGTTTTTTTTGTTTGTTTTTCATTTTTTTCTTTTCTTTTTTTATTGATGTCTTAATAGTTTATAACACTGTGGGGTTTTATTTGTACATTATTGTTTGTCCGCTAAGGTACAGTTTTATCTTCCTCATTTTAAAGTTTTGAGATCAGGATGCAGTTTACCATTGGTGTGAACATTTAATCCACTGCCTTTTTTGTTTCCCAAATGCTGTTGGTGCATCTTAGAATTGCAGAAATACATTCTGTCAAAGATGTGGCCCATGTCTCTCTTCCCCATGGTCTGTTAGAGAATGTGATGACTATGACAACATATGTGCTTCATAAAGCTGGCTGACATCCTGTTGTCTTCCAGGAACTTGCTGGCTCTCTGCCATACACATACATTCACAAAATGCATCTGCAAAGTTAAGCATTTTTAATTTTGAGTGCTTGCAGCACTTTAGAGACCCTAGTTTCTATTTTGTAGTAAACAGGGGTATAATATGCAATCTCTTACATGTTAAAGAAAGGACCATTGATTTTTCTGGAAAAGACCATTTTTTCTCTTCATATAATAACACAAACATACTTACTTAAGGGCTATTGTCATCATCTTCATTATCATCATCATCATGTACATGTAGTGGGGGAAAAAATTCAACACTCCAGTGTTCCTTCCAGAGCTGTAACTGTAAGTTTAAAAGCACATTTTAAAATTAATTATGAAGATGAGACCTTTGGGAATAACTTGGATGGCCTGGAGCCAGTTAAGAAAGAGCTAAACTGCTCTATAAGAAATGAATGAGAATTTGGGGGATTGAGGACAAGTAAGTTAGGGAAGGATGGGGGCAAAAGCAAGATGAGGGGGCTCTGGGGCTGAAATCTGGACCAGTTTCTGCTGTCAGGCTGTGAATTTCAAGGCCTCCTGAAGGAGGGCTGTCTTTTTCTAAATGTGCAAAGGTGTCATACAGGCCAACAGTGACCCTGAGAGGGATCCCACACAATGCCAAGAGACTAGAACCTGGATGGAAGAGATGCAGGGTGATTTCTCCATAAGAAGGAATGGTTTAGGGATTTTCAAGTTCAGAAATGTTCAAATCCGATTGAGGTCATTCTGCCCTGGAACATCATCTCCTCCGTGGCTCTCTTCCTTTAATCATATCTCTTCTTTTAATAATATAGTGTGGGTGAGTGATGCTTTAGGGAGAAGAGATTGGAGCAGACTCCAGTGAGAGAATGAGGTGGGGGAAAGAGAGAAGAAACACTGAGCAGAGGGGCTATAGTGTTGCTGGAAGCAAGACCTCAGCTAGAGGACCCTAAGAGGAGACTAAGCCCCTCAGAGTCTCCTCAGAGACGCTGGGGATGAGTATTTGAACCAAATGTCATTTGAATTTCAAAGAGCTTGGGGACATCCATGCAGCTAACATTTGTATTATACACATATAAATATCATTTAAAATTATTTGAGTTTTCAACAAATGGTGCTGGAACTAGATGTCCACATGCAAAAAAATTAATCTAGACACAGACCATATACCCTTCACAAAGAATAACTCAAAATGGATCATACACCTAAATGTAAAATACAAAATTATAAAACTCCTAGAAGGTAACATAGGAGAAAAATCTAAATGACCTTGGATTTGCTGATGACTTTTTAGATATAACCCCAAAGACCCTATCCAGGAAAGAAAGAATTGATACACTGAACTCTATTAAAATTAAGATTTTCTGCTCTGTGAAAGACATTGTTAAGAAAATGAAAAGACAAGCCATAGACTGAGAGAAAATATTTACAAAAGATACATCTGATCAAGGACTGTTATCCAAAATAAACAAGAACTCTTAAAAATCAACAATAAGAAAACAAACAACCTGATCAAAAAATGGGCCAAAGATCTTAACAGATACCTCACCAAAGAAAATATACAGATGGCACATAAGTATATGAAAAGATGATCCACATCATATGTCATCAGGGAAATGCACATTAAAATAACAATGAGCTACCACTACACACCTATTAGAACGGCCAAAATCCAGAACATGACAACATCACATGCTGGTGAGGATGTGGAGCAACAAGAGCTCTCATTCATTGCTGGTGGGAATGAAAAATGGTGCAGCCACTTTGGAAGACAGTTTGGCATTTTCTTACAAAACTAAACATACTCTTACCATAGGATCCAGTAATCGTGCTCCTTGGTATTTACCCAAAGGAGTTGAAAACTCATGTCCACACAAAAACCTACACACAGATATTTATAGCAGGTTTATTCATAATTGCCAAAACCTGGTAGCAACCAAGATATCCTTCAGTAGGTAAATGGATAAATAAACTGTGATACATCCAGACAATGGAATATTATTCAGTGCTAAAAAGAAATGATGTATCAAGCCATGAAAAGACATGGAGGAACAAACCTTAAATATATATTACTAAGTGAAAGAAGGCAATCTAAAAGGCTACATACCATATGATTCCAACTCTATGACATTCTGGAAAAGGCAAAACAGAGGATTTTTAGGGCAGTGAAACTACTGTATGTGATACTATAATGGTGGCTACACGTCATTATACATTTGTCCCATAGAATGTACAACATCAAGAGTGAAACCTAGTGTAAACTATGAACTCTAGGTGATAATGATTATCCAATGATAATAATGAATCAGTTGTACCAAATGTACCACTCTGGTGGAGGATGTTGATAATGGGGAAGGCTATTCATATGTGGGGGCAGGGGATATATGGGAAATCTTTGTACCTCCCACTCAATTTTGCTGTGAACCTAAAGCTGCTCTTAAAAATAGTCTATTTTTTAAAAAATCATTTGAGGAAGTGAGGTCTGAGAGGTTAATTAACTTGCTCAGAGAAAAATAGCACATCTGTAATTGAAATATGGCTCCTGAGACTTCTGCTTTCTGCCATGATGGAGTAACAGGAACTGAACTTGCTTCCTGAAAATTCTAAAAACTGGACAAAACATTTGAAACAACAGTTTCAGACATTGGACAACAGGCAGCACAGGACAGTGATCCCCAAAGGGAAACAAAAGAGATCAGTTCCATGGTTGCCCCAGCTTACTGTCTGGAGAGAGTTTCCAGGCTGTAGCACAGAGAGGGGCAAACTAGGTAGAGCCTTGTGGTCTCCCTGAGTTGAGGAGACAGATTTGAGAATTTAAGAAGACTCAAGCAGCTAGAATTTGCAGGTCAGAGGACTGAAGAGATTGATGCATACAGAAAAAAGGAGCTCCAAAGATCTGAAGAGGGTTCTTCTCAAGTCTTCTGCTGAGTACTGAGAAGCACATTTATGTGAGGAAACTACTGAGGCTGGGGGAAAGAACCACCAAAAATATTGCTGAAGCTCACACAGGACTGGTAATAATTTATATTCTCAAAAACCAGAGTGAAGAAACCTCATAATGAGGGCAGCTGGTAGAGTATTGAGAAGGCTATTGCCTTAGTAAAAAGAGATCAAATTAACCTTAAATTAAAGGCTGCTCTAGTCCCACCTAACAAAGCTTAAAAACAAGCCTCAAATGAATCAAATTAGTTACTTAACTGTGTACCAAAACAAAGCTCAAAAATATTTGAAGGAATACAAAAGATTCCAGTACCCAATAAGGTAAAATTCACAATGTTTGGCATCTAATCAAAGGAAAGTACAAAGAGAAGGAAAAATACAATGTTTGAGATGAAAAATACTCTGGATGGAATTACTGCAGATTATGCACTAAAGAAGAAAAGATTAGTGAATTTTAAGACATAGCAGAAGAAATGATCCAAAATGAAACACACAGAGAAAAAAAGTTTGAAAAAAATTGAACAGAGCGTCAGTGAACTATGGGACACCTTTCAAGAAGCCTAATATACATGAGAGTCCCAAAAGGAGGGGGAACAGAAAAATATTTGAATAAATGGCTGAAATTTTTCCAAATTTCATGAAATATATAGATCTTATGCAACAGGCTCAACATCAAGCAGAAGAAACATAAGAAAATGATACCAAAGCATATCATAATCAATGTGCTTAGAACCCATGATTTAAAGAAAACAATCTGAAAAGTAGTCAGAGAGAAAAATGCACATTTCATACAGAGGAACAAATATAAGAACAACTGTAGACTTCTCTTCAAAAACAATACAGTCAAGAAGTCAATGGAGCAATATCTTTAAATCAGTGAAAAAATAAACCTGTCAACCTAGAATTCTATAATCAGCAAAAATATCTTTCAAAAACAAAGGTGAAATAAAGAATTTTTCATATATATATATATATATATATATATATATATATATATATATACACAAAAGCTGAAATAATTCATCAGAAGACTAGAACTACCAGAATTGTTAAAGGAAGTTCTTCAGGGAGAAGAAAAATTGTACCAGGTGGATATCTGTACCTACAGAAGGAAATTAAGAGTACTGAAAATGGTAAAAATGTAGATGAATATAAAAAATATTGTTCATTTTTAATAAGCAATGTTTATTATTTTTGCTTTAAACAAAATAATGGATTCCAGGTCAAGATGGCAGCATAGGCAGACTCAACTCACCTCCTCCCACAGACACAGCAGATTTACAATGAATCTTGGAAAAATTATGCTCAGAGAGAACTGAAAACTGGATAAGAGGAACCCCTGCAACAAACGACAGACCTAACTGAGGTGGAAGAGGCAGAAATTCCCTTCCGGAGAGAAAAAAACTCCACCTCCACAACCCACAATACTTCACAGCCGCCCAGGAGCAATCCAAAGGTGTGCAGCCTTCCCTGGAGGAGGGGGGACCTGACCTGGGGAGCATTGCTGCTATTGGCATTTTTTGGACCCAGCACAACCTAGACAAGTGTCATAATATCTGATTTTGCTGGCTACTAACACCAGCGGGGAATACCCCCAGAAAAGCTGGGACACAAAGAAATTAAAGCTGCTCTTAAAGGGCCCATGCACAAATTCACCCATTTCAGAAAGCAACCTAAAATCACCAGAGAGAAAGGCGCACAGTCCTTTGGCAAAAAGTGACTCATCTGATAGGCTCTGGGTGCATCTCGGTGAGAGGTGAGACCTTCCAAGGGACTGGGACATTTGTGGTGGCCATTGTGACCTGGTGTGGGCATGCAGACACAGATGCTGGCAGATGTCATTAGAGTTCTCCCTGTGGTCTGCTAGCCCAGGGTCTGCCCCACCCTCTAGAGCACCAATTTAATCCAGCTCAGCCAAGGAAAGCAGCCTGCCCTAGGGACTGGCCTCACCCAACAACAAGCCCTTGGGCAACTTGTGGGCCTGCTTAAAAGAGCTGCCTGGATTCTCTGCAGCCTGGCAAGTGGGTCCATCTCTGTGGGGCAGAGTGAGCCCAAGGAGCAAGTGGAGAGTGTGTGGCCTCTGCTTGGAGTGACTGGGTCCACTTTAGAGGGTCAGGGACGTGTGCATGGGCAGGACTGTGTTGACTGTGTGTGAGGCTTGTGGGCAGTGGGGCTTCACAGCTGCAGAAGACTTGGGCTTCTCAAACAACCACAAAGAGGATTGGCCCCACCCTCCAAAGCCTGAAACAATTGGATGCTCCTGTACCTGGGGCCAGCCCCACCCAGCTGCAACCCTCCAAGAGCCGACAAGAGCCTAATAGACCGAGGCTTATAGCAATTGTAAGCCCCTGAGCCCAACAACCAGCCACACTGGGGGCCTACTCATCTAAGAGAAAAACTGCAACAGGAATGTGCTATTAGACCTTGCAGTCAACTGTGCTGGGGCTGCTCACACCCAATAAAGAGACTGAAGGGCCTACAACAACCACACACAGCTGACCATTACAACCAGCCAGTCAAGGAGACAGCTCAACCTCCCTGGGCACCAATGGCAAGGGCAACCCTGTCACAACAGAAGGACACAAGTAGGCCACACAGAAGTCACTCCTACAACATTTGGAACTAGTGATGAGGAAAGCACACTGCTGGGCCTCATAAGGCATCACTTACAGAAGGTTACCTCTCCAAGATTAGGAGACGTAGCTGACCTACCTAATACACAGAAATAAGTACAGAGAAAGAGGCAAAATGAGGATACAAAGGAATACTTTCCAAGTAAGGGGACAGGACAAAACCACAGAAAAGGAACTAAATGAAACAGAAATGTGCAATCTACCTGGCACAGAGTTCAAACAAAGAGTCATAAATATGCTCACTGATCTTGGGAGAAGAATGGATGAACTCAGTGAGAATGTCAACAAAGAAATGGAAGACATAAAAAAGAAACCATCAGAAATGAAGAATACACTACTGGAAATGAAAAAATCACTAGAGTGACTTAAAAGCAGAGTAGAAGGTACAGAAGAATGGATCAGCAAGCTGGATGGAAGACTAGAGGAAATCACCCAAGCTGAACAGATAAAAGAAAAAAGAATTAAAAAGAGTGAAGACAGTCTAAGGGACCTCTGGGACAACATCAAGCACACTAACATCCGTGTTATAGGTGTCCCAGAAGGAGAAGAGAGAGACAAAGGGGCAGAGAATCTGTTTGAAGAGATAATCGCTGAAAACTTCCCTAACCTAAGGAAGGAAGCAGAAATACGGGTACAGGAAGCACTGAGAGCACCAAACAAGATACACCCAAAGAGGCCCACACCAAGACACATCATAATTAATATGTCCATAATTAAAGATAAAGAGAGAATCCTAAAAGCCACAAGAGAAAGACAAGTTACATACAAAGGAAATCCCGTAAGGCTATCAGCTGACTTCTCTGCAGAAACCTTACAGGCTGGAAGAGAGTGGCATGACATATTTAAAGTGCTAAAAGGAAAAAACCTACAGCCTAGAATACTCTACCCAGCAAGGTTATCATTCAGAATGGAAGGAGAGATAAAGAGTTTCCCAGACAAGCAAAAATTAAAGGAGTTTATCACCAAGAAACCAGTCTTACAGGAAATGCTAAAGGGACTTATTTAAGGGGAAAGAGAAGACCACAAATATGAAAAAATTATCTATTTCCACGATAAGATGGTAACAGATACAAATCCACAAAAAAAGATAGATATGATATCAACAACATAAAATGTGGGAGGAGGGGAGTAAAACAGTAGAGCTTTCAGATAGAGGTCAAACTAAAGAGACCATTAACTCAATATAGATTGCGATATACCTAGGTTGTTATAGATGATCCTCATGGTAATCACAAACCAGAAACCTATCATAAATACACAAAAAACTAAGCAAAAGGAACCCAAACATAATACCAAAGAAAGCTATCAAGCCACAGGGGAAGATAGCAAGAGAAGAAGAAAGGAACAGAGAAGAACTACTAAAACACCAAGAAAAAAAGTAAAAATATGGCAGTAAGTATATACATATCAATAGCTACTTTAAATGTCAATGGACTAAATGCTCCAATCAAAAGGCATAGGGTGGCTGATTGGATAACAAAACAAGACCCATATATATGCTGCATACAAGAGACACACTTCAGAGCTAAAGACACTCACAAACTGAAAGTGAAGGGATGGAAAAAGATACTCCATGTAAATGTCAATGAAAAGAAAGCTGGGGTAGCAATACTCATATCAGACAAAATAGACTTTAAAACAAAAATGTAACAAGAGACAAGGGCACTACATAATATCAAGAGAACAATCCAACAAGAGGATATAACACTTGTAAATATCTATGCACCCAACATAGGAGCACCTAAATATATAAAGCAATTATTAACAGACTTAAAAGGAGAAATAGACAGTAACACAATAATAGTAGCGGACTTGAACACTCCATTTACACCAATGGATAGATCATCCAAACAGAAGATCAACAAAGAAACATTGGCTTAAACAACACATTAGACCTGATGGACCTAGTAGATATATACAGACTATTCCACCCAAAAGTGAAGAATACACATTCTTTTCAAATGCATGTGGAACATTCTCCAGGACTGATCACATATTAGGCCAAAAACAAGTCTCCGTAAATTTAAGAAGATTGAAATGATACCAAGCATGTTTTCTGACCACAAAGGTATGAAACTAGAGATCAACTATAGGAAGAAAATCAGAAAAGCCACAAATATGTGGAGATTAAACAAAATGCTACTGAACAAAGATTGGGTCAATGAAGAAATCAAAGGAGAAATCAAAAAATATCTGGAGACAAATGAAAATAAAAATACGACATGCCAGAATTTATGGGATACAGGAAAAGCAGTTCTAAGAGGGAAGTTTATAGCAATACAAGCCTATCTCAACAAACAAGAAAAATCTCAAATAAACAATCTAACAAATTAAGGAACTGGAAAAAGAAGAACAAACAAAGCCCAAAATCAGTAAAGGAGGGAAATAGTAAAAATCAGAGCAGAAATAAATGAAATAGAGACTAAAAAAGCAATAGAAAAAAATCAATAAAACCAAGAGCTGGTTCTTTGAAAAGATAAACAAAATTGACAAACTTTTAGCTGGACTCACCAAGAAAAAAGAGAAGGCTCAAATAAGTAAAATCAAAAATGAAAGAGGAGAAATTACAATGGACACCTCGGAAATACAAAAGTTTATAAGAGAATACTATGAAAAGCTATATGCCAACAAATTGGACAATCTAGAAGAAATGGATAAATTCTTAGAATCATACAACCTTCCAAAACTGAATCAAGAAGAAATAGACAATTTGAATAGACCAATCACCAGTAAGGAGATTGAAACAGTAATAAAAAACCTCCCCCAAAATAAAAATCCAGGACCAGATGGCTTCCCTGGTGAATTCTACCAAACGTTCAAAGAAGACTTAATACCTATCCTTCTCAAACTCTTCCCAAAAATTGAAGAGGAGGGGAAGCTTCCTAACTCATTCTGCAAAGCCAACTTTACTATGATACCAAAACCAGACAAGGACAACACAAAAAAAGAAAGTTACAGGCCAATATCACTGATGAACATCGATGTAAAAATCCTCAACAAAATACTAGCAAATCGAATACAACAATGCACTAAAAAGATCATACACCATGATCAAGTGGGATTCATCCCAGGGATGCAGGGATGGTTCAACATCCACAAATCAATCAACATGATATACCACATTAATAAAATGAAGAATAAAAATCAAATGATCATCTCAATTGATGCAGAGAAAGCATTTGACAAGATATAGCATCCATTTATGATAAAAACTCTGAATAAAATGGGTATAGAAGGGAAGTACCTCAACATAATAAAGTCCATATATGACAAACCCTGAGCTAATATCATCCTCAATGGTGAAAAACTGAAAGCTATTCCTCTAAGAACAGGAACCAGACAAGGATGCCCATTTTCACCACTCCTATTTAACATAGTATTGGAAGTCCTGGCTAGAGCAATCAGGCAAGAAAAAGAAATAAAAGGGATGCAAATTGGAAAGGAACAAGTGAAACTGTCGTTATTTGCAGATGACATGATTTTACATATAGAAAACCCTAAAGAATCCACCAAAAAACTTCTAGAAATAATAGATGAATAGGGTAAAGTTGCAGGATACAAAATCAACTTACAAAAATCAGTTGCATTTCTATACACTAACAATGAAGTAGCAGAAAGAAAAATTAAGAATACAATCCCATTTACAATTGCAACAAAAAGAATAAAATACCTAGGAATAAACTTAACCAAAGAGGTGAAAGATCTGTACACTGAAAACTATAAAACAGGGGCTGGCCCGGTGGTGTAGCAGTTAGGTTCGTGCTCTCCACTCCAGCGGCCCAAGGTTCACAGGTTCAGATCCCAGGACGGACAGCTGCACTGTTTGTCAAGCCATGCTGTGGTGGCATCCCATATAAGGTAGAGGAAGATGGGCACGGATGTTAGCTCAGGGCCAGTCTTCCTCAGCAAAGAAAAAACTATAAAACTTTGTTGAAAGAAATTGAAGAAGACACAAAGAAATAGAAAGATATTCCATGCTCTTGGATTGGAAGAATTAACATAGTTAAAATGTCCATGTTTCCTAAAGCAATCTACAGATTCAATGCAATCCCTATCAAAGTCCAAATATTTTTCGCAGAGATAGAACAAAGAATCCTAAAATTTATATGGAACAGCAGAAGACCCCAATTAGCTAAAGGAATACTGAGAAAAAGCTGGAGGTATCACACTCCAGCCAAAATATATTTTGATTTCAAAACATATTACAAAGCTGTAGTAACTAAAACAGCATGGGTCTAACACAAAAACAGACACACAGATCAATGGCATAGCATTGAGAGCCCAGAAATAAACCCACACATCTATGGACAGCTAATTTTCGACAAGGGAGCCAAGAACATAAAATGGAGAAAGGAAAGTCTCTTCAACAAACGGTGTTGGGAAAACTGGACGGCCACACGCAGAAAAAAGAAAGTAGACCATTATCTTACACCATACCCAAAAATTAACTCAAAATGGATTAAAGACTTGAATGTAAGACCTGAAACCATGAAACTTCTAGAAGAAAACATAGGGAGTATGCTCTTCAACATTGGTCTTAGCAACATATTTTCAAGTACCATGTCTGACCAGGCAAGAGAAACAATAGAAAAAATAAGCAAATGAGACTATATCAACTGAAAAGCTTCTGCACAGCAAAGGAAACCATCAACAAAAGGAAAAGACAACCTAACAATTGGGAGAAGATATTTGAAAACCATGTATCCGATAAGGGGTTAATCTCCAAAATATGTAGAGAACTCATACATCTCAACAACAAAAAAATTGACAACCCAATTAAAAAATGGGCAAAAGATCTGAACAGACATTTCTCCAAAGAAGATATACAGATGGCCAACAGGCACATGAAAAGATGCTCAACATCATTGACTATCAGGGAAATGCAAATCAAAACTACAATGAGATATCACCTCACACCCATCAGAATGGCCATAATTAACAAGACAGGAAACAACAAGTGTTGGAAAGGATGTGGTGAGAAGGGAATACTCATACACTGCTGGTGGGATTGCAGACTGGTGCAGCCACTATGGAAAACAGTATGAAGATTCCTAAAAAAATTAAGAAAAAAACTACCATATGATCTAGCTATTCCACTACTGGGTATTTATCCAAAGAACACGAAAACACCAATACTTAAAGATACATGCGGGCCGGCCCAGTGGCGCAGCGGTTTAGTTCGCGCTTGGCAGCCGGGGGTTTGCAGATTCGGATCCCGGGTGCCCACCGACGCACTGCTTGTCAGCCATGCCATGGCGGCGTCCCATATAAACTAGAGGAAGGTGGGCATGGATGTTAGCCCAGGGCCAGTCTTCCTCAGCAAAAAGAGGAGGATTAGCAACAGATGTTAGCTCAGGGCTGGTCTTCCTCACAAAAAAAAAAAAAAAAAGATACATGCACCTGTGTTTTCATTGCAGCATTGTTCACAATAGCCAAGACTTGGAAGAAACCTAAGTGTCCGTCAATGGTCGAATGGCTAAAGAAAATGTGGTATATGTACACAATGGAATACTACTCAGCCATAAGAAACGATGAAATCCAGCCATTTGTGACAACATGGATGGACACTGAGGGTATTATCCTAAGTGAAATAAGTCAGAGGGAGAAGGTCAAAAACTGTATGATGTCACTCATAAGTAGAAGAAAAAAATAACAACAAACAAACACATAGAGACAGAGATTGGATTGGTGGTTACCAGAGGGGAAGGGGGGAGGGAGGAGGGTGAAAGGGATGATTAGGCACATGTGTGTGGTGATGGATTGTGATTAGTATTTGGGTGGTCAACATGATGTTATCTATGCAGAAATAGAAGTATAATGATGTACACCTGAAATTTATACAATGTTAGAAACCAATGTTACTGCAATAAAAAATAAATTAAATAAATAAAAATAGACTACCATGTGACCATGACAAAAATAAATAAATTATCATGACAAAAAAATAAAATAAAATAATGTATCATGGAGTTTATAACAAATGTAGAAATAAAAGTTACGACAACAAAGGTTGGAAGGGTGGGAAATAAAGATATGCTGCTATAAGGTCCTCACACTGAATGTGAAGTGGTATAATCTAGCTTAAAGTCATACTGAGAGGTTAAAGATATATACTGTAAACCATAAAGCAACTACTAACAAAAAAAACCACAAAACAAAGACTAAAAGCTAAGAAGTCAATAAAGGAGATATGATGGCATTATAAAAAGAGTGAATTGATCCAAAAGAAAGCAGAAAAAGAGGGGAAAGGAAAAAGAGAACAGATGGGACAAATAGAAAACAAATAGCAAGATGGTTGATTTAAATACAACCATATCCCATATCGATAGTCACATTAGATGTAAGTGGTTTAAACACCCCAATTAAAAGGAAGAGATTATCAGATTGGATTCAAATATAAAACCCAATTATATGCTGCCTACAAGAAACCCATTTCAAATATAAAGACACAAATAGATTAAAAGAAAAGGATGGAGGGCCGGCCCAGTGGCGCAGTGGTTTAGTCCGCGCTTGGCAGCCCGGGGTTCGCGAGTTCGGATCCCGGGCGCCCGCCGACGCACTGCCTGTCAGCCATGCCGTGGCGGCGTCCCATATAAAGTAGAGGAAGATGGGCAGGATGTTAGCCCAGAGCCAGTCTTCCTCAGCAAAAAGAGGAGGATTAGCAACGGATGTTAGCTCAGGGCTGGTCTTCCTCACCAAAAAAAAAGAAAAGGATGGAAAAAGATATATTGTGCTAACATTAATCAAAAGAAATCTGCAGGGGCTACATCAATACCAAAGTCAATTTCAGAGCATTCTTTAACATTCAGAGCATTCATTAACAGTTCATTTCATAATGGAAAAAGGGACAGTTCCTCAAAGGACATAATTTTAAACGTTTGTGCACTTAGTAACAAATTACACAAAGCAAACACTGATAGAACTGTAATGAGAAATAGACAAATCCACAGTTTTAGTCAGAGATTTCGACATTTCCCTCAATAATTGAGAGAACAAGTAGACAAAATTTCCTGAAGGCTATGGAAGACTTGAACAACACTAACAACCAATGCAACCTAATTGACACTTACAGAACTCTGTACCCAACCAAAGCAGAATACACATTCTTTCTTAAGTACACACAGAACATGCATCAAAATAGACCATATTCTGGGCCATAAAACAAGTTTCAACATATTTAAAAAGATTCAATAGTACAAAGTGTGTTCTATGACCACAATAAAATTAACTTAGAAGTCAACAGAAGGAAGATATTTGGAAAATGCCCAAATATTTGGAAACCAAGCAACACACTTCTAAATAACTCATGGGTCAAAGAAGAAATCAGAGAGAAATTATAACATGTGGCTCCTTAAACTACATTTCAATTCAGTAAAATCAACTTACCCCTCAGATGCTAATTTATTACACTCCTTCAAATCCCTTGTATTTTTTCTGTCCAATTATCATGCAGAAGCAATCTTGCCATGACATCTTTAAGGTTTAATGTATGTATTTTATTTCTGGAGATCTATTTTCTGTCCCTAGTGAGAAGTACTGTTTTATAATGAGGTATCTTTGTAAAGTGAGTTGCAGGAGATGGCAACCCAACTCAAACTAGCTTAAGTAAAAAGGAAGATTTCTTGGAAGGATCCTTTAATAGCTCACAGAATTGAGGAATGCCATATATATTCCTATTGTTGCTGTACCAAATTACCACAAACTTAGTGACTTAAAACAACACAAATTTATTATCTTACAGTTTTGGAGGTCAGAAGTGAAAGAGTCTCATGGGGCTAAAATAAAGGTGTCAGCAGGGCTGCATTCCTTCTGGAGATTCTACGGAAGAATCTGTTTCCTTGCCTATTCTAGCTTCTAGAGGCTGGCTGCGTTCTTGGCTCATGGCCCACTTTTTCTCTCTTTTTTTTTTTTTTTGTGGGGAAGACCAGCCCTGAGCTAACATCTGTTGCCAATCCTCCCCTTTTTGCTGAGGAAGGCTGGCCCTGGGCTAACATCTGTGCCCATCTTCCTCCACTTTATATGGGACGCCGCCACGACATGGCTGACAGGCAGTGCGTCGGCGGGCGCCCTGGATCCGAACCCGCGAACCCCGGGCTGCCAAGAACGGACTAAACCGCTGCGCCACTGGGCGGCGCCCCCCCCCCCCCCCCCACTTTTTCTCTCTTCAAAGCTAGCAATATTGGGCAGAGTCTTTCTCACACCGCCACCTCTCTGGTTCTCCTCTTTTGCCTCTGTCTTCCACTTACAAGGACCCTTGTGATTATATCGGGCCCACTCAGTATAATCCAGGATCATCTCCCCATCTCAAGGTCAGCTGATTAACAAACTTAATTCCATCTGCAAACATTAATTCCCTTTTGCCATGTAAGGTAACACATTCGCAGGTTCTAGGAATTAGGACACGGATCTCTTTGGAGGCCGTTACTCTGCCTACCACACTGTGTGGACTATTTGGAATTAGAAATGTGCTACTGCCATCTGTAATGAGGACAGGAAGCTGTAGTCTGTTTGAGGGCAGCTTTAGGCAACTTTGCTGGACAATGAACTTCATATCCTCAGGATGTCTTTAGAGTTGCAGAAAGAAGTAAGTTTATGAGCACTTCCGGGTCCTTTTTGGAGCACTCAAACATCAGGACCATTTATCCTAGGACTATATTATCAGCAAACTTAATTTCTACAAAGAACATGCAGAATACTCTCGTGCTATCTCTTGTCCCTTTAAAATTTATGAAATAATGAGCCAATCGATACAAAAGCAATTATCAAATAAACGTCCAGTGGAAAACACTTGCCAGTTCTTCAGTCCACTCGGCAGAAGCTTCAGTATAATCTCATATCTGCGGTTTAATGGAGCCGTCCCATCCCCACTGCCTTTCTTCTTCTTCTGGGGCACTGAATCAGAGAGCTGAGATCAAGCACAGCTTATCTTTCCGAGTAAAGATCTCACCTCCCAATTGCTACTTCACCCTTCCCTCGTTTCCATACACCAGGAGTTAGGAGAAGGCCTCCCACTCCCAGTTACTACTCATAGGGTCGTTTTAGCAATTCTAAATTGTTTTCTTTCTAAAGTTCCTGATGTCTAGCTTTCCAATCTCAAGACCAGTCCCCCTCATCCAGTGGTGGCTCAGGCACTTGGCTTGTATTCTTCCACTCCAACTCAAGTTCCGTCATTATCTTTGAGCTGCTCAGCCTCCAGTGACCTTTGCGTCCCTTCAGTTTTAGTTCCTCGAGAGCACCATGCTCCTGCCCCACACCAGACCTTCACAATTCCTGCAGTCTTAGTCTTACAGTGAATCCTGCAGCAGGTGATGGTGGTTTTCACCCGAATTTCTGAGAGCCTCCCGTACTAGGTTTACACAAGGTACCTGTTCAGTTAAATGTAACAGGGGGAAAGAAATATCTTTAATAATTAGAATTCAATTATGCTGCCAATATGCCTTTAAAATGAGGATACACATGTTCTGACGTTCCTTTTTAGAAACTGCAAGGCAAAGGAAATTGTAGAAAAACAAGGTCAGAGAAATGACTAAAAAATGTGGTTGTAGAATATAAAAGAGTAAATAATTCAGTACATTTTCTGAATCAAAAAGCAGAAAGAAACCTCAAGAGGTCATTTGGCCCAGACTGAAATCATCCCAGACAAGGAGAGAGTGGGATCTGGGGGGAGGTGGGGTGGAGCGGAGACAGGAAGGGGGCCCGGGGGTATGATCTGTTCTGTTCTAAGACCTCTAGGCACAGAGAAGATTATATAGACCTTTTCAAAGTTTTGTCTCAGTCACAGAACATCTCTACATAGCTGACATACTCACTACTAATATCTGTTAGGTGCCTTACACGTGGAAGACCTGCTGGCACACAACTCAGCTGTCTTCTGACTTTGAGGACGGGCTGAGCGTTGGGGAAACTTCTGGGCCTCAACAATACCACAAGGAAAGCTAAACCTCAAGACTTCTTTCTGCCTAATCAGACTGAACCATCAGGTTAGCCTGGGGACAGCCCTCCAGACGACTCATCTCAGAATTCTAAAACTGATCAAGAGCTAGAGAGAGCATCTCCCTCCCGTCAGCGCGTGCCTCAATGCGTCTGATGCCCAAGTCCCTCCAGACCTAAAGTCTGAGGAGAGGAAATCAAGACCCCTGTGTCTATCCACGCCCTCTTCTTCTCTCGCTTCCCCTTCTCCCCCTCAGGGCTGAAAAGGGCTGGTGCTACTGTCTGCCTCTCCACTCCAGCCTCATAGCCAGGTCTTAGGGCAGGCGGGAATATCTTGTTCACATTGTCAGGGGAGCTCCATGTTCTCACTACTCCACCAGCCAAGTGTCCTGCAACAGAGGGCAGTGACCGTTTTCTCTTGCTCTGGGGCAGTAAGCCTCTATGCTCAGGCCAGAGAAGGAAAGCTAGGGAACAAAACTTAGGAACATATTTATATTCATTGTTTTAATATTTACAAAATCAAGTCCTACTTCACTACGAAGTGGCATAGGCAGGACTCAGATGCAGTTCTGTCTGACCCAAGTCTTGCAATTGAAGTCCTTCTTGAACTTTTCTGCTCAAAGTCAGCCTTGCTTTATGATATATTTCTCAGCTTTTTAATTCCATTTTAATGCACTTTCATTAAAACTATTTGTTGAGGATCCATTAAGGACTCCTTTCTATGTTACTGCTATGGTGGACTTATTCCTGCCCTCAAGAGGATATAAATCCTTTGAGGCTTCTGCTTGGCCTGGCTTCTGCTGGCCCTGGTCCTGCGTTGTCCCCACCCTTAGCTTTTTCCCTTTGTAAATTAACCCTCCTTGAATCTCTAAATTTGAGCGTGACATCTGTTTCCTATTAGAATCCTGACTGACGGAGGGGAAGTGGCTCCACTGCTTGAACTCATGCAGCAGTGAGCTAGCTGAGCCATGTGCCCTCCCATGTGCAGAGTTGTTGCTGCCCAGCTCAGAGATTACTGTCCTTTCCCAGACCCCCTGGTGTCAGGACAGGCCACGCAACTGAATGTGGGCAGAGGTGATGTTCCTGCCACCAGGCCTGGCCCACAAAAGCTTGATCCTGGAGCTCTCTCTGCCCTTGTTCAACAGCATCTGAGTCTCGAGGGTAGGCACTCTTAATCATTTTGTGCCATGGATGCCTGAATCCTTTCTCAGAATCGTGCCTTCTTTTTTTTTTTATAAACTTTTTATTTTGGAATAATTTTAGAATTACAGAGAAGTTGCAAAGATAGTGTCTTAGTCCATTTGGGCTGCTATAACAAAGTATCACAAACTGGGTGGCTTATAAACAACAGAAATTTATTTCTCACAGTTCTGGAGGCTGGGAAGTCCAAGATCAAGGTTAGATGTCTGGTGAGGGCTCACTTCCCCATGGATAACCGTCCTCTCACTGTAACCTCACATTGCAGAAGGCGTGAGGGATCTCCCTGGGAACTCTTTTGTAAGGGCACTAATCCCATTCATGGGAAGCACTAATCACCTCCCAAAGAGCCCACCTCCTAATACCATCACCTTGAGGCGGGTAGGATTTCAACATATGAATTTGGGGGAGACATAATCAATCAGTCCATTGCAATAGTAGAGGGAATTTCCATATATTCCCCACTCAGTTTCAATTTACTCTAATGTTATCACCTTACATTACTATAGTACATTTGCCAAAACTAAGAAACCAACATTGGTAGATTATGATTAACTAAACTCCAGACTTTATTCAGATTTCACCAATTTTTCTATTAATGTCCTTTTTCTGTTCCAGGATCTAATCCAGGAGACCACACTGTATCTAGTTAGTACGTCTCCTCAGTCTCCTTTGGTCTGTGTCTCATTCTTTCCTTTTTTTCATGACTTTGACAGGTACTTTTGAGGAGTACTGGTCAGGTATTTTGCAGAATTCCAGAATAATGCTTTAAATGCATAAATAGGATTAAAAAGAAAACAGACCATATTGAAATATAGACATTGGAATTTTTAAAAATTGTGATACAATAATATGTGTGCTTTTTTATTAACACATTAAATAACTGCATCTAGTGATGGGTCTAGGAAGTATCCTAATTTTGAAACAGTGGTGAGCAAAAACATTACTTTGAGATTCTGTAACAACTGTAATATAATATGAAAATATCTGTGATTTCTCTTGGTGGCAAAGTCATGGATATTACTAATACTCCCGTGGTTTGTTGCCTACAGTAAAGGCTAGAGAAAATAAAGACATAATTTTTTTTCCCATCCAAGTTTACAGATTCTCTGGATTCTGTGGCCTCCATGACTGTCCTCAAAGAGATGGCAGAACCAGTTACAAGAGGGCAGGATGCTGAGTTCCTGAATATCTGCATATAGCAGGGACTCCAATCCCAGACTGTCCTCCATTGCCAAATACATTTTGCATAAGTAAGAAATAAATCATACAGGGTTACACCATTAAGGTTTTGGGTTTATCTATTAAAGCAGCTAGCATTATCCTAACTAATACGGCTCTTAATCACTAAATTTTTTATATGTATATACATATGTAATAACTACAACTACAAAAGTACATATGCTTGTATTAATTAAAACTTGTTTTTCTTAACAAGTAACCAAAACTTAACCTAAAAGGAGACATTGAGGAAGAGTATTGAGGTATCTCACTGAGTGTAAGGAGAAGTTAAATCATCAGACTTCTTAAAGGACTGGGGTCAACGCAGCTGCAGAGTCCTCAGCAGCAGAATTCTGGGGGCTTACCTCTTATGACAGGCCCTGCCCCTAAAGTTACTCCGCTTCCAACTCCGTCTCTGCAGGTCTCTGCTAGAATTCTTAAGCAGAGGAATCTGATTGGCCCAGTCAGCTTGAGTCAGATGTCCTCCACTGATCCAATCAGCCATGGCCAGGGGTTTACAGTCCATGATGGAAACACGGCTATTGGGGGCCCACTATCTGTTGAGTGGGACAGGTAGTTCTAAGAAAATGATAACAATATCTTTATAACAAACATCTGAGCTTTTGCCACATGCTGGATACTCTTCCGTGTGATTTAAATGGATTATTTTAAACCTCCTCAAACTGTTTGAGATAGGAACATGCTATTACCCCCATTTTTAAGAAGAAGAAACGGAAGAACAAAAAGTTTAGAAAAGTGTTCAAGGGTCTACAATAATTAAATGGCAAAGCTGAGATTTACACTCAGGCAGTCTAACTGTGGAGACTGCGTTATTGTTGCCATATTACGTATGAGGGAACCGGCTCAGAGAGAGAAAATGGCTCGCCCAGAGTTACCAGTTGCAGGGCCAGGATCTGAACACAGGAGACTGCCCCCAGAGCCCATATCCTTTCTTATCCATTACAAGAAGGGGTGGTGGTGCAGGCAACTCCTGGGCCAATCTTGAAGGATGGATAGGATTGGGAGAGGCAAAGACGAGAAGGGAAGTCAGTTCAGGCAGTGAGAACAGAGAAGGACTTTAAACCACCTATGCATGCCAAAATCTGAGCACCTCCCCTTTCTGGGCCAGACTATACTTTGATTCTTTTTTTCTATAATGAGAGGGAAAGTTTAGCACCACAAATCAGAGGGTTCCCTGGACCTGCCATTTTATTTCCTTCTGAATGCATGTCCAAACACTGCTCCAAGCCCACTCCTAAAGTAGAGAACTTCATGTGTCTAGACATTCTTGGGCCCAGTTACGTCTGAGCACCAGTACTAAAGAGACAAGCATAAGGAGGTGCCCAGGGCCTGTGGCTGAGCCTCCATGGCCCTTTGTTCTGGGAGCTAGAAGGATTCTCTGATCCCTGAATGTTTCCTTTCTTGGGACTCCTATGGCAGAGGTTGAGCCACCTCACAGGCTTCCTGGGGCTTAACCCCATTAGTCTTTGCTGGAAAATTGTTCTTGCCCAGGTTTGTAGATCTTAAAGGGATAAACTACTCCAAGGAAGATTAAAGCAGTAGGGTGAGGCAGCAGGTTTTCCAAACAAGGCCTGGGGTTTGTATGTATTACTCATTCTCTTTTGTGCAAACATTCAGATATCTTTTCAGAAAAGAATGCAGTGACTTTTTGGAAAATCTTTCTTCAAAATTCTATGTGTGGGATTCTAAGAAAGAAATTCCCCAAAGTCACTTCATTCTTTTTTCTTTACATTAAGATATAATTCACATACTCTAAAATTCATTCTTCTAAAGTGTACAATTCAGTGGTTTTTAGTATATTCACCATGTGCAACCATGACTATCTAATTCCAGAACATTTTCATCATTCTAAAAAGAAACCACATACCAATTAGCAGTCACTCCCTATTTCCCCCTCCGTGCTCCTCCCCCAGCCCCTGGCAATCACTATTTACTTTTAAAGATATATGTGTGTGAAGGGACAATTTTCAATTAATTTTTGAACCTTTCTCCTTAAAAAACACATCAATTAATATCTGGCAGAGCACATTTGTAACAAATGCTCCAAAAAGCATGTTTATAGAAACCTGTTAATAGTCCCACAGAGCTTTTTTTGAAAGCAGAGGTGCCTCACTCAATGTTGCACATAAGGGTGCTCCATCCAATTACCAAACTGAAATTTCATCCAGGAGACCTCACCTGGTATTGAAAAATTATGAAAGCCATATTTGTCGGCATAGTGAATGTAATTGTTAAGGTTAAGATTAATTACCATTAGATGACCAAAAGAATAAAAAGACTCAGCTTTAACAATTAATGTGATATGATTAAGGACAACAATGTGATATGATTAAGGACAACAAGGGATTTTTCAATTCCTGAATTCAGTCTTCAAAAGGTGAAAACATGGTGTTGATAACAGTGCACTGTGAGTAGAGGGAGGATCCAAAAATGATCTGAAGTTGCTAAGTTTTTGTTTTCTGGATTAGTCACTTTTTCTGGAGACATCTTGAGTCATCAACATTCTTTGGAGACAGGGACTTTAAAAAATATTCCAGATTCCAAAATACGGGGAAAAGGGGAAGTGAGAAACCTTATACACACAAAAAAAAAGGGGGGGGGAGAGAACCTAGAGAAGTAGTATGATATCTTTTTGGGGGGAGGTGTATTTTTTATTCTGAAGACAGAAATTCTTAACTAGAGAAACAACGGGTTATGTGCTGCACAGAGTCCAAAAATTTTGTAAAATCTTTTTTTTTGTGACCTAAAAAAACACAGCTCTGTCTTATGTTGCACAATAGTGTATTTTTGAAAATCTGAGTAAAATATAATTTTTGGAAATTAAATATTTTAGTTGTTCGAAAGTTTTCTGACTAAAAAAAAAATCAGAATGATCTCTGGGTAGAATTCTTCTGACAGGTAACAGACAATAGGGTCCTTAGCCTGCTCCACTGTGCCTAGAATACAAATAAAGTCATCACACCAGATATCTTATTTCAAATAATTGAAAGATGTGTGCTCTTATTTCTGCTTTTTCTGCAGGGCCTGAATTCTCAAGTGAAATAATGGAATATGATAAAAAATGAGAGGAAATGTGTCTAAATACAGCTTAGTTTCCCTTCTTCTAAAGGATTTCACATCTGGACTTAGAGGGTTGGGGAATCTTGAATTTGAGCCCCTACATTAATTTTTCTGACTACTTCTGAGTGTCATATTTCAGACACTTTCCCATATTTCTTCCAAGTTTTATGTCTTGTTCCTCCACTGCAGCTCTGTGATGCAGGAATGAGGTCATCAAATCATCAATATCAAAATGTAACTTAGACATACTTTACTATTATATATGCGCTGCTTTTGTTCTAGGCATGGAGCAAAATTCAACTGTCCTCTACATCTCTCTCTTTAGGAACTCATGTTAAAAATACACAAAAGACAATGTGCTAGACCTCAGTTCAATAATCTTTGGCTTCCAAATAGAATTCGCCCGAATAGAATTAGAAGTACTGACATTAATCAATAAATCCGCACGTGTCCTGGAGTCTGGACTCTGTAGAGATCATGTCATTTCTATGTTCAGGTCATATTCAGGTCAAGATCAGTTGGTTCACCACTGATGCTGATTCCCAGGTCTGAATCCCAGGGAAGTGGGAGTCTATTGTTTCTCTAAGAGTAATTCATCTCTGGAACATTAGCCTTTCCACCCTCATTCTGCTGAGACATGACTTTTATTTTTTGACCTTCTAGATGTGTCTGTGTTGCTTGCTTGTTTATTGGTTCACTTAAATAAAGTGTGGTTTGCTTTTTCTTTTTTTTGACTGTTAAGTGATGGGGGAGAATCAAGGAGCAATGGGATTGACACATTTATTTTGTTCATCTGATTTGGTCCATTAACTGAAGTCAGTAACTTTCAACCTAAAAACTTACCAGAAAAAAGTATTCGTGGATATTTATGTAATCTTGGGATAGGCGCATTCTTGGCATTATCACTGAAATGAAAGCCTAAAGGAGAAGATTGATGGATCTAAGTACATTAAATTTGAAAACTTGTGCATGTCAACATTATAATCTAAAATTAAAAGGCAAAGTTAACTTAAAAATATATCTTTATTATACCTAATAAAGGGATTTTATCCTTAATATATGAAGACCTTCCAAAAGCAATAGTAAAAATATAGGCTAAGAACAGAAATAGGTAATTCACAAAAGAAGAAATACAAATATCAAATTAACAAACAAATTCAAAGTCACTGGTTTTTCAAGAAACACATGTTAAAACAATGAGATTTTATTTTTACCTTTTTTTTTTTCGGTGAGGAAGATTGGCCCGGAGCTAACATCTGTGCCCATCTTCCTCTACTTTATATGTGGGATGCTGCCACAGCATGGCTTGATGAGCAGTGTGTAGGTCTGCACCGAGGATCCAAACCTGCGAACCCCAGGCCCCTGAAGCAGAGCCCACGAACTTCACCACCACGCCACAGGGCTGGCCCCTATTTTTACCTTTTGAATAAATTACAGATCCTCTTCGACTGACAATGGGGTTACATCTGATATACCTATTGTAAGTCGAAAATGCATTTAATACACCTAACTTACTAAACGTCATAGCTTAGCCTAGCATACCTTGAATGTGCTCAGAATACTTATATTTGCCTACACTTGGGCAAAATCATCCAACACAAAGATTATTTTATAATAACGTGCTGAATATCTCACGTAATTGATTGAATACTGTACTGAAAGTGAAAAACAAAATGGCTGGATGGGTACAGAATGGTTGTAAGTGTATCGGTTGTTCACCCTCGTGATCCCCGGGCTGACTGGGAGCTGCGCTGCTGCTGCTGCCCGGCATCAAGAGTATCACCGCGTATTGCTAGCTCAGGAAAAGATCAAAATTCGAAGTACAGTTTGCACTGAACACATATCACTTTTTGCACTATCATAAAGCCAAAAAACTCGTAAGTCAGACCACCGTAAGTCAGGGACCATCTGTAGTCAATGAATGTTTTCTTTCACGCCTGCTACGTGGCAGGCACTGTGCCAGGTTAGAATACTCATGTAGGAAAATGATGTGAGGGAAAATGGACACTTCATACAATGTTGGTGGCAGTGTAAATTAGTACTATGTTTCTAGAGAGTAATTTGGTAATGTGTGTTTAAAACTTTTGACCTAATAATTGTACACCTAAAAAATAATCTGAGATCTTGCCAAAGATCTAACTACTAGGATATGTTTTACACAGTTTTTTTTCAAATAACAAACGAAAATATAAACGATGTCAATTTCAAACAATGGGCATTAGTTAAATGCATCAACACATCTAGCTGACAGAATATTATACAGTTATTAAAATTTATGCTGAATAGAAATATACTTACTATGACATAATATTATAAAGTATCATCTCAATTATGTCAATAAAAATACTATATGAGGCATATGTATGGAAAAACATTTAAAAGGATATTTTCCAAAATATGAACAGTGATTACTTCCAAGTATTGGATTATAAGTGATTCACTTTGTCAGAGCTACCATTGCACATAACAGATATGGGCAGTGTCAGAGAACATGTCTTTGTTGATTGCTATTTAGGAGACACTGATGGCTTTCTACCCCACATCCACTTCCCTTCTTCTCCTTCCTGGAAACAATTTTATTCAGGTGTCCACATTCTTCCAAGAAGCCCTGTGGTTTGAGAAGGCCAGCCACAGTCCCAGCACCAGAGGTAATGCCTGATTGATCAAAGCTTATACTTTAAGCCAGTCATCGTTCCAGTCCCCTTTAAGGATGGGCATGTGATCCAGTTCTAGTCCAACGAGATAGGAGAGGTCCATAGAAGGGAGGGGAGGCTTCTGAGCAAGTTTTTTCTGCTTGTGGATGTTGTTATGTCAGAATGTGAAACTTAAAACTGGACCATGAGGAGAACCAGACTTGGAATAAGGTTGTCACTGAAGATGGCAGAGTGGAGAGTTGGAAGGCATCTAGGTCTTTGATGACACCATTAAGCTACTGATTATACTATGCCAAGAGATTCCTTATTTCTTGATTTTTTGTTGTGAGATAATAAATTTCCTTACTGCTCAAGTTTATTTGAATTGACATTTTCTGTTACTTGCAGCCAAAGGCATCCTCATTGATATAGTACACACTGGAAAAAATGGAGCTTAGCAATCTTCCTGTAGAGAACTTTGTTTTAGCATAACTCCTAGGGAGGAGGGAAGAATTAGGACCCAAAGTTGTCCAAAACAAAAAAGGATCTCCTAGAATTTGAGGAAGTGAGGAATTGGTAAAAATACATTTTGGTGAAAATTTCTTTGATCAGAACATGATAAAGGAATTAAATAGTTTTCTTCTCCATCTAATTAAATAATTACTATTTCCTATTTTTAAAGTTTTTCTTCTAGAAAAAAGCTTGAATTTTGACAGAAATGTTCAAAGCAAATACTTTTTTTTTTTTTTGGTGAGGAAGATTAGCCCTGAGCTAACATCTGTTGCCAATCCTCCTCTTTCTGCTGAGGAAGATGAGCCCTGGGCTAACATCCATGCCCATCCTCCTCCACCTCATATATGGGACACCCGCCACAGCACAACTTAACAAGTGGTGCATAGATCCGCACCCGGGATCCAAACCTACGAACCCCAGGCTGGTGAAGCAGAGCACGTGAACCCAACCACCATGCCACTGGGCTGGCCCCAAAGCAAATACAATTTTTGATTTCCAAAATTTAAAAGTAACTCATTCATTATTCTCTAAAATTTCACTCTTCTCTAAAATCTTCCAATACATTTGCTTTTGAAGCACACTATTGGGAAATTCCTCACAATTATAACAGTTTACTTTCATGTAGTTAAATCTATGAAGTAATCAGATTGTGTTCAACATAAATTGCTCATGAAATTTATATAGAAGTAGGTAATTACATAGAAATCTAAAAAACAAGGTGAAAAATTGATGATGTGGTTAAAACTATTAGAGAAGTGGTTCAGCTTTAATATCCTCTTGATTTATAAGTAGGAGAAAAATCTATTATATGAGCTTATCTTAATTTCTTTTCTTTTGATATTCCTTAACACTTATAACTGGCTTTTTGATAGTTGTATCAGTTACTGATATTTCCTTTTTATCATTCTCAAAATATAGCTTGAGACCTTTGCTCAGAAAGGAAGGCTCAGGTATTAATGAACAACTTTACTATCTCAAGGTTGGATTCTTTGCTCATGTGGGTTTTCAGCTATTGATTTTAACTGTGGAAATTACTATATGTCTTTGTTGATAATTTCAGTTGGCTACTCATATTTTAAATCCTATCTTTTTTTTCGTAACTAGTGATTTTAAAGTTTTCACATTTGAGAATTTCAGTGTTTCTGGACTTGGCTTAAACGTTGAGATTTAAAACCCTTGCTTAATGATCAGAGGCATTTGAGGTGGTCCTATGTGGCACTTCTCAACCTTTGTCCCCTAGGACACACCTGACCCTCCTATCAGCTACACGCAAATCCTACTCATTAATTGTAGCTCCACTCTCTCTCCACCTAGGAAGTGGAGCTTTACAGGCATTACCTTCAATCTAAAAACAAATCATTAAGAAATACTGGCACTTTTTGTTAGCAACAAATTACTGGAACATTCCTCCTGACACTTCATCACACTACACTGACATCGCATGATGCCTCCTGACTCCCAGGGAAAAATACTGCTCTCGTAGTCACTACAATGCACTGGGAAACAAGAAACAAAAGACAAAAAATAAAGCCATCCCTCTTATATTGGAGAATAACCCTTGCTGGGGCAGTAACTTGCCCTCTCTATGCTCAGTTCTCCTTCCATGCAAAATGAAAGCTACAAGAAGTTCTCATGAAAATATTGATAAGTTTACCATTATTGTTTTGAAAGCTTCGATTTAATAAGATAGGAGGGAGGGGCTGGCAAAATAGGGAGGGAATCAAACGTGGAGAGCCTGGAATCATAGGCTGAGGAGTTGGACTTTTATGTAATGGAGACTTATAAAGATTATTAAACAGGGTAGTAGCATAATCATCAATACCTATGTCTTAGGAGGAAATCTAGCAGCAGTGAGTAGAGTGGAGGTGAGAGAGACGGAAATAAGAAAAGTTAGGAGAGTATTATAAAGGTCCAGATGAGAGATGCTGAGGGTAATATTGCTGTGGAAGGGGATTCGGGGGAGGAATGGGACCAATTTAAGTGGTAACGCAGATAATCAGTTATAGGAGCAATCTGATTTGGTTACTAAATGGTGTGAGGAGTGAGGGAGAGGAAGGAAAGGTTTGCACAGGACTTGAAGATTTCTGGTCTGAACGTCTGAAGGCGCTGCTGGTTAACTGAGTGGAAGCCCAAGGATTGCTTGCTTGTGTGTGTGTGTGTGTGTGTGTAATAGGTGAAGTGGGGCAGGAGTTAAGGAATGATTCTGTCCTGTTGTTTGAAGTGCCCGTGGACAGCCGTGTGGTGCTATCCAGCTGGACAGCTAGAGTAGGTCTGGGGACATTTCTTCGTATAAAGGAAAGGAATACTTTTGTAATACAAACAGCTCATTTTTATAGTGCTCAACCATTAGCGCCCCAAACCCTGAGGTAGTTATTACCTTGCCAGCAGTAAAACTTGATTACAGCACCTGACTTCTGACTGTGTGAAGGCCCTTGGTTCCCACAACTCCCACGGGCAAAATGATATTAATTGTGATTAATTATCATGTGACACAATACAAAGACTAGATGATTTATTGTAACTTTCAGAGGGCGCTTGCTCGGTTTTTCGCTGCATCCCTCAGGGAAAGGGAACTGGACAGCTCCCTGGGTGGCCTTCGGCCCTTCCTGGGCCATGGCCCGCCAAGCGCGAGCTGTCCCAAGCCAACTGGGTGCGGGCCTTCGAGCACTCTACGATTTGGTCACTCCGACCTTGGAAGGAGGGCCGTGCGACCCTCCCCGCGCTTTCGCGGACCCGAGCCCCTGCGCCGGGGCGGGGCGGGGCTGCCCCAGGCCACGCCCCCTCGCCAGCGCCGGCGGCTGCCCTCGGCCCCGGTGCGATGCGGTGCGCGCCTGCGTCGGCCCTTGCCTCGGAGCAGCCATGATGGTGGGTGTTCTCCGCGGCGCCGAGCTCAGGGGGCGCGGTGGGGGCGGCGGGCGCGGGGCGGGCAGGGGGCTGCGCCGGCCTGGCACTAATGTCTCCGTTTGTGTCTCCCCAACTCCGTCCTCTCCTCCGGCGTGCCGGGCCCCGCCGACCCCGCAGGAAGGCCTGGACGACGGCCCCGACTTCCTCTCGGAGGAGGACCGCGGAGTAAGTTCTGCCTCTTCCTCGCTCGCGGGACCCTCCCTCCCCCGCCTCGGCCCCAGGGTGTGGTGCGGAGAGGGGTCCTCGGCCGCGCTGCGCCCCGTCCCCGCCGGCCTCCTTTCGGTTTCCTCGCCGCCGCACCCCGCCCCGCCCTCCTGCAACCCTTCCTCCCTCGGGGCCGCTCGGTTCTGATTTCCCGGGACCGCGGCCGCTTTCTTGTGCCCCGCCTCGGCGTGGACCCTCGGGGCACCTCCTCTCCCGGCAGGGTCGGGGTGCAGGTGGGGAAGTGGAGGTGGAGGCCGGAGCTGGACCCCCGCCACTTTGGTGGCTATGAAACCCATCCTCAGACCTTCCTGGAGGCACCCTCAATTTTCTCCACTTGTGGACCTCACGAACCCGCTCCAGCCCACCCTTGTCTCCTACAACAGTTAATAGTACAGGCTTAGTTCTAAATTACCCTTTTGCAAGGGATTTTATGGTCACCGAATCTTAACTATTCTCCAGTATCCTACCAGATTTCGCAAAGTGCTGGTAGCTCACGGTACCTTTGCTTTTCTTAATGTCCCCAAAATACATCTTTTGTAAAGTTCCCATGGTGGTGTTTTGAGGAGAATTGAATTCCATTTCAGAAAGGGCCTTCAGGCCTCCGACTCCTCCCTCCCTCTCTCTCCCCCCATTTGCCTTGGCCGAAGGGTGGTAATCTCTATAGTGCCTTGTACGAGTGAACGCTTGAAAAACATTGATAGATGATGATTGCAGCCCAGCAAGGCCACGGCTCCTTCACATCTAACAGCCTGCACTTCAGTTTTCCATTTTGCTTTCACTTATTTATCCTGGATAATGCGAGAGACACATCTGTTAGTCGATTTTTCGTAGGTGATAAAATATCTTTTAAGGTATTGTTTTTTTAATATGAGATAGTATTAATTGATGACCTTTATAAGGCTTTCAAATGGTAAGAGATGCAGAGACTGTTACATATTTTTATTTTATAAATGATGAATTAATAAATTTCTCAATTTACACAAAAGCATCATTTAGAATTTCTAGTTAGCGCGAAAGCATCATATAGGTTTTCTGGTCGTTTCTAAAACTTTTAGTTTCTAATGAATTTTAAAACAAAGTGTGTGTGTAAGTATATCTTCTGGGATAAGACAGTAGAGTTCGATGACCACTTATAAATTATATTTAGGGTTTTAAATAGAGGAAACCAGCAAATTTTTTTAGTGAAGTGGGACGAATTGATTATAGCACAAACTGATTTTTCTAAATACAAAGCATATAGCCTTCTTTATTTAGGTAACAACTTTGTGTCTTATTTTTGTGGTCTACTAGGAAAAGCAAGCAGGATTTGCTCTCTTGTAAAATTGGACTAATGTTCAGTAAAGTATTAATTTTTTGAATATTTATGTTTATGTGAAAAGTAGAGTATTTTCTGGTGAATGTTTGTGTTCCTGGCTTTATGCCTTTGGTAAGATTTGCTTATGGAACTGGAACCAATTAAGTAAGGTGTCTAAAAACTTTTTTATGTATTACAAAATTAAAGGGAGAGGGAGGCAAAGAGCATGCCTGACCAGGATGTTCTTGTAGAATCTTATAGATAAAAATTTTAATATGAAAATGGAAAAAAAACATTACCATAAATTAGAAAGCATTTAGAATGTCATGATGAATATGTATACATGTCCAGTTCTTCCTTATTTTTGTCCTGTGGAACTGGGTGAATCATAGTACGTAATAATCATAGCTGGCACTGTGTTAAGCACTTTTTAAATGTTTCCTTATATCCTCTCATCATCCTTGTGAAACTCTTAGTGTCCGCCTTTTACAGACAAGAAATCTGAACCTCAGAGAAACTAAGTAGTGTGAGGTCATGCAGCCGGTGAGTGGGAAAGGTGGACTTTAAACCACGTTTCTGATATGAGAGCAGTGTGAGTATTTCTAAAAGAGGCCTTGAAACACTTGCATTGGAAGTACCTGGGGTGTTTGAAAAACGAAAGTTTCTGGGTCCTCGCCGTAGTAAATTAATCTCATGAGATGGGGGAAAGACAGATAACTACTTTATTAACAAGCACCCAAAAAGATTCCATTGTGTGCTGAAGTTTGATTATGGCTGCACAAAGTTATCCTGCTTATTTCCTTGTTTCAGGAACAGAAATATCTGGCCTGTTTAAATTTCCTTATATTGTGTTTGTCCTGATAGAAATAGATTGCCATAATTAGAACTTTTCCGCGTTGCACTTTTAATTTAGATTGTCTTGTTAAGCCTTTTAAGAAGCAGAGTTGATAGAGAAAAAGCCTGAAGTGCATATTTGACATGAATTGCAGAGGAGACATCACAGATTAAAAAATGATAGTGCGAGGCTGGCCCGGTGGCGTAGTGGTTAAGTTTGTGCACTCCGCTTTGGCGGCCCGGGGTTCGTGGGTTCAGATCCCGGGTGCAGACCTGTGCACCACTTATGGAGCCATGCTGTGGCAGGTGTCCCACATGTAAAGTAGAGGAAGATGGGCAGGGATGTTAGCCCAGGGCCAGTCTTCCTCAGCAAAAAGAGGAGGATTGGCAACGGATGTTAGCTCAGGGCAAATCTTCCTCTCACACACACACAAAAAACCCACAATATTAAAAATCATTAGCCACTTTTTGATCTCTTTAGCCACATCTCTCCTTAATAGGGATCTTTTCCCCCCAAATGAAGGGCAGTAACATACTATTTAGTAAACAAATGAGCCCTTTGAACTGGATGTATCTTAGTCTGAGATGCTTGTTAAAAGAGCAGAGGGTGCCAGCATGATGGCATAATTCTCTTAGCATTTGATTTGAATTCTAAATAATATGTTTATTATTTTCAAAATTACTTCAGGTGGAGTCACTATACCTCTCCTGGACTCCTAGCCTTGCTCCTTCCTCTGTATTCCCTGTCTCATTGATGTCATCATTTTCTAGTCATTCAGGCAAGAAACCTGCATCATCGTATCCTTTGTCCCCATATCAGAACAGTCACGAGGCCAGTAAATTTCACCTCGGAAATGTTGTTCATCCCATCTTTCATTTGCATGGCCCCAGTTAAGGTCCTTGCTGTTTCTTGCCTGAATTGTTGCAGTACCTGTCATTGGTCTCAGTCTCCAGTCTTGCTACTTTCCAAAGCAGCCTTCGCATTACTTCTAGTTACCTACCTAAAATGATTAAATCACAGAGCACCACTAGTCTAAAGGACTGAGACCCCATTCTTTTTTTTTTTTTTTTTTTTGTGGGGAAGACCAGCCCTGAGCTAACATCTGTTGCCAGTCCTCCCCTTTTTGCTGAGGAAGACTGGCCCTGGGCTAACATCCGTGCCCATCTTCCTCCACTTTATATGGGACGCCGCCACAGCATGGCTGACAGGCAGTGTGTCGGCAGGCTCCCGGGATCCGAACTCGCGAACCCCGGGCTGCCAAGCGCGGACTAAACCGCTGCGCCACCGGGCAGCCCCTGAGACCCCATTCTTTTCACAGTAAAGTCCAAACTCCTTAGGCTAGCATTCAACACAGTTCATAACCCTTTCAGGCTGGCTATGTTTCTTAATGTGCTCCCCACCACCACCACTCTGGGCTCACTCTAGTCTACTTGTCGTTGCCCAAGCACGTCTGCACTTTAATGTCTGCTCTACGCATGCTCTTCAGTCTGTGGACTGATGTTTTTTCTCACTTGAAATTTGACTTATCTTTCAAGACTTGGCCTAGATGTTTACATTTTCTTTTGTACCTTCTCAGTATTTAGCTTGAACACATTCCACATTTATTGATGCTATTTCAGATAAAAATGTGACAGAGATTGTGTTGGCAGAGAATAAGAAGATGAATGTTGGCAGAGGAAGAAGAGAAAGTTCCTGACCCGAAACCCATCCTGTGTAGTGAGGGACTTAGGATAAAGTGCCAGGAGAGTACAAAGGAGAAAGTGGTTCACTTTGGGGAAGGGGGACTAGTGAAGAGGTAGTGACAGCCTCACAGTGGTATAGCATTTACTCTGTGCCAGGGACTGTCCACATATTAACTCAAGTCCCAAATCCCTGTGATGTAGGTGCTATTATTCCTACTTTGGAAAGGAAAACTGAGTCTCAGAGAGATTAAATACCTTGCCCTAGGTCATACAGCCAGTAAGAGCTGGATTCAACTCGGGCAGTCTAGCTATAGGTCCCCGCCTCTTAACCACTATTCTGTCTCCTAAATGAGCTACCTCTTAAATGTTGATCAGGAATTTTGTAGGAAAGGAGGCTTGCCAGCAGAGAGGATAGCATGTGTAGGAATTTGGTTCCACCTGGAGCACTTGTTTTTACCGGAAGCAGGGGTTGCAGAGGTAGATATGGATAGTACAGATAAGAGTGTAAAGTGCGTGATAAAGACTCTGGACAGTGGGAAGTCCTGAGGGGTTTTACACTGGGAAAGATAAATGCCTAGAAAATAGCATTGTAGATTACTCTCATGTGGAGAGTGGTTTGAAGCTTCCTTTCAGAAAGCAGAGAAACCAGTTAACAGCTATTGCAACAGTCCAGATGAGAAATGATGAAGGTAGAACTCAGGCAGCGGAAGAGGGAGTGAAGGAGGGGACATAGCAAAGAGATGTTTAGGAGATAGAATTGACAGGGTATAGTGACTGAATAAGTACATGGGCTGGGCAGGGGAGAAGGAGAAAATGAATATAGGAGAGAAGAGCAGAGTTAGAAGGGAGATAAAAAGTTGGGTTTCAGATATATTGGATTTGAAGTACCTATGAGGCATCTCCTCCCTTCCCTGCCAAACTAGAATATAAAGTCTGTGAGGATGAGGATCATGTCTTTTCACTGCTCCATCCCCAGCACCTAGGACACTGCAATCAGTTGAAGGGACTCAGTTTAATAAGTGAACACATCCAGGTAGATATGTCTAGTTGGTAACTTGAAATTCTAATTGGAAACCTAGAACAAGAGGTCTGAATTGAAGATATAAATTTAGGAGTTATTAGTCAAGAATAGCTGAGGTTGCTCAGGCTATATAGCACAGAGATGAAACCAACATTCAAGGGCCAAGGGGAAGAAATGGACCAGTTAACGGGGCTGAGACGGGTAGGAGGCGAATGAGAGGAGTCCCCAGAAGTTGAGAGAGTTTTAAGGAGGAAGTGGTCAGAATGCTTGCCAAGGCAGAATATCACAGAGAAGTCACACAGACTGAAAAGTATTGGATTTAGAAATTAGGGACTCACTATGTGAAGGTTTTGTGAGACCAAGGCTAGCTTGACTAGAGGAGCAGTGTATGAGCAGGTCCTAGAGCAGACAGGAAGATCAAATGCTCAGGTGGACAAACAGCTCAGCCCTCCACAGCATAACACTTCTGGTGAGAATGCAGAGAAGATGGTGAGGCCAAATTAATTTGTAGGAAGGTTTATTGATGGGTCTGAGGGAAAAACAGTTGCTAGTATTTATTTCTCTGGGATGTGGGAAGCAAGGTCACTTGTTGAGAGTGGGGGTAGAAATGTGGTAGAGGGTCGACGTAGTAAAAGTTTGGAGTAGCTAAAGGGGAACTGAGCAGATCTGCTTATGGCTGTTGAGTGGTTGTAAGTGCCTAGTGCAACTTGGAGACCATTAATTTGTAGTGGACCAATTTAAGAGTTGTGTCTTTTCTCTAGCCACACTCAACAGCTCAAAAAGCAAAGAAAGGTAATGGTTGAATTGATCCTGAGCATGGGAATTTGCGAGCCAGGTGTGGCAAAAGAGCAATAGGAGTTGACAGGACCAGTAAGAAAGATATTGGAGTGACATTTTATGGAGTGGATTGGAAAAGGAGTGAAGCAGAGAGGGGGCTGACCAACTGGAGATATATGGAAAGGTCACAGGACTGGAGGTATTGATAAGCTCAAATTGTACACGTAGTAGAAGTGGTGGGGAGAAGAGAATGGGAAACACTTGATTTTGTGTTTTATTTCATAAAGTTGATTGTCTTCCTCACTACAAACAGATTTCTTGAAGGCAAGGCTTTTTGTTTACCTTGTATCCTCCACAATACCTAGGACAGTTGTTTGCATGTAAGTGCTAAAAAAAAGTTTATTAAATAAATGCATATTGGTATATTGTCTAAAGAGTGAAGTGTTATATTTGTGCTACCAATAATGTTAACTTTGACTTCAAGGGAATGCATAGGTAAACCCCATTAGTACTACCCTTGTAATGTTTTATTGTTTCTGGTGTGGTATGTGAGAGGAGATCTGGTTGGAAGTGCCAGTTGTGACTTTTCTCTAGCCGCACTCAGCAGCTCACACTGTAGAAGCAAAGAAAGTTGATGGTTGAATTGATCCTAAATGTGGGAGTTTGCAAGCCAGGTTTGGCAAAAGAGCATTGGGAGTTGATGGGGCCAGCAGGAGAGGCATTGGAGTGACATATCATGTGACCTTAGTAATGTTTTGTTGTTTCTGGCATGTGAAAGGAAATCTGGTTACAAATGACAGTTTCCAGAAAATGTATGTATAATCAACCATTGATTTGACTGCTGGGTATACAGGGCACACAGTAATAACGGAAATGATGTATTACAGGACTTCCAAAATCATAGCTGGGCTAGGAGTCAAGTAGATGTAAACTTTGGCCTGAATTAAGGAGCTTAGCGGAATTGACTTCTGTCTGTCTCATGGGGTCTTTCATTGATTGTACTGTAATTACCCGAAAACAGTTTCTGGTTACCACCTTCTTTTCTACTCTTCCCTCCTTTTCATTCAACAACATACTTGTTGAGGGCCTCCACTGGGGATATAGCAACAAGCAAAACAAACAAAAATCTGTGTCCTCATAGAACTAACATTCTAGTTAAGGAGGGCCATTAAAAAATAAATAAAATATAGTAGATGGTGAATCAGTGGTATAAAAAAAATGAGGGAGGGATAGGGATTGTTTGGGAGCAGAGGGGGGTTGAGCTGCTGTTTTCGATAGGGTGGCCAGGAAAGACCTTCCTGAGAAGGTGACATTTCAGTAAAGACTTGAGAGAAATGAGGGAGTGAGCCACGCACGTAGATATCTGGGGGCAGAATGTTCCAGGCAGAGGGAACAGTAAGTGCAAAGACTCCTGAGGTGGCAGGATGCCTGTGTGTTCAAGGAACAGCAAGGAGGCCATATGGTAGGGCTGCAGTGAGCCAGAGGAATAGTAGATTAGACAGAAAGACAGTGTCTAATGCAGATTTTATAGGGCCTGGTGGGTCACTGTAAGGACTTTGGCTTTTCTCCAAGTGGGAACCCCTTAAGTTTTGAGCAGAGGAATGATTTCTAGTTTAACAGGATCATTCTGGGAGCTGTATAAGGAGTAGATTTAAGGGCAGAAGCAAGAGACCAGTTGGGAAGCTATTGCAATAATCAATTATTTTCCTTCTTTTCTTCATCCATCCATCTGTCTCTATACATTTGCTTTTCTGGCAAAAGATAAACAATTTTTAAGGAGTGTTCTGAGGTAGGTACTTTACAGTCAACAAGTCAGTGTAGTAAACTAATAGTGAATGTCCTTACTGAGTAATTATATGTGGAGAATTAATCCTTCAGCAATAGGGCAGCATCTTTAAATTATTTTTCTAATACTGTATTTGTGTTGCTTAATCCATTTTCTCTGTCCTAGTGTTTCTGTTGACCGTGACACAAATGTTTTACCTAGTCAGTCTCCAACAAAAGAAAGTCCAAAGTTTATTGGCCCAGATAAAGATTAAACCAGTGAATGTAGTCTAATTAGAATTTCCTAGGACAAACCGACCTCACTGGTTGCAAAAAGTTAATTAAATGTTGATGAATCACACGTTGTTTGCTTTGACTCTTTCCCTTAATAAAAACTCTCTAATATTAGTGACTTCTCTAAACAAAGAAGAAAATCCATCTGGAGAATCTGTGTACATTTCATGTAATTAACACTAAATTTACTGGGGCCGCCTGATGGCGCAGCGGTTTAGTCCGCACTTGGCAACCCGGGGTTCGCAGGTTCAGGCCCCGGGCGCCCGCGGATGCACTGCTTGTCAGCCACGCCGTGGCGGCATCCCATATAAAGTAGAGGAAAATGGGCACGGATGTTAGCCCAGGGCCAGTCTTCCTCAGCAAAAAAGAGGAGGATTGGCAACGGACGTTAGCTCAGGGCTGGTCTTCCTCACAAAAAAAAAACAAAAAAACAAAACACTAAATTTACCATATGATATTTTATCAAATCAAAGGTGCAGTTGCTTAGAAAAGGTATATTTTCTTTTGTGTACCACTAAGAAAGAAAAAATATTGCCAATTAAACTGTAATTTGTCGTCAATTGAAAGGCATCCCTATTTCAGATATGTTATGTGAACATGTGCATCTAGAATTGATGAAATATGATAGTGTATTAGCTTTCAGTGAAAATTTTTTATTGATGTGGGGGATGATTTTATTTTATTGGCTGGCTTTTCCATTATACATCTTAGTTATTTATTAGAAACAGGACTTTAAAAAAAACCTTTTTTGTGTGAAGCAAATCTTATTGTCAAACAAAATAATTTTTTATGTCTACTTTCTCTATAGGCTCAGGAAATGAAAAAAATTATTTGAGGTGTAAAGTGTGTATAGGAACCGACTATAGAAAGATGCAGTACCAGAATGAACAATTTATGTGATGTTTTGAGTTTACTATGAAAGATAAGTTAGAGTCAGAATCCCACCATAAGCATTTTGCTGTGACCACATTTGTGATTCATGCACAATTTTCCTGAGATCAGTTCTAGAACTCAGTTGTTAAAAGAATGAAAAAGACAAATGGTAAATAGAATTAATAGCTTTTAAGGCAATATGTGAATGGATAATATGCTTTAATAAGGCATGTAAGAGAATTTAAAGAAGAGTTAGAAAGTAAGGAAGTTGAGGCATAAAAGTAAAGGAGGGAACTTCTGGGGGTGATGGAAATGTTCCATATCTTGATTATGGTTACACAGGAGTGTAACCTGTATATTTGTTAAAACTCTTCAAATTATATACTTAAAATCTGCATTTCATTGTATGTAAACTATACCTAAGAAAATAGAATCCAAGACTAAAAGTGGTAAATATATAATACAGGAATTTTTGTGTAGGTGTGTGTGAGGAAGATTAGCCCTGAGCTACCATCCGTTGCCAATCCTCCTCTTTTTGCTGAGGAAGATTGGCCCTGGGCTGACATTGATTCCTCTACTTCATATGTGGGACGCCTGCCACAGCCTGGCTTGATAAGCAGTGCACAGATCGGCGCCTGGGATCCGAACCTGTGAACCCTGGGCCGCCGAAGTGAAGCGTGCAAACTTAACCACTACTGCACCGGGCCAGCCCCAGGAATGTTTTTATTGATAAAAGTTACAATTTTTAAAAAAAGCCAAGTGTTGTACTAGCAGAAAAAATCAAAAAAAAGGGAAACTGTATTTGGTATACAAGGATAGGGAAATGGAAGAAAGAGAAATATTTTAATAATTTGGAATAATCTTAAATTGGAAGAATAATTAACAGCTATTTATTATTGAGGTATAATTGACATATACTAGTTTCAGGTGTACAACATAATGATTCGATATTTGTATACATTGTGACATGATCACCGCAGTAAGTCTAGTTAACATCTGTCACCATGCATAGTTACAGAAGTAAATAACAGCTATTTAAATGTAGAAATCCTGAAAGATGTTTCCGAATTGATAGAGCACTGGCTGAAAACATAAACTAAGACTGAAAATAAAAATGTACGTATAGATATGAAATCTCACAAAAATATTTTTTATACTTATTAGAAAGAAACTATTAGCAGTTGAGTTAAAATTTTGACAGAATGTAAAGGCGAAGACAACCGTGAAAATCTAGGCTAATAAAAAAAAGACAGAATTGTCCCATTTGCAACAACATGGATGGACCTAGAGGGTATTATATTAAGTGAAATAAGCCAGAGGGAGAAGGACAAACACCGCATGATTTCACTCATATGTGGAATATAAACTAACACACGGTCAGAGAGAACTGATTGGTGGTTACCAAGGGGAAGGGGAGTGAGGGATGGGCACAAGGGGTGAAGGGATGCATCCATATGGTGACGGACAAATAATGTACAACTAAAACCCCACAATGTTATAAACTATTAAGATGTCGATAAAAATTAAAAATAAAAAGAGAAAGAAAATCTAGGCTGGTGTTCCCAAATACAATTTTTAAGGCCCCTTGCAAACTGAAGATTCTGTTTTGATAGGTCTGTGGTAGGGTCTGGGATTCTGTATTTTTTTCACAAGCACCCAGGTTGATTCTTACCAGTTGTGTTTGGGAAATGCTAGACTAGGCAATGAAAACTTAAGAAATGGAGAAATGACATGGTTATTATTCCAAAAACTGATAAATTTATTAGTTTCCTGTGGCTGCTGTAATACATTAGCACAAACTTGGTGGCTTAATACCACAGAAATTTATTCCTTCACAGTTCTGCAGGCCAAAAGTCTGAAATCATCACTGAGCGGAAATCAAGGTGTCAGCCCCACACTCCCTGAGGCTCTCGGGAGGAGTTAGTGACTTGTCTCTTCCAGCTTTTGGGGGCTGCCTGCACTGCTTGGCTTGTGATTTTGTCACTGTAGTCTCTGCCACCATAGTCACCTTGCCTTCTCTTTTGTCTGTGTCAAATCTCCCTCTGCCTCCCTTTTTTAAGGATACACATAATTGCATCTAGGGCCCACCTGGATAATGCAGGATAATCCCCATCTCAAGATCCTTAGTTTAGGCCCACCTGCAAAGTCCTTTTCTGCCAGATAAGGTGACATCCTCGTTCCAGGGATTTGGATGTGGATATCTTTTAGGGAGCCATTGTTTAGCCTACCACAGTAAACATCTTAAAAGTGGCCAGAATGTGAGTAAAGAGGAAAAAGGAAACAGATTTCTTAAACTAGAATTAAGGAAAGCGTTGGAGAAGAGGTAGGAAGGATAGCATGAAGACCTACTAAGACTAAATAGAAGCAAGAAAACCCAAGAACGGAATTGTCCGATATTGTTTCCAATATTGCGGAGGCAACAAGATAGTTGGAAAATGGAAAAGAAAACTTCTTTGTACCTCAAGGCAACTTTTAATTTCATTTCTTTTGTTAGATAGTGGGCTACATGTAACAATGAGTACAGTAACAATTTTTAAACATTACTTTTAAATGTTTGCGTGTAAGCTTATAGTATAAACTTTTAAAAATGTGATTACTGATTGAAATTTAACTTAATATAACCTTATTAAAGTTATCAATAAAATTTTTATTAAAAACCATCATAGATGGTATCATGCAGTTTAAACAGCAATTAATTTCTTCTGTGAATCTTAAATTGGATTTTATGTAATGGTATTTTAGTTTTTTATTACTAATAAAGTTGAACAACCCTATTGAATGAAAATTCATCTTTTAATAAATCACAGGATTTCTGTTTAAAGAAGGCTTACTTTTTTCCTAGTTATAAAAGTAATACATGCATATTGTAAAGAAGAAAATCTACTGTTATTCACATTTTGTTGTATTTCCTATAAAATTTTGTGTATGCATTTGAAAAAATATGATTGAGATCATAGAGTATATACAGTTTCGCTTCCAGCATTTTTTCCATTTACATTATAATTGAAATTTGAGATGCTAATGCTAGGTGAGATTCCCAAAGTCCTGGGTTTTACAACTAGGGTATTTGAAGCAGACCAGTTAATTAGACTTTAAATATTTCATATCTTTGCAGCTGACTAAGACTTTATTTTATCTTTCAGTGGATTTGATTCTATGTCTCCAAATTACCCAAACATATTAGAATGTTTGTTTAAGGGGGAAGAAAAATGGATGAAATTTAAGAATGATAAGAATTATAAGTGAAAAAGTCTTCTCATAGACAAGTAAATGGAAGCACGAAATAGGGAACATATTCATTTCTTCACATGTATTAAAGCTTATAGAGTGAAATCTGAAATTTAATTCATATCACAGGAGTTATTATTTACTATATGTTAGCATTTTTCTTAGCACTTTATGTGTATGTAACATATTTAACTATATTTAATAGTTTTATTGTATGTTCCTGAATTAAAATAAGCAATAGAGTTAAAATTTTTGGCCAATATTCCTTTTATTATTTTTCTTGTTCTGAAAGGTAGATACATTGCTTAATTTCATTTTTTTTTTTTATTTTCAATTTTTATTGATGTCTTAATAGTTTATAACATTGTGGGGTTTTAGTTGTACATTATTATTTGTCCGTCACCATATGGATGCATCCCTTCACCCCTTGTGCCCACCCACCACTCCCCTTCCCCCTGGTAACCACCAACCAGTTCTCTCTGACTGTGTGTTAGTTTATCTTCCACATATGAGTGGAATCATGCAGTATTTGTCCTTCTCTCTCTGGCTCATTTCACTTAACATCATACCCTCTAGGTCCATCCATGTTGTTGCAAATGGGACCAGTCTGTCTTTTTTTATGGCTGAGTAGTAGTTCATTGTATATATACACCACATCTTCTATATCCAATCATCAGTCAAGGGACACTTGGGTTGCTTCCACTTCTTGGCTATAGTGAATAATGCTGCAATGAACATAGAGGTGCCTAAGCCTCTTGGGATGGTTGATTTCATGTCCGTTTGGTAGATGCCCAATAGGGGGATTGCTGGATCATAAGGTATTTCTATTTTTAATTTTTTGAGGAATCTCCATACTGTTTTCCACAGAGGCTGTACCAGTTTGCATTCCCACCAGCAATGGATTAGGGTTCCTGTTTCTCCACAACCTCTCCAACGTTTATTGTTTTCTGTCTTGGTGATTATAGCCCTTCTAATGGGTGTAAGGTGATAGCTTAGCTTAGTTTTGATTTGCATTTCCCTGATGATCAGTGATGTTGAACATCTTTTCATGTGTCTGTTGGCCATCTGTATATCTTCCTTGGAAAAATGTCTGTTCATATCCTCTGCCCGTGTTTTGATTGGGTGGTTTGTTTTTTGGTTGTTCAGTTGTGTGAGTTCTTTATATACTACGAAGATTAATCCCTTGTTGGATATATGATTTGCGAATATTTTTTCGACATTCTTGAATTTTAGAACACTTGAACTTTAATGGACCAACTTCTTGGAAAATAGTTTACTTTTTGAGTGAAACTATAATGAATCACAGTTAGCACACTGACTTATTCAAGGCAAAGTGTAGTTGAATTGTGTGGAATGAAAATTGGTTAAGATAATAACATCCCCAAAGCACCTGCCCCAAAATATATATGTAGATTAAACAAGCTTCAGTACTTTTTTAGATTTAAAATTCTTTTGTTAATTTAGTTTTGTTTTTGCATTGCCTTATTGTCTTGGAGAAGGATGAAGTTATATAAAAGCTCACAGAATTTTCAGTAAGGTATTATTTTCTTTTTCTAGCTTAAAGCAATAAATGTAGATCTTCAAAGCGATGCTGCTCTGCAGGTGGACATTTCTGATGCTCTTAGTGAAAGAGATAAAGTAAAATTCACTGTTCATACAAAGGTAAATGTGATTTTGTGTTTGTATTATTTTAGCCATTTATTGTAATAATATTACAATGTAATAATATATTGACTGGAACTTTGGTTTTGAACATAATTAGAAACTATTTTAGTTTATAGTTTGTTGCTACTATTTAAAAAAAACTTTTTAAAAATCTTCTGGTACTTTTTAAAGATTAACATTTGAGAATTAATCATAGAATCTAGACATAATGCAAATTTAATTTTCTGTAGACTTTTATTAATCTTTTACCATTGTTATTTTCAATTTTGTTGTGTTCCTTCAGATAATCAAATTACTGTCTTACAAATAATTTTATTTTTAGATTTCAGTTCTCAGGCACATTTTCAAATTGCAGGTCTGTTTTCCTTTGTTTGAATAGTTGAGTTGGATATATGTATATTAATAGGTTAACTTTTAAGTAATGGTAGCAGTGCAGTATAATAAGAGGCTGTCAACTTATTTTCTCAGAGATGCCAGGGTAATTTTGTCTGGGTGTCTCAGGGTTTTCATAATAGAGTTTAAAACTACTCATAATCTTTCATATAAGGCTAATTTAAAAAAATGAAATATAAAATGTTTATTAAAAGATTTTTAGTGTAATTTTGATTTTTATTCGAGAGAATCTCTATCTTTGCAGAGTTCATTGCCAAATTTTAAACAAAATGAGTTTTCTGTTGTTCGACAACATGAGGAATTTATCTGGCTTCACGATTCCTTCGTTGAAAATGAAGACTATGCAGGTTACATTGTAAGTGTTGAGGTTGTACTTTAATCCCATTTTCTAGGAGCTTTTTAGATACTTTATTATGTGTTGAAATCTTGTTTAGCATTTTTAGTGAACTGATATAATTTTTAAAATCTGCCAGTTAAAAACATAATTGGCCTAAAACCTTTTATCCTGAGTTGTCTTGTTTGGGAGCATGGGAATGTTGGTATGTTGTACTCCCTCAATTTAAACTTAAATTCTTACTATGAAAATTGCAAAGGGCTCGTTCTAGGGGTTAATGAAGGGGATGTTACAAGCCATACTGGTTCTGACCCCTTTGGTAGACGGATCTTTAGAGTTGGAGTGCTCCTTAAGAGCTTATCTGATTTGAATGTGCAACAGATGTTGTGCCTCAGCTGTTGACCACTCTCAGATTTCTGAAACTTAGTTTCATTTGATTTCCTTGAAGTCATCCTTACCTGATTCCATCTTCATCCTTGTAGCCACTCCTCAGTCATTTGCTTCTTTTCTTTCTACAACTCAGTTTGGTGGACGATTAGCAGTGCATTCTTTTGTTTGTTTGTTTTTACTATTACTGGTTTATATAAAGGATACAACTCAGGAGCAGCCAAATGGAAGAGATGCATAACAAGGTATGGGGAGGGGGATTGGCGCAGAGCTTCCACGCCTTCTCCAAGTGCACCAGCTTCCTCCGCCCAGCATGTCATGTCGGTGTGTTCACCAGCCTGGAAGCTCCTTCTCTTCTTATCCTATTTCCACCTTTTTTTCTTCGTCTTCTTATCTCATGGCATTTTCTTACTGTTTTCTCCTTCCATAGACTAAACAGTCCTCAAAGACCAAGACCATCTTATCTATCTTTATATGCCCCTTTCTCTGCCTCATGTCTGCACAGAGTAGATGCTGTATGTGGGCGTCAGTGAATGTGCTAAACTGTATGTGATGCTTCCTTCCCTACTGCCTTCCTTGGGGTAACCCTTTTCTTGTAGTCATTCTCATTTTAACTTCTCCCCCCTACTTATCTTTTCTTCCTCTTGTCTTACTTGTTCTCTTTACTTTCCATCATTTCCCCTTAACAGTTCTTACTTGTAGGCCCTTCCTCCTAAGATAAATTTTTTTCTTAGATCCTTCCCTTGAGTGACATGTCTCTTCTAGATCTTGTATTTTTATTTAAGATAAGTGCTTACTTACTCCTTTACTGTGGGTGAATAGAATGAGGTTAGTCATTAATCTGTGTCCTGGTCTCTTTTTTTTAAGTCAGTGCTTTCTGTTTCTGGTACTCTCCTCCAGTCCAGGAACCCTTTTTAACGCCCCTTGCTGGATGGTATTAGCGTTCATTAGTATTAAAAAACACAGTAGCATAAAGCTACTATGAATTCATTAATTTAAAAAATACATATGTATTTAATCATGCCATTTACATACTTTTGAAAAATGGTATGCATATTTGCTGTACGTATTCATTTAATGTATGATAAGAACTTAATGTGCATGTACATTTGAGGATTCTAGGTTGCCACATAGGAATCTGCAGACTAAAGTTTGGGAACTGCTGTCCTAATAGCAGGAAATATTACTCAGCTGTATTTCTTCTTTAATGTAAGACCTAATCAAATTCTCTAACATGACTTGGGATATTCCTGGTTCATTCAGGATATGTTTAGCTCTCACAGAGACAGTCTTTTATGGTGGCAGTAGTAGAACTGTGGCAAGAAATTAAAATAGTCTTTAAAATTAGTGATTCGGTTTTGTTATAGATCCCACCAGCACCACCAAGACCTGATTTTGATGCTTCAAGGGAAAAACTACAGAAGCTTGGAGAAGGAGAAGGGTCCATGACGAAAGAAGAATTCACAAAGATGAAACAGGAACTGGAAGCGTATGTGATTTTTTTGCTGTTGTTGTTAATTGTGCTTGTTTTAATGCCTTCTTTTTGTGCTCTCTGATATCCCATCCTTTTAATCATTTCACCATAGTGACCCTTTCTTGAAGATGCAGGTTTCAGCCACACAACCAGTGTTAATGATCATGATCAGAGCCTACAGGAAAATTATGGAATAATTATCTGCATTGTAAAATTCTTTAAATTAATGTTTTAAATAGACTCTGAAAATTGAAAATGAAGGATCCAAAAGTTTATAAAAAATAGTGAAAAGGGAATTGACTTTTTAAAGCAGAAATTGTTTTGTTTTGGTTTTTTATTTACAAGGCCTTAGTCATTACCAATCTAGTTCTCTTCTTTTGACATGTGCATACTACCAAAACTTCTATTTCTCATAGAAGTATACACTGAGCAACTTTGCATATGTTCTGTTTTCTTTAAAAAAAAAATGTATATAGGGTGTATGTGTATGTAAATCCCCCTCCTCTTTTCTCTGCCTATGGCTTCTGGCTAAAGGGAAAAGAATAGCAAAGTAGAGAGAAAATAGTTTTAAAATGTTTTTCATTAAATGATTGTTAGTTTAATATATACTAGAAATGTATTAAATCCTTGAAGAGAAATTGAGATAATTTCTGTTTCATTTTTAGTGTATTTGCTGAACATACAGAATCTTCCCCTTTTATTAAATGTGTGAAGTAATTTTGGATTTGCCATATATTGTTTCTCTGTATTTTGAGAATTGTACAAGGAAAGAATTTTCCTTGCATTATCATCACCTCCATCACTCTTTCTGGTCATTTCTCCCCTTCATGCATTTCCTTTTCTCCTCTTCCACTTAGTTTCAGTTTTCAAGCATATATTCACACTGCTACTAGACTCCTCTTCAGAATGCTAAACTCTCTTGACAAGATAAATTAGCAAAGGAGGTCTTCTTTGTCAAAGTGTAGGTGACAGATATTTTAAGAATTCTGTCAATGCTGAATGCTAGCAGTAGTCTGATAGCAGACAGATATATACTTATGGTTTATAAGACTGAAAACTGGAAATTAGCAGAGCACATTAATTAAAGAATCTGTGGTTTTCCAGTGGCCCTGATCATGACTCTTTTGTGGTCTGGTTAGGGGTTGGATAACAGAGAACCTTGGGTTTATTCTACTGCTACCTCCATCCTCTGCATCCTTCTTTTTTGTCTTCACTGAATGACTACCCTCACAGAGATCAAACTTCTCCCAACATTGGTCCTGCTGGTTTGCTGGTATGTAAAACTTCTCCTCCTTGCACGTAGTTGAAGCAAGAATGTTGGGCCTTTTCCTTGAGTGTTTTTTTTTCCCCAAACTGACGTGTTACTATATGATCACTGTGATTCACTGATGATATTAAAATATTTTAAACACAATTCTTTAATGTAATGGCAAGACTCAGTCTCTCCATGATGTGTTATTTTTTGTGTGTTTGGGTCATTAGATGAAAATAATTATTAATGTTGAAAATATGCTTAACTGAGATTTGGGTTTTGATATTTTTTTGTACTAAGGTATTTAAAAGCAGTAATTATCTAGAGATTGAATCATTAAGATTGTGTCAAATAATGTGTGGTATACTTTCTCTAGAGCTGAAAACACACACCCCTGTAGTTACCTTTAACATCAATTTGCATCAGAAGAAAGGTTCATAAAACCTAAAAATATTAACATTTAAATATAAATACTGTTAACTAGCATGAGGTCTTTTCAGAGCTGGGTTTTGTAAATTTCATTAACAGTTCAACTAAAATCTTTGTTTACATGGATTATATCTTTGTACCTCTCATTTTGCATTTGGAATAATTCGAAGAGTATTTGCTGAAGAAATTCTTGCAGATGATTTTCTAGTTGATAATGATGTTTTACCTTTAATTTTGTGTATTGTTTCTAGTGAATATTTGGCAATATTCAAGAAGACTGTTGCAATGCATGAAGTGTTCCTGTGTCGTGTGGCAGCACATCCTATTTTGAGAAAAGATTTAAATTTTCATGTCTTCTTGGAATATAATCAAGATGTGAGTATTGAATTGATTAAAGCAGTGATCAAGGTTTATTTTTAGAGTCATTGGAAAAGGCAGGGAGTAGTTAGAAAAGGCTTAAGGCCTTTTTATAATGTTATTTTTCAAGGCAGTTTAAAATGACACTTTTTCAGTGGTAATGCAGTATTTCAGTAAAACTTGAGTTAGATTAACTAAAGAAATAATGGTAGTGATTTCACTCTTTATTTAGTATGATGTTAGCTGTGGGTTTTTCATAGATACTCTTTATCAGGTTGAAGAAGTTCCCTTCTATTGCTAGTTTGTTGGGTCTTTTTATCATGAAAAAAATGTTTTTATCATGAAAAAGTACATCTATTAAGATGATCATGTGGGTTTTGTCCTTTATTCTATTAGTATGGTCTATTACATCGTGCCTTTCCATTTTGACTAAGATATCTTTCTAGCTGTGCTGGATCCCATGTACTTCTGGATCTTTGGGATCTCTTCTGAGTTTTCCTCTTAACTCTGTGGTTCCTTCCCAGTCTCCTTCATGGGCTTTTCCTCCATATCTCCATTCATTTAAGTCTGGACTTAGAACTTCTAATATAACATGGGACATTGATTTTCATCCTGAATTGTGAACTTCTTAAGAAATAGGGTTATCAAATTGATTAATGTTTCCTAAATGTGAGTTTGGAGACTTCTGAAGCCTTATGGAGAATTCGTCCCTAAGTCTGTTCTTAGGGAGGTGCTGAGCTAAAGAAATTCCATATTGCTTTTGGGTTAATCATTGACTCTTGATCTTTTTAACTGACCTTCAGAGCTGATTGCTCCTTATTTTCCTCCCTCCCCTCCTGCCTAAAAACTCCCTCATAGTGCAAAAAGAGAGATTGAGGTGGTGGAGCTTTAAAGATTTCTTCATTCGTGGTGCTGGCAAAAAAACTTTTAGTGGATGGGTGATACAGATCTTGGGACGTATATTTGGATGACAAAATTAACTCATTTAATTTTGGCAGAAAACAAATGTAGCATAGTGCTTGTTTGCTTACAAGTTAGCATCAAGGCCAAAGAATTTTGTGTATATAAATTTGCCCTTCTGGTTTGGTTTTAGTAGATATGACAATAATAATGTCCTAAGTCTAACAGTAGAGAAAATGAAAAATTTTTTAAAGAATATTCAGTAACTCAAGATCACAGAAATAGAGCATTTTAAGGATGGGTACTTTGACAAGCATAAATGTAGTATGTGGTACTGGCATGTGGTCATTTATAACTAGAAATTGTAAAGAATGCTGGCCATATCATGAATTATAAGAAGCTGAAAATGATTCATCAGTAAGGTTGCGAAAGAACATAATGACAGAATGCTGTCATCACTTTTTTACCTGTAAATTTGTTTTTGCTGGGCCTCATTTATGGCCTGGGCTAAAGCCTTGGTAATAATTTGGTAGAGCAGCATAGGTATAAAGTGAGGCACGGTGATCTCATTGCAAGGCCATTGAGCTGGAGTAGCCTCATGCTCCAAGTACTCTGTCCCATTGCCACAGCCCATAGTACTATCTGAAGTTGTGTATCTGTATTTTTAAATTTTATCTATTCATTATCTAGTTCCTTCTACTAAAATGTAAACTCTCTGAGAGTAAGACTTTACTTTTTGACCACTGTATCTTCACTATTTTAGGATAGTACCTGACAGTTAAGATACAAAATAAATATTAATAAGTGAAAGATTGCTAAATATTTAGATCAGCTTTATAAATTGCTTTCAGAAATCTTAGGATTTCATAAATTTTCTCCCACCAAGGTAGATTTATTTTTCTTCCTTACAAACTAATGTATGCTTAATGGAGATAATAGTGATGATGCATTATAATAACGCTTTTAATATCAGCAATGGTGTTTTGGAGGAATCCTAGAACAATGGACTGGAAAGTGTTTTGCAAATATTCTTTAACTAATAGCAAGTATTTTAACAGGTTGTAGAAGATTATTAGCTCAAAATTAAAAGGTTTTTCTCAATTTCATTTGTAACTCTGTTTCTCAGATCTTTTGTCAGTTCAGTGGTGCTGGAAAAGAAATCTGTATGTGCTATTCTGTTATCTGAGTTTCAGGGAGTCATGGGATTGATGAGCTGTTGAAGTAGGGCCAGAGCGTCTTGAAGTCTAAAAAGGCCATGGGGCATATGGGAGGTCTAGAAAAGCTTGTTCCAGCTTTAGTTGTATGAGAAATGGCTGCTGCTATAAGGAGTGATTACCTTTAGTGTTGCTTTACTTATGTAGTTGTTCACCTTCCCATTTCCAGTAAGTATGTATAGTCTGAGTCTGCTTAACAGTAGATTGAATATTTAACTTGTGTAACACCCTAGCCTCCATTCATTCTTGCTACCTCATCAGTGGCCGCACCCAGGACCTTGCCATCACCCTGACCTGCTTCACCTCTGAGTTCTAAAACCCTAGTATTGTAGACCCCAAGAGTAGCCTTCCGTCCTTACAGCTGTCTTTTTCCCTGTTTCCATTATAGTTGTTCTTTGACTCACTGGTACATCTCAACCCTTGACCTCTCCTGCATTTTGACCCTGTTAGCAGCCTTTTTGTGTTTACCTCTTTTTCGTCTAGCCCAGAGTCCCTGCTCCACCATTTATAACAAGGTTATGACTTGAGACAGCCCTCTCCCATTTTCCATAAAAGCTAATTTCAACTTGCAGCAGTTCCTCTTGATCAGATAATGACCTTTTTCTCAGGGAAGTGGAAGCCAATCAGAAATCAAATCCGTGAACTTCCTGTATCCTCCACAACCTTTAACCACCTTTGCAGCCACACTTGTTTATTGGCTTTCTTTGTTTTTTCACATCTTCGTTTCCAATCTGGACGCCTTCTGTTTCTTTTTCTCACCTAAGTGCCCTGGCTAGAACCTCCAGTACAGTGTTGCATAGAAATGACAAGAGCTGACATCCTTGTTTTGTCCTAATCTTAGGAGGGAGCCATTCACTATCTCACTCTGTCTTTAGTGTGTTAGCTGTGGGTTTTTTGTAGATACTGTTTATCAGGGTGAAGAAGTTCCCTTCTATTCCTAGTTTGTTGGGTGTTTTTATCATGAAAAAATACATCTATTGAGATGATCGTGTGGGTTTTGTCCTTTATTCTACTAATATAGCCTATTACATCATGCCTTTCCATTTTGACTAAGATATCTTTCTAGCTATGCTGGATCCCTTGTACTTCTGGATCTTTGGGATCTCTTCTGAGTTTTCCTCTTAACTCTGGTTCCTTTCCAGTCTCCTTCATGGGCTTTTTCCTCTATATCTCCATTCATTTAAGTCTAAGTTCCTCTAGACTTCTAATTCTGTAAATCCTCCCTAAGTGATCTCATCTACTCCTGTGGCTTCAGATACCCTAATATGCTCTTAACTTATAAATCTAGATCACTCCTGAGTCCCAGCCATAATTATTAAATGGCCTCTTGAAAAGTTCCGTTTAGATGTCCTCTTGGCATTTTACCCTCAGCTGAACTCTTCTTTAAACCTGTGCCTCCTTTTGTATTCTCTGTCTCCAAGAAGGTACCACCACCTCCCAGTTCCTTAAAACCTGGGGCCAGCCTGGTGGCATAGTGATTAAGTTTGCGCGCGCTGCTTCAGCAGCCCAAGGTTCGCAGGTTTGGATCCCGGGCACAGACATATGCACTGCTTATCAAGCCATGGTGGCATCTCATATAAAATAGAGGAAGATGGGTGCAGGTGTTAGGCCAGGGCCAATCTTCCTCAGCAAAAAAGAGGAAGATTGGCAACAGATGTTAGCTAAGGGCTAATCTTCCTCACCAAAAAAAAAAAACACCTGAAAATTACCCATCCCTCCTCCTATTCCTTTGAGGAGTCGCCAAATCCTGTCTGTCTTACTCCCTTACTGTACTGGGAATGTGTCCACTTCCTTCCATTGCCAGACCTAAAGATTAGTTCTGACTTTCATAATTCTTGCATGGGTTATTGAAGCAACCCCTAACTAGTTATTCATCCTCCAGCCTAATCTTTCTCATCCCCTGAGTCTGTATTAAATTCCTTGAGTGCTCCCTAGGGTCCTGTGAATACCTCTAACATATTCCTCACACTATATTTAATCATATGCTTACTTCTCTGTATCCTCCTCTGTGCCATAAGTTACTTTACGAGTAGGGACCACCTCTTAATCATCTTTATATTCCTAAGCACAGTGCCTGACTATAATAGACATTCATTAATGGTTTGTTAATTGAGTGAATTAATAAAAATGTAGCATAAAAAACAAACCAGAGTGCATTAGGAGGCCTAAAAATAGAGCAGTGAATTCTAACCGGAAGTTTGGAAGGATTTCGTGAAGAGATGCCTTTTAATTTGGATGTTTTAAGTCTGAGGAGAATTTTTGATGAGAGGGGAGATACTATTTCGGGTACAAAGAACCTAAGAGTTCTGAGCTTCTTTTGAAAACTATTTGAAACGTAAGGCTCTGGGGGTAGGGTGGTGGATAGAAAGGTAAGTTGAACCAGATTGTTGAAAGTCTTGAATACCATGCTAAGGAGATTGGCCTTTGTTCTCTGAACATTGTGAAACTCTTTAAAGTTATTGAGTAAGGAAGAGATGCTCAAAATTTGACTTTGGAAAGTCATCCCAAGCAGCAGAATGGATTGGATTGAGGAGATGAGGGATGTCAACTAGTAGTCCAATGTAGTAGTTTAGGCAAGAGATGATAAGGACTTCTACTAGGACATTGGGAATGGAAAGGGACAGATTTCAGACATTTGCTGGTAGAAGTTGAGCTTTGAGAGAAAGGAAGAAGTTGTAGATTATTTCAAGGTTTTAATGAGATCTGTGGGGTTTTAGGGAACATGTGGGAGTCTGAGAGACTAGTTGGTTGGATGGAGGGGCCATGAATTTAGGGAACCAAAAAGAGGAAGAAAAATTTGGAGGTAAGATTATGAATACTGTTTTAGGCACATCTAATGTGAGGTTAGCAGAATCTCCATGCAAGGATGTAATTTAGGCAATTGGAAATAGGATCTAAGTTTCAGGAAAGAGCTGAGGGATAATGATAGAGATTTGTGGGTCATTTACATAAAAGTGAGCATTGAGGCCACAGCAGTAGATAAGGAAATTAGATGGAATGTTCCTTTATGGAGCACTGTGATGCACCAAGTGGTAGAGTCAGAGTTAGCTGCTTCTCAGTTTTGCGTTTACATAACCATTCATGCCATTCAAAGTCATCTTTGTATCCCTTATACTGTAAGTTATTGACTCCAAAAATGGGACAGGAGATGATATTTGGATGAGTTCAGAATGGTGAATTTGCAGAATGTGTTTTCAGAGCTTTTACAGAATCACATGATGGTATATTGTACTCCAGTAAATTTCACGTGTTTAAAGGAACTCCTGAATTAAATTTTTAGTTGTCTTTACATTATATAGTAGTGTTTGACAAAGTATAGTGAGAGGGCTTCTTGCAATCGAATTATCAAATATGCTTGTAAAATTTGAGATATCTAGACCTCATTGTAGATCAGCTGAATCTGAATCTTTGGGAGTGAGGCCAGACTCCTCTTTAATGCCCTAAAGTTTGAAAATCACGGATACACATAATGAAAGTGCCACTTTATTAAGTTTAAAAACTGGGATCCTTTGGAGTTTGCCATTTTGATGTCAGAGAAGGCACTGCTTTCCATTTGTAATCTAAAAAAAAATGCTAGGGGCCACCCGGTGGCGCAGCGGTTTAGTCCGCAGTTGGCAGCCCGGGGTTCGCGGGTTCAGATCCCGGGCGCCCGCTGATGCACTGCTTGTCAGCCACGCCGTGGCGGCGTCCCATATAAAGTAGAGGAAGACCAGCACAGATGTTAGCCCAGGGCCAGTCTTCCTCAGCAAAAAAGAGGAGGACTGGCGACGGATGTTAGCTCAGGGCTGGTCTTCCTCACAAAAAATAAAAATAAAATAAATTTTAAAAAATGCTAACTTAAATTTACCTTCCTTTCAGTTGAGTGTGCGAGGGAAAAATAAAAAAGAGAAACTTGAAGATTTCTTTAAAAACATGGTTAAATCAGCAGATGGAGTAATTGTTTCAGGAGTAAAGGTAAGATTTTATTTGCTTAACAGAGATGTTGGTTTGAAAATTAACTTTTTTTAAGAGGGAGATAGATTGAGATTTCAGATGTGCAGAAGGTTATATTGGAGTAAAAGAGAAGTTCGGGCAGTAGAATCCGTAGGCCTAAAAAGCTGGGCACCCTGCCCTGGGTTCCACTCTTTAGAGAGTGCCCTTCTTCAAGGGGTGAGAGGTCTCAGGTCCCAGGGGATTTGCCCACCTGGAGCCCCCACGCCCCTTCCCTCCAAACCGGACCATGCTCGGTATCTAGAACCCCATATTTCCCTGCCTAGCTCCTAAGCCTTATTCCAGGTCCTGGATGGCCTTCTTCCCTGAGCTCATCCTCCAGAGGGTAGACTGTGCCACTGGTGTATGCATTCCGTGGGTGGTCAAGGGGTGACCACGGAGCATCTAGGTAGAGGGAAGGCACAGGGAGAAGATCAGTGTGCAGGATGGAATTTCCAGCCACATGCACATGAGGTCCCTCTGGGTGCCTTAGAGAGCTGCAGGGTGGTGCACGAAGAGGGGCTGCCTCCATTTGTACACTTGTCCTTGGCCTTACAAATGTTAGGGGAAAACTGAATTCAGAGTTGGTGTTAGAAAAGTTCAGTTGAGGTTTTGGTCTTATCTCTTAGTAGCTACGTGACCTTGGGAAAAGTCTCTCTCTGAATCTCAGTTTTCCCATTTTCAAAATGAGGTTAATAATACTACCTACCTCATAGGATTGTTGGAAAAATTAAATAATATGTATGAAAATACTTATAAAGTTAATTATTTACCTAAATAACACCTAAATTTTTCTTAATGATGTTCTAAAAATAGTGCAAGAATTGATTTATCTGAAAAGTTTTACCATTAAAATATGAGAAAAATGTTTATATTACATTATCAAGCAAATACTAAAAAAGAGATAAATAATGCTGATTTGTCATTGTTGCCTGTTTTTATAGATACATCTACAATAAAACTTAGGTGTAGGGGCTGGCCTGGTGGTGTACTGGTGGGGTTTGCACGCTCCACTTTGGCAGCCTGGGGTTCACAGGTTCAGATCCTGGGCACAGACCTGCTCACCCCTCGTCAAGCCATGCTGTGGCTGGCATCCCACATGTGGAGTAGGGGAAAATGGGCATGGATGTTGGCCCAGGGCCGATCTTCCTCGGCAAAAAGAGGAGGATTGGCAGCAGATATTAGCTCAGGGCTTGTCTTCCTCACCAAAAAAAAAAAACTTAGGTGTGAAGTACTATTTATTTGATTTGTACTTTGATTTTTCAAAGACGGGTCAAGTGATATGTTGACAGTGCATGTGCTCTGGCTACTTTCTAGTAAGGACTCAGCTTACTTCCATTTTGATGCTGCTAGGCATTAATATTGAACGTTTTTCTTAGCATGAAGTATAAACCACTATATTATCATGATTTTAATAATTTTATTAGTAAAGTAATAGTAATTACTATTAGCAAATTAATTAGTAATTACTAATTTGCTAAATTAGTAATTTTTTGAACATTTACAGTGTGTTGAATGGTAGCTCACATTTTCTTATTTAATCTTCACTACAATCCTGGAAGTTAGATAGTTTTATCCCCATTTTTACAGTTAAGAAAGCTAGTACACATAAATTGCAGATTTTAAATGACATTTTGTCAGTACTTTCTCTTCTTGCGTTCTATTGATGTGAGTCTTGAATTACATCATGTCAACTGATGCTTTTTCAATAAATGATTGCTCTTTTAGAAGGGGGAAGTACTTTAATAATTTTTATTTTTAATGTATATTTTAGCTTTGTTCCCAGAAAAAGGTTGAAGACAGTGGTTAATACGATCTTGCTCCCAGATAGCTAGTTTGGCCAGGTTCCCCAAAGCAGTCAGAGAATGCCCTAATGAGAAGGCCTGGCAGCCTTCAGGAGTGGCCCATAGAATACATGATAGACCAAGAGAAGGAGATTTTCACTTGTCTACCAGAAGTTTTTTCTTTTTTTCTCAGAAGCAATTGGTCGCTCCCACTGGCAGTAATTATTTGTTGGAGAGGCAGGATTGTAGAGGCAGAGCAGAATTAGGAACATGTTTCAGAGTACAGCATGTGAACATGAACCATATGGGGAGCTCTAAGCCTTCAGCTACAAAAACCATAGATTTCTCACTTGATTGATGGAAATGCATATCTATTAAAGTCTGAACTTGTTGATGAAATCAGTATATCGCCTGATTATTAGGGGATAGCTGTGCTGTTTTATTGATGATCTTTTATGATTATAATGATAAAGTGATTAACATATTACCCTAAAGCAAATGTGTGAAAAAAGTTTATATTTTCTTTTGATTCTATAGGATGTAGATGATTTCTTTGAGCATGAACGAACATTCCTTTTAGAATATCATAACCGAGTTAAGGATGCATCTGCTAAATCTGATAGGATGACGAGATCCCACAAAAGTAAGATTTTTTTTCTCTGTGGCTAAAGCTTACACTTTTTAATGGAATAATTATAAAGTTATGTTACTTATGATTTGTTAGAGTCCTGATGTACAGCAGCAGTTCTCAAACTGTGGTCTATGAAACTTTGACCCCAAGGCCCTTTTAGCAAGTCTGTGAGGTCAAAACTATTTTCATAATAATCTTACGATGCTTTTTACCTTTTTCACCATGTTCACTTTTACATTGATGATGCAGAAGCTCTGGTGGATAAAATTGCTGATGCCTTAGCACAGGTCAAGGCAGTGGCACCAAACTGTGCTAATAGTCCCTGTATTCTTTCTCACCATGCATTTGCAATTAAGTAATAATTTCAGTTAAGAATTTCCTTGATGAAGCAGTAAAAATTATTAACTGTAATAAATCTCCCTTGAGTACACATTTTTTACATTCTGAGTGATGAAATGGGAGATATGCATGAAGCACTTTGCATACTGAAGTGTAATGGTTCTCTAGAAAAGCATTTTAGTGATTGAGGTGCAACTGAACTAGCTACTTGTTTCATAGAACACCGTTTTTACTTAAAAGAATGACAGAGAGACAAACTGGTTATTCAGACTTGAGTATTTGGTAGACATCTTCTCAAAAATTAACTCAGTGAGCCTGTCACTTCAAGGAAAACAACTCGGGCCAGCCCGGTGGTGTAGTGGTTAAGTTCACACGCTCTGCTTTGGTGGCCCAGGGTTCGCAGGTTCGGATCCCAGATGCGGACCCACACACTGCTTGTCAGCCATGCTGTGGCGGCATCCCATATAAAGTAGAGGAAGATGGGCACAGATGTTAGCCCAGGGCCAATCTTCCTCAGGAAAGAGAGGAGGATTGGCAACAGATGTTAGCTCAGGGCTAATCTAGCTCACAAAAAAAAAGAAAAAGGAAAACAACTGTTAGTATGTGTTGACAATGATAAAAGTCAAGCTTTCCAGCAGTAATTAGAATTTTGGAAAACTTGTATCCATCACCATGAGCTTCCCTCCCAATAATTAAAAACTTATCTGAGGAGATTGATAATAATATTAGTGAATGTGATTTTTTTGATGTTATATACTAAAATGTGCCAACATTTGGAAGATCTGCATAATTCATTGAACTAATATTTTCTTAATGATCAAGTGCATGATGTTACAAAATCATGTATGTAAAAGAGCCATTCAAAGTGCTCTTTTACATTCAAGATAGACCAATGGGCTTTTTGAACAGCTTTATTGAGGTATAATTGATATCAATAAGCTGCAGTGTTCCACATGTACAGTTTGATGAGTTTTGACTTGTCTGTGAAGTCATTTACAATCAAGATAATAAACATATCCATTACCACCAAAAGTTGCCTTGTGGCCCTCTGTAATCCTTCCCTCCCACCTGTCCCCAGGCAGCCATTGATCTGCTTTCTGTCTCTATAGATTAGTTTGCATTTTCTAGAATTTTATATAAATGGAATCATACAGTGTGTACTCTTTTTTGAAACTCGACAGAATTATTTTGAGGTTCATCAATGTTGTTGTATGCGTTGAAAGCTCATTCCTTTTTATTGCTGAATGATATTCCATTATATGGATATACCACAATTCTTTAACCGTTCAGCTGTTGGTAGACATGTGGGTTGTTGCTAGCTTTTGGCTATTACGAATAAAGCTGATGTGAACCATCTGTATATAAGTCTTTGTGTAGACATATGTTTTCACTTCTCTTGGGTAATACCTAGAAGTAGAATGGCTGGGTCATGTGGTAAGTGTATATTTAACTTTTTTAAAAATTGCCAAACTTTTTTCCAAAATTATTGTACCATTTTACATGCTGTGCATGAGAGTTCCAGTTGCTCTACATCCTTGCCAACAAGGATAATCACTCTTCTTAATTTTAGCCATTCTAATAGGTTAGTAGTGGTCCCTCAGTGTGGTTTTAATTTGCACTTCCCTAATGACTCATGATGTTGAACATCTTTTCTTGTGTAAGTCCTCCAACTTTATTCTTTATCAAAGTTGTTTTGATCCCTCTAGGTTCTTTACATTTTCATTTGGATTTTAGAATCAGCTTGTCACTTTCTATAGAAATGCCTGCTGGGATTTTGATTGGAATTGTATAGAATCTGTAGATCCGTTTGGGGAAAATTGACATCTTAATGATATTGATTCTTCTGATTCAAGAATATGGTATATCTGTCTATTTAGTTAGGTTTTCTTTAAGTTCTCTCAGCAATGTTTTATCGTTTCCATTGTAGAGATCTTATACATCTTCAGTTAGATTGATCCCTAATTATTTTTTGATGCTATTGTAAATGATGTGGTTTTTAAATTTCAGTTTCCAGTTCTTTACTAATATGTATAAATACAACATATTTTCAATGTTGATCTTATATCTTGCAAACCATAATAAATTATTAGTTCTAGTAACTATTTTTTAGGTTCCTTAGGATTTTCTGTATAGATAATCATCTGCTAATAAAAACAGTTAAAGTTCTTCCTTTTCAGTTTGGATGCCATTTCTGTCTTTTCCTTGCCCTACTGTACTATTGCTGTACCCTCCAGTGCAATGCTGATGGAAGTGGTGGGGCAGGCATTTTTGCCTTGTTCCTTGTCTTGTGGGGAAGGCATTCAGTTTTAAACCATTAATTATGTTGTCAGGTGTGGGTTTTTCCTAGATGCGTTTTATCAGGTTGAGAAAGTTCTCTTAAATTACTAGTTTTCTGAGAGGGCTTTTTCTTTTTTTAAGTCAGTTTTGTCAAATGCTCTTTTTGCAACTATTGAGATAATCGTATGGTTTTTCTTTTTTAGTCTATAAATGTGGTTAATTACATTGATTTTCAAATGTTAAAGCAACTTTAATTCTTAGGATACATATCACTTATACTGATGGGGTTTAATGTAACAGTACAAAAAGTTCATTGATATAATTTTAGATTCCACATTGCTAACTCTTAAACTACTACTTGTTGAGTTTTGATGTGGTATCAAAGAAGAATGTCCAATTATCTGAAAATATTAGTAAAATACCTCTTCCTTTTTCAGCTACATGTCTGTTTGAGACTGGATTTTCTCTACATAACAAACAAAAACAATATATCGCAGTAGGTTGAATGCAGAAGAAGATAAGAGAATCCAGCTATCTTCTATTTAGCCAGACACAAAAGAGATTTGCAAAAATGTAACAGTCACTCTGTTCACTAATTTTAAAATTATGTATAGTTATTTTTCATTTGAAATGTTATTTATGTTAACATAATGGTTTTAATAGTTATTTTAAATGAATTAATAAATATTTAAATTTTTTGCTTTACTCTTTTAAAAAATACAGTACATATTGATAAATATAACCCACATAAATGAAAGCTCTTTAGGGTCCTCAGTACATATTGATAAATATAACCCACATAAATGAAAGCTCTTTAGGGTCCTCAGTAATTTTTAAGAGTGTAAAGGAGTCCTAACAGCAGAAAGTTTGAGAACCTCTGATATAGAGGCTCCAACTCAGTAGGGACCTAGAGGTATGAACCTCCATTTTGGAGTATTGTTACATGCTGTAATAGAAAGGAGGAAGAAGTCTCTGGTTTGGTGACTTAGGTTCTTATGTCATTCTTTTAGGAGAGTTAAGAGTTATTTTTATATATATATTTTTTATATCTTTGTGATTTGCAAATTTCTTCTAATGTAGTAGTAGTTTATACTTGCCTGTTCCATAGTTAAGAACTATAAAGTAAAAGTGTGGGAAACTTTAATTTCTTCCTAGATTCATTACTGATTTGCCTTAGAGCCTATTAGACCACATGATTGGTCTTGTGTTGGTTTCCTTGTTTATAAAATGACATTAAGGATAAAATATCTTATACTTCTCCTCTATTAAGAAAAAATTTGTAAATTATGAAATGGTACATACTAGTGTTGATTGTAATTATTAGGAATTAGGAATGCCTTTAGTTTCAGTTTTGATGATTTCAAATGGAATTCTACTATACTATTAATTTTTCTTCTTTTTTTTTTTCTTTTTGTGAGGAAGATTAGCCCTGAGCTAACATCCGTTGCCAGTCCTCTTTTTGCTGAGGAAGACTGGCCCTAGGCTAACATCCATGCCCATCTTCCTCTATTTTATGTGGGATGCTGCCACAGCATGGCTTGACAAGCGTCGTGTTGGTCCACGCCTGGGATCCGAACCTATGAACCCCAGGCTGCGGAAGCAGAGCATGCGAACTTAACTGCTACGCCACCAGGCTGGCACCTTAATTTCTTTTAAAAAATTATCTAGTTCATAAGCTAAATATCTGTTAGTTTATGGCATATCTATTATGTACCAACCATTGTGTTAGACAGTGGTGATTTCAAGGTGAACAAAATACAGTCTTTGCCTTTAAGGAGGGCAAAAAATTGCAATACATTGTAATAAGTCTTATCATAGAGGTATGTATTATTGCTGTGGAAACATAAAGACTACAAAGGTAGAGAATCAAAGGAAACTGAAGAAATTAGTGATTCTTATTATTTCTGTTTAGCCAAATGGAATGGTGCTTTAAGAGAGATGATAGTAAATCTATTTTACAAAATAATAATTATAAAGTAAAAACTTTTTTTTATAATGAATGAACTTTACCTGGACTATGAAAAATTAAGCTTTTCAGCATCGTTATGAATTCTGATGTATAAAATCAGAGCAGTTTGCATATTTTCTGTGATCACATAATGATGTGATAGCCGAAGAGGGTAGTGTTCTCTGAGCCAGATATTATTAGAATCCAGGAATTTCTTTCCCTAAAAAATAATTTCAGGGTCAGGTTAAGCATAAAATATTAATTCATTCGTTATTAAACACAAAATTCATGGGGCTGGCCTGATGCTGTAGTGGTTAAGGTTGCGTGCCCCACTTCGGCGGCCCTGGGGTTTGCAGGTTCAGATCCCAGGCGTGGAGCTACACAATGCTCATCGAGCCAGGCTGTGGCATCATCCCACATACAAAATAGGGGAAGATTGGCACAGATATTAGCTCAGCGACAATCTTCCTCACCAAAAAAAACTCCCATGAAACTCGTTTTTGATTTCTGCTGCCTTTTTTTGTGTGTGTGTGAGGAAGACCAGCCCTGAGCTAACATCCGTTGCTAATCCTCCTCTTCTTGCTGAGGAAGACTGGCCCTGGGCTAACATCTGTGCCCATCTTCCTCTACTTTATATGGGACGCCACCACAGCATGGCTGACAAGCAGTGCGTCGGCAGGCGCCTGGGATCCGAACCCGCGAACCCTGGGCTGCCAAGTGCAAACTAAACCGCTACGCCACTGGGCCGGCCCCTTCTGCTTCTTGATAAACCAAGCTTTAAGTGATTTTCAGGTATTATTTATTTTTTAAATTAAACTTTTATGTTAAGATAATAGTGAAGAGTCTCACATAAAAAAGTTATCATTCAGAGTCTGAAGTCTGTACTCAAAGTTTCTTTATAAAAGATATCAAAATAGATGTTTTGAGTAACAATAAGTCCAGTCAATAGAATCACTAAATTTTAGCTTTATCAATTGAATATAATTTTGTGCAGCATAAGTATAATATAAGGATTACTGTTTTGTTAGAGAATAAACACATTAAAGCCTTGTGAAAATACTGCTAGTATAAATGGGAATTTCCATACAAAGTAGGCATGTCTTGGATTTTATTAATTAATAATAGCAAATATTTTTAATTTTAATATTTAATATTATTTAATATATAATTTATATTTGTGTACATTAAATTATTTTAATTTAAATTAATTTAATTAACATTAGATTGGAGGTGAATTGGATTAAATATATTTAATATAATTTAATATTAATAATTAATAAATATATAATTTATAATTACATGAAGTGGATACCATTATCATCTCCATTTCCAGATAAGGAAATTGAGGCATAGACAAGTTAAGTGATATGCCCAAGGTCATATAGCTGGTTTATTGGGAAGATGAGATTGGACCCCAGGCAGTAATCTTTGCACTATACTGTCCTTTTTCTGAAACAAATAGAAGCATCCATTATAATTTTTTCTCAACAATTGCCTTATCCTGTGGAGTGAGCCCTAGGAAGAGTATTGTGCTGAAGTTGAGTCCTTTGCTTCCTAGACCCCAATGGTAATGTGCCACCATTCATCTAGCTTCCCAAATGCCGTAATTTCCCCTCCTCCCTCAGGTCTACTGGTTGTAAATCCTACCTATTTCATTTCCTAAATATCTTTCAGCTTTGTAGGTTTCTCTCTGCTCTCACTGTTCCCACTGTCTTGATCCCGACCCTCCGTATCTGACACAGCAGTTTCCTAGTTGGTCACCCTGTCTTCTCTGTCTCTGTACTTCGTCTTTACTCTAGGACGCTGAGTTTATCATCTAAAATCCTTATCAGGTTGATTTTACCACCTCTATGATTTAAAAGTGTTTACTATTCTAGTCTTTACTCTAGAAAGAAGAGTTTGTTATCTAAAGTTATCAGGTTGGGGCCGCCTGGTGGCGCAGCGGTTTAGTCCGCGCTTGGCAGCCCGGGGTTCGCAGGTTCGGATCCCGGGCGCCCGCCGATGCACTGCCTGTCAGCCATGCCGTGGCGGCGTCCCATATAAAGTGGAGGAAGATGGCACAGATGTTAGCCCAGGGCCAGTCTTCCTCAGCAAAAAGAGGAGGATTGGCGACGGATGTTAGCTCAGGGCTGGTCTTCCTCACACAAAAAAAAATAAAAAAAATAAAGTTATCAGGTTGATTTTACCACCACTACGGTTTAAAAATCCTTAATAACACCCATTCCCACAAGATCAAATCCAAACTTGATCATGGCGTACAAAAACCCTTTTTTCCCCAAGATGTTTCCAATTTATTTTCCATCTGCAACTCCCTCCACTACCCTCTGCACCCTGCAGTGCCGTAGTCCCAGAAGACTCTCTGAATAGACTCTGGTCTTTCAAGTCTCCCTGACCTTTATCCATGCTCTTCCCTTCATCCAAAATGCTCTCCGCTCCACTTTGCCTGGTAAAGATTTGGTCATCCTACAAGCTCCAACTCATTCTGTAGTGTCTTTAAATCCTTCCTTGACCCTCGGGGGAAATCGTGTTTCCCTGCACCCAAAATAGTTTGTACCTACGTCTAATATAATCTTCATCATATTGTGTTATAGTTGTTTTTGTCATTTCCTTCACTAGACTTTGGGTATCTCATATTACATACACATTGTTTGGTAGGCTCAGTAAATATTTTTGAATCAATGAATAAATATATTAAATTCTTAAAACTTTTTCCATAGGTGCTGCAGATGATTACAATAGAATTGGTTCTTCATTATATGCTTTAGGAACTCAGGATTCTACAGATATATGCAAGTAAGGATTCTAATTGAAAACATTAAATATAAATAAAGCAGAAAAGTTTTGTTGGCAGCCCGGGCACACACAACACTTCTGACCCAGCAGGCATTTTGGAATATTTTTGTCAAAACACATTGATAATAAGGAGCTTCTTATGACACCTCGGGTCAGTGTCATTTTTTTCTCCTCCCTTTCTCTCTTATTTTTTAAATCTGAGAAATAAAAATGGACTTGAACATATAAACATTTACAATGTTTTGTTTGATGAAAATGGGCTGATTTGTGAGTGTGTGAGAGACAGAATTTATGTCAAAATGGTCTTAGGTTTTGATAAAGCTTATTATAAATAAATGCTATTTTGGAATTAGAATATATATGTATGTATTTCACTGGAGCCCAAATTGACTTTTAAAGTAAACTTTGATGCTGTCAGTTTGCACTTTTTGAAGAGGCTGGCTCTTCTAGTTTCATGGTTCAGTGAGGTTTAGGGCATCCTGGGGGCAAGCGGATGGGGAAAGTGTTGTGCATGTTAGTGTAGAAAAGCTCTCTGGAAATTTCTTACACAGCTGTCTTTTATTTACTTTATGCTAGTTTTTCACTTTAAATTTTAGTTGCTCCCATAATATTGTTTAAATTCAACTCTTCATTGAAAAATAATTCGAACATATTTGTAAAAAAATTTTAAGTGGGAAAACTATTTTCATAGTCCATGTCTTTCTCCAGACCGCATCCTTGAACTTTTGTCTAGTATATCCTGTCTCAGTAGACATAGAAGATCCAAGTTTTTCTGCAAAGCAAGGTACCTTGGCTTACACTAATAAATATGCTACCTTCCCAAAGAGTTGGTTAAGTCTTTGATAAGAAGAAAAAGTCAACCTTGCCATGTGTTATCTGACATAAACCTGTCAAAGCAAGTTCTTGTCAAGAAAGCAAAGTTCATCAAATTGTGTTTTTGCTTTCATGTTATTTGCCCTAATCCAATTATAATGTCATGTATAATTACATATTTTACAGAATAGTCTTTAATAGCTTGGCCTTGGGATATTTTTTAGTTGGTTGCCAGCATTTGAGAGAGAGGCTATTTAGTTAAAAGTGAAAGTGAATTCTGACGTAGAAATTGGTTGTCCATTTCTGTTGTTTTTCAAAACAAATCAACTTTATTTGAAAATATTTAAAATGTAGCTATCAGATAACTTCAAGAACTGTTCCAGCTTCAGGGTTTTCCTTTTAAATCAGCCTTTTGTCTCTTTGGATATGATTGTTCTGTGCTTCTGTAATAATTTTGAAATTGTATGCTTTATTTAGTTTTATGTGGCATATTACTAAAGAATATCAAGACAAATTTTTAAGTTTAATGTATGGCTTAGATTGTCATCTTGAAATGAGAAGATTTTCTGTAACAAAAGATTTCAAGTAATCAGTTATATGGGGAAGTGGAGAGATTTCTGTTGAACTAAATGAAATCTGCAGTGAAGAAGACCATTAAATATTGTAATGAGATAAGAATATTCATTATTAATATGCTTTGGAGGCATATTCTCTGAACATTTGAAATGGAAAATTATTTCAGAGGTAGTTTCTGATGAAATATTTTTCCTTTCCAGGTTTTTTCTCAAAGTTTCAGAACTGTTTGATAAAACAAGAGTAAGTACTATTAATTAACCTTTGGTGGTCTAAACCTCTGCATACAGTTGTGTTTAACCTGTTGTGGCTGTGTTTAACTTTACTGAGGAAGATGCGTTATACTTCAGAAGGATGAAGAGATGGATTTAGATTTGAAAATTTGAGAGTTTTTCAGGAAATTCAGTTTTTGTTATGGCCTTTTGGCCTTTGTGTAGAAGTTCATATTTTTGATTGGAAAACATGTTAATTTTGGAGACTGGGTTTATTTTTATGAAGAATGATCCTTTTCTGGGGCTTTGTAAGCTAGGAGGAAGTCTTAGATTCGTTATTATTTTACCAAGACTTTTAATCTCCCATGAAACACCGGTTTAAAACTGAATAGTTAAAAAAAAAAAAAGTTTTATCAATATGAGGCAAGTGTACAACTGCAGAAGGTTTCATTCATAGTAATAATAATCTAGTATTAGCATAGTCTTGGTTTTCAAGAATCAGTCCTAGATACAATAATATTTTAACATTTTTTATCAGTTGATAGAATAGTGAAAATGTTTATTGGATGTTTAATGGTACTTAGCTGAGAGTGGTGGCAGCTACTCCTTTGTAGAAATCTGATTTCAGCATGACCTTACCAGTTGAGTGAAGTGTAGTGGAGACAAGGAGAGGAAAAGGAGATGTTCTCTCACAAAGGAAAAAGTCCTTAAATAGTAAATGGTGTTATACCAGGGTCCATATAATCCATTATTCTGCCTTTGATATTTGTACCACTGAGCATTTTCTGGGAAGATATAGTTGTTTTTCTGTGCGTTTACATCAAAAGAATAGGGATCTATCAGAAAATACGCTTATGAGTCAATTCTTTCAGAATCAAATGTTGAGATGGGATTAGATGTACAAGAGATTTATTATGAAAAAGAGGAAGGAGCAGGAGTAGACAGGAAGAGCCTTCAGACCACAGTGCAGGTCTATACCTGGGAAAGGAGAGGCCAGAGGCAGGACTGGGTAGGAAGACTTTCAGACTGTGGCGCAGTTCTAAGAAAGTTTTGTCTGGGTCAAAGGGGAGTCCCTGAGCCAGAGTTGCCCGTTCGAGGAGTTCTGCTTCAGGCAAGAATGGGCCGGCACTGCTACCCCTGTGCTCTGTCATTGGCGGGGTGCACCAAGGCAAGGAGGGGGAGGATGGAACAGAACCTTCATACGAACATGATTCTGGATCCAGGGAGATTGCAGTTGGGCTATCAATCAGCTGTGCTCCTTGCAGCAAGCAGTTTTTCTTGAAGGAGATCTGGGTGGCACATTTCTATAGCTACATGATCCTCATTTGCTTTAGTGTTTCCATGTTGTTCTGGTTATTATTGCATGTAACAAACCATCCTAAAATCAGTAGCTTAAAACAAGAATTTTATTATGCTAATGAATTTTGGGGGTCAGGAATTGAGAAAGGGCACCGCAGAGATGGCTTGACTCTGCTCCGTGATGTCTGGGCCCTCAGCAGAGAAGATACTGGGGGCTGGAATCATCTGAAAGCTCACATGTCTGGGAGTTGATACTGACTGTCAGCTGGGACTTCTGCTAGGGCTGTTGGCTGTAATACCTACATGTGGTTTTTCCATGGAGCTGTTTAGGCTTCCTCACAACATGGTGACTAGGTTCCAAAATGAGCATCCCAAAAGATGGGAAGTGGAAGCTGCTAGTTTCCTAAGGCCTGGGCCAGGAAACTTGCACAGCATCACTTCTGTATTGGTCAAGCAGTCTTAGAGCCCAGATTCAAGAGGAAGGGGACACATACCCTACTTCTTACTGAAGGGAGGGGAGCCGTATTTAAAAGCATCCAACATTTATCTAGCATGTTATCTGTTTATCTGAATCAGTTTTGAATATACTTTGTGTCTATGCTCTTACCTGTTATGTTAAGAAGTCCCATAGGTTTATTTCTCCATGAAGTAATATTTTTTAAGAAGCTTCAAGTTTTTTCTAACTTTTTATTGAAGTGTATTATATATATATAGGAAAGAGCATTTATCAAAAGTGTACAGCTCAGTGAAATTTTATAAATTTAACATGCTCATGTAATGAACACCCAGATCAAGAAATAGAACATTACCAGCAACCCAGATGCCCTGCCCTCCTTCAGCTGCCTTCTGAGTCACCACCTCCTGCAAGGGTAACCACTATCCTAGCTTCTAACAGCCAAGATTAGTTTTATTTTCATATTTTATATAAATGCAGTATGTATTCTTTTATGTCTGGCTTCATTTTCTCAACATTATGGACATTAAATTCATCCATGTTGTTGCATGTAGGTATAGTTCTTTCATTCTTTTTTTTTTTTTTAATTGCAGGGGAAGATTTGCCCTAAGCTAACATCTGTTGCCAATCTTCCTCCTTTTTTCTTCCTTTCCTCCCGCAAAGCCCCAGTACATGGCTGTGTATAGTTGTAAGTTCTTCTGGTTCTTCTGTGTGAGCTGCACACAGCACAGCTCCTGACAGACGAGTGGTGTGTTTCCACACCTGGGAACCCAACCTAGCCACTGAAGCAGAGCATACGGAACTTGAGCTGCTAGGCCGTCAGGGCTGGCTCTAGTTCCTTCATTCTTATTCAAGAATATACCTAAATTTATTTACCTGTTCTACTCTTAGTAGGCATTTGCATAGTTTCTAGTTTGGGGCCCTTTACAAATAGTATTGCTAAGACCATTCTTGTATATCTTCAGCTGAGCATAAGTATGCGTTTCTGTCAGGTGTCTGTAACTAGGAGGGGAATTGGTGGGTGATAGGTTACCCATGTGAAAAGCTGTTGTAGATGCTGCCCAACTGTTTTTCAAAGTGACTGTACCAATTTACTTTCCCACCAGAATGAATGTGAGCTTTGGGTTGCTGCACAGCTTGTAATACTTGGTGTCTTTTTTTATTTTAGCCATTCTGGTGAATGTGTAGTGTTTTTTTATTTTAACTTTTTATTTTGACAATAATTTCAGATGTACAGAAAAGTTGCAAGAACAGTACAAAGAATTCCTGAACATGCGTCACCTAGATTTCCTCAAAGTTAATGTTTTTACATTGCTTAAAGTTCTTTTATTCCAGAAAGTCTATATTCATTTTTCTGCCCTTTGTGCACATCTCTCTTTTTCTTCTAAGATAAGAGTTAATTTTAATATAGCCAATACGATTGTCAGCGATTTCCTTTAATCTTGTCAGATATCCAGTATGCAAATGTTCCCAATTGTCTTATAAGTTGCTTTTTACAGTGGAGTTTGTTTGAATCAGGATCCACACAAGGTCCCTATATTGTATTTGGTTGGCGTAATACATCTTTCTTTATCCTCTGTCTCTGCAGGCTGAATGAAGAATTCTCATCTTTTTAGTCTGACCCTTGTCATCCCGACTCAGACTAACCACATGTGTTTTTTACTCTTTAGTGTCTTCAGGCACATTTTGCTCATGTTTTGACTGTGTCTTCTGGTTGTCCTCAGCAGGAGGATTGGTGTGAATTACTTAGTCTACCATTGCCAGCCTTTTTTACTTTAAAATCATGTATACATATCAATTGCCATTGAAATAAAGAGAGAAAATGTAAGTGAAGCTGAAAGATGATATTGAAAGTCATTATAGCCGGGAACTTGAGTCAAATATAGAGTCCTTCCATAAATCGACAAATCTCATTTGATCTCATCTTCTTTTTTCTGTTCGTTTTTTGTCAGAGTTACAAAGAAAAGTAACAGGCTGGTAAAGAAGGGAAGAAAACCTAGATTAAATAGGCATGGATACTATAGTTATTTATAACTATTTTTTACAGCAATTGAGAAAGAAGACACTGTAGAATGTAAGTGATAATTAAGTGCTCAATTTTTTTCCTTTTTCAGAAAATAGAAGCACGAGTGTCTGCTGATGAGGACCTCAAGCTTTCTGACCTTTTAAAATATTACTTAAGAGAATCCCAAGCTGCTAAGGTAACTTTATTGTTCGTTTTTTAAAATGGACTGTTTTACAAAAAGCCATCTCTCTGGAGATTGTGAGACTTAAGGTTGTTAAAGATGATTTATCTCTCGATTTTAAATTATATTTTCAAGTGTGAAATTTTTTTTTTCACCTTTTAGAAATTGGAGGTCAGGGAACCCCACCTAACCCCACATAAAAGTTTCCTCTGTAAATTTCTGATACACTATACTCTGGAACTTTTTTTTTTTAATGAATTTCATATATTTATTCAGGTAAAATACCTGCAAAAACAAAAGTAAAACCCCGAAATAACAGTAGTATAGCTAAAGGATTCCTAATTTGGTGTTTATAAGTCCTCCATTGAGGGTAAGAGAGCCATGAAACAAAGATTTGTTTTATTTTAAGGCAACTGAAGTTTCCTTTTGGAAGTCTGTATATCTGCAAGACTAAAAATCTTACTAATCAAAAAAATGTTTAACAAAATCGTCTAAAAAGCACACTGAAAACTTAGTGGCTCAGATACTCCAAATTCAATGTTAACTTATGAATTGAGTTATTGTACAGAAAATTCTCATCTGATCAGTGGTGCTTTGAATACCATTCTTTTATTCCTTATCAAATTATAAATAACCCTCTTAACTTAGAGGACCTTAAGTTCTTGCAGATATACTATCCATATCAAATTATTTTAAATCACATTGTGTCTTATAAACTGTTTACATTGGATGGGCAGGGATAAAATGAATTATTCACTTTTGTAGACTTTAAATTCATTATTTTATTATAATATGTAGTTGTTAATAGATAACTTTTTAGAACATGGCTTTAAAAGTAAATCCAAATTTTTTAGTAACCACAAGAAAAAGTAAAATTTAATTGCAAGAACTAAAACTAAAATGAGGTATCACTACACACCTGAATTAGAATGGCTAAAATGAAAAAAATTCTGACAAAAATTATAGCAACTGGAACTTTCACACACTGTTAGTGGGAATATGATACAATACTTTGGAAAAGTTTGACAGTTTCTTAGAGAATTAAACATACATCTACCCTATGATCCACTCATTCCAGTCTGAGGTATTTGAAAGCATATGTCCCCACAGAGTTCATGGCAGCTTTATTTGTAATAACTGAAAACTGGCAACAACCCAAATGTCCACCAACAGGTGAGTGGATAAACAAATTGTAGTATATCCACATAATGGAATGCTACTCAGCAGTAAAAAGGAATGAACTATGCATCACTCAACAACATAGATGAATCTCAAAATAATTTTGCTAAGTGAAAGAAGCCAAACAATAAAGACCATACATAGTTTACACTAGAGTTTACTCTTAGTGTTGTACATTCTGTGCATTGGACCAATGTGTAATGACTGTCCACCAGTGTAAGTTTCACTGCCCTAAAAATTCTCTGTGCTCCTCCTTCCTGCTAACCCCTGTTGGTTTTTTTTATTGTCTCCATAGTTTCACCTTTTCCAGAATGTCATATAGTTGGGCATTTGCAGATTGGTTTCTTTCACTTAGTAATATGCATTCAACTTTCTTCCAGGTCTTTTCATGGCTTGATAGCTCATTTCTTTTTAGTGCTGAATAATATTCCATTATCTGGATGTACCACAGTTTGTTTACCCACTGACCTGAAGGACATCTTGGTTGCTTCCAGGTTTTGGCAATTATGAACAAAGCTGCTATAAACATCCATGTGCATGTTATTGTCTGGACATAATTTTTCATCTTCTTTGAGTAAATACCAAGGAGCACAATTGCTGGGTCATATGGTAAGAGTATGTTTACTTCTGCCAAACTGTTTTCCAAAGTGTATACCATTTTGCATACCCAACATCAATGAATGAGAGTTCCTGTTACTTCATGTCTTCACCAGCACTTGGTGTTATAGTATTGTGGATTTTGGCCATTCTAACAGGTGTGTAGTGGTATCTCATTGTTGTTTTAATTTGCATTTCCCTGATGACATACGATGTTGAGAACATCTTTCCATATACTTATTTGCCATCTATGTATCTTCTTTGGTGAGGTGTTTGTTAAAAAAAAAATGAATCATTTATCTTCCTATTATTGAATTTTAAGAGTTCTTTGTATATTTTAGGTAGCAGTCCTTTATCAGATATGTATCAGATATGTCTTTTGTAAATACTATTTCTTGGTCTGTGGCTTATCGTCTCATCCTCTTGATAGTGTTTTGTGCAGAGCAGAAATGTTTAATGAAGTCGATGTTATCAATTATTTCTTTCATAAATCATGTCTCTGGTGTTGTATCTAAAAAGTCATCCTCAAACCCGAGGTCATCTGGATTTTCTCCTATGTTATCTTCTAAGGGTTTTATAGTTTTGCATTTTACGTTTAGGTCTCTGATCCATTTTGGGCTAATTTTTTTGAAGGGTGTAAGGTCTGTGTATAAATTCATTTCTTTGCGTGTGGATGTCTAATTTTTCTAGCACCATTTTTTTTTAAACTGTCTTTTCTCCATTGTATTGCCTTTGCTGCTTTCTCAAAGATCAGTTGACCATATTTGTGTGGGTCTAGTTCTGGGCTTTCTATTCTGTTCTATTGATCTGTTTGTCTATTCTCTCACCAGTACCACATGGTCTAGATTACTGTAGCTTTGTAGAAAGGCATCAAGTAGGTAGTGGCCATCCTCTGACTTTGTTCTCCTTTCTATGTCTTTTGTGTCTCCACATAAAGTTTAGAATCAGTTTGTTGATATCTACAAAATAATGTGCTGAGATTTTGATTGGGATTGTGTTGAATCTATAGATCAAGTTGACGAGAACTGATTTTGACAATATTGGTCTCCCTCTCCATGAACATGGAATATCTTTTCATTTGTTTTGTTTGATTTCTTTTATCAGAGTTTTTTAGTTTTCCTCATATAGATTTTGTACATATTTTGTTATATTAATACTTAAATATTTGATTTTCTGGGGTACTAATGTAAATGGTACTATATTTTTAATTTCAAATTCCACTTGTTCGTTCCTGGTATATAAGAAAGCAATTGAGGGGGCCGCCCGTGGCACAGTGGTTAAGTTCGTGCTTTGTCAGCCCGGGTTTGCAGGTTCGGATCCCGGGCGCCTGCCGACACACTGCTTGTCAGCCATGCCGTGGTGGCGTCCCGTATAAAGTAGAGGAAGATGGGCACAGATGTTAGCCCAGCGCCAGTATTCCTCAGCAAAAAGAAGAGGAGGATTGGCAATGGATGTTAGCTCGGGGCTGGTCTTCCTCACAAAAAAAAAAGAAACCAATTGAATTTGTGTGTTAGTGTTGTAGCCTACAACCTTAAATATTCATTTATTAGTTCCAGGAGTTTTTTTGTTGATTCTCCCAGATTTCTGTATAAACGGTCATGTCATCTGTGAACAGAGACAGTTTTATTTCTTCCTTCTCCATCTGTATACTTCTTATTTCCTTTTCTCATTGCATTAGCTAGGACTTTCAGTACGATGTTGAGAAAGAGTGGTGAGGTGGCACATCCGTGCATTGTTCCAAAGCGTCTAGTTTCTCACCATTAAGTATGATGTTAGCCATAGGTTTTTTGTAGGTGTTCTTTATCAAGTTGAGGGAGTTGCTTCTATTCCTAGTTTGCTGAGACACTCAACTGATTCTTGACAAAGGTGCTAAGACAGTTTAGTGGGGAAAAGAATAGATTTTTCAACAGTGGTACTGGGACAACTGAATAGTCATATGAAAAAAATCAAGTTGGATTCCTTCCTCACACCATGTATAAAAATTTACTCAAAATGGATCAAATTAAATGTAAGAGCTACAGCTATAACATTTTTAGAAGAAAACGTAAACATAAATCTTCATGACCTTCAGTTAGGCATTGGTTTCTCAGATATGACACCAGAAGCACAGCAACGAAAGAAATAATAAATTGGACTCGATTAAAACGAAAAACTTTTAGGCGTTGGCGCAGTGGTTTAGTTCATGCTTTGGCAGCCCAGTGTTCGTGGGTTCGAATCCCAGGCGCCTGCCGAAGCACTGCTTGTCAGCCATGCTGTGGCGGCGTCCCATATAAGGTAGAGGAAGATGGGCACAGATGTTAGCCCAGGGCCAGTCTTCCTCGGCCAGTAGAGGAGGATTGGCAACAAATGTTGGCTCAGGGCTGGTCTTCCTCACAAAAAAATTAATTAATTAAAAAAATAAAATGGAAAACTTGTGTGTGTCAAAAAACACTATCAAGAAAAGTAAAAAGACAACCCACAGACTGGGAGAAAATATTTGCAAACCATTTAAGTTGCTAGTAAGCGACGGGTATTCAGAATATATAAAGAACTCTTATAACTCAATAAAAAGACAAATAGCCCAATTTACAAATGGACAGAGGACTTGAAAAACATTTCTTCAAAGAACATATACAAATAGCTAATGAATACATAAAAAGATGCTCAGCATAATTCGCCATCAGGGAAATGCAAATCAAGACCACAGTGAGATATCACTACACACCCACTAGGTGGCTTTCAGCAAAAAGATAAGAAGTGTTAACAAGGATGTGGAGAAATTGGAACCCTCATACAGTGTTGGTGGGAATGTAAAATGGTGCAGCCACTTTGGAAAACAGTCTGGCAGTTTCTCAAAAGGTTCAACATAGAGTTACCAGGTGACCCAGCAATTCCAGTCCTATGTAATGAGATGTGAACGAGAAATGAAAACATGTCCACACAAAAACTTGTACACAAATGTTCATGACAGCATTATTCACACTGGGCAAAACGTGGAAACAAACCAGATGCCTGTCAACTGATGAATGGATGAATCATTGTGGTATATCCATACAACGAAATGTTATTTAGCAATAGAAAGGAATGAAGTACGGATGCATGGATAAACTTGAAACTTCATGCTACGTGAAAAAGGCCAGACACAACAGTTGTCCAGAATACTCAAATCTGTAGAGACAGAAAGCAGATTAATGGTTGTCCAGGGCTGGGGCGGGGCGGGGGGGGGGGGGTGGGAGGAAATGGAGAATGACTGCTAATGCATATGGGATTTCTTTTTGGGTGACGAAATGTTCTAAAATTGATCGTAGTGATGACTAAACAACTTGTGAGCACACTAAAGAGCGTTGCGTTGTGCACTTTGAATGAGTCAGTGGTATGGTATGTGAATTATGTCTCGATAAAGCTGATGTTAAAAAGCACTGAGAAGAGCAACTGGCATGTGGTTGTTCACTGGGTAAGTGTTAGGTCTGATGATGGTTGGAGGGGGTGGTTGAGTGTGAGTACTAGGTACACGCAGCCTGTGTTACTGTGAAGCACTCTGTTTTATAGGATCTGCTCTATCGAAGATCTCGGTCACTAGTGGATTACGAAAATGCTAATAAAGCACTGGATAAAGCTAGAGCGAAAAATAAAGATGTTCTGCAGGCTGAAACGTCCCAACAATTATGTTGTCAGAAGTTTGAAAAAATATCTGAATCTGCAAAACAAGGTACTGTTATATTGACCTGTAATCATAAAGTGTGCTTTTGACTGTTGTGGAGATTAAATAGTTAATCCGAATCTCTTTTGTTCACAGAACTCATCGATTTTAAGACACGAAGAGTTGCCGCGTTCAGAAAAAATTTAGTGGAACTGGCAGAGTTAGAACTGAAGCATGCAAAGGTAGTGTCGTATTAAAGATTTAATCACTTAAGTGACTTCGGATTTAGAAATGAGCCAGGAAATTGATGATAATCCTTTAGTGGCAGTTTCCTTCTGCAGAGATACCAGAAGAGCTATTCCTGAACCGGAAATTACGTTTTCCAGGATTATTTCACTGCCTCAGAATATTTGGTTTTAGTAAATAAATATCCTTCTTCCAGGGTTATTTTACAGGATTGTTTACTTCTAATTAGGCCCTTTCTTGTAGTTAATATAAAGATAAAGCTTAGCCCAAACCTTATAGTAATTTCTAAAATAGAGAATCTTAGAATTGAGAGGGATTTTAAAGATCACCTAATTCACACAAGAATAGTATCTGTAATGTCTCTAATGGTCAACTCTGCAAGACTCGAGTACCTACTGTGGAAACCAGTATCATTTTTTGACTAGTCGTTTAAAAAAATGGGGCCGGCCCCGTGGTCTAGTGGTTAAGTTTGGCCCGCTCTGCTTCGGCAGCCTGGGATCAGTTCCCGGGCTCAGACCTACACCACTCGTCTGCGGCCATGCTGTGGCAGTGACCGACATACAAAATAGAGGAAGATTGGCACAGATGTTAGCTCAGGGACCAATTTTCCTCACACAAAAAAAATAAGTCCTGCTTAATAAAAACATCCTTAAAAATCTATTTAAGGGGCCGGCCCGGTGGCATAGGGGTTGTGTTCGCACGCTCTGCTTCGGCGGCCTGGGGCTCGCAGGGTCGGATCCCGGGCATGGACCTATGCGCCACTTATCAGGCCATGCTGTGGCAGGCGTCCCACGTATAAAGTAGAGGAAGATGGGCACAGATGTCAGCGCAGGGCCAGTCTTCCTCAGCAAAAAGAGGAGGATTGGCAACAAATGTTTGGCTGATCTTCCTCACAAAAAAAAAAAAAAAAAAAAAAAATTTATTTCATATTGGCTATCTTCAGTCAGAGGGACTGAAAATTAAAAATGTATTCAGAATTCCTGAAACTATAAATAAGTATTAAAGAAAGTTGAATAAACTTTTAAATGTTATTTTTTGATACATTTATAGCATTTACAGTTATACAGCTGTTAAAGCTTAAAACTACTAAGATTTTGGGGGCACTCTCTAATGAACACAAATCTACTACTTTGTAACTTTGACCAATTTGTCAAAGTTTTGTCATCTAAAATAAGAAAGATAAGTTTAATTCTTCTAATTGCAGTTTACCCTTCAGATATTTGAATACTTTATATTCTTTATATATCCTCTCTCCTCCAGGCTAGACATCTTTGGGCTAAATATTTTTCATCCCCTACATCTCAACAGTCTTTTCATAATATTATTGCCCTCCCGTCATTGCTCTTTTAAAATATCACACCTGGAAATGGAAACACTTTCTACCCATGTGCTGATTGTTGTACACATTTCTTCCTACAGCGTGTTGTATATGTGTACAATAAGGGGTTTTTTAACTGCCATATTGCACCAGCTTGATTTGGCATATAATCACATCTTCCCCCCCCCCCCCTTATAAGTCAGTTCTTGAACCACGAACCTTTAGTTCTATGAGGATTTTTTTTAATTTTCTAATTTTTGTTGTAAAAAACACATAACACAGAGCCAGCCCTGATGGCCTAGTGGTTCAAGTTGGGCACGCTCCGCTTCGGCAGCCCGGGTTCCGGTTCCCGGTTCCCAGTCGCAGAACCACATCACTCGTCTGTCAGTAGCTGCTCTGTGGCGGCAGCTCACTTGGAAGAACTAGAAGGACCTACACCTAGAATATACAACCACGTATTTTCTGGGGCTTTGGGGAGGGAAAAGAAAAACAAACACAACACAAAATTTACCTTCTGAACCAGTTTTAAACATACTGTTGAGTAGTTTTAAGTATATTCACATTACTGTGCAAGACATCTCTAGAACTTTTTCATTCATTGAACATTTAATTTTTAAAATGTAACTGCAAGCCACATTTATGTCTGTTAAATTTTAGCTTGCTAGTTTTAGCCCAGCGCCTAGAGTGAGTTCTTTGGGAAACTTGGATTTGATCACATAGTATTTGACTGTTATACTCGTTATTGCTCCCAAGTGATGGACATTTGTGATGTATGTGAACTTCATCTAAGTTTAGATTTAAAAGATTGATCAGGGCCAGAGGAATCAACGTTGTCAGTCTAATCGTAGGAGCGCGTGGCCCCGAAAGGCCCCGAAACTAAATATTTAGTTCCCTTCCTTTCTTTCTGTCCTGATTGGTATTAATTCATTAATTAGTATGCTTTGGTTATAGTTAGATAGTTATGAATTCACCTATTTATACTCTCGTCAACCGTTAGTTTTTCATTTTATCCGTGAAGGCTATAAGAAGTATCACATTCCTCATTGAAATCAAGATATATGTTTGATTTCCTGGTCTGATAACCTCGTCAAGAGCAAATCTTCTGAGAAGCTTGGCATGGTTTCTTCTTACTGAGCCTGTGTTGGTTTCTAACGTTCACTGCTTTTGTTCTTTTCGAAGAGGTTGTAAACTGTCGAGGATTTTGTTGTAGGTCAAGGAGAGGTTGGCAAAAACTACAGCCTATCTGGTTTTTGTGTGCAGCCTGCGGGCCAGGAATGATGTGCATATTTGTAAATGGTTACAAGAGAAGCAAAAGAAGAATGTTTCATGACGTGATAATTCTATGAAATTCAAATTTAATCTGTAAATGAAGTTTTATTGGAATACAGCCAGGCTCATTCATTTATGCTGTCTGTGATTGCTTTCACACTGCTCCATCAGAGTTGAGTAGTTGAAACAGAGACCCAGCGTCTCTCCAAGTCTAAAATGTTTACTTTCGATGGATGTCAGCCTCTGATTCCCAGATGCTATAGTTTTTCAAATCCTTTCTGACATGTGTTCGGATTTCTGAAAGCTCTTCCAGTCCAGGGGCTCTCAACTGGAGGCGATTTCGCCTGGCAGGAGACATCGAGCAATTTCTGGAGACATTGGTGGTTGTCACAACAGGGGAGCGGGTGGGTTACGGACTGGTACGTGGTGGGTAGAGGCCAGGGGTGCTGCTAAACGTCCTACAACGTGCAGAACAGCCCCCACAAGAAAGAATTCGACAGCGCAAAATGTCGAGGGTGCTGAGGTGGAGAAACCCTGCTCCGATGTCTCAGATTCCTTAATGATTCTAGAAATCTGAACAAAGTCCCATTTTGGCCCCAGAATCCACATAAATTACTCCAAAAGACTAGATATTGGCTAAACTTACAGCAAGATGGTTTGAAACTACTTTGGGTTTCATCTGTTACGACCGGGATAGGTCTTATCACAGAATTGAAATCTGGTTATAACAGAAAACTAGGTAGTTGGGTCACTTTTGTGTCCTTGAAAAATAGTCTCAGATTCTTCGTTAAGGAAGTGTAAAAGGTATGGTGAGGCAGTAGAACAAAAAGCGATGACGCCGACTCTGCGGGTGTGCAGTGAGTCCTCGCCTGCCCTGCTGGGAAGGGGGTGAGCACACGCCCTTCCGGGGGGGGCGGTTTGCAGTGTGTCAGGTTCAGGGGGTGCAGCTGTGGACTCGGCAGTCCCACCGAGGAATATCCCTTTACGAAGGTAATCTCACACTTACAGACGGGCTCAGAGTCATTTGTCACAGTTCTGGTGTCGTACTGGCAAAAAATTGACAGTCACCAAAACACCTAAAATTTTTAAATGTTTCTTTTCACTTAATTTCAGACTCTCAGAAAAGTTGCAAGAAAAGTACAGAGAATTCCTGGGTGCTCTTCACCCAGATTCGCCAAGTGTGCACGTTACCACATCCGCGCGTCCCTCTCCTTCCGTCCCTCCCTCCCTGTCTTCACACGTACACACCCATGTACGCACACACCCCTGTGCACACTATTTTTGTCTTAAACCGTTTGAGTACGTTGCGGATAGATAGATACCTCTTCACTCTTAAACACTTCAGTGTGAATTTCCTAAAACCGAGTAATTCTCTTGACTACTCGGTGCAGTTATAAAGACCAGGACGTTAATACTGATAGAATGCTGTCGTCTAATCCACAGACCTTTATCCGCATTCCACCGGTTGTCCCAATAATGTCTTTAATGGCAAAAGGAAATTCACGATAATGTGTTGCGTTCGGCGCACGTGTCTTTTTAGACTTCTTTACTCTGGGAAGGTTCCTGAGTCTTTGCACTTCGTTATACTGGACACTTAGAAGCAGAGGCCCACAGACTGCCCTCCCTTGGGGTGTGTCTCATCACTGGGTCTGGGTCTTGCGCTCTGGTGACCCGCCACAGAGGTGGTGCTCGGGTCTTCTCACTGCAGCACAGAGGAGGCACAGGCACGTGCTGTTCACTAGTCGCCTTACTGGTGACGTACGACTTGGATCATTCGGTTAAAGTGACGTCTGCCGGTCTCGCGGTGGCAAAGTGACTCTTTTACGCTTTGGAATTAAGAAGTGTTCTGTGGGGAGACGCTTGGGACTGTGGAGATACCCCGTCTCTCAGCCAGCACCGTCCCACAGAACTTTGTGCGATGATGGAAATATTGGGTCAGCACTGTCCAGTATGGTAGCCACTAGCCACTAGCCACATGTGGCTGTCGAAATGTGGGTAGTGCAACTGAGGAACTAACCGAGTTTTTATTTCATTTTAATTCACAGAAACTTAAATTTTATATGGCTGCACGTAGCTTGTGGCTCCAGTATTGGCTTTTCCGCCCCATACTGTTGTTAGCAAGCAACCATTCGTGATTTTTTTGCCTGAATCCGTTATTATTACGATGGTTGCCAAATGGTTATTTTCTGATTCCATCGTTCTTTATACACTCTACTTGGCTTTCTACTCTCCGGAAGAGGTTTTCCTTCACCCCCATTTATATGTTAATGTAACCTACGCGTACTTACATTTGTCTTGACACGTGCCTCTCAATTTGGATGCCAGTCTGTGTTTTACAAACGGGTACTTAGGTGTGAATTTTATAGAAAACCTTTGTATGGAATCTTACTATTTTTATCAAAACTGCGCTCAGCCTGTGCTACTGTATGTTTTCATGGCTAAAGGAAAGTGATCAGAACCGATCTTACAATCAGAAAACGTTTAAATTTAAAGTCGCGCGAGGGGGCCGCCCGGTGGCGCAGCGGCTAAGTTCGCGCTTGGCAGCCCGAGGTTTGCCGGTTCGGATCCCGGGCGCCCGCCGACGCACTGCTTGTCAGCCATGCCGTGGCGGCGTCCCATACAAAGTGGAGGAAGATGGGCACGGCACGGATGTTAGCGCAGGGCTCGTCTTCCTCGCAAAAAAAAAAAAAAAAAAAATAGCTACGTGATTCCTAATACTGTGTATTTTCAACAAGAGTCTTTCGAAGTATCGGAACTTCATGATTTGTTTTCCCTTCCTTTTCAGGGTAACCTACAGTTGCTGCAGAACTGCCTGGCAGTGTTAAATGGAGACACATAAGCCTCACTTCACCTTCCGGTTACAAAGGGCTGCCTTCCTTCAGGTTTTATTTTTGTTCTCTTCATGATGTTAGGCACTTACAGCTCCCTAGAAACAAAGACACAGCCGACGAAGCGCATCTACCCTCCTTTCCTCGAGAAGCAGCGGAGCGGCGCGGTCCACGTCCACGTCCACGTCCCCGTCCCCGGGCGCGGCCAGTCCGCGGCGGGACGCTGCGCTCCCGCCCGCGCGTGCTCCCGGGGCGCCGGGCGGTCCTCGCGCGCGCCTCCTCTTCAAAGCCCAGAGTTCTGTCTCGTTCTCAAGTAGCCTCTGTAACTGTGTTTATTTTATGAATAGTATTCCTTATGGCTGCCAGTCTTCTTTACCTTTAAGTCATTTCTGAAGTTTAACCCTCTCAAAACGCATTCTTCAAACAAGAGAAAGATTGCCGTTACCTTTTTTTGAATTTTGTTTGTAAAAAGTAATGTATACCACCTTAGTTCACTCATGTATCCTGGAAAGCATCTTAATCAGACTTATTTTTAATTATGAACATTTCTTAGAAGTTTGGGGACAGACTTTATGTACTCTTTATAAGTATGATTTCTGAAGAAAAGCAAATGCATTAGTATGTTTGCCTTAAACTTGTAGACTAAACCAACTCTTGTCAAATAAACAGTGATAACAGTGATGGTTTTTAACTCTGTGGTCATTGTATCACTCTCCAGTTTGGAGTAGCTCTAAGAAATCGACCCCTATATTACGCTTTACAGCACAGACAGGCCTTAGTGTGTGTTTCTTCTTATTTCTTTTAAAATGGTGTGTTGAACCGAGTTCACCAATCCCTTTACAAAAGAATGAACTGCTTCTCTGTGTACTCTAAGCTCTTCCTAGAAGACGGAACTGGGCAGAGGCCGGTCAGAACAGCTGTTTCTCACATTCAGGAGCAGAGAGTGGGGTCTGTTCCGGTTTCCTGGATTCCATCCCTAGCTCGGCCGATTAACCCTGCAAGGCCATCCGATGCCACTGAGCCGCTTGGTAGCTGTCGCGCGAGTGTATAGACTGGTGTGTGGAGAGAAGGAGGTCTGCTATGGGGAACAGCACTTGTCGGTGGGTTGGGGGGAAACAGTGGAACATTTGGAGTAAAAGTGAGGGCACGAAAAGGATAGTAATTGTCAGTAGTTACCTTACAGATACTATTGGCCTTTCTGATGTGAGGGAACGTTATGTCATTGCTAGTTTAGAGTTAGATTGAGTGGTTGGATTTTTCTAACTTTTCTCGCATTTGGAAACCACAGGCATTTGTGGGTGGGTTCCAAGTGTGTTGACATCTCGGGTTCCAAAGCGTGCTGAAGAAGGCCTGGTCTGTGTCTCATGGCTAGTCACGATTCCAGCCTTCTCGGCAGCATGGCCCCGTGCCTCACTGGTCCACTGGTGTGCCGGTTAATGTTCCCGTCTTTGACTGATGTGCCTCGATGCTGTTTGAACTGTTGCTTTTCCTTTTGGCCGGGTGTGTTTTGTCCTTCGTGTCACCTTCACTGGGGAAAACGGGCCCATGCGATGCCCACCCGTGGGCGAACGTGGGACGGAGAGCCCTAGCTTCTGGATTCGGGTGCGGTCCCTTCACGGCTGCCCTTGTGGCTTCAGGCAGGTTGTCCTGACCTCTCTCCGCCTCCGCTTCTCTACTACAAAGGACATATTGACCTACCTCACAGGGGTGTTGTGAGGATTAATAAATGTTGGTACAGTGCTTTGGAAATGTGAAGATGCTGTGTAAATGCTAAGAAATAGCAAGTAGACGGCAAAAAGCTATACGGTTGTTCCACATGCCCGTCCGCGAACCCGTTTCTACCAAGGGGGCCTTTTTCTGGGAAGGGGGGTAGAGTGGAAGGTACATCCCTTGGCCCCTGGTTTACATCTTCAGAGTGTGCGTTGGGGTGGAGGTAGACTGGAAGCAGCAGTTACATAGTAGAGTGTGTGGGTGGGCGGAGGGTTGCTTAATAAATAGGTATACAAATGTGTTAACGACCACACTCTGCAAGGGCCTTCTCGCCAACAAAACGTACGAATGAGGTACGTTACTCCCTCGAGGCCATACGTGGGAAAGATTCTCCTTTGTCCCTCCAGAACAGCTGAAGCATGTATTCCGCAGCTCACTGCTAGTCTCCGATAAAAATAGCCGGCCCTGGATTCGCCGCTGTTGAGCTGTGGCATTCGTTTCCATTTATTGACCATCCCTTGCCTGGGAGACGCAAAGGTGACACAGGAAGACGCCTAGTGGCAGAGAGCGCCCTGCACGGACAGCCTAGGATTTCTCTCAGGGGAGCTTTTCCGCGCTGCGGTGGGCAGAGGGGAGCGGCGCGGGCAGTGGGCGTGGCCGTGGCCTGGGGCGTCCCCAGCGGGGTGGGAACCAGCAGAGGGAGAAAGGAGGGGTTTTGCGATGCGGGTGAAGGATGGCAGGAGAGGAAATTGCAAAAGAAAGCGGGTCAGGCCCGTGGGCCAGTGAGGCTCAGACGGTGAAATGTCTGTAACCTGGTTTGGAAAAGCTTGTGCGATATCCTTCATGTTTCGCAATGAAACTATGCAAGTTGAGCCCAAACTGATCTTTCTGAAGCAGGGCACTACGGAGAAAAGAGGGTCAGCAAAATCGGAGAGGGAACAAGGGCGGTTGGTTTACAAGGGAAACTGCTGTCGCGGGGGGCGGAATAGAAGCGATTCAAGGCCTTAAAGCCAGGGAGTGAAATTCTACTTGAGCCTTAGCTTACGCCGTCTCTGGGTAGAGAGAGATGCGAACACGCCCAATTTCTTTTTCTGTTGAAATAACATGCAACACAAAAATTGAGCGGAAAGCTCCCAGTAGTAGGAAAACACAACCTTCGCTACGGACAACCGAAACGGCTAGCACCGGAGAACTAAATTTTCACGTTTTCCCCGTCTGGCCGTCGGGATCAACTTACTCACTTGCGTTGACTCGCCCTTGTTGTCTGCTAGTGACAGAACGATCGCAGTTAGAAACGGCATAACACGAAAGAACACGAAGCTTGTGAGCTTCCACGGAAACCCACTCACGAACAGATCACGAGTGAACTCCGAACAGCAAAAGCGTCATATTCAACAAAAACGGAGCGCCCGCAGGCGTAAAACTATCAGCAGCATACTTTCGGCGAAAGCTGTTACAGCCCTCGCCCTTGACACTGCAACGCGTCTGACTTTTCAACCCAGAAAGACCAGGGGAAAGCGCGAACGCAGTCCCCCACTACCACAAATTATGCAGTCGAGTTTCCCACATTTGGGGAAATCGCAGGGGTCAGCACATCCGGAGTGCAATGGATAAGCCTCGCCCTGGGAAAACCACCTTCGTGATCATGGTATCTCCCCTGCCAGGTAAGTATGAGTCGCCGAGCCCGCCCCGCCACGCACCCTCGCCGGCGCCCCGCTCCTTACGCACGGTCACTTCCCTCCCGCCGCCTCCCGCCCTCGCCCCCGGAAGGCCCCGCGCCCCCGCCTCGCCCACCCGGACCACGACCCCGGAGCGGCTTCTGGGTCTCCACCCGCCGGACGCCGCGGCCCGGGCCGAGCGGGACCGGCAGCCTCTGCGGCGCGCTCATCTACATACGCCACGCCCCTGTCGCGACGTCCCCGGCGCCCTGTCTCCCGCTCGGGGGCCCCGGACCTACGAATCCCGACGGGTCCGGGACCTGGAGGCGACGCCCGGGAAGACGGGGTCTCTCGGCGCCGGCCCCGGCGCCCAGCAGCTGAGTCTCCCCTTCCTTTCAGCCAAACGGAACCGCAACAGAGTGTCAATTCAACGTCAAATACTGAGATCGGAGTTTCCTCACCAATTTAACATGACATTGAATCCTCGCTCGTGATCTTTCTTTCGGACTATGTAGCAACCTAGTCTTGCAACCGTGAGAGGGAGACTTGAACAGAGACTGTCAGTGCAAGGCGCCCGTTCCCGGGAAAGTCGTGTGGGCCGGGGAGGGGTGTTGAATGGTCACTTTTCCGTCCTGGGGGGCTAGGTTGCCTCTTTCGGGCCTCCTGGATGTGTCTTCTCCTCGTCTCTACAAGAAGATTCTGAAACCCGATGGCCCGGTGGTTAAGGTGGGCGCGCTCGGCTTCGGCGGCCGGAGCTCGGTTTCCCCGGCGCGCGGAACCACATCCCTCGCCTGTCAGCAGCCATGCGGCGGCGGCGGCTCACCTCGACGAACTAGAAGAATTGGCAGCTACGCGCCGGGGCTTTGCGGGGGAGATTGGCAACAGATGTTAGCTTGGGGCGAATCTTCCCCTGCAGAAACAAAAGACGACGATTCTTTCTGGAGATCAAGCGGAGGTTAAAGGTGCGTCCGCCCCAGATGTGAGCAAAACGACGGACTATTGGGTGTTCGCGGGTGGTCGGTGCTATGGAGCAAAGCAAGGCCAGAGATGACAGGGTCAGGGAAGCCTTCTCTGAGGTTCTACCTGTGCAAAGATCCGAGGAAACTATCGTGGCATCCTTTTCGGTTGTTGGTTGTTTCAGGAAGAGCTTTCTTTCTCAGTTTGTCGTTACTAAAAACACAGGATTCTCTTACGTAACCCCAGTACGATTGTCAAAATCAAGACATTAACATTGACACAGTATTATTTATTCTACAGACCTTATTCCATTTCCGTCAGTTGTCCCAATGATGTCCTTTGTAACAAAGGACAATTCAAAATCACGTGTTGCATTCGGTTGTCGGGGCTCTTTAACCCACTTTAATCTGAAAGAGTTCCCGGGTCATTCTTCGTATTTCATGATGTGGGCATTTTTGAAGACTAGAGGCCAGTTATTTTGTAGAATCTCCTCCGATTTGGGGGTTGTCCTATGTTTCCTCACAATTACACTCAGGTGTGCGTTTTTGACATGAAGACCTCGTAAAGGATACTATGTCCGATGTGGGTTGACTGCTGTCCCTCCAAACAACATGTTGAAGTCCTAACCCCTGGTTCCCAAGAACGTGACCTTATTTGGAAATAGGATCTTTGCAGGTACAATCAAGTTAAGGTGAGGTCACTAGAGTGGGCCCTAATCCAATATGACTGTTGTCTTTAGAAGAGGAAAATGCCGTGTCAAGACACAGACACACGGGCAGAACACCATGTGATGACAGAAGCAGAGACTGGAGTGATGTCGCCACCGGTCACAGATTGACTGTCACCATTAGAAGCTGGAAAGAGGCAAGGAAAGATTCTGCCCAGAGTCTCAGAGGGAGCGTGGCCCCGCTGACACCTTGATCTTGGACTTGGAGCTTCCGGGACTGTGAGAGAACGTGTTTCTGTTGTTTAAGCCAGCCGGTTTGTGGTACTTTATTGTTATGACCTCCCTAGCAAATCAATACCGTGTCCTCCTCTGGGCATCACATTTGGAGGCACGTGAAGTCAGTTTGTTCAATTGGTGCTGTTGACATCGATTACTTGATTAAGGTGGTGTGTCAGTTACCCGTTGCTGTGTGACAAATCACCCTAAAACGTAGTGATTTAAAATAACGACCATTTTATTTGCTCACCACTCTTTGGATCAGCGATTCTGGCTGGGCTCAGCTGGGCGGTTTTGCAGGTCTCAAGTGGGATCACTCATGCAGCTGCGGTCAGCTTGCAGCTGAGTTGGGGCCCGGTTGGTCTAGGGGACCTCAGCTGATAGGCTTCATCTTCACTCCCGCGATGTCATCCTCCAGTTAGGCTAACCCAGGCCTCCTCTCATGGTGGTCTCGGGACAGCAGTTGAGAGCGAGTCCCAATGAGCGCGCGTTTTTCAATCTTCTGCTGGCAGCACATTTACTCATGTCCCATTAGCCAAGTCCAGAGTCAGTCGGGAGGGTACTGCAGAAGCACGTAGGTAAGGGGGCCAGTACTGCAACCATCTGCCACTAGAGGTGTTCACCGGGTTTACCCTTTGTAATTACTAAGTAATTTGTGTGGAAATAATTTGGGGATATGTAAATATCCTGTTCCTCTTCACACTTTAA